>OY728130.1:1435520446-1436867946 GCA_963277665.1 Viscum album | reverse complement strand
ATTTTTGATACATTGTAATTAGTTTTTAAAGTACAAATGGTGTTTTTAGTTATTATTTAATTAAGAATTATATTTTATTAAACTAAAGGATTTTTGAATTAAATAATATTTTAATAAAATATTATTATTAATATTAAATTAATTTTTATTAAATATAAATGATCTTATAATTTTATGAATGCAATTAAAATTTTTATTAAGGTTTGAAAGTCGTTTCTGTTAAAACCCGTAAATTTTTTATAAATGTCGGTTTTTATTTTAAAAGTGAAAATTCACATATTTAGAAAATTATTTAGATAAAATAAATATTATTTTTGGAATCAGGACGTCGAAATTATCCAACGGTGAATTTTTCATAATTTTCTGAGACAGTCAAATTTTTGGGTAAAAATTAAATACCATTTAAATATATAATGTGTTTTATGACATCATAATGACCCAATGGTGATGTAATAAAATAACATAATCCTTATGTTCAGACAATATGTGTTTTATCATTAAAATAATGAGGTTTTGGGTTTGTTTGACTTACTTTTCAAAGCATTAATGGAGCCCTCAAGACTTATTCAACACTTTGCCTTTTTAAATTAATTTCCATGGGAGTGTGACTCACCTCCACATAAGAAACCCTAATTTTTTAATAAGTTCGGACCTTTGCCTTGTAAAATATTGTTTTCCTATTTCCTTTTCCAGAAACCATGGTCAAATACCATGGCATGGTTTGTGGTTTGGATTATTTTAATATAAGGGGTCCCAAACCTAAATAATAAAGAATTCCCTCACCTTTCCTATATAAACCCACCCAAGCTCCCACTTCCTCCTCACTAAAATCCCTTGGAGTTCATCCAACCTCTACCCTACTCTCTCTAGAATCCTCCCAAGGTTCCCAAGCTCCCAAGAAGCCTCTCACAAGCCTCTCTCTAGCCTTTGGAAGCACACTTCCAAGTAAGGGTTTTTTCTTCCTTTCTCATTTTTTATCAATTTTCTTTAAGTTGTATTGCCCTTTTTATTTCAATTATGAATGTTGGGGTATGGTTTCGCACCTCCCCCATACTTCCCTCTTATTATTTGAATTACGGGAGAACCCTTTCTCTCTCATTAAATGCCTCCCATGTACACCCGTTACTATGCTGAAATTCTGAAAGGAACTTCTCTCTCTTCTTTTACATTCAAGCAATACTTTTGTATCATGAATCTAAATTCCATTTCTATTGTTGGGAAATGTATATATATGATCTCCTTACTATCCATTACATGTAAATATGATGGGGAACCCCTTTCTCTCTCATCAACCCTTTTTATGAATTCTTATGTCACGCCGTTACGCTGCCGAAATCGCACCGATTTTCTAAGCCAATGTCTTTGTGTAGTGAATACCATGCCCATTTCTCCATCAAGGGTATTCACCTTTATGCACATTTACATATTGATTATAAAGTTTCATGTATGAATTCCACATTCCTTTATCGTGGAAGAAATGATTATGTTTTATGAATCCATGTTTTATGATCCATGTGGCACACTTATGCATGAAATGAAATGTTTAAGAAGGGTGTGCCCTTTATAGCGCTCCAATGCATTGGGTAAAGTATAGTATCATGATACGTCATGTGCAATGAGTTTTTACTCATGCTAATTCAAGTGCAACGAGGGTTTACTCGTGCTTCAAGTGCAATGAGGGTTTACTCATGCTCCATGTGCAATGAGCCTTGGCTCATGCTAATTCAATGTTAAGTGTTGTTGCCACATTTCCATGTTATGATTATCATGCTTTATCATGCCTTTATGTTCATGTTTCTATTATGCTCTATTGATATGCCTATTTCCTAACATGTATTGTACTCCTCATGTTATTCATTGTGTACTCCCTTACTGGGCTTTATAGCTCACCCTTTTCTTATGCATGTCCTCAGGTTATCCCATGCAATGCTAAGTACGAAGGAATGTAGTGGTCATGTAAAGGAAGATTTAAATAAAGATGTTGTAATTAAAGTTTAATGTTTTTATGTAATGATCCTAAGCCCCAAAGACACTAAACCTCTCGATCTTCTTTGTTGTATCAAGTGATGTTTTATGTAATAAAGCATGCTTAAGTTTTAATAAAAAGCAGGGTTGTCATAGTTGGTATCAGAGGATAGGTTTAGTTATTTTTGGGATTAGAAAACCCTAGTAAAGCCTTAGATACAAGACTAAGTATAATAAAAACATCCCTAAGTTTTGGTAAATACTATATAAGTGGTTTATCAAACAGATACATCCCTGTCTGGATACGAGCAGGTAGAGGCGGCTCTGGCACAGATGTATCCTAGGGGTAAAACCCGAAAACACCACTTTGAGCTAGACTCGAACGAGAATTGGTGCACGACAACGGGCCTTGCTTCACTCTTGGTTACGACACTCTCGGGGGATATGTTTTGATAAATTCACAATCTTAGTATGAACCCTTATTAAGGGAAAAAATGCCCCTAAGAATATATGTTAGAAGGAAGATCATGAAAAGCCTGGATTGAATCCTATAGACTCATGAGTTAAATAGATTAAAGTTTATTTATAAGTCATCAACTTTTGTCTTTGGATTAACCTTTATGTGTTACCCCTAACTTTCCTTTTATTCCAGCCAATGGCTGGTAATAGGAGAACTCGGGCTAATAACCGTTGTGAAGATCAGTGTGATGATTGTACTTATGAGATGCCCAATCCAATGGGAGCGGGAATCGCGAACTTTGTCATGCTTCTCTCTCAGCTAACTCAAGTTTTGAATAGAAACACTGGTCAAGAGGAACGTTAAACCCCCCCTAAGAAAGAACAAGTCGCTATTGAAATCTTCATGAGACAAAGGCCTCCTACTTTTAGTGGATCATCTGATCCCACGATCGCTGAACAATGGATCAACTCCATTGAAAAGATATTCTCCATCCTCCAATGCTCTGAAAAAGAGAAGGTTCTCCTGGCGGCTTATCGTATAGAGGGTGAAGCTGATCAATGGTGGACGTTGATCAAAAACACGAAGCCTGAGGAGGAGATCTAGGATTTGGAATGGAAGGAATTCTGGAAGATGTTTTTCGATAAATATTTTCCACGCACCCTCCGTCTTAAGATGGAAAGGGACTTCCTTTACCTCAAACAAAAAGATGAAGAATTTGTGGGAGCGTACGAGGAAAACTTCACAAGGCTTGCACGATACGCTTCCGGCTTTGTCGTTACCCCCGAATGCACGGTTGACCGCTTCTTTGGTGGGCTGAATCCTAGCTTGCGGAAAGCATTAGCGATCCGTGACTTCGACAGCTATGAGGAAATTGTCCGATGTGCCCTCAAGGTTGAAATGGAGATCGGAGAATCACAGGGGTATCATGGGGACAAGAAGCGTAATGTGGACTTCAATGCTGGTGTTCCGATGGATAAATCCAACGGCGCTAAGAAATTCCAGCACCCCACTTGCCAAAAGTGTGGAAAGAAGCACCCTAGAAATTGCCTTAGGGGGACAAGAAAATGCTTCAAGTGTGGAAGAGAAGGGCACCTAGTTGTTAACTGTCAGCAAGAAGGACCCGCGGCTGCGACAGAGGAGGGGAACGCTCCGTTTGAACCTCAACGCGTTGTTCAATGCTTCAAATACAAAGAACCGGGTCATTTTGTGAATCAGTGCCCTAATCCAAGGGTTATCAGAGGCAATCAACAACCTCCAAGACAGCAAGGAAGAGCTTTTTCCATCACTTCTACCGAATTGAACCCTGACAAAGAAGTGGTGACAGGTACGCTAGTTATTCATTCAAGAATAGCGAACGTACTTTTTGATTCAGGTTCTACGCATTCTTTTATATCTCAAAAGTTTAGTAGAACAATCCCTGCACCACCACAAATCATGGAAGTAAAGATGTCGGTGAGTACGGTAAATGGGGAAATCATTGCATCCCATGAATATAAGTCCTCCCCTGTTATAATATGTGGATTGAATTTACCGGAGAACCTCATCATACTCCCTTTGGTGGAATTTGATGCAATTCTTGGCATGGATTGGCTTTCCTTATATAGAGCCAACATAAATTGTCGGGAGAGGGAAATCACACTCCATATGGAGAATCGACCCCCGATTCTTTACAAGTGTCAGGAGGAAGATGAATCTACTTTAGCTCCATCATCTCAAGCATGGATATTAATGCCTTATGAGAATGCATATCTGGCTCAGATGATTGAGTCCAAGGAAGAAACCACCCTTGAAGAAATGCCTATTGTGAGGGAATTCGCTGAAGTATTTCCCGAGGAACTTCCTGGTCTTCCTCCAAGAAGAGATGTTGAGTTCTCAATTGAACTTATACCTGGGGAGCTACCAATATCCAAGACTCCATATAGAATGGCTGTTGTTGAGATTGAAGAGCTGAAGAAACAACTACAGGATAATCTGGATAAAGGGTTTATACGCCCAAGTGCATCACCATGGGGTGCACCAGTCCTCTTCATCAAGAAGAAGGATGGGTCAATGTGGATTTGCATCGATTATCATGAACTTAACAAAATCACGATAAAGAACAAGTATCCTCTCCCAAGAATCGATGACTTGTTTGATCAGCTGCATGGAGCACAATACTTCTCCAAGGTTGACTTGCGGTCGGGATATTATCAAGTAAGGGTGAAGAAGGAAGATATCCCCAAGACTGCTTTTCATACAAGTTACGGGCACTATGAATTCATAGTAATGCCTTTCAGAATCACCAATGCTCCAGCAATATTCATGGAATTGATGAATAGAGTCTTTAGAGATTACCTAGACAAATTTGTGGTAGTCTTTATAGATGATATTCTAATATACTCCAAAACCAAGGAGGACCATGAGGAGCATTTAAAAACTGTACTATAGACTTTGCGCAAGGAGAATCTCTATGCAAAGTACAGCAAGTGTGAGTTTTGGTTGAAGGAAGTCTCATTCTTGGGCCATATCATCACAAGCAATGGGATATCTGTGGACCCCTCCAAAACAGATGCAATTGAGGGATGGCCGAGGCCAACATCGGTAACTGATATCCGTAGCTTCTTGGGGTTAGCTGGATATTATCAACGATTTGTGAGAAATTTCTCACGATTGTCCAACCCTCTTACCAAGCTAACTCGAAAGGGAGTAAAGTTTTCTTGGAATGATGAATACGAATAAAGCTTTAAAGAGTTTAAAAGGAGGCTTATCACTGCACCCGTGCTCACTTTACCCAAAAGTGGGGAGCTTTTTGTGGTATTCAGTGATGCTTTGAAGAAGGGCTTAGGATGTGTGCTGATGCAGAATGATAAAGTGATATCCTATGCCTCAAGGCAGTTGAAAATCCATGAGCGAAACTATCCAACGCATGATCTGGAGTTGGCGGCGGTGATCTTTTCCTTGAAAATCTGGCGGCATTATCTCTATGGAGAGAAATGTGAGATATATACTGACCACAAGAGTCTTAAATATATATTCACACAGAAAGAGCTTAATATGCGCCAGAGAAGATGGATAGAGATCATCAAGGATTATGAATATTCAATACATTACCACCCTGGGAAGGCGAACAAGGTGGAAGATTCCCTAAGTAGAAAGGATCCAGCGATTCTATCAATGATGAGAATTGAGAAGGATCCAATATTCTTAGACTTGATGAAGATGGACGTGGGAATCATAAAGAAGGGAACATCATCAATCCTTTCACAAATGATTGCTCAACCATCTCTTTTGGAAAGGTTAAAGGATTCTCAAAAGGATGATGCGAGAATCCAAGAAAAAGTGGAAGCTATCAAAAAGGGAAAATCCTCAGAGTTTAATGTTAATGAAGAAGGAATTATGCGGTTTGGGAAAAGACTATGTGTTCCATCAAGTTCGGATCTGAAGAAGGAACTTTTAGATGATGCACATAGTTCAAATTTCTCTATTCACCCAGGGAGCACAAAGATGTATCGAGATATCCGAGAAAACTTTTGGTGGGATAATATGAAGAAGGAGATCGTTGAATATACATCAAAGTGTCTGGTGTGTCAACAAGTGAAGGCAGAGAGGCAGAAGTCTAAGGGGATGATGCAACCATTGCCCATACCAGAATGGAAATGGGAGAACATCACCATGGACTTCGTCACTGGACTTCCAAGGACATCCAAAAGAAACAATGCAATCTGGGTTATTGTGGACCATCTTACAAAGACTGCACACTTCATTGCTATTCGAGAGGATTTCTCTTTGGATCAACTGGCACAGATATATATCAGGGAAGTGGTACGGTTGCATGGAGTACCACTATCTATTGTGTCTGACCGAGATCCAAGATTTACCTCTAAGTTTTGGAAGAGTCTTTAACATGCTCTGAATACTGAACTGAACTTCATTACGGCCTATCATCCTCAAACTGATGTCCAATCCAAGCGGACTATCCAAACACTTGAGGATATGTTGAGAGAGTTCTCAATGGACTTTAAAGGAGGATGGGATCAACATCTTCCTCTAGTTGAGTTCTCTTATAATAATAGTTTCCACTCGAGCATCCAAATGGAACCATATGAAGCCCTGTATGGGAAAAGGTGTAGAACACCGGCATGTTGGGATGAGGTCGGTGAACGTAAGCTGCTTGGACCAGAAATGGTCGAAGAAATGGTGGAGAAGGTGAAAACCATTCATCAGCATATCAAGGCAGCCCAAAGTCGATAGAAGAGTTATGCAGATAATCGTCGACGAGACCTTGACTTTAAATTCGGAGACATGGTGTCTTTACGCATATCTCTGTGGAAGAAGGTCATGAGGTTTGGAAAGAAAGGGAAGTTAAGTCCAAGGTACATCGGCCCCTTCGAGATTATTGATCGTGTTGGGGCTGTGGCCTATCGACTAGCACTTCCACCTACTATGGCCAAGGTGCATGATGTCTTCCATGTATCCCTCTTAAGGAAGTACATACTAGACCCTTCACATGTACTCTCTTCCGAGGTGGTATAATTAGAAGATGATCTTTCTTATGAGGAGCAACCAGTGAAGATCTTAGATCTTAGAGAAAAAGTTCTACGAAATAAGACAATGCCCCTCGTCAAGGTGTTGTAGAGAAACTACAAGTTTGAAGAAGCAACTTGGGAGTCAGAGGATATGATGAAGCTAAGTTACCCACATTTGTTTTAGTGTGGGAAAAGGAAAATTTCGAGGGCGAAATTTCTTAAGGGGGGAATGTTGTAACGACCCAAAGTTTCATTAATGGAAAATCCCTCTTGATCCAGTTAAATGTTTCTTTATGAAAAATGTTTTTTATAAGATGTCAACTTCTTTAGTTTTACGTTAAGATTTGTGACTGTTACTTTTTATCCATTGAGCAGTGATCATCTGAGTAGTATAAATATAAGGCTTTAACGAACCCATTTCTACTCAGAAAAAGGAAGCGATGGCCTCATCCAGTAGAATTGCCCCTTACAAAGCCCTTTTGTCAGAGCTCGGAAAAGAGGTGGCGTCTATGGGCTTTGCCCTTGACCAAGCCCAAGCTGAGCTTCATCAAGTCAATCTCGAACGTGATCGTCTACGGGAAAAGTGGAAGTTGATTGAAATTACCACTCGAGCGATGTTATCCGAGCCGCCCCAAGAGTCTGTCACCATCGCACACCTTACCCTTAGGTCTTATGTGGCTATTTTAAGGGGTTATGTAACAAATAAGTAGCACCATGTTCATGTACATTATTTTTGTATATAATAATGAATATAATTTCTAGTCATTTTTGATACATTGTAATTAGTTTTTAAAGTACAAATGGTGTTTTTAGTTATTATTTAATTAAGAATTATATTTTATTAAATTAAAGGATTTTTGAATTAAATAATATTTTAATAAAATATTATTATTAATATTAAATTAATTTTTATTAAATATAAATTATCTTATAATTTTATGAATGCAATTAAATTTTTTATTAAGGTTTGAAAGCCGTTTCTGTCAAAACCCGTAATTTTTTTATAAATGTCGGTTTTTATTTTAAAAGTGAAAATTCAAATATTTAGAAAATTATTTAGATAAAATAAATATTATTTTTGGAATCAGGACGTCGAAATTATCCAACGGTGAATTTTTCATAATTTTCTGAGACAGTAAAATTTTTGGGTAAAAATTAAATACCATTTAAATATATAATGTGTTTTATGACATCATAATGACCCAATGGTGATGTAATAAAATAACATAATCCTTATGTTCGGCCAATATGTGTTTTATCATTAAAATAATGAGGTTTTGGGTTTGTTTGACTTACTTTTCAACGCATTAATGGAGCCCTCAAGACGTATTCAACACTTTGCCTTTTTAAATTAATTTTCATGGGAGTGTGACTCACCTCCACATAAGCAACCCTAATTTTTTAATAAGTTCGGACCTTGGCCTTGTAAAATATTGTTTTCCTCTTTCCTTTTCCAGAAACCATGGGCAAATACCATGGCATGATTTGTGGTTTGGATTATTTTAATATAAGGGGTCCCAAACCTGAATAATAAAGAATTCCCTCACCTTTCCTATATAAACCCACCCAATCTCTCACTTCCTCCTCACTAAAATCCCTTGGAGTTCGTCCAACCTCTGACCTACTCTCTCTAGAATCCTCCCAAGGTTCCCCAAGCTCCCAAGAAGCCTCTCACAAGCCTCTCTCTAGCCTTTGGAAGCACACTTCCAAGTAAGGGTTTTTTCTTCCTTTCTCATTTTTTGTCAATTTTCTTTAAGTTGTACTGCCCTTTTTATTTCAATTATGAATGTTGGGGTATGGTTTCACACCTCCCCCATACTTCCCTCTTATTGTTTTAATTATGGGAGAACCCTTTCTCTCTCATTAAATGCCTCCCATGTACACCCGTTACTATGCCGAAATTCCGAAAGGAACTTCTCTCTCTTCTTTTACATTCAAGCAATACTTTTGTATCATGAATCTAAATTCCATTTATATTGTTGGGAAATGTATATATATGATCTACTTACTGTCCATTACATGTAAATATGATGAGGAACCCCTTTCTCTCTCATCAACCCTTTTTATGAATTCTTATGTCACGCCGTTACGCTGCTGAAATCGCACCGATTTTCTAAGCCAATGTCTTTGTGTAGTGAATACCATGCCCATTTCTCCATCAAGGGTATTCACCTTTATGCACATTTACATATTGATTATAAAGTTTCATTTATTAATTCCACATTCCTTTATCGTGGAAGAAATGATTATGTTTTATGAATCCATGTTTTATGATCCATGTGGCACACTTATGCATGAAATGAACTGTTTAAGAAGGGTGCGCCCTTTATAGCGCTCCAGTGCATTGGGTAAAGTATAGTATCATGATACGTCATGTGCAATGAGTTTTTAATCATGCTAATTCAAGTGAAATGAGGGTTTACTCATGCTTCAAGTGCAATGAGGGTTTACTCATGCTCCATGTGCAATGAGCCTTGGCTCATGCTAATTCAATGTTAAGTGTTGTTGCCACATTTCCATGTTATGATTATCATGATTTATCATGCCTTTATGTTCATGTTTCTCTTATTCTCTATTGATATGCCTATTGACTAACATGTATTGTACTCCTCATGTTATTCATTGTGTACTCCATTACTGGGCTTTATAGCTCACCCTTTTCTTATGCATGTCCTCAGGTTATCCCATGCAATGCTAAGTACGAAGGAATGTAGTGGTCATGTAAAGGAAGTTTTCAATAAAGATGTTGTAATTCAAGTTTAATGTTTTTATGTAATGATCCTAAGCCCCAAATACAATAAACCTCTCGATCTTCTTTGTTGTATCAAGTGAAGTTTTATGTAATAAAGCATGCTTAAGTTGTAATAAAAAGCAGGGTTGTCATAGGTATGATGCCCATTACATGGCCCAAAGGCCCACGAATTGGCCCAAAATCCTAGTGCAACGTCGTGGCTGCATCATATTACCTATGTCATTAGACCTAGGTCATGTTAGAATCACCGCCTACCTACGAAAATTAACTCCCACTCGGATTTGAACCCGAGTCTAATGTAGGATTACATGGAGCCTTTACCACTCAGGTAAGCCCCCAACTACTAATTGTATTATATATCAATAAAAATAAATGTTATTTATATAAAATTTTTAAACACATACATACATATAAACATACAAACAAAAAAGTTAAAACATAATTATAATAAAGTAAAAATAATTGAATAAATTATTAATAATATATATAATCATATTTATATTAATTTATATTAATTTATGTTAATTTATAGATTAATATATATTTATATATATAATAAAAAATATGTTAATTTATATATTAATATATAACAAATATATTAATATATAATAACATATGATAACATATATATATATATATATGTGTGTGTGTGTGTGTAACATATAATAACACATATTATTTTATATATAAATATATAATAAAATATATATTAATTTATACTAACATATATAAATAATAACAAAATATTTTATTTTATTTATAAATATATAATAAAATATATTAACACACATATATGTAACATATATGTTAACATATAACAGCAATTATATTACTTTATATATTAATATATAACATAGTTAATCTATATATTAAACTATATATATATATATAATGATTCATTTACCCGCATTAACATAAAATGCTGGTAAATGATCTGTGACTAAATTATCCATGTCCATAAACACTAGTAATTTAGCCACATTTACAAATGTGGATAATTTAGAGACACACCATTTCTGGGTGTTTTTATGAAACACAGGTAAACAAAGTAGCAAATTTTATAAATGCGGCAAACGTAAAACTAAAAATCGACTAAATACAATCTTTTTTATAGACAAGGGTGATTTCACGTGAGTGGGGTGGGGGAGATGTCATATTAGGGGGCACGAGATGGAGAGGATGTATGCGAGAGTGACGTCACACGTGGGGGGTGCTGGGGGGGATTGAGGGGACATCACACGAGGTGGGATGGGGGTGGGAGGTATGGGTGAGTTGGTAAAAAAATTTAAAAAAATTTATCAAAAATTTAGAAAAATTAATTATCCATGTTTATGATAAACATGGGTAATTAATGACTCATTTAACCACATTTACATAAAACATAGGTAAATGGAATGTGACTAAGTTAACCACATTTATAAACACTGGTAATTTAGCCACATTTAAAAATGTGGCTAATTTAGCAACACACTATTTCCTAGTGTTTTATGAAACATGGGTAAATTAATTAGCCATGTTTATAAATGAAACTAAACATAAAACCAAAACGTGACTACATACAATCTTTCTTATAGTGAAATGTGATTTGGATAACCTGGAGGTTCCCTTGAGGTAAGATCAAATAACCAGTTTAATTCCATTTATGCATTTTACCCATTGTAGATAAATTTTAAATATAGTTTATTAATTATTTAATTCAATCTAATGTTCAAAAAAATAATATGATTGATTTTATTACTTGTGTGTGTTCTGATATAGTTGGAATTTGGGTCTTCATCCCGATATAAAATTGGTATTTGGATTAAGGGAAATATAGGGTAGAATATTTCATTTGTATTAAGTAGTGACATTATCATTATTATATAATAAATACAATTAGTGGATGGTGTAGGTGGTTGGGTTGTAGTGAAGGTCACGGTCGATGAACTTAGATTGATATGATTCCACCCATCTTCTATGGAAGTTGGTTGTGAAAGAGATGACAAGAAGGAACCCAATGATACTCTAATTTATAGGCAAAGTAAATAAAATCTAAATAAAGTTTGACTCAAGATAGGAGTAATGATTAAACACTATGGGAGCCATGGTAGATCACGGTGATAGGAGTAGGCCATGAAATTGTGCGGAGAGGTGGAGGCTAGTGGGGACCCAATCTACACAAGTGAAGGGGGTCCAGTGGTGAATGGAAATGGGTCAGGTAATTTCTCAATATAAATAAAATGAATAAAGTAATTCTTTAAATGGGTTTCTATGGAAACTTATTCCGAAAGTAGGGTTTGTTTTAGATAGAAGGTTAATCTTTGTCTTCAAAAGATCCTACTATGAGAAACTTCTTAAGAAGATGTTTTATATAAAAATACCTTCTAATGAATCTCCTTTCAGAAGGATCTTTATGTGAAAGTGACTTTTAAGCAACCTTATAAAGGTAGATGATTTCTGATAAATATATTTACTTTATAAGATTTCATAGAATTTTATTTCATAGAAAGAATATTCCTCTAAAATAAATTTAAACACCTCTCATTTACATTATACATCTCCTACATCCTCCTCCAATCATCTCTCTTGTATCTCCTACACCCCCTACAATCATCTTTATCATCTCTCCCACAAAACTAAATTGGAACCCCCTTTATTGTATGCATTGTTGGGAAAGTAAACGAGCAGTGAATACAAAAATGAATAAAAATATGAACACACAGTGGAATAAAAGTCTTCCCCTTTGGACAATACTAAAAAAATAATCAGAGGTGCAACAATCCAAGAATATGTGAAGAAAATTAAATACCCAATACTAAAAATTTTAAACATGGAAAACCCAAAATGTGAAAAACCATGGGACCAAGTCCAAAAAGCATATCCACAAATAACATATGAGTATATGATAGAGACTCTCAAAAATTGAATAGGATCTCAAAATAAACACTTTGATAAAAATAGGATCAAGACCAAAAAATAGATTTGAACAAAAGATGTATGAAGGGAAAGAATGTAGCCTAAGAAATAAATCCAAATAAAAGATCTAACCATTTAGATTAGAGGTTCTTCATCCAAATAAAAAGGTATAAAAAAGTACCAGGATCGGAATAATGATCATCACTGGTTGAATCTAATTAAACCAGAATAATCTACATTCATTTTTAGAAAAAAACATGTTGTTAAACCCTATCCACAAGAAATATATAAGGATATATAGAGCCACACCCATATGTATACCACAAAAAACACAACCCCCTCTCTTAATAAATGTTTTTTGTTTTCTTTTAATAGACACATGAGGTCCCAACATGAGGAGGACCCCCTAAAAATATCTCATTCTAACTCAACTAGGGACCACCGTTAACCCTTCAATCTCTAAACAACTATCAAATTTAACTCTTGGTAAAATCTTGGTCAATATATCCAAGTCATTGTCATCTATATGAATGTTCTTGAGCTCCAATTTTCTAAAATCAAAGAATTTATGTATCCCCTGATTGAACACATCGATATGTTTTGATCTTCCATGAAAAGTTGTATTATTTCCAAAAAAATAGCACTTTGACTGTCAAAAAATAAAATATACATATATTTATTAACATAAAGCCCATAAATATAATTATTAATCCATAATAATTATTTTCATTCTTTTGAATTTATAATAAACTTTGACTCTATGGTGGACAAAACAACACATCTATACAATATAGACTTCCAAGATATAGTTCCCCTTGAAAAATTTATCAAATAGCCTCAATTTGATTTCCTTTAATCCATATCTAAATCTATAAATCCAAAAATCATTGGTTTTCTTCTTCCAAAACAAAATCTCAGATCAAATGTACCACAAATATATTGAAAAATATACTTCATTTCTCTATAATGTTCTCAACCTAAATTTGATGGAAAATTATTGACCAAACCAACGGCATGATCTATATCAAGTCTAGTACATACCATCACATACATCAAACAACCAACAATTGATGAATAAGGTATGCACTATATCTCCTCTCTCTTATTATCAATTGAAGGTGACTGACTAGCATTGAGCTTAAAATTTAAAAAAAGAGGAGTACTAACCACTTTGTCTCTAACTATAGAAAATATTTAAATCACCTTATCAATGTGTATCTCCTTAGATAATCATAATTTCCTAGTCTTTATATCATGGTATATCTTCATGCTAAGAATAAATTTTGATATCCCCAAGCATTTCATCACAAATTACTAGAAAAGATACTTCTTCAATTTGTCAATTCAAGAAGCATCATGGACAACTATAAGAATATCATCAATATAAAATAGAAATATAATAAAATAATCATCATTAAATATATGAAAAAACAAAATTATCAGAAGAGTTCTTCCTAAAATCCTAATAAAAAATGATAGACTCAAACTTCTTATACCATTGTCTTAGATATTTCTTCAGACCATGTAAACCCTTATTCATCCTATAAAAATAATCCTCTTTACATGTTTTAACAAAACCTTATGGTTGCATTATATAGATATCCTCATCTAAATTAGAATGGATGAAATATTTCTTCACATCCATATGTTCAATGTATAGATTAAAACTAATATCCAAACTAAGAAAAACTATAATGGAAGTCATTTTGACAACAAGTGATAAAATTTCTTCAAAATAAACACATTTTTATAATGTAATATTTTAAAAACTATCCTTTCTTTACATCATAAAATATAACTAGATTTTTCATTTTTAATATGATAAATCCACAAATTTTATAAATCTATCTTACATATATGAAAATTCACCAAATCAAAAGTATGTCTATCATGTAATGATTTAATCTCATCATCTATTGTTGCAAACTATTTTTACTTATAATCACTTTACTCATTAAAAGATTATAGTTCCCCCCTTTAGTGAGGATCACATACTCATATGGTGAATACCAAGAATAAGTGGCACAATGATGAGTTGATTTATGAAGTGGCACTACATGTTCATTTATAACCCTAGTAATTGGATAATTAGAAACAACCAGTTCATTAAAAACATCTACTACAAAATTTTCACCATGAACATAAATTTTCACATCAACATGATCATAAAAATCAATAAAATGCGGTAAATGTGAATTAGAAACTAGAACAAGACTAACAAAACCATCATAATTTAGAGAAGTTGGTTTTTATCCCATAGAAATGTTTGTAATAGTTTATCCTCCATAAACGTTGAATCACAAATTCAAATGAGTTTCTTCAAAACAATATCATAAAACTTTTACCCAAACTCAACATGCCCATAACTAATAAAAATTCACTATCATGCCTTATCATCCAACTTGGATCTCTCATCTCTTGGAACATGAGCAAAGGCCTTGCAACCAAAAACACATAAGTGATCATATTTGATCTCTTTTCCATACCAAATACCTTAAAAAACCATGAGTGATAAATGGATAATATATACAATAGTAAATAAAGAATCAACCAAAAAATGTATAGGAAACTTTGATTTAGAAACTAAATACTAAACTCATTCAATCAAATTCTTGTTCATTCACTTAGCTACACCACTTAGTTGTGGTGCATTAGGAGGCCTCTTCTGATGTTGAATACCTTTTTTCCTATAATACTCATCAAAATGACAACAATAATCACCCCCATTGTGAATGTGGACACATTTAAGCTTATTTCATATTTCCCTCTTAAGTGAAACTTGAAACTTCTTCAAATCATCGAGCACCTAACTTTTAGAATTTAAAATAGAAACTCAAATCTTGTATGAATAGTAATCAATAAAAGTAAAAAAAAGTATGAAATTGAAAGTATTAAAATTCAAAGGACCAAAAACATAATAATGTACCAAATCAAGTAACTATGATTTTTTATACAGAGGATGACTATTGAAATTAACCCTAATATGTTTTCTGACCATACAGTGATGACACGTGTCTAATTTGACACCCTTCAGACCTGGAAGAAAATTTATCTTGGCCATACAACCAAGTACCTTATCACTAATGTGTATTACAATACTATTCCATAACTTGGATGAACCATTTCACTCCAAAAATTAAAACAATATCAAAAGATACAGAAGCTCTGGTCTAGTACAAACCAGACCACCTCTTTCCTTAATCTCCTATCAATTAACCCTTTGAAGGATTCCAATGTCCATATTAAAAAGTACTAACAAAATAATCATAAAAAAATCCCAAATTGAAATGATATTTAGAAAAAACTCATAAGAATGTAAAACATTATTTAAAATTAGCTTAATTCCTATGATGGTCTCTAAATAAATAGTCCCCATAACTAAAATGTTAGTATGAAAATCATTGTCCATACTTAAAATCCTAAAATTACCTAGGTTGTAAGATATAAATAATTCATTCATTTATGTCTTTTGAAAGTATGTTCCACTATCAAAAACTCAATAAGAATAATCATAAGTAATATTAATTAAATTATAAACAATAATAAGATTACCCCTTATAGTGGTGGCAGCGTGATCATCTCCATCACCATTTTTCTTCTATTTATTTTCCTTCATTGTGTTTTCTATTTTCAATTAATAATTTTTTTTATTAACATGAACTTTCTTACCATAATAACGTCACTTAAAATTCTTATAATTCATCTTGGATTTTATTTTGACCCTTGATTTTACCTCACCTTCTCTATCCTTGATCCCCTACTTATCTTCTCTCCTTGTTCTCTATGACCAAAATCTCTAAAGAAGATATCTCTTGAGTACATATCCTAACTTTTTTATTCAAAATATAAGACTTGAAAATAGTAAATGTCAAAAAACCATTATAATTAGAACCAATTAGAGTAACATGTGAATTCTCCCATGAATCAGGTAATGTATTGAGTAACCAAAACACTAAAAAATTATCTTCAAAATTAATACTCATTCTAGATAACCAATAAAAATATCCTTGAAGTTCACTTAAATAATACCAAATGTATGTACATTCTTCATACCGCAAGTTCATCACCAGTTTGAGAATAAACAATTTATTATTCCCTATATTGGAATCATAAGTGGTCTCAAGATTATCCCATAAAGTTATGGAATACGAGATTTAGAAAATATGGTTCATCACGTTGTCTTCAACCCATAGAATAATGAAACCACAAAACATCTTATGCTAAAAATCTCATTATTAATCAGACAATCCTTTTGGATTCTGGTAACCAAATATCATCAGATGAATTCACTTGAAAAAAGTATATCCTTAATTTTAATTGTCATATGTGATAATTGGTACCATTAAATAGGATCATCCAATAGTAATTTTCATCCATGATTTATCATAACAAAAACTGATGCTTTGATACTAGAAGTTGGGAAATGTGGCAAGCAATGAACATGAAAATGAATAAAAATGTGAATGCATAGTGGAATAAAATACTTTCCCTTTGAATGAGCCTAAAAATAATTGGATGTGAAAAAAATAATGAATATATGAAAAAAAAATTAAACACCCAACATGATTTTTTTAATGTGGAAATCCAAAAAAAAAAGGAAAAATCATAGGTCCTAGTCTAAAAAGAAAAATCATTAATAATTGATGATTATAAAAAAAAATCCCAAAAAATGAATGATATCTCAAAAGTAATACTCAGATAAAAATAGAATCAAGACTAGAAAACAGAGTTGACTAAAAATTTTATAAAAGAGAAGAACATATCCTGAGAAAGAAATCAAAATAAAATATATGGTAGTGCGGATCACAGGTTCATCATCTGAATGAAAACGTGAAAAAAAAATCACTAGGAATAGAATAAAGGTCACTTTTAATCAAATCCAATCCGACAAAAATAATTTCATATATTTTTAGATCCAAAAACATTGCTAAACCTCAACTATAAGCATGAGACAAGGATATATAGAGCCACGCATGTCTATCCACCACCAAAAAAAGACATAAAACCCTCTATTAATATTTTTTTAATAGACATGTGAGGTACCAATGTGAGGAGGACCCCCCAACATCCCTCTCTTGTGAGTCAGATCTTTCCCTAATTGGTCATTTTATACCATATGTTGCCAACTACACCCAATTATACATCTCCCTTTATTGACCACACCCAGTGCTTCCCATTCCATTGTTGACTGCTTCCCTATGATACAGCATAACCATCAATTCTGATCCCCACCTATAATAGATTTTATTTGTTTTTTAGTTTATTTTATTATTTTCAATTAATCTATAATATAATTTTGATATCATTTTTTTATAAATATTATTTTATGATTTATATTTTTTAATTTTTTTTTTATTTTAATTATTAATATTTTATTTGTTAATTTTCTATGCTATTTTCATTTTATGAAAATTATGTAATAATTCAAAAATTTCGATAATAATTTTGTAATAATAAATTTAAAATTGTGTAATAATTTTTATGGTTTTTGTGGAAGTTTTTTTGGTATATTACAATTTTTTATGGTAGATTTTTTAATTGTGTGATAATTTTATTATGTAATGATTTTACTATATGAAAATTATGTAACTATTAGGGTTTTATATCCTTTTTTATTTGTTTTCTATTGGGGTTTTTAAGATAATTTTGGTTTTTATAACTATTTGGGTTTGTTATAACTATTAGGGTTTTATTTTTTTAAAAAATTATGTAATAATTTTTGATTTTTTATAACCATTAGAGTTTTTTAAAAAAAATTGGGAGCGTGTAATATTTTTTTGAGTTTAATTTTATGATTTTATCAAATTTTAATTTTTTTTAAAAATGTGTAATAATTTTTTGAATTGTGTTTTTGTGATAGTAATATGTAATACAAGTTTTAGGATTTATATTTTTATAGATAAAATATAGGTTAATATCAAAAAATTATTATGGTTTTTAGACAATAATCTATATATTTAAAAATTTATACATATAAAAATTTATACATGATTATTAAATTAAAAATATGTTAATAAGTTAGTAATTTAATTCAGGCTTATTTAATTTTTTTGTAATTAAAATAATTTAATTTAATAAAAATATTAGAGTAAATAGTAAAATTTGATACTTTATATTAATAATTTTGTTATTTATAAGTAATTTTCATTTGTAAAATATTTCAATGTATAAAAAATGTACTTATATAAACACACATGTTTTTTATTGTTGTGAAATATATGTAATTTAATTATATATAAACCTGAATAAGTTTAGTCAGTGAGTAAAAAAATAGTTTTTAGGGGAAATATAATAAAACATAATAATTTATTATATTTGTAAAGAAACTATGCAACTAAATTTAATTTGTTTAAGTAATAAATTGTGTTTAGTTAAAAGAAAATTACAAATTTTAATTTGTAATTTAATATTTAATATATGAAGTTTTTTTTTCAAAATAAATTCTATATAAATAAATTGAATTTTTTATAAAATATATAATATATAATAAAATTGTATTTCGGTTAATTAATTTTAAGTATTCAGTTGTACAAAAAAATTAATTTTAATAATAATGACTAATTGTGTGGTTAAAAAATAATTTATTAAAAACTATAGTTTAATATTTATAGTTTTCCAAATGTATATATGTTTTTAGAAGAAATATTATTGTAATAATTATTAATTATTATATTAATTCTATTTTAATTTTATTTTTTAAATCTATATATTTAAAACAATAATTTATGTTATTTTTCAATGAATTTTTAAAAAATATTTACAGAAGAAATATAAGCAAAATAATAATATTTAATTGTACTTATAAAATAAAAAATATTTTATATTTTTTGTTAATATGTATATATAATGTTAGTAAGTTTTAGTTTTATTTTAAGAAATGTCAGTGTATATATTTAATCTATAATTTATTTTTAATTAAAAGTTTCATAAAATGGTCAATCACTTGTGTGTGTATGTATATCATAGAGGTGAAATAGTAGAAAATGATCATGTGATATCCTATATTGGTGATCTTGTAATATTATTAAATATTGTTGTATGTGATACAATGAATGTAGTTATTTGTAAAATTCATGATCGTTTGAAGCTTGCTATGAATCAGTGTTTATCATCTATCATTCATGGATTTCCTCAAACTCAGGATAATATGTATTTCATGTGTTATTATTTGATTGATGGTGAAGATTTAAGGCTTTCTTATGATACATATCAAGAGAATGAAAGGCTATGTGTGGTGAAATTATATATTGAGGTTAGTATAACAAAAAATACCACCCAAATTGAAAAACATATACCAGACAATGGTGGATTTGATGAGGAGTATATGTTTACATCAAAGACGATTATTTAAGTTGGATTAGGTAAATATTATAAATGTATAGTAGAGCATGGATTTTAGATGTTCGTACCTATTAATATTCATACAACAACTATTGTTTTAGCTAACCCACCTATGGTTGCAAACAATGGTGCCTACGATGATGATCTTGATGATGAGGAAGTATCTGATATAGAACATGAGATAATGCCTATATATGATCCAAAAATACAATATACATGTTTGGTGAAAATATCATATGATATTACACCAGTGGCATCTAGGTTCAATTGGGATGCGGCAATGCCGACAATAAAGTTTCTAGGTATTTTCTACGGAAGCAATGTTGATGGAATTGATGATTAATTTTTTGTTGGATAAAAATTTGAGAGAAAAAAGGAATTACATGTAGTTATAAATAATTACCATGTAAAGATACATTAAAATTATCTCATTTAGGATTATAATATATTGATATTTATTATAACATGTCAATAGTATAGTGACACATGAAAGATGTGATTGTGAGCTACCCTCATCAAAAATTCAAGTAGTTAAAAAATTAAAAAAAATTATTGACCACACACCTATTTTAATCTAAGGATGATTCATGATCATAGACACCTTGAATCTATATTTATATGCTTCACTATTATTGGTATGATCATAGTTAATCAGGATGTTCAGGTCAAGTTAACATAAGAATGTATGAAGAGTGAGTATGGATAAAAAATGTCAAACATAAGCAATGATTTGAAAAATATAGTGATATTGAGAAGATTTATAGTGACTGGGAAAATTCATTTTAGGTATTACCTTATTGGGTTTATCGATTGGTTGGTTTTTTTCAAGTGGTTTATCAACTTGAAATAGTAGAGTAAGTGGTGAACAGTCTTGTCACTATAGATAGGTCCAATTACATTTGTTATTCTAGGCCTTCCTTTCATGCATCACAACTTTACCTCACTATAAATAATTTATGAAAGTGGATGAAAATTTTATATATGGAAATTATAATGGATTTCTATTTATTTCCTTCACCTAGGGGAAAAATAGATATCCTTTTCCACTAGTATTTTCAATAGTAAATAAGGAGAATAAGGATTCATAGAGTTGGTTTCTATCTTTTTATTCATGTTCATGTCACTATTAAGAAAGGGATATACCTTATTTCATATCATCATTGATCTATTAAGGAAGTATTTAATATTAAGAATGGTAGTTGGCTACCCCTAATCCACACCATCGTTACTGTGTGAGACATATTTCCAAAATATGAATGAACACAATTTCCTGATGACAATGTGAAAAAATTAATCACTAGTACTTATAATAATTATATATCATTAGGCAGTTATTTTAATTTTTATTCCATTCATTTACAATAGAGGAACAAATATAACATGTTTTCCTTTATATATTAAAATAAATCATAGGAATGGATGAGTATGTCTATAATTACATGATACACATTCCAAAGTAGTAGCGGTATTTAGCATTTGATGAAGGGAATAGACATACACACATGGATACACAAATTGTTGAATGAATCAAAAGAATATTCAATGGGGTTAGAAAATTTAAAATAATAGGAATATCTTCTAAAACATGTTACATATGTGGTAAATACTTTATTGGAAAATTAGACCATGTAGAGAAAGAACTATTTTAGGGAAATCAATACACCCAAAATTTTATAAAGGAGCATGAGGTGTGTCAAACCTATAATATGACATACCAAGTGAATAATTTTCATAGGAAAAGAAGTCTAGTAGAAGTTGAATAGTATCAGGATCTAGTAACTAGTGTTAGCTTTCAAATGATGACTATTCTCCTAGATAGGCACACTTATGAATAATGTTATTTCTAGGATTATAGGATGGCTTCCTACCATAAACTTGTAGCATGTTCCCATTTTTAACTATCATAGTAGAGTTATATTGATCTAGTGTATAGATTAGAAATATTATGAGATTACATAAATGTAGAGTGATGACCCATAAGAGATGTATCAGTATTAAATGACCTTATATAACTTCCAATTGTAGTCTTAAATTCATCAGGGATTTATGGAAAAGTTTATCCCAAATTTATAAGCCTAATAAATGAAATGGGTTATCCATTGAGGAAAGGGATGTGATGGAGATATGGTTGGTGTAGATATGAGGGACATAATCAAAAAAAGTTTCCTCAAAATGATAACATTGAGGGTTCATCATCACATCCTACACAATTTTTTTAGTGTGGTTAACTATTGTAGTTTTTTTTATTTTCCATGTATAACGGTTCACCTGATGAAGAATTTCATTTTATTATTTTTTTGTTCCACTAAAAATATATATTATTTAAAAAAATTATTTATTTACCATTCATTTAAAAATTTATATATATTACATTGACATAACTCGATCTAGTCCCTGAGGATCCATAACATCTTACCGCATAGAGTGATCATATATCACAAAATTTATTCTATAATGGTAAAGTGTAGATATTAAAAGTCCATAGGGCCCCTATTTTCAATAAGAGGGAATACTTGATCCTATCATCCCTTATTTATGTTATTTTGGATTCTATGGGTTGAGTATATTTGGGTATATACCCATTAATAATTTTCTTATTTCTGATTTGGTTGAGTGATAGAGATCCAAGACATATACATTTCATATTCCTCAAGGGGAGACAATCATTACATTATGGGATGTATCTTTATTGTTGGGTATTCCTATGAATGGGGACACTATCATTGGTCCTATGATATATTATAACAACCTCGACTCTAATAACCCAAAGATGGTGTCTACTCTATTACATTATCATAGATACAAGGGATCAAATCCCAAAGAACCGATCAGTTTAGTATTCTTAGATAACCAGATTCATGCATGGTACCCATTTTACATTGGGTATAAAATATAAAACATAGCAATGGGAAACATTTGGAATCCTTGAACTCATTTAAATAATTATTCTCCATATCCTAGTGAAATGAAATAAAATAATGGTGAGTCCAAATTCTCAATAAGGGTCATATATAGTGGAAGCTATCATGATTAGATAAGGAATAATCAATATAGAAAGGTAAATAACTGAAAACACATTCCATTTAATCAATAACTTGAGCATTAAATGCATCCATATATAATTTCAAATAAATAATATCATGGATAATAATAACTAAATTCTCAATGAAAAAAATGATTAATATTAAACTTCATTATCTCAAACATCATGATATCTATACCATCAAGAACTTGTACTATTAAATTTTAAAACTATGGATAGGTATTCACTAAAAATCCATTTAAAATTTCCAACTAATTTGTCCTATGAGACTTGTTGATGAATCGAGGGGCTATCTATTACTGGGCCCCATCCATCACTGCATGTGTATCACATTCCTTATATATTGAATGATCGATGTTCCCTATTTTTTCATACTAATTAATATATTTTATTGGGTGTAAAACCCTATTTTCAGTGCATACATGTTGTTTTATGGATCAAATGATTTATTTTTCTGTTCATGGTGATTTTTCAGGAGTTTCTAGTGGAAAGAACACATTGGTACAAATTAGATCAAAATGAAAAATAAATGGTGTGTATTTTATAAAAAAATTCCATGTAAATTTACACGAGACATGAATCATCCAGCCTGAGTACATGCCCAAGTCACAGATCAGACTTCACACGCCATTTACTTCATTATACATGTCGTGTACACCCTTATAGAAGTGGTTGATTTATGAAAATGATGTTACATTCTATGTATAGAGGTGCCACACATTGTGTACATCCACCAACCGATTGATGATGCATGAAATTCAATGGATGACATGGTTGGCCACCTATCAGTGGATAAAAGCATGAAATTGTATGTTGACATGAGGGCACACCATATACTTCTTTGTACACAAAGTGTAGTTCAAGATTCTATAAATATAAGGGCAAGCCTTCGAACTCAGGGTTGATATATTGGCTATTCCAAGGGGAGGTGTTGCTACTTTACTGACTCAGTCTTTCCCTAAATCCATCATGAGTTTTTGCTGCATTTTCTTTCTATTTTAGTGTAATTCATCCATTTTCCCCTCTCCTTCTCATATCCATGGTAGGGATTGAGTTTCTAATCAATCTAAACACCATGATAATGATCATAAGAGGATAATTTCTTTGTGTTGGGGTTGTAATATTGTTATGGGTGTGTTTTAATTGAAATTATGATGTGTTTTCTCTTATTATGGTTTTTTGTTTATAATCCCTTTAATTATTACATCATAAAATGAACCAGTTGTGTCATATCAAACCAAGAATGAAGCAACTAAGGAAAAATAAAGGGGATTCAATAGGTCAACCCCTTTCCACTGATTTTGTGAGTATTGATTTAACATGTTTTTAAGTAATTAATTATTAGGACAAGAAATTGATTTTTAAAAAGGAATAGTTATTTTTTGTTAGAATAAGAAACAATAACACAATTTAATTCCCATGGTAAACTAATTCATAAATAATTTCTAATACTAAATAACTAATTTTATAACTAACCTTAATCAAATTGAAACCATGAAATTATTTTTTCTAAGTATTCTTCTCCCTTTTCAAACTTTATTTGTCTTCAAAAATCATTTAAATCCATTCATTTATTTTTTTATCATTCGTTTTTATGGACAATTGGATGATACTCACCAACTTACAACTGCAATTTCTTCTTCAATATTTCCCTATGATATCTAAAACAAATTCCACTAGCTACCTAATTAGTTAGTTTAGGGAACTAATTTGGAACATCTCAAGATGAGCATGTCAAATTATAGCACTATTTTTGGGGAAAAAATGGAAAGTAGTAGCGTGAGTTCTGAGTTATGGTTGGTTGCTTCGGTTTTTTATTTTTCACTTATTTATTCTTTTTATGGGAACCTCAACCTCACATCCACATGGATATTTATTTAACTGGAGGTTGGTATACTTTAAATAGAGAGTAATTATATCTATATAATCCAATTATTTCATACTCTTATCCAGAAGAGTATTATACATACATGGGTGATGAGTTTTAGTATAAGGACTACCCATGTACATCCTTTACCCCACCCATTTATTCTTTTCTAGAACTAATATTGGGTAACAATAAAAATTTATTATCGATGATGAAAAACTTTACCACATGCCAGTTGGACCAAACCAAAATTTTGGGAAGGATTGGGAATTTGGTAAAGAAACTTTATGAGATAATTACTAATATGGGTAATCTGATTGAGTGTGAAATTGGGTGTTCTTATTATGTTTCAATTGAGAAATCTTGTAATGTCGTAGACCCTACTTGTTTTGAATTTAAAATTTATGAAAATAATTTTCCAAACACTTAATTTGAACATGGGATCAAATCATATCATGATAATACTAAATTTGATCAATTCATAAATTTTGAGCCCTTGGTTGATTTCTCACATACTCTGGAGGACTCTCACAATTATTTTTAGGTTTTTAGAATTTTAGAGTAATAATCAAAAGAAGTGGATAAAATACAAGATCTAGATAAGGCAAATTTCCAGCTTCAGCATCTGATGGCCACAGAGTAAGGTTTTTGTAAGATGCTACCCAGACCACCTAAAAGTCAAGGATTTTTTTTGCAAGATGAGGGATCTAGACACATGTAGTGGTTCTCACAACAGAATCCACATCCTCCATCAAATCACAGGTAGGTTCTCTTACTCAAGTTGAGCCAATGAACTTAAATAAAGGAACTTTCTATGAGGCAACATATACACCCTATTTATGTCTCTACTTCATATCTATAATAAATATATGGCATATACTTTACCTTCACATGCTGTGAAACATCATTTTTTTCTTAGAAACCACTATTTAAAAATGAATAAAATTAGGTTACATGGTGTATGTAGAAATATAAATGGCATGTACCTTTCTATTTAGTGTATATGATTATAGTACTTCATGTATAAATTAAAAATTATTAAGTAAATAAACAGGAATCAAGTGAGTGCTAATGGAAATGTATTTGGAAGGTATTCAAGATGTCGTCGGTTGAAATCCCTTTGCACACCCTCCTTTGGAATATTATTCATTATTTTTTACTGTGTGTTTTATTTAAAAAAGTTTATGGTGTTTTTATAAATAAAAATATAATTTCAAAATAAAATAAAACCAATAGTGGGGATGAATCAACTGGTAGGTTCATAACACATGATCCAAAAGACCCGGGTTTGAGTCCTTCTAGCCGACTCAATTCCATCATTTTTTCACTTAAATAAAATCATACATCATTTATTTATATAGACAATGTGTGTTTTATATATTTAATTTATATAAATAAATTAAATGTATTTTAAGAATTAGAATCAACCTAAAGATGATGTGGGTTGATTGGAAGAATCATAAGATAGGGTAAAAAATACATGGGTTTGAATTTGGTTAATCTCCCTACATCATACAAATATTCAAAAACATAAAACCACATGCCACATGTTCTTCCTTTCACAATGTAGTGTTTAAAATATTTATAAAATTTAAAAATTATAATAAAACTGTCATCACTACAATATTCACTTCAGTGGATGAGGGTGATCACCTAGATCGAACTGTTCATGGGTTCAAATCTTACCCTGATCATTGGAACAAAGTTTGTATTTCTCTTTTTCTATTTTTATAACACACGAACTATATTTTTCCAATGCACTAAAAGTATTGGTATATATATATATATAATTATAAATAATAATTATTAAATAGTTTATAATAGTAGCCACATATTTTAAATATTAATATATATATGTATATATACAACACCATACATGGTGTGTACACTGTTATACATGATGTGTGTCCTATCTATAAAACTTGGGAACCCTAATCTAGAGTGACCCCATGCCCCACCCTATTTTACCTTCTCTTATATTGTATACTACTTGACCCTCTATCCCAATCCTTATTTTCAGTGTGATTCAGGCCCATATTTCTTCCTCATTATGTTCCTCAATCCAATTATGTGGTTCCTTCACCCTTATTTCAAAGTGTTTTCTACATTTTAGGTGCTTTTTTGGATATGGGAGGCGTTCAACTAAAAACCCACAATACAAGGGCACACATGAAGAACACATGCCACATACTATATGTACATGCCTACTTTTCCACTATACTAAATTTAAAAACACACAGTGTGTGTGTTCGGCACATGCCTTGTACTGATGCCTCTTCCTGGCCTAAGGGAACCCATGTCATGAATCCTATATGGCTAGTATAACTATGTTTCACAGATGACATGTGCGTTCAATACATGTTGTGTACTACATCTATGATGACATAGACATGTCAAGCGCACACACAACATGAAATCCATGTCTTAGAACATGTAATTTCTATTTGGAACATGGCATGTACTACCTTATGGCTAAACGAGGAGCTCATGGGTGTGTGTCTAGAAAGAATGGGGTTCCATCCCGAACAAACTACATGTTGTGTAATCTGTACATACACACCATGTACTAGTAAATTAAAAATTATCCTTCTATTCTTTTTTATTTTAATTTTGTTTTATTATTTTCCATTTTATATCATGGAATAAGGGGACCAATAGAGGGAGAAGCATGCCATTTCCTATCCCAATGAGGATTAGTCCACTCCCTTCTAGGTATGTGTAGAGATACCAAGGGATTATTATATAACTGACATGCTGATTTCATTGTCACTATATTTGGAAGTTCTAATGCCACTGGTACTAGTAGCACCATATTCCACAACAGCCTTAGGTCCCATGACTTCTATGGAACCTGAATCTATGGACACCAAAACTCCCATTCCTGCAGACACCACAACACCATTAGTATATACCACAACACCTACACCCACAAATTCACTATTAGAGCCTTCCACTATAGCGGAGGATTCACCACTATAGCCTGCACCTATGCCATCCCAAACTTAGTCACATCCTTTCTTTATTTTTGATTAGAGTCATCCATTGAGTGATTGAATATGATGTTTCTACCATCGTACAATCTAGCCAAGAGACCAATTCCTCAATATCAATATCCTAGAGTGACTGAGACTCTGGGAGGATATTGGGGCACACCAATCTGATTTACATTCTTCAGGTCATCACACCTACTTTTAGTGATTTATTTTTGGAGTTTTATATGACATTTAAGTTTGATGGATTGTTTTATTAGGATACATTGAGCGACACAATATCACTGATCATATTTAGTTCAAGAGGTATATTTTTCACACTGATAATGGTAGAGTTTGAAAGAGGGTGTGACTTATACCATCATCTAGTCACTGAACCCCCTGTTTCCACCCTCACTTTCCTAGACTACTCGAACCTACCCTATATGTGGCAGGATCTTACTAGACCCAATGTATAGTATGCTCCCACCTTACATAAGAGCACCTTCTTCATTTCCCCTCCCCTTCACTTCATCCATCGCTGTTTTAGTTTCATCCTTATTTATCTCCATGAGGATATGAGTGTTGTGTCCAAACATGACATGGAGATTCTTACTTGAATATTCTGGTATGATTACCCCAACTTCCCCTAATTTACCATCTTATACTTCCATTCCATGTTCACCGACCGTCATGGTAACCTGAATGGTGGGTTCTATGCCACCAAGTTGGCACACTATTTAGGGTTTTTTTATCCCTCTCTCCCTCATGTGATCACCTAATCTCTCCTTAGTGGATAGAATATATCATGATTATTCACATAGGATTGGACTAGAAGAATGGGAACACCTACTTGATTATGAAAGATCACCTAACACCCCCTGTGATGAGAGAGGAGCCACCTTCCCCTATGGTTGATGTTGAACGGGTACCACCTCCACCACCTCCACCAGTGGAACTTCCTTATCCCTCATTTCCCAATTCTTTTGTTGATCCCTATTCTTATACCATTCCATATCCTAACCCATAAAAAACCCCTAATCCACCAACACCCTCACCTAAACCTTAAATTATATTCTACCTTACCACTATAGTTTGCTTCCTGGACACCTTAAATGGAAAAATCGACCAGATTGAGGGTTTTATAGGCCTTGTACTGCAACATATGGGCATTGTGATATCACTAAATCTGACTCATCTATACAACTAGTAGCCTTAAAGAACCCCACATGATACATCACCCGACCTAAGCACTGACTATGTGGTACTTTATTTTGATAGACCAGACATAAATACTATTATTGTGGTCCAACATTCACATGCTACACCAGCACCATAGGGTGTGGTCCCTATCACACCTTCATCCACTCCAGCTACCCCCACCCTACACGATCCCCCACCGCTTGACAATTCCTCCCCTAAGGCCACTAAGAAATTATTTTTAACACATAATTATTCCACTATATATATATATATGTTTGTGTTGTTCCTTTGATGTGATTCTTCATATACCGGTAGATTACTCTTCCTATTACATCAAAATTCACAGGTAATCTAGAGTGTTATGGGTGTCTATATTCTAATTCTTCCACTTTTTTGAGCCCACAACAAGGGGGTATTATTTTTGAATTTATTTTTATTCCCTTTCTTTGAAATAATTCTTCTATTACTCTCCCTGAACTTGATCTATTTGTTTCATTACACATCCTCTTATCCTACTTGGTATTTCACTTAGAGGACCACGTGTGATATTAAATGTGGGGGAGAGTCTCTTAGCTACACTAGTCTTTTCCCTTTGAATAATCTAGCATACATCATTAATTAGATGAAAGATTTTAAAATGTGGATTTTTTTGATTAATTATAATTATAAATAATAAATATATATGTTGTAATTTTAAAATGTTACTTGCTTATTTTAATTTTAAATTATTTTAAAATGATTTCTGATATATTTTGATTTTGGATATAAATTATTATCAATTTTCATTTATTAGATTGATCATTTATATTCATGTCATTGCCTGATTGACCCATTTTTATCATAATTATAGAGATTTATTCTAAACCATTTGTTATATTTTTCCTTATTCCCTATTTCTAGAGATATTATTAGGATATACATAACTATTAGAACTTGAAAGTTTTTCTTTTTAAAGCATGAATATTTTTAATCACATTAAAATGACCAAGGTATTAAATTGATATTTCCAGAAACTTTTGACTTTGAGACTCACCCTACATCTTATCTCTGTGAAACCAATAGAATCCATGAACTACATTGATAGGAAGCAACATTACAATACCATTTATCCTTCCTACCCTAATTTATTGATTATACTGCAAGATTATTAATTTGATCTTTATAGAGGGAGTTTGGTGATTCAAGGTATATTTTGGTGATTGAACATGAAATTAAGTTTGGGGAAGCATATAACTTTTTCATTTGGAAAAAAGGGTTCAAAAATCACAATTCTTTATATTCCTAAGTGGTCCTTATTAAAAAATTGATTTTGATTTTTTTGAGAAATTTAAAATAGGACCAAATTCATTCATTACACTCATAGATGGTTTACAAACCCATGTAGGTAAGGGAATAGAATGGTTATATTTAACTTTGATATATTTTGATTGGGATTCATTTTCATTAAGATTTTTCATTCAATATCATGCTTTATTATTTAAGAATTCATCTACCATTTTCAAGCCTCTGAGATTATTTTCACATCATTACATACCTACACTTTGACTCAAAATCATAAAAAACCTTATTGAAAGACCTCATGATTTTTTTGATTTAATTTATAATTAGAGAATTATATTACTTACAAGATTATGGATATAATGCATATACTTGAGATTGAGCATAAATCCGATTATATGATCTAAAGTGATGAGTATACCATTTTATTGGTGAGGTAAATCATCAATCGACATGAATATTTATAAAAAGTTGAAAAATTTAAATAAAATAGGATGAAAGTATTAAATTAAATTATATATGAGTCATGATTAGAATATATTTTCAATTAAAATATTTTTTGTTTATTTTTAAAATCCACTGCTATGACTATAACATTTATAAATGTATTTAATTGAATGCTTCCCTTTTATAGTGTGGTTTATTTTAATTAAATGTTGAGATTTTTCTTGAGGGCATAAAAATGACTAAGTTTGGGGGAGTTTTCTGTGTTCAATTTGTGCATACTAATTCATACCATTTATTGAGTATAAAAACCTATTTTCACAAGATAGATGTTGTTTTATAGATAAAATGATTTATTTCAATGTTCATGGTGATTTTTCAGGAGTTTCTAGTGGAAATAAAACATTATAAAAAATCATAAAAAAATTAAAAATACATTATGTGAACTTTATAAACACACACCATGTACATTTTTATGGGAAATGACTCAGCCAACCCAAGTACACACCCAAGTCACGAATCAGACTTCACACACTGTGTACTTCATTATATAGACCATGTACACCCATACAAAAGTGTTTGGTAGCTAACATTGAGGTTTCATTCCATTTATGGTGTCAGCACACACTATGTACATCCACTGACTAACTTCCGATGCACAAAATTCAATGGGTAGCATGGTGGACCACCTATTGGTGGAGAAAACCTATAAATGGTCTGTTGACATGAGTACACGTTGTGTACTTCATAGTACATTCCATGTAGTTTAAAATTATATAAATATGAGGGAAATCCTTAAACTCAGGGTTGTTTAATTGTCTATTCTAGGGGGAGTAACTACTGCTCTACCGACTCAGTATTTCCCTGAATCCATGAGAATTTTTTACTGTTTTTTTTATTTTAGTGTAATTAGTCTCTTCTCCCATTTTCCTCTCATATCCATTTGCATTATATTGGAATAAGAATGACACAAGTAGGGAAAACTAAAGGGTCTTAAACAAGTGAACACATGACCATTGGGAGAACTCATTGCCACTAATTTTGGGGTATTGATTTAACTTGTTTTTAAGTAATTAATTACCAGTCCAAGGAACTGATTTCTAAAAGGAATCGTTATTTTATTAAAAAAACAATAACACCATTTAATCCTCACATTAAAATAATTCATAAATATTTTTTAATACTAAATAAAAACTTTTGTAACTAACCTTAATCTAATTGAAACCTCAAAACACTTTTTTTCTAGGTCTTTTTATCCCTTTTTTGACTTTTTTTCCACAAATTGTTTCACTCCAAGCATTTCTTTTTTATCATTCATTTTTCAAGATAATCGAATGATTCTTGTAAAAATATGACTAAAATTACTTCTCCACTCTTTCCATGTGGGATCAATCCTGGCTTCAACTATCTAACTAGTTAGTTTAATAGGGAACTAATTTGACAGGTCTCACAATGGGCATGCTAATGATCAGTTCAATTCATAAACAATATTCTTTTTTTATAAATTTCCACGTTGAATAAAGAATATGTAATATAAATATTTCCCTAATCAATCAAATAAATTTAAAACTAAACTCTGTATGTAGAAATGATATACTGTTCAATAAATAATATGGATATTTAAGGGAAATTTAACGTACAATGATCAAAATAAATTAAATGTTTCAAGAGAAAGTTAACAATAAAAAACTTAATAAATGATAATATATGGCCATTGGTTTATTGGGAATATGGGTTTGGAAATAAAAGCTTGTATTTAGAAGAATAAAGGAAATGGAAATGAAATATTAAAATAATATTTCATTAAATATTTTTCTTTGTAAAATAGTTTAAAACATGTAGAATTAGATAAATTTCATAAAATGTTTACAGCAACATGGAAGTATGTTAATTCCGTTTACATTAAAAAACATTTATTTTGAACTTTTATAAAGAAATTCAAAAGATACCCTATCAAAAAACATTATAAATATTCTTATAATTCCTTTAAAAAACTAAATGATAAATTATAATGTCATTAATAAATCATTTTAGAATATAAAAGTTATTTTATAAAACATTTTTTGAAAAGCATGGACATGGAAGAAAAATATATCCGATTAAAAGAGAAATAAAATAAACATTTATTTTAAAATTTTCTTTGATTGATTCAAGTAAAAATGAGAGGTTAATTTGGAGGAAAATATTTAAAATCCTTAAATATATAGTGGATAAGAAAATGATTGGGGCTTATGAAGGATAAATGATAATATTTCTTCAAAAAATAAAAGTAATCCTAAAACAAAAGTGAGATTCTAAAATAGATTCTTACCTATTTGGGAACTTTTAAATTATAAAAAATTGAAATAATTTAATTAAATTGAAAAATTAATCACTATTAATAAATAGTTATTAAGGTTAATTACATCAAAGGGGAAATATATACACCATATAAAAATTAATAAGTGCATAATAAAAAATATGTATCAATGAAGTGTAAATTGAGACGAAATCCATTAACTCACATTTTAGTTAAGTTGAAAATGGTTTAAACTCCTATATAATGGTTTTGAACATGTTATTAATTTATAAAAAAACTATTTTCATATTTAATTTATCATCTATTATATTCTTATATCATCTCTCTATCTGATCATTAATAATTTTTCATTACTATAATTGTGTTGTGTGTTAATTCCTTCATTTTCTTATGCATGTTTTATCATGGAAGTTATGGTTCGTGTGAATATAATATAGTTCCATAATATAAATAATTATATTGAGGTTATAAATATCATACTTAATCATTAGATACATTTTTATAATCATTCTTGATAGTTTTACATGGAAAATGAATCACATCATTTCATGGAGACGGTATACCATACGTACACACGAGTGGTGATATAATTAACCTAATGGGTCAAAGTGTAAGTAATTGGATGATACATTAATTTTAAAGAATTAATATCATGTCTTATTTTTCATATATATTCATTACTTCTATTATTATGACTATCCATGTGATTCGGTGATGGAAAACAAATTACATTAGTACGTGAGGCAGTAGTCCACCATACACACGAGTAAAGATTTTGTTTCCCATTTGATGGAGAAGAATATGAATAAATATTATTATATAAAAATAATAACATCTCAGTATATGTTATATACTATTTTTATTATATTGGATGTGTTAAGACATAATTGAAGGTGGTAAAAGAATAATTAAAAAAGAAACAACTTCATTAAGATGATTACCTTTTCTAAGAGATAATTCCTTTGTATCTTTTCTTAAGGGTATCAGGGTTGGTATTTTTCAAATAATATAAGATCTAGAACATGTATAAATATGTTGTTATGAAATTTTTATAGGGTTTGGTCAAGATATATGACTAAATTTGGTGTAAATAAGATAGGGGATGAGTGTCCTTTTATAAGTGGGGGAGATGACACACTTAGAATTTTTAGGAAGGATAAAATATATTAATGTATTAATCAAGATAAATGGATAAAAAATGAACCATTTATAGATATTAGATTATATAGGGTTGAAACATGGACAACCAATATAAATTATACAAGTTTTTAGATCATTTTAACCTTTATCTCTTTAGTTTAACCCCTGATAAACCAGTTTTAACTTTAACTGCGGTGATAAATTTTTACTGCATATTACTATTAATTATGAAAAAAATGAAAGTGGACTCATTATAAAATTTGTATACAATGATTAAAAATATTAACACCATTTTATCAAATTAAATTTACATAATTATTAGAATTTAATTTAAAGTTAATTCTGTAAAACTCAATGAAAATCAGTTTTTTAGAAAAATGTCTTTTTAAGTATAAAAATGTTTTATACCAAATTAAAGTATAAAATTCATTAAAAATAACATAATTGTATTATTAATAGTATAATTGAATAACTATTTCTTTGAAACCATTTTAAAACAAAATGAAACTTTGTAAATTCTTGAAATGAAAAGATAGTTTTCAATAAAAGTCAGTATTTTTCATCATTCATTAAAAAATAAAACTTTTCAAAAAAAAATCCTAAAAATTCACACTAAGATAATTTTTATATGATTATTTAAAAAATATATTTCATTTTATCAAATAAAATTTTTAAATTTTGAAAAAATTAAATATATTATTTTTCTATAAAAATCAAGAAAAAACATTTTTGAAGAAGGCAGTTTTTTGTAGAGTAAAATGACTACAAATAATTGAGTGTTTATCTCATAAGAATTAATAAATTTTTATTGAATAAGAAATAAATATATATTTCATAATTTGGTTGTTCCCATTCATACCCACCAATTCAAAGTCTAGTCTATAATGGTCATATTTAAATACTAATATTGTGTGGTTCGTTTAAGCTTAGTGGTGTTTGTGTTAAACTATATTAGACATAATTATCATTTAAAATATTGGGATATTAAATTATTTACTCTAGTAAAAATTTTATCCTTGAAATTTTAATATATATTACCTATTAAAAAAATGAATTTGGTTCTTCATCATAACATCCTCAAGTTCCCACATTGTTACCTCTATTTTACGATTTCTCCAAAGTACCTTTACTAGTCAAGTCATTCGATTCCTCAATACTTACTTTTTAGTGTCAAGAATTTGGATAATATATTCATAGAAATACAGATCAGGTTCCAATTATATTTCTATATAGGTTATCACAAGCATTGGGTCTATAATGTACATCCTTAAAAACGAGATATGGAACACATCGTGTACTTTAGAGAGGTTCAGTGGAATTTCCAAATGATATTCCACAGATCCAATTATTTCTATAATTTAAAAAGGTATGTTGTACCTAGGGATAAATTTAGCTTTCTCATTTAACCTTATAACACCTTTAAATAGATATACTTTCAATAAAATATGATCTTCCACTTGAAATTACAAATCATTCCTCTAGTTATTGACATAACACTTTTTTTTGCTTTGAGATACTTTAATATGAGTATGAGTAGCCTTTACCTTTGTTTTTGTATCCTCAAAAAGTTTTAGGAACATAAGTTTCCTTTCACCAAATTCATCCTAATAAGTAAGAGTATGAAATATATTTCCATATAATGCTTTATACGGTTCTATTTGAATACTTGAATGGAAAATATTGTTATAGGAAAATTCTAACAAAGGTAAATACCGATCCCACATACCTTTAAAGCCAAGTGATAATGACCTAAAACTATATTATTATGTTTGAATAGTCCTTTAAAACTATCCATTGGTTTGAGGGTGGTAGGTGGTACTCAAATGAAACTTAGTATCAAGAGCCTTTTAAATACACTTCTGGAATTTTGATTTAAATCAAGGATCATGAACAAAAAAAATTTAAATAGGTGCACCATGAAATCTTATAACTTCATTAATATAAAGCCTTGTGAGGCACTCAAGTGGTAAATATTCTCTTAAAGTAAGGAAATGTTCATATTTGATAAGCTGATAAAAAATAACCCATATTGAATCATTCTTTATAGGATACTTGGGTAATATTGTGAAAAATTCTATAGTAATGCCATCCCATTTCCATATTGGAATATGAAGAGGTTACATGACTCCTCAAGGATGTTGTCTCTTATCCTTCACCTATTTTTAAACCAATAATCTTGATACATAATCAAAAAATTACCACTTCATGTTATTCCACTATAAATGTCCCCTCAAATATTGGTGCTTCTAGGGTGTATAGAGAAACTCAAGTTATAATCATCACTTAAAAATTTCCTTTTTTATCTCAGGTATAGATGGAACTCATAGTCTCTTTCCAAATTTTAGAATTCCATTTTCATATACAAAGTTTTCCAATTTACCATCATTCATAGCTTTAATTTTATTTTAAAAATTATCATCATAAAACTAAGAACTTTTTATCCTTTTCAATAAATATGGTTTAACAGTCATTTGAAAAAGGAATAATGTCTCCCCTTATATAAAAAATCTTACATCCATCTTTACCATATCCATGAACATATTATATTTTTCAATCCTCATTTTATCCATAACTCCATGTTTTTTCCTAATCAATGCATTCACTATCTTATTTTCCTTCCCTAGGTGATAGTGTATCGATAAATTATAATCCTTGAGTAGCTCGAGCCATCATCTTTGCCTCATGTTGAGATTTTTCTCTAAAAATATTTATTTTAGACTCTTATGATCTGTGTATATCTCATATCTTTCTCCATAGAGATAATTTATCCATATATTCAAATCAAAGATTACGGTTACTAACTCAAGATCATGAGCTATATAATTTTTTTCATTAGACTTTAACTATCAAGATTCATATATAATAACATTAGAATTTTTTATAAGGAAAAAACCAAATCCATTATTATATTAATCATTATATATAACAAATCCATCCTTTCCCAATGGTAAATTCAAAATTGGAGCATTCACTAATATCCTATTCAGTTCTTTAAAACATTCTTCACATTCCTTTGTCCATGTGAACTTAAACCATTTACATGTAATCTTGGTTAATATGTTATCTAATTAGGGAATTATTTGAATGAATAACCAATATTAACCTATCAAACTAATGAAACTACATACCTTAGTTATGTTTATTGGTGTAGTCCATTATTTTACTTCCTTTGTCTTCACAAGATCAACTAAGATTAATCCTTGGAGACAATATGAATAAAAAAAGAAAATTTCTACACCTATAATACTCACTTGATAAATTTACCATATAAATATTTTATTCTAAGAGTCTCAATAATGATATTTAAGTGATTCTCATGGTCCTCATATATTTTATAATACATTAGAATATCATCAAAAAATACCACACAAAAATTATCAATATATTTCTTGAATAAATTTTCATTAGATCCATAAAAACAGAGGGTGAATTATTAAATAATAATGGAATTATTTTAAATTTGAAATGTTTATACCTCATTTTAAATGATTCCTTTATAATATCTTCATCCTTTAATCATAATTAATGATACCCATAATGAAGGTCAATCTTTGAAAAATATTTAGCTTTGTGAAGTTGATCGAATAAGTTATCAATTCGAGGAAGAGGATAATTTTAATTTATCATAATGGTATTGATTTTTCTATAATTAATGCAAAGAATCATAGATATATATTTCTTTTTAATGAAAATATCAAGGGTTTCCCATGGTAAAACACTAGGGTGAATAAGTCCCTTATAATGAAACTCCTCTAGTTGTTTCTTAAACTCTAATAGTTATAGAGTTTCTATTATAGGGGGAATATGTGATATATGTCTTTCATCTAGGATTAAATAAATTAAAAACTCAACTTCACACTCTGGTGGATGTTTAGTTAATCATTATAAAATACATCAATGAATTCCTATATAACAGGTACATCCTCAATTTCAATATTACCTTTTATATCCATATATTTTGTTTTCTATTCTTCCTAAAGAATATCATTCATAAGTGCTACTAAGGGTGGATCTATACATGACTTAAATGATGAAGTATCTACTATAAATACATGGAATTACAGATATTCATCATGAATCATAATTTCTTTCTCTTTGAAATATATTCTTGCATCATATTTTGAAATCCAGTACATAACATGAATTATATCAAACTCAACCATAGGTATTATAATAAAGTCATAAAATAGAGCATGTTTATGTGTCATAATAAGAACTTCCTGACACATCCTTGTTGTAGTGAGGCTTGCATTAGGAGTTTTGACTGAAAACTCCCTTCTTAAGGTGTTAGGGGAATATCTAATTTTCTTGGAAAACATGGTAGATATAAAAGATTGAAAGGATATAAAATCAAATAAATCATTAGATAAATTTGAAGATATGGTTAAATTACATACCACCACATCTTTATGAACTTCCACATAGCTACAATGATCACATAAGGTTATCCTTCTCCCCCTATCCACTTCTGCAGTAAGTTCCTTTGATGCTTAAGATATTAGTTTGAATAATTCCCCATTACTTTACAGTTGAATCACTAGATAGTAGTGTTCTATTTATTTCCCTTATATTTATGATCTAGATGACCTATCACCACACTTATAACACACTCCCAATCCCTTAAGGTATTTCCCAAGATATTTATTTCCACAATTTTCACAAGATAGAAATTGCATCATTTTCTTCTTCTTCTTTAAATCATTCCATTTTTCTTGGTGTTTGAAATACCTATTATTTTATTTATTTACCTTTAATATATAGGATCTAGAAAATTCCTACTATATTTCTATGGCACATAATACTATTTCATCATATGATGAAAAATTATGAGAAACAAGTGTTGTTTGGAGACTTGGATTAACACCTAAAAGAAATGAACACTCACACTTTTGATATTGAATATGTAATCCATATCATACCTATATAGTCTTGTAAATGTATCCTCATACTATTAAATACTTTATTCTTTATTTTTATTTAAGATAAGGAACTTTATCTTGATCTTAGTTTGTTTCTCTTGCGGTAAGTGTTTGTCGAATAATATTACTTTAAAATATTTCAATTCCACAGGTTTTATTTCTTCTTACTCCCCAGTATTATGGATCAATGACAACCATTTATCAACATCTCCTTTAAGGAAATATACCTACAATATAACATTTTCCTTTTCATTACATCCCAAATCTAAAAATATATTCTCAATAGACTTAACCCATTTCTCAACTACCATAGGATTTGTAGTTCCACTAAAATATAGAGGCTTCTATCAGATGAAATGATCCAACATAGGTGAATCATGTTGTGGAACAATAGGATGCTCCATTAAAGAGATTTAATTAATTATAACCTGGGTAATATTTTCTAATATGGACACAGTCTTCCCAACTCCAACATGAGTTGTATTGGATTTCTCAACAGGAAAATTTCTACATTTTCCACAATTATTGATACCATTCATTCTTCCAAGAACCATTTCTAAACAATGGAATATAATTATTTATTTCATAACATTATAAATTTTAAATCATAATGTATAATTATAAATCTATTTTAATAATTAAATTATATTGAAAATTTATCCATTGTTAATCTCAAAATTATATATTTGGTTTCTTTGGGTATATATTTATATCATAATAATATTTTCAAATATTTCATAATGGTTTGTAAAGAAAATGTGAATTAACCAAAGAATATCCCTTTATATTTTCAAAACATGGATGCATCAAGGCTCATTATAGTGCACCAGGTGATGATTGAGTCAAATCCCAACGTGCCATTTTTAGAGTTATTACCCCTAGGTTCAACTGTCCTGGAGCCACATCCACATGCAGTATCCAGATATGGATGTAATTTCTTAGAATACCACATAATATCTTCCTTAAAAACACTTTAGTATGTTCTTATATACTTATACTCAAATTATATCATAGGATTATGTTTCCTAATATATGATTTCATAAATCTATTTCCTAAGGTTTCTAGTAAACTTACTATAATATCAATTGTAACAACCATGAATTTAGTAAAAAAAGCTGGTGTTTAATTTATTACATTGACATAGATACAAGGGGTTAAATCCTAAATTACTGATCAATTTAGTAGTCTTGGAGATCTAGATTCATACACGATACCCACTTTACATTGGGAATAAAATATAAAACATTTTAATGGAAAGCATTCATCATCCTTGAACTTATTCAAAGAATTCTTATTCATATACTAGGGAAAGGGAACAAAATAAGGGTGATCCCAAATGACCAGTGATGGTTACGTACAATATAATTTATCATGATTAAATAAGGCCTAATCAATATGGAAATACAAATAACTAAAAACACATGCTATTTAATCAATTACTTGAGAATGAAATTCATCCATGGATAATATAAAAGAAAATATATCATGGATTATAATAAATGAATTCACAATGAATAAAATGATTTATATTATAAATCATGATCTTAGACATCATGATATATATACCATCAAGACCTTTCACTAAGTCAGTTTAAAACTATGGGTAGGTATACACCAAAAACCCATTTAATTTGGCCAACAAATTTGTCCTGTAATACCTATCAATGTATCGAGGGGTGATCTATAATCAACCCCTTCAATGAATTTCCAATTAATTACTCATATATTTAATGATAAAGTCAATTCATAAACAATATTCCTCATTAATAAATGTATGTGTTGAATAAATAATATGAAATATCAATATTTCCATAGTCAATCAAATAAATTTCAAAGTAAAACACTATATGTTGAAATGATTTATAGTTAAAGAAATAAGAATATCCATAATTAATAATATGGATATTTAAGTTAAATGTAAAGTATAATGATCACAATAAAGTGAATATTTCATTATAAAGTTAACGACCAAAAAATTAATAAAAGATAAGAGATAAGCATCAGTTTATCAGGAATATAGGTTTTTTAATAAAATCAAATACTTTGTTATAATTAATATAATGGAAATAAAATATTATTTTATTATTTTATTTAATATATTTATATGTAAAAAATTGAAAATGTGTATAAGAATCAAAATTTTTTTAAAATGGGTATAGTGATGGGGAAGTTTGTTTACACCATATATATTAAAAAAACATTCCTTTTGATTTTTTGTAAATAAAGTAAAAAAAAACCTATCATAAAACATTATAAATATTTATTTAATACATTTTTAAAATTCAATGACAACTTAAAATTTCATTAATATATCATTTTTGTAAGTAAAATAATTTTTTCAAAATAATGTTTTTAAAACATTGATATGGATGAAAAATATATCTAATTAAAATTGAAATAAAATTAGGTTTTTTTCTTTTAAAAATTTCATTACAGGATTAATGCACCAAAGAGAGGATAATTTGAAGGAAAATATGTAAAATCCTTAAATATCCAATGGATAAGAAAATTATTGGATCTTATAAAAGAAAATTATAAGATTCCTTCAAAAAAAATCAATCCTAAAAAAAATTGAGATTATAAAATAGATTCTTACCTCTTTGGTAACTTTTCAATTGTAACCACTTGGAAGCATATAATTTAATTTAAACATTAATCATCATGAATAAATATTTATTCATGTTAAATACATAAAGTGAAAATTATATACAACACATAATAGTGAATAGGTGTATAATTGCAAATATGTCTCACTGGAGTGTAAATTGAAATGAAATCAATTACCTCACACTTTCCTTTTTTTGAAAATGCTTTAACATCATGTGTAATGTTTTTAAACATGTTATTAATTTATACCAAAACCATATTAATATTTATAATATCATATATGATATTATTATATAATATTTCCACTTGATCATTAATAATATTTCATTATTACCATTCTTTCCCGTGTTAACTGCTTCATTTTATTATGCAGTTTTTATTGTGGAAGTTTTAGTTTTTGTGAATAGGATATAGTTACATCATCTACAGAATGATATTAATTTTATAAATATAATATTTTCTAATTTTATAAATTTTTATAATCATTCTTTAAAGTTATACATGTAAAATGAACCGCTTCGCTTCATGGAGACAGTAGTCCATACATACGCATGAGCAATAATATCATTCCTTTAATGGGTTAAATAATAAATAATTGGATGATATATTAATTTTTTATAATTAATATCATGTCATATGTGTCATATATATTCATTATTTCCATTATTATAAATATCCATGTGAGTAGGTGATGAAAAAATTACACCAGTTTATGAGGTGGTAGTTTACTGTACACACGAGCGATGGTTTTGTTCCCCATTTGATGGATAAGAAGACAGATAAATATTATGAAATAAAAATAATAGTATATAAATATATTTAATATACTTGTGTTATTATATTCAGAAAGAATTCTTGTATCATCAAAAGTGTGAAAAATGGAAAAGTGATTACAAAAGGAGAAATAACCAGTGGGAATCTCTTTCAAATTGGAGAGACCAATAACTCTTGCTATTTGAGTGATGAAGATGAAAACAAGTTGTGGCACCGAAGACTTGGCCACCTTGGGCAGAAGAACATGAGTAAGATTTCTAAAGTTGATGCTGTTCGGAATTTTCCAGAACTGAAAAGAAGAGATCAAGATGTTTTTATTACTTTCCAGAAAGGAAAGATGACTAACAAAAGTCATAAAAGAGTTGAGATTCAATCTAAAAAACCACTTGAGCTTATTCATTCTGATCTATGTGGGCCGATGAGACATCAATCAACAAAAGGAGATTTATACTTTATCACCTTTATTGATGATTTCACTTGGATGACAAACATCATGTTCATGAAGAATAAGTTAGAGGCTTTGAAATGTTTAAATTCTTCAGAAGAGATGTTGAGAAAGAATTAGGAGTTTCCATAAAGAAGTTGAGAACAAACAATGGCACCGAATTCACAAGCAATGATTTTGAAACTTATCTAAGGAAGCATGGTATCAAACATCAGTATAGTGCTCCCTATACTACACAACAAAAATGGGGCAGCTTAAAGGAAAAATAAAATCTTGGTGGAAATGGGAAGAAGTATGTTATCAGAATACAAACTTTCAAAATTATTCTGGAGAGAAGCTGTTAGCACTGTTGTACATGTTCAAAATAGATGCTTGTTGAGACTGGAAACCAACATGACTCTTTACAAGATATGGTATAACAAAAAACCTTCTTTTAAATACTTAAAAGTTTTTGGAAGTCCATGGTTTCTCAAAATAAAAAATCTAGACTTAGGAAAGTTTGATGAGAAAGCTGAAGAAGGAATATTTATGGGTTATTCACCAAATGGAAGAAGTTACAAATGCTTGAACAAATGTTTACAGAAGTTGGTGGAGTCATATGATGTGTAGGTAATTGAAAATCCAAGTTCCTTTACAAAATCTGTTACGAATACCGAGGAAGATAAATCAGAGAATCCCTACCAGAGTGAAAGTTACTCAGATGAGTCACATGGGGAAGAAAGTGATGCTGGGAAAGGAAATGTGAGTTTTCCTACATTAAAAAAACATGTTGAATCTGAAAATATTATTGGGGATCGGAAGGCTCCAATTCAGACAAGAAGGAAGTTAAGATTAGAAAATCATACTTCCCTTATCTCAAAAGTTAAACCAGAATCAGTTTCAAAAGCTATTCAACATAAAGAATGGGTGGATGCTGTGAATGAAGAACTGGATCAGATTGAGAAGAATAAAACATAGTAACTTGTTCCAAGTCCAGAAAATAAGAATGTTATCCGAACCAAGTGGGTTTATAGAAATAAATTGAATGAGCATGGAGAAGTTACAAGAAACAAAGAAAGTCTTGTGTGTAAAGGATATGCACAAGTGGAAGGTGTGGATTTTGATGAAACCTTTGCCCCTGTTTCAAGGTTGGAAACTATTCGAATGTTTCTTGCAGTGGATGCTCATCGGAATTACAAGGTTTATCAGATGGATGTAAAGTCAACTTTCTTAAATGGTGAGATTGGGGAAGAAGTTTACATTGAACAACCTTGTGGGTTTTTACTTGATGAGGATGAAAACAAAGTTTTCAAATTGAAGAAAGCCTTGTATGGGCTGAAACAAGCTCCATGGGAATGGTATTAAAAGCTTGAAAATTCTCTGAGAAAGATGAAATTTTCTAAAGGAAAGGTTGATAGCAACTTGTATGTTAAATATGTTGACTCCAGAACTTTAATTTTAATTGTTTATGTGGATGATATAATTTTTGCTGGAGATGAAGAAAAATTTTGTGAAGAGTTCGCTGAAGAGATGAAGAATTTTTTTGAAATGTCAATGTTGGGAGAATTAAATTTCTTCCTTGGGTTACAAGTTCAACAATAATAAAACTACATTTTCTTATCCCAAGAAAAGTATGACAAGAAATTGTTAAATAATTTTGGGATGGAAGAATCAAAGGAAGTTTCAACTCCTATCTCAGTGGGCACAAAGTTGAGTAAAGATGAATCGGGGAACAACGTGAATCAGAAAGACTTTCGAAAGTTGATAGGAAGTCTTCTTTATCTTACAGCTTCAAGGCCCGATATTTCTTATGTTGTAACTCTATGTTCCCAATATCAAATTAATCCAAAAGAATCACACATGCTGGCAGTTAAGAGGATTCTGAGATATGTTAAAGGAACAACTTCACATGGGTTGTTATACAAGAGAAACAATGAGATAAAGTTTCATGGTTATACCGATGCTGATTGGGCTGGTGATTTTGATGATAGAAAATCAACATCAGGAGGAACATTTTTCTTAGGGGAATGTTGTGTGAGTTGGAATATTAAGAAAAAAAGTTTAGTAACTTTAAGTACAGCTGAATCTGAATATGTTGCAGCTACTCAGGCTTGTACTCAAATGATGTGGATGAAAGTTCAGCTGGAAGATTTGAAAGTGAAAGTTTCTAAACCTTTGAAAATACTTTGTGATAATCAAAGTGCCATTGATCTTTCCAAGAATCTTGTTCAACTTTCAAGATCAAAGGATATTGATATAAAGTATCACTTTTTAAAAGAGAAATATGTTGCTGGAGAAGTCTTGCTGGAATTTATCTCAACAAAGTATTATATTGTTGATATTTTTACAAAAGCAATGTCAAAGGAAATGTTTATTGAACTGAGGCTGCAAATCCATGTTCAGCCTCCTCCCATGAATTCCTAAAACTCATAAGGTCCCCCACTGTGCTTTGGATTATGTTGACAAAGGGGGAGAGTAAGTTTTCTTTTATGAATTTAAATATGTGGTTATCATATAATGGGGGAGAGAAAAAGAAAAATGATAGAAGAAAAGAAGAGTGAGAAAGAAAAAGATAAAAGTTGAGGGGGAGTTGAGTAAGGTGAAGTTTATCTTTATATGGACACAAAATTTTCTTATTACTGAGGGATGGAAATCCTTTAAAAACATTACTTTATCCAGTAGTGTGGTGTCAGGACACTCTCTTTTTGAGAAAGGCCGTGTTTTGGTAAAATTCAAGAACTTGAGATGTAAAATTTTTGAGAGGTGAAAATTTGTTAACAAGGGTTTCCAACAAATACAAAGGGGGAGATTGAAGAATATTTGTGGTGTTTTGTTTTAACAAAGTTTTGTATTTGTTGAAAACTAATCTTTTTGTTGAAGAATGTTTTTGAGTTACAGAAAGTTAAAGTTGCTGGTTGCTTAAGTTTTCCTTAAAGAAGATTTTGTTGAAGAATAAGAAGTCAGAAGTTAAGAAAGTGTCTCAAAATTTCTAAAAAAAATCAGACGATACTTTTCTGTTCTTAGAGTTATCACACATCATGAAAAGTTTCATGATAAAAGCTGTTGAATAAATGATGAAGAGGATTGACATTTTTCACTAAGAAAAATTCTGAGGAAATTCAGAACCTGAATTCGAAACCTGTTTCCTGAACCGGAAGTTTGGAGTCCATTTCCTGAGCCAGAAGTTCAGAATCTAATTCCAGAGCCAGAATTTCAGAGTCCATTTCCTGATCTAGAAGTTCGGAGTCTACTTCCTGAGCCAGAAGTTCAGAATCTACTTTCAGACCCAGAAGTTCGGAGTCTACTTCCTGAGCCAGAAGTACGGAATCTACTTCCAGAGCCAGAAGTTCGGAGTCTACTTCCTGAGCCTGAAGTTAGGAATCTACTTCATGATCCAGAAGTTCGGAGTCCATTTCCTGATCCAAAAATTCAGAGTCGACTGCCTGAGCCATAAAATCTGAGTCGACTTCCTGAGCCAAAAATTCAGAGTGGACTACCTGAGCCAGAAATTCGGAGTTGACCACCTGAGCCAGAATTTCGGAGTTGAATTCTTGAGCCAAAAATTTGGAGTCAACTACCTGAGCCAGAAATTCGGAGTCGACTACCTGATCCAGAAATTCAGAGTCGACTACATGAGCTTGAAGTTCGGAGTCTGTTTCCTAAACCTGAATTTCGGAGTCTATTTCCTGAACCGGATTTCAGAACCATGATCCAGCTTTATCATTCTGAGAAAGATATGAAGAGTTCAAGAAAAATCGAATTTCAACCTTGCATAAATCTCAGAGAAATTTAAGGAGATTTGAAGAAGTCAAATCTTGAAGATTAAATACGAGAGATTTGCAGAGTTTTTGAGATTTGAGGAAGTGGGAAAGTTTTTCAAGATTCCCGCCTTTGTTTTCTGAGTTACCTATAAATATGTGCTTAGATCATTTGCTCATTCACAACTTTTTACACACGCAGAAAAGGAGGAGCTCTGAAGAATTCAAAGTAAAAAGCCTCTACCATTTTGAAGAAGTTTTATTGAGTATTTGGAGTGGCTTTTTTACAGAATCATATTTCCTGCTGATAAGTTCAGTTTCAGAAAGCCGGATTCAATAAATCCAGATTGAACATTCAGAGTGGCTTTTTGCGGAGTCGTTGTTTCCCTGCTGAGAAGTTCGGTTTCAGAAAGCCGAATTCAAGAAATCTGGATTGAACATTCGAAGTGGTTTTTTGCGGAGTCATTATTTCCTTGTTGAGAAGTTCAGTTTTAGAAAATCAGATTGAAGATTCGGAGTGATCATTTGTGGATCAGCTTAACAAAGTTCTTATTCTTATGTTTGTCTCAATTGTTCTTTAAGGAAACTTTGTAAACTGACGGGAGTCAGTATAATCATTTCTATCGGGAGATAGAAGGTTTCCAACAGGAGTTGGCACAAGTTGTATTCACTTCTTCATTATAGTGGATTTCCATAGACCCATGGGAGTGGCTATGGCAAGGAAATAGGTTCTCTTATTGAGGTCGAACCTTGTAAATCTTGTGTGCCTTTATTGATTTACCTTTCTTTCATGCTTGAGTTTTTTTCTAAAAGTTGATAAGGAAATAAATCTTAACAGGTTTCAAGGGTTAAGTTTCTTAAAGTTTTGAAACTTATAAAAGTTGAACAACTGATTCAACCCCCCCCCCCATTCTCAGTTGTCATTCGATCCTTGGAACTTCAATATTCCATATAATATGAAATATTTCAGTGTTACTTATTCCTTAATAGGGATATGATCCATTAATACCATTCACGTTCTTTCTCTAGATGGTTTATGTTTTGATGCCATAATTCTTTTGACACCTATTTCTCTTCCACGGGTTATAAATTGATAAAACACATATGAAACCCTCTTTTTTCACTGGTTATGATTTTATGAAATTATTATGAAACCTATATTCTTTCTCTAGGTTATAATATGATGATATTTTTATAATACCCATTTCATTTTGTGGGTTATGATGTGATGATTATTTATGATATTGTAGTATATGTATGTATGATTTTATTATGTAACGGATGGGACCTATATCTATCTCCAATGCATTTGGTAAAGATTTATATCTCATGAGATAAATATGGGAAAGAAGTCGAAAGGATTGATCCACAATGGGAAATGGGTGCGTCTTGATCCACAATGGGAAATAAGTGCATCCTGATCCACAATGGGAAACAGGTGTGTCCTAATCTACAATGGGAAACAGGTGTGTCTTGATATATAATGTAAAATGGGTGCATCCTAATCACTATAGGAAGTAGGTGTAACCTAATCCACTATAAGGAAAATACTACAACTAGGGATGGTGGTGTGTCCCACCTAGTAGGTGGATCCCCCATAAAGTGCCCCGATAAGTTTTGGTAATGAGCCTTGACTTATATGGAATGATTTTACATGTTTACATGTATATCACAAATTCTATGTCTTATTCCAATGTTATGCTCTCATGAGTCATGTTATATGATTTCTTTATGAGTTATATCTTATGATATGCCAATCTTTATGCCATGACTCATGTATATGATCTTTTATATGAAAGGTATGATCTTAAAATGTTATCGTCATGTTATCTTACCCTTATGCACATGTTATTCTTACATATCTCCTTTATTTTTACCCTCATTGAGGATCTGTTATCACCCTTTCTTATGTTTATTTTCCCCAGGTTATGAAGAAAGGTTTTAATTAGGATTACTAAAGGGGAATATCTTTATGGGAGATGTAGATGATCTTTCACCAAATCATAAGAATGTGTTCTAAGTTTACAAATACCCTAAAATATCATGATCCTTAGGCATTTAATATTCTAATGTGCTTAATATTCATCTAAAATGATGTAATATCCATGTATGTTAAGCCTATGTCACTATAGTTGGTATCAAAGAAAAGGTTTATTCAACTTTTGGAAACTAGGATGATAAAACACTTGTGAGATTCCTTGGGATATTTCTAATGATATATATAGGTATGTCTCTAAGGATAAGTATAAGGATGACTCAATGTTTAAGAAAATCTCTTATAATTTTTGTGAAGGATTGATAGAGTGGTTAGTGGAACATGAATACATTTTGAATGTGGAAAAGAAGAACCCAAAGACAGTAACTACAAAGGGAAAATGAAAATTTCAGTCAATGCAATGGATAAGAATAATAGCCTCTCTAAGGTATCATCAGATATAAAATTATTTAAATGTGTAATGTATGAGAATTATGTAAATCAATGTCTTAGGTGAAATCTCAGGAAGGAAATATCAAAGGTTGTAAGAGTAATGGTCTTTCTGATGATAATGAAGAGACCATGAGTGAAATATGAAAGGTATGTTCTTTAATAATAGTATTATTTATAAGCATGATTAAATTGAGTAGACATGATTCATATCTCATATTTTAGGAAATAAGTATTAATGAATAATATAATGAATCCTAGTTAATGTCTTAAGGAAGAGGTGGAATGATTTAAGTATTAATGTATTTGAATTCATGGATTATATTATATATGAATCATGAAGTATATAAGGATTCTTTGTAGAAGTTTCTCTTAGGATTTTCAATAATTTGATAAATGATACTAATAACCTATAAAATTAATTTAATGGAAAGGTTACATTAAGGTAAGGTAACCCTAAACATGTTCTTAGGGATTATAAAATGCTATTTTGTATAGATAAAGAGATGATGATATGAATAAATTAAATTGGATAGTATTTATGACCTAAAAAATGATAAAGTATTTGACAAAAAAGTGGTTTATTCTATCACTGATAAAGTTTAGATTTTTTTGGATTTAAGAAATATATCCAATAATCTTTGTAATAAGGAAGCATTATTGTTTTCAATAAGTATTTTATGGTAATTTAGGTTATTTCTATGTTTTATGAGAATACATGACAATAGTATTCACATTTTTGGTATGTGACAACCAAGACCTATGTTATGATATACGGGGGATCAATGTTAAGCTGATTTTGAAAAAATTTAGTGATATTATTTCTAAATTTTTGGATATTTATCTTTTAAAAGGGTTACAAGGTTAACCATTTATGGAATTGTTTAAGTTAAAATTAGTTTTAAGGTTTTAGAGATTATTGAATTATCTCGCTATATGAGGATTTATTCATATTGGATAACCTATGATAACCATTTTTCTATGATGTTAACTAAATACATATGGAATGACTTATCATTCTATTTAGGGATCTCATGATCTGTTTGTTCTTTAAGAATGAAAAATTCATCTTCATTGTCTAGAGTAAGATATGAAATGGAAATTGATCAAGGAAAAACTAAAGGATGAGATTGTGCATATGGAATGGAATTAAATCATGTAAGTATATCTTCTTTTGAAAAATTATTCAAATCTAGGAAAAGGATCTTGAAACCAAAAAAGGTTATCCCAGTACCTTTATTTTCAATGAATCAAATGGTCCCTTAGATCATCATAGATTTATGGTTTTATGATCGTTAAATTTCTCTAGATCCCCCATGTGTTTGGATCAATGTTTTATATCACTCTCTATTAGTATTTTAGTGTTAGTTTTCTATCACATGTACATGTTTTCACTTTACACCTATGTTTTTGTATATGGAAACCTAGTTATGAGTTACTTTGGGTAACCATTATGTTCTTAAATTTTTTTTAATGGGAATTTTAGAATTAATTTTTACAATGTTGGTTTTTACAAAAGAAACTTTCAAGTATGAAACCATTAATGACCCAAAAAAATTCAAGGGATAAATTAATTTTAAGAAGGGTAGAATGTAACACCCTGATTTTTTATAAATTATTATTTTTTGATTAAATTCTCTTTCTTTGATGGCTTGTATTGCACGCTACACTATGTTATGCTTACAACATATGATATAGTTAATATTTCACTACATGAAACAATTATATTATCTTATGGTACACAAAACACTATATTTGTATTGTGTTACACACAATGAAATGTTCCTTTGATATCTTGTGTTTCATAAAAGACTGAGATTTACCAAACTACAACATACTATTAATACTATTATTAAAATATTATTATAGTTATCACCTAGCTGTTGGAATAGAAGTTATTAATAATATTAACTAAATTAAAAAAAATATGGTTTACACATGTATATAAAATTAATACTTTGGTTACTAATTAACTATAAATGTGAGTAATCACTATTTAAAAATAAAGAAAATCATTTTTTGAAAAACTAATTTTCAATGAACATACACATTTTATCTCAATAAATTAAAGAAACCAATTTTGATGAATTATTTTATTTAAAATTATATAGTATACATTCAATAAACTATTTAACCTTCATTTTATGTATTTTCCATACAATAGATAACAATAAATCCAATTTTAGGCATAAAAACATATATTTTCTAAAAGATAGTTTTACCTCCTTTTAACGGCACATCTATTTTAAAACTAAATTTTGAAACTTTTATAAATTTTAATTGAAAAAATATACTTAATTTTTGAAATTGTAATTTTAAAATTATTTTAGGGTGAATTTTTGGTATTTTTATGAGAAGTTTCATTTTTTTATGAATAGTGAAAAATACTGAATTTTAATTGAAAACTGACTTTTAGTCTAATTTTTTATACAATTGAATTATATATTTATTTAGTTTTAAAGTATATTTATATAAATTATTCATATATTAATCCAATTTGGTTCATTTTAATCAATTTTACATTGAAATTGGATTTAAAAACATTTCAAACATTTGAATATTTTCACCTTAAAAAACCAGTTGATTCATCCTATATGTGGGATTATTTTAAAATTAATTTCTAAAACTTCTATGATTTTAATTTAGAAAAATAGATTCAATATTTGGAATAATAATAATATATAATTTCTATTAAGTTCAAATTGGTTTTGACTAAAAATATTAGTGAAATCAATTAAAATTAATTATAGCGATTAAGGTAAAAACAAGTTTACTTAGTGGTTAAACGTTAATATTAAGGGAAAAAATCACCTATAAACTTATAAAAAAGAATTTTTATTAACATATTTAGACATTTTAACCCATTTTCTAAAAAATGGAACATAATTTAGGCACATTATGTTAGGGATAACTCTCAATAGTGTTTACCATTTTGTATTTACAAGAATGCCACTCCTCCACTATAAAAGGACACTCACCCCCATCACTTCTTCACACATCTCAAGTCCTTTGTCTCGTCAAAAAAATAGCCAAATAAGCTCCCAAAATCCATCCTATCATCCTATAATCCCAACTTTGGGTAAAAATCCATCCAAGGAAGCACTTTATTGGAAACCAAAAGGTGTTGCCCGAAGAAGAGGTGACGTCCATTAATGTAAAATTTTGTTTTTTCTCCTTCACCACCACTTCAATTATTATTATATGAATATTATATAATAAAATAAGTATCAAATATTTAATGAGATGTTTTTATTTTACGTTTATTACCTAAACCTTTACACACTTCCATCAAATTGGATATGTAATCATCGTTCATGTGTACGACGAACTACCACCTCTCAAACCGATGTCATTCATTCTTCCATTACCAGCTTTCAAGGTTGGGAATAATGATGAAATTAATTTTTTGTATTATATATATGATATTTATGATTTATTTATGCTTCTTGAATTATTATACAACAAATACCTTCAATATTTCCATTTTCTGGGAATATGGTAACTTCGTTTGTGGACGTGTGGACTATTACCTCCTCAAAGCGATTTGATTCGTTTACACTTTACATTGAATATATTAAAGATCTGTTTAATAAAAACATGTGATAAATATGAAATAATAATACTATTTTAAATATACATACATACATATATATATATAATTTAATATTATTTCTTTAAAATATGATAAGAAAATGGAAATAGTGTTCATGCATATGTACGACCTACCATCTCCCTGAACGGTGCATTTCATTTCAGATTTATAGATTTTATAGATTTTTTTAAATAACTATATAGTGAATAAATATAATATTTATATTATGTTTTACTATTTTTAAATAAGTAAATTATGATCTAAGTAAGAGGATCAAGAATAAAAAGTCAAAACATATACAAAAAACAAAGCAGTTATTACCAAAACATAACTTTAACATGAAATTGTTAATAAATAGGTAATATAAAGTCATAATAAAATCATATATGGTATGATATATAAGAATATGGTTCTGTGGTATATGTATAATAAACTTATATTTTTTATACATGAGGTTTAAATGTGTAGGATGAAAGTCAAAACTTAGTGTAAGGGTTTTCTCATTTCACTTTTATTTCTGTGAGATATATGATATATTCACCACTTATTCTTGTTGTGTGGTGTATATAATTCCTTATGTAATCTTAAATAATGATTTTATTTATATAATTATATTAAAAGTTTCAATTTATGTTATTTTTTCATGGATATCATGACTCAAATGTTACTCAAGTAGTAAGGGGATTTATAGTCTCACTTTTTTTCTGTGAGACTTTTTCCATATTCACCACTTGTTTCTTTTATGTGGTGTATATAATACCCATGAATGTATTATATAACTATTTTCTTTAAATTTTTGGGTTTTTAAATATCCATTTGATCATCTCTCTTTCATGGGGTTTAATTTCAAAAAGTTACCAAATCGGTAAGGTAATTTTGTCTCAATTTGCCTTCTTTGAGGCACTTGTTATATTATGCACCTACATTCTTTTACAAGGTGTAAATACTGCCCTTTGATGTTTTGTATCATGAATAATTATTTTCATGATATTTTATGCTTCATATAATGTTAGTTTTTCATGGGGTTTTTTATTTATATTTACTAAAGTGGTAAAATGTTATTGCTACAATCTCATTATTAATTTATTGGGATTATTTAAGATTTTGTTTCCATTAATGAAATATTATGATACATATCTCAAAAATTATAATTAATTTTCTTATCCTATGGTTATAAAATATATCCTCATGTAATGTTACTATTTTACCACTCTTTGGAACTTAATATAATTAAGAAAACAATTTTGAGAAAGTCCGACCCTATTTCTCTATTCAGTCAGAAATCTGTTTTATACAAAAACCATGTTTTCCAAAAATGTTTTCCAAAATGTTTTTAAATGTTATTTTAATCTATTTTTCAAGGAAAAAGGATTTTAATAACGTGTTATGTTTTAGAAAAGTATTTAAAAATGTTTTTAAAGATTACTTTATAAGTTTTTAGTTTTATTTTTAAAGAAAATTATTTTTTTAATTTTTTTTGTTTTAAAAAAACTTTTTCAAAGAAGAAAGGATATTTTCATTAAGAAATGTTTTTAAAATATATTTAAAAATTATATTACATCTAATATTAAATAATTTGTTGTTACCCATTCCTTACTAGGTATATGATCCATGAATAATATTCATATTCTTTCTCTGAATGAGTTATGTTTTGATGGAATAATGTTTATGACACCCATTTCTCTTCCACGAGTTATACCATGATAAAATGATTATAATACCTACTTATTTTCATAGGTTATTCTTTGATGAAATGATTATTTAACCTATATATTTTCCATAGTTTATGATATGATGATGTGTTTATGATATCCATTTCATTTCTTGGGTCATGATATGATGATTTTTTATGATGTTGTGGGAAACGTATATATGATTTCATTATGTGATGGGTGAGACCTATATCTCCCTCTAATGAATTGGGTAAATATATATATATATATCATGAGATAAAATGGAAAATAAGTCAATAGTATTGATCCATAATGGGAAACAGGTGCATCCTGATCCACAATGGGAAATAGGTGCATCATGATTCAAAATGGGATACAGGTGCATCCTGATCCACAATGGGAAACAACTACATCCTGATCAAAAATTGGGAATAGGTGTATCCTAATCCACTATGAAAATAAGGTGTCACCTGATCCAATATAAGGAAGGGACTACAACTGGGGATGGTGGTATGTCTCAACTAGTAGGTTTGTCCCCCATGAAGTTCCTAGATAAGTTTTTGGCAATGGGCCTTGACTTATAGGGAATGATTTTACATGTTTATGTCTCTAACACAAATTGCATGTATTATTCTAATGTTATACTCATACGGAACATGTTATATGAATTCATTAAGATTCATGTATTATAATATTCCAATCTTTGTGTCATGACTCATATATATGATCTTTGATATGCAAGGTATGATATTCAAATGTTATCATCATGTTATCTTACCCTAATGCTCATATTATGCTTACATATTTCCTTTATTTTCACCCTTTTTGAGAATATGATCTCACCCTATATTATATTTAATTTCCCCAGATTTTAAAGAGAGGTTTTAGTAGGAGTATTAAGGGGAATATCTTTATAGGAGTTATTGAATATCTTTCACAAAATTTGATGATTATGTTCCATGTTTTGAAAGACACTAAACTATTACGATCCTCAGGCATGTAATTTAGTAATATGATTAATATTCATCTAAATGATGTAATATCCATGTATGTTAATCCTAGGTCACTATAATTAACCCGTGGAAAATAAATGGGTTCCATAATAATATGTTGGAAACATGGTTAACTCATGGAAAAGAAACGAGTTCCATAACAATCTCTTTAAAACATGGTAACCCCTATAATAGAAACATGTTCTAATACAATCTCTTTGAAATATGATTAACTAGTGTAAAAGAAAAGGGTTCCAAAAAAATTATCCTTGAGACAATATTAATCTATCTAGATAAATAAGAAGGATAATATCAATATAACATATACCCATTAAATTAAGAATAAAGGTTATGAAAATTTCATAAAAAGAACTTTAAAAACATTATTGAGGAAAACATCCTTTTCATATTGAAAATCACCTTTTAAAACTAAAAGTTTAAAAAAAATTTGAAAATAATATTTGAAACTTATAAAGTAATCTTTAAATAAAATAATGGTCATGACAATGGAAAATTTTATTTATGTTGGGCACATTAAAACAATGATTCCTTTTAAATTTTTGATAAAAACAATATGAACACTATTTAAAAAATGATATAAATATTCATTTAATTTTTTTTATAAAAATTAAAACATGGATTAAAATTTATTTAATAAATTATCTTAATAATTATAAAGACATTTTGGAAAACATTTTTTGAAAACATGGTTTTGGAAGAAAAAGGATTTTCGACCGAAGAGAGAAATAAAGCTGATTTTTCTTAAAAACATTTTTATCAATTATTTTAACTAAAAAAGAGTAAAAAATGGTACCATTACCTAAAAATATCACAAATGACCATAAGAGAAGAAAAATCAAGAGAACAATCTAGAGGTAGATCATAATATTTCAACATTGGAGATTTAATCATAAACAATCTCGATAATTAATGAGATTGTAACAGAAAACTCTTATCACTTTAGTAACTTTGAATCATAATCCCCATGAAAGGATAACATTAAATTAATCATAAAATATCATGAGAATAAATAAATTCATGATATTATATGTAAAAGTGGATTTATACTCACCTCATAAAATAATATTGGTGCATAACATGACACAAGTCTCAAAGAATGAAAATTAAGACAATTATCCATTACAAAGATCATATCATTAATGTGGGGATTAATCAATGAATTGATTATGTGCAAAAAATTTAAATCAACATAACACAAGTGGAAATACAACATAAAATAATAAAATGTAATTACACATATAATCTTATCATGACATATTTAGTGAATTATAAGTTTAATCCAATGAATCGAAATTGAGTTAAGAAATCCCTTACCTCATGCTTCCTTTTGGTTGAAAATAATTTAACATATTTTATAATGGTTTTAAATATGTTATTAACTTTTTAAAGAACCATATTAATTTATATAATATTATATATGATCCTTTTATAACATATTATCAACTGTTCATTAATAATCTTTCATTGTTTTCATTATTTCAGGTGTTAATTACCTTATTTTATCATTAGTGTTTTATTATGAATGTTGTGGTTCTTGTGCATATAATATAGTTATATAATATCTATAATAATAATCTTGGCATAATTATCATATTTATACATCAATTATACCTTTAATACCAATTATTAATGATGGTTTTAAAAAATGAACTATGTTACGATCATGAAGATGATATGTTGTATGTACATATGAGTAACATTTCCTTTTTTGAATAATAATTATGGAAAGGAGGTAAATAATATTTTATCTTTAAATAATGAACATAATATCACAAATATAATATTATTACTTTAAATATTCTTATATATATCATCCAAGTTGTGTGGTGATAAAAGTGAGAGTCACATCGCTTTGTGAAGGCGGTAGTCCACACATACACGAACGATGATATCATCTTTTAGTGTAAAAAAATAAAATGATATTATTCCTTTATATAATGATAAATATTTCTTGAATATCATAATTGTTTAATTTATATCACATATATTAATTAAATTTATCCTTATTACATTCCATGTAAAGTGTTAGTGAAAGATGAATCACATCGTTTCGCAAGGCGGTAGTCCACCTACACTCGAACGATGTTATCATATCCCCAAAATAATGGAAAAGTAAAAAGTTATATATGATCTAATGAATCCATAGGTATAATAATGTTATAAATATCATATATATATATATATATATGTTATATCCATCATCATACCCAAATGTGAGAGGTGGTAATCAAAAAATGAATGACATCGGTATGTGTGGTGGTAGTCCGTCGTACACCCAAATGATGATTTCATAACCCATTTGATGGAACTGGAGATGGTTTTAGGTAATGAACCTAATGGAACAACATATCAGTAAATTTAATATAATTAGGATATTATATAATCATGTTTTAATAATAATTGAAGAAGGTGGAGGAAGAAATAAAATTAAAACCCTCATTGACGATCATTGCCTCTTCTTTGGGTAACTTCCTTTGGTTTGCACCAAAGGCCTTGGTTGGTTGAATTTATGCCAAAAATAAGGATTATATTATTATTTTATATAATTATCGAATTTATTTGGTCACTTATTGTCCTAAACAATGTGTTTTTAATTTGTGAAGAGAGGAAGAGTAGGGGTGGCCTTTTATAAGTTGGGTGAGTGGAACACTTGTAATTTTTTAAAACAATGAATTCCACCCACTTTTTTATCATTTAAAAAGGATCAAATAGTGAACTATTATAAAAAATATAATGTATAAATTCTAACTAGTTCCATAAAATTTATTTTAGGTAATTTTTAGGTCATTTTAACTCTTATTTTTTAGTTTAACCCCAGATAAACTCATTTTTTTCTTAACTATGATAAATAATTTTTACTATTTCCACTATTAATTTTAGTATAAAATAAATTTGAAATTATTAGATAATATAATTTATTATTATTCAAAATATTAAATCTAATTTTCCAAATTTAATTAATAGAATCTCTAAAATTTAATTTAAAATTAATCCTACAGATGCGATGAGAAAACAAGTTTTCAAGTAAAAATTGTTCAAATGTGTACAATATTTTTATATCCAATATCAATATTAAATTGATTAAAATTACCTAAATTAGATTAATAGATATATAATTTAACAAATTTTAATTTTAAACAAATTTAAAATATAATTTAACTTTATATACAATTTAAATAAAAATGTAGTTTTAAATTAAAATTATGTATTTTTCACCATTCATCCAAAAAATTAATTTTTTCAAAAAGTATTAAAAAATTATACCTAATATAATTTTTAAAATAATATTTAAAAAAGTAATTTTATTTTTCAAATAAATTATCTAAAAGTGGAAAAAATAAATTTAAAACAAATCCCACAAACACGATGAAAAAGAGGGATTTTGAGAAGTGTTTTTTTCAACCACAAGAGGATTTTATATTAACTCTATATCTAAGAATAATAAATTTATGAATATAAATTAAAATTTACTAATATATAATCTATAAAATTCATTTAAAACATTCCTCATTAGTTGTCACACCCTGACCAATGCATTATTTTAACTTAATTATTTTGGGTCTCGTTTTTTAATTTGTGTTTTGAACCGGTTTTAAATTAAAATAAAATCTCGTTTTTATACGAACGTGCGAGCATATGCGCGCCCTGTACAACCCCTAATTTTTGTTAAGGGATTGTTTGTTATTGAATGTGTTGTTTTTGAGACACGCAACCATGCGCGCGACCCCGCACGTGAGACCGTGCGCGGTGTCCGCTCTCAGTTAATAATTTTATTATTATTATTTTAGTTAATATTTTAATTAGGGATTTGTTTATTCTTTCAGATTTTATTTATTTATTTTATTTCATTTTATTCATTTTATTTATTTATTTTTATTTTTATTTCATTTTATTTATTTATTTTATTTCATTTTATTCATTTTATTTATTTATTTTTATTTCTATTTCATTTTATTTATTTATTTTTATTTCTATTTCATTTTATTTGTTTATTTTTATTTCATTTTATTTATTTATTTTTTTTATTTTTTTTCCTTTTTCCCGTCGCTTCCCCCTTCCCTAATCCTACGCCCGCACCCCCTGTGTTTCCCCTTCGCGGCGCGATGCCGGCCTCCCCCCTTTCCGCTCGGACCTTCGTCCGGCCTCCTCTTCTCACGGCCCGCGACGCCACCCCCCGCCGGCGAGCCCTCTCGCCTCGCCTCCTCCCTCTCCGGCCGCCGCCCCTACCCGTTTCCTCCCGGCTCTGGCGCAGACGAGACCGCCGACACCCCTCCGCACCGCCGGCCTCCCTCCGACTCCCCCTCCTCCCGGCCGGCACCCGACCACTGTCGGCCGCACCTCCCGACCACCTCCGCATCCCCCCTGCAATCCTCCTTCCTCTATCGGACAGCCTTTCGGCACCCCCAATTTCATCTGCCCAGCCTTTCGAACCCATTGTCGTAGGTGCGGAACACTTCGGTTGTTTTTCTCCTGATTTGGTGTTGTTGTGAATAGTTGTGTTTGATTCATTTTGATGCGTTTATGTTGTGCTTGTTTTAGGGTGCATTTGATTTTATTTGAGGTGCATTGGGTGTGGTGGTTTTTGCACACCAATTGTGCGAAGTTTGCGACATGTTGGTAAGTGGTTCTACGTCCATTTATTATTTGATTAATTAATTTGCAAGGTTAATTTGTTTAGAGTGTTATTTAATTAATGCGTGTGGTGCGAAGTTTATTTTCATTGAAGTTTATTTTGCATCGAAATTGTTTAGTAGCGTGTTGCCACAATATGTGTACTTGATGCTGAAATCATCTCTGGTTATGTTAACATTTTTTTTTATTGTGAGGTTAGTTCATTAATTAGTTTCTTTGATGTGATTAAATTTTTATTTGAGTTTTAGTATGTCTTGATTTGTTTATTAGTGTGTTTAAGTGGTATGAGTATGTTGTTGTTGTGGAAACCCATGTCGGACTATCCACTAGTGTATTGTAAGTTGTGCAGTTACTTTATTAGGGTGTGCAAGGGGCGCAATTGGTGTTTTGGGGTAGTGTCGGTATGTGTTCTGTCATAAATGAGCATTTGAGTGGTTTTTCATTGTTTTAGTCATGCGGCGTATTTTCCAATGGGTTGGCAAGTTTTTCTGGTGGTTTCTTTAATTGTGTGGGTGATGCAGATGAAGTTTTCAAATGTTTTTATTGTGTGTCATTTTTCAAAATTGAATTGGGGTTTGCGTGTGTTTTGTTGTGAATTCCTCAATATGTATTGTAAATTCTTTTAAATTATGTAAGATATGTTTTAATTCCTATTTGTTGTAAATCTGGTTTCAAAGTGTCTTCCCAACATGAAGTTGAGTGTGTAATTGGTGTGGGCCTTTGATGTGTTAGTTTGAAATGTTTTATAGATTATTTTAGTGTTTGATTTGTTTTATTAAATTATATGTGTAGTGTGTTGGACTTTGCTGCGATGGTTTTGGGCTGAGGGTGTCGAAGTACCCTACACGTACATGCATAGGGTAAGACATATATATATATATATATTCCCTCTTTGTACATATTCCCTCATGGAGCGGGGAATATGTGCATGCATCTAGGGGTTTGTATATATATATGTATAAATGCATGTGCGTGTGTGCGCCAAGTGTCGGTTCGAGTGGCCATCGGCAAATAGCAACATGTTTGAGGTAGGTCCCCTATGCCTAAGCTTTTAATTTGAAATTCATAATTGCTTGATTGTTTTAAAAATATGTTTTACACTATGATATATACACATGCTATGGAACCTGATTGCGGTTGCTAGAAACTATTACGCCTTGTGTTGGAAAATTGAAAATGTATTTCAAAGTCGTTGGTCTTAAGTGACTTTTCTTGGGAAATGGATTTCTTAAGTGGTTTTGAATTGGTAAGAGGTATTTCCAAAGGTGTTTGGCCTTTTGGCCGGTTGATTGTAAAAGGGTGTTCCTTTTTTGTAGTTAAGCATGTTTGGCATCTTAATAATGTTTTATGAAATAGAAAAAACCTCTATTGAGGCCCGTTTGGCACTTTGAGATTTGAGTTGTGAAAATAGAAAACCCCTTTTTAGTCATTCCCCTAAATTTGAAAATAAAATGTGATGTAAGTGTTTATGAGTGGTTTGTGATATATGTGCCTAGTGTAAAGGCTTGTGCGTTATTGTGTGATGTAAAGAGGGGGAATGAACTTAAGTAGGGAGTGCGGTGGTGAAAGGTTGAATGAGTTTTAGATAAAGAAAGTGTAATGTACTTGTTTGATTGTTTGATAAAGAAAACTCACCACCATTTGAAATAGAGCACAATGGGAAAACCCCGGGTATCTAGGTGGGTGACCAGGACTAGTACGCTAGATGACACGACAGGGGTTCGTCCTGGTTTGTCTAGCAGGATTGACGCAACAACACTAACTAAACATATGAATTTCTGAGGGTCGTGGCCTTCTAAGCCACGTTTTCTGAGGGTCGTGTCCTTCTAAGCCACGTTTTCTGAGGGTCGTGGTCTTCTAAGCCACGTTTCACTGAGGTACGAGGTCTTTAGGTTCCCACTTGTTCTAGCTGCCTATAGGGATTACCCATGGTGCTCATTTTTGTCATGCTGCTAATGATGTAACTTTCTTTTCAGCTATTTCATACTTGATGTCTTGTTTGTGAAAACCATATTTTAACCCAAACTGGTTTCTTTTCATTTTGAAATGTTAATGCATGCTTGAAACCTATTTTGAAAATGTAGTGGGAGAAAAAGGCTTTACCTGAAAATGCAAACTCGTTACTTGAATTTGAAAAAAAGGAAAACACTATTTTATTATATCTTATTTTTCAAACTGGCATGACTGGATTTCCTACTAAAGGCAGGGGCATAGTACGTGGTTACATTTTTGGATTTCCTACTGAGCATCTCGGTGCTCAGGACTACTTTACTTTTTAGTTGCAGGTTTCAGTCTTGGATCGCTCTTGGGAGCGAGTGTGGTTGTCGTACCGTGGTGATCCACGGGGTCACCTGAGGTATGTCACGTTTCTTTGTTTATTCCTTTTTTTCCGCTGCCACGTTGTTCAATTTTTTTTCCTTTACTTATCTGCTTGTTCAGTTTATGTTTATTTATCTTTTTCATGGGACAAACCGTTCCCAATTGGTTTGTTTTGATGCCCGGCACTAGTTGCCATCCCGTGGGGATCGGGAACGCCCTTCGGGCCATGTCGCGGACCTGGTCAGGCGGCGCCGGGTCGTCATCCGACCCGGCCTGGTTCGTGACAAAATGGTATCAGAGGTACCCTTGTTATTTGTGGGTGTCAAGTAGATTAGTGATTAAGTGTGTCGGGACTCTAGAGGTAGGTGCGGGAAGGACATCATGAACCCTTGCCCGTCCCGAGACTCGTGTTTCCAGGGGTGGTTTGGGATTTGAATTTTGTTCTTTGGATTGGTATGTGTGGATGAGGGATGACAAGTGAAGTGATCCGGTGTTACACGACGAGCCTGTATGGAGTAGCGACCCATGTACGGCCCGAGTGCACGGTTCAAGATACTTCCTGTGGTTGATGCCCGCTCGGAGCATGGTCTGCTAAGCCATGTTACCTGATTGGCATAGCCACTAGTCCCATATTTTTGGAAATTTTAATGTGAGTTATGTTTGACCTTCATTTTGGTTGATGTGAGTAGATCTCAAAAATGAAAATGGATTTTTGTGAAGGTGGTTTCAAATGGGAATGTGGTGTTAGAGTGGAAAAGTGGTTTTGAAATGGAAATTTTTTTCTTTTAACAAATGTGTGGTTTCAAAAGGAAAAATGGGAGGTGTTTTGGAAGTTGTTTTGGAATCTCAGTAACACTTTTTGGAATGTGAATTGGAAAATGTTTTGGAAATTGGAAATGTATTGCTTTGATGATAAGTTACTTTTTCAAATTGGTTGGGAATTTGTGTTGTGTGCTTAATGGTATGTTTTGGAAATGAGAAGTGTCTTGAATTGACCCTTGGTATTCCTATGAGTGATCACATACATTGAGGTGCGAATGTGGCAAGTGGGGAAATTGGTGAAGTGAATGGATGGGTGCTTGAGCTAGCACGGGGATATGTATGTGTGAGACTTCATGGGATATCAATGGTGGATATTTAAGTGGTTTTGGTTGCTGAAAAATGGTTTTCAAAAAGGGGTTTTCAGATGTTTAGAAAAGTGAGTGAGAAATTGTTTAGTGTTCTCTTTTCGTGTTGGGTATTCTTTTTCGCAAGTTCTTGGTTTTGACGTATTGAATTGTGGTTGGAATAGTGATTTGAGTTCGATCTTTCGTTTGTGATTGAGGTGTGGAATTTTGATTTATGATGAGATTTGATTCGGATTTGTGCCCCTTGTTTTTGAGTATGCTGCCCAGAAAGTCCCAGAAGTTCCTAGTGCGCCTCTTCGAGTTGTTGGTTCTACCCAGACTTTTAGAAGAGTGGTGGAATTGAATTCTTTTCGGTTATTGTCCATCATATGTAGTGATAGTGATCTATTGAAGTTAGCGAACTAGATTGGTGAATTCGTTGGTGTTTTCAGGTTATTGGGAACTCCTAAAGCTAAGAGAGTCTGTGTTGGTTCATGTCCATTTGAAGGTGCAACTTGGGATTGGTGGAGGAGATAATCCCAGCGTCGTTGCATAATGGTATGTCTGGGAAGGTGTTTAGGACCACTCTCATTTGATGGTTTATATTTGTGGAAGCGAAGGTGATGGAAGCGACAAGGCTCGTGAGTGTCTAGCAAGGCCAATGAATAGTGAAGGCCTACGTTGGGCATCTCAAGATGTTGGTTTCCTTTTCTCTAAAGATAACGTTGAGGAACCAGTTAAAGTTTCTCTTGTGTGGGGTCTTCGTCTATTGTTCAAGGACTGGTTCCCTTTGGTGTTTGGGATGGTTCCCCATTCTATGAGAGTGAGCTGGAGGAACCCATCTCAGACAAGTTTTCTTGTCAATTCCATCTTCTATTAGTCGGGACACTCTCTTGTTCGCTTCTTGTGTGGCCAGTTCGAGTACTTTAAGTCACCTCATCGTCATCCATTGAAGACTTCCTGTCGGTGTGGCCATTTGGGAAAATTGGAGGGGTTCCACTAGCGGCATCATCAGCTGGAGTCTCGACTGACAGACGTTAGCTCCTGACTGTGGGGCAGTAGATGCTTCAAGACATCAGAGCTCTAACCACAGGTCTCGGAGCGAAGCCTTTCACGCTGTCAGGAATCATTGGGTGTGGGTAACCTTGGTTTAATTTTTGTCTCCAATGCTGAAATGGGGACGGTATGAATTTACTTGTTGTAGCTCTCCCGTCTTTGAAGGTTCTGTCATGCTGTAAGTGGCGTAGAGGCCTCGTTGCCTCGTTGTGGTCTTTGTTCCTTGAATACCCCACTTTGGCAGTAAGGAGGTGTGGTGGTATCATTTTCTTGTAATTTTAGTGGTTGTGCCTCCTCAAATATGAGATTTGGAGTTGTCTCTTTATGGATGTGAGTCTCAAGATGATTATCTCTCTCATGTGGCTAGCTCCTTTGGTGACCCATTCTTGTTTTAGGATGTTCTCATTTTGGAGACACTTGCGTCTTGGGAAATAATGAATAGGGGTTGGTCCGCTACTCAGTTTGGGGTCTTTCGTCGATGACCCCATGTGGTGGGGGGTCTAGTTTATGCGAAGAGTTCGTGGGTCGGTTTGTGCTGGGTTTCTTGTATTGTTCTGTGATCACTGGTTGAAGCTGGTCAGTCCTTAAATGGTGGGAAGACCCACCATGAATCTTGAAGTGCCTTCTTCAAGGCTTGGTCTATGTGGCGGTTTCCTCTTGGATCAAGTTGACAGTTCCAGAATTAGCTCATGCTAAGAGTCTCAATGTCGGTTGTGCTAGTCAGATTCTTGTGGTGGGAGAACCCTCCTCGTTTCCTGGTGGTTCTTTTCTTTTCAGTTCCCCTTAGAGTTGGTCGGGTGTGACTGATGGAGTGAAAAGTCATACCAAGTTCGTGATTTTGTTGGCCACATTTAGTTTCAAACTCGAGTTTGTTTCCTCGTTTGGTTTGGTGACTTTCTGGGGGCAGAAAGTTTTTGTGGTGGGGAGAATTGTCACACCTTGACCAATGCATTATTTTAACTTAATTATTTTGGGTCTCGTTTTTGAATTTGTGTTTTGAACCAGTTTTAAATTAAAAGAAAATCTCTTTTTTATACGAACGCGCGAGCGTATGCACGCCCTGCACATCCCCTAATTTTTGTTAAGGGATTGTTTGTTATTGAATGTGTTGTTTTTGAGACATGCAACCATGCGCGCGACCCCGCGCGTGAGACCGTGCGCGGTGTCCGCTCTCAGTTAATAATTTTATTATTATTATTTTAGTTAATATTATAATTAGGGATTTGTTTATTCTTTCAGATTTTATTTATTTATTTTATTTCATTTTATTCACTTTATTTATTTATTTTTATTTCATTTTATTTATTTATTTTGTTTCATTTTATTCATTTTATTTATTTATTTCTATTTCTATTTCATTTTATTTATTTATTTTATTTCATTTTATTCATTTTATTTATTTATTTTTATTTCTATTTCATTTTATTTATTTATTTCTATTTCTATTTCATTTTATTTGTTTATTTTTATTTCATTTTATTTATTTATTTTCTTTTATTTTTTTTCCTTTTTCCCGTCGCTTCCCCCTTCCCTAACCCTACGCCCGCACCCCCTACGTTTCCCCTTCGCAGCGCGACGCCGGCCTCCCCCCTTGCCGCTCGGACCTTCGTCCGGCCTCCTCTTCTCATGGCCCGCGACGCCACCCCCCCGCCGGAGAGCCCTCTCGCCTCGCCTCCTCCCTCTCCGGCCGCCGCCCCTACCCGTTTCCTCCCAGCTCTGGCGCAGACGAGACCGCCGTCACCCCTCCGCACCGTCGGCCTCCCTCCGACTCCCCCTCCTCCCGGTCGGCACCCGACCGCCGTCGGCCGCACCTCCCGACCACCTCCGCATCCCCCCTGCTATCCTCCTTCCTCCATCGGACAGCCTTCCGGCACCCCCAATTTCATCTGCCCAGCCTTTTGAACCCATTGTCGTAGGTGCAGAACACTTCGGTTGTTTTTCTCCTGATTTGGTGTTGTTGCGAATAGTTGTGTTTGATTCATTTTGATGCGTTTATGTTGTGCTTGTTTTAGGGTGCATTTGATTTTATTTGAGGTGCATTGGGTGTGGTGGTTTTTGCGCACCAATTGTGTGAAGTTTGTGACACGTTGGTAAGTGGTTCTACATCCATTTATTATTTGATTAATTAATTTGCAAGGTTAATTTGTTTAGAGTGTTATTTAATTAATGCGTGTGGTGCGAAGTTTATTTTCATTGAAGTTTATTTTGCATTGAAATTTTTTAGTAGCGTGTTGCCATAATATGTGTACTTGATGCTGAAATCATCTCTGGTTATATTAACATTTTTTTTATTGTGAGGTTAGTTCATTAATTAGTTTCTTTGATGTGATTAAATTTTTATTTGAGTTTTAGTATGTCTTGATTTGTTTATTAGTGTGTTTAAGTGGTATGAGTATGTTGTTGTTGTGGAAACCCATGTCGGACTATCCACTAGTGTATTGTAAGTTGTGCAGTTACTTTATTAGGGTGTGCAAGGGGCGCAATTGGTGTTTTGGGGTAGTGTCGGTATGCGTTCTGTCATAAATGATCATTTGAGTGGTTTTTCATTGTTTTAGTCGTGCGGCGTATTTTCAAATGGGTTGGCAAGTTTTTATGGTGGTTTCTTTAATTGTGTGGGTGATGCAGATGAAGTTTTCAAATGTTTTTATTGTGCGTCATTTTTCAAAATTGAATTGGGGTTTGCGTGTGTTTTGTTGTGAATTCCTCAATATGTATTGTAAATTCTTTTAAATTATGTAAGGTATGTTTTAATGCCTATTTGTTATAAATCTGGTTTCAAAGTGGCTTCCCAACATGAAGTTGAGTGTGTAATTGGTGAGGGCCTTTGATGTGTTATTTTGAAATGTTTTATAGATTATTTTAGTGTTTGATTTTTTTTATTAAATTATATGTGTAGTGTGTTGGACTTTGCTGCGGTGGTTTTGGGCCGCGGGTGTCGAAGTACCCTACACGTACATGCATAGGGTAAGACATATATATATATATATGCCCTCTTTATACATATTCCCTCATGGCGCGGGGAAAATGTGCAATGCAGCTAGGGGTTTGTATATATATATGTATAAATGCATGTGCGTGTGTGCGCCAAGTGTCGGTTCTAGTGGCCATCGGCAAATAGCGACATGTTTGAGGTAGGTCCCCTATGCCTAAGCTTTTAATTTGAAATTCATAATTGCTTGATTGTTTTAAAATTATGTTTTACACTATGCTATATACACATGCTATGGAACCTGATTGCGGTTGCTAGAAACTATTATTCCTTGTGTTGGAAAATTGAAAATGTATTTCAAAGCCGTTGGTCTTAAGTGACTTTTCTTGAGAAATGGATTTCTTAAGTGGTTTTGAATTGGTAAGAGGTATTTCCAAATGTGTTTGGCCTTTTGGCCGGTTGATTGTAAAAGGGTGTTCCTTTTTTGTAGTTAATCATGTTTGGAATCTTAATAATGTTTTATGAAATAGAAAAAACCTCTATTGAGGCCCGTTTGGAACTTTGAGATTTGAGTTGCGAAAATAGAAAACCCCTTTTTAGTCATTCCCCTAAATTTGAAAATAAAATGTGATGCAAGTGTTTATGAGCGGTTTGTGATATATGTGCCTAGTGTAAAGGCTTGTGCGTTATTGTGTGATGTAAAGAGGGGGAATGTACTTAAGTAGGGAGTGCAGTGGTGAAAGGTTGAATGAGTTTTAGATAAAGAAATTGTAATGTACTTGTTTGATTGTTTGATAAAGAAAACTCACCACCATTTGAAATAGAGCACAATGGGAAAACCCTGGGTATCTAGGTGGGTGACCAGGACTAGTACGCTAGATGACATGGCAGGGGTTCGTCCCGGTTTTTCTAGCAGGATTGACGCAACAACACTAACTAAACATATAAATTTCTGAGGGTCGTGGCCTTCTAAGCCACGTTTTCTGAGGGTCGTGGCCTTCTAAGCCACGTTTTCTGAGGGTCATGGTCTTCTAAGCCACGTTTCACTGAGGTACGGGGTCTTTAGGTTCCCACTTGTTCTAGCTGCCTATAGGGATTACCCATGGTGCTCATTTTTGTCATGTTGCTAATGATGTAACTTTCTTTTCAGTTGTTTCATACTTGATGTCTTGTTTGTGAAAACCATATTTTAACCCAAACTGGTTTCTTTTCATTTTGAAACGTTAATGCATGCTTGAAACCTATTTTGAAAATGTAGTGGGAGAAAAAGGCTTTACCTGAAAATGAAAACTCGTTACTTGAATTTGAAAAGAAGGAAAACACTGTTTTATTATATCTTATTTTTCAAACTGGCATGACTGGATTTCCTACTAAAGGCAGGGGCATAGGATGTGGTTATATTTTTGGCTTTAATACTGAGAATCTCGGTGCTCACGCCTACTTTACTTTTCAGTTGTAGGTTTCAGTATTGGATCGCTCTTGGGAGTGAGTGTGGTTGTCGTACCGTGGTGATCCACGGGGTCACATGAGGTATGTCACGTTTCTTTGTTTATTCCTTTTTTTCCGCTGCCACGTTGTTCAATTTTTTTTCCTTTACTTATCTGCTTGTTCAGTTTATGTTTATTTATCTTTGTCATGGGCCAAACTATTCCCAATTGGTTTTTTTTGATGCCTGGCACTAGTTGCCAGCCCGTGGGGATTGGGAACGCCCTTCGGGCCATGTCGCGGACCTGGTCGGGCGGCGCCGGGTCGTCATCCGACCCGGCTGTTGGTCGGAGAAAAACGGGAAGTGATGGCAAGAGGGGGGGTGAATTGCCTTTTAAAAAATGATTAACAAATTAAAATCAAAGTAAAGAATGCAGCGGAAATAAAGAGGCAATCACACAAGAAATTGTTAACGGAGTTCGGCCAAAACCCGGCCTACGTCTCCGCTCCCAACTCAACCGTTGAGAGATTCCTACCGCTTGTTTTTCAATGGTTTTAGCAAGAAACCCACTAGGCTTTGAGGTAGCACTAGGACCTATTACAGCTTGCTTTTTGTGGTTTAGCAAGAACCCACTTGCTTTTAATGGTTTAGCAAGAACCCACTAGCCTTTTTAACGGGTGAAGGATAGCTCACCGAAAACTCAAGCCTTTTAAAAGGAAAGGCTTGAAGAAACCTCTTCACACCTTAATGGTGGTGTGAAACCCAAAAGAAAGGGGGATGAGAAAAGGGTTTGGGGTTTGTAGGCACAAACCCAAAATTAAAGCTCAAAATAAATATACAATAAAAAACCGTATTTTGAGAAGCCTTGGGCGCCTTTGATTGGATGGAGATGTTGAAGGCCGCTTCCAAGCTTCTTTGGAGGAGCTCCTTGGATGTGGAAGTTGTTGGAGCAATTGGGGTTCCCTTGGAGGAATGCGCCGGAGGTACGCCAAATGATCAACAAGGTGGTCGGAGAAAAACGGGAAGTGATGGCAAGAGGGGGGGGTGAATTGCCTTTTAAAAAATGATTAACAAATTAAAATCAAAGTAAAGAATGCAGCGGAAATAAAGAGGCAATCACACAAGAAATTGTTAACGGAGTTCGGCCAAAACCCGGCCTACGTCTCCACTCCCAACTCAACCGTTGAGAGATTCCTACCGCTTGCTTTTCAATGGTTTTAGCAAGAAACCCACTAGGCTTTGAGGTAGCACTAGGACCTATTACAGCTTGCTTTTTGTGGTTTAGCAAGAACCCACTTGCTTTTAATGGTTTAGCAAGAACCCACTAGCCTTTTCAACGGGTGAAGGCTAGCTCACCGAAAACTCAAGCCTTTTAAAAGGAAAGGCTTGAAGAAACCTCTTCACACCTTAATGGTGGTGTGAAACCCAAAAGAAAGGGGGATGAGAAAAGGGTTTGGGGTTTGTAGGCACAAACCCAAAATTAAAGCTCAAAATAAATATACAATAAAAAACCGTATTTTGAGAAGCCTTGGGCGCCTTTGATTGGATGGAGATGTTGAAGGCCGCTTCCAAGCTTCTTTGGAGGAGCTCCTTAGATGTGGAAGTTGTTGGAGCAATTGGGGTTCCCTTGGAGGAATGCGCCGTAGGTACGCCAAATGATCAACAAGGTGTTCGTGGGCTTCCGTATAGTTCTGGTTGGTGTCCGGGGCTTCCTTGGCCTTTATTTATAGGCATGGAACCCTTGGGGAGTCTTCGGAGCCGTTGGAAAAGTCCTCGGAGCCGTTGGAGGCCAAAAGAGGGTTGACTGGTCAAAGCCAACGGCTAGTTTGACTGGGCAACCGGCTGGCCGGTACAGCTCCACCGGCTGGCCGGTGCCTTGGAAAAGGTGGATGCTTCTGTCCAGACTCCACCGGCTGGCCGGTGGTGATGCCACCGGTTGGCCGGTGGCAAGACAGTAGCAAACACTATTTGGGCTGGGTGCCACCGGCTGGCCGGTGGTCAAGCCACCGGCTGACCGGTGGAGCCTGGCAGTGGGCAATGCCTCTGCCAGGTCCACCGGCTGGCCGGTGCTATCACACTGGTTGGCCGGTGAACTGAATTTCAGTCCACTTTGCCAGCTTTCTTGGGCCAATCCTTTGGCAATCTTTTGCCTATCATCCACAACACTTAAAAACAATGTTAGACAAATAAGAAAGGTGATTGTGATCATGAAAATCAAACAACGAGGGGAACGAGATGTACAACAATCTCCCCCTATTTTGATGATCACAATCACCAAAACAATTAATGTAAAATACTGAAATTGAAAGGAAATGCTAAGCATGATGAAGAGGATTCTCCCCCAATCAATCAAGAAATTTCTCCCCCTTTGTGATTATCAAAATAGCACGGGGCATAAAACTTGATTGAGGGAAAAGATTTGAAAAACAAGATTGAGATTTGAAAATCAATTGAGATTTTTGAAATTGAAATGAAAAATTGAATAACAGTTTGAATTGAAAGTTTTGAATCAAAAATTGAATTTTGAAATGAAAATTTTGATACCAAGTGTTGAAATTGAAAGTTGGAATCGAAAATTTTGAAATCACAAAAAAAACTTAAAAGATCCTAACTCCCCCTAAATAAAAACAAAAAGTCACCGGGGAGAGGGATTTTGAAAAGAGACAATTTTAGGCCCGGAGAGACTCGCTAAGAGGGATTTTTCAATCCACACTTGCCTTGTAGCGGGTCTTCTCCTATAGAATTCATCCGAATAAAAAATCAATTTGGGCCTACCATACCGGGCATTTTTGCAATTGCACTCATAGATTAAGTGCCCGGGTTTCTTACAATAATTACAAAATTTAAAACTAGAGCTCCCCCTTACAAAAACAGTTGGAGCATGGGAGGAGGAAGCTATATTGGTGTAGCCAAGTCCATTGGTGGTTCTAGATATTCGTTGGGAACCTAGGAGATTGTTCAAATTTTGTTCCCCTTGGGTGAACTTAGCTAGGGTCTCCCTTAGGTCTTTGATGGTTGATTCCATGGAATCAACATTTGGAAAATTTTGGATTTTAAGGGTCAACTCTTCCTTCTCTTTGAGAAGTTGTTCTTTTTCGGAAGAGAGTTTTTTGAAATTCTTTTTCAAAGCAACGAATTTTGAAGAAAGCTCATGAAAACCATTTTCTAGTTGGTCTCTAGCGTGTGAGAGTTCTTCATAAGATAGATGATTTAAAGAATTGGAATTTGAAGAACAAGAGGAGGAGTCGGAAGATGTTACCTCATGGAATGCCATTAGGCATTTTGTACCTTGGTCGCTCGAGGAGGAGGAGGAGGAGGATGATGAGGAGGTGTCACTCCATGTCGCCTTGAGGACCTTTTTCTTTCCTTTTTCCTTTTGCGTGGCCCGTTTTTTGTTGAGTGGGAAATCGGGCTTGTAATGGCCCTTTTCGCCGCACCCGTAGCATTTTACCTTGGGCTCGGATTTTTCGGTGGGTTCTTGCTTTCGGTGCTTGCGGGATTTCTTCTTCTTGTGCTTCTTCATAAACTTGTGCATTTGGCGGGAGAGATTCTCCATTTCCGAATCGCCGCTTGATGATGAAGAAGATGAAGAGGAAGAGGATTATGAGGAGGAGCTTACTTCTTTTTGTACCTTGAGGGCGATGTTCTTTGGTGTCTTCATTGGTGTGCCCTCCTTTTGAGCTTGCCTCCTCATCGTGATCTCGTACGTCATTAGGGATCCGATGAGCTCCTCGACCGGCATGTTTTTGACATCCTTAGCTTCTTGGATCGCCGTCACCTTTGGTGCCCATGAGCTCGGAAGGACCCATAAGATCTTCTTGACCATCGTCTCGGCTGAAACATCATCACCAAGAGATTTCCTTCCATTGCAAATGTCAGTGAAGCGTGTAAACATATCGGTAATAGATTCGGAAGGATGCATAGTAAAAGATTCAAAGTCTTGTCTATACATATCTAATCTAGTATCTTTGACTTTATTAGTGCCTTCATGGGTCACTTCTAAAAGCTTCCAAATTTCATGTGAAGATGAGCAAGTAGAAACACGATTAAATTAATTTCTATCTAACCCGCAATGAAGAGCATTCATGGCTTTGCCATCAAGCTCAAAATTCTTAATATCGGCGGGTGTCCATTTGGATTCGTCGGGGGAAGACAAAGAATAACCTTGCATGACAATTTTGTAAATAGGATATCCTATGCTTCTTAAAAAAGTGGTCATGCGGGTTTTCCAATAATTATAGTCGGTCCCATCAAAAAATGGAGCCCGACCCAATGAGTAGCCCTCGGGGGAGAAAGAGGTAGATGCCATCAAAAAAAGATCTTAAATTTGAAACCGGGTTAGGGTATTACTCAAAATTTCCCTCTGATACCAATTGTTGGTCGGAGAAAAATGGGAAGTGATGGCAAGAGGGGGGGGTGAATTGCCTTTTAAAAAATGATTAAAAAATTAAAATCAAAGTAAAGAATGCAGCGGAAATAAAGAGGCAATCACACAAGAAATTGTTAACGGAGTTCGGCCAAAACCCGGCCTACGTCTCCGCTCCCAACTCAACCGTTGAGAGATTCCTACCGCTTGCTTTTCAATGGTTTTAGCAAGAAACCCACTAGGCTTTGAGGTAGCACTAGGACCTATTACAGCTTGCTTTTTGTGGTTTAGCAAGAACCCACTTGCTTTTAATGGTTTAGCAAGAACCCACTAGCCTTTTTAACGGGTGAAGGCTAGCTCACCGAAAACTCAAGCCTTTTAAAAGGAAAGGCTTGAAGAAACCTCTTCACACCTTAATGGTGGTGTGAAACCCAAAAGAAAGGGGGATGAGAAAAGGGTTTGGGGTTTGTAGGCACAAACCCAAAATTAAAGCTCAAAATAAATATACAATAAAAAACCGTATTTTGAGAAGCCTTGGGCGCCTTTGATTGGATGGAGATGTTGAAGGCCGCTTCCAAGCTTCTTTGGAGGAGCTCCTTAGATGTGGAAGTTGTTGGAGCAATTGGGGTTCCCTTGGAGGAATGCGCCGGAGGTACGCCAAATGATCAACAAGGTGTTCGTGGGCTTCCGTATAGTTCCGGTTGGTGTCCGGGGCTTCCTTGGCCTTTATTTATAGGCATGGAACCCTTGGGGAGTCTTCGGAGCCGTTGGAAAAGTCCTCGGAGCCGTTGGAGGCCAAAAGAGGGTTGACTGGTCAAAGCCAACGGCTAGTTTGACTGGGCTACCGGCTGGCCGGTACAGCTCCACCGGCTGGCCGGTGCCTTGGAAAAGGTGGATGCTTCTGTCCAGACTCCACCGGCTGGCCGGTGGTGAGGCCACCGGTTGGCCGGTGGCAAGACAGTAGCAAACACTATTTGGGCTGGGTGCCACCGGCTGGCCGGTGGTCAAGCCACCGGCTGACCGGTGGAGCCTGGCAGTGGGCAATGCCTCTGCCAGGTCCACCGGCTGGCCGGTGCTATCACACCGGTTGGCCGGTGGACTGAATTTCAGTCCACTTTGCCAGCTTTCTTGGGCCAATCCTTTGGCAATCTTTTTCCTATCATCCACAATACTTAAAAACAATGTTAGACAAATAAGAAAGGTGATTGTGATCATGAAAATCAAACAACGAGGGGAACGAGATGTACAACACCGGCCTGGTTCGTGACATTAGTTAATATTTTGTTTAATTAAATCAAAGAATCATTATTCACTTTAAAATAGTTTTAAGAAAGAACCCCTTTTTAAACCAAAAAATATATATACTTAATAAAATACAATGAAGATTAAAATGTAATTAAGTGGATTAAATATAACTAAATAATACTTATCTTTTTTGAAATCGTATTCAAAATATAATGTGTCTTTTAAATTTACTTAATATATTAAAAATAAATGATATTTTTACAAAAAATATGTATTTTTTCGCTATTCATTGAAAATCAATATGTTCCAAAAACTAAAAAAATTTCACCCAAAATAAATCTTGATATTATAATTTAAAAAATGAAGTTAATTTTATCAAATAAATTTTCCAAATTTTTGAAAAATTAATTATAATATTTTTGTTTCATGAAAAGCAATAAAAATCATTTTTTGAAGATAACATATTTTTGAGGAATAAAATTACATTACTAAAAACTAATTTATTATTTAATAAAAAGTTATCAATGATTTATATCAAGTATTCCATATACATATATATATTTCATAAAATAGTTAATACTATTCATACCCTCTAATATAAGGGCTAGGTTATATTGATTATATATATCGTAGTTCGTTTAAAATCAGTGTTGTGTGTTGAATACGCTATCGAATATAAAAATATCAGGGGTGTGTACTAAAAGATATAAAAAATTTTAAATTTATTTGTAAAGAAATTCATCATAAATTCTTAGGGTATTACATTCTCATCTAATCTTAGTTTTTTTTCCTTTATGTTATCGATCATAATTTTCTTATTTTAAAATCTCAGTGTGTTACATCCTCCCCTTTAAAAAATTGCATCCTAAAAAATTGAACTTTATCATGATAATAAAAATATGGACATTTTAAAACACATTTTTTGTAAACCCAAATAATAAAAAGGGTTAATAAAACATCATCTTAATAATAGAGAAATGTTAGTGCAAAGTTTATATGGAAAAACACATAACTATGTTTAAAAATAGGAGAACAAAGGTGGGAAGTGATGATTTGGACATGGAAGAAAAGTGTAAATAATTATGAATAGTGATTGTGAATGATCAATAGAAAGTTAAGGGCCTCAAAACCATAAATCTATGATGATCTAAAAGACCATCTGATTCATCAGATATGAATGTAATATGATAACATTTTTATTTAAAGTTACTTTTCCTTGAGTTGAGGAATTTATTTCCATCTAGACTAAGTTCATAAGGAAATATACTTACTTTATGTGTAGAATCTCATCCTTTTCTAGTTTATACTATAATCTAATCCTTTTCTTCAAATGATGTGTATTCAAGATGAATTCTTCATGTATGAAGCACTAAAATTAACTTTTGAAGACCACATAACCATAAAAGGGGTAACAATCTATTCCTACTATCTTAATAAATTAAAAAAAAGGATAGAACATGGTAAGATAATTCTGAAAATAAATAAACCTTCATATGATATATTAATCTTCAAAATTCTATATTAATACCCACTGTTGAAACTAAATCATCCCATAACCCTATATCCCAAAAAAAACCCTAAAAATTAAAGAGTACTTTAACCTCAAAGGTTATATCATACCATTAAAATTTCAATCCTAAAATATGGATATAATATTTTGAAGTAAAATTTATCACATAGTCACCAAATCACTTTTCAATCTCATGATTATCTATAAGATAAAACTTGTGTTCTCAGTATCTTAGATCATACAAACCCTAATGGTTATCAATAACTTAAATTTTATTTCCACAAAATTTAAATGAATACTTATTGTTAAAACATATATTTACAAATAATTCAACCTAATAAAAATTCTCATAAATTATCATTAATCTCATTAATATTTCATCACTTGAAACCTCAATAGGGTGTTTAATAATTTTAACTTATGATCATCCTTAAGCTTAAATACCTATGAAGGTACCCATAAATCTTAATATAACCTCCCATGAAAAAAATCCTAATATCCAAAGTTATCTAAACCTACCTATGATACCAACAATTACAACCCAGAACCCACACTCCCGGATCCAATGCTGAAATCCTAAACTTTATATTTCCAAATTTGATACCGATAATCATGACACATTTTTTTCAATAAATACCTTAAAACATCAAAAGGAAAATTAGATCACTTAAATTCTCAAGGGCCTTTTAGGTGTAGAGTTTTATAGAATTAGGAAAAATTCCTAAATAAACTATACCTATGTTATTAAATGATCATTTCTCTCACTTAACCCAAATCTTTTTATTTCACATTAAGTCATTATCATCGTCCATATGAAATCCGTTCTAGACATAATTAATTAAACCTCATTATTTATAATCTGTTGAAGAGGAAACATAAGAAGGTTGATCTCAAATGATCAATAAGGGTAAACATATGAATTATCAATTGAATTTAATCAATAATAATAATAAGTGAATAAGGGTATTTCAATATAATCATAGTGCATGAGAGAATCATAAAATAAATCATACCCATAAATTATTGAATATTAAATTCATGAAACATGGAATAAGGATTTAAAAAAAAGGAAAGAATCATTGGAATTAATACTTATTAGGCGTGTGATATCAATATTAATTAAAGTAAACATTATAAAACCATATAAAGAATAAAAAAAACATGTTGGTATATTAGGACATCATCTTCATATAACACTTAAAAAACCCATATAGAACTTATATAAATTGAATAACTATACGTTTAACTTTCAAAACAATTCTCTAAAGAACATAATCATTACCCAATGCATTGGAGCACTATTTGGGTTCACCCATTGTATAAGATATAACGGCCTCACCCAAAAATATCTGATCACAACCAAAATGTAATCTATAACAAGCTCACATGATGTTATCTAGGCGCACTCAACATATAAGCTATAATGGGGTCACCCGACGATATCTGGGTTCAACCATAATATAATTAATGTATAAGAACCACAACATGAATAAAGTACACAATGAATTCATTTAATTACAAAACTCATAGAATCCATTATTATTCCATTAATAACGTGATAAAACCATGGAAAATAAATGGATTTCATGTCAATCTCTTTGAAATATTATTAACCCATTGAAGAGAAATGGGTTCCATAAAAATATCTTTGAAAAATGGTTAAATCATAGAAAATAAATAGTTTCCATAATAATCTCTTTGAAACATGTTAAACCTTTAGAAAATAAATGGGTTCCTTAAAAATATCTTTGAAACATAATTAATCCAAGGAAAATAAATGGGTTCCATAAAAATCTTCTTGAAACAATCTTAATCTGCTTACAGAAAGAATAATGATGGTATCAATACAATATATACCCATTAGAGTAATAATAAATGGTTATTGTTTTTTATTTATAGAAATAATATAAAAATATCTTCCAAAACATTCTTGAGGAAAATATCATTTTCATTTTGAAAATCACTTTTTAAAACTAAAAGTTCTCAAAAAAATTTGAAAATATATTTCATTGAATTAATATTTTAAACTTTTAAAGGAATATTCAATGAAAATTATGATCATTATGGGGTAAAATTTCATTCATACCATACATGTTAAAACAAATATTTCATTCACATTTTTGGTAAAATCCAAACATGCACTATTTAAAAAACAACATAAAGATTCCTCTAAAATAATTTTGCAAAAATTAAAACATGGGTAAAAATTTCTTTAAGGAATCATTTGAATAATTATAAAAAAAATTTATAAAACAATGTTATAAAAAAATGGTTTTTCAAGAAAAAGGGATTTCAACTGAAGATTGAAATAATGACGATTTTTATTAAAAAAAAAATCCTATTATTTTAAGTTCCAAAGAGTGAAAAAATAGTACCACTAATTAAAAATATCATAAAAAACCATAGAATAAGAAAAATCATGATAATCACTGATATGTATATTATAGTATTTCAACATTTTATACTTAATCATAAACAATCCTGATAATTAATGAGATTGTAACAAAAAAATCCTACTAGATTGTTAACATTGAATCATAAGACCCATGAAAGAATACCATTAACATAAACTTAAAATATCATGAGAATAAATAAATTCATTATATTACTTATCAAAGTGGTTTTATATACACCCCATAAAATAAGATAGGTACATAACATGACATAATTCTCAATGAAGGAAAATTGAGACAAAAAAAAACTTACAAAGATTATATCATTGATATATAGATTATTCAATGAATTGATTATTTGTATAAAATTTAAATCCATATAAAAAAAGTGTAAATACAACATCAAATAATAAAATATAATTACACATAATCTTTTCTTAACATATTTATTGAAGTATAAGTTTAAACCAATGAATGGAAATTGAGTTAATAAATCCATTATATCACACTTTCTTTTGGTTAAACATGCATTAATCTCCTTTATAGTGGGATTAAAAATGTTATTAACTTATTATAGAACCATAATAATATTTATAATATCACATATGATCCTTTTATGACATATTATCACCCATTTATTAATAATCATTCGTTATTTACATTGTTTTAGGTCTTAATTTTCTTGTTTTTTCATTCATGCTTTGTTATGAAAGTTCTGGTTTTTGTGCATATAATATAGTTTTATATTATCCAAAATAATAATCATGAAATAATTATCATATTTATACATCAAATAAACTTTTAATACCAATTATTAATGATGTTTTTGAAATATTAAGTATGTTACGATCATGAAGAAGGTAGGTTGTACTTACACATTAGTAACATTTCCATTTTTAAAAGATAATTATAGGAAGAAGGTAAATAATATTTATTCCTTAAATAATAGTCATAATATTATAAATAAAATATTATTTATTTAAATATACTTATATATATTATCTATGTGGTGTGGTGATAAAATATACAGTCACATCAATTTGTGAAGGTGGTAGTCCACACACACACGAACGATGATATCATCTTTTAGTGTAAAAAATGATATGTTATCTTACCATAATGATAAATATTTCATGAATATAATAATTATTTAATTTATATAATATATATTCAAAAAATTTATCCTTATTATATTTCATGTAAAGTGTTAGTGAAAAAGGAATCACACTGCTTCACGAGGCGACATTCCACTATACACACGAGCGATGATATTGTATACCTTATGAAATGGAATTTAAAAAGGTATATATGATATAATGTGTAACACCCCATAATGATAAATGATTAAATTACTAAATGATATGACTCATGTCAATAAGGTGCACCTTTATTTTTGGGAGTTTACCTAATTAGAACTTCACAATTAAGCATGATTGGATTGGTGTAATGATTAGGATGGGTGTCCTCCTAGGATGTTTCCCATGGTGTGTGTGATTGAGGAAAAAACATACTAAAAGAACAAGTGTTTTCCTATGGAGGAAATCATTAGTCAGATAACCCATTTAGGCATGTGGGTGGGCCCCAGGTAGGGGGCCGTGTGTCCATGGGGAAATAGGCAGTTCCTAGAGGGCCAGAACTCAACATCCATATTAAGAAAGGGTGTCAATTATGTTAGTATGGACTAGTTTTTATATTGGTATCGGAGTAGGAACCCAACCTTAAGTGCAGTGGCACTGCCTAGGTTGAGAAGTAGGGTCGACAATGAGGAAATTTTTCTCTAAAGGGGGGGTGAATATGACACTCCCTAATGATAAAGGATTAAATGGATAAATGATTTTAATCATGTCAACAAGATGAACCTTTATTTTTGGGATCCTTCCTTATTAGAACTCCACAGTTAAGAATGGTTTTCCTGAAGTACTGATCAGGATGTCCGACCTTCTCGGGAGTTTCCCAAGGCGTGTGTGAGTGAGGAAAAAGCACATTAGAAGAACAAGTATTGGAATATGGAGAAAATAATTATCATGATGTCCTATTCGGGTATATAGGTGGGCCCTAGGAAGGGGACCACATGTCTGTGGAGAAATTGGTGGTTTCTGGCGGGCCAGAACCCGATAGCCTTGTTAAGGAAGGGTGTTTATGCCATCAACGGGGAACAATTTTTATATAATGACTCCATGGGTATAATTGTGTTATAAATACTATATATATACTTTATATCCATAATAATACCTAATAATGAGAGGATATGATGAAAAAATTAATAACATCAGTATGCGAGGCGGTAGTCAAACATATACATGAATAATGAATTCGTAACCCATTTGATGGAAGTGGAGACGGTTTTAGGCCATTATTTTAACATAAAAACATATCATTATATGAAAAATACTGATTATATTATATCATAATTTTTTAATAATAATATAAGGAGGTGGTGGAGGAAATAAAACAAAAACACTCATTGAAGATCGTTACCTATTCTTCAGGTAACTTCTTTTGGTTTGCACCAAAGGGTTGCATTGGTTGAATATCTATATAAAATAAGTCTTCTAGGATTAAAAGAGTGAATTATAGAAGTTATTTGGGTAGGTATTTTTCAAACCAATGGGGTTTGATGGTGTGAAGAGAGGAGGAGAGTGACTGACCTTTTATAAGTGAGGTGTGGGGTACACTTGTAATTTTTGAAAATAATGGATTCCACCCATTTCATTTCATGTTAAAAGGCTCAAATAATAGACCATTATTGATAGTATAGTGAATAATTTCTAAATAATTCAATAAAATATATTATAGATAAGTTTTTAGGTTATTTTATCCCTTATATTTTTAGTTTAGCCCTGGTAAGCACATTTTTTCCTTAACCGTAAAAATTTATTTTTATTATTTTTACTATTAATTTTGGTAATAATTTAAGTTGAAATTATTAGAAAAAATAAATTATTCTGATTAAAAATATTTATTACATTTTTTCAAATTCAATTCACACAAGTGAAAAAATTTAATTTAAAATTAACCCTGCAGACACAATGAGAAAACGGGTTTTCAAAGAGAAAATTTTCAAATAATTACAATGAATTTATATCCAATTTCAATATAAAATTGATTAAAATTAAATAAATTGGATTTATAGATATATAATTTAACTAATTTTACTTTAAAATAAATTTAAAATATAATTTAACTTATAAATAATTTAAGAGAGAAGGCAATTTTCAATTAAAATTCAGTATTTTCACTATTCATTCAAAAATATAAACTTTTCATAAAATTGTCAAAAATTAACCCAAATATAATTTGTAAAATATGATTTCAAAAATTAATTTTACTTTAAAAAAATTATAATAGTGAAAAAATTAAATTCAAAACCAAACCTGCAAACGCGACAAAAAATCAAGTTTTTGAGAAGTGTATTTTTTCAAGCACAAGATTATTTTATATTAACTCTATGAAAAATATTAATCATTGTGTGAATATAAATTAAATTTTAATGATATATAATCTATAAATTTCATTTAAAAATTCCTTATTAGGTATTATTTTAATTAATTAAAATGGAGAAACATTATTCACTTTGAATTAGATTTTAGAAAAAACATCTTTTTAATCCCAAAAAAAAACTTATACTAAAATACAATATAATGATTATTAAAATGTAATTAAGTTTATTAAATATAAATAAATAATATATATGTTTCTTGATATCATATTCAAAATATATTTTTACTTTTAAATTGCTTAATTTATTTAAAGGAAATGATAGTTTTACAAAAATCAATATTTTCACTCTTCATTGAAAATCAATATTTTCCAAAAAATATTAAAATTTCACCCAAAATTAATATTGATATTATAATTTAAAAAATTAATTTAGTTATATCAAATATATTTTATAAATGTTCCAATTATTAATTATATTTTTTTCATGAAAAGAAATAAACATCATTTTAGAAGAAAGCATATTTTTGAAGAATAAAATTACATTACTAAAAACCAATTGATTATTTAATAAACATATATCACTAATTCATAATGAGTATGTTATATATATATATATATATTTCACAAAGTAGTTAATACTATTCATACCCTCCAAATTAACGGCTAGGTTATAATGGTTATATATATCATTAGTCATTTAAGCTCAGTTTTGTGTGTTGATTATGATATAAAGCATTAAAATCCTAGGGTTTCATGTACTATAAGATATCGAAGAGATTAAATTTATCTAAAAATAAATACATCATAAAGTCTCAACATGTTATATTCTTGTCCAATCTTAGTGTTGCATGTCCTTTATGCTATCAAATAGAATTTCATTCTTTTAAAATCTCAGGGTGTTATAGTAGGTGTGGTTTTGGTGGAGATTTTTATAACTTGGAACCTCAATTGTTGACAATATAAGAAGGATATAAGAGTTATGAAAAGAAATAAAAAATGAGCCAATGTCCCCAAGATCTGAGTGATATCCTTGAGAGAACTCTATACAAGTAACAAGGAATGGTGTATATAATTATTTTTGTAAATCTTTTCTCTTAATGAAATAAAGATCATTTTTAATATTATCCATTATTTTTAAATCACAAAAATATTTATAAACAATTAAGATGGACTATTAGACTTTGAAATAAGTCTTTTTTAGTAATTAATTATATTAGAATGATATCCACTATAGGGAAAATTTCATTTAACCTATATGTTTTTAAAAGTAATTCATAACAAACCCTTGAATTTTATGAAATGTTGTGTGGTTAAAAATGATTCAATTTAATATCATAAAAGGTATTCTGTTATATATATATTTTTAGAACACATAATATATTTGGATAAAAACTCATAAAACAAATATAATATTATACCACACATACTTTTTACTATTATAATATTTTTGACAACAATTTTCACGTGTTGTAAAAAATCCTATAAGTTTAAAGAAGAGGGGTTATTTATTTTTATAAATACACAAATTATTCATTTCATATATATAAATTATAAAAAACAAAAAATACATTTTGAAGTCAAAGCATGCCTTAATTAAGAGAATATAAATCATATTACTATAACAAAAAGTTCCATTAGTAACTACCAAAAGCTGTTGGTAATGTGATTTAGTGGTTTCACAACAACTACATATGATAATCACTGTATATTGGATCACATATCTTATAATGACCACCATATGACAGTCACTATAGGATTGATTACTGGGAGATATAGAAAACATCAAATAACTAACCCTCTTGATTTTTTTTAAATTTATGAAAAATTACCCTCTCTACTTGATATTAAAAAAATAGAAACAATTACCACCCATAATTCTATAATTTAATATATGTGTGTGTTATAAATAAAATATTTAAGGATTTATAAAATAACTTAAAAAATAACCTTGATCAAATTGATCAAACTCCACACCCATTATATCAGAACTAAAAGCCAACTAAATTTAATGTAAAATATATTACAATAATAAATAAAAAAATAATCATAATTTAAACCCAATTTATTATTTAAATTTTAAATTAATACAATTAAAAACAAAACCATGGTGTTTTTATTGTTTTTAAACAAATTACTTAACTTTATTCACTTCTTACTCTAAAACTTTATTTTTCTATTATTTCGACCTCACCACAAATAATATTGATGTTCATTTTATTAATACATTTTATAATTTATTAAATAAAATTTGAATATTATTTATCATTAATTTATGGTCATTTTCTATGTCTTGACTATTGAATAAGTGTTCTAAACAAATAAAACAACAAAATAGTTTTTTTTATTTTTATCAAACCACAACTCAGATTGGTGTTCTATTTATTCTTATATGTCACAATTTTCTCTAAATTTGTTTTACTAATATTTCATGATGATTCAAAGACTTTTCATTGATTTTGTCAATATGAAACACAATTATAAATAATTTTATATATTTTAAATTGTTTTTAGTCATTTTTATCTCACTACTTGGAAGATTAAAATTTAATCTATTATTACACTTCCCAAATTAATCAAAATTTTATATCAAAAAATTTCATGTCAATTCATAGTAATTTTCTATGTTTTAACTATTAAAAACATGTATTATAATTTTAAATTAATAAAATTATGTTTTTATCCATTCCTAAAAAAAACACAACTCATATTGATGTTCTATCCATTCCTACATATCATAGATTAATAATCTATTAGTTTTCTAAAATTTCACCTTATATAAGGTTGTTTCCTTGGTTTTGACCCATTAATGCATTTTTTTTAGACTTTCATCACTTTGAAAACTCACTAGTGGGAATTTAATGAACACTAAACATCATATTGATGTGAAATCTATTAATACATGTTTCATATTAATATATGGTCATTGTATAATGATTTTACTACAATATGATGTTATTTTCTAGGTTTTGACCATTTAATGTAAGTTTTAAAAGCCTCTTAAAAATGCACTTTTGATCATTTTGGGAACACTATAAATCCAATGGAAGTTTCATACATTTATATAATTCAAATTTTTTTAAATTATCATTTAATTAATATTTCATAACAATATAATGTATCTTGCTTGGTTTTAACACTCTGATTCATGCTTTAAAAATATTTTATATCTAAAAAAATGAAATTTTGATCGTTTTGAGAACACCAGATGTTAGAATGACATGAAATTCATTTATATTGGTTTGAATTTATTACATGATTTATTCCCTATAATTTTACATCAAATAATTGTTGTTTTTTATATTTTTTCTGTTAAAGAAAAGTTTTAGACATTTAAAATAGAAAACTAATTTTTTGGTCATTCTAAGAAAATCACAGCTCTAATTGATGTGTTATATATTATTAAAAGTTAAAAATTACCCCTAATTTATTTAAATAACATTTTATAATGATATAAGGTTTTTATAGGATTTTACCTTATAATATACAATTTTAAAGACTTTTATAACTTAAAAAAATAATAGAGTTCATTTGGAGCACACAAGATGTCTTATTGATGTGGATTATATTCATAATTGTTAAAAAATAATAGAAGATTGATTTCATATGATATCATGACAATTAAATGTTGTTTTCCAATTTTTGACCATCCGATGTATGTTATTAAATTCTTTTATAACTTTTAAAACACACCTTTGGTCATTCCGGGCACATGATAAGTCAGATTTATATGTTGTATATTTGTATAGAAAAAATTATTAAAAAGTTTTTTCTAAGATTTAATTATAATTTTATGTTTTTTTAGGTTTTTAACTTCTAGATCATATTTTAAAGACTTATATATTTAAAATTACACTTTTGATCATTTTAGGCACACTAGATATCAAATTGTTTTGATGACTATTTTTACATGTCATAAATTATTAAGGGAAAATTATATAACATTTCATATGATTTGAGGAAAAATTTAAAGATCCCATGTGATGTTTTTGTTTTTATAATGTTTTCTTTTTATTGACAACTACCTAATTAAATTATTTTTCTAAGTTGCTGGAAAAGAAGAAAACTGTAAAGTATAAAAGATAAGAAAGTCGAAAAGTTTTAGAACATTTCAATTTAAATCAGACAATTCTGAAAATATTTTTTAATGTTACTAATCATCATGAAATCATTTCATGATCCATTATTTTTGAAGAAAGATAATTTGATGTTTTCTGGATGCAAATATTCATACATAGATCAAGATGTAGAGCTTTAGACACAGAATACTAGATAAAATAACTTTAGATGGAGTTGTGTTCAAAGATGATGTTTCTAGAATCATATTTCAGGACTCATTTCTTCAGACTGAGAAACAGCAAGAGGGTGAGATGTATGAGGTTACTGAAGTTCAATGAAGTACAACCTTTTTACTTATCAAAAAAATTTCTTGGACAAAAGTTTCGGATGAATTTATTGTTATAAATTCCATGTTTTTAAAAATATCTATGTTCTTAAAAAATGTGAGAAGACAAAGATGCTGGTTTTTTAATTAGACTATCTCACCACCAAACTTTTTTTTGTATTTTCCAAATAAAATCACATTATAGTTATGTGATAACCATACAAGGAAGAATAATAGATTAGAAAACAAGCCCAAGGGAGTCCACCATTGCAGGAATGAGCCAGAACAAACCCCAAACACCAAAACAAGCCATGCAGACCACACCATCTACAATGCGTGACCAAAAAACCCTACAGAACTATCCTACACATCACCATGAACCCTATAAATCCACCTCCAGTAGTGACCCTATTTCATGAGACCCAAGACTGCCACCACCACAGCACCTCAGAATGCCAGCACCGACCACACCAAGGCCAACGCCAATACCGATGACAGGATCCCAGCTAGGGGGAAACAGACCAACTCGCGAGGAGAACACAAAGTGAACCCAAGCAAACCTATTTTACCTGAAGAAACCAAAATGATCCAAATCAGAATGGAATCCATGAAACCCAATCAAAGTGGGGTCATGCATGAAGGATAATGGTGAAATTGTAGAGGAATCCAAGGTGATGTAGAACCACTCGGGAACATAAAAAACTAGCAAACCAAGAAACAAAACAGAGGGGATGGGGAGTGAAATAGAGATGAGAAAGCACCGCTGGAACCAAGCGTTCCTACGTCAAACTTAAGAATCCATGTACAATATCTGTAAAATGACGGCAGCAACCCTGCCACAAACAGACTCCAATGAACCCGACTAACCGAGAAAAAGTTTGAGTTGTCACAAAAAGAAATGCTCTGACTATTGTAATTGAGAATATAATTCATTGGAATATGAACAGTGTTAAAAAGCAATGCGCCCAATGTTAAAGAATCTTTCAAAAATCAATGCGCCCACTTTTCTCGCAATATGAATACATCAGCTAACAACTGCGATTTCCCATCCCCATATTATTCTCTAAGGAAAGATCACTCCTGATCAAATTGATTTGCATCATGATATTGGAACATACACTTCTTAAATCTAGTTTAAAAACTAGATCCATCTTTCATCCAATTACCTAAATGCTTAATGCCATTTTGCATCAAATTTCATGAACAAAGGTAATGTCAAGTTCCCGCTAAAACTTCACAAATGGATTTTCTCATCGCTGCATCCTGATCAGTAAAAATAGTTTGAGGTCGCTTCATGTGATGCACATATAATTTTTTTTGAAACAACCAAGAAAACGAAGTCACAATTTCATCATATAACAAAGCTGCCCCAAAAACGACAATTTCTCGATGATGATTGAACCCCACAAAGACACCTAATGGCTTGAACTCTTTATTAGTGCTGGAAGTGGTGTCAAAAACAACATCTCCAAACAACTCCCTAATTTGTCTTCATTTTTGGATCAATCCAGAAAATATTACCAATTTGCCCATTCACGTCAAAATGCATAGTATAAACAAATGATGTATTATCCTGACTTTATTTTTCCAGGTATTTAAACATGCTACATGCATCACCATGAAACAATTATCTTTCCCATTTAGACCTTAAAAAATTCAACTGATCAACATGCGTGTACCCAATAACTTCTCGACCCCCTGCAATAGTTATCGCTAAGGAGAATGAATCATTTTGGTTTAATACCTGCTGAAGCATTCACATCTAACTTAGTTGCATGTGCTTCTGTTATTTTTCTTTAGGACCTCATCATATGAATCGATTCAGGACTGTGCAAGAGATGATTATACTCTTCAACAAAGACAATACATGCATATTGACCATAAGACAATAAACTAACCCCCATTCTAGCCAGGAAACCCGTACCTGTCTCAGGCTGAGGAAATTTCACCATGCTATCACGCTTGTCAACCTTCTTATGATCTTCTTTTCTACATGAAAAAAAGCTCAATGTGACAATTGATTTATCATTTCTCCTTTTATTAGAGTATTGTTGGCATATACTGAACTCATTTACTCCCCCAAACATGACATAAAAAGATTTTGCTTCATTAAGTGACTTGAATGTCATCCCTGCAACTGGTTTAATAGAAGCTGCTACAACACCAACATCAACATCAACGCTATTGGAACAACCTGAAACAAAAAACTTAAGTTCAAGCAAAATACTTTAATTTTATAATAGGATTTAATCCTTTTAAAAATGTATAAACTATATGAATAGAAATGTAACTAAATAATATATAATTACCAAATTATTTTTTTACACACACACACACACATATAATAAAATTATATTTCTCAAATTATAAATAAAACAATTTATAAGATATATTAAATATATGTTCCAGTGGTCATTCCACATTACAACAAAAATGTATATTTCTAAAACTAATATCATTGTTAAATATAATTAAAATAAATATTAATTGCAATTGATATACATAGTTATTATAAAAATAATTTAATTTAGCATTTGAAATTGTATAAAAAATTTTAAATTGAATTAATTTCCACTACTCAGTGGGTGTTCCAGTGGGACTTTCAGTGGAACCTCGAGCAGTGGAAGTGGAACTTACTTCCAGGGTCGGAACTTCCACTGCAAAAAACTAGTGGAACTTCCGCAATGCAGTGAAACTGTATATTTATTTCAATAAAACAACCACTGCAAACTTCATCAAATTATCTTGGATAGAATTACCACAAAACTAATAGTAAACAAACTTCAAATATAATTTTCAATACTTCAGTATACATTCATGTATTGAAACTTATTCCACATTTACCAAAAAACTGTAAAAATACTTCAAATATAACCTGCAATACCTTGATCACTATCCATTATAAGAAGAACCAAAATACAAACTGCAAACTGTGCTGCGACTTCGACGAATTTCACAGCTTCAAAACCCAATGATGAACCCACTGAAAATGCATCAATCCCTCGGACCGCAAGCAGTTATGCAAACCTCGATCGGTGAAACCCAATGAACAAAAATGCCAAACCGTGTCGCAACGATACCCACTGGAAATGTCAAATCATCACCCAATTCTTACCCACAATCCTTCAAAGCACGCCTACTGTGAAAATCCCAACACACCTTGCCCGTCATCCTTCAGAGCACGCCTTCTATGAAAATGCTGATCCCTGTGCAATGTGCAATGCGTGTCAAATCATCACCCAATTCTTACCCACAATCCTTCAAAGCACGCCTACTGTGAAAATCCCAACACACCTTGCCCGCCATCCTTCAGAGCACGCCTTCTATGAAAATGCTGATCCCTGTGCAATGTGCAATGCGTGTCAAATCATCACCCAATTCTTACCCACAATCCTTCAAAGCACGCCTACTGTGAAAATCCCAACACACCTTGCCCGCCATCCTTCAGAGCACGCCTTCTATGAAAATGCCGATCCCTGTGCAATGTGCAATGCGTCATTTCGCATGCACCATATTTTTCATGAGACTAAAATACCCTCAAACAAATTAAAACAATGGGATCATACCACTAAAAAAATGAACACGCGTCTTCATCGTTGCACATGATCGGTGCATCCCGAGAAAAGGGGAACTCGAGACCTAAAATCTGGCTCGCGATCAGAGTGATTTCTACTGATTTTGGATGTGGGGTTCATGGCATATCAAGGGTTATATTATGCGTATTCAGAAATGGTCTCCGTTCAATCAAGGTGAGTTTGATTATTCGGTTGCCCTGATTTTGATAGGGCTTGTGGGGCTTCCGATTCACTTTTTTCAGTCCGAGGCTTTGTTCGCTATTGCTCGTGCGGTCAGGACTCCTTTCAGAACTGATAAATCTATGTTTTCGCTGTCACGGTCGTCGGTAGCTCGAGTTTGTGTAGAGCTTGATCTATCTAAGCCACTGCCATTGAAAATTTGGGTCTAGAATGGTTTGGCTAGCTTCTTTCAATCGGTCTTCTATAAGAACCTTCCACTGTATCGTTCTCGCTGCAAGCGTCTTGGCTGCAACTGCTCATCTGTGCTTCTTCCTGTGTCTTACTTGTTCTGGAGTATATGACATTGACTATTGTTCCCCTGCTCATGGAGGATGTCTCTACCATTTAAGGGGATTTGCAACCATTGGGGGAACTGCCATCAGACTATTATTGATTTCTTGGATGACTGTAATGTTTCTGATTAGGTGAAGGAAATTGCCGTTGTTGAAGGGGAATTGCCACCTATTCTTGGATTATCAAGACACTTCGTGTTTTGTTTCTCAAATATCAAGACTTCAATTAATCATGCTTATTTTTCAACTACATGAATGGGCAACACTTTGATGATCAATCTTGGGCAACCAAGTTTCCCGGGCCGGCCCTGGTTCTGGGTTCTAGCCTTCTTACCCGTCTGGTCCTACTAAGAGAGACCTGGACCCTCACCGGCGATGGGTATGGTCCTAGGAAGGCCCAGCCCTCGATCTCCCCTGTCCACTCAGTTCATGATGAAGGTCCTCTTCAGATGGGAAAGAAAAAGTCTATAGGGTCTGTGGATTTGCTGCACTCGGGGCCTTTCCCCCCTGTCCCTACTTCGATGGTTTTCTAGGAGGAAATGCTGTTGGAGGATGGATCTCTTACGCCTTTATTTGGAGCAGGGCATTAGTGGCCTACTGGTTCGCTCTGAGAGATGAATCAGGACCCACAGGCCAGGTGATGATTGAAATGTAGGCCTCGTGTGCGCACAGGGTCTTCTCAGATTGTCTAGCTCCATAGGAGTTGGGAGGATGATTTGGGTATCTTTCTGATATTACAGGGGGTAACTCTATGATGACCACACCAGCTAAGAAGGAGCTATGGCCTAGAGGTAATCGGGGAAAGGAAAAGGAAAACTTTTGGAATTATCCCATAGAGAAGCATGGCCTTGATAGTGTTGATGCCTCTAGTGTGCACGCTGATCTTGTTAGTCAGGTGATTTCTCCACCAGTTAAGCGCCACACCGCTTTTGAATTGCTGGAGGGTTCTTGTGATAAGGAAAACAATGATCTAGATGTTAACCACAGAAATGATCCACTGTTACAATGTTCTTCTGAATCACCCACGACTAGCCCCATGAAGGGGCGAAAGAAGAATCTTGTGTGTTTTTAGACCTAAGGCTAGTGAGTCTGGGATCAAATATGAGCCACTACTGGGTATAATTTCAAGAATTAGAGTAGAATAGGCGAATAAGCAGGCATGCCTCTGATCCACAGTAGGGAGTGGGTGGCTCAGACTGATAAAAATTATGATATTGTCCAGGTATGACACTGAACATGGGTATGTTTTATCTGTTGATGATCTGGATAGTTGAATGGTGTTGCTGCATTTAGAATTTGGGAAGGTTTTTTTTGCTTGTAATGGTGATTTTGTGTCCAATGATTTTTGTGAAGGTTCGACTAAACCTCTAAAAGTTGTTTTTCTTGAAAATAAATATATAGAATTGGTCGGATGATGAATAATGAACTAAGGAAATAATAAGTATTTATAGAAAATATAAATTCAATATGACTGTTGGAATAATTACCTGACTATTGGAATAATAACTTGATCATTAGAATGCTAAAATCACTTGTAAATAGTAAATATAAATGTTATAATGCTATAAAATTAATATTCAAATTAGAAAAATCAAAAAAAGTATTAAGTGTATTTTTACAGTGTATTTTAATATATTTTTCAAGCCTAAATTTTTATATTAAATATTAAAATTACCCAAGATTGATTTTTTTGATAAAATGAATATCATTTTTGGATTCAGTATCTTGAAATTTTTCAAAAATGATTTTTTGATAATTGACTAAAAAATTGGAATTTTTGGTCTGCTAAAAATACAGTTTTTTTAAATACCGATGTTTTATGATGTAATATTGATGTAATAATGATATAATTAATTTTAAAGTGGTTATCTCAACCCAAAATAGATTTAGTATGATAAATAATTCATTTAAAAACAATAAAATCATTTTTTAAACCTAAAAATTAATTTATAAGTCTAAAAAGATAAGGTATACAATTAAAAATGATTTTTCATTTTTTTCTTTCTTTTGTATAAACTAGTAAATTATATGGTGTCATGGTTTAAAAGTCACTAGCCGTGTAATTTTAATCAAATATAAATCATAATGTCAATAAATACCACTATTGTAAGTTTTACTTTGTAAATAATATTTTATTCATTATTTTTACCTAAAATACCTCTCACCTCAAGTATAAATACTCAATCCCCCTCCCATTGTAAAATCATTTTCAAAGATATACTAAATTCACTCCCAAGTCTCCTTATAACCCTAGGGATGTTTTAGTGTCATACACTCCAAACCTCCAAGGCATTAATGCTTTAGCAAAGGATCAAACATCAAGGAAGAGGTAACCTTTTCTCATTTCTCCCATCCCTATCTAAACCGATCCTCCAAAAATAAATCAAGTAATATAATAATAAGGAATTAATGTTATTATTCTATTGTAAACTCATTATAATCAATTTATAATATATGTATATATTATATATATATCTCTCTTTGACATGTCTCGTTAAGGGTCAATTTAATCCACCTACAAGGACGTTGTCGATTCTTTAATTATCATCGACTTCATGGTTGGTTACCATAAATTATTTATAATGGATAAATATATACATTCATGAATTTTTAAGCTTATGGAGGAAATATGATTAATGGATAAATAATAATGAATCAAAACTATGAAATTGAAACAAAATAAGATAATTTAAAGAAACATGTCATCAAACCATTTCATCTTTATCAAAAAGAATACCAAATAAATTATAATTTTTGTAATTGGTTATGAATGACATAAATGAATATAATCCACTTATCGGTTCATGTTATAATGAACATAAGTTTCTTATATAGGAGGTGTAAACGTGACATTACAAAACAGGACCTAAGGTAAGAGGACTCTTGAATTCGACTCTTTCTTTGGGGTTTATCCTTTATTCCTCCATGTTTTCTCAATGTTTCTTCTAAAACACATTCTAAATTTCTTTTTCTTTTCTTTCTCTTTATTCTCCTGAGGATATACATGTTCTTACTTCATTGGGATAAATTCGAATCCACCTTTATGATTAATGATATAAGTGTTTATTCTTGAAATCTCTCCTTGGTTTTTGATGTCAATTCTTCTCCTCTTCATGATCTATAAATGTGTCTTTGTTAATAGCACTATTGAATGCCTAAAATTATGTTTCCCCTTCTTCTTTTGGGGAAATGTAAGAACCCGGTTCTTATTCTTGAGGTACGAGTTTCTTCTTTTCCTTTTTCTTCAAGTGTTTTTGAGAAAACAAGAGAAATGTGGAAAAATCCCAAATTTATGGGTACACGCCATGTACTTTTCCACACGCCGTGTACTTTGGCCGTGTGAGATAAGAATACAGGGCGTGTACCCATAAATTTGGGATCGTTGCCTTGATCCAGGGCCACCCCGTGGGTGCATTTCCCTTATTTAGCCATTTGGTCAGGATACCCGTGGGTATGCCGTGATTATATCATGCTTTGAGTTTTTTTGAGAGAAAATGTATATAAATTGCTTGCTTACATGTTGGGCTCGGCCCGATTACTTGATTAGACTGAGGGCGGTGTTTTTCTTAACCTGAGGCCAGTGTTTTGATTAGCCTGAGGGCAAAGTTCTGTTTAGCCCGAGGGCAAGGTTTTGTTTAGCCTAAGGGCAAAGTTTTGTTTAGCCCGAGGGCAACGTTTCATATTCCTAAGGGCAGTAGCTTCCACACCTGAGGGTCATATCTCGTACGCCTGAGGGAAATATTCGTTATGCCTGAGGAAAATCACCTGAGGGTTTCGATTCTGATTACCTAAGGGTAAGGATTTGCATGTATGCAGACACAGTTTACTTTAAATATGCACTGTGGTGGTTTCTTATGTCATACCTGCCAAGCTAAAGCACATGTTTGGTATTGTTATCACCTTCTACTTGTTAGATAGCCTGATGTGGTTTTTTCTGCGGCATTGTATAGGAGATTGTCGGTCGAGGCTGGGTCTCGGGAACTTATAATTCAATTATATTGAATTGTTAAATAATAATTAAATGGTAATGGAACTGGTAGAAGTAGCTGCTTTTGAGTATTTCATAGCTTACTGTATTTCTTTATTGCATACTGCTATTACACATTTTTCACTGACAGTTGGGCACGGACCTTTGGTGGTTGCCTACTGGGATTTATTTCTCACACCCTGTTTGGGTCATGTCTTGGGCCCAAACAGATTATATTACTGCAGGTGTTGATAAGGGAAAGAGTCCCTATACAGGTACTTGATTGTTGCAGAGGAGTAGGAGAGCATGTGACCGAGCTTAGGATTGCGATGCTGCTGAGTTCCTGCTGCACTGTTTCGCTTTGTTGTGTTGTACTTGTACCTTGTGTTGTATTGTTTTAGATTGCAGTGTATCCTATTTTGGATGCTTTCTTAGAATTAGGGACATATTGCATCATCATATATATGACTGTTGGTCATCTTTTACTTCAATACTGTTGTCCATTTCAGCTTGGTATTGTTTACTACTTCTGCTTTTGGTATGTTTTTATTTTCTCCGTTGCGCTACACTTTGACAAATGAGGGCATAGTTTCCCCACTATCAGACCTAGGCCCTCGCTGCTAGTCGGAAGCCTCTGGTATTTGGGGAAATGCACTTGAGGTCATATGACCAACCGGTTTCGGGGCACCCATGGTGTGACACCCGGATATGGGATGTTGCAAAGTGGTATCAGAGGAGGTTTCTTTTCTTATTGACTTACTGTTTGGATCCTATAGCCAAGGATAGGACAGAATAGGTACTTGGTAATAAGCTGTGCCCGGGAGTAGCTAACCCGTATATAGGGAAAAGCCAATCTACCTCGTTTAATTGCAATTTTTCTGGTTTTGCAATTTTACAGTTGATTTGATTTCACCGTTGGGTGACGCACTTGTGGTGTGGTGTTATATTTTTATACTTGGGTTCTATTTAGTTGCAACCCGATGAGATGAGGGTATACCATATCATGCATCATTTAGGCACATGTTAGAATCACATGCCATGCATAGTTTCCATGCCATGTAGGTGCATTAGAAATTGCATGTTGTTATGATAGATGATGTGCTAGAAAAATGCATGTTGTTGTGATAGATGCATTGATAAAATACCTGCTATTTGATATGGTATTGTTATGTAAGGTTTTGTGAATGAACGCCAAACTTTGGTTCTTGAGGAGTATGAGCCCTCATCAACCGGAATTTGGTGGATCATCGACTTGTTTACTTTGTTATAACATTTATATGATGCCAAGCTTTGGTTCGCGGGGAGTATGGGCCCTCACGGATCAGAATTTGGCACTTTGGTGTTCGTTCAACGGTTTTCTGGGCTCCAGAGTAGTTTTTAAGGCTTAATGTCAGGAAAAACCCAGAATACACGCCATGTAATTTTGAATACACGCCGTATACTCTTCTGTTCGGGAAGAAATGAAAATTTTTTAAGTACACGCTGTGTACCTTATGTACACGCCGTGTAGTTTCTAACCGTGTCATAGGCTATGCAGGCAGAAACACGGGATGAGAAAACTCTAGAGGGAACACGCCGTGTACCAGTTGTACACACCGTGTCATGTTGACCCTGTGTCCGCCATGTGACTAACAACATGGACATAGGAATCTTTGCTTAAACACGCCATGTCACTTCTGAACACGCCGTGTAGTGTAATGTGGGAATCCGACCATGTAACTAACAACACGGGTCGATGTTATCCTTTCTAGTACACACCATGTCTATCTGGAACACGCCGTGTAGTGTGAGCTGTGTACCCGGCCGTGTCACGAACAACACGGGTCGGTGAAGCTCGTCTAGTACACGCCGTGTAGACCTTATACACGCCGTGTAGTCTCATTCAAAAGAGAGCCATGTGGCTAAGTCATGTAGAAGGACTTGGACAGGGGAAGAAAATTCAAGTACACGACGTATGTGTGGACAACACACTGTGTGTTTGGGGTGTTACATGACCGGTTCTAGAAAAAGTACACGCCCATGTGAAAGACTTAAGGGAACACACCCTGTAGTTATTATACACACCGTGTAGTCTTGTTTTGTAAAACTTAAATGTTTTCTTTTTCCTGTTCCCTTCTTATGCTTCTAGTTCTTAGTCCTTGATGATCTTGATCTAAGGCGTGTGTTTGACCTTGTAGAGTCATGCCGCCGAGACGACCTCGAGTTGTTCGCCAAGAGAGCAGCAACAATTATACTTTAGAGATGGTAGGCCATGAGCTACCGATGGATCCTCCAACAGTGCCAGATGTGGTGCCAGTTGTTATACCGGACGCAGGCGCTGATGCGCAGTTCCGTGAAGGCTTAATGTGGTTCATGCATTCCTTCCAAGGAGCACCGCCGGTTGCCACATCTATGGCAGAGCTGACACATATATTCTAGTAGCAGCATCTGCCTACGTTTTTAGGGGATGGAGGACCACAGGCTGCGGAGTCATGGATGGATTCATTGTAGAATATCTTCAAGCATCTTGAGATGCCTCTAGGGAGGAGGTTCAAGCTCGCTACTTACATGCTGCGTGATTCCGCCAAGAGATGGTGGGATGTTACCACCCAGACTGAGCATCATAGAGACATAGCGTGAGAAGATTTTCATGCAGTTTTCTATGACTTTTTCTTTCCAGAGATGCTAAGGGAAGATCGAGCTCGAGAGTTCATGAATCTGCAGCAGGGTGCCATGTCAGTGATGGACTATTCTGCCCGCTTCACCGAGCTATAACGTTTTTCACCTGTTCTAGTGGGTGATGAGACGTTGAGGGCTAGACGCTTTGAGGATGGTCTTCGATATGACATCCGCGCATCGGTGAATGTTTTCAGGCTGCCTACAATACATGCTATTGTGAACCAGACATTGATTACTGAGCGGAACCTGCGATAAGCTAGTGGTGTGGACCAGGGTGGTTCGACACCGATCTATGGTACTATTTCTACCGGCAAGAGGAAGAGGAAGATGTATTTCTCTCACGGTGGCAGTACTAGCTAGAATATTTTTTCAGGTGGCCCGGTAATGTGCTACCAGTGTGGTAAGAAAGGGCACAAGAGACCTTAGTGTCCACGTGACCCAGTGGAGTGCCGAGCTTGCGGCAAGATGACTCATCTTTAGTGTTTTTGAAGGGCGTTTCCACCAGTGACTAGTGAGAGGGGTTCTGTGCAGACTTCGTGTGCAGGAGAAGGGCCATCAGCTTCTTACCAGTCAGAGAATTGGAATACGTCAGGACGTTCAGGTCGAGGAAGTGGTCGTGGCCGTGGTAGCCAGACACCAGGATCTCAGAGACAGCAGGATGGGTCAGCTCAGGGTAGCCAGGCTATGTCGTAGGGCCGCGACACTGGGCAGGCATATGCAGTGCAACAGACCCAATAACAGTAGGATCCCGAACCTTCTACTGTTAGAGGTACTATTCTCGTTGCTTCTGTTTTATCTTCGGTACTTTTCGATACTGGTTCTACACATAGATTTATATATGTGCCCATTGTAGAGAGCCTTGGGCTTTGTGTTTCTTCTTCTTCTGATATTATGACGCTAGACACTCCGTTGGGAATTATAACGACAGGTGTGTGTCAGTGCAGGGAGTGCCCCCTAGAGGTTGGTGGGTGTCACTTTCTATGGACCTCTATATCTTAGAGATGACGAGCTATGATGTCATTCTCAGGATGGACTGGTTGGTACCCTTTCTAGCCTTTGTGGATTGCTATCATCGCAAGGTGAGTTTCACGTCACCAGAGGGTAGAGAGTTTCTATACAAGGGTGAATGGGACGTCCAGGCGAGCCGAGCTGGACCCGAGCATCGTGGGCAAGGTGGAGTGATAGCCCAGATTATGAGTTTGTATCTGGATGACTAGGGAACTTGTTAGAAGGATTTCCCTCCAGTGGTTAATCATTTCAGGGATGTCTTCCCGGATGACTTCTCAGGTCTACCTCCAGAGTGAGAGGTGGATTTCTCTATTGAGCTTGTGACAGGAGTGGCACCAGTGTCCATTCCTCCTTATAGGATGGCTACACCAGAGTTGCAGGAGATCAAGAAACAGTTAGAGGAGTTACAGGTAAAGGGTTTCATCTGACCCAGTACTTCTCCTTGGGGTTCGCCTATCCTGTTTGCGGAAAAGGCAGATGGTACCCTCAAACTTTGTGTGGATTATCGGAAGCTGAACCAGTTGATGGTTAAGAACTGATATCCCTTACCAAGGATTGATGATCTTTTTGATCAACTTCAAGGAGCACGAGTGTTCTCTAAGATTGAATTGAGATCCGAATATCATCAGTTGCACGTTAGACCATCGAACATACCGCTTACAGCCTTTCAGAGAAGATATGGTCTATACGAGTACTTGGTCATGCCGTTTGGACTCACAAATGCGCCAGCAGTTTTCATGGCTCTGATGAATCATGTGTTCCACCCATATTTGGATTCTTTTGTGGTAGTCTTTGTGGATGAAATCTTGGTGTACTCTCGTACTCGACATGACCATGCCACCCATCTTGAGATCGTACTGAGTACACTGAGAGAGCATCCGTTATATGCTAAGCTCTCAAAGTGCCACTTTTGGATGGACCAGATACACTTACTGAGTCATATTATCTCAGAGGCAGGAGTTATAGTAGATCCAGAGAAAGTGAGAGCAATAGTTTCTTGGGAGCAGCCTAAGAACGTGTTTTAAATACGGAGTTTCTTGGGGATGGATGGTTACTACAAGTGCTTTATACAAGACTTCTCCCGCTTAGCAGCACCGTTGAAGGGTTTGACTAAGAAGGGTATGAAGTTCATTTGGTCAGAAGCTTCGGAGATAGCCTTTCAGGAGCTGAAGGGAAGGTTGACATCTACATTAGTCCTGATACTTCTAGAGCAAGGGAAGAACTATACAGTTTACTGTGATGCATCAGGTATTGGGCTGGGATCAGTGTTGGTGTAGGGAAATTGAGTAGTTGCGTACAAGTCTCGACAGTTGAGGCCACATGAGAGGAATTACCCGACGCATGATCTAGAGTTGGATGTAGTTGTTCATGCGTTACGCTTTTGGAGACATTATCTCTTGGGAGAACATTTTGTAGTGTTCACGGACCACAAAAGTATTAAATACATCTTTACCCAGCGTGACCTGAATTTGAGACAGCGAAAGTGGGTTGAATACCTTCAGTCCTTCGACTTTGAGCTTGCCTATACACTTGGTAAAGGTAATGCAGTAGCTGATGCACTGAGTAGGAGGACTCAGATATAGGCTATGCAGGAGGCCAGTGGTGAGTGGAAGCTTATGGATTTGTTCTCAAAGATGCATTTGGAGGTGAACGATAGTCAGGGGTGAACCTATCTTTCATCCTTAGCTGTGACTTCTACCCTCCTGGATAGATTTAGGATGATACAACTATCAGATTCAAAAGGCCTAGTTTTACGGGAGTTAGTGGAAAATGAGGACCCTCCTCCTGGTTGGAAGATAGACGATGACGAGGTACTGCATATCCATGGACGAGTGTGGGTTCCAAGGGATATATGCGAGGAGTTGATGCAGGAGTTTCATGATTCATCTTGGGCAGTGCATCCCGGAGTTACCAAAATGTACTGTGTCTTGAGACATCAGTATTGGTGGCTGGGTATGAAAAGAGAGGTAGCTGGTTTTGTTACGAGATGTTCCACCTGTCAGCAGGTGAAGGCGGAGCATTAGAGGCCATCCAGACTGTTACAACAGTTACCCATTCTGGAGTGGAAATGGAATGATGTCGTGATGGACTTCGTGACTGGGTTGCCGAGGTCACCTCGAGGCAATGATGCCGTATGGGTTGTTGTGGACAGACTCACGAAGGTATCTCAATTTTTTCCGATCAAGGAGACCTTTGGTGTTGATGAGCTCGGAAGGTTGTATATTCGAGAGGTGGTACGTCTTCATGGGGCCCCTCGTTCTATCATTTCAAATAGGGATGCCCGTTTTACGTATCGTTTCTGGCAGAGTTTTCAGAGGGCACTGGGTACACAGGTGATTCTGAGCACAACTTACCACCCTCAGACTGATGGCTAGTCAGAGCATACAATACAGGTGCTTGAGGACATGCTGCGTGCATGCGTCCTGAACTTTGAGGGCTCTTGGGAGAAGCACATACCCCTGGATGAGTTTTCCTACAATAATAGTTTTCAGGAAACTATTGAGATGGGACCTTATGAGGCTTTATATGGTAGGCCATGATGATCACCTTTGTGATGGTTGGAGGCAGGTGAGGCAGCTTTATGGGGACCACGACTCATGCAGGAGACTTCAGAGCAGGTCCAATTGATACAGAAGCAGATGGCTACTGCACAGTCTCGTCAGAAATCTTATGCTGATCACCGTAGACGACCTTTGGAGTTCGTGGTCGGGGATCAAGTTTTCTTACGTGTTTCATCAAGGTTGGGACACAGGCGGATCAGGAGATAGGGTAAACTTTCATCGAGGTATTTAGGGCTGTTTGAGATTCTAGAGAGAGTTGGGTCAGTTGCCTATCAGTTGCAGTTACCACAGAGGTACCGAGCCATGCACAACGTCTTCCATGTATCTCAGCTGTGCTGTTATCACTCAGACCTGTCTCACATTTTTCATCATGAGGAGTTTGAACTTCAGGTCGATGCATCCTTTGAGGATCATCCAATTCGTATTGTTGATAGGAGTACGAAGGTTCTTCGAGGCCGGTCAGTTCCTCTTATACGGGTGTTATGGCAGCATGACCGAGTGTAGGACAAAACCTGGGAGCGGGAGACCGACATACGTGCTCAGTGGCCAGAGTTGTTCTCAACTTTATCTTCACCACCCTTAGAAGGGCAATTCGGGGACAAATTTCTTTAAGGGGGAAGTTTTTAAGAACCCGGTTCTTATTCTTGAGGTACGAGTTTCTTCTTTTCCTTTTTCCTTAAGTGTTTTTGAGAAAACAAGGGAAATGTGGGAAAAATCCCAAATTTATGGGTACACGCCATGTACTTTTCCACACACCATGTACTTTGGCCATGTGAGATAAGAATACAGGGCGTGTAGGCTTGTCGGCGATTAAGGGTGTAAAAACTAACTACATGCCATGTACTTAGTAATACACGCTGTGTATTCAGTCGGTAGGTGAACAGTAAGGTGATGGGAGTAGCCATCTACAGAACGATGGTACATGACGTGTACTTAGTAAACCATGTCGTGTAATCAAGTCGGCTGATGAACATTGATGCGGTGGAAAGAAGCCGCCAGAGGAACAGTTAAAAAAATGGAAAGTACACGCCATGTACTTGAGAGTACACGCCGTGTAGTTATGTTTTTTCATTAAAAACATGCATTAGACTCCTCTTTCAATAGAGGAAGCTTAGAACTCGATGAGAGCCACGGGAGAGAAGACTGGAACTTGGAAGAGCTCCCGATCGCACACCGGGACTCCGATTCCTTCGACGTCGATCTCGTTTGAACCGCGCGGGTAAGGCCTTCCCTCTCCTTGAGTCTTTCCGTACAATTATTTCCCTAAGGGAAGTTATTTGAGTTTGAATGGGTAAATGTTTATCCCAGATCTACGTCGTTCTCGGTTGATTTAGGAGGCATCGTTCACGTATATCAATCAGAGGAGATCGAGGTAGGTGGTCTGCTGTTTATTTCCAACTTTCGAGTTGTTTTTGCATACCGTTGTGCTACGTGCCCATGTTTGGGGTGTCGTATGGCTGAGGCCTTGACTAATTAAATACCTAGAATATCATAGGTAATCTTTTGGTTATATATAAACTGTTGTTTGGGATCGTTGCCTTGATCCAGGGCCACCCCGTGGGTGCGTTTCCCTTGTTTAGCCGTTTGGCCAGGATACCCGTGGGTATGCCATGATTATAGAATGCTTTGAGTTTTCTTAAGAGAAAATGTATGTAAATTGCTTGCTTATGTATTGGGATCGGCCCAGTTACTTTCTTAGACTAAGGGCAGTGTTTTTCTAAGCTTGAGGGCAGTGTTTTGATTAGCCCGAGGGCAAGGTTCTGTTTAGCCTAAGGGCAAAGTTTTGTTTAGCCTAAGGGAAAGGTTCTGTTTAGCCTGAGGGAAATGTTTCATATGCCTGAGGGCAGTAGATTCTGTGCCTAAGGGCCATATCTCGTACACCTAAGGGCAATATTTGTTATGCCTGAGGTCAATCACCTGAGGGTTTCGATTCTGATTACCCGAGGGTAAGAATTTTCATATATGAGGACACAATTTACTTTGAATATGCATTGTGGTGGTTTCTTATGTTATACCTACCAAGCTAAAGCACATGATTGGTATTGTTATTACCTTCTACTTGTTAGATAGCCTAATGTGGTTTTTTCTGCGGCATTGTATAGGAGATTGTCGGTCGAGGCCGGGTCTTGGGAACTTATAATTCAATTATATTGAATTGTTAAATAATAATTAAATGGTAATGGAACTGGTAGGAGTAGCTACTTTTGAGTACTTCCTAGCTTACTTTATTTCTTTATTGCATACTACTGTTACACATTTTTCACTGACAGTTGGGCACATGCCTTTGGTGGTTGTCTACTGAGATTTATTTCTCACACCCTGTTTGGGTCATGTCTTGGACCCAAAAATATTATATTACTGCAGGTGTTGATAAGGGAAAGATTCCCTATACAGGTACTTGATTGTTTTAGAGGAGTAGGAGAGCATGAGACCGAGCTTAGGCTTATGATGCTACTGAATTCCTGCTGCACTGTTTTTCTTTGTTGTTCTGTACTTGTACCTTGTGTTGTATTGTTTTAGATTGCAGTGTATCCTATTTTGGCTGCTTTCTTAGAATTAGGGACATATTACATCATCATATATATGACTGTTGGTTATCTTTTTCTTCAGTATTGTTTTCCATTTTAGCATGGTATTGTTTACTGCTTCCTCTTTTGGTATGTTTGTAATTTCTATGCTGTGCTACACTTTGACAAATGAGGGCATAGTTTTCCCACTATCATACCTAGGCCCTCGCTACTAGTCGGCAGCCTCTGGCATTTGGGGAAATGCGCTTGAGGTCATGTGACCAACCAAGTTCGGGGCACCCATGGTGTGGCACCCGAATCTGGGACGTTACAGGAATATTCCTATTTTATTCATCAATATATGCCTTACGAACCCATTATGAAACCCATTTGTTTCTCATGAGTTTATTTCATGTTTAAGAATGATTTATATTTATTTTCTATGTGGAATGCATGATTATGAGAATATTATGATGTGACAGGTATCCAAAATTATCTCTCTTTAATGTATTGGATAAAGTGATTTATCTCATGAGATTAATATGCATGAACATTATGGTAGATTTGTTTACATTCTATACAATAAGATTTGTAAACATATATTATGTGTGAACATGATGCTAGCATTGTTCACAATATATGTGTGGGCTTTGTCCAAAATGTTATGATGCTTCATTATTATGAATGTTCCACATTCCATGCTAACTTAAAATAATTTATGCATGCTTATGATGATGATACCATGCATATGATATGATGATGATTATTATTCTCACCCATGTACTCACAAAGATTCATGTGTCATGTTCTATCATATTATTCCTCCCCTTATCAGGATTTTAGCTCACCCTTTATGTGATATATTTTCTCATGTGATTATATGTACGAAGGAGAATATGAAATCATTTAGGAGGACTATGAAGAAGGATTTAAATAATGTTTTAAATTTCATATGTATTCATGTTGTTTGATCATAATTTGCTGAAGACACTAAACCTTTTTATTCTAGAATATATTACTGTTTATCTTAAAAATGATGTAATAATCATGTACGAAAAATATGGGTCACTATACTTGGTCTTGTAATTACCTCTCCAATCAATAAAATCCTCTTTTTTTATGGTCGAGTACTTTGGTTCATTCAATAATCAGGTGACCCAAAACCATATTTAAATATAGCACCCAAACTCAATGTATGTTCAAGAATGCATCTAAGATCTAGTTAATGCATAAAAAAGGAAATCATTTAATCAAAGAGATAACGGTAATGCTCAAAGAGAGAATAAAAGACATGGAAGAATGATTTAATGAAAAAACCCAACAAAAACTATTATTAAAATAAAAATACTTCAATATTCAATCACCTTTCATTACAAAACTCAACACAAAGATGTTCTCCCCCTCATGTTTTCACAAATACCAAAGAATTGATCCATACTAGACATGAGATAAGTGCCTAAAAACCTAAAACTAACCAAAGTCTCTAGTCGAGCACTCCAGAAACTTGAACTCTAGATGAGATCTAGAGATTTCTTTCCTTCTAGACATGCCTTATTTTTTATAGGAAAAAATATATCATGAATATCTCACTATATCAACTTATCTCTTCCCTTTATGATTCCAACTCTAACTCATCAAAGATAGCCTCTAAAAAGTTGAGTGGTATTCACCAATATCTCCCTAAGATATCCCTTTGACTTTCTTGAAAGATAGGAGTGAGGTGACTTTTCAAATATAGAATTTATCTCAAAATGGATTGATAGGTTCCACCATGCCTGTGGTGCTCCCCTTTTTTGTTCAAATGCTACACATAAAATGAACATTTAAAAATATACATAACATATACTTTATGTATCTTTATATCTTCTAATATCAAATTGGGAATCTCCAGTAGCCATGATATATTCCTAAGTTTTCGAGAATTTTCAATATGGGGCCTTCACCACCATGGCATAAACATCTGTTAAACACCCATTTCAAGGGTATATTTTCATGGAGACCGTGGAAAAGAATCCTCATTGTAACATCCCAGAATGATAAAGGTTTAAATGACTAAATGATATAACTCATGTTAATAAGGTGCACCTTCCTTTTCGGGAGCCTTCCTGATTAGAACTTCACAGTTAAGCGTTCTTGGCATGGAGTAGTGATTATGATGGGTGACCTTTTGGGAAGTTTCCCATGGTGTGTGTGAGTGAGGACAAAGAACACTAGGAAGGACATGTGTTGGATTATGAGGATAGTCATTAGTCAGATGAACCGTTCGAGCATGTGGGTGGGCCCTAGGGTGGGGACCACATGTCTACGGGACAACTGGTGTTACAGGACGAGCTAGGACCCGACACCAACGTTAAAGTGGGGTGTATGTGATGTCATCGGGACCCAGTTGTTACATTTGGTATCAAAGGTAGTACCCAGACTTAAGTGTAGTGTGCTGCCTGGATTGAGATGTAGGGATTACAATGAAGATGTTGTGCTATACGGGTGGGGGGTGAATGTAACACCTCAGAATGATAAAGGGTTAAATGACTAAATGATATGACTCATTTCAACAAGGTGTACCTTCCTTTTTAAGAGCCTTCCTGATTAGAAATCCATAGTTAAGCGTGCTTGAATTGGAGTAGTGATTATGATGGGTGTCATTTTAGGAAGTTTCCCAGGGTGTGTGTGAGTGAGGACAAAGCACACTAGGAAGGAAATTATGATGAGTGACCTTATGGGAAGTTTCACAGTTAAGCGTGCTTGGTCTAGGTTGAGATGTAGGGCCCACAACAAGGACATTGTGCTCTAAGGGGGGGGGGGGTGAATGTAACACCTCATAATGATAAAGGGTTAAATGACTAGATGATATGACTCATGTCAACAAGGTGAACCTTCCTTTTTAGGAGCTTTCTTGATTAGAACTTCACAGTTAATCATGCTTGGCCTGGAGTAGTATTATGATGGGTGGCCTTTTGGGAAGTTTCTCAGGGTGTGTGTGAATGAGGACAAAGCACACTAGTAAGGACATGTGTTGGTTTGTGGGGACAATCATTAGTCAGATGACCCGTTCGAGAATATGGGTGGGCCCTAGGGTGGGGACCACGTGTCTACAGGGCAACTAGGTGTTACCTGGCGGGCCAGGACCCGACGACAACATTAAAGCGGGGTGTCTGTGCTGTCATCGGGACCCAGTTGTTACATTTGGTATCGAATGTGGTACCCAACCTTAAGTGCAACACACTGCTTGGGTTGAGATGTAGGTCCCACAATGAGAATATTGTGCTCTAAGGGGGGGGGGGGGGTGAATGTAACACCCATAATGATAAAGAGTTAAATGACTAAATTATATGACTCATGTCAACAAGGTGCACCTTACTTTTAGAGACCCTTCCTGATTAGAACTCCAAAGTTAAGCGTGCTTGACCTGGAGTAGTGATTATGATGTGTGTCATTCTGGGAAGTTTCCCAGGGTGTGTGTGAGTGAGGACAAAACACACTGGGAATGACATTATGATGGGTGACTGAAAGAGCGCTGTCGTGGGCTCCCTCAAATGATTAGTGTAATTTGGGGTACTTAGGTGCAGTAGAGTGGCTGACCAAGGTCGTCTCTCAAAGGAGGAAGTGAATTAAAACAATTATTAGAGGTATTATAGAAGTAAAATAAAAGATAATAAAAACACTACTTGAAAGGATGGGGGTGGTTGTTTATAGTTTATGAATCTAGAAGAAGTTTGCTGGAAGAAGATTGCATTTTTTTTTGTTTTTAATTTTGAAATGAAGTTTCGATTAGAATGACACAACAAAAAGATGTTTGTTTAGAAAATATTTAAAAGACGTAATCGATCTAACTCTACCTCTTCAATCATTTATTAATCATTATCATTTAAATTAATATTCACTTAATTATGATCCCTTAATTTGTTAAATCCCGAACCCTACGAGAATTAACTTTACCACGAAGATTGAAGTGAATTTTAACCTTAGGCTAACTTCGGAACATGCAATCGCAACACCCTGCTTTGATTGATGTTCTAAAATTAGCTTATGTTCAGTGGTAAATTAAGGCACATAACCACTCTGGAAATGAGGATTAATTGAGTTTAGGGATTATATTTGAACTCTACAAATTGATCCCATGTGGTTTTGAATTACCGGTTAAGGTTGCGCTCTCAAAGTTCACACAATTCCCGACCTCGCGTGTTTTGTGTTAACTATTCAATTGCTTGCTTAGTTTCATTTAAATTAAAAACTCAATTAATAGATAATAATATGTGAATTACAGTATCTCATTGATTCAAAATAAATGAATGAAGAAGGATAGAGGTCGATCGATTACTAAAAAGAACTACTCTTCCATGGGCGGTGTAGTCATCGTGGAGACGTTTTGCATAAGCAACGGATTGAAAGGGTAGAACCCAATCTTGTCTCCACTCTTGATTCCAACCCAATTAAGAAGATTAAGAGAAGAAGAAATTTAAACAAAACAGAAGAAAAGAGAAGAAATATAAGAAGAGCAATGAAGTTTATTACACAAATGAAAACATTACAAAATGAAGAAGAGAAGGAGGCTTCGATGAGGGGATCCTTGCTTCAAGAGCTACCCCTCTTACAATGGTTGGAGAATTTGGGTGAAACAAATTCTCCTCTGCCTAAAATCTCCCAATGCACTTCCCAACCCCTCCAAATGAGAAAACTCCAATTTATAGAGGGGAGGGGAGGAGAGGTTACAAGTGGTTTCAAGTGTGAATGTGGAAATTCGGCCAAATATTTTATGCCAACTTTCACCGCCCATTTGACCACCAAAACGCGTGAATTGGCCGGCCTTCCAGAAGGATGATTTGTGCCACATCATGTCCCCGATCTTTCATCAAAATTTGGGCTCAATCCAAGCCCTTATGTAGAATATATGGCCCAAATACAGAACCTTCTCCATTCTGGCGAGCCCAGCCCAACTTTGACTTCATGGCCCAATTTCAACAACCAAATGAACTCTTTAGCTTTAGTGTCCTGAATAAAAGTTGTAGATAATTAAGTTAGGAACACTTTTACAAAACGTCAAATTCAAATAATAAATATAAAAATATTTATCTTCGAAATACTACAGTGCACTATTAAGGGTAAAACTGGAATTTTCACCAAATTTTCAAATGAATGATCAAATCCCAAATATTTTATAAATAAACATGTTTAAAACAATGTGAGGAAATTATATCATTTATTATCATTAAAATATTCAATAAAATAGTGTTTTATCAACTCCCCCACACTTACCCTTTTGCACACCTGGGCAAAACCTCATATCAAGTAAACATCAATATCAAATCAAAACCAATTTTAAAACACATATCTTTAAGATCAATCAATTTCACACCAAGAATAAAAAAGATATCATGCCTCATAAAAAACCTTATTTCAAGTTCTCCATTTATATCATTCAATATATTTCCACTTCATTAATCCACCCATGCACAAAACACTTACCTTGCTTGAATTTTCTCTCATCACTCAAATATCAATTTTTTTTTTGCAATGTCTTTCTCATCCAAACTCATACAAGGGTCACCATAGGATTGATAGATTCCTACATCGCTAACCGATGTGAGTCAAGGACATATGTTTATCATGAGGACTTTTCAGGGTTGTTCTGTGGCTTTTGGTTGGTAGGATTAAGATGCGAAAAACTCTGAGGCTGAATGAGGAGGGCTTGACTCTTTTGAAGCAAAATTGCATTAATCTAATTTTCACTTAAATATGGTCTTCTCTTCAATCCCCATAGTATCAATTCAGCTACATCATCATGAAAAGTCATGAAAGGTTTACACCATTCATCATTTCAGCATAAAAAAATGTCAATCTTCTCAAACATGATTTTCTTGAAAGCTCCAGATGGGCACAGCTTTCCACCTCAATTAGAAGCTCCAGAAAAGGCACAGCTTCACTTGTCATGAAAGCTCCAGAAAAGGCACAGCTTTCAATATAATGACTTTCTTTAGCAGCAAACACATCTCTTCAGAATTTAATTTTCCACCCAAAGTATCACATAATGTGGTGGCACAACACAAGACAGCTTCCCCCACACTTAAGCTCAACTAGATTATGCAATTTCACTTCAAGAGTTGGTTGGATAGGGAAAATTGGCTTGTAATGTGGCTTAACCTAACAGGCTGTGCATGGCTTCTAAGGGCTACAAGGATTAAATATTCAAGGTAGGCCATTATAAAAAAAGATTCTTTGAAAAGGGGGCTTTAATACCAAACAAATGCCTCAATCATTTAAACATATGTACCTCAAACCCTCAAGTTTTGACAGGAATAGATCAAATTCTGGTTAAATCAAGTATGGTTTGGTTCTCTCAAGAAGTTAGGTGAATGTAAAGAATATGAAAATAATGGTTTAGAAGCCTCACAGGAAAGTGATTTCAAATATAAAGACAGTGAGATTGGCATGGGATTCAAAATTCGGTGTACTTTCCATGAAATTACTAAATATTTGAACTTGAAACAAAGTCATTTCAGCATTCATTTAAGCTTAGTTTCAAGGGGTAAATTGTTTCACTTATTGATATGGATTTAAAAATGGTGATGAGAATCATTTCAGCTCAAAAGTTTCAAAAACACACAGAAAATTGTAAAATAAACACACAAATTTTAAAAAACACACATTTTTTTTGGTTTTTTTTAACAGGAAAACAATTGAAATTACTAAACTAAAAGGTTCCCTCCCCCACACTTAAAATATTTCATTGTCCTCAATGTGAACCTATGAGATGATATATGCACATGAAATGCAGAATTTTTAAATAGGACAAATAATATAAAAGTGAAAGGGTTAGGAACAGCCTGATGTGATCAAGTGATGATGGGGTCATGCAGTGTGATAAAATCCACTGCATCAGTAGAATGTCCCTCAATGTATCTCTTCAAACGTTGCCCATTGACTGTAAAGCTCCTTCTAGTGTCCTCTTGTGTGATCTCCACTGCACCATAAGGAAAAACATTAGACACAATATAAGCACCTAACCATCTGGAACGCAACTTACCAGGCATCAACTTCAGTCGTGAACTATAGAGAAGGACTTTCTCTCCAACATGAAACTCTCTTTGTTGGATCATTTTGTCATGAGCTGCTTTTGATCTTTCCTTGTAGAGCCTTGAGTTCTCATATGATGACAATCGAATCTCCTCAAGCTCTTGAATTTGCAACTTCCTTTGAATTCCAGCTTGGGCCAAATCCATGTTGCATTTCTTTATAGCCCAATATGCCCGATGCTCGACTTCCACGGGGAGATGACACGCTTTCCCAAAAACAATCCGAAATGGGGACATACCAATAGGGGTCTTGTATGCTGTCCTATAAGCCCACAATGCATCATCCAAGCGCTTGCTCCAATCCTTCCTATTTGGCTGCACGGTTTTCTCCAAGATTTGTTTCAACTCACGATTTGAAACCTCAGCCTGGCCATTTGTTTGGGGGTGGTATGGTGTTGATGTTTTGTGTGTCACCCCATACTTTCGAAGGAGGGAAGAAAAATTCCTATTGCAAAATTGTGTCCCTTGGTCACTGATGATGGACTTTGGTACTCCAAACCTGCAAAAAATTTGTGCTTTGACAAAGTCCACAACAACATGAGAATCGTCAGTCCTGGTGGCCTTGGCCTCCACCCATTTACTCACATAATCAACAGAAACCAAAATATACAAAAATCCAAATGAACTAGGAAAAGGACCCATAAAGTCGATGCCCCATACATCAAAAATCTCACAAAATAGTATGGGTTGTTGGGGCATCTCATGTCTCCTAGAAATGTTCCCAGTGTGTTGGCAACGAGAGCATGACTTACAAAACAAATGGGCATCATTGAACAAGATAGGCCAATATAATCCAGAGTCTAAAACCTTCCTAGCTGTCCGTTGGGGTCCAAAGTGTCCACCACATGCAAGTGTATGACAGAATTGCAAAACAGACTCAAACTCATGATCAGGAATACACCTCCTAATGACTTGGTCACTACACATGCGCCAGAGGTACGGATCATCCCACACATAATACCTAGACTCAATTTTTAATTTTTGGACTTGATGCTTCTTCAAATTTACTGGGATTTCAGAGCCAACAATGTAATTAACTAAATCAGCATACCAAGGATGCTTACCTGAGATGGTATAGAGATGCTCATCGGGGAAAGTGTCCCGAAGTGGTACCTGGTCCAAGGTGTCACCCTCTAGTGTGTGAGTAAGCCTACTCATGTGGTCCGCCACCAAGTTTTCTGACCCCCTTTTGTCCTTTATCTCGATGTCAAACTCTTGAAGGAGGAGCATCCAACGGATAAGTCGCGGATTTGCATCTGGCTTCTTCAGGAGGTACCTCAAAGCTGCATGGTCAGAAAAAACAACTACTTTAGAGCCCAATAAATATGAACGGAATTTATCTAAAGCAAATATGACAGCAAGAAACTCCTTTTCTGTGGTAGTGTAGTTTGATTGGGCTGAATCTAGCGTCCTCGATGCATAGGCGATCACATGTGAACGTCCCTCCACCCTCTGAGATAAGACAGCTCCAACCACGAAGTTGGAGGCGTCACACATAATCTCAAATGGAAGGTCCCACCGTGGGGGCTGTATGATTGGTGGAGTGGTCAGACACTTCTTCAGCTCATCAAATGATACCCTGCATGAATCATCAAAATTGAAGTCAATATCTTTTTGAAGCAATCGAGATAAGGGTAGAGCGATCTTACTAAAATCTCTGATGAAGCGTCGATAAAATCCAGCATGCCCAAGGAATGATCGAACATCACGCACACATGTAGGATATGGGAGGGATGAAATAATGTCTACCTTAGATTTATCAACTTCAATTCCATGTTGTGAGACTATATGACCTAAGACAATTCCCTTTTCGACCATGAAATGACATTTTTCAAAATTTAAGACCAGATTCTTCTCAATACAACGATGCAACACATCACCCAAACTAGAGAGACATTCATCAAATGAGGACCCATAAACTGTAAAATCATCCATAAATACCTCCATGCAGGTCTCAATGAAATCTGAGAAAATACTCACCATGCATCTCTGGAAGGTACCTGGGGCGTTGCAAAGTCCAAATGGCATCCTTCGGTAAGCAAAGGTACCGAATGGGAAGGTGAATGTTGTCTTCTCCTGGTCCTCTGCTGCAATGGGAACCTGAAAATAGCCAGAAAATCCATCCAAGAAACAATAGTGTGTCTTCCCAGCTAGTCTCTCAAGCATCTGGTCAATGAATGGAAGTGGGAAATGGTCCTTACGAGTGGATTGATTTAGTTTCCTATAATTGATACACACTCGCCAACTGTTTTGTACTCTCACAGGAACTAACTCATCTTTTTCATTTTTTATAACAGTGAAACCAGTTTTCTTTGGTACAACCTGAACAGGGCTAACCCATTGTGAGTCAGAAATAGGGTAAATGATACCTGCCTCAAGTAATTTTTCAAATTCTTTCTTAACAACTTCTAGGAGGGTGGGATTAAGTCTCCTTTGTGGCTGTCTCACCGGTTTAGCCCCATCCTCCAAGAGAATCCTATGCATGCAAATGGAGGGGCTAATACCTGATATGTCTGCCAATGTCCAACCAATTGCCCTAATGTTATCTCTCAAAAGATTCAAAAGTTTTTCTTCATGTTCAAAAGAGATATTGTTATCAATTATGACAGGTAATCTATCACCATTGAGCAAGTATGCATATTTGAGATTTGGGGGCAATGGATTGAGTTCCAATGTAGGTGGGCGATGTATGGATGGAGAAATTGATGCAACAGACATATCTGCACAATGAACATCAGTATCAGAATAAAAATCATCACAATCAGAGAATAAAGCACCAAATCCATCAGCATACTCAATAGCCATGTCATAATCAGAGTTCACATGATCAAAATCAGAATATGATTCCATTTCAAAATCAAATCTTAGAGAGTCTTGTTCCTTAAAAATGGGTGTAGAATTATTCTTAGACATCAAACTAGAACCAATACTCATAATCTCCCTAAGCATAGGACAATCCAATTCCATGATGTTTTTACTTAGTGGTTCAAAATGGGAGATAACAAAAGCAGAATGGTCCTCTGAGGGGTACTTCATGGAATCCATAACATTAAATATCAAAACTTCATCCCCAAATTCCATGGAAAGTGTACCCTCATTGACATTTATGATAGTTTTTGCAGTTTTGAGGAAGGGTCTACCTAAGATAATGGGGGCATGAGAACTTACCTGATCATCCTCCATGTTAAGAACATAGAAATCCACTGGAAAGATCATGTCTCTTACCCGGACAAGTACATCCTCAAGGACTCCTGCTGGATATGCCGTAGCTCTATTCGCCAATTGCACCAATACTCTTGTTGGCTTCAACTCACCAACCTGCAAGGAAGAGAATACAGAGTGAGGCATCACATTTATGGAAGCTCCCAAATCACAAAGATCATCAGAGAAGTGCAACTCCCCTATGGTACATGGGATGGTGAATGTCCCAGGATCCTTGCACTTTGTTGGCATTTCTAGAGTTGGTGTAATGAGTGCCGAGACATTCCTTCCAAGGTTGATCCTCTCATTTCCCTTGAGCCCTCTTCGATTGGTGCAGAGTTCTTTTAAGAATTTGGCATACCTTGGGATTTGCTTAATGGCTTCAAGTAGAGGAATGTTGATCTCCACACGCTTGAATGTGTCCAAAACCTCCTTTTGCATTGCTTCTTCGGCCATCTTCTTGGTTTGAACAACCCTGTTTGGAAAAGGAAGGGGTTTAGGAGGAACATCATCAATCTTTTTCTTACCTTTATCTTTCTCCTTGGATTGCTCATCAGTTGGTATGGAATGCGGCTTCTCTGAAGTTGAGGTGAATCCCGGTGGAATGGTAGGTGCAGATGTATCGTTCATTTGCTTCCCGCTTCTCAATGTGATGGCACTAACATTCCTCTTTGGATTTGGAGTGGGTTGAGAAGGTAGATTTCCAGAATTCTTACTCACAAGTTCATGGAGGGCGGTGGCAATCTGACTCATTTGAGTCTTCAACTCTCTCAGCTCCGAACCTTGACTCTTCAGCTCATTCTGTTGATTAAGAACAATTTGTTTCAAAAGATCATCAGTGTTTGAGTCTACCTTGTGTTGGATATTCCCTTGTTGCTGACTCATTGATGTTTGAGCTTCGAATCTCCTTTGGGGTTGTTGGAAACCCTGTTGGTAAGGTGGAGGCTGCTGGAAGTTTTGTTGAAAGGGTGGCCTTTGTTGTTGTCCAGAGCCATACCTCATGTCCGACTGATCTTTCCACCCTTGGTTGTATGCTGGATCAAACTTCTTTTGGGGATATGGTTGTTGTTGTTGCTGCTGAAATGGTCTCCCAGGGAACACTGCTACACAATCTTCTGTTTCTTGGAGTTGTGGGCAACAGTCAGTTGGGTGGCTTGTCTCAGTGAAAATACCACAAGGCCTTGAATGAGGGGGTAGAGATGTCTTTTGTGCCAATGCAATCTGCCTCACCATAGTGGTCAATTATTCCAACTTAGTATCAATCAAATGACTTTCAAGAGAAGAAGGACTTACTTGATGTACTCCTCGAACATGTGGTGTACCTCTATCACCGAATTGTTGGGAGTTTTGGGCCATCTTGTCGATCAACGCATGCGCAGCTACTGGTGTCTTGTCCACCAATGCTCCTCCAGCCGCAACATCTACCATGCTCCTCTCCATAGGTGTGAGTCCTTCATAGAAGTACTGAATGAGTAGTTGCTCACTGATTTGGTGATGTGGGCAGCTTGCACACAGCTTCTTGAATCTCTCCCAATACTCATACATTGACTCCCCTTGGGCTTGCTTGATCCCCGATATCTCCTTTCGAATGGATGTAGTCCTTGATGCTGGAAAAAATCTCTGCAAGAAAAGACGTTTCAAATCGTTCCAACAAGTTACATCTTCGGGTTGTAAATAATACATCCAATCTTTCGCAGCTCCATCAAGTGAGAATGGGAATGCTCTTAGTTTGATTTGATCTTCAGAGACATTTCTAGGTTTTAGGGTTGAGCAAACCACATTAAATTCTTTCAAATGTTTATTGGGATCCTCACCAGATAAGCCATGAAACTTTAGAAGAAGGTAAATTAATCCAGATTTCAATTCAAAGTCCGATTCGAGATTTGGGTATGCAATACAATTTGGTTGATAGTTAATATCAGGTGCAGCCAATTCTCGAATGGTTCTATTAAGTTCATTTCCATTGTTTCCAGCCATTGGTTCTTGTTTTATGGTTGAATTTGAATTGCTTCCAATTTCAATGTTCTGATATTGGAGTAATTCTCCAACTGGTTGAATGTTGAAACTTCCCGTAGATTGAGAATGTCTGATTCGTGCCCTAAGGATACGTTCAATCTCAGGGTCAAGATCTAAGAGATCTTCGGGATTAGTTCGTGTCATCAATCAATGAAAGATGAAAAGAAGGAATGTGGACCATAGTAAAATAAAAATTTGAAGTTTGAATTGATGGTCCAAAAAGAAGTAGAAAGAGATAAAAGAAGAAGAAGAAAAAAAAAATCAGATTGGGTAAAGACGGAAGAAAGAAGAGAGGAAGAGAATTAAAATGTAAAATAAAATAAATACCTCTAATTGGTTGAAATAATTACTTGCCTCCCCGGCAACGGTGCCAATTTGAAAGAGCGCTGTCGTGGGCGCCCTCAAATGATTAGTGTAATTTGGGGTACTTAGGTGCAGTAGAGTGGCTGACCAAGGTCGTCTCTCAAAGGAGGAAGTGAATTAAAACAATTATTAGAGGTATTATAGAAGTAAAATAAAAGATAATAAAAACAATACTTGAAAGGATGGGGGTGGTTGTTTATAGTTTATGAATCTAGAAGAAGTTTGCTGGAAGAAGATTGCATTTTTTTTTTGTTTTTAATTTTGAAATGAAGTTTCGATTAGAATGACACAACAAAAAGATGTTTGTTTAGAAAATATTTAAAAGACGTAATCGATCTAACTCTACCTCTTCAATCATTTATTAATCATTATCATTTAAATTAATATTCACTTGATTATGATCCCTTAATTTGTTAAATCTCGAACCCTACGAGAATTAACTTTACCACGAAGATTGAAGTGAATTTTAACCTTAGGCTAACTTCGGAACATGCAATCGCAACACCCTGCTTTGATTGATGTTCTAAAATTAGCTTATGGTCAGTGGTAAATTAAGGAACATAACCACTATGGAAATGAGGATTAATTGAGTTTAGGGATTATATTTGAACTCTACAAATTGATCCCATGTGGTTTTGAATTACCGGTTAAGGTTGCGCTCTCAAAGTTCACACAATTCCCGACCTCACGTGTTTTGTGTTAACTATTCAATTGCTTGCTTAGTTTCATTTAAATTAAAAACTCAATTAATAGATCATAATATGTGAATTAAAGTATCTCATTGATTCAAAATAAATGAATGAAGAAGGATAGAGGTCGATCGATTACTAAAAAGAACTACTCTTCCATGGGTGGTGTAGTCATCGTGGAGACGTTTTGCATAAGCAACAGATTGAAAGGGTAGAACCCAATCTTGTCTCCACTCTTGATTCCAACCCAATTAAGAAGATTAAGAGAAGAAGAAATTTAAACAAAACAGAAGAAAAGAGAAGAAATATAAGAAGAGCAATGAAGTTTATTACACAAATGAAAACATTACAAAATGAAGAAGAGAAGGAGGCTTCGATGAGGGGATCCTTGCTTCAAGAGCTACCCCTCTTACAATGGTTGGAGAATTTGGGTGAAAAAAATTCTCCTCTGCATCCAATCTCCCAATTCACGTCCCAACCCCTCCAAATGAGAAAAACTCCAATTTATAGAGGGGAGGGGAGGAGAGGTTACAAGTGGTTTCAAGTGTGAATGTGGAAATTCGGCCAAATATTTTATGCCAACTTTCACCGCCCATTTGACTACCAAAACGCGTGAATTGGCCGGCCTTCCAGAAGGATGATTTGTGCCACATAATGTCCCCGATCTTTCATCAAAAGTTGGGCTCAATCCAAGCCCGTATGTAGAATATATGGCCCAAATACAGAACCATCTCCATTCTGGCGAGCCCAGCCCAACTTTGACTTCATGGCCCAATTTCAACAACCAAATGAACTCTTTAGCTTTAGTTTCCTGAATAAAAGTTGTAGATAATTAAGTTAGGAACACTGTTACAAAATTTAAAATTCAAATAATAAATATAAAAATATTTATCTTTGAAATACTACAGTGCACTATTAAGGGTAAAACTGGAATTTTCACCAAATTTTCAAATGAATGATCAAATCCCAAATATTTTATAAATAAACATGTTTAACACAATGTGAGGAAATTATATCATTTATTATCAATAAAATATTCAATAAAATAGTATTTTATCAGTGACCTTCTGGGAAGTTTCACAGTTAGGCATGCTTGGTCTGAGTTGAGATGTAGGGCCCACAACGAGGACATTGTTCTCTAAAGGGGGGGGGGGGTGAATGTAACACCCCAAAATGATAAAGGGTTAGATGACTAAATGATATGACTCATTTCAACAAGGTGCAACTTCCTTTTCTAGGCTCTACCTGATTAGAACTTCACAGTTAAGCATGCTTGGCCTGGAGTAGGGATTATGATAGGTGACCTTATGGGAAGTTTTCCAGGGTGTGTGTGAGTGAGGAAAAAACACACTAGGAATGACATGTGTTGGCTTGTGGGGACAGTCATTAGTCAGATGACCCATTCGGGCATGTGGGTGGGCCCTAGGGTGGGGACTACATGTCTGCGGGGCAATTGGTGTTACCTGGTGGGCCAGAACCCGACAACATTGTTAAAGCGGTGTGTCTGTGCTGTCACTGGGACCCAGTTGTTACATTTAGTATCAAAGGTGGTACCCAACCTTAAGTGTAGCACACTGCCTGGGTTGAGATGTAGGTCCCACAACGAGAACGTTGTTCTCTAAAGTAGTGATTATGACGGGTGAACTTCTAGGAAGTTTCCCAAGGTGTTTGTGAGTGAGGACAAAACACACTGGGAAGGACATGTGTTGGCCTGTGGGGACAGTCATTAGTCAGATGACCCGTTCGGGCATGTGGGTGAGCCCTAGGGTGGGGACCACGTTTCTGTGTGGCAACTGGTGTTACCTGGCGGGCCAGGACCCGATGACAATGTTAAAGAAAGGTGTCTGTGCTGTCACCGGGACCCAATCGTTACATTTGGTATCAAAGGTGGTACCCAACCTTAAGTGCAGCGCAATGCCTGGGTTGATATGTAGGGACCACAATGAGGAATTTGTGCTCTGGGGGGGGGGGGGGGGTGAATGTAACACCCTAGAATGATAAAGGGTTAAATGACTTAATGATATGACTCACATTAACAAGGTGTACATTTCTTTTCAGGAGCATTCCTGATTAGAATTCCACAGTTAAGCGTGCTCTTCCTGGAGTAGTGATTATGATGAGTGTCATTCTGGGAAGTTTCCCAGGGTGTGTGTAAGTGAGGATAAAGCACACTAGGAAGGAAATTATGATGGGTGACCTTCTGGGAAGTTTCAAAGCTAAGCATGCTTAGCTTTGGTTGAGATGTAGGTCCCACAATGAGGAAATTGTTCTCTAAATGGGGGGGGGATGTAACACTCCAAAATAATAAAGGGTTAAATGACTAAATGATATTACTTATGTCAATAAGGTCCACCTTCCTTTTCAGGAGCCTGCTCGATTAGAACTCTATAGTTAAACATGCTTGGCCTAGAGTAGTGATTATGATGAGTGACCTTTTGGGAAGTTTCTCAGGGTGTGCGCGAGTGAGGAAAAAGAACCCTGGGAAGGAAATGTATTGGCCTACAGGGACAATCATTAGTCAGATGACCCATTCGGGCATGTGGGTGGGCCCTAGGGTGGGAACCACGTGTCTGTGAGGAAATTGGATTTACCTGGAGGGATAGGACCTGGCGACAATGTTAAAGCGGGGTTTCTGTGCTGTCACCGGGACCCAGTTGGTACATTTGGTATCAAAGGTGGTACCCAGCCTTAAGTGTAGCGCACTGCCTAGGTTGAGATACAGGGCTCACAATGAGGACGTTGTGCTCTAGGGGGGGGGGGGTGAATATAACACCCTAAAATGATAAAGGGTTAAATGACTAAATGATATGACTCATGTTAACAAGGTGCACCTTCCTTTTCAAGAGTCTTCTTGATTAGAACTCCATATTTAAGCGTGCTTGGCCTGGAGTAGTGATTATGATGGGTGAACTTCTGGGAAGTTTCCCAGGGTGTGTGTGAGTGAGGAAAAAGCACACTGAGAAGGACATGTGTTGGCCTATGAGGAAAATCATTAGTTAGATGACCATTCAGGCATGTGGGTGGGCCCTGGTGTGGGGACCACGTGTCTTCGAGGAAACTGGGGTTACCTGGTGGGCCAGGACGTGACGACAATGTTAAGGCAGGGTGTCTGTGCTATCACCTGGACCCAGTTGTTATACTCATGGGCATGGAATATCCTAACTTGACCATCCTTATCTAGAAACATGACATCTAACTCACTACGATTGATTTCAGTAACTCGTTTAAATGTACTTCCTTTTCTGGAGCCTGTCTGATTAGAACTCTACGGTTAAGCGTGCTTGGCTTAGAGTAGTGATTATGATGGGTGACCTTATGGGAAGTTTCCTAGGGTGTGTGTGAGTGAGGAAAAAGCACACTAAAAAGGACATGTGATATCCTTTGAGGACAGTCATTAGTCAGATGATCCGTTCAGGCATGTGGGTGGGCCCTTGGGTGGGGACCACGTGTCTGCGGGGCAACTGGTGTTACCTGGTGGGCTAGGACGTGACAAAAATGTTAAGAATGGGTGTCTGTGATGTCATCATGACATTGTTTTTACACTCATGGCCATGTAATAGCCTAACTCGATCATCCTTAGCTAGCAACCATGACATCTAACTCACTACGACTGTTTTCAGTAACTCATTTCAGTGTCCTTCCTTTTCAGGAGCCTGCCTGATTAGAACTCTATAGTTAAGCATGCTTGGCTTGGAGTAGTGATTATGATGGGTGACCTTATGGGAAGTTTCCCAAGGTATGTGTGAGTGAGGAAAAATCACACTGAGAAGGACATGTGCTGTCTTGTGGGGACAATCATTAGTCAGCTGACCCATTCAGGCATGTGAGTGGGCCCTAGGGTGAGAACTATGTGTCTGCGGGCAACTGGTGTTACCTGGAGGGCCAGGACCCGATGAAAATGCTAAGGTGGGGTGTCTATGCTATCACTGGGACCCAGTTGTTACACTCATGGCCATGTAATATCCTAACTCGATCATCCTTAGCTAGCAACCACGACATCTAACTCACTATGACTGTTTTCAGTAACTTGTTTCAATGTACCAACCTCCTCTTCACCTATTATAGCATCTTCTATGACATAGTGGTTCCTGTTTCACTTTACAATGTACCCTTCCCTCCATGTATTTTGAATTTTTGGTTGTTTTAGTGGCCATTTCATCCTAAACTCCATGCACATTTCAGTCTAAAGCCATTTGTTTCCTCAGCCGTAACACCAATTTTGCAAAATACTTTACAAGTTGTTTTGGTCATCACACTCACTTTGCTCCATTTTACACCAAACTTCTCTTAGAGTTTAATACCATCATAAAGCATCATAAAAATCAAAAATAAGAAAAAATAACTCATTAATAAACGAAGACCATAAATGTAACCCCCCAAGGATTTAAAAATAAATTTAATAGAAAATGTGATGCACACAAAACTGAGTCTTTGTGAAACAAAATTTTGTTATTATAATTATTTGAACAAGATAATTATAAACTAGTAATGAAACTTAATTTTTTAACCTCTGTGAATTTAATTTCGAAAATGGATATACATGGTTGAGTTCAGCAAGATATTTAGAGTCTGATAGGATCAACTTAATTTTTGGTGAATTGTAACTTATCCTTATAAATAGTAATGTTGATCTTATGAATAGTAATATACCCTTATGAATAGTAATATAAACCTTATGAATAGTAGAATCACCCATGAAAGTATATATATAATTTAGGCACCTTATAAATGAAATAGAATATTTTAAAAATTAACAATTAAGTGTTGGTATTTTTGCGAGTAATAAATATTTCATTACAAGTTTATAATTAATAAATTGTTTTAAAAGAAAATTAATTTTCATATAATGTATTCATAAATCAATATTTTGTTTTCCTATGATTTTTGGAAAATTTAATAAGACCTTATTTAACTTTTCAGGGTGTTCTAAAATCATTTTTAATTTTAAAAAATTGTATTTTTTGAGTAAATGACGATTTTAATTAAAAATTAAAATTTTCATATTTAGAAAATTATTTTGATAAAATGGAGTCCATTTTTATATTCTACATTCTGAAAAATAGTTAGGTCGGATTTTTGGGATTTTTCTGTAATACTTAAATTTTTGGTGAATAATAAAATAAGGTAATTTACGGTATAAATACATTATAAGATAAATACACTATTCCTTGCATCATGGATGATATAATCAACCATTATATTAAATTCACATGAAATTATTACTATTTTGGTCATAAGAATAAAAAACTACTACTTGTCTTTAGCAAATTAATAAAATAATGAATAAGATATTCAAAACCACCCCTCTCCTCCACTATAAAAACCATCCCTCACTCCCTCTTCTCCTCACTTATCTAAGCTTTGAAGCTATTAAAAGTTCTACACAAATAATATTACCTAACCTCTACCCACATCCAGGATCTATTGTTCTTTCCAAAATACCAAATTCAATCCCCTTAAGGACATTTTCAAGGAGGAGTGTCCAAGAGGTAAAATCCTCTTTATTTTCCTTTTCTTTTCTTTTCAAGTTCATTATTTATTTATTATTATCTCCTCACCTCATTTGTAAAAATGATCATTATAAATACAATATCATCTATATACTATAATTATATCATGTTAATGGAATATACATCATCAATCTCCTTACTCTCTCTCTCTTTTATTTTAAAAATGGAATCATCGTCTGGGAGGTGCCAATTTACAACCTTCGTGGACGAAGAACCTTTGTTCTTAATTTTCTCCTTCAAGGATGGTCATGAAACCATTTTTATAGTTGAAAAAATTTATAAAATATGTATTATATCTTATGTAATATTCTAGAACCATAATTTTTACGTGATACTAAATAATAGAACAAAACTAGTTCATTGTGATCGAAAAACTGCCGTAAAAATCTAAACGATTACCACTAAATGACTTATCTAACGATTTATCCTCATACAATGTAACCAAATGATACATATAAACATTTAAAATTATGGAAGTTCATTAATAATATATAAATTCAATTCTGGAGAATTATATCCATTCCACATGAACTTCCATACTTATAATCATGCGAACCAATCATGAATATCAAGAAACAAAGACTCCAAAATGAAAAATATTAAATCTTATAACTTATCAAAAGGCCATAAATGAGCTTAATAAAGTTATAATATATTATATATTTGTCTAATAGGTTCTTAATTACATTATTAATGGGTATAATTTCATATTCCATGACCTTAAGGTCAAGTGAAGAACAATTTCAAACATAAGGTAAATATTTTCTTAACTCACTTTCATTTCCATGATATATGCATTACTCGCCACTAATTCATGTATGTGGTGTATGTATACTGAACATTTATGTATCATATAATGAATATATTTATTTTAATGGCATTGAATTTATCATTTTATGATTATTAATTTTGGGGCATATGATTCGATTACAAAGTGGTAAGGGTTTTCTACCTGAATCACCATTTTCTTACAAGTTACTCTTACTCTCTAATTACCTAAATTAAAGTCTTAATTATTCTTATGTACTCCTCATAAATTCTGTGTGAATGTTTTATATATGAATAACAATCATATCCTTCTTTATTTTATGAAGAGTTACATATTCTAAAAAGATATTTCAAAAATTCTTCTTGAAAAACAAGCCCGATTCAAGGGAACTTCTCAAATTATTACCTATTTTCAAGGGAACTATATAATCTGTTTTAAGCCACAATTATTTTTATTAAATCACTAATTTTATTATGAAAAAACTATATTAGTTAAATTTTGGTTTTATATAAAGATTTTTCCAAAAAAACTCTTCTTTTCAAAGTAAAAGAGCACCTCTCTCAAGAATTACACAATGATTTTATAAGATTATTTTCATCTATTTCAACACTCTTGTTGATTATTATGTTTAATTGGTATTAATATTATATGATATCATCTACCATTTTGTATTCAATGGTTTATGATTAGTTTGAATTTGGATGTGCTATCTTGATACCATTCACCATACCACTCAGAATGGTTAGTAATTATGTTTACAGATTGAGGAAAGTTATTTACATTGCACATGTATATGATGTTTATGTTTAACTCCATTAATATGAGAAATGAATTTTACCTATCAAGTGATAGGTGGAGACCTCTATATCCCCTTGATGCATTAGTAGGTATCTTGAGACAAACTAGATATGGTTTTGGCTGAGGCCTTACCCATTTAATAGATTCTTGGCATGTAGCCATGACAATAATAAATTTTAGCATGAAGCCTTGATAGATTCTTGGCATGAAGCCTTGAAGCTATGTTTTAGATATCCGTAATTATGTATTTCCCTTATTATGAAACAAGTAAGTGTTAGTCCATGAGATTATTTGACTAGTAGAATATCCATGGTTATGTTTTATTATGGAATTATTCATTCAACTTTTATTCCTGCCATATTATTCTCAAGTATATGTTTAAAGGCATGTGTTTTTAGTTTCTCACCATGACTAGTGTTTATGTTTATGATTACTTCCACTGTATTACTTACCCTTACTGATAATATTAACTCACCCCTTTCTTATGTTTTATTTTTCTCCAAGATGCAAAGAAGTATATTATGAATGACTTGCAGGGATAATCTAGGATTTGTGGATGATTCCAATGGAATTTATATATTGTATTTCATTTCAAGTTGTAATGTTGAACTCATGTATGTATATTGTTTTCCAAAACTACTAAACTATCCATTCCTTCGAGATTTTATTCCTTGTAATCATACCAATGTAATAAAATAACGCATCGACTTCAGGCTTTGAGGGTCAGGGTGTTATAGTTGGTATTAGAGGAAGTTTAGTAGAAACCTTGGAAACTAGATATAGAAAAAATAGATTAGTGAAAAAACCCCTAAGATAGAATTTGGGGATAATCATATGATAACTTCCTAGAGTTTTGGTAAGTTATAGATTATATGGACCTTCCTAGAAAATACATCCCTGTCTGGATACTACAAGTGGACATAGTTCTCGCGCATATGTACTTAGGAGTAACAACTCCGAAAAGGTGTTCTAGGCCTGACTTTGGGTAAACTAGTACATGAAAACGGTCCTTAATATGGACCTAGTTTAACACTACAAGGGGATATGCTTAGGATAATTCACATTTTCTTTCCAATCCATTATGAAGGATTTAAAAGTAAAATTTTCCTTAAGGAAACCATGTTTATGACAATGAGATTAGATATGCATTGGATTTAAATTTATGATAAGTATTTTTTTAGTTGAGATTATAAATTATGATTCATAACCTAATCTACTGTATGCCATTATTTAGAAATAACACCAAGTGGAAGGAATGGAAATCGCATGAACACGCATATCCTATCTAAGGATTTCCCTCCTATGCAAGATAATGATGTTGGTTCTGGAGCTGCAACTAGTGCTGAGCAACTTATATCTATACTAGGATAACTAAATCAGGTTATGAATAATAACATTACTCATATGGAACATCCTTATCCACAATGTGGAAGATAAATGTTAGACCGCTTCATATGACAACAACCTCCATCATTCAACAGGACTACATACTCATTTGTAGTAGGACAATGGATAAGTTTCTTAGAGAAGATATTTACAGCTTTGGGATGTAATGAATGAGAGAAGGTTATCATGGCAATATACTGTCTCTCGGGAGATACAAATCAATGTTGGTCATTAATTCAAAACACAAATAAGGAAGAAGAAATTTCAAATATAGAATGGATGAATTTTAAGGAAATTTTCTTGGAGAAATACTTCCCTCACAAATAGAGAGAAGATATGGAGAGACAATTCTTACATGTGAGATAGAAAGAGGATGAAAATGTTTCTAAGTATGAAGCCAAATTTACAAGGTTAAAAATCCATTCCATAGACTAAATACATAATCCAAGGTGTAAGATTGATCATTTCTTTGAGGGAATTAATCCAATTCTAAGAAGGGAATTAGTCTCCCAAACATTCTCATCATATGATGATATAGTGTCTTGTGCTATCAAGATAGAGAAATAATTCTCTAAGTCTTATGGTTATAAAGGTAAACAAGAGAAAAAGAGGATGCCAGAGAAAAATATGAATAATGGGAAGATGGGAAAGATGGATTTTCTAACATGTAATACTTGTGGAAGAAAACACCTTGGTACATGCTTAAAAGGAAAAGGAGTTTGCTTCAAGTGTGGATAAAAAGGCCACCATGCTTAGGATTTCAAGGGCATGAAAGAATTTTCTAATTTTCAATGCTTCAACTGTAAGGATATGGGGAACTATGAAAATGAATACCCAAAATTCCAATGGAATATACACCAAAATAAGAAAAGGGATAAAGTCCAAACTTATACTGTTACTACAGTTGAAGAGGAATGATTAAAGTATTTTTTTAGATTCACGAATTATGTTGTACTGTATTACTTATTTAAGGTATTGGAAACATGCATGTTTTATAAAGGTTTAAAGGTGATCAAGGTATTCAAATGTTTTGTATAAGATATACATTATGTTGTTTTGTGGAGAAATATGATGTTAAGTGAACTTTATTCTAAATATTTGGACTTTAAATTTTGGAAATACATAATTTAGATGATTCTTAAGGTTAACTACTTATGGAATGGATTAAGACCAGATTATGATTTTGGATAAACTGTTATAACATTTTTTTTGGTTTCAGTATGCATTTAAAAGCCGAGGGAATGACTTATGGATCATTTGATCAAAGTTCTTTAGGTATAAAAATTCATCTTGAATATCTATCTTTTGGTTTAAGAAGTGAATTAGAGATAGATAGAAGCGAAACCAAAGGATGAGATTATAAAATCAAGTAAGTTTATTTTCTAAAGTGATTCTATGGATAGTAAAATAAACCATCAGCTCTAGGAAAATCATTTTGAAATAAAACATCATCCGTTTACATTTATCTTTAAAAAATTAATGGTCTTTTAACTGATCACAGATTTATGGATTTATGATGTTTAACTTTCTAATAAACATATTATCAATCACTCTCCATCAGAACTTGGTGGTTAGATTTCTCTTCCATGTCTATGTTTTCACTTTATGATAATGTTATCTTATTTTAAGGCCTAATTTTATGGTGACCTTCGCATTTTTTCCTTTCCCTATTATTAAGGGGATGTTTTATTAACATAATTTACAATGTGGGTATCCCACAAAGGAATTTTTAAGTGTAAACCTTTAACTTTAAAAGTGAAAATTGTGATGACATAATTTATTTAAGGAGGGGAGAATGTAACATCTCAAGGATTTACAAATAAATTTAATAGAGAATGTGATGCACACAATACTGAGTCTCTGTGAAACAAAACTTTTTTATTATAATTATTTGAACAAGATAATTATAAACTAGCCATGAAACTTAATTTTTCCACCTTTTTGAATTGAATTTCGAAAAACAGGCATACACTGTTGCATTCAGTAAGATATTTAGAGTCTGTCAGGATCAACTTAATTTTTGGTGAATAGTAACCCACCCTTATGAATAGTAATGTCACCCTTAGAATAGAGATGTACCCTTATGAATTGTAATATGAACCTTATGAATAGTAACCTCTCCCATGAAAGTATAAATAAAATTTAGGCACCTTATAAATGAAATAGAATATTTTAAAAATTAATAATTAAGTGTTGATATTTTTGTGAGTAATAAATATTTAATTAAAAATTTATAATTAATAAATTTATTTAAAAGAAAATTTATTTTCATATAATGTATTCATAAATAAATATTTTGTTGTCCTATGATTTTAGGATAATTTAATAAGACCTTAGTTAATTTTTTAGGGTGTTATAAAATCAGTTTTAATTTAAAAAAACTATATTTTTTTGAGTAATTGATGATTTTAATATAAAATTAATTTTTTAATATTTATAAAATTATTTTTGATAAAATGGAGCCAATTTTTGGATTCTACACATCAAAAAATGGCTAGGGTGGATTTTTGTGTTTTTCTGAAATACTTGAATTTTTGGTGAATAGTAAAATACGACAATTTATGGTATAAATACATTATAAGATAAATAAACTATTCCTTACATCATGGAAGATATAAGAAATCATTAGTTCAAACTCACATGCACTTATTAATTTTTTTGGTCTTAAAAATCAAACACTATTGCTTGTATTGAGAAAATTAATAAAATAATGAATAAGATATTCAAAATCACCCCTCTCCTCTACTATAAAAAGCACCCCTCACTCCCCCTTATCCTCACTTATCTAAGCCTTAAAGCTAGTCAATGTTCTTCCCAAATAATATTACCTATAATCTACCCACATCCAGGAGCTCTTGGTCTCATCAAAATACCAACATCAACCCCCTTATGGAGATTCTCAAGGAGAAGTATCTAAGAGGTAAAATCCTCTTCCTTTTCCTTTTATTTTCTTTTCAAGTTCATTATTTATTTATTATTATCTCATCACATCCTCTATCCAAATGACCTTGATAACTCCATTATAATATATATAATGGAATTATATCATGTTATTGGAAGATACATCATCAATATCCTTACTCTCTCTCTCTCTTTTATTTTAAAAATGAAATCATCGTCCTGGAGGTGCCAATTTACAACCTTCGTGGATGACAAACCTTAATTATTCATTTTTATTCCTTCAAGGATGGCCATGAAAAAATTTTTATGGATGAAAAATATTCTAAAATATTTATTATATCTTATGTAATGATTTTTGAACCATCATTTGTACAAGATACTAAATAATAGAACAAAACTAGTTCATTGTGATCGAAAAACCGCCGTAAAAATCTAAACGATTATAACTAAATGACTTATCTAATGATTCATACTCACACCATGTAACCAAATGATATATATAACCATTTAAAATTACATATTTTCATTAATAATATATAAATTCAATCTTCTAGAATTATATCTATTCCACATGAACTTCCGTACTTATAATCAAGTGAACCGATCATGAATATCAAGAAACAAACACTCTAAAACAATGTAATTTAATCCTATAACTTATCAAAAGGCCATAAATTAACTTAATAAAATTATAATAAATTATATAAATGTCTAATAGGTTCTGAATTAAATTATTAATGGGTCTAATTTCATATTCCGGGACCTTAAGGTCAAGTGCAGAACACTTTCGGATATAAGGTAAGGATTTTCTCAACTCACTTTCATTTCCGTGAGATATGACTTACTTGCCACTATTTCATGTATTTGGTGTATTTATACTACCAATTTATGTATCATATCAAAAATATCTTTATTTTCATGGTATTTAATGTATCATTTGATGATTATTAATTTTGGGACATATGATTTGATTACGAAGTGGTAAGGGTTTTCTATAGGGACCTCCATTTTCTTATGGGTTACTCTTATTCTCTACTTACCTCAATGAAAGTATTAATTATTATTATATAATCCTCATAAATTTTGTGTTAATGTTATATATATTTTTACCAATAATAATCATTATTTATTTAATGGGGAGTTAAATGTTCTAAAAATATTTTTCAAAAATTATTTCTGAAAAATAAGCCAGATTCCAAAGAACTTCTTGAATTCTTACCTATTTTCAAGGGAACTCTATTATCTATTTTAAGTAACCATTATTTTTATAAAATCACTCATTTTATTATGAAAAAACTATATTAGTTCAATTTTGTTTTTATACAATTTGTTTTCCAAAATAACTCTTCTTTTTAAAGTAAAAGAGTATTTATCTCAAGAATTACATGATGATTTTATAAGAGTATTTTCATCTATTTCAACACTATTGTTGATTATTATGTTTAATTAGTATTAATGTTATATAATATCATTTATCATGTTGTATTTAATGGTTTATGATTTGTTTGACTATGGATGTTCTATCTTGATACCATTCACCACACCACTCAGAATGGTTAGTAATCATGTTTAAAGATTAGGGAAAGTTATTTACATTTCATATGTATATGATGTTTATGTTTAAACACATTCACATGAGAAATTAATTGGAATTATAAAGTTATGGGTGGGGCCTGATATTTCCCCTCTATGCATCGGTAGGTCTCTTAATACAAATTATATATGGTTTTGGATGAGGCCTTACCCGTTTAATAGATTATTAGCATGTAGCCCTGGCAATAATAGATTCTAGCATGAAGCCTTTATAGATTCTTGGCACGTAGCCTTGAAGTTATGTTTTAGATATCAATAATTATGAATTTAAATCATTAATAAACAAGTAAGTTATAGTCCATGTGATTATTCAACTAGTAGAATATCCATGGTTATGTTTTATTATGCCATTATTCATTTAGATTTTACTCCTTCCATATTATGCTCAAGTATATGTTTAAAGGCACGTGTTTTTAGTTTCTCACCATGCCTAGTGTTTATGTTTATGATTAATTCCACTTTATTACTTACCCTTAATAAGAATCTAAGCTTAGCCATTTATTATGATTTATTTTTCCCTAGGATGTGAAGAAGTATATTATTAATGACTTACAGGGATAATCTTGGAGTTGTGGATGATTCCAATGAAATTTATATGTTGTATTTATTTTCAAGTTGTAACTTTGAAACCATGTATGTATCTTGTTTTTCAAAACTACTAAAATATCCATTACTTTGGTATTTTATTCCTTATAATCATACCAATGTAATAAAATAATGTACCAGCTCCGGGATTTTGGGGTTGGGGCATTACTATAAACCAAAACACATGCATAAAATTGAGATATCAAAGTACAAACTTAAACTCTTGCTTGATATCAAGAATATATCTCCACACTATCTCAAAGAAAAACCATCATATCTAATCTTTAAACACTAGTTAATAAAATCAAACAAATATCAATAAGGAATAAACTTTCAAGCATCATATAAAAATATCATTTCAACTCCTCACTTTTCAAAAAAAAAACCAATAAAAAATGTATTTTATTTTTACTATTTAATTGATGATACTATTCCTCGCATCCATTCATATCTTTAAACTTATTATTAGTATTCATGAACACTTGTGATCTAACTTACCAGAAAAATATTTAACTCATTCCTCAAGATCATTTTAATAGTGTTATCCTCAATCTCAAGCATATGTAATCGATCTATAGGGTTTAAATTTATCTAAATATCAACTTAGAAATTAAACCTAAAAAAATTAATATGGATTTAATTAAGGTTCTAGTGTCCCTGAGGTTAAAGGTTTCAAGATAATGATGTGAACAATTAAACATTAAGGCTAAAAAGAAGGCTAAAATCTTAAGTACAATGCATTATATACAATTAAACCTTAATAAAAAAGTAACCCTCCTTAAAAATATTTCCCAAAAATAATAACACCTTTCAACTATTTTCTGCTCATTAAAATATCACAAATTGTGATAATAAAAATAACGATTAATTTTCCCTCTTTTATGGAATACATTTTTTTTATTTTTTATAATGTATCAATAAAATTATAATGAAAGGTAATTTATGAACTTTCTACCTTCACAACCAATGATAACTCCTTAAACCCCCCTTTCAATAAATTCCATCAATATCACGAGACAACTCTTACCCCACAATTATTTCATTGTAAATCATATAAAAATACTAAGAGTAGGGTATAAAGGATAAATAGAATTGAAATATGGATTCTTATAAAGTAATTAATGGTATCTATAAGCTTAAAAAAGATCAAACGAAAGGTAGGTATAAAAGGTATAATAGGATAAAATAATAAACAATTGATGACCTCAATCATCTTAATGTAGTTCAAAATCTTCATGCTTCGAAAATATTAAAATGAATGTTCTAGTAGTGATGCATATCCCAAGAATCTCTCAATAAAGAGGTTATTATAAATAATATATAAAAATGGTTTATAATACCTATCGATATTGGGAAACATAAATATTGGGAAACCGCTCATGGAATGAATAATAATAATCGATCAATTGATATAAACTTCATAATATCAAATCATAGATGTGTTTGAGAAATTTCATTTACATAAATTGATAAATTTTCCCAAATCACAATTCATCAAATTAATGTTCTCATGCTATTCTTTACTCATCCAACCATTATCTTACTCATTAATACCATCAAAAATACATTTAAAAACAATGTATGATGGTATTACTAAGTGACTCTTTATATCCTATATAAAAAATATTGCAAAAAATATAAGTATGACATTAAAATTTATAAACCTAAGAATTATAAATATAGTAAATGTAAAAAAGATAAATGGAATTCAAAATATCACCCTATCTATTGAAGCTATTTCTATCTCTCTCTCTCTCATCATGCCTTCCTCCATTATAATCATGGACCTAAAATATTAAAATAAATGAGTGAAAGTGAAAGAAAAATTACCTAAAATCCTAAAAATACAAGGGTGAATAAATTATACTCCTAAAATAAGTTTTCAAAATAAATCCTAATAAAGAAAAAAAAATCAAGTTGCCTCTCATAAGTGCCTTTTTAAAGTCTCTGAGTTAGACATGACCATACCCTATCAAGTAACAAATGAATGGAAATAAGTTACTTAATCCAGATCAATGAATGACCTAAGCCGAGAGTCCTCCACATAAATGGGTTTTATTCCTTTATCTGTGATAAGATTTAAGCTTACTTGTGGTAAAATATTCTCCACTTCAATAGGAATAATCCACCAATATTTAGTCAATCCTGAAAAATCAAAGGTTAATTTATAAACTAACCAAACTTGTTAGCCCTATTTTATCTCCTTTTTCACAGTAGATTTTTCAAAACCATCTATCTATTTAATCAGACCAATTTTATCTTTATTTTTATCAATATATCCTTTTTTCTTCCTTAAAACTACTACTTATCCCCTCTTAACAATATCAATAACATCCTTACTCAAATTATCATTTTATTCAAGAAATTCTTTCATTGCCTGATGAATGTTAAACTTAAATTTCTCACCATCAAATCTCATAGATAACTCCCTACTTTGAACACCAATTAATTCCCTTTAAATTACCAAAAATTTACTTCCAATTAGAAGGGGTGTTTTATCTTCATCCATCACGAGCACAATAAAATACACAAGAAATTAAAATTTATCCACTTTAACCAAAAAATCCTCAATTAAACCTCATGTATATCGCACTACTATGTCCACCAATTGAAGAGAAAATTTAGTGAGACTCATCTACTCTAATACCAAGATTTTTAATGTTGAGTATGACATGATTTTCACATTAACACATAAATCATGAAAAAAATTTCCAAATTCATAAGATCCAATATTAATAATAATTTAAAAACTACCTAGATCTTGTTGCCTATTTAGTAGAATCTTCAATACCATAGTTGAACACAATCCGATAAGTGTTATTTTTTCAATCTTCTCAAGATTACATTTATTTTAAACTTTTCCATGAACTTTTCATATGTGGATATATTCACTAAAGCTTTTAAAAAATGAATGTTAATATGAAGTTTCTTAAAAATTTCAAGAAAATTACTCCTTTGATACTCAATTTTCCTTTTATTCATCCTTTATGAGAATGGTAGTGGTATTTTTAAGGTGGTGGAGCTTCTTTCCTTATTTACTTATCAGTTTCCTTTCCTTAACCTTTATCTTTTACTCTTTTTTATATTTCTCCTCTTGATTGTCATGTTGCATACTCCTTTTTTCAATAATTTCTTCCATGGTTCTTCCACTACTAAGGGCGATGAACTTCAATTCTCAAAATTTTTTGATCTCTATGTCATATATAAGTACTCTTCATTGAAACTATTTGAGTTAATTTTCAATTTACTCAATATGAAACTCTATATTTATAATATAATCCCTTTGATCCTTAGAATTATCTTTTTACTCATTAATGAAATCCTGGGTGGTTTTCATAAATGTCAAAAAAGTTGTCTCCAATCAATGAATTTTTCTTTATAGGGAAGGTCCTTTTTATCATTGTTGGGACCCTAATTATCTCTATTGAAATCATTGATTTCCTTTGGACTACATCCCTGAAAATTAGTTTGATGATTACAATCAGTGTAATTCAAATTTTTAGTGCATGTACCATGCCTTTGTTTCTTGAATAACATAACCATATAAATGATTGTTGAAATATTATTACTTAATCCATTAGTTATCTCCATATTATCTTCTTATGGTTGTCATAATTCCTCATATTAGAATTTAAAACTATTTCTAGACATGTTTTCTAACAAGTCAAAACTCTCTTCTGGAAGCTTCTTCATCAGTGATCTGATGAAGATAGAGTTTATAGCCGACATGTCACCTTGAGACAAACCATTATAAAACATTTTCATGATTAATTAAGACTCTTTACCAATATGGGTACACTTTATTAATATTTATTTAAATTTATCCCATGAAGTATAAAGTGACTTCAATTTAGATTGTTTGAAATTTAAAATGTTTAATCAAAGATTAATATTTTAGACGGGGGAAAGAATCATATTAAGGAGTGTATTTCTATCACATCCCACATAGTGATGAAATGTAATTCCAATATTTAATATACTATTTTTATTTATGTATTAGTGAAAACATGAAAATATTAATCCTTACCACATAGTTGGAAGCATTATTGAATTAAAAATTATCACAAAGTTAAAGAAACATTCCAAAGTGCGCATTCAGATTTTTATGTGCTAGCATGATGAATTGATGTGAATTTGTGATCACTTGGATAATTTTTAGCTTGATCTTAAAGTGATTCTTAGTAACTAGAGGCACTAATATTCTTGGTTTTACCCCCACACTTAAAGGTAATCCATACTCCATGAGAGTTATTATGGTTAAGTACTTCGGTTCATTCAATAATTAAGTGATTTGAAACCATATTTAAACATAGAACTAAAACATAAAATATGTTCAAGATGAAATCTAAGATATAGTTAATGTATTTGAAAGTATATATTTAAATTAAAGCGAAAATGGTCATACTCAAAGAGAGAAGAAAAGATATAAAATAATGATTGAATGAAAAACTTAACACAAACAATCATTAAAATAAAAATACATAAATGTTCAATCACCCTTAATTAAAAAACTCAACACAAATATGTTCAACCACTCATGTTTTTACAAAGACTAAAGAATTAATCCATGCTGGACATAAGATAAGTTCTTAAAAAGAAAAAACTAACTAAACCCTCCAGCCGAGCACTCTAGTAAGTGAAACTCCAAATGAGATTGAGAGATGCCTTTCCTCATAGACAAGACTTTTTTATAAGAAAAAATATCTCATGAGTATCTCTTTATTGAAGGTTCCGGGTGTAGAGGATACAGGGTTGTGATGACACCTGATTTTGATTTTTACCATGATCGATGATTATTCCGGGATCAATACGATGATAAATGCCAGTCTCCACGGAATATAATCAAAGATTTAGATAAATAATAAAGAGACCCGAAACCTTTAGAGAGGATCTTTCACATCATGTTTATAATTAATTTAATTAATTTCATTAAGAAAAATAATACCTGGATATTTGGTAATTTTCTTTGTTGATGATGTTGATAATCCATACTGACCCTTCCAGATTATCTCATTGCGCTGGTAAGGATCCAAACTTGAATCCCTCTAGCAGTGATCCACATGTACTCTGATGGCCTCTGATTAACACCGCTCATTCTCCAGGTGCTAGCATGGCGAATCAAGTGTCTTGTGTCGGTCGTTCTTGATCGCCTATTCTTCAGCCTTGAAGAATGTATCTCATTCTTGATAGGGGAGAGAAGAGGATTCGAGAGAGAAATTGTTTGGCTCAACAATTCTCAATTCCCCAGGCGTGTGGTGTATTGTGTGGCACAATAGGTGCACTTGCCTATTTATATACATAGAATTTTAGTTAAAATATTTAATTGAATAGAAACAATTAAATACATTCATGAACTTAGAGAAAACCCATGCATTTAATAATAATACTGCATCATTATTTATGGTTGGCCAACTTGTGAAAAACATGATTATAAATAAAATTCCACATCACAAAATAATTGGAGCATTATTTTAATTTGTTCCAACTAGTTAAATAATTATTTAACATCTTGAAAATAATTATTTTACTACCGGACCAACCTTGGTCCACTAAAACTTCACTTCCATTTATTGAACACCTGAATAAATAAATAAATAATTTATTCTCTTAAATAAATATTTTATTTACAAACTAGTAAATAAATATTTATTAAATACTCAATAAAATAAATAAATAAATTTTATTTAATTTATACGATCATTTTAACTAGAATAAAATTATTCCATGGTCTTGAGAATAATATTTATTTCATTAATTAAATTCAAATAGAATTTAACCGAGACCACCAAAAACACTTAGTGTGTGACTCTCTAGGATTATTTCTTGTTGGCATTAGGCAGGTTTTCCTAAAGTTCAAGAGTACTATCTAGAAATGGGTCAAGGTACCCATGATAAAGAACATAAAGTTACAAAAATGACATCAACATACAAACACTCACTGTGTAATATAATCCCTTTGTCACAATATCTCATCAAGCAAGTTTCATGATTGTGTCATCAACTTTTATACGTGATACGTTGTTCTTTGACTACCTGAAATAAACTCGTCATTACACTATGGCCATGTAATTTCACACGACGGTTATATTTCAATCAAAGGGCCGAGATATCAACTTCCATAAATGGAAGGGACAAATCCTTCCTCGGATTATCCATTAATAACATGCCACCCGTGACACACCCAATATACCCTACTTCCTGCCAACTATTTTCATGACAGTTTTTGTCAGTAAATCAAAGTGCGTAAGTCGTGACACATATTAATGATAATATTAAAATCTAATAATCATCACACACAATCGTAGATAGAAATATCTGATGACACCAAAACATACGAAATTCCTACTTGCGGGTCTGTTCTCACAATCTCTTATCTTGAAGATTACCAAGTGAAAACTTCATGAGAGGAAGTCTCATCTTCTTATGAGTACTCGCACCTGACAGTCTGCATGATATGTGTCCCATCATAGCATGTCATCCAACCACAGAATTATATTTAAGAATATTGTTATAGCATTTCAAGGTTCTCATCATAGCGGGGAACTTCCTTGACCTTATCAATGCAACAAATACTCTAGGACATTATCACATCATAATCATGCAGAACAATGAAAAATATGTAATAATACATTAAATATCCATGTAATCAAAGTAAAACCAGTTAGTTCTAGGAAACAAACTCTTACAAACTCCCACTTGGACTAGAGCCAACTGACTACGTCTTTCAGTCCACTAAACCACACATGATGATCATATTTCTGCTGAGTCAAGGCTTTAGTCAAGGGGTCTACCATGTTGTCTTCTGTGGAAATACTAATCACTGAAACTTCACCTCTCTGAGAAAAAATCCCTCAAGATATGATACTTCTGAAGTATGTACTTTGTCCACTGATGTGACCTTGGCTCTTTTTCAAGAGCCACCACTGAAATATTATCACAGTACAGTGTGATGGGATCTTTACTGTTAGGTATCACATCTATCTCCTAGATGAAGCTTCGCATCCAAAATTCTTCTTTAGCTACCTCAGAAGCTACGATATACTCGGAATCTGCTATAGAATCTGCGACCACACTCTACTTTGAGCTCTTCCAGATCACCGCACCTCCATTCAAAGTGAAGATGTATCCCGTTTGCGACTTCATGTCTTCTTGATGTGTTTGGAAACTTGCATTTTCATATCCTTTAATGAATAGTTCTTTATTTCCTCCATAAAATAGGAACATATCCTTAGTATGCCTCAGATACTTTAGGATAGTCTTGACTGCCATACAATGGCGGTCACCTGGGTCAACTTGATATCTTCCTACCGCACTCAATGCGTAGGCGACATAAACCTAGTACATAGCATGTCATACATGACTGAACCAATCGTGGATGCGTATGAAGTCCTTTCCATTATATTTATTTCCTCATGTTTTTGAGGACACATTTTCTTGGAAATATGAATTCCATGTGATGCTGGAAACAATCCCCTCTTGGATTGTTTCATACTGAATCTCTTCAGTATCTTATCAATGTATATACTTTGACTTAGGCCCAGTAATCTCTTGGACCTATCACGATGTATCTTGATCCCCATAATATATGCTACCTCACCCAAGTCTTTCATTGGAGAAGCATTGATTCAACCATGCCTTAACAAAATGTAAGACTGGTATCTTGTTTCCAATAAGTAATATGTCATCAACATATACTATTAGGAAAATGACTGTACTCCCACTAAAATGTTTGTAGACACAAGTCTCATATTCATTCTTGATAAGACCAAATTATTTTATGGCTTCATCAAAATGAATGTTCAATGACCTGGATGCTTGCTTTAATCCATAAATGTATTTCTGTAACTTTCATACCTTATTGGCATCCTTTGGAGTCACAAACCCTTTAGGTTGTGTCATGTAGACATCTTCTTGAAGGTTCCCGTTAAAGAATTCTATTTTGACATCCATTTTCCAAATCTCATAGTCATGGTAATCCGCAATGGAAAGTAAAATTCTAACGGATTTCATCATTGCAACTGGTGAGAAGGTTTCATCACAGTTAATTCCTTGACGCTGTTTAAAACCTTTTGCAACCAGTCATGCCTTATAGGTACTGACTTTTCCTTCCATGTCCAGTTTCTTCTTGAATACCCATTTGCAACCAACATGCTTTATATTAATTGGAGGATTTACCAAAATCCAGACTTGGTTTTGGTACATGGAATCCATTTCAGAATTTATGGCTTCTTTACACTTGGAAACATCTGTGCCACTTACTACTTCCTTGTAGGTTAGAGGATCATTATTATCAACTAATAACGAGTCACCATCCTCGGTAACTAGAAAACCATAACATTCCGGTTCTCTAACCTCTCTTGTACTCCTATGTAGTACTTGTGTCTCTGGAACAATTTCTTCTTCTACAGGGCTTTGTGGAATTTGTTCCTGTACCAACTTTTGTGCACCTTGAGCCCCAAATTCATCAAATTCTATCTCACTCCCACTATCTATTTTGGAGATGTGATCCCTCTCAAGGAATATGGAATGTCTTTCAACTATAAAATTTTTTTCTAAGGGGATGTATAGGTAATATCCCCTTGTTTCCTTGGGGTATCCTATAATGGTACACTTTGTGCCTCAGGGTGCGAGTTTGTTACCTAAAGATGACTTAACAAATGCTCCGCTACCCCACACATGTAAATTCGATAAAATGTATTTTCTTCCACTCCAGAACTCGTATGGAATACCATTTATCGATTTAGTTGGTACTTGGTTTAGTATGTGTGCCTCTGTTTGTAACGCATATCCCCAAAAGGATAATGGAAGACTCGCATGACTCATCATTGATCTCACCATGTCCAACAGGGTGTGGTTCTTCCTTTAACTCACACCATTCCACTGGGGCGTGTTTGGAGGAGTGAGTTGGGATAGGATCCCAAACTCCTATAAGTAATCAATGAAGTCTTGATTAAGATATTCTCTACCTCGGTCTGAGCAGAGTTTCTTAATCTTCTTACCAAGCTGGTTCTCAACTTCATTCTTGTATTCTTTGAACTTATCAAAAGAATCCGACTTATACCTCATTAAGTAGATATATCCATATCTACTAAAATCATCAGTAAATGTTATGAAGTATGAGTACCCTCCCCTTGCTTCAACTAGAAATGGTCCACACACATTGGTATGAACCAATTCAAGAAGTTCTTTAGCCATTTCACATTTCCCACCAAATGGGGCTTTGGTTATTTTGCCTTGTAAACATGCATGACATACACCAAGTGGTTTTAGTTAAAAAGAATCTAAATATCCATCTTGATGTAACTTTGTAAAGCATTTCTCATTTACATGACCTAGCCAGTGATTCCAAATTTGGGTGTGGTATGATTCATGTGAAGTATCTTTGTCATCGATTTCTATTACCTAGTTTGTGTAATCCAACACATAAAGACCATTGTATAAATGTGCCCTACCAAAAAAATGTTATATTTATAAAATAAGAAAAATTAATTTACAAACTTGAAAACAAATCCATCTATATCTAGTCTGGATACAGAAATTATGTTTTTGGTTACATAAGGCACATAAAAACAACCCTTTAACACCAAGATCATCCCAGTTGGCAACGTGAGGTGGTAGTCCCCAACATCTACAACAATAAGTCTGGCTCCATTGGCTGCTCGTAGATCTACCTCTCCTCAATAAATCTTCCTGAATCTACTTGGTTTCTACATTTGGATACATATGTGAGCACCAAAAGCTGTATGTAATACCCAATTTGTAGAAATAGATAGATTGCATTCGATAAAAAACGCACCTGAAGCTTCCCCTTGCTTCTTAGGCTGGGTTCAGTTCTTCTTCCAATGGTCCTTCTTGCCACATGAGAAACAAACAGCCTCCTGTTCCCTTACCTCCCCTTTGTTCTTCCTTTTCTTGGAAGGATGTGAAGAAGATTTGGGCTTAAATCTCTCCGCCTTCCCTTTACTCTTATTCAACATAAGGACAAAAGGCTTTTCACACTTCATATCTTTGTCCACTTAGCGAATGAGGATAAGAAGATCAGATAGAGACTTATCAATGTTGTTCATATTGAAATTGACAACAAGGTTAGAGAAGATTTAAGGGAGTGATGCGAGAATGAGATCGGTGCCCAGTTCTTCGGGGAGTTTAAACCCTAGAACCTACAAGCGGTCAATGTAGCCAATGAACTTGACTACATGAGGCCCAACTGGGGCACCTTCTCCAAGCTTACTCCGAAAGAGTGCCTTAGAGATCTAAAACCTTTCCTATCTTGCTCTCTTCTAGTAAAGACCACCGAGGTGATCGAGCATGCTATAAGAATCCATGTTTTCGTGAGACTTCATGAGATCACTAGACATTGATGATAACATCAAACATTGAATTTCAACCGTGCTGTTCATATGTTTCTCATAGACCAGGAAATCCTCATCACTCACCTCTTTGGCAGGCAGATCAGGTAATCCTGACTCCAGCACGTAAGACTTCCATTCATGGCATAGGATAACCCGAAAATGTCTAAACCATTCCTAGAAGTTACTGCCAGTGAAGATGTTTTCTTTATCCATAATTGATCTTAGGGATAGTGTGTTTTTCATTTTTATTCTACAATTAAAAGAGCATATCATTAGTACTTTCTTGATTACATTTTATAAGAAATAATAAATTTTATTAAGTCTCCCACTATTTTATCAAGTCCCAATAGCCCTCACTATTGAACTTAGAATGTCCAGTTGCCATGAAATTCTAGCAGCAAGGATCCACATTCCCCTTTGCATAACCCAAACAAGGGTTGGTCAAGCTATTAGAAGGTATTTAGGTAGGCAGGTCTTTTCCAACTACAGGTTTGCAACTCCTTGATATGTTTAGTGGACTCCCCAATCCTGAAATCATGAATTTAGATTTCCTCATCTCTTGCCTCAAATATTACAATAAGTCTAGCAAGGGAAACTCCTCTTGATGTAATATGGTTAAGTCAACCTGAAACCTTTCATAAGGGATTCCTGTATAAAAGTAAGTGTCCCAAAAAGGGTTATTCAAACACATAGTTTTATTTATTTTTTCCCTTAATCAAGTAATGGAAGGCTTGTTCTGACTTAATATTTTTATTTGAGGGATTTTTATCTCTTATGCGTGAATTTATTATTATCATTATCACATGCTTGTTAATATTAAATGGAACTTACTTAAGTGATTAACCATGTCTTGATAATATTTACGCATAAGTCTGGTTTATTTTAGTTCCATCTTGTATGCTTGTTTAATTCATTAATTATGGTATTGTGATAACACATCTACAATGATAAACCATGAAACTGACAGAAATAAAATAAATTAAACGGAATGATCAGGAGATTTTATAATGGTTAGTTTATCCAGATGTTGATAAACTAACCCTGAACTAGGGGAGAAACACCTTGAACCTTTTGGGTTCATGTTTACAGCTTCCACCTGTCCACCTATGTATCTCCTGGGATTTGTTTTGTCTCGAATCCAGCTTGAACCACCTCCACTAGCTTGAGAGTTACATCCATTACATATTCCCTTTTTAACTCATATGTAGGTGAGGGGTAAAAAGGGGTTTTACATAAAAGAAACATTGGGAATGCAGGCCCTACATATTAATGATAAGAAGGCTCGCAGACCAACAAATTTAATTCAAATAAATAAATTAAAAGAAACTATCCACATACAAAGGTCTTGGTCTAGATCATGATCATCCATACATGCAATAATATTTATGCATAAATAAAACTATCAAACAATTCTTTAATCATTCTTGTTTAAGATAAATCACACTCAAATCAACTAATTATCATATTTAATTAATCAATCCTTTTATCTTAAACCCTTTTCTGAATTTCCTTAAGATTATCATCCATCATAATTTTAAACAAATAAATTCATTTAAAATTATCTTTGTACGTAACTTGTACCTTGGAGGCAACCCGGTGAATTCCTATTCATAACTACCCAATGAGTAGAATATAAACATTACATAGATGTTAAATTAAACACATATATATAAACCACCTATCACATATTATTCCTCAGCTTTACGCCCACACGATGGTACACGTATCAAGGGTTTGTATAATATAATAATAAATTTTAATAAATCTGCGTAATTTGGATGAGTACACGACGTGTAGTTCCAACTACACGGCGTGTACTATTTTTCACCATCTATCTGAAGTACATGACCAGGGAAACGACATGTGAGTATACTTCGGAAATTTTCAGAGTACACAACATGTCCAGTGGGCCACACACTGTGTAGTTCCTTGTTACACGGTCTTCATCTGGGCAAGCCGTGTATGGGGTACACGGTCTAACCCTAACCCAAAGGGACTACACGCCGTGTCCATTAGTACACACTGTGTGTAATCCAGAAACTGCGTGCCACCTGTTCTTGGTCAACACATTGAGTCATTTAAGACTTAGAAAGACTCTAACACATGGCTTGGTTTGGTGGACCGGTCTGATGCATTGAATCTTTACTATACGACATGTACTGTCGAATACACGCTGTGTGTTCTGGGGTTGTACATCCAGGAATCTTTGGCACCTCCGAATGATATCCTCTATTTTATTTTAATCAAAATTAAAAGAAAATATTGTTTCTGTAAGGTGAATGAGAAATGAAAGAGGAGGAATAGATCTTGAGATTCATATTTGTAGAATGATTAACTTTAATTGAAACAACTAAATTATTAAATGCGTAATTCATCAAAAAAATATTTAAATAATTATAAACTATGATGTAACCTCTCAGATACCACTTGAAGGTTCTAGGCACAGAGGAAGCATGGTTGGGATGCTGCCCAATTTTGATTTTTACCATGATCAATGATTATTCTAGGATCAATACGATGATGAATCCCAGTCTCCACGAAATATAATAAAAGATTTATATAAAGAAGAAAGAGGCCTGAAACCTTTAGAGAGGATATTTCACATCATGTTTATAATTAATTTAATTAATTTCATTAAGGAAAATAATACCTGGATCTTTGGTATTTTTCTTCGTTGATTATGTTGATCGTCCAGAATGACCATTTCAGATTATCTCATTGCGTTTTTAAGGATCCAAACTAGAATCACTCTAGCGGTGATCCACACATGCTTTGATGGCCTCTGATTGACACCACTCATTCTCCAGGTGCTAGCGTGGCGAATCAAGTGTCTTGTGTCGGTCGTTCTTGATCGCCTGTTCTTCAACCTTGAAGAACATCTCTCATTCTTGAGAGGGGAGATAAGAGGATTCGAGAGAGAAATTGTTTGGATTAACAATTCTCAATTCACCACGATCTTGATAATAATATTTATTTCATTAATTAAATTCAAATAGTATTTAACCAAGACCACCAAAAAAAATTAGTGTGTGACCCTCTAGGATTCTTTCTCGTTGGCATTAGGCAGGCTTGCCTTAAGTCCAAGAGTACTGTCTAGAAATGGGTCAAGGAACCCAATAGAAAGAACGTAAATTCTCAACAACAACATCCACATATGAACAATCACTATGTAATATAATCCCTTTGTTGTAATATCTCATCAAGCAGGTTTCATGAATATGCCATCAACTTTTATGCTTGATACGTCGTTCTTTGACTACCTAAAATAAACTCACCGTTACACCATGACCATGGAATTTCGTGTGATGGTTTTATTTCAATCAAAGGACCGAGATATCAGCTTCCATAAATGAAAGGGACAAATCCTTACTTGACTTATCCATTAATAACATGACACTCGTGATGCACCCAACATACCCTACTTCCCGTCAACTATCTGTGTGACAGTTTTCGTCAGTAAATCAAAGGGCATAAGTTGTGACACGTATTAATGATAATCTTAAAGTCTAAGGGTCATTACACATGCTTGCAGATAGAAATATTTGATGACACCAAAACATGCAGAATTTCTACTAGCAGGTCTGTTCTCATAATCTTCTATCTTAGAGATTACCAAGTGTGAACTTCATGAGAGGAAGTATCATATGCCTACGAGTACTTTCACCTAACGGTTTTCATGATATGTGTCCCATCATAGCATTCCATCCAACCACAAAACTATATTTAAGAATATTGTTATATCATTTCAAGGTTCTCATCATAGTGGGGAATTTCCATGACCTTATCAATGCAACAAATAATCTAGAACATTATTACATTATAATCATGTAGAACAATGAACAATATGTAATAATACATTAAATATCCATGTAATCAAAGTAAAACAAGTTGGTTCTAGGACACCAAATCTTACATTTATATATAATTATCTATTCCCACTTTGATTTCAACTCAAAATTCTCAAAGATATCCTTTAAAAAAACCTAGTGGGATGTTATCCATATCTCCCAAGATATCCCATTTGAGTTTCCAAAAAGATAGAAGAGGGGTGACTTTCTGAATCTAAAATTTTATCCCAAAATTGATCAAAAGGTTCGACCACATCCATAGTGATACCCATTTTTGTTCAAATGTTACACAATAAATTACTATTTTAAATATTACATGGAATAGAATTAATATATCTTTATATATTTAAATATTTAATTCTATATCTCCAATAAAAAAACATGTACCTATTTTTTTTAGCATTTTGAACATGGTATCTTCACTACCATGACATAGAAATATATAAAATTCCCAGTTCAAGGATATCTTTTCATGGATATTACAATGAAAAATCCTATTATCCATAGCGTATCATGCCTTGATCTCCCTCAACTAGCTCATTCACAACAACTGACTCACTTGGCCATTTTGAGTAACCCATTTCAATATACATAACTCCTATTCACCCACTACATCATCTTCCATGAAATTTTGGATCCCATTTCATTGTTCATTTCATCCTTAACTCCATGGATGTTTTAGACTCAAACTAGATGTTTCCTCAGTCACAATGCTCATTTCACATCTATTTTACAAGTTGTTTTGGCCTTCACACTCAATTTTCTCAATTTTCCTCCAAACTTATATCAAAGTTTCTTCCTATTATAAAACATTAAAACACAAAAAATAAGTAATAATAACTTATCAATGAAAATCATATACCAAAAAGTATGAATAAAATTGAGCTATCATATAGCTAGGGATGACTTCCTTGTTTCACCCTTTACTGTTTCCCCTCTCCATCCATCACTTACATGCTCTAATTCCTAGTCATATGTGACTTTACTCTGTCTTCATACCATTTATCCTTATTGGTTCCCTTTAAGTGTTTCTATCATCTTTATATTTATAAGTAATGACACTTGGACTCAGAGGAATTGTGGGTTGTATTAGTGTCTTGAGGCGTATATCCTCATAATATTGTAGTGGCGGGGGATCATCTACTTCATCTCGATGGTAGTGAAATTTGAATTTTCTAGTTTAATGTGTCTCTAATGATGTCCATGATAGAGTTATTGGTGGAGTTGGGTTCCTTAGATGTGTATGCAATGATGATGAATCCTTAATGAAAACGTTTTTTTAATGGAGGTAGTGGATTTTTTGTGTCCTAGTGGATAAGGGTCTTAGGTCTCACCAATGGTTGAAAACAAACATATTATCTCATTCATTTATTTGGATCATGGGATCCTGAGGTGGCATGCAGGTTAGGGATCATTGTCACCACTTCATGTTATGTCATCCCATAACCTGATGCATGGATTTTTTGGTTTCTTTTGGATATTTGGGGTTGTATTTGGATATATTTTTGGATTTGGATATCATTTTACTTACATCAGGTTCCCACTTAACCCTAAAAAGTGGATCAAGTTTTCCACCTAACTTTAAAAATGAGTTATTAATACAAATAAACAAAACTGAAAAGATACAAAAAACTAACTCCAAATGCATATTATGTGGTTATTCCAAGGAAAAAATCATATAGACAAGTGATATATAAAATCCCAAACCAAATTTACCCAAATAATAACCAATAATGGTTTCTACATCACTTTAGGCATGCCTCCCAATATATTAGAGACTATCGATTAACAATGAGGGTCTATGATCAATATTGGGAAGACTATACCCTTAATACAATAAGTATAAAATAATAAACAAATAACATAGAAAAAAATCCATAATATAATATCATAGATAACATGGAATTATAGTGTCAAACTAGCCATAAAATAAAATAAAACAACATACTATAACAAAATGATCACGTGCTATCAAATATGGCGTACAACTGAAAGAGGGATCACCTTATGGGGTGATCATATATAGATATAAATAAAATAACACAAAATAAAAAATAGACCCACTAAAAAAGTCTAAGTAATCACCTCAACACCATCTCTAAAACACTATTAAGCCACTCCAACCTGATCACCTGTAAAAAATCTTATGTCCTAAGAGCTTCCCAATCAAAAATTACATAACTCGGCTCAGTGATCCCTGGCATAACCCACTATACCCACCATAATCACTAAAAAAAACTAATCCATTAGGATATAAACTATCATTCAATATTCATCCTTATATGTAAAGGTTTTAAAATTTTAGTTTTGAAGTTTGTGAAATTCCAAGGACATTTTGATATTTTTTCACATGAAGGAGTAAAATGGTAATTTAACCTCTTAAATGATCCCATTTTTTTAAAATGGTTATATTATGTTTGTAATGTGGTTTTTAACATAGGGTGGATTTTTGACATGTATCCTAAGTGCTTTGTGTTTTAGTATAATCAATAATTAAAATAATGAATTATTTGAAAGGGTGTGCACATGTTTTTCAGTTTTTGGAGAAAAAAAATTAATTCTCATATAAGATGATAATGAAAAATTTATTTAACCACACCATTGATCTTGAAATTCATATTTTTTTCCTCAGTGTGCATGGTCAGTGAATTTTGGTGGACATTGAATCTTCATACATTTTATTAAATTAATTAATTAATCATTTTATGCATGACACATTTATTTAAGTTTCTAGAAAATTATAACTTTGAATTTAATTCCATTAGTTCCAAAATGTAATATATGATAAATCAATAAAAGATATTTAATAATTATTAATTATTTAATAAAAATCAAAGATACAGATTGACTAGGACAATTATAGCTAAGAATATACAATAGATAATAAAAAATAATTCTAATACGATGTAAAATTCTCCTGATTCGTTGATAGAGATAATATTTTCATAATTTTTAATATGTGTTTCAATGATTTAACCCCTTCCAATTAATCAATTTGATCTGATTTGCATCATTTTAGTATTTTTGGTGAATTATGGGCTTAATTGTGGAAATTGGTTAATTCTGGAAATTTAGCAGTTTTGTGGAGCTTCTGTATTTCGGGCATATATTTTATATTTTTTATCCAAATTGTATGGTTCCTTTTTTTTAGGATTTCTATGCTCGTTGGCTTCATTTTATCCTTCTGGACCCAAATCTCAATCCATCATTTGGAAGCTCAAATTCAGCTCACAAACCAGGCCTCGAAAACTGTGTTCAGATTTGGAATGTTTTAATGATGAGCTTGTATCTAGAATCTGACCGATCAAATGGAGCTGATATTCGACAAGGAGCTCTAATAGGAATTAATTAACATCTTTCATTAAGGAGGCCACGTCTGAATCGGGTGTTTTCAAGGGATTAATGTCATGGGAAGTTGGAGTTGTGGAAGACGAAGAGTCACATGGACAGAATTAAATATCCGGAGTAATGTGGCCATATATCCTTCATACGTGGACCAATTAATCTAAAATTTTGTGGTTCGACAGAGGAGATGGAGGGGAACAACTTTCAAGAAGGAACAATTCTCAAAATCGGTCATTTAATATGCCAACCGGACTCAAACTTTCGGGGGAGTAATTTTGGAGGGAAATTTTCTACTCCCCAATCCTATAAATAAGAGTATTCACTTCCATTCAAGGGGGTTGAAGAAGGTGAAAGAAGGGATGTGATGGAGGATTGAGTTCTTGATGTTCTTTTTATTTTCTATTTTCTTTTTACTTAGTTTGATTATGCTCTCTTCTTACCCTTTCAACTCTAATACCCTTCACATGGAGGGGTAAAACCTTTGAGTGATCGGGGAAGGGGGAGTTTCTCTTTTGTAATGTCGGAGTTTTGTGCTTAAATGTAAAACCTTATCTTTCTTATGAATGAAATATATTATCAGTGTTTCCCAATTCTCTTAATGCGATCGTGTTTTGAGTTTGGTGTATTCATTTTTAATAGCTTTGGTTAAAGACGTTTTATCTCCCTCTGCCTAGTGCAATTTGTCTCGATCGAGCAGATTGTGTTAGGTGGTGAGTGTCTAACGATCGTTGGCACGTGTGTGGAACTAGTAAAATTTTTCTAGAGTTCTAGGGAGCAACAATTCCCGATCGGGACTTGCCTTAGTTGTTTAGGAATTGTTTATGAACTTCCATGCACATAGGAGTGAGTTCTATTTTCTTCTTTAATCAAGGGTGATAGATGACTCGATCGAGGAGTCTTTCATTTGTCATTCAAAAGGAAGAGAGGTGAGATGATCTTTGTGACTATGATGACATTACAAAAGGTGATCCTACCCTGACCCCATCACTCTCTTCATCCATTAGTGTTCAACCTTTCTTTTCAATTGCTTGTTTTATTTTTCAACTCAAACAATTTTCAAAAAGAACCTCTTCTTCTTTCTTTAATTTAAGTGACAAATATAATTGTTGTGCACTCATCTCTGGAGAAAACTTAGGTTACCCACTTTGCTACATTTTAACTTAGGTTTTATTTGTTTTTGCCACACCCCACGACAGGCACGTGTCAAAACTTGGCGCCGTTGCCGGGGAGGTAGTGCCAACAGTTTTTTTTCCTTTCTTTCTTCTTCTTTGTTTTCTCTTTTCTTAATTTCATTCCAAGTTGCATGACTAGAACCTCAAACACTGAACCTTGTCCCATTGATCCTGAAATTGAAAGAACTTTGTTGAATAGGCTCAGAAACCTCAATTTGCAATCTGAATTTGAGGAAATTTCTCTCATAGACTCGAGTGAAACTTCAAGTGTTCACTCTGAGCCTGTCATAATGGCTGGAAATCAAAACCCAACTCTCAGAGACCTTTGTGCCCCACAATTCCTTAATCAGAATAATCAACTTGTCATGCCAGTGTTACAAAATGATTTTGAGATGAAACCTAATATGATACCATTGCTTCCAAAGTTTCATGGTTTGGCAGGTGAAGATCCCAACAAGCATATTAAAGAATTCACACATGTCTGCTCAACCTTCAGACCACGTGGAGTAGCTGAGGAACAAGTAAAGTGGAAGGCATTCCCATTTTCATTGGAAGGAGCTGCGAAAGAATGGTTGTATGGTCTACAACCTGGAGATGTGGATGATTGGAATGACCTGGTGAGATGCTTCATGCAAAGATTCTTCCCCGCCTCTAGAAGCACAGCCATCCGAAAGGAGATCTATTCCATCAAACAATCATCTGGAGAAACCCTTTATGAGTACTGGGAAAGATTTAAAAAGCTATGTGCCAGCTGCCCACATCAAGCCATCGAGGATCATCACTTTCTTGTCTTCTTCTATCAAGGCTTACTGGACAATGATAGGAACCTTCTTGATGCATCATCTGGAGGTGCTTTGATTGACAAGTCGCCAGAAGAAGCAAAAGGTTTGATTGAGAAGATTTCTCAGAACTCACAGCAGTTTGGTACAAGAGGTACTGGAACAAGAGGTATTCATGAGGTACAAACTTCTCATCCATCACCCTTACTAGAAACTAAGATTGAAGAGCTAACTAGTTTGGTGAGACAGATAGCCTTGAAACAAGTGGGAGACCAACAAGCACCAGCTAAGGTATGTGGTTTATGCGCATCACCTGATCATTTCACTGACCAATGTGCTGAAATACAGGGAATGGAAACTTGTGCGGCAACCTTTCAACCAAGGCAGTACCAACAAAATCAAGGATGAAGAGAGCCAAACCATGTTCAATATGGGTTTGGAAACCAGCAGAATCAATCTAGACCCCCATTCCAGCAACAATTCCAAAACACCCCACCATTTCAACAAAAGCAATCTTATAGTCAGCCTTCTCATCCCCAACCACCCACATTCTTAAAATCCTATGAGCAGCCATCAACCAGTGCACAACCCATAATTTTGAACCAACATCATATATCTGATATTGAGGGACTAAAAGGCTCTGTAAAAGATTTGACCACCAAGTTTGACGGTCTTATGGAATTCCTAACCAAAAATCCTGGAAAACTTCCTTCCCAAACAATCCAAAACCCAAAGGAGAATGTCAGCATGATAACAACAAGAAGTGGAAAAGAGATCTCACCACCAGAATCCCAAGGAACTGAAACAAGACCACTTGAGTTAAGGGAGAATGAAGTTGAAAAATCTGAAAAATCTGTGAAAATTCATTACGAAGAAGAGAAGAAAGAGGCGGAAGAGAAGGATAGGCCAAGTAAGAAGAGACCAGAAACACCATTTCAAAGGCAACAAAGGGAGAAGAAAGACATACCCCCTCCATTTCCATCAAGGATTATTGAATCAAAGAAATTGCAGGATGAAGAACTTCAAAAAGAAATTCTTGACACCTTCCAGAAAGTAGAAATCAATATCCCATTACTTGAAGCAGTCAAACAAATTCCAAATTATGCTAAATTTTTGAAGGATCTGTGTACTAAGAAGAGGAGACTTCAAGGGAATTAAAGGATCAACTTGGGAAGAAGTGTCTCAGCCCTTATCACACCACAATTGCCAACCAAATGTCAAGATCCAGGGACATTTTCTATTCCATGCACCATTGGTTCTTTAAATTTCTCGAATGCTTTGTGTGATTTAGGTGCTTCGATTAATGTATTGCCTCATTCGGTATACACTTCTTTGCAGATGGGAGACTTGAAGCCCACAAGAGTGGTGGTCCAGCTTGCAAACAGATCCACAGTTTTCCCTGCAGGAGTTTTGGAGGATGTCCTTGTGAAAGTCAAAGATCTCTTATTCCCAGCTGACTTCTACGTTCTCAACATGGAAGAAGATAGGAGCTCGTCACATTCACCCATCATTTTGGGGAGACCTTTCTTGAAGACGGCGAAGACCATCATCAATGTCCATGAGGGGACACTCACCATGGAGTTTGGAGAGAGCATGATTCACTTCAATATTTTTGAATCCATGAGGCACCCATCGGATGATCACTCCCTCTTTTCACTTTCTCATGAAGTTGGTGTAGAACCCATTGAAGAATCAGGTATGCTTTATGAATTCTTAGACTTAGGAGAGACTTCTTCCATCGGAAATATCATTGAACATGTGGATGCCCAACATGCTGAAGATTCTGACTTCATGTGGGAGGAAGAGGTAAAATCTGATTTCTTTGATGATTTATTAATTGATGAGGATGATGATATGGTTTATTGTGTGAAGGAGATCCAAAGTTTGGAAGAGAGAGATGTCAATTTAATTTCATCCCTTGAGCATCCCCCTGATTTGGAACTCAAACCACTCCCCACTGATTTGAAATATGTGTACCTTAGGGAGGGAGAGAAACTACCAGTGATAATCGCTAATAATCTCTCTGAAATCCAAGAGAAATCATTGATAGATCTTTTGAGAGATAATATCCAAGCAATAGGGTGGAGTTTAGGTGATATTCCAGGAATCAGCCCAAATATATGCTCACATAGAATTTTTCTTGAGGGAGATTCCAAACCTGTTAGGCAACCCCAAAGGAGGCCGAATCCCACTTTAATGGAGGTTGTGAAGAAGGAGGTTGAGAAGCTATTGGAAGCTGGGATCATCTATCCTATCTCAGATTCACAATGGGTTAGCCCAATTCATGTAGTTCCAAAAAAAACTGGCCTAACCACTGTGAGGAATGAAAATAATGAATTAATCCCTGTGAGAATTCAAAATAGCTGGAGAGTGTGCTTTGATTTTAGGAAGTTGAATCAGGTCACTCGGAAAGATCATTTCCCCATTCCCTTCATTGATCAGATGTTAGAGAGATTGGCTGGGAAAACTCATTATTGCTTTTTGGATGGATTTTCAGGTTATTTCCAGGTACCCATTGCTCCTGAGGATCAAGAGAAGACAACCTTTACATGTCCCTTTGGCACTTTTGCATATAAAAGGATGCCATTTGGATTATGTAATTGTCACGACCCGCCCTCGGGGTCCGTGCCGTGACTACCCCAAGCCCGCCTTCCATAGGCCAGGGGCTGGCGACTAGCACCAAGGCGTAAATCCCAGTAAAAAGGGAAGGCATTGCCTTTGAAAAGTAACCAACTCCACAGAGTAAGCAAGCGGAAAGTAAACACTAAACAAGCAGAGTACAACTGAAAGTGCGGAAAAGTAAATGGGCCAGAATACAAACCCAAACTGAAAGTAAAGTACAACTCGAAAAGGGAAAAACAGCAACTGAAAAGTAAAGCCGCTACTCCGAGCTGTCCACTGGAAATCCCACCTGAAGGGTGGGTACAGATAGCTCCTCTGCTCCATGGGTCCCGCCGTCCGCTCCGAGCACGTCCCACCCAGTGGTCCACCTCCGGGTACCGTCCCGCTCTGCAAGCCTCATCTAAGGTCAACGCTGTCCGTCGTCTGCAACCAACACAACGAAGTGCGGGCAAAGCCCGTGCAGGGGTGAGTATAAGCTACTCAGTAGGGACCCCGAGACCCCTGAAGGTCTCTCAAATCCACAAAGGATAAACCACGAAGAAAAGTATAATCACGAAGTAACAACCGATACTGCTTAGGTATATGCCCATACATATACCTAAGTCATCAATTCAAATACGCTCCAACCTCCGAGCCCAAGTACAACTCAGTCCATGCAGGAAAGTATACGTATTCCACATAGGAAAGCAAAATATAATCCACACAGGATTGCACAACACAATCCACACAGGAAAACAACAGGATTCAGCTCACACAGGTATACTTCTTCAGGGACGATAAAGATGATCACTGATCCATCTAAGTCGTCGGACCCACGAAGGATCGATAGGTAACTAACCCCCGCAAGACCCACACAGGATCGGGCTCACACAGAACCTGTAGGCGCTGGCTCACACAGAACCGCTGAGCGCAAGGACCCACACAGGATCGGGCTCACACAGAACCTGTAGCACTGATCCATGTAGGATCGCTGAGTGCTGTAGTCGTCGTCGTCGAATCCACACAGGATCTCTGTACTGTCGTCGTCGAATCCACACAGGATCGGGCTCACACAGAACCTGTAGCACTGATCCATGTAGGATCGCTGAGTGCTGTAGTCGTCGTCGTCGAATCCACACAGGATCTCTGTACTGTCGTCGTCGAATCCACACAGGATCTCTGTACTGTCGTCGTCGCAGTCACAGTAGCAGTCGTAGCAGTAGAACAGTCGCAGCCAGCACTAGGGTTCCCGCACACAGCAAGCTCGTACGGAGGATCCGCTCCACGAGCCGAGAGGCTGATACATCAACTGTCACGAAGACCGAAGTTGATGTATCCAAAAGTTCCGTATCGTCAAAAGGAACTCAACGCAACAGACGGCGCGTCGATCGGACGCCCGGTCTGAGAGTTATAGGCATTTTCGTCTCCGGGGCCCGGTTGGTTTTTAAGGCAAAGCCAACCCGACCGTACTCCACCTGCGTCCAAACCTCGGGCGGAGTATGCCAAAAGATCCGTCTCACTAAGAGGAACACTATGCGACTGACGGCACGTCAATCGGACGTCCGTAGCTCAAGATATGAGCGTTTCCGCTCCGAAGGCCCGGTTGGTTTCGTGAACGAACCAACCCGGCCGAACTCAAAGTAACCCGAAACCTTGAGTGCGATATACCGAAATGATCGTCTCGATCCAAGGATCGCGTTGCCGCAGACGGTTCGTCATTCGGAGGTCCGAGGCTCAAGTTATGAGCCAAAAACCTAATCTGGTCCGAAACGGGGGGTCCGGGTCCGGGCCGACCCGGCCCGACCCCCCCCCTCTGGACGGCGCGGCGGCCGGTGGCGGCGGACGGCGGCGGCGGACGGCGGCGGACGGCGGCGGGCCGCGGCGGCGGCGCTGGGCGCCGCACGTGATTGGCACGCGGGGCACAGCCCCGCGTTTTTCTTCAAGCGGCACGGCTCAAGGCCGTGCCTTTGACAAAAACGGCCCCCGCAAATGGGGGCCGGCTTGATAAAACCGGGGGGCTGTTGCCCCCCCCTCTTTAAATGAACCGCCCCCCTCTTTAAGAGGGGGGTTTGAAGAGCCGGCCGGGGGTTTAAACCCCCGGTTTTTATGATATCCGGCCGGCCCGCTGGCCGGCCGGTTTTTACTAACGGGACCGGGAAATTCCGGTCCCGCCCTTGATTTCCGACGCCGGCGGCACGGCCGCCGGTCTTTCCTTCCGCCGCGGCCCGGAACCGGCCGCGGTCTCCTCGTCTCACCGCGGCCCGGAACCGGCCGCGGTGTTCGTCGTCCGGCGCGGTGCGACGGCACCGCGCCCCTTTCTCCGTGCCAAGAATCCTCCCAACGCGGCGCGACGTCGTCGCGTTCTTGAAATCTCTCCTCGGCGAAGCGCGACGGCGTTGCGGAAAAAATTATAAGCATGTTCATCCGCGTGGTGCGACGGCACCACGCCTCTTGCTTCCACCCGCATGAATAAAACGAGAACTAAGGAGGGGGGGTTCGGCCGTGTTCATGCGGTCCGACCCCCCTCACGTTAATTAATAACATAACTAAAGAATATCCAAAGCCTCACATTTAGTCATGCTAAAATCCATGATTCAAGAATGGAATAAAAATAATCAATAATTAACATCCCCTACCTCTGGTTTCAAGAACGAAGATCGTCAACGACCCGCGGAAGACGCGTCGCGGTGGTCGGCGTCACGGAAGAAGGACGTCGATGTCGTGAAGCGAGGATTCGAAGTTCTTTGACGACGATTTCGTCGCGGGAAATCGTCGCGGAAGAGAGGACGCGGAAGAAGACGTCGTCGGTGTCGCGGGTATGGCGTCGCGAAAGGCGATTCCCGAGAACGTGGCGTTCTTCGTCGAAGCTTGAAGAAGAAGAAGATGAAGGCTCCAAAATCTCTCAAGGTGGCTAGAGAATTCTCACCCAAATAAAATAAGCTAAGTCTTATTTTATTCACACAATTATCAAATTGAATTTCAAAGGTTTGAAATTCAAACAATTCAAACAATTCAACTCCATTAATTAACAAAGTTGTCATGTTATTAAAAGAGGAGTTTAATGGGGGAAGTTGAGAGGTTATTAAAAGATTTAGGGGTTCGTGTGGGCCCCACCACACTTAATCCTCCCAAGGGAGGTTAAGTGGGTGTGGGTCCCACTTCCAACCCCCTTAGGTAGGTTTTTTTTTAATAAGTTTAAATAAAATTTGTTTTACACAATTTTATTTAACTTAACTGAAAAACCCCAAAATGTAACTTTCAACCCGCAACAAACGCAACTCCCGAAAAGGTCTCATTAAGCGAATATCGGCGCTACGAGTTCATCGGTGCCCTCGGATTTCAATTCCGAGCACCGGATCAAAAGTTAGGAATTCCCGCTCGTTCGTTCACTGAACGTACCCGAGCCAAACTTCGGAAATTAATTCCGGGCACTCCGGGCCTCGGAATCAGGTGCCGTCTGAAACCGCGCTCTTGTAAAATTCTAAAGAAAATTAAGAAAAAATTTTCCTTGAATTTTACGGGTCTTTACATTACTCCCACCTCAGGGCTTTACGTCCCCGTAAAGCTACATCAAAAACTAGGGAAACAAAAAGAGGATACTGAGCACGCATCTGAGCCTCCCGCTCCTATGTGCTCTCCAGGAGATTCTCGTGCCGCCATCTGTTGCGCACAAGAGGAATCGATCGTCCATGTAGGACCCGCTCCTGGATGACATGGACCTCTTTTGACGTGGCCCGGACCATCTCTGGTCCCACAAGAGCTGCAAGATTTCTTCTTTGCCGAAAAGAGAAACCTGGTCTCATCCCCTGGATGAACCACATTCTTTGCCTAAAACAGTCAATCCTAACATGGATGATACTAATCCATACTAAGGATGACGTCGTAAGGCCTCGACGCTACTACTAAGAGATTCAACCGTTACTCTCGCCTCCAAGGGTTGAGTCACACTGTCGGCATCAGTGTGTGGTAACTGGGTCTCCTCCAGTAGATGTCTCACAAGTGAGGGTCAAGTCAACATCCAAAACTGGAACCTCTTAGTAACATTACGATAGAGGACAGGAACGAAAACATCACAAGGTATGCGTCTTTTATTATTGCAGCTCGTAATACAAGACGCTACACAAAAGCAACAAGGAACCAGAAGTACAAAGGATGTAACCACTAGTTCTGCTCCTGTCCATCGGCTCCCAGAGCTCCATGATCGAAGGCCTCGGCTGCCTGAAGCTGAGCTCTCCCCTGCGGTCGGGGTGGACCTCCTGGTGGTGGTGGTGGTAGAGCCTCAAAGCGTCGTCCACCACCTGCTGCTCGGCCTGCTCCTCTGCCTCGTCCGCCTCCTTCCTGCAGACCGCCACGGTCGAACCTCTGCCTCTGCCTAGGTGGTTCCTCAACCGTCTGCTGCTCCTCCGCATGGCGGGTCGGGCAGTCACGAGCCATGTGGCCTCGCCCGCCGCATGCATAGCACTGTCTTCCACTCGAAAGACTGGCTCCGCGTTGTGTGCCCTGCACTGCTGAGCCAGTGCCCTGAGGTCTGGTCTGTCTGGACCCCTGAGTCATTCGTCGACTGCCAGCTGCAGATGACTCTACCACGTTCCGCCCTGCGGTGGGTCGCTGTGCTGGTGTAGACTCAGCAAGGAAGCTCTCGATCAGAAGAGCCCGCTCCAGTACTCCTGTCTGAGTCGGTATGCTGAGGGAGATCAGCGATGCCCTGATCTCGTGTCTCAAACCCTGCTCGAAGGTCCGGGCCCGGAAGAATGGGTCCCGTACCATGTCGGTCGAGTAGCGCGAGAGATCGGTAAATCTTGCCGAGTACTGAGCGACCGTCATGCTGCCCTGCCGCAGCTGTAGAAGCTCCTGGATACGCACCGCACGAAGGGTGGCTGGGACGAACTCCGAGCGGAAGATGCTCTCAAAGTCCGTCCAAAGAAGAGATGCCTCATCGTGCACCTGGAGCATCAAGCTCCACCATCGTCCTGCTGCTGCGTGTAGTAGGCTCGCAGCGAGGATCACCATGAGGTCTGCTGGTGTCCTCACTAGCCTAAACACTCGAACCACTGCCTCCAGCCAGTCCTCTGCTGCCTGGGGATCCGTCTCCCCGCGAAACCTGGGCGGTCGCTGGCGCTGAAACTCATGCAGTGCGCTGAGGCGACGTGCATCGTCAGCGGCTGCTGCTGGAAGCATCGGGGGATCGACAGGTAAAGCTACTGCCGGTGCCACTGCTGACAAAGGGCCCTGCACCGAAGCCTCGTCGCTCGGTGGGCTGTCGTCTCGCTCGACTCTCGGAACCCTAGCTGGCTGCCGTCGTGGGGCCATCCTGAAAAGGAAACAGGTGCGCCACGGTTAGAACAGTATACCTGGTGAGCTGGCACAAGTAATCACAAGGAAAACTTGAGACTTTCATAAAGCAGATCAGTATACCCGGTGAGCTGACACAAGTAATCACAAAGAAAACTTGAAACACACACGCAATCAATGTTTTCGTGCATTAAGTCGGAAATCAGAAGTCAGGGTCCTGGTGTACGGATACGTCGGCCGCCGCACCAACACTGGACTCCCTGGACTGATAACCACACTCAATACGCTAAACATTATTGCTTCACATAGAAAAGATCAGAGTTCGCGGTAGAACCGAACTCCTCTGATACCAATTTGTCACGACCCGCCCTCGGGGTCCGTGCCGTGACTACCCCAAGCCCGCCTTCCATAGGCCAGGGGCTGGCGACTAGCACCAAGGCGTAAATCCCAGTAAAAAGGGAAGGCATTGCCTTTGAAAAGTAACCAACTCCACAGAGTAAGCAAGCGGAAAGTAAACACTAAACAAGCAGAGTACAACTGAAAGTGCGGAAAAGTAAATGGGCCAGAATACAAACCCAAACTGAAAGTAAAGTACAACTCGAAAAGGGAAAAACAGCAACTGAAAAGTAAAGCCGCTACTCCGAGCTGTCCACTGGAAATCCCACCTGAAGGGTGGGTACAGATAGCTCCTCTGCTCCATGGGTCCCGCCGTCCGCTCCGAGCACGTCCCACCCAGTGGTCCACCTCCGGGTACCGTCCCGCTCTGCAAGCCTCAGCTAAGGTCAACGCTGTCCGTCGTCTGCAACCAACACAACGAAGTGCGGGCAAAGCCCGTGCAGGGGTGAGTATAAGCTACTCAGTAGGGACCCCGAGACCCCTGAAGGTCTCTCAAATCCACAAAGGATAAACCACGAAGAAAAGTATAATCACGAAGTAACAACCGATACTGCTTAGGTATATGCCCATACATATACCTAAGTCATCAATTCAAATACGCTCCAACCTCCGAGCCCAAGTACAACTCAGTCCACGCAGGAAAGTATACGTATTCCACATAGGAAAGCAAAATATAATCCACACAGGATTGCACAACACAATCCACACAGGAAAACAACAGGATTCAGCTCACACAGGTATACTTCTTCAGGGACGATAAAGATGATCACTGATCCATCTAAGTCGTCGGACCCACGAAGGATCGATAGGTAACTAACCCCCGCAAGACCCACACAGGATCGGGCTCACACAGAACCTGTAGGCGCTGGCTCACACAGAACCGCTGAGCGCAAGGACCCACACAGGATCGGGCTCACACAGAACCTGTAGCACTGATCCATGTAGGATCGCTGAGTGCTGTAGTCGTCGTCGTCGAATCCACACAGGATCTCTGTACTGTCGTCGTCGAATCCACACAGGATCTCTGTACTGTCGTCGTCGCAGTCACAGTAGCAGTCGTAGCAGTAGAACAGTCGCAGCCAGCACTAGGGTTCCCGCACACAGCAAGCTCGTACGGAGGATCCGCTCCACGAGCCGAGAGGCTGATACATCAACTGTCACGAAGACCGAAGTTGATGTATCCAAAAGTTCCGTATCGTCAAAAGGAACTCAACGCAACAGACGGCGCGTCGATCGGACGCCCGGTCTGAGAGTTATAGGCATTTTCGTCTCCGGGGCCCGGTTGGTTTTTAAGGCAAAGCCAACCCGACCGTACTCCACCTGCGTCCAAACCTCGGGCGGAGTATGCCAAAAGATCCGTCTCACTAAGAGGAACACTATGCGACTGACGGCACGTCAATCGGACGTCCGTAGCTCAAGATATGAGCGTTTCCGCTCCGAAGGCCCGGTTGGTTTCGTGAACGAACCAACCCGGCCGAACTCAAAGTAACCCGAAACCTTGAGTGCGATATACCGAAATGATCGTCTCGATCCAAGGATCGCGTTGCCGCAGACGGTTCGTCATTCGGAGGTCCGAGGCTCAAGTTATGAGCCAAAAACCTAATCTGGTCCGAAACGGGGGGTCCGGGTCCGGGCCGACCCGGCCCGACCCCCCCCCCTCTGGACGGCGGCGGGCCGCGGCGGCGGCGCTGGGCGCCGCACGTGATTGGCACGCGGGGCACAGCCCCGCGTTTTTCTTCAAGCGGCACGGCTCAAGGCCGTGCCTTTGACAAAAACGGCCCCCGCAAATGGGGGCCGGCTTGATAAAACCGGGGGGCTGTTGCCCCCCCCTCTTTAAATGAACCGCCCCCCTCTTTAAGAGGGGGGTTTGAAGAGCCGGCCGGGGGTTTAAACCCCCGGTTTTTATGATATCCGGCCGGCCCGCTGGCCGGCCGGTTTTTACTAACGGGACCGGGAAATTCCGGTCCCGCCCTTGATTTCCGACGCCGGCGGCACGGCCGCCGGTCTTTCCTTCCGCCGCGGCCCGGAACCGGCCGCGGTCTCCTCGTCTCACCGCGGCCCGGAACCGGCCGCGGTGTTCGTCGTCCGGCGCGGTGCGACGGCACCGCGCCCCTTTCTCCGTGCCAAGAATCCTCCCAACGCGGCGCGACGGCGTCGCGTTCTTGAAATCTCTCCTCGGCGAAGCGCGACGGCGTTGCGGAAAAAATTATAAGCATGTTCATCCGCGTGGTGCGACGGCACCACGCCTCTTGCTTCCACCCGCATGAATAAAACGAGAACTAAGGAGGGGGGGTTCGGCCGTGTTCATGCGGTCCGACCCCCCTCACGTTAATTAATAACATAACTAAAGAATATCCAAAGCCTCACATTTAGTCATGCTAAAATCCATGATTCAAGAATGGAATAAAAATAATCAATAATTAACATCCCCTACCTCTGGTTTCAAGAACGAAGATCGTCAACGACCCGCGGAAGACGCGTCGCGGTGGTCGGCGTCACGGAAGAAGGACGTCGATGTCGTGAAGCGAGGATTCGAAGTTCTTTGACGACGATTTCGTCGCGGGAAATCGTCGCGGAAGAGAGGACGCGGAAGAAGACGTCGTCGGTGTCGCGGGTATGGCGTCGCGAAAGGCGATTCCCGAGAACGTGGCGTTCTTCGTCGAAGCTTGAAGAAGAAGAAGATGAAGGCTCCAAAATCTCTCAAGGTGGCTAGAGAATTCTCACCCAAATAAAATAAGCTAAGTCTTATTTTATTCACACAATTATCAAATTGAATTTCAAAGGTTTGAAATTCAAACAATTCAAACAATTCAACTCCATTAATTAACAAAGTTGTCATGTTATTAAAAGAGGAGTTTAATGGGGGAAGTTGAGAGGTTATTAAAAGATTTAGGGGTTCGTGTGGGCCCCACCACACTTAATCCTCCCAAGGGAGGTTAAGTGGGTGTGGGTCCCACTTCCAACCCCCTTAGGTAGGTTTTTTTTTAATAAGTTTAAATAAAATTTGTTTTACACAATTTTATTTAACTTAACTGAAAAACCCCAAAATGTAACTTTCAACCCGCAACAAACGCAACTCCCGAAAAGGTCTCATTAAGCGAATATCGGCGCTACGAGTTCATCGGTGCCCTCGGATTTCAATTCCGAGCACCGGATCAAAAGTTAGGAATTCCCGCTCGTTCGTTCACTGAACGTACCCGAGCCAAACTTCGGAAATTAATTCCGGGCACTCCGGGCCTCGGAATCAGGTGCCGTCTGAAACCGCGCTCTTGTAAAATTCTAAAGAAAATTAAGAAAAAATTTTCCTTGAATTTTACGGGTCTTTACAGTAATGCTCCAGGTACGTTTCAGAGGTGCATGGTAAGTATATTTTCAGATCACATTGAAGATTTCTTGGAGGTTTTCCTGGATGATTTCACGGTGTTTGGAAACTCTTTTGATCATTGTTTGAAAAATCTGGAAAAAGTTTTAAAAACCTGCATTGAAAAGAATCTTGTTTTAAATTTTGAAAAGTGTCATTTCATGGTTGAGAGAGGTATTGTTCTTGGTCATGTCATTTCCAAAAAGGGCATTGAAGTTGATAAGTCAAAAATTGAAGTGATAAATTCTTTGCCTTACCCAACTTGTGTGAAGCATGTTAGATCTTTTTTAGGACATGCATGATTCTACAGGAGGTTTATCAAGGATTTCAGTAAGATTTCTCTCCCTCTCTCTAGATTGCTTTTGAAATATGCTGATTTTGATTTCAATATTGCATGTAGGGAATCCTTTGATGAGCTGAAGAGGAGATTGATTGAACCACCGGTGATGCAGCCACCAAATTGGGAAGAACCATTTGAGCTACTTTGTGATGCTTCCAACCAAGCAGTTGGAGCAGTCCTTTCTCAGCGAATTGAGGGCCGGCCACAAGTCATTGCATATGCTTCAAGAACCTTGGATGCAGCTCAATTCAATTACACAACCACAGAAAAGGAGTTTTTAGCAGTTATTTTTGCTTTGGAAAGATTTAGATCATATCTTCTTGGAACTAAAGTCACTGTATTTTCTGATCATGCAGCTCTCAGGTACTTGATGAAGAAAGCTGAAGCTAAACCGAGGCTGGTGAGATGGATGTTACTGCTACAGGAGTTCAATATAGAAATCAAGGACAAAAAGGGATCTGAGAACCAAGTGGCTGATCATTTAAGCAGACTTCCTAACACTGCTGAAGTTGAAATTCCAGAGAAAGAACCATTGAATGATCACCTTCCAGGAGAGCAGTTGTACTTGGTTAAAGGAGAAGTGCCTTGGTATGCTGACATGGTCAATTATCTGGTAACATCTCAGGTTCCATCTCATTTCAATTCTCATCAAATTCACAAACTGAAAGCTGAATCTAGATATTACATTTGGGATGATCCATTTCTTTGGAAGATTTGCAATGACCAAGTGATAAGAAGATGTTTGCCAGAGAGTGAAATTGATTCTGTCTTTGAGTTTTGTCACACATTAGCTTGCGGAGGCCACTTTGGACCTCAAAGAACAGCAAGGAAGGTTTTAGAATCTGGACTTTATTGGCCAACCATTTTTAAAGATTCTCATGAATTTTGCAAACGGTGTCCAAAATGTCAGTTTTCTGGAAACATCTCAAAGAGACACGAAATGCCCCAACAACCACTTAATTTTTGTGAGATTTTTGAAGTTTGGGGTATATATTTTATGGGCCCTTTCCCAATGTCATTTGGAAATTCTTATATCTTTCTTGCGGTTGATTATGTTTCCAAATGGGTGGAAGCAAAAGCCACCAGGACTGATGATGCTAAAGTTGTTTGTGATTTTGTCAGGACTAACATATTTTGTAGGTTTGGAGTACCTAGAGCCATAATCAGTGATCAAGGGACTCACTTTTGCAATAGGAGGATGGAGGCTTTGCTGAAGAAGTATGGGGTGCATCATAAAACATCAACTCCCTATCACCCACAAACAAATGGTCAAGCTGAAGTGTCCAACAGGGAAATCAAAGGAATTTTGGAGAAGACTGTTAAACCAAACAGGAAGGATTGGAGCCAAAAGCTGGAAGACACATTGTGGGCTTATAGAACAGCCTACAAGACCCCGATTGGAATGAGTCCATATAGGCTGATTTATGGAAAAAGTTGTCACCTACCTGTGGAACTGGAGCATAAGGCGTATTGGGCTGTGAGGAAGATGAATTTGGATCTTGAAAGTGCTGGGGAAGAGAGAAGGTTGCAGTTACAGGAGCTGGAGGAAATTAGAAGAGAAGCATTTGAAAATTCCATGATTTACAAAGAGAGAACAAGAGTGGCTCATAACAAGCTGATCCAACCGAAAGAATTCCATCCTGGAGATAAAGTGCTGCTATTCAATTCAAGACTCAAGCTGATGCCAGGTAAACTTCGTTCCAGATGGGAGGGTCCTTTTATAGTTACTCATGTATATCCTTTTGGTGCTGTGCAGATTGTGAAGGATGGAGAGCAGAAGCCGTTCACTATTAATGGGCACAGGTTGAAGAAATTCCATGGGACCATTCCATCAGACCTAGGGGAGGAGATCCCGCTCCTACAAGCTGTCTATCAATAAGATCCATCAGGTTGTACCTCTCCTTTACACTTGTTTGCTGTTGTGATTCATTCTAAAATCTACTAACATGTTAAATCCAGTTAAATGCATTGAGGACACTGCATCATTTAAGTGCGGGGGAGGGAACCTTTTTAGTTTTGGATTTTCATTTGTTGTTTGTTTTCAAAAAAAAAATTGTGATTTTTCAAATTTTGTGTGTGTTTATTTTTCAGTTTTTTTTGGTGTGTTTTTCAAACTTTTGAGCTGAAATGATTATCATTGCTATTTTTGAAACCCATGTCATTGAGTGAACCAATTTATTCCATGAAACTGAGATTAAATGAATGCTGAAAATGATTTTGTTTCAAGTTCAATTCTTTGTGAATTTCATGAAAAGTACTCAGGTTTTTGAATCCCATGCCACATCTCACTGTCATTATCTTTGAAATCATTTTTCTGTGAGGCTTCTGAACCATTATTTGTGTATTATTTTCATTCACCTCACTTCTTGAGAGAACCATACCATGCTTGTTTTAACCAGAATTTGATTCATTCCTTTCAAAACTTGAGGGTTTGGGGTACATGTGTTTTAAATGATTGAGGCGTTTCTTTGGTTTGAAATCCCCCTTTTTCAGGATAATCCCTTTCATTATGGCCTACCTTGTACATTAATCCTTGTAGCCCATAGAAGCCATAAACAGCCTGTTAGGTTAGCCACATTACAAGCCAATTTTCCCTTTCCAACCTGCTCTTGAAGTGAAATTGCATGATCTAGTTGAACTTAAATGTTGGGGAAGCTGTCTTGTGTTGTGCTACCTCATTTGGTGAGACTTTGGTTGGAAAAATGCTGAAGAGATGTGTGTGCTGATGAAAAATCATTATGTTGAAAGCTGTGCCTTTTCTGGAGCTTTCATGATAAAAGAAGCTGTGCCTTTCTGGAGCTTCTAATGGAGGAAGAAAGTTGTGCCTTTTCTGGAGCTTTCAAGAAAATCATGATTAAGAAGATTGAAATTTTTGCTGTAGAAATTATGATATGTTTGAACATTTCTTGATATTTCATGATGATGGAGCTGAATTTCTACTAAGTGGAGTGAGGAGGATACCATACTTGAGTGAAAATTAGAATTGTGCAATTTTGCTTCAAAAAGAGCCAAGCCATCCTCATTCAGCCTCAGAATTTTTCACATAAAAATCCTACCAACCAAAAGCCACAGAACAACCTTGAAAAGTCCTCATGATAAACAAATGTCCTTGACTCACATCGGGTGGAGAAGTAGGAGTTTTTCAAACCTATGGTGACCCTTTCATTGGTTTGGTTGAGAAAAACTTTGTTGAAAGGTAATATTTTTGAGATTAGAGAAAATTAATGTGAGGTAGGTGTCTTGTGTGCATGGGAGGAGAAATGAAGAGGAAAAATATTGAATTATCTGATTTGAGAACTTGGAATAATGGTTATGTATGAGGCATGATAAATTTTATTTCTTGGTGTGGAATTGGTGGATCTCAATGGTATGTGTTTCGAATTTGGTTTGATTTGATTTTGATTTTGACTTGTCCGGGAGTCCAAGTGCTAAGTGTGGGGGAATTGATAGAGATAATATTTTCATAATTTTTAATATGTGTTTCAATGATTTAACCCCTTCCAATTAATCAATTTGATCTGATTTGCATCATTTTAGTATTTTTGGTGAATTATGGGCTTAATTGTGGAAATTGGTTAATTCTGGAAATTTAGCAGTTTTGTGGAGCTTCTGTATTTCGGGCATATATTTTATATTTTTTATCCAAATTGTATGGTTCCTTTTTTGTAGGATTTCTATGCTCGTTGGCTTCATTTTATCCTTCTGGACCCAAAGCTCAATCCATCATTTGGAAGCTCAAATTCAGCTCACAAACCAGGCCTCGAAAACTGTGTTCAGATTTGGAATGTTTTAATGATGAGCTTGTATCTCGAATCTGACCGATCCAATGGATCTTATATTCGACAAGGAGCTGTAATAGGAATTAATGAACATCTTTCATTAAGAAGGACACGTCTGAATCGGCTGTTTTCAAGGGATTAATGTCATGGGAAGTTGGAGTTGTGGAAGACGAAGAGTCACATGGACAGAATTAAATATCCGGAGTAATGTGGCCATATATCCTTCATACGTGGACCAATTAAGCTCAAATTTTGTGGGTCGACATAGGCGATGGAGGGGAACAACTTTCAAGAAGGAACAATTCTCAAAATCGGTCATTTAATATGCCAACCGGACTCAAACTTTCGGGGGAGTAATTTTGGAGGGAAATTTTCTACTCCCCAATCCTATAAATAAGAGTATTCACTTCCATTCAAGGGGGTTGAAGAAGGTGAAAGAAGGGCTGTGCTGGAGGATTGAGTTCTTGATGTTCTTTTTATTTTCTATTTTCTTTTTACTTAGTTTGATTATGCTCTCTTCTTACCCTTTCAACTCTAATACCCTTCACATGGAGGGGTAAAACCTTTGAGTGATCGGGGAAGGGGGAGTTTCTCTTTTGTAATGTCGGAGTTTTGTGCTTAAATGTAAAAACTTATCTTTCTTATGAATGACATCTATTATCAGTGTTTCCCAATTCTCTTAATGCGATCGTGTTTTGAGTTTGGTGTATTCATTTTTAATAGCTTTGGTTAAAGACGTTTTATCTCCCTCTGCCTAGTGCAATTTGTCTCGATCGAGCAGATTGTGTTAGGTGGTGAGTGTCTAACGATCGTTGGCACGTGTGTGGAACTAGTAAACTTTTTCTAGAGTTCTAGGGAGCAACAATTCCCGATCGGGACTTTCCTTAGTTGTTTAGGAATTGTTTATGAACTTCCATGCACATAGGAGTGAGTTCTATTTTCTTCTTTAATCAAGGGTGATAGATGACTCGATCGAGGAGTCTTTCATTTGTCATTCAAAAGGAAGAGAGGTGAGATGATATTTGTGACTATGATGACATTACAAAAGGTGATCCTACCCTGACCCCATCACTCTCTTCATCCATTAGTGTTCAACCTTTCTTTTCAATTGCTTGTTTTATTTTTCAACTCAAACAATTTTCAAAAAGAACCTCTTCTTCTTTCTTTAATTTAAGTGACAAATATAATTTTTGTGCACTCCTCTCTGGAGACAACTTAGGTTACCCACTTTGCTACATTTTAACTTAGGTTTTATTTGTTTTTGCCACACCCCACGACAGGCACGTGTCAAAACTTGGCGCCGTTGCCGGGGAGGTAGTGCCAACCGTTTTTTTTCCTTTCTTTCTTCTTCTTTGTTTTCTCTTTTCTTAATTTCATTCCAAGTTGCATGACTAGAACCTCAAACACTGAACCTTGTCCCATTGATCCTGAAATTGAAAGAACTTTGTTGAATAGGCTCAGAAACCTCAATTTGCAATCTGAATTTGAGGAAATTTCTCTCATAGACTCGAGTGAAACTTCAAGTGTTCACTCTGAGCCTGTCATAATGGCTGGAAATCAAAACCCAACTCTCAGAGACCTTTGTGCCCCACAATTCCTTAATCAGAATAATCAACTTGTCATGCCAGTGTTACAAAATGATTTTGAGATGAAACCTAATATGATACCATTGCTTCCAAAGTTTCATGGTTTGGCAGGTGAAGATCCCAACAAGCATATTAAAGAATTCACACATGTCTGCTCAACCTTCAGACCACGTGGAGTAGCTGAGGAACAAGTAAAGTGGAAGGCATTCCCATTTTCATTGGAAGGAGCTGCGAAAGAATGGTTGTATGGTCTACAACCTGGAGATGTGGATGATTGGAATGACCTGGTGAGATGCTTCATGCAAAGATTCTTCCCCGCCTCTAGAAGCACAGCCATCCGAAAGGAGATCTATTCCATCAAACAATCATCTGGAGAAACCCTTTATGAGTACTGGGAAAGATTTAAAAATCTATGTGTCAGCTGCCCACATCAAGCCATCGAGGATCATCACTTTCTTGTCTTCTTCTATCAAGGCTTACTGGACAATGATAGGAACCTTCTTGATGCATCATCTGGAGGTGCTTTGATTGACAAGTCGCCAGAAGAAGCAAAAGGTTTGATTGAGAAGATTTCTCAGAACTCACAGCAGTTTGGTACAAGAGGTACTGGAACAAGAGGTATTCATGAGGTACGAAATTCTCATCCATCACCCTTACTAGAAACTAAGATTGAAGAGCTAACTAGTTTGGTGAGACAGATAGCCTTGAAACAAGTGGGAGACCAACAAGCACCAGCTAAGGTATGTGGTTTATGCGCATCACCTGATCATTTCACTGACCAATGTGCTGAAATACAGGGAATGGAAACTTGTGCGGCAACCTTTCAACCAAGGCAGTACCAACAAAATCAAGGATGGAGAGAGCCAAACCATGTTCAATATGGGTTTGGAAATCAGCAGAATCAATCTAGACCCCCATTCCAGCAACAATTCCAAAACCCCCCACCATTTCAACAAAAGCAATCTTATAGTCAGCCTTCTCATCCCCAACCACCCACATTCTTAAAATCCTATGAGCAGCCATCAACCAGTGCACAAACCATAATTTTGAACCAACATCATATATCTGATATTGAGGGACTAAAAGGCTCTGTAAAAGATTTGACCACCAAGTTTGACGGTCTTATGGAATTCCTAACCAAAAATCCTGGAAAACTTCCTTCCCAAACAATCCAAAACCCAAAGGAGAATGTCAGCATGATAACAACAAGAAGTGGAAAAGAGATCTCACCACCAGAATCCCAAGGAACTGAAACAAGACCACTTGAGTTAAGGGAGAATGAAGTTGAAAAATCTGAAAAATCTGTGAAAATTCATTACGAAGAAGAGAAGAAAGAGGCGGAAGAGAAGGATATGCCAAGTAAGAAGAGACCAGAAACACCATTTCAAAGGCAACAAAGGGAGAAGAAAGACATACCCCCTCCATTTCCATCAAGGATTATTGAATCAAAGAAATTGCAGGATGAAGCACTTCAAAAAGAAATTCTTGACACCTTCCAGAAAGTAGAAATCAATATCCCATTACTTGAAGCAGTCAAACAAATTCCAAAGTATGCTAAATTTTTGAAGGATCTGTGTACTAAGAAGAGGAGACTTCAAGGGAATTAAAGGATCAACTTGGGAAGAAGTGTCTCAGCCCTTATCACACCACAATTGCCAACCAAATGTCAAGATCCAGGGACATTTTCTATTCCATGCACCATTGGTTCTTTAAATTTCTCGAATGATTTGTGTGATTTAGGTGCTTCGATTAATGTATTGCCTCATTCGGTATACACTTCTTTGCAGATGGGAGACTTGAAGCCCACAAGAGTGGTGGTCCAGCTTGCAAACAGATCCACAGTTTTCCCTGCAGGAGTTTTGGAGGATGTCCTTGTGAAAGTCAAAGATCTCTTATTCCCAGCTGACTTCTACGTTCTCAACATGGAAGAAGATAGGAGCTCGTCACATTCACCCATCATTTTGGGGAGACCTTTCTTGAAGACGGCGAAGACCATCATCAATGTCCATGAGGGGACACTCACCATGGAGTTTGGAGAGAGCATGATTCACTTCAATATTTTTGAATCCATGAGGCACCCATCGGATGATCACTCCCTCTTTTCACTTTCTCATGAAGTTGGTGTAGAACCCATTGAAGAATCAGGTATGCTTTATGAATTCTTAGACTTAGGAGAGACTTCTTCCATCGGAAATATCATTGAACATGTGGATGCCCAACATGCTGAAGATTCTGACTTCATGTGGGAGGAAGAGGTAAAATCTGATTTCTTTGATGATTTATTAATTGATGAGGATGATGATATGGTTTATTGTGTGCAGGAGATCCAAAGTTTGGAAGAGAGAGATGTCAATTTAATTTCATCCCTTGAGCATCCCCCTGATTTGGAACTCAAACCACTCCCCACTGATTTGAAATATGTGTACCTTAGGGAGGGAGAGAAACTACCAGTGATAATCGCTAATAATCTCTCTGAAATCCAAGAGAAATCATTGATAGATCTTTTGAGAGATAATATCCAAGCAATAGGGTGGAGTTTAGGTGATATTCCAGGAATCAGCCCAAATATATGCTCACATAGAATTTTTCTTGAGGGAGATTCCAAACCTGTTAGGCAACCCCAAAGGAGGCCGAATCCCACTTTAATGGAGGTTGTGAAGAAGGAGGTTGAGAAGCTATTGGAAGCTGGGATCATCTATCCTATCTCAGATTCACAATGGGTTAGCCCAATTCATGTAGTTCCAAAAAAAAACTGGCCTAACCACTGTGAGGAATGAAAAGAATGAATTAATCCCTGTGAGAATTCAAAATAGCTGGAGAGTGTGCATTGATTTTAGGAAGTTGAATCAGGTCACTCGGAAAGATCATTTCCCCATTCCCTTCATTGATCAGATGTTAGAGAGATTGGCTGGGAAAACTCATTATTGCTTTTTGGATGGATTTTCAGGTTATTTCCAGGTACCCATTGCTCCTGAGGATCAAGAGAAGACAACCTTTACATGTCCCTTTGGCACTTTTGCATATAAAAGGATGCCATTTGGATTATGTAATGCTCCAGGTACGTTTCAGAGGTGCATGGTAAGTATATTTTCAGATCACATTGAAGATTTCTTGGAGGTTTTCCTGGATGATTTCACGGTGTTTGGAAACTCTTTTGATCATTGTTTGAAAAATCTGGAAAAAGTTTTAAAAACCTGCATTGAAAAGAATCTTGTTTTAAATTTTGAAAAGTGTCATTTCATGGTTGAGAGAGGTATTGTTCTTGGTCATGTCATTTCCAAAAAGGGCATTGAAGTTGATAAGTCAAAAATTGAAGTGATAAATTCTTTGCCTTACCCAACTTGTGTGAAGCATGTTAGATCTTTTTTAGGACATGCAGGATTCTACAGGAGGTTTATCAAGGATTTCAGTAAGATTTCTCTCCCTCTCTCTAGATTGCTTTTGAAATATGCTGATTTTGATTTCAATATTGCATGTAGGGAATCCTTTGATGAGCTGAAGAGGAGATTGATTGAACCACCGGTGATGCAGCCACCAAATTGGGAAGAACCATTTGAGCTACTTTGTGATGCTTCCAACCAAGCAGTTGGAGCAGTCCTTTCTCAGCGAATTGAGGGCCGGCCACAAGTCATTGCATATGCTTCAAGAACCTTGGATGCAGCTCAATTCAATTACACAACCACAGAAAAGGAGTTTTTAGCAGTTATTTTTGCTTTGGAAAGATTTAGATCATATCTTCTTGGAACTAAAGTCACTGTATTTTCTGATCATGCAGCTCTCAGGTACTTGATGAAGAAAGCTGAAGCTAAACCGAGGCTGGTGAGATGGATGTTACTGCTACAGGAGTTCAATATAGAAATCAAGGACAAAAAGGGATCTGAGAACCAAGTGACTGATCATTTAAGAAGACTTCCTAACACTGCTGAAGTTGAAATTCCAGAGAAAGAACCATTGAATGATCACCTTCCAGGAGAGCAGTTGTACTTGGTTAAAGGAGAAGTGCCTTGGTATGCTGACATGGTCAATTATCTGGTAACATCTCAGGTTCCATCTCATTTCAATTCTCATCAAATTCACAAACTGAAAGCTGAATCTAGATATTACATTTGGGATGATCCATTTCTTTGGAAGATTTGCAATGACCAAGTGATAAGAAGATGTTTGCCAGAGAGTGAAATTGGTTCTGTCTTTGAGTTTTGTCACACATTAGCTTGCGGAGGCCACTTTGGACCTCAAAGAACAGCAAGGAAGGTTTTAGAATCTGGACTTTATTGGCCAACCATTTTTAAAGATTCTCATGAATTTTGCAAACGGTGTCCAAAATGTCAGTTTTCTGGAAACATCTCAAAGAGACACGAAATGCCCCAACAACCACTTAATTTTTGTGAGATTTTTGAAGTTTGGGGTATAGATTTTATGGGCCCTTTCCCAATGTCATTTGGAAATTCTTATATCTTGCTTGCGGTTGATTATGTTTCCAAATGGGTGGAAGCAAAAGCCACCAGGACTGATGATGCTAAAGTTGTTTGTGATTTTGTCAGGACTAACATATTTTGTAGGTTTGGAGTACCTAGAGCCATAATCAGTGATCAAGGGACTCACTTTTGCAATAGGAGGATGGAGGCTTTGCTGAAGAAGTATGGGGTGCATCATAAAACATCAACTCCCTATCACCCACAAACAAATGGTCAAGCTGAAGTGTCCAACAGGGAAATCAAAGGAATTTTGGAGAAGACTGTTAAACCAAACAGGAAGGATTGGAGCCAAAAGCTGGAAGACACATTGTGGGCTTATAGAACAGCCTACAAGACCCCGATTGGAATGAGTCCATATAGGCTGATTTATGGAAAAAGTTGTCACCTACCTGTGGAACTGGAGCATAAGGCGTATTGGGCTGTGAGGAAGATGAATTTGGATCTTGAAAGTGCTGGGGAAGAGAGAAGGTTGCAGTTACAGGAGCTGGAGGAAATTAGAAGAGAAGCATTTGAAAATTCCATGATTTACAAAGAGAGAACAAGAGTGGCTCATAACAAGCTGATCCAACTGAAAGAATTCCATCCTGGAGATAAAGTGCTGCTATTCAATTCAAGACTCAAGCTGATGCCAGGTAAACTTCGTTCCAGATGGGAGGGTCCTTTTATAGTTACTCATGTATATCCTTTTGGTGCTGTGCAGATTGTGAAGGATGGAGAGCAGAAGCCGTTCACTATTAATGGGCACAGGCTGAAGAAATTCCATGGGACCATTCCATCAGACCTAGGGGAGGAGATCCCGCTCCTACAAGCTGTCTATCAATAAGATCCATCAGGTTGTACCTCTCCTTTACACTTGTTTGCTGCTGTGATTCATTCTAAAATCTACTAACATGTTAAATCCAGTTAAATGCATTGAGGACACTGCATCATTTAAGTGCGGGGGAGGGAACCTTTTTAGTTTTGGATTTTCATTTGTTGTTTGTTTTCAAAAAAAAAATTGTGATTTTTCAAATTTTGTGTGTGTTTATTTTTCAGTTTTTTTTGGTGTGTTTTTCAAACTTTTGAGCTGAAATGATTATCATTGCTATTTTTGAAACCCATGTCATTGAGTGAACCAATTTATTCCATGAAACTGAGCTTAAATGAATGCTGAAAATGATTTTGTTTCAAGTTCAATTCTTTGTGAATTTCATGAAAAGTACTCAGGTTTTTGAATCCCATGCCACATCTCACTGTCATTATCTTTGAAATCATTTTTCTGTGAGGCTTCTGAACCATTATTTGTGTATTATTTTCATTCACCTCACTTCTTGAGAGAACCATACCATGCTTGTTTTAACCAGAATTTGATTCATTCCTTTCAAAACTTGAGGGTTTGGGGTACATGTGTTTTAAATGATTGAGGCGTTTCTTTGGTTTGAAATCCCCCTTTTTCAGGATAATCCCTTTCATTATGGCCTAACTTGTACATTAATCCTTGTAGCCCATAGAAGCCATAAACAGCCTGTTAGGTTAGCCACATTACAAGCCAATTTTCCCTTTCCAACCTGCTCTTGAAGTGAAATTGCATGATCTAGTTGAACTTAAATGTTGGGGAAGCTGTCTTGTGTTGTGCTACCTAATTTGGTGAGACTTTGGTTGGAAAAATGCTGAAGAGATGTGTGTGCTGATGAAAAATCATTATGTTGAAAGTTGTGCCTTTTCTGGAGCTTTCATGATAAAAGAAGCTGTGCCTTTCTGGAGCTTCTAATGGAGGAAGAAAGTTGTGCCTTTTCTGGAGCTTTCAAGAAAATCATGATTAAGAAGATTGAAATTTTTGCTGCAGAAATTCTGATATGTTTGAACATTTCTTGATATTTCATGATGATGGAGCTGAATTTCTACTAAGTGGAGTGAGGAGGATACCATACTTGAGTGAAAATTAGAATTGTGCAATTTTGCTTCAAAAAGAGCCAAGCCATCCTCATTCAGCCTCAGAATTTTTTACATAAAAATCCTACCAACCAAAAGCCACAGAACAACCTTGAAAAGTCCTCATGATAAACAAATGTCCTTGACTCACATCGGGTGGAGAAGTAGGAGTTTTTCAAACCTATGGTGACCCTTTCATTGGTTTGGTTGAGAAAAACTTTGTTGAAAGGTAATATTTTTGAGATTAGAGAAAATTAATGTGAGGTAGGTGTCTTGTGTGCATGGGAGGAGAAATGAAGAGGAAAAATATTGAATTATCTGATTTGAGAACTTGGAATAATGGTTATGTATGAGGCATGATAAATTTTATTTCTTGGTGTGGAATTGGTGGATCTCAATGGTATGTGTTTCGAATTTGGTTTGATTTGATTTTGATTTTGACTTGTCCGGGAGTCCAAGTGCTAAGTGTGGGGGAATTGATAGAGATAATATTTTCATAATTTTTAATATGTGTTTCAATGATTTAACCCCTTCCAATTAATCAATTTGATCTGATTTGCATCATTTTAGTATTTTTGGTGAATTATGGGCTTAATTGTGGAAATTGGTTAATTCTGGAAATTTAGCAGTTTTGTGGAGCTTCTGTATTTCGGGCATATATTTTATATTTTTTATCCAAATTGTATGGTTCCTTTTTTGTAGGATTTCTATGCTCGTTGGCTTCATTTTATCCTTCTGGACCCAAAGCTCAATCCATCATTTGGAAGCTCAAATTCAGCTCACAAACCAGGCCTCGAAAACTGTGTTCAGATTTGGAATGTTTTAATGATGAGCTTGTATCTCGAATCTGACCGATCCAATGGATCTTATATTCGACAAGGAGCTGTAATAGGAATTAATGAACATCTTTCATTAAGAAGGACACGTCTGAATCGGCTGTTTTCAAGGGATTAATGTCATGGGAAGTTGGAGTTGTGGAAGACGAAGAGTCACATGGACAGAATTAAATATCCGGAGTAATGTGGCCATATATCCTTCATACGTGGACCAATTAAGCTCAAATTTTGTGGGTCGACATAGGCGATGGAGGGGAACAACTTTCAAGAAGGAACAATTCTCAAAATCGGTCATTTAATATGCCAACCGGACTCAAACTTTCGGGGGAGTAATTTTGGAGGGAAATTTTCTACTCCCCAATCCTATAAATAAGAGTATTCACTTCCATTCAAGGGGGTTGAAGAAGGTGAAAGAAGGGCTGTGCTGGAGGATTGAGTTCTTGATGTTCTTTTTATTTTCTATTTTCTTTTTACTTAGTTTGATTATGCTCTCTTCTTACCCTTTCAACTCTAATACCCTTCACATGGAGGGGTAAAACCTTTGAGTGATCGGGGAAGGGGGAGTTTCTCTTTTGTAATGTCGGAGTTTTGTGCTTAAATGTAAAACCTTATCTTTCTTATGAATGACATCTATTATCAGTGTTTCCCAATTCTCTTAATGCGATTGTGTTTTGAGTTTGGTGTATTCATTTTTAATAGCTTTGGTTAAAGACGTTTTATCTCCCTCTGCCTAGTGCAATTTGTCTCGATCGAGCAGATTGTGTTAGGTGGTGAGTGTCTAACGATCGTTGGCACGTGTGTGGAACTAGTAAACTTTTTCTAGAGTTCTAGGGAGCAACAATTCCCGATCGGGACTTTCCTTAGTTGTTTAGGAATTGTTTATGAACTTCCATGCACATAGGAGTGAGTTCTATTTTCTTCTTTAATCAAGGGTGATAGATGACTCGATCGAGGAGTCTTTCATTTGTCATTCAAAAGGAAGAGAGGTGAGATGATATTTGTGACTATGATGACATTAAAAAAGGTGATCCTACCCTGACCCCATCACTCTCTTCATCCATTAGTGTTCAACCTTTCTTTTCAATTGCTTGTTTTATTTTTCAACTCAAACAATTTTCAAAAAGAACCTCTTCTTCTTTCTTTAATTTAAGCGACAAATATAATTGTTGTGCACTCCTCTCTGGAGACAACTTAGGTTACCCACTTTGCTACATTTTAACTTAGGTTTTATTTGTTTTTTCCACACCCCACCACAGGCACGTGTCAAAACTTGGCGCCGTTGCCGGGGAGGTAGTGCCAACAGTTTTTTTCCTTTCTTTCTTCTTCTTTGTTTTCTCTTTTCTTAATTTCATTCCAAGTTGCATGACTAGAACCTCAAACACTGAACCTTGTCCCATTGATCCTGAAATTGAAAGAACTTTGTTGAATAGGCTCAGAAACCTCAATTTGCAATCTGAATTTGAGGAAATTTCTCTCATAGACTCGAGTGAAACTTCAAGTGTTCACTCTGAGCCTGTCATAATGGCTGGAAATCAAAACCCAACTCTCAGAGACCTTTGTGCCCCACAATTCCTTAATCAGAATAATCAACTTGTCATGCCAGTGTTACAAAATGATTTTGAGATGAAACCTAATATGATACCATTGCTTCCAAAGTTTCATGGTTTGGCAGGTGAAGATCCCAACAAGCATATTAAAGAATTCACACATGTCTGCTCAACCTTCAGACCACGTGGAGTAGCTGAGGAACAAGTAAAGTGGAAGGCATTCCCATTTTCATTGGAAGGAGCTGCGAAAGAATGGTTGTATGGTCTACAACCTGGAGATGTGGATGATTGGAATGACCTGGTGAGATGCTTCATGAAAAGATTCTTCCCCGCCTCTAGAAGCACAGCCATCCGAAAGGAGATCTATTCCATCAAACAATCATCTGGAGAAACCCTTTATGAGTACTGGGAAAGATTTAAAAATCTATGTGCCAGCTGCCCACATCAAGCCATCGAGGATCATCACTTTCTTGTCTTCTTCTATCAAGGCTTACTGGACAATGATAGGAACCTTCTTGATGCATCATCTGGAGGTGCTTTGATTGACAAGTCGCCAGAAGAAGCAAAAGGTTTGATTGAGAAGATTTCTCAGAACTCACAGCAGTTTGGTACAAGAGGTACTGGAACAAGAGGTATTCATGAGGTACGAAATTCTCATCCATCACCCTTACTAGAAACTAAGATTGAAGAGCTAACTAGTTTGGTGAGACAGATAGCCTTGAAACAAGTGGGAGACCAACAAGCACCAGCTAAGGTATGTGGTTTATGCGCATCACCTGATCATTTCACTGACCAATGTGCTGAAATACAGGGAATGGAAACTTGTGCGGCAACCTTTCAACCAAGGCAGTACCAACAAAATCAAGGATGGAGAGAGCCAAACCATGTTCAATATGGGTTTGGAAATCAGCAGAATCAATCTAGACCCCCATTCCAGCAACAATTCCAAAACCCCCCACCATTTCAACAAAAGCAATCTTATAGTCAGCCTTCTCATCCCCAACCACCCACATTCTTAAAATCCTATGAGCAGCCATCAACCAGTGCACAAACCATAATTTTGAACCAACATCATATATCTGATATTGAGGGACTAAAAGGCTCTGTAAAAGATTTGACCACCAAGTTTGACGGTCTTATGGAATTCCTAACCAAAAATCCTGGAAAACTTCCTTCCCAAACAATCCAAAACCCAAAGGAGAATGTCAGCATGATAACAACAAGAAGTGGAAAAGAGATCTCACCACCAGAATCCCAAGGAACTGAAACAAGACCACTTGAGTTAAGGGAGAATGAAGTTGAAAAATCTGAAAAATCTGTGAAAATTCATTACGAAGAAGAGAAGAAAGAGGCGGAAGAGAAGGATATGCCAAGTAAGAAGAGACCAGAAACACCATTTCAAAGGCAACAAAGGGAGAAGAAAGACATACCCCCTCCATTTCCATCAAGGATTATTGAATCAAAGAAATTGCAGGATGAAGCACTTCAAAAAGAAATTCTTGACACCTTCCAGAAAGTAGAAATCAATATCCCATTACTTGAAGCAGTCAAACAAATTCCAAAGTATGCTAAATTTTTGAAGGATCTGTGTACTAAGAAGAGGAGACTTCAAGGGAATTAAAGGATCAACTTGGGAAGAAGTGTCTCAGCCCTTATCACACCACAATTGCCAACCAAATGTCAAGATCCAGGGACATTTTCTATTCCATGCACCATTGGTTCTTTAAATTTCTCGAATGCTTTGTGTGATTTAGGTGCTTCGATTAATGTATTGCCTCATTCGGTATACACTTCTTTGCAGATGGGAGACTTGAAGCCCACAAGAGTGGTGGTCCAGCTTGCAAACAGATCCACAGTTTTCCCTGCAGGAGTTTTGGAGGATGTCCTTGTGAAAGTCAAAGATCTCTTATTCCCAGCTGACTTCTACGTTCTCAACATGGAAGAAGATAGGAGCTCGTCACATTCACCCATCATTTTGGGGAGACCTTTCTTGAAGACGGCGAAGACCATCATCAATGTCCATGAGGGGACACTCACCATGGAGTTTGGAGAGAGCATGATTCACTTCAATATTTTTGAATCCATGAGGCACCCATCGGATGATCACTCCCTCTTTTCACTTTCTCATGAAGTTGGTGTAGAACCCATTGAAGAATCAGGTATGCTTTATGAATTCTTAGACTTAGGAGAGACTTCTTCCATCGGAAATATCATTGAACATGTGGATGCCCAACATGCTGAAGATTCTGACTTCATGTGGGAGGAAGAGGTAAAATCTGATTTCTTTGATGATTTATTAATTGATGAGGATGATGATATGGTTTATTGTGTGCAGGAGATCCAAAGTTTGGAAGAGAGAGATGTCAATTTAATTTCATCCCTTGAGCATCCCCCTGATTTGGAACTCAAACCACTCCCCACTGATTTGAAATATGTGTACCTTAGGGAGGGAGAGAAACTACCAGTGATAATCGCTAATAATCTCTCTGAAATCCAAGAGAAATCATTGATAGATCTTTTGAGAGATAATATCCAAGCAATAGGGTGGAGTTTAGGTGATATTCCAGGAATCAGCCCAAATATATGCTCACATAGAATTTTTCTTGAGGGAGATTCCAAACCTGTTAGGCAACCCCAAAGGAGGCTGAATCCCACTTTAATGGAGGTTGTGAAGAAGGAGGTTGAGAAGCTATTGGAAGCTGGGATCATCTATCCTATCTCAGATTCACAATGGGTTAGCCCAATTCATGTAGTTCCAAAAAAAACTGGCCTAACCACTGTGAGGAATGAAAAGAATGAATTAATCCCTGTGAGAATTCAAAATAGCTGGAGAGTGTGCATTGATTTTAGGAAGTTGAATCAGGTCACTCGGAAAGATCATTTCCCCATTCCCTTCATTGATCAGATGTTAGAGAGATTGGCTGGGAAAACTCATTATTGCTTTTTGGATGGATTTTCAGGTTATTTCTAGGTACCCATTGCTCCTGAGGATCAAGAGAAGACAACCTTTACATGTCCCTTTGGCACTTTTGCATATAAAAGGATGCCATTTGGATTATGTAATGCTCCAGGTACGTTTCAGAGGTGCATGGTAAGTATATTTTCAGATCACATTGAAGATTTCTTGGAGGTTTTCCTGGATGATTTCACGGTGTTTGGAAACTCTTTTGATCATTGTTTGAAAAATCTGGAAAAAGTTTTAAAAACCTGCATTGAAAAGAATCTTGTTTTAAATTTTGAAAAGTGTCATTTCATGGTTGAGAGAGGTATTGTTCTTGGTCATGTCATTTCCAAAAAGGGCATTGAAGTTGATAAGTCAAAAATTGAAGTGATAAATTCTTTGCCTTACCCAACTTGTGTGAAGCATGTTAGATCTTTTTTAGGACATGCAGGATTCTACAGGAGGTTTATCAAGGATTTCAGTAAGATTTCTCTCCCTCTCTCTAGATTTCTTTTGAAATATGCTGATTTTGATTTCAATATTGCATGTAGGGAATCCTTTGATGAGCTGAAGAGGAGATTGATTGAACCACCGGTGATGCAGCCACCAAATTGGGAAGAACCATTTGAGCTACTTTGTGATGCTTCCAACCAAGCAGTTGGAGCAGTCCTTTCTCAGCGAATTGAGGGCCGGCCACAAGTCATTGCATATGCTTCAAGAACCTTGGATGCAGCTCAATTCAATTACACAACCACAGAAAAGGAGTTTTTAGCAGTTATTTTTGCTTTGGAAAGATTTAGATCATATCTTCTTGGAACTAAAGTCACTGTATTTTCTGATCATGCAGCTCTCAGGTACTTGATGAAGAAAGCTGAAGCTAAACCGAGGCTGGTGAGATGGATGTTACTGCTAGAGGAGTTCAATATAGAAATCAAGGACAAAAAGGGATCTGAGAACCAAGTGGCTGATCATTTAAGAAGACTTCCTAACACTGCTGAAGTTGAAATTCCAGAGAAAGAACCATTGAATGATCACCTTCCAGGAGAGCAGTTGTACTTGGTTAAAGGAGAAGTGCCTTGGTATGCTGACATGGTCAATTATCTGGTAACATCTCAGGTTCCATCTCATTTCAATTCTCATCAAATTCACAAACTGAAAGCTGAATCTAGATATTACATTTGGGATGATCCATTTCTTTGGAAGATTTGCAATGACCAAGTGATAAGAAGATGTTTGCCAGAGAGTGAAATTGGTTCTGTCTTTGAGTTTTGTCACACATTAGCTTGCGGAGGCCACTTTGGACCTCAAAGAACAGCAAGGAAGGTTTTAGAATCTGGACTTTATTGGCCAACCATTTTTAAAGATTCTCATGAATTTTGCAAACGGTGTCCAAAATGTCAGTTTTCTGGAAACATCTCAAAGAGACACGAAATGCCCCAACAACCACTTAATTTTTGTGAGATTTTTGAAGTTTGGGGTATAGATTTTATGGGCCCTTTCCCAATGTCATTTGGAAATTCTTATATCTTGCTTGCGGTTGATTATGTTTCCAAATGGGTGGAAGCAAAAGCCACCAGGACTGATGATGCTAAAGTTGTTTGTGATTTTGTCAGGACTAACATATTTTGTAGGTTTGGAGTACCTAGAGCCATAATCAGTGATCAAGGGACTCACTTTTGCAATAGGAGGATGGAGGCTTTGCTGAAGAAGTATGGGGTGCATCATAAAACATCAACTCCCTATCACCCACAAACAAATGGTCAAGCTGAAGTGTCCAACAGGGAAATCAAAGGAATTTTGGAGAAGACTGTTAAACCAAACAGGAAGGATTGGAGCCAAAAGCTGGAAGACACATTGTGGGCTTATAGAACAGCCTACAAGACCCCGATTGGAATGAGTCCATATAGGCTGATTTATGGAAAAAGTTGTCACCTACCTGTGGAACTGGAGCATAAGGCGTATTGGGCTGTGAGGAAGATGAATTTGGATCTTGAAAGTGCTGGGGAAGAGAGAAGGTTGCAGTTACAGGAGCTGGAGGAAATTAGAAGAGAAGCATTTGAAAATTCCATGATTTACAAAGAGAGAACAAGAGTGGCTCATAACAAGCTGATCCAACCGAAAGAATTCCATCCTGGAGATAAAGTGCTGCTATTCAATTCAAGACTCAAGCTGATGCCAGGTAAACTTCGTTACAGATGGGAGGGTCCTTTTATAGTTACTCATGTATATCCTTTTGGTGCTGTGCAGATTGTGAAGGATGGAGAGCAGAAGCCGTTCACTATTAATGGGCACAGGCTGAAGAAATTCCATGGGACCATTCCATCAGACCTAAGGGAGGAGATCCCGCTCCTACAAGCTGTCTATCAATAAGATCCATCAGGTTGTACCTCTCATTTACACTTGTTTGCTGCTGTGATTCATTCTAAAATCTACTAACATGTTAAATCCAGTTAAATGCATTGAGGACACTGCATCATTTAAGTGTGGGGGAGGGAACCTTTTTAGTTTTGGATTTTCATTTGTTGTTTGTTTTCAAAAAAAAAATTGTGATTTTTCAAATTTTGTGTGTGTTTATTTTTCGGTTTTTTTTGGTGTGTTTTTCAAACTTTTGAGCTGAAATGATTATCATTGCTATTTTTGAAACCCATGTCATTGAGTGAACCAATTTATTCCATGAAACTGAGCTTAAATGAATGCTGAAAATGATTTTGTTTCAAGTTCAATTCTTTGTGAATTTCATGAAAAGTACTCAGGTTTTTGAATCCCATGCCACATCTCACTGTCATTATCTTTGAAATCATTTTTCTGTGAGGCTTCTGAACCATTATTTGTGTATTATTTTCATTCACCTCACTTCTTGAGAGAACCATACCATGCTTGTTTTAACCAGAATTTGATTCATTCCTTTCAAAACTTGAGGGTTTGGGGTACATGTGTTTTAAATGATTGAGGCGTTTCTTTGATTTGAAATCCCCCTTTTTCAGGATAATCCCTTTCATTATGGCCTACCTTGTACATTAATCCTTGTAGCCCATAGAATCCATAAACAGCCTGTTAGGTTAGCCACATTACAAGCCAATTTTCCCTTTCCAACCTGCTCTTGAAGTGAAATTGCATGATCTAGTTGAACTTAAATGTTGGGGAAGCTGTCTTGTGTTGTGCTACCTCATTTGGTGAGACTTTGGTTGGAAAAATGCTGAAGAGATGTGTGTGCTGATGAAAAATCATTATGTTGAAAGCTGTGCCTTTTCTGGAGCTTTCATGATAAAAGAAGCTGTGCCTTTCTGGAGCTTCTAATGGAGGAAGAAAGTTGTGCCTTTTCTGGAGCTTTCAAGAAAATCATGATTAAGAAGATTGAAATTTTTGCTGCAGAAATTCTGATATGTTTGAACATTTCTTGATATTTCATGATGATGGAGCTGAATTTCTACTAAGTGGAGTGAGGAGGATACCATACTTGAGTGAAAATTAGAATTGTGCAATTTTGCTTCAAAAAGAGCCAAGCCATCCTCATTCAGCCTCAGAATTTTTCACATAAAAATCCTACCAACCAAAAGCCACAGAACAACCTTGAAAAGTCCTCATGATAAACAAATGTCCTTGACTCACATCGGGTGGAGAAGTAGGAGTTTTTCAAACCTATGGTGACCCTTTCATTGGTTTGGTTGAGAAAAACTTTGTTGAAAGGTAATATTTTTGAGATTAGAGAAAATTAATTTGAGGTAGGTGTCTTGTGTGCATGGGAGGAGAAATGAAGAGGAAAAATATTGAATTATCTGATTTGAGAACTTGGAATAATGGTTATGTATGAGGCATGATAAATTTTATTTCTTGGTGTGGAATTGGTGGATCTCAATGGTATGTGTTTCGAATTTGGTTTGATTTGATTTTGATTTTGACTTGTCCGGGAGTCCAAGTGCTAAGTGTGGGGGAATTGATAGAGATAATATTTTCATAATTTTTAATATGTGTTTCAATGATTTAAACCCTTCCAATTAATCAATTTGATCTGATTTGCATCATTTTAGTATTTTTGGTGAATTATGGGCTTAATTGTGGAAATTGGTTAATTCTGGAAATTTAGCAGTTTTGTGGAGCTTCTGTATTTCGGGCATATATTTTATATTTTTTATCCAAATTGTATGGTTCCTTTTTTTTAGGATTTCTATGCTCGTTGGCTTCATTTTATCCTTCTGGACCCAAAGCTCAATCCATCATTTGGAAGCTCAAATTCAGCTCACAAACCAGGCCTCGAAAACTGTGTTCAGATTTGGAATGTTTTAATGATGAGCTTGTATCTCGAATCTGACCGATCCAATGGATCTTATATTCGACAAGGAGCTGTAATAGGAATTAATGAACATCTTTCATTAAGGAGGCCACGTCTGAATCGGCTGTTTTCAAGGGATTAATGTCATGGGAAGTTGGAGTTGTGGAAGACGAAGAGTCACATGGACAGAATTAAATATCCGGAGTAATGTGGCCATATCTCCTTCATAAGTGGACCAATTAAGCTCAAATTTTGTGGGTCGACATAGGAGATAGAGGGGAACAACTTTCAAGAAGGAACAATTCTCAAAATCGGTCATTTAATATGCCAACCGGACTCAAACTTTCGGGTGAGTAATTTTGGAGGGAAATTTTCTACTCCCCAATCCTATAAATAAGAGTATTCACTTCCATTCAAGGGGGTTGAAGAAGGTGAAAGAAGGGCTGTGCTGGAGGATTGAGTTCTTGATGTTCTTTTTATTTTCTATTTTCTTTTTACTTATTTTGATTATGCTCTCTTCTTACCCTTTCAACTCTAATACCCTTCACATGGAGGGGTAAAACCTTTGAGTGATCGGGGAAGGGGGAGTTTCTCTTTTGTAATGTCGGAGTTTTGTGCTTAAATGTAAAACCTTATCTTTCTTATGAATGACATCTATTATCAGTGTTTCCCAATTCTCTTAATGCGATTGTGTTTTGAGTTTGGTGTATTCATTTTTAATAGCTTTGGTTAAAGACGTTTTATCTCCCTCTGCCTAGTGCAATTTGTCTCGATCGAGCAGATTGTGTTAGGTGGTGAGTGTCTAACGATCGTTGGCACGTGTGTGGAACTAGTAAACTTTTTCTAGAGTTCTAGGGAGCAACAATTCCCGATCGGGACTTTCCTTAGTTGTTTAGGAATTGTTTATGAACTTCCATGCACATAGGAGTGAGTTCTATTTTCTTCTTTAATCAAGGGTGATAGATGACTCGATCGAGGAGTCTTTCATTTGTCATTCAAAAGGAAGAGAGGTGAGATGATCTTTGTGACTATGATGACATTACAAAAGGTGATCCTACCCTGACCCCATCACTCTCTTCATCCATTAGTGTTCAACCTTTCTTTTCAATTGCTTGTTTTATTTTTCAACTCAAACAATTTTCAAAAAGAACCTCTTCTTCTTTCTTTAATTTAAGTGACAAATATAATTGTTGTGCACTCCTCTCTGGAGACAACTTAGGTTACCCACTTTGCTACATTTTAACTTAGGTTTTATTTGTTTTTGCCACACCCCACGACAGGCACGTGTCATTCGTATTCTCCAATAAACAAAATTTCTAAAGAATTATAGTACAAAAGAAAAATTATACAAGCTATGGAATTATGAGAAAATTAATTTTCTGAATAAAAAGTATTATGTAAGGGAATTATTTTATAGGAATCCAATATAACCATTGAGTATTATGACCATTGGGCATCACAACTGTTGATAATATAACTCTTAAAATTAGTGTATATTATGAGGGTAATAACAAAATTTAATTGGATAGGAAAGGAAAATACATCAATTTGACTTGTAGGAACATCCAATATGAGGAATATTTATCAGTTTTTGGGAAGGAGGCAACATCACTAGGGTTTTTCCTAGACTAAGTTCAATATAAACTTCATCAATTTAGGTTTGAGAAGAATCATCAATGAGAGAAGCTAAAGTTAGTGGAAATCACCCCTAGATCAATATTAAAAAAACCACCCCATGAAATCACCACCATCACACACCTTACCCTTAGGGTTTATAATAGTTTCATAAGGGGTTATGTATTTATGGGTTAAGGTGGTAAAAATATGTAGATTCTTTTAGTAATAAAATGTATTTTCTTTGGATACTACTTTTTGTTAAGTATTCTATTTTTATTTTGAAGATAAATATTACATTGGAAGATGAATTTTATAAAATATATTTCACATTTAGAATTATGTCATCAAAATTAGGTAAGGGTTGAAATTTGGTATTTTTTTAAAATATTAAAATATGATAAAAATAGTGAAATACGGTAAAATTCAAAAAATATGAAATCATCTCTATATAATATTGACCAAATCCAATCAAGATAGTTCCATTAGACCAATTTTTTCACTAAACATTATAGTGGAGTATTAAGGAAGATAATGGGGCGTTGTGGGTGTAGTGGAACACCTAAGATAATTGAAAAATAAAATATTGAATAATTAATTCAATGGAATTCCACTCACCACACATATACATACTTAATCCATATTCTAATTTCTTCATAAAAAAGATCAAGTTCTCTCTTCATAGTTCCATAAAGGAGTCTCTCCCATAGATCTATCTTCAATTTTGAAGTGTTTAATAGTAGGAAGGTTCAATTATAAGCTAATAATCGTAAGTAAGGTCAGAGTTATTATTTTCCTCCCTTAATTTCCAATTGTGATTCTTTTTTTGTGATATCTTTTGAAATTACATTTAATATGTTAATATGATTCAATTTATATTATATTATCATCTATTTTATATATTGTAAATGATAGATTATTCATTTACTCTTATTATGACCCTTTTCCTAAGCCATTATTATACCGAATTTTGGGTTGCTAATCCTCTTCTACCCTTTTCCAAATGAAATATTTTTGTTTAAAACCCTTTAAACCCCTTATTAATATTCTATAAAGATTATTATTCTGTGATATTATCATCAATTTAATCTTTTATACAGGATATATCATTCAATCCCTCTTTTTATACCCTTTCCAAGAGTTATACCCTATCAAAGTAAAATATTTATATTCATTTATATTTCATTTTTTATTTTGATTATTTGGTTATAAACCTTTTTAAATATTCATTTTATATGATTATATAATCTTATATATGGTATATTATAATACTTTGGATCTATTATCAACGTTTTATTACTTATTTATTCTAAATATTCCCTTCTTACTCAAAATTAAATATTTTATTAAAGTCAAAAAGATACCAAGACAATTTATAGTGAAGTGGGAACCATTACATGCATAGAACATGAAAAAATATCTCCAAACAAAACCAAAAATCCCAAAAACATAGATAACATAAACTATACATAGATACATTTCTAGAAATGAAACCTATACAAGCTTAAGTGTTGCTCCCACGTACCACATTTAGCAACTGTTAAGATTAAATGCACATCATCATGCAAACAAGAACATAAAGCTTCACAAACAAAAGTAAACTAAAAATTTCCAAAACCTTCACTAAAACTATTTTTAATAAAAAGATACACCCATAATACAACCACATACATAGTTAACCAAAAAAAATATAGTCTTCTTCAAGACCAGTCACACCAAGGCACTACTTTCAGCACACAAACAAAGCCAGTTAAAAAACACTAAGAATCCAAAATATTGCTTCAACATGGAACAACATTACAGGATGAAATAAACCAACCATAGGAAGAAAATCAGATTCAATAACTTAACTCCATTCACAACATCAATTAAAAAATATAATAATTGAAGAAACTCTAACTCCAACCCTCATTAAAAAATTTCTATACAAAAAAAGCCTTCAACAACCATCGCTAGAGCCTAATTCAAGGTTAGATCTATATTTCCATGTAAGTTATTTTACATTGAGGTTAGGATAGAGTCATACTAGTCTTTCAATAGATCTGAAGATGAAATCTAAAACCTTAAGTAAGGCATTTAAGGAAAAAAAATCAAATCCTCCAACTTCAAAAAAAAATAATTTCTAGACGTGAATATAACCATAGAATACTGGTTTAATTCAGGTCCCATGGCTTCTTCAGCTCCCTCAACTTGGTACCCTCTTCCAGTGACAATTTAGTTTCAACTTTCTTTTCCTCATTGTGTATCCTACTCTATGAAATTTACAAATTTTTCATACACATATTTCATCTTATCTAATAATTTTGAGGGAAATAAATCTCCATTGTGCTTCTGTTCTACTGAAGTTGCTATCATTTTTTCCATGTCATGCCCTTCCAAGTATTATACTACCTTATTTATTCTTGAGATATATATATCTGATAGAGGATAACTACCCTAAACTAGAGGATCTTTGGATTATGTTAAGGAAACCTTGTTAAATTCCTTGATATCATCATAACTATAATCTAGATCTCTCTTAGGGTAACTGATCTTTCCCACTGACCTAGTTATCATGGGTTTAAGAAGATTAGAGTAATCTTTCCATTGTATGGTCTTATTCCTAGTATTAACTGAATGATCCCACTAGGATATCAAATATTTTTTCTATTTATTCCTACCTAATCGAGAATATTATTTATCTTTCATATCCTATTAATATCCCAAAGAAACCTGAGATGTCATGTCATATCCTCTATCAACATTGAGGATATATTTTGGTTGAAATATCACACTCTAGAATTTATTTTCCCAGCCTGCCTCATCAGACTGTAATGAGTTCTTCTTTCTAGACCCTATAGTTTTTCACTATTCTTTATCAACATTTTCTATCTCAAGCACCACTGGGATACTAAACTGGTTATATAAATAAAGACCACTTATATTGGAATGGTTATCATCCATGTGAAAATTCTTCTTTACCCTTATTTGGATTTTTGTTAATTTAGCATGTGACCACTCTACGAGAACCATTCTCATCAACATTAGAAGGAAATTCTCTCAACACCCTACCTGGGACTAAATACTTCCCAATATCATTTTATTTTGAATATGAAGCCTACACACCTTCTAAATAAATAATTAAGATAGTAAAAATATCACACACCTTGGGATTCAGACAATGAAAACATGACTCCTTTATCAACTCAAATCTATGGCTATCCAGTTCTTATACACCATTTTGATTTAGAATAGAAACATCAGTAGGTTCTCCTACCATGAGATGATAATTCTTTGATTCCCATTGAGGAGGAACTTCTCCATGAGATGATAATTATTTACCTCTCATAATCCATTACTATACTGAAGTGGTACAAAAAACCAAGCTTTATTACCCAAGTTTATATACCTCAATGATAACATGGAAATGATTTTTTTGGGTGGATTGATTCATAACTACCTTTTTATTTATTTTTTGCCAATTATTCATGATTATATTTTTTTATAACTGTACCTTCCTATGTACTTATATCATAAGAAAAATCATTACCATTGCTATCTTCATGTGTCCCTATAGAGGGATTTTGAGTGAATTTAGTTTGAAAGGGTAATTTCAAGTCAATGAGGGTCTCACTCAACCTCAATTTATTTAAATAGAAAGATAACATGTCCTGTGCATTCTCCATTATGGCCTTGGTAGAATCATGTACTTGTATTCTCCTTTTATGGAAATGTGTTTAAAAGTTATATTGAAAATATTTTAATATAACCATTTGAAAACCATAATATAGAGGTTACCTTTAATATATATTGTATATTGTGAATACATTATACTCCCATGTCTTAATTGATAAGTATTTACCTAGAAACGATTACTATAATTTTATTGTAATTTACTAGATCAAAACCCACAATTCTTACTCATGGGTTAATACCATATATAGACATACATTATGAATGTTTTATGTTTATTCTGTCATGAATGTATGTTCAATGTTATGAAAATTATAATGTAAATGTTATATGATGGCTGGGAATGATTCAAAATCCTTTAAATGTATTGGGTAATGCTACATCTCTAAATATACTGTGTATATGGAATTATTAAGATTCCATGGTATTTGTAGTATCCATGATATCTGTTCCATAAAGACACCATGGTATTAATAGTATCCATTCTATTAGATCCAATCAAATATATTGGTATTTTTAGTAGCCATTCCATTAGAATTATTTAGACACCATGTTATTTTTAGTTTCCATGCCATTATAGAAATTCATATACTATGATATTGGTAGTAGCCATGCTGTCAGATCCATTCAGATACCATGATAATGGTTGTATCCAGGCCATCAAATCCATAATGTTACAATGAAATATAATCCTATCCTCATAGGTCTTTGGCCATATATTTATATTGCTCTATTTTTTTATTAATTACTTATGTATCATGTATTTTTGTTGAGATTTGGAACCACCACAACTAGAAGAAAACCTCTAGAACTTCAACTATGGAATAAAGTCCAAAACTTCTTAAAGTAGAAGAATCCAACAACATTGATGCACTATAACTTAGAAGAGAAACCACACCCAACTCACTGCACTAGATCGACACCCTCATACACTCAAGAAAAACACAAATCCTAGAAATAAAGACATAATCTGAAATAAAAGAAAACAAGATATTAAAACAAGAGATTTTAAGTGGTTTGGACTTTATTATTATATCCATGGGGGAACACTACTTCTTACTTTCATTTCATAGAATAAGAAAATATTAAAATCACAATAAAAAAAGTCATCTGATATTAGATCACATTAATCCTTAATTAATCCATCATCCACACAAGTGGTCCCACCCCACCTTTATAGTGGAACCTAACCAGTGAACTGGTCCCACTAACTTTTGAAATTTATGGGGGAATAATCATTGGTCTTGGTAACCACTAATTACCCATAGGTCATCCTGCCTAAACTGTTGACTATCAGTGAATTGTGCAAGTCATTCATACATTTCCTTTGGAAAACTTTAGTTATTTTGATGAAAATAAAAATCACAAAATATTATGAATATGATTCTCCACACTATTATTTGGGAATGGCCACCTACACTCATAGTTTTATAACATGCCCTTTTGGACCATCCTTCCTCCACTGGACTTTTACTGCTGTAAGACTCCCTCTAAGCTCAAACCCCAAGTTCTGGAGTTACTCATTCCAAACACAAAGAATCAAAACATGAAATAATATTAAAATTTATTAATAATCACCTACTTGAACACTGATTTAAAATATTTAAGGTAACCACCAATAATTTATAAAATTCTAATCATTTTAACTTCTATAGAAACAATTAGTGTCTCTATTCAACTTTCTGATCAACTAAGTCCCACTAAGGAATATTTCTACCTTAGAATTTCCTAGACTAAGACCTTTATCAACATGTCAATAATATTCTTACTTTCACTAATCTTCCATAGATCCATCACTCAATTCTACAACATATTCCATATGAAATGATAATTCAGATTTATGTGATTTTCTATGAGTAAAACACCATATTTTTATCCAAATTAATTGTGATCTGACTATCATAGAATATCAACCCACTTTCCTTAATTCTTCCAAGTTCCTCCAAAAAACACTTCATACATATCAATTCCTTCTTTTCTTATGTGATAGCCACATACTCTGCTTCCATTATAGATAGTGCTATAATCAACTACAACCTCAATATCCAACTTATAGAAATCCATAATAAGGTAAACAAAAAGCCTTTTATACTCTTACATGAATCAATATATTCACCAAATTTTGCATCAATGTAACCCTATAATATATAAACTATTCCAAAACACAATGCTATATCTTCCAAACATTTGAGATATAGCTTCCCTATTCACCTTTCCTAAATTCACTATAAACCGATTGATAACTCCCACTACATGTGAAATTTATAGCCTTGTACAAACCATGAAATACATTAGGATATCAACTATCATTTAAAACAAATATTTCTCTATGAAATTAACCTCATATTTAATTTTAGATGATTTCCCTTTGTATAACTTTATGTTTTCAACCAATGGGGTCGAAACAAGCTTACATCTGATCATTATAAATCATTTGATGACATTACATATATGATACTAAGAAAAAACCAACGTTATAGTCTTTTAATATCTTTTAATCCACATTCCCAAACTATTTTTGGATGCCTTGAGACCTTTTATCTTAAACCATCCAAAAAAATTATATATTTTCCTTCTGAATCTGTTTCATCTTTGGAATCGTAAGGATCATGTCATTCATATACAAGAGAAGGATGATAAACCCATAATACTTGAACAACTTTCAAGATAAAAAATGATATGAGCTGTTATGTACTAACCACTTCTCACTATAAAGTCATTGAAATTCTAGTTTCATTATATTGGAACTTGATTTAATCCATAAAGGCTTCGTTTCATCATGAAAACTAGTCCCTCATTTTATTTGTCTATGAAACCATACAAATAATTCATAAAAATTTCCTCCAAATATCCTTGAAGGAATTCCATATTCACATCCATATATTCTAGATGAATTCCTTTGAAAGAAAATACACTCAAAACTGTCCAGATAGTTGTATGTTTGACAATTGGTGAGAAAATTTTGGAGAATTCCACTCCTTACTTCTATTGAAACCCTTTGACAACCAACCCAACCTTGTACCTCTTTATACTATTTGCTTCTTATTTCAACTATAAGACCCATTTTTTATACAATCCTTTATTCCCTTGTGGTAGTTCTATTAGCTCCCAAGTTCCTTTAGCATGAAATGAACCCATTTCATCTTTCATGGATAACTCCCACTTTTTTGGAATCACTAATACTCATTGGTTCTTATAGGCTCTCGAAATCTTCTCCATCCATAAGAAAAAAGCAGTACACATTAGTTTTAATCCTTTGAACCAATCATATAATATTTGTAGAACTATATAACTCATCCTACAATTTTTTTCTTTATAAAACCACTATTTCTACAATTTCTCCTTTCAGACATTTTCCTCAAGCTTTGAATGTTTTTGATATTTCTAGTACTTCCTCTGGTCTTAATGATTCCTCCAAAATTTCTATGCCACCTGAAATTTTTGAAACTTTTTACCATCCAAAACTTTTGTTTTGATAAATTTAGATGTAGTTAATAGATTATTTGTTATCAACCCAATATTTCAACAAGTTCTAATCTTTCTACACGATATTTTCATTGAAAATGAAATTCCTATCTTTATTGATAATCTAATTGTTATTATCCTAAAGATGAAATCCATTTTTTTCATTACCATAATCAACAAAGAAACATTCTTGGTACTTTTTTTAAAAGTTTTTCCTAATACTTGGAATCAATAGGGATATAGGTGAGACTCAGAAAAACTTTTATGTGGGAAAATTCCAATTATTTTCCAGAACACTACTGTTCTAAAATATCCTATTCCAATGATCCACAAGGACTCTTGTTTACAGGGTAAGATGCACAATTGAAATCTTATTCCCAAAACACCTTGGGTATTATAGAATGAAGTCTCATGATTCAATCCTTCTCAGTTGGTGAATGGTTCATCTAATATGCTACACCATTATATTCCATTATACTAAGACCATTCTTCTCGAACCTGATTCTATTTCTCTAGAAAAAAAATTAGAAATTACCTAATACCATAATCTCCACCATTATCAAACCTTAATAACTTAATCTTACTCTCGGTCTCTTTCTGAACCATATCACTCTATATAATAAAAACTAAAAAAACCATATATTTGTGTTTAAGTAAGTAAATCCATACTTTCCTTGTTGAATCATTGATAATTTTAACAAAGTATAATGAGCTATTAGGAGAGTGGACTGGTAAAGGACCCCAAACATATGTATGAATGATCTCTAACTTATGAGATTTTTATACCCTTATATTTGTGATAAATGATACTTTTCACTGTATTCCAAGTATATAACTCTCATAAGATCTGAAATCCATGTGACCAAGATTCAGTATATCCTTAGTTGCTAAGGCTCACATGCTCTTCTCATACAGATGCCCAAGATGGTAATGTTAGATCTCTGGACTTCCAAATTTTTTCATTTGGTAAAATGTTGCTCCATTTAATATTCCCATCACATTCAATATTCAATATTTAAAATCTTTTTCCAAAACCTTGGAACCATGATTAATCTTCCATACTCTATTTGTGAAGCTTATTTCAAAACCTTCTTTATCTAGACATAAAACAAAAATTATATTCTTCTTTAACCCTAGTTCTGGATGAACTCCCTATAACTCTAGGAAGATTTTGGTTGATATTTAGAATTTAACATCAACCTTCCCCACATATCAAATAAATTCATCATCGGATAGATGGACCCCATCAAAACCTTTGGATACATAATTCACTAAGAATTTCCTATCAAACATGGAATAAAATAAATCCCCATAATCAATAATCCATGATTACAATAGAATATTAACACTCAATAATAAATGTATCTCACCTTCAACTATGATATTTAAGGAACTTAAACTTCCTAAATACCCCTTTTTGGAATTCACCCTATGATCCCTACAATATTTATTCAGGTGATCCTTAATCTCATGATACAAACATATGGGTTTCGGCCCAACAGATTTACCTCTACTTTTCTCCCTTGATCTATCTTCCAATTTATTTTGATCTTTATATTGAATATAAAATCCTTTACCTTCCATATTAAGTGTGGTTCTATAAGGATCCTGGACTTCCATTAGCCTAAGAATTTTATTTAGAATGAGATTAGGAACTCCATCAAACACTAAGTTAGTATTTGTAAAATAATTCATTATGAAAGTCACCATCACATCCCAAGATTCTAGAACCAATGATAGTAGAAAAAAATCCCATAAATTTTCTACAAATTTAAATTTAACTAGTTTAATATAACTTTAAATAATGTTAATTTTAATGACATGATCATATTATAGTCTTCCTTTTAATATTATCATGCCGAATAACCTCTATTTTATTAATACTTTGTTTATTACTATTGGATTCACATACATATTCACTAGGGCCTTTATCGGCCCCACTTTGGTCTTCACCTCTCAGATGTTATAAGAAACATTACATTCCATTAACATCCATATCATTATAAGTGTCTTTTAATCAATAATTTCCCATTATAGATTTTTCATTACCTCTGGTTTGAATCCTTTTAAAGGAAACTCAAGGTCCCTTAGAAATGGATAATACTCCATTTGTATTCGCTAAAAACTAAAGTATTCCCATTAAAATTTATCTACTTGTACATAAAATTATTATAATTCCATTCCTTTCAAAATATTTAACTCCCACTAAAATAAAAAATAGTAGAGATAATAATATTACCTAAATAGTCTAATTCCAATTGTGTAGATCCTTATTAAAATATAATATATGATATGAATTTTTTGGATTCAAAACCATCACAACCGCAAGAAAACCTCAAGAACATAAATTGAATAAAAAATTATAGAACTTATAGAAGTGTAAGAATACCATGATCTTAATATACCATAACATAAAATACAAACTACACCCAAGTCACCATGCCATATCGACACCCTCACACACTCAATAAAAACATAAATCCTTGAAAAAAACACATAAGTGGAAATAAAAGAAAACACGAAATGAAAACATGATATTTTATATTGTTTATACATTAGTCCTACATCCATGGGAGAACAATGTATCTTCCTTTCATTTCATGAAAGAAGAAAATATTACAATCATAATTTAAAAATTCACCCGATATTAGATCAAATCAAGTATTACATACTTCATCATCCACATAAGTCATCAAAACTCACCTTTATAGTGGGGGCCAATTGATCAATCAATTTTACTATATTTTGAGATTTATGGGGGGGGGAACTGTTGGTCTTAGACACCTATGATTTCCTATAGGTTACCCTTCCTAAAATGATGACTTCTAGTGAATTGTTCAAGTCATTCATACATATCCTTGAAAACCTATAGTTACTATGAATTAACTACAAAGCACAATCTATGAGGAATTTTATTCCACACACCATCATATGAACATGGATACCTATACTCCTAGTTCTAGAACTTGACCTTTAGGTCCAACTTGCCTCCAATAGACTTCTTCTTTCACATGAATCCCTCCAGGTTTGAACACAATGTTCTGGAGTTCCTCCTTCAGAACACATAGAATAAAAACATGAAAGAGTATTCATATTTTCTAAATTTTCCATATATATCATGATCTTTAACATGATTTATGATAATTCCATGTTTTATAGTGGTATTTTACTCAATATTATTTCATTCTTATTATTAGCCTTATCGAGAATCTAAGCTCACCCTTTTTATTATATCTTTTAAATCCCTAAAGAAACAAGTTCATTCCATAGGATAGGTGAACTATGGATTCAAGGATACACCTAAATTATATTGATGTATTATTTTTCATATATTATGTCTTAGTTCTTACAGAAATTAATCATAAATTTTCTATGAATTTTTTATATGTATATAATGAATGTATGTAATTTGATCACAAAATCTAGGAGTGTGGGGTTGGGGAATTTCAGTTGGTATTAGATACAAGTTTAGTTATTTTTGAAAATCAGGATAAAAACCATAGAAGAAAACCCTTAATTATAACAAACTAACATAAACATATAAACATAGAATTTCATATTCAAATTTATTGAGTTTATACTAATTATTTTTTATTAAATTTTTAATATGGTTGGAAAGAGAGATACACTATTTAGAATTACTAGTTTGGTGATATTATTTTATGTGATGATTGTCCCAATGTTCAAACAGACACCATGGGTGATAATTATGAAAACATAATGGCTATATTATCTAAAATGACTAAGATTATGGATAATAACCATGACCATATAGAGATTAATACTTCACTACAATGTGAATATTCAATAATTGATAAATTTATGAGGTAGTATCCACCACTCTTTAGTGGGTCCATGAATCAACTTGTTACTGAACAATGGAAATATTCATCAAATAAAATATTTATTATAGTAGAATTATATGAGAAATAGAATTTTGTGCTAGTTTATAATCTTGATTAAAAATATGACCAGTGGTGGTCATTAATAAAGAAAATAATAATCAAGAAGAGATTTAATCTATGTTATGGGGTGACTTTAAGAGGATATTACTTGATAAATATTTTCCTCACATTTTGTGAGTAAAATGGAATGAAAATTACTTAAGACAAAGTAGAAGGATGATGAACCCATAATTACATACAATGCTAACTTTACTTGGTTATCAATGTATGCTTCTAGATTTTTCATTGATCTTAAAAGTAAAATTTATAAATTTTATAATGACTTAAAGATAAATATTCATGGAAATATTGGAATTTAATATCTATGAAGAAATAATTCACAGTTCCAAGAAGGTATAAATATATTTCTCAGATACTCTTAGGTCTCATGGATTCCATGATATAAATAAAAAAGGGGAGAATCATGCTAGAATATCACTTTATAAAGAGAATAGGGAAATTAAATTTTAATACATAACCTATAAAATATATGGGAAAAATAATTCTTGTAATTATCTACACGGAATTAAAATGTGTTTTAAATGAGGAAATAATGGTCATAGATCTCATGAATTTAGATAAAGAGTAAATGAATAGAGATTAAGTGGTCATACTAAGACCCATGATAAATAAAATAAGGTTGTTTGAAATAAAAATCCCATGTTTTAGTGATTTAATTGTAATGAGGCTGAACATTATTCTAGTAATTTTTCCAAGTAGAGGATGAATAAAAGGGATTGACCCTAAAATACTCAAGTTCATGCTCAACATATACCACCACAATAACATAGTTGGAGTAAACCAAAAATGTTTCCATGGGTACTATACCCATTTTATTAAGAATGTATTTTACATTATTTGATTCTAGATCAACTCAATATTTTATACCATTCAAATTCTTGGTACGTATAAATTCATCACCTCAAAGGATAGATGTTGACTTATCTGTGGTAATAAAAAATGATGGATCGATTACTAACCAGGTATTAAGAGAACACCATGTTATGATTTGTGTGTAAGTATTACCTATCAATATATTACTTCTTCCCTTCGTTTAATTTGATATTATTTTGGGTATGTATTGGATCTTAACTTATAGGGCCAATATAAACCATTGAGATAAATTTGTTACCTTTAATCTATTAAATAAACCTAGATTAGTATTAAAATATAATGTGTGGAATGAAACTCACATCTTAACATATTCATGTGGAATGAAAAACTATTATCCTACTATTAGTATAGATCTATCACTCAAATAAAGTAGTAGAAGAAGGGAATATAGATGAAGGAAATGCCCATTATGTAAGAATCTGTACATTTCTTCCTAGAATAATTTCTTGGATATATCATGGATAAATATGTAAATTATTTAATTGATATGGTCCCTTGATATCTTCTTATATCATATCATGTATATAGAATGGATCCATTCGAGCTATAGGAGTTAAGGAATCTATTATAAAATATTTTGGATAAAGAGTTTAACTATTCTAGTGTGTATCTTATTTTATTTGGGAAGAAGAAGGATAAATATATGAGATTATGTATTGATTATAAATAAATTAATGGTATAATTATTAAGAATAAATACCAATTTACAAGAATTAATGATTTATACAATCAACTTCATGGTGTTCAACACTTTTCTAAGATTGACTTAAGATACAAGTATCATCAACTTAAGGTAAAAAAAGTGGATATACTGAATACTATATTTTAAATGAGGTATAGACTCTATGAATTTCTGGTAATTACCTTTGGTTTAAAAAATGTACTTATTGTGTTTATTAATTTAATAAATAGATTCTTTATAGGTTACCCTAATAAGTTTGTGGTATTCATTATTAATGACATTCTAATTTATTCTAAAATATATGAGGAGTATGAAAACCTTTTGAGGATTATTTTAAAAACCTTAAGGAGAAATTATTTATATATAAAGTTCAATAATTATGAATTATAGCTATAAAAAGTGTACTTTTTAGGGAATGTGATCACTGGTGAAGCTATTTCAATTAAACTTTCAAAGACTAAATTCATATAAGAATGGTCCAGGAGTTCATCTATGACTGAGATCTATAGATTTCTTGGTCTAACTAGGTACTATTGGTTCTTTGTAAATAATTTTTCATGCTTATCTAACAAATTCACCTAGTTAAAATGGAAAGGATATAATTTTACATGGACAAAAAATTATAAAGGAATCTTCCTTCATACCTCATACTTCATGGTTAAAGGCATTTGTTGACTATTTTTGTGGTTGGTTCAATAGTTTGAGTGGTGGTGAAGACATGAAGATATCCTTTGTGATAAAGGTGGTTCTATATCTCATTTTATAGTGTTGGTTTGGTCTTAATATTTGGCAGTGTATTTTTTATTGTGGTTGTTCTAGGTTGATGTTTCAATGGTTGGGTAAGCTACTTCATTAGTGTTTCATCATTGATTCTGGTAGTTCATTGGAATGATAATTAGGGATTTCATGCAGGAAGAGGTGAGCTCAATGATAAAGTGCATGGAGTCTCATACACATTAGCTAATTCACCAGGTGGAAATTGGATTGAGGTGTTGACACATGTCATGTTGGGTAATTGGTTCACTCAATCCCAATAATTCCAGTGATTCTTTAGATTTATATCTTGCTTTTTTGAAATTTATATTTTTTTGGTGTTTTTGAAATTATGGGATGCACTGGGTTTTATTGGATTATGGTATTTGGTTTATTATATTTTAGGATCCCTGTTAACCCAAAAGTGGTTTTATTAAAAAAATAAAGTATTTGGAGGAGTTAACTGATTTCACAAGTTAGAAGGATTATGTAACTATTTCTACTCTAAGGATAGAATAAAATTTCATGATCAATTCTCTAGTGAGGTTAGATTTTGGAATCATAAAGGAAGGAATGGATTCATATCTTTCCCATATAGTGCACTAACCATCATTACTTGAGAAGATAAATAGAATCTAGTGAGAAAATTATGTTTTGATAAAGATAATTGAATATGTGCAAGAAGGGAAGTTTCCCAATTTCAACATTGAGAAGGATGAATTTTTTAGATTTGGGAATTGATTATGTGTTCCATAAATACTTATGTTGAAAAAGGAATTACTATATGAATTATGTAACTCTTATTTCTCTATATATTCTAGGAGAACTAAGATAAATAGGTATGTTTGAGAGAATTATTATTTAGATAAAATGAATCATGAAATTGAAGACTATAATTAAACATTTCTTATGTTCCAAAAAGTTAAAGCAAAATGGATGTTACCTAAAGGGATGATACATCCATTTTCAATATTGATATGGAAGTAGGAAAATATCAAAATGGATTTTGTCACTGGTCTTCCAAATAAATCAATGGGGAAAAAGTCTATTTAAGTGGTGTTTGATCAATTGAAAAAAATCATTATATTTCATAGTAATAAGAGATAAATATATGGACCAACTTGTTAATATTTATATAAGGGAGGTGGTTAGGATTTATAGTGTGCTAATCTCCATTATCTCTGATTTTGATCGAAGGTTTACCTTGAAATTTTAGAGTCTTTAATGGGTTATAAGAACACAGATGTATTTTAGTATTGCTTACCACCCTCATACTGATAGATTATCTGAAAGGACTATCCAAACCTTAAAAATCATGTTAATGTCATGCTCAATGATTTCCATGGGAACTTGGATTAAGACCTTACCTTGGTGTAATTCTCATATAATAATATCTATCACTTTATAATTAATACGACACATTATGAGGTTCTCTATAGGAAGAAATTTTAAACTCTATCCTATTGGGATGAAGTTAGAGAGTGAAAATTATAGGGTCTGGAGTTAATTCAAGAGACCATAAAGAAGGTGAAGGTTATACAAAAACACATAAAAGTATCTCAAAGAAGATAGAAGAGGTATGCAGACAACTAATATCTATATAATGATTTTTAGTTTTGTGATCAAGTATTCTTGAAGATATCTCCTTGGAAAGGAATCATGAGATTTGGACACACGGATAATTAATCCCAAGATATATTTGTTCCTTTGAAATGTTGGATATAATAGAACCAATTACTTATTGATTTTATTTACTTCCAAATATTACCTGGTACATGATATATTTTATGCATATATTATAAGGAAGTATATTCCATAACCCTCACATATACTTTATATTGAAGAGGTGTGATTAGAATGTGATTTATTATAGAAAGACGAACCAGTTAAGATTCTTGAAAAGAGGGAGTAAGTTCTATGAAATTTAATAATTATATTTTTTAAAGTTATTTGGAGGAACAAAATGTTCTAGTAAGAAACACAGGATCGTGAGAGAGAAATGAAGAAAAAGTAACCAGATTTGTTCATTGAATCAGGTATGATTTAAAATTTTAATGATGATATTTCTATGGGGGGGATAATGTTATACATGAAAAATATATAAAAATAAATAATTCATTATTATTAAGTATGTAATAAAAATAAAAGATACATATTGACTAAGGCCTCTATCGCTAAGAGTGGACAATAAACAATAAAAAATAATGTGAGTGAAATGTAAATGTCTCCTAGCTTGTATTCTCTAATAAACATAATATACATAACAAGTATAGTATAGAAGAAAAATAATACAATCCATATAATAAACATTATGAGAAAATTAATTTTCTGAATAAGAATCATTATTTGAGGGAATGATTTTATAGGAAGTAAATATGACTATTGAGTATTATAACTATTTATAATCATAATCATTGATAATATAAACATCAACACTAGTGTATATTATAAGGGTAATGAAATAAGTTAATTGGTGTATAAAGGAGAATCATTCTGAGTGGATCCTCACCACTTTATTTTGTTTTAATAATTAAATAACTCTCATTTTTTATTTACTATTACTTATTTTTCTTAATATTGTTTATTATTATTATTATTTATTTATTATTTATCCATTTTTTATTCTTAATTATTATACATTTATATTTTTTTATTCTCACAATTTATATTGAATGTATTTTATTAAGAATAGGTTATAGAAGTTAAGTTACTTTTGTGTATGCTTCATTATTTAAATATTCACTTCAATACGATGAGAGTATAAATTTAACGAAGTGTAGACTTATGGAATTTACTTTTACATATAGATAAGTTTAATCTTAAAGAATAAAATTGTCATTAAGTAAAATACCCCTACATACTTAAATTTTACTTTTATATTCTGATTATTTAGTTTTATGTATTGAATGATCTATAAATTTGGAAAAGTAATGACCTTTACGTTTTACAACAATAGTTAGTATTTAATCCTATGTATAGAGACCACTTGAATTTTGGTAAAGTGTTTTATTTTTATTCATATAAAGATAATTTCATATATAACTCTTACGTATTATAATTTGATAAATTAATTTACTTTTATATATTCACTATGAACGAAATTACTTTTAAGTGTTCAATATGAAGTGAATTTTTTCCTTTACATATCGATCAGAAGTTAAGTAGAGTTGTATTTTCTCTTAGTATTTTACTCTTATTTATTATGGATAATAATCTTACATATTAATCAAAAGATAGTGACCTAGAAGTAAATTTTTCATAATCAAAGTGTCGAATTACTTATATATGGATCGAATGATAAGAAGGTTAATTTTACATATTTAGTGAAGATGTTTTAAAATTTATCAGTATGACTTTTACATTTATAAATAATCTTTAGTATTATCAGTGTGATGCATGGATTGATATTTATGGATAATTATCCAAATTTTGATATTCAAATTTTAAATGGTTGGAATTTCAAGAGGCGACATTCACATAATTATTGGGATTATTTAAATTGATTAAAGGATGATTATTATAGAGTATTTATGTAAATTATTATGGTAGGATTTAATGTTTTTTTGAGAATTGGAGATTTATTATCAGAATCCACTACTAATTTATTATAATGGTTATTATAGTGACTATATTATTTTAAATCTATTTATTATTCTAATGTCTATTTTATAGGTTTTCCATGTAAAGATAATCATTGATAATTGAAAAAGGATACTTATAGAGTATGAATAAATGGAATTATCCATTTTTTGTATTATCCATATATAGAAGGATAAATTTACTAGAATTGGTACACATAGAGACAACTTCTTGATACATGAAGTTCTAAAATTCTAAAAATATTAACCATCACCCAATTTCATTACTGGAAACCCTAATCTACACAATTACACTTACTTAAAGGGATAAAGCCTGCTACCAGAAATAAATTTTTTTATTTCAAAATCACCTTTTAAGGAAAATCAGGAAACCAACAAATTTTGGAACATATAAAATAATCAAACCTCATAAGAAATTAAAAAGAAATTTCAAAACAAATTAAAGTGATTATAATACTTAACCTTAATAAGTCACCATTAAATGAAGGTAACCTCCTTTTCTAGTTTTTCTTTAATGATATCCTCAAAGTGAGAATCCATCCTATACCAAGTCTACACATGTTCCTCTAGGCTTTTTCCCCTAATTGAAACCATGTATCAATATCATGTTCTATTTGTTAATCCATGAGGATTGTTATTCGTTCAAATCAACTCTTAATGGTCTTTCAAACATTATGTATGAATCCTACTTTGATATCTTAATTAGGAAATAATCCTATAAAATTTCTTCATTTGAGTGCATGAGAATCTCTTGGGAATTTTCAAATTCAATGACCTCTTTTTCAACATTCACCGGACTAGAGATAGATGGTTCCTCTGCTAGTGTTTTAGTCGCATCATAATCTCCTGGATCCACATGAATAATAGAACTCTTGAACTTATTATTTATATTTTCAATAATTTATTTTAAACTCTCTTGGGGGGGGGGGTTGACATTTACTTTCATACCTAGTAATAGTAGGGTTAGAAAAATTTGAGTAGTCCTTCTATCTCCACGACCTCCGCATATGCTGAATAAATCCATCTTAATCCATAAGGGTGTTATTTCATTTCTTTGAAGTGATAAATACTAATTTGTCTACATCAATAACCACCTTAATTGTCTTAATATAGTTTATTATTTTCATTATTTTATTGGGTTGTATCATTTGAACTATAATGTTTTTATTTGATCCATGTTGCATGGGTTATACCTCCCTTAAAAGGTACATATATTGGTTATGATTACCTGAAAAAAGATCATATACAATAGTTGCACTTTGAGTCAAATAAAATTTAGGGGTTCTAGTTGTGCCTTAGTCTAGTTAAATTCAAGGTTGGTTCTTCCTCCTCTTCAAAAGGAAGGTTTTGAGTTTGTGCCTCCAGGTGATAAAAAGGAAGGATTTTGATTTTGTACCATTAGAGTGAAAAAGGAATGTTGTAGAGAGCTATCATTTTCCTTAAAAAGTGATATATTTTAGTGTGTACCATACCTATAAAGGATTATTTGGAAGTTAAGAGTAGATGTAGGATAATTTTTATCCGAGCTACTATAAAAATCCTTGTGTTCTATTGTTCTTTAATATTTTTCTTATACTCTTCATACTTATTGCGTCATTTGTTTATAATTTTTTTAATCCTTTTATTCACTATATTCTAAATTACTTATTTAAATTAATTTGATTTTTAAGATTGAAAATTCACCCCTATTTTCTCTCAGCTATCACCATATCAGACCGATAATTGGTATATGAGTGAGAACTTATTTTGATATATATTTTTCACTAATTACTTTATTTTTGGTGATTTATGTTGTTTATTCACTAACCATATCCCAAAGATTAGAAATTATAAGATAAAGATTTATTTTTTATGATAGATATAAAGGAAAATTATGATGATAATAATAATTCCAAACCATCATTCTTTAACAATGTCAATTATTATCTTTGAAAAAGAAAATAGATATTTAATTAAGATATCATAATGAATAAATTTTTAATATCATGGTAAATCCTTATATAATTATTGAATTTGATTGTGATGATCTTACTGGTGTGAATTCTATTAATTATGATTTTACTTTAATAATGATGCATATACATTATTATTCTATTATTAAAAATATTTTTAACTAATTATGTAAATGTTCTACTGCATATAACACAAGGAAAACACTTTTGTATTATGAGAAGAATTAGAATATCTTAAATGTGAAAAAATGTTATTAAAATAGGGTTATTAATTTAGATTCTTATATTACTTATACTTGTCTTGAAAATATAGCTTCAACTTATTACAAGTTAGTTTCCAGGAGTAATAAAAATAAAATGAGTCAGGAAAGAAAGAAGATTTTTTCCTCAAGTGCACTTATTGAGGGCGAGGCACCTTTTGTTTGTCTAAATACCAACTCAATTGAATTATATTATTTAAAATAATCCTCCCAAAACCCTTTTTTAAAACATACTTATGTTCATGATGAATTACTATATAAACTTCTTAACATATTTCATGATACTTATGATGAATTACATGAACATTCTATGATATCTTTTAATACATCAGATGAAATTCAAATTGTTTATTTAATTACCTCCCATACTAATAATTTTGTTGCTGAAATTATACTTGAATATCATGATATGAATATTTATTTTTCACAAGACATTAATGTATTACTAGAATATAATCTCAATGATAAATGTGTATAAGATTTATGTGGATCTTCTGTTGAATTACATGTTGATGTTCTGCATAAAATACTTATTACTAAATCAAGTAATTTGTTTAATGATAAATATCAGGAAATATCTATCAAAGTAATACATGAATTATGTGATAATGTTTCCACTATAACTTTCATGTGTTTAAAACTCAAGGAGAAGTTTAATTATGTTAATACTAAGAATAAAATATTAAAATAAGAAAATAAGAATGCAAGAAATGTTGTTTCTTTTATTAATGAATCTAACAAGCCTTGTGTAGAAAAAAAATAGGTTTTGGAACAAGTATTAGTGTAAATAAAAAGGAAAACCAAATACCTTATGAGAAATAAAGTATATCCTTTTTGAAACCAATACCAATATATTGGAAAGGAAAAAAAGAGAAGAAAGGTATCAAAAATCATTTTGATACAAAAGGACATGATATATTATTCTGTGAAAAGAATTTTCACTATTATTATTTTACTACTCACTGTAAAATGCCACATTACCATTCCAAAGTTAAATAATATTTGGTTCCAAATAATTTAAAATATCAATCTATTGAACCCAAATTTAGTTATTTAACTAAGAAACTTTTTTAAGTTAGTTAGTGAAACTTTTTCTACTTGTTTTATATGATAGTTCATAGGATTTGTCTTCTTATGTGTTTATTCTTAATGTATGTATTTTTAGTTCATGAAATGTCCTTTCCTTTAATTCATTGCATATATTTATTTTAAATATAATGCATTCATACCGTTTTTAGTTTTATTATATTGTATGATGTCTTGAGCTATATTTTTAGATTATTATTATGGCTAGTGAGCATGTATTTATCATTTTGTTATTTTTTTTACTAGAATTTATTAACAATTTTTTATTTTTTAATTCATTTCATACCTTTTATAAATATTTGAATATTATTAACTTGTTTTTGTGGATCCTTGTATTTTTTTGTTTCTATAAAAGAGGATTTCATAGTGCATTCACTACTACAATTATTCAATAGGGAGAAGCTCAAATTTAGAGGTACATTTTAATATTTTTATCATTTACATATTTTCTTTAAAAAATGATTTATTATTTTATCATGCATCAGTTTAGGATGAGTTATTATTTTAACTATTATTGATCATGAAGTGTATTATTATTGGGAAAATATCCCTCAAGTCATCCTCTCAGTGTTTTTGGGGTGATTATGTTTGTTGAAAAAGTCAGATGACTGAGAATGAGTATAGTTGGTGTTGTTGAAGCATGTTTTTAAGGTGGCACAGTTTTCCAGTGTTTTCCAATTTTTTGGGCCTCAAAATCAGAAGTTTGTTATTTTATAAAAGGAATGTTTTCATCAAATTAGTCCCCGAAATATAGTTCATGGACCGTAAAGGAGGTTTTTATAACGACAAAGGAAAAATAAAAAAGGAAGGATTTCCACATAGAAACACTATGCAGACCACAAAGCGCGCTATACAGACCACATTGGAAACTAGTTCATGTGCGACCCAAAGTTCATGGGAGTCTTAAAGTTTGCGGGAAGAAATTATTTTAAGACTGAGAGGTGGTGATTTGTTTGTGGAAGAGATCAATCACTGTAAAGGATTAAGGCACTATAAGGACCTCATAACATAGTTTGTGAAGAAGGCTATACCGCATCTAAGATTTGGGTGATTCAGATTAGTAGGATTTTTGGATCTATTTGCCTATATATGGATCTCTAATCAAATCATTAGGTAGAGAAAATTTCATTATAAAACATCATCTCTCGGGGAATAATTTGGTAAAGTTAGAAAGAGTTCATGAAGAAATATTCCAAAAAAGAGAGAGTTTGTGGGGAAGCAATTTTGTAAAGGGCTGTCCATGAAGTTAGACTGCAGAATGGGGTTTATAGAGCTCTATATCCAACCAAGGAAAATGGTCCATGAATAAGGGGAAGTTTACAGAAGAAGAGTCCATATGCAAAGCAGGGATAGTCCGCAGAGGAAGATGTGATCTATGAAGCACTCATGCCATGCGGTGCAACTCAATTCGCAGAGGAAGAAAGGTTGCTCATGGGGGATTAAAGGAAGCTTTTATAGGCACTAAAATAGATTGTGAAAGAAATTTCCATAAACTAACATTTCATAGAAAAGTGGATTTCATCTACGGGTGAAAATGGGACTTCAACAAAGCATATACATATAGTTGAGGATGTGTGTATTCATGAAAATTAACTGACCTATAAGTCCATAAATTTTGAGTGAATCACTTCAAAGATTAGTGAGCAAAAGAAGAGTAATATGATGATCCTTTCCACTAGTAGTGATCCAAAGAAAGATACATAGGGAGTGACCCTTGAGAAAGCAGTGAGTTGACCCTAAAGTTGTAAAGGCAGTTAGCCTAGACATATAAGTGATCTAGCCCGAACCTTGTAATTTGGAAGTGAGATTTAGTGGATTTGGTACATCAAAAAATTGTCATTGTATGCTCCTTGGATGTATCCTAGTGAGGGAGAACCAATTAAAAATGGCTTTGTCTCATGCATGATTTTGTTTCTGTTCATATATTGATACATGAAAGAGAGAGAAGAGTGTTTTGTCTAACAATGAAACAAGATCTGAAGGGAAAGTTATTTTAATTTGTCATACCTTGATTCAACCCCTCTCAGGGTATTTAACCTAATTGTGCTAACAATTGGTATTAGAGGGAAATATTTTAAATTAGTGGTTCTCTCTTAGTAGAAGAAATGGATATTGTTAATCACAAAGGGATTTCGATCTTTGATGGAAACAATTTTAAATTATGGAAGAATTGGATGAATCATTTATTTCGATCATTATAAATGGATGTATTACAATATATATTCATGGAATATCATCCAATATTAACACTGGTGCTTTATCAGAAGCTGATTTAAGGGAGTTGGATGCTGATGCTAAAGGAATCAATGGTTTAGGGGGAGCCCTATATAATGAAATATATATTAAGGTGATGTCATGTAAGTCATCACATGATATGTGGGAAAAAGTACTGAATATTTATGAGGGAGACTCAAAAGTTAGATAAACAAAGCTATAGGTTCTATGGAACAAATATGAGGATCCGAAAATGAACCCTAATGGGTCTATTGATATATTCTTTGACTAGGTGAATATTGTTATTGAAGACATGCGAGGTCTCAGAAAAAATATTAAAGATATAAATATTGTTAAGTGCATATTGAGAAAACTACCACCTCAGTTTAATCTAAAAATTTATGTATTGGAAGATAAATATATGAAGGAGCCACGAAATTAGATAGCTTGAAAACTACTCTTGTTTTATATGAGATGAAAAATTATGATAATGATGCTATGGAAAAGGGGAAGTCCAAATAAGTGAGATTCAAGGCCATGGAGAAGCTCACTATTGAAGATAGTCAAGGAGAAGAAAATTTGGATGATTTCATGTAATTTATCTCCTTAAATATACAAAGAAGAAGAGGAAATTTCAAAGGTAAATTCCACTTGCATGATTTCAATACAGAAAGATTAGACATTTTGCAGCAAAGTATCCTAATAAGTTTAAAGATGTCGATGAATACAATGATGAAATTCATGGGAAAAAGTAGTCAAAAAATGTGAAAGGTAGAAGAAGTGCTAAAATAAATTTCTTCAAAAAGAAGAACTTGATTTAAAAAGAAGATAATAGCTCAGAAGAATCCAAGGTAGAAGAGTTGGAGGACTGTAAGGATTGTGAAGCAGATGCTATGGTGGCCGTTGTAAAAAATTATCAAACAAGGGAAGAAATCGACAATGATGAGGGATAATTTGAAGGAAGAATAGAAGTTTGAGAAAAATGAAGAAATTGAAAAACTAAAGTCTTCATTGCTAGAGAGATCAGAAAAGGTTGTTGATTACAAAATCAAAATTGAATAAAAGAATAGAGAAATCTATATTTTGACTAATACTACAAAAGATCAAATCAAATTCATCAAAGATCTTGAAGAGTAAGTTGTTAGTATACGAATGAAAGTGAAAGATCAGGAGAAAATCTTGATTATAAAAAAGTAAGATACATAGGAAACATAACAAGGAAAAGTATAATTTAAAGTTATAGTGAAGAAGAAAAAGGAGTTTTAGGAAATAAAATGATTGATCATAATGATACACCTGGCATAGGGCTTGATCGCAAAAAGACAACAATAATGGTTGAAGTTAGACCACAAGCTCCCACTCCAAGGTTAAAGATTGATATTGGTATGAATCATAATCAGAAGATTCAAAGAACCCAATGAGTAACTAGTAGTGGAGTATTGCCACAAATAAATTCCCCTCACATTAGTTGTTATTTTTGTGAAAAAATGGGGCACTCACAAAATGTATGTTCCATAGCCAAGAGGTATCGAAAGGAATAAGATCCACAAAGGCATCCATAGAGAACTCAATTTTACAAAAGATCATTTTATGGTCATTGTTTCATGTGTGGAGGATTTGAGAACATGGAAAGATAATTCTCATCGATAATGTAGAGAAATTTTCTGAAACATAATGAATGTGTTCTTAAGTATAATTTCAATGTATCATCAATTGATATGAAGATGAAAAATTGGTTTACAAAATTTCAAGATAAAGATGGTCTATCATACTTTGAGGGAGATCAGTATTATCAATCCATACCGAGTATAAAGTTAAAAACATAGATAAAAAAGAAGAAATTTGAACAGGAAGTGGTTACATATATTTATTTTAAAGCATAAGATCGTACTGGAATATGGATCATTAATAGTGGATACACCTCTTATATGATAAGAAATAAGTATATGGTGATAGAAATTAGGTACGATAAGGAAGGTATCATAAGATTTGGTAATGATGAAGGCCTGAAGATTATTGGATCAATAAAATCCAAGTTTAGGGGAAAAGACATGAGATGCATAGACGTATTAGTTTTTGAAGGTATTAATCACAACATATTAAGTGTAAGTCAACTGTGTGACTTAGGAAATTCCATAAGATTTTCAAAGAAATTATGCTTCATCAAGGAAAAATACGGTGCAATGGTTTTTTAGGGAAAACATATGAAAGGGAATCTCTACCTTGTGAGTGGATAAGAAGATATATGCTTTCTATCCAAGGAATAAGAAAAAAAGTTATATCATAAAAGTCTTGGTCCCTTGAGCCAAACTTCCCTAGAACATCTAGTGAAATATGATGCTGCTCGAAACATTCCTAGATTATCATGTGATTATACCAATATGTGCGATGCTTTTCAAAAAGGGGAAATCATTTGAAATACATATAAGGAAAAAGAGAAAAGGTCAATAAAATTTCTTGAGTTGGTGAATATTGATGTATGTGTACCTATTTCACCAAGATCTATTTATGGGAGGAGATATTACATTGTCTTCATTAATGATTTTAGTATAATGGAATGGGTTTAAATAATCACTCACAAATATGAGGTGTTTAGTTGCATAAAAACTTATCAAAGGGAAGTTATGAAGATAATAGGTCAAACAATCTAGAAGATCTGAACAGACAATGGAACAGAATTCACAAATATCCCAGTAGAGGATTATCTTGAGAAACATAGGATAAGAAACCAAGTTTCAATAGTAAGAACACCACATAATAATAGATTAGTTGATAGAAATAATTGAATTATCAAAAACATGGGTAGAAAAATTATCATTGAGAAAGACCTTCCATATAATTTTTGTAAATAAGTAGTGATAAAATCAATCTACACATCAAATAGAGTGTTATTGTGTCCAAAAGAATATAAGACTCCATATGATCTATGGTATGGAAAGAAACCAACATTGAAGTAATTTCGAGTCTTCAGATGTAAGTGTTTCATTATCAATAAGGGGAAACATAGGAAGTTTGAATCCCAAGGAGTCAAAGGGATATTTTTTGGCTACACAAAGAAAATAAAAGCATATAAATGCTTCAATAAGTGGCTAGGAAAGTTTATTGAAAGTCATGATGTAACTATAGTAGAGAATGAGTAAAATCTTCAAAAAATACATGATCAGTCTCAGGAGGATAGTGATGAAGAGATAATAATATTAGGGGATGTTCTGGTTGTAGAGGATTATTTATGAGATGATTTAGATAAAGAAAAGGATGATCACATTTCAGTATCTACACAAAGAGTAAAGACGAGATCTGAAATTGATATATAGAACATAATTGGTGACCAAACAAAAATAGTGAATACAAGGAGAATAAAGACTCTACAACAAGAATCATACTTATCACAAGAATAAAGAGATTAACCAAATTGAGAATAGTTAGACATGTGAGATTGTTTCGAGGTCAACGGAAAAGAATATCATCGACACTAAATGGGTCTTTTGCAACAAGATGAATGAAGATGGTGCTGTGATTTGAAACAAGGCACGACTAGTATAAGGCCTCGGCCTTAAACACTACATAATGTTGAGTTAATTCAAGAATTAACATTTTAGGATCTTTTCAGGTTTAGAGTTTTAGATAATTAGGCCACAACTATTATATAACATCTCAAAATTTATAATGTAGACAAGTCTACACGCTATCAATTTTTTTCATAATCTAAAACATTTTAAAATAAAACATGATTTCATTTCTTGATAAAAATATTCTTGACATCTTAATTTATATTACCTATCCTTAAAACTTATGGAAAACATTTCAAAAAATTTGGGTGATAACAAAAATCTCATTAAGGGATAGAAAATAAGTAATATAACTATTAGTCCATGAAAACATTTCCATAAAATAATAATTTTCACCCATAAAACATAAAATATTTAACATACCTAATGAAATCACAATATTCATAAAAAATTATTAGAAATCATAAATCATAAAGGTAACTTGTGGTATCCATATTATACTTACACTGTATCTTTCACATCTACACAGGGAGTAACCTTTGTGGTTACATTTAGAATACCCATCACTGTACATTCCCTAAATATCTTAGGAGAAACCCTATCATTTAACTCCGTCTCATTACCCAATGCATTGGAGAACTATCATGGACTCAAACACCCTCAGTTTATCACAAAACCACCTATATACATAAAAAATTCCCAAGAACTCTAACATAATCATAACACATAAAACAAACTTAAAAGAAAAATAACATTTCCACTTTAAAATCACATTTTATCTTTACAAGCCACACACTCATAAATAAAAACACATTATATTAAAATAACAGTGTAAAACTGTAAAATAAACATAAAATCATCAAAGAAACATAAAAGTGATAAATTCGTTTCATGAAGTATATGTTAAATAAAACATTCCAAGTTATTTAAATAATCAATCCATTTTAAAAAAAATATTAAAACATTTAAAAAGAATATTTTTAATCAAAGTGTCCCATACCACTCTGAAATTTTTTAAAGGAGTTAAAATTTTAAAACATTCATGTCCATATAAATAAATAATTAAAACCATTTTGAATAAATGGATATAAATGAGAAATATTTAGAAGAATAAATCTTTAAAACATTTAAAACGATGTTTTAGTTAAAGAGTCTCTTACAAAGATAATTTTTCTAATCAAATAGATAGATTATGTGAATTAACTATAAATACACATAAATAAAGTATAAATAAAATATAATATATCCAAAATTAATTTCACACATAATAATTGAATTACATAACCAAGAAGTTGATATTTAACCCAAAGAATGGAAGTTGGGTTATGAAATTCCCTTACAAAGTTCGTATCAATGACATAAGAATTTATCAATGGAGTGATTATGTGTAGAAAAATTATATCCACATAAAGGTAATTGGAAATTACAATATAAATAATTAAAATTTATTCCACACATAATCTTGGCATAATATAATCAACAAAGTATGCGTAAAATCCAATGAGTGGAAATTGAGTTCAGAAATTCCATTACCTTGAGTCCGACTCATTACATATAATTGTTATATTAATGGATAATAAACATAGGTTAATTTATAATTTCTTGAGAATTTTTTTCAATTTTATTATTAATTTTATATCACTTATTACCATTTTATAAAATTACATAATTATTTAAGTTCATATCAGAAGTTTTGTGGATATTCGGTACTTGAGTCGAAAATGAACTTGTTTATGATATAAATTGTCCATGTGGTCATAAGCCCAAAATCTCAAGAATCTAAAACATGATATAAATATCTTATATATTAATTATATAATTATTTATAATAATCTATTAAGAAAAACAAAAAGAACCGTTCATAGAGACGATAGACTGTACGTACACATGAACGCTATTTTCATTTTTCATGTTGTATTAAAAGAGTGAAATTAAATGAAATGTATATAAATATGTATAAAAATATAATATCATTAAATTAGAATTAATATTTTATTTATATTATATATTTTTACTAAAATAATCCTTAATAAATTCCATGTGATGTGTGAACGAATCACATCATTTTGAGGAGGCGGTAGTCCACACATCCCCAAACGAAGTTATCGTATAACAACAATATGGAAAGTATGAAGGTATGTTTAATATAACATATCAAGAATATGAAATAGGTTATAATTTACATATTAAAATATTATTTTAACATAAAAATTGTTTTAATACCATCCATGAAGGCGGTAGGGGAAAAAGAACAAAAACATTATTCATGAAGGCGATTAACCGACATTACTTGGATACCAATTTCATTTATTTGAATAAGAGGAAGTGAGAAATGAAATGGATATGAGATATTCCATTAAAAAAATAACACTCTAGTATATAAATTATTATATATTAATCCTGAATTGATGGATTAAGGAGGTGGGGATAATGTAGAAAAAGAAAATAAATTAAGAGAGGTACTTTGAGAAAATTACCTCTTGAATACCCCCTCCTTGAAAGACCCTTGAGGACATTGTATTTGGTCTTTTGGTGAGGCCAAAGGAACTTAGACATGAGTAAATTTAATAGGAGAGTTTTGGGAAGATATTTTAGGATCTAAAATGCTTTGTGGGTTGAAATAGGGTGGTGGAGAGGTGGTATTTATACTTGAGGTGAGGTGGGTTTAAGTGATTAATTTATCAATTATTTTATATTAAAATCCAACCATATAGATGTGGAATTAAATTACATGACTTTGGATTGTAATTAATGTTTTATAGGTTGGTTAGGGTTGATAAACTCCTCAAAAAACCATTAAATTCTGTAGTTTTTAGGTATGTTAAGCATTTAACTTTTAACTTTAACCCTTGTCAAAAGTTTACTTTTTCTACGGTAAATAATTTTTTTACCATGGTAACTTTTTTATACCTAAAAATAAAAATGGCCTTACAAACTAATTTGGAACTTATAATTACAAATATTTAATCAATTTTATCTAATTCAATTAGTATAATTGGAAAAATTTGATTTAAAATTAATTCTGCAAAAAAAAAAACTAAAAAGTGGGTTTTTAAAGTGAAATGTTTAAGAGTTTAAAATGTTTTCATATCTAATTTCAATTTGAAATTGATTAAAATGACCAAAATTATATTAAATTATAAAAAATAGTCAAAATATACTTTAAAATCAATTAAAATTATAATCTAACAATATAAATAATTTAGAAAAAAACAGTTTTCAATTAAAATGAATTATTTTTCACTATTCACTAAAATAATAAAGTTATCAAAAAAATACCAAAATTTATCCAAACTTAATTTTTATTTTTAATTCCAAATAATAAGTTTTTTTTCAAATATAACATATAAAGGTATCAAAAACTATATTTAAAATGAGTTTTATATGAAAAGGCTATAAAACTACCTTTTAATAATATTAGAGTTTTTATACCTAAAATTTGATTTATTATTATTTTAAGCATCTAAATTTTATTATAATAAATTAAAAACATTTAATAAACATGTGTAAACATAATATAGTTTGTTCTGTTCATTCCTCAAAATACAACGTCTTGGTGATAACTACCATTTAAAATAATAATATTAATAATGTATTATTTTTCGGTATATCTTAGTCTTGTGTGAAACATAAGATTTTGGAGAAAATAATTATTGTGTGTTAGGTAAGATATCATACATAGTGTCCCCTTTGAACTAAAATTAATATCTAATTCATAAATATTAATAGATATGAAAAAGTATTATTCTATAATTACCTGGGATGTTACATTCTCCCCTCTTTTGAAAATTGCATCCTCAAAATTTTAATTCAGGGTCAGTAATAAGGTATGACTTTACAAAATTACTTCATTGAAATACCACATAGGAAAAAGAGTCAATAAAAATTTAAATTTAAAAGAAATAAAGTGAAGTAAAAAGGTCACATGTGATAACACATACTAGGATTACATGTATGAAAACATAGATATGGAAGAAAAACTAATTATCAAATTTTGATGGAGAGTGATAGAAAACATGATCAGGAGAAAGTTAAAAATCAGAAAACCCAAAAATTATGATGGGTTAAATAGTCTTTTATTTCATAGTAGGAAAATAAAATGGAAATTTTTTTTTTCTTAAGATCCTTTTTATAAAGTTGAGGAATTATTTTACTACTTAGAATAAGAACGTAAATAAATATACTTACTTGACAAGTAGATTTTCATCCATTAATTTAATTCCACCATGAAATCATATTTTTCTCCAAACAATGAGTATTTAAGATGAATTTTTCATGCCTAAAGAACTATAATCAACTACTAAAAACTCACATCAACCACAAAAGGTTAACTATCTATTTATTCTACCTTTAAACATTAACCAAAACCAAACAGGTTAGGATAAGATCAAATAATTCCCCCAAAATAATAAACCATTGTGTTATGGAAAACTACTTTTAATATCTAAAATTCAAAATTAATACCCAAAGTTCAATATAGACCATTTGATAAATAATTATCCTTAAAATTCCTCAAAATAATCCAAAACTAAGATTGAGCCCCAAAAATTAGAAGGATTGGATAACATAGACTTCCAAGATAAATTTTAACATTTATCTCCAAATAACATCAATCACTCTTAATGTCTCATACCAAAAATTTAATTTCCAAAATCATATATTCTCTAATACAGTTTAATAATTTCCATAAATAACCTAAATCACTATAAGTCCTTAATAAAAACATAGATTCTTTCAAAATAAAATTGAACCATTATTGCTCTTATAAAATCCCATAGTATTCTATTTTCCTTAGGCATAGTGGGTTCCCAAAATAGTGAACAACTTCCAAAATAAAAATTATCACTTAATTCCCAAATCAGTTTATAATTCCAAGGATACCCATTTGATAAAACATAAGTTCTAAAAATTAATTTCTTCTTATTCCATCAACTCATTTAACTAAAAATAAAAAGTCATACCAACTAGGGACTTCACATAGGCCAGTGGTAGGCGATGCACCCTTATCACCCTTCGGTTGTGGGTTCGATTCCCTCAGCCTTTCCAAAAGCGATGGGTTTTCCCCCATCCTACGAGTTGTCCTTTTTAAAAAACTGTATAATTATTATAATATTCACAAAATTAGATAAAATCATAAAAAATAACCATAACATATTTTAACCTCAAAGGTTATCTCATACCTTTCATTTTGCATCCCAAAATGTAATATCCCATAATTACCACAAAATAAATATCATATAAATCCTAAAGGTTATTCATACCTTTATAATTATGTCCACATAAGTAAAGATAATTATTACTTGAATAAAATTTTCACATAACAAACCTTAGGGTTACACATACCAGAAAAATTCTTCCAAAGTAATCCCATCATCAAAAGATCATTAATACTTTTAAACATTTCATCATCCATAGATCAAACATAAATCTCAAATACATTATATGTATAATTCTAAATCATTCATAATTATTCATGTTTCCTTAATCACAATTTTCTATATTATTCCTTAATAATTATTTTCTATAAACAAAAAAATGAATTATGTCCTAAGATTCAATAATGTAAAAACATGAGTCAAGAAATAATCCATACCTTTCATATGTCATTTTTAGTTTCCTAATCTTCAATTGGAATGACATTAGGCATCGCTAAACATATATTTATACTATCCTACTAATACCATTCCTAAACCTTCTTCGTAGGAAATCTACTTACAAAAAGACCATACTCTCCATATTTAAAACATTCAAATGATTCCTCAAAAAGAACTTCTTTACCTTTCCTAGAGTCAATTGAGCGCTTCTTTTTTCCTTGGAAGGTTATTGATTTATGACCTTAATTACCACATATAAAACACCTTCCAATACCTTTAAAACATTTTTCTAAGTGTTTCTTTCCACATCCTTGACACATATATTGATTAATATTCTTACCTTTTTGATCATTATTACCTGAACTTCTGCAAGGATTCTTTTCTCTCATATATGATGCATTAGAAAAATCACAAAGGTTCAAGTGGTTAATCACTACTCCCAATAGTTGGTTTAGAATAACCAATATAGTTATATTTGTATCTCCCATTTCATTTTATTTCTTATTCATAGAACCACCACATTTTCCTTCACATCCATTGTTACTTTGGCGCCTACTAGATCAAACCATTTACTAAAACCAAAAAGGTTAGTGTGAGTATATCAATAAAATCATCATATGAGGAAGATAAAAACTAAGATATAATTATTCATGTTATCTCAAAATTATTCAATTTATCTAAAATAACTATGACTCTTTCTATTATTATAACCATTATGGTTATATATAACTTGTAACTTATGCTTAAATATCACTCTAACCTCTAAAGTTATCTAAACCTCCCTCTGATACCAACTATAAGGACCCAACCTTAAACATTACATAATCATGAGTTAAGTCAATAATTCACATTGATGATATTTCTAGGTTTATAGTTTTATATAATTAGGCCATAACTATTACATAACATCTCAAAATTTACAATGTAGAAAAGTATACATGCTATCCATTTTTTTCATAATCTAAAACATTATAAAGTAAAACGTGTTTTTCTTTCTTGATAAAAAAATTCTTGACTTCTTCCTTTATCTTACCCATCCTAAAAACCTATGGATTTTTTTTAAAAACTTGGTATGAGCACAAAAATCTCAGTAAGGAATATAAAATAAGGAATGAAACCATTAGTCCATGAAAACATTTCCACAAAATCACACTTTTCACCCATAAAACATAAACTCATTGACATACCTCTTGAAATAATAATATTCCTGAAAACATTATTAGTAATCATAAATCATAAAGGAAACTTGTGGTATCCATATCATACTTACATTATATATTTCATATCTACATAGGAAGTAACCTTTATGGTTACGTTTGGAATACCCATCACAATATATTCCCTAAATCTCTTAGAAGAAACCCTATCGTTTAACTTCATCTCATTACCCAATGCATTTGAGAGATATCATGAGATAACCCAACCTCATTTTATCATGGAACCACTCATATACATAATAAATTCCAAATAACCATAACATAATCATAACACATAAAACAAGCTTAAAGGAAAAATGACATTTTCACTTTGAAACCACATTTTATCTTTATAAGCCACACACTGAAAAATGAGAACAAAATATTTTAAAATAAAAGTGTAAAATTTCAAAGTAAATATCAAATAAAAAAAGTGACATAAAAGTGAGAAATTTGGTACATGAATTATATGTTAAATAAAACATTCTAAGTTATTGAAATAATCAATCCATTTTTAAAACAATATTAAAACATTTAAAAAGAATCTTTTGAATCAAAGTGTCCCATACTACTTTGAATTTTTTTAAAGGATTTAATATTTTAAGACATTAGTTTACATATAAATAAATCCTCAAAACCATTTTTAATACATGTAAATCAATGATAAATATTTATAAGAATAAATCTTTAAAACATTTAAAACGATGTTTTTGTTAAAGTGCCTCTTACAAAGATCATTTTTCTAATAAAATAGATCGATTATGTGTATTCAGTATAAATACACATAAATCAAGTATAAATACAAGATAATATATCCAAAATTAATTTCACACATATTATTTTAATGACATAATCAAGAAGTATAAATATAACCCAAAGAATGGAAGTTGGGTTAAGAAATTCCCTTACAAAGTTCGTATTAATGAAATAAGAATTTATCAATGGGGTGATTATGTGTATAAAAAGTATATCCACATAAAGTTAAGTGGAAATTACAACATAAATAAATAAATAGTGACTCCACACATAATATTTTCATAATATAATCAACAAAGTATGCGTAAAACCCAATGAGTAGAAATTGATTTCAGAAATTCTCTTACCTTGAGTCTGACTCCTCATGTACAATCAATATATTCCTAAATAATAAAATTTGGTTAATTTATAATTTATTTGTAACATTTTTCAAGTTTATTATTCCTTTTATATCACTCATTACCATGTTATAAAAATTACATAATTATTTAAGTTCATATCAGACGTTTTATCGATATTCAGTACTTGAGTCGAAAATGAACTTATTTATGATGAAAATTTTGCATGTGTTCATAAGTAAAACATCTCAAAAATATAAAACATGATATAAATATTATAAGGACCCAAAATTAAAAATTACATAATCTTAAATTAAGTTAATAATTCACATTGAGGATCATTTTAGGTTTATAGTTTTAGAGAATTCGACCATAACTATTACATTACATCTCAAAAATTACAAAGTAGACACTTCTACTTAGTTTCCATTTTTTTCATAAAATAAAAACTATTTAAAAAATAAATATATCTAGTTCCATGTTTTAGACAACATGACTTTTCCTTGATCCCATACTTGACCCTATTAATCTTTAAGTCCTGTAAAAACATTTCAAAACTTTGGATGAGCATAAAATGCTCAGTAAGGGTTATAAAATAAGGAAAGGAAAAATTAACCCATAAATAAATACAAATCAATGAAACCATACTTTTCAATCATAACATACATCATGAAATCATAATATTTATGAATAACACAAAAAAATCATAAATCATAAAGGTTACTTATGGCATATATAACATACTTACGTTGTAGATTTCATAGCTACGTAGGGAGTTACATTTGGAATACCCATAAAAATATATTACCTAAATCTCTTAGGAGAAACATTAACATTTACCTCCTTCACGTTACCCAATGCATTAGAGAGCTATCTCGGGCTCACCCGCCCTAGGTTTATCACAGAACCACCCGTATATGTAAACAATTTCCAAGAACCATAACATATTCATAACATATAAAACAAGAATAAAGGAAAGATAACATTTCCACATTGCAATCACAATATATCATTTCAAGATGTTGACATAATCAATGCTTTATCAAACCATTTAAAACATTTAATAAATATATTTTTGAATCAAAGTGTCCCATACCGCTTTGAAACTTTTAAAATAAATTAACATTTAAAAACTTTAATGTCTATATAAATAAATCCTTAAAACCATTTTTAAAACATGGACATCAATGATAAATATTTAGAAGAATAAATATTTAAAAAAATTTAAAACAATGTTTTAGTTAAAGAGTCCCTTACCCCTTGTGAAAATACTTGAATAAAAATAATTTCAGAATAACATTAATAAAATATTATAAGATCATGAGAAATAAGGAGATTCATGATATAATATTTAAAATAGTAGTATATACACCATATAAAAGTTAATTGGTGTATAATAACAAATAACTCTCAATGGAATGTAAATTGTGACAAAATACCTTTCAAAGATCGTATAAATGACATAAGAATTTATCAATGAGGTGATTATGTGTTGAAAAAGTATATCCACAAAAATGGAAGTGTAAATGTCAACATAAATAAATAAATATGGATTTCAAACATAATCATGACATAATATAATCAATGAAGTATGCGTAAAACTCAAAGAGTTGAAATTGAGTTTAGAAATCCCCTTACGAAAATTTGACAGCCTAACAACATCACATAAAAAATCAGAAAATGAATTGATGAGAGAGAAAAATGTCTCTCATCACATGGACAAAAAATTTATAGTAATAAGGATATAGAAGAACATATCCCAACATAAGAGAATGGAAATTCAAAGACATAACATAAAATAAGTCTTTGACTAAAAAAGGAAGGTGAAAGGTTCCCTTACTAAGATAGTATCATTACATTAAGAATAAATCAGTGAAATAATTATGTGTGAAAAATAAAAATACACAAAATATAAGTGGATGTAAAACAATCTGAGGTCATTCACACATATTCATAGCACGCTATAATCAAGAAGTAGAAGTTTAACCTAGAGAATGGAAATTGGGTTAAGAAGTTCCCTTACCTCATGTCCGACTTGACTCGTTCGTTCCTTGTTCTTCATGAATAATAAAATTAAGTTAATTTATAATTTATTCAGAACATTTTTCATGTTTATTATTCCTTTTATATCACTTATTACCTTTTAATAAGAATTAGTTAATTATTTGAGTTCATATCAGACATTTTGTTGATGTTCAGAATTTGAGTTAAAAATGAACTTGTTATAATTACAATTTGTCCATGTGGTTAAAATTAAATTATGTACAGAATAATATTCATGATTTAGATATCATATATATCATATATATCCAGTATATATGTATTTATAATATTCCATAACATTTGGACATAATAAATGAAATGCACCGTCCATGGAGACGGTAAACCATACGTACGCATGAACGCTACTTTCATTTATATTTCATATTTAATGGAATAAAAAATTAATGATATATAGATATATTATAATTCTATTATAATATCATATATAATTTCAGTAATTACATCCTTTATACATTCTATGTACGGAATGAAGGAGTCATATCACTTTGAGGGAGCGGTAGTCCGCACTTCCTCAAATGAAATTATCGTATTTATCCATTATGGAAACCATAAAGGTATGATATTAATAAAAAATATATAAGGATAGATAATATATAAATATAATATATATTACATATAAATACAGTTTCATAATAATTTCTACCATGAGAGGCAGTAGGAGATAATCGAACAATCATCATTTCGTGAGGCAGTGGTTCATCGTACACAGAAACAGTATGTTCGTATCCATTATATGGAGGTGTGTGTAAATGTAGTTTGAATAATTATCATAAAAAAACCTAGTATATTGAGGATACTGGTGTTTTTATGTAAACATAGAATAATAAGAGCATAGGGAGTGAATAATTAAAATAAAATAAGAGAACTTGGGGGAAGACGTTACCTTTAAATCGGGTAACTCCCTTTGGTTTGAACCAAAAAGATTTCTTAAAGTGCTTTCTGCCTAAGGTAAGGATTCTAGGAGTAATAGAGAGATCTTTAGAGATTATTTGGGTAGATTTTGGACAATCAAAGGGGCTTGAGAGGCGTGAGTAAGGGTTATAGGTCATGGATTTTTATAAAGGGGATGAGGGGACCTTTAGGAAAGTTTGAAAATATTATTTTATTATATAATGATTTTTGATTTATAAAGGTCCAAAACTTATTTAATTAGAATATAAGGTGTATATAAGTATAAATAAAATCATTCAATAATAATTTTACAGTTTTTGGATATTTTTTAATCCTTATATTTTTTATTTAACCCTTTGTTAACTTATTTAACTTTTACCATGTCCTCTTATATATTCATACTATATGGTTAATATATTTACTATAAAATTATAATAAACCCAAAATGTATCATTAATGAAAATTTTAACATCATATATGTAATTTGGATGAATATTATATTTTTAGGACTATTTTATCATTTAATAAAATATTGATGGATTTAAAAACTCCTTTTTGTCAATTTTAATATTATTCATATCATGGATTTTTAAAAAATAAAAAACAAATTTATTATTTAGAAAAAACTTCATTAATTAAAATATAAAAAGTCATAATAATCTATAAAATTCGTGGATGGCATAATAAGGTTAAAAATAAATTTATTTTAATATTTATAATATCATTTATTTGAATCCTTTATTAATGAAGCAATTACTACATCACCATTGTGTTATAAATAAGTTTATTTATTGTCTAAAATTTATAAATAAAATACCATGATGTAGGAAATATTTTTATCTTTCAAATTAATATTTATAGTTGAAGATATAACTTATATAACCCCATATAAAAATTTGTTTAGTAAAACAATTCATGTTTATGTTATTTTTGTCCTTACTTTGAATTAATTAATATAAAGTGTCATTATCACTCCCAAGTGACTCCATGGGGTCCCAAAATCAACCCAAGGATTCCCATGGTATGAAATGTATCCGAAAATAGGGTTAGGACAAGTTTAAGGGTAATTTAATATTACTATAATATTATTTTTCACCCTTATTTACCGGATTTACCCTTTAACCATGATAAATAAAATATTTACTGAAGTAAATATTCATAATTTATAAAAATAAAATTTACCTATTTACAAAATTTGGACCTCCTGATTTTAAATATGGAATCCATTTTTCCAAATTCAAAACACATAAGTGGTAGAAATTAATTTAAAATTAATTCCCATTGTCAAAACAAAAAGTATGTTTTTAAGAAATAATAACTATCAAAAGATTTACCTTTATTTATGTCCAAATTAAGAGTGAAATTACTTATAATGAACAAAATTGGATTAAATGGTAAAAATATAATCCAAATACACTTTAAAACTAATTAGAAGAATAATTTAACTATATAAATAAATTATATTAAATGGCAGTTTTGAATTAAAATGCAGTATTTTTCACTATTCATTAAAAAATGAACATTATCATAAAAAATACCAAAATTTCATCCAAAGTAAATTTTGATGTTCTAATTCTAAAGAAAAATATTATTTTGTCAAATAGAATATATAAAAGTGAAAAAAACTAGATTTAAAAGGGGTTCTCCATCAAAAGGCAGTAAAACGACTTTTTAAAGAATATTAGAGTGTTTATGCTTAAAATTGGATTCATTCACATTTTAAGATTCTAAAGTTTATTGGATAAATATAAAAACATTTAATAAACATGTGTAATCATATTGTAGTTATTTCTATTCATTCCTTCTAATACAACAACTATGCATTAACTACCATTTAAAATAATAATATTATATTATTATTTTTCAGTATAACTCAACGTTGTGTGCAATGTAAGATTTCAAAGAAACCCATTGTTGCGTATAGGGTATGCCATCAAATATAGAATCCCCTTTAAAGTGAAATTAATATTTAATTAACAAATATTAATAAATATGAAAATGTAATATTCTTTATTTACATAGGATGTTACAATATCTTATATATTCATTATATAATTATTTATAATAATCTTTAAAGAAAAACTAAAAAACATTGTTCGTGTAGATGGTAGACCCTACGTACGCATGAACACTATTTTGATTTTTTATGTCATATTGAAAGAGTGAAATCAAATAAAATGTATATAAATATGTATACATATATATTATAATTATAGTAGAATTAATATTTCATTTATATCATATATGTTTACTAAAACAATCCTTAATACATTCCATGTGATGTGTGAATAAATCACATCATTTTGAGGAGGTGGTAGTCCATACGTCCCCAAACAAAGTTATCATATAACAATAATATGGAAAGTATAAATTTATGTTTAATATAACATATCAAGACTTTGAAATAGGTTATAATATAAATATTAAAATATTTTTTGACCAAAATAATGGTTTTAAGACCATCCATGAAGGCAGTAAATGAAAAAGAACAAAACCATTATTCATGAAGGTGATTAACCGGTATCACTTGGATAACAATTTCAATTATTTGAATAAGAGGAGTTGAAAAATTAAATAGATATGATATATTCCCTTATAAACATAACAATCAAGCATATACATGATTCTGGAGTTATCATGAATTGATAGATGAAGTAGTTTAGGATAAAGTAGAAAAGGAAAAGAAATTAAGAGAGGTACTTTGAGAAAATTACCTCTTGAATATCCCCTCCTTGAAAGACCCTTAAGGACCTTGGATTTGGTCTTTTAGTGAGAACAGTAGCACTTAGACGTGGGGAGTGTGAGGAGGAAAGGTTTGGGAAGATATTTGAGGAGTTAAAAGTATTTGTTGGTCAAAATAGGGTGGTGGAGAGGTGGTATTTATACATGAGGTAGGGTGAGTTAAAGTGATTAATTTATTGATTATTTTATATTAAAAGCCATCCATATAGAGGTGAAATTAAATTACATGACTTTAGATTTTAATTAATGTTTTATAGGCTGGTTAGGGTCTAGGAACATCTCAAAAAACCATTAATTTTTTTTATTTTTTAGGTATGTTAAGTTTTTAACTTTTAACTTTAACCCCTGTCAAAATTGTACTTTTACTAATGTAAATAATTTTTTTACCATGGTAAATTTTTTATACCTAAAAATGAAATTAACCTTAAAACCTAATTTGGACCTTCTAATTATAAATCTAGAATCAATTTTATCTAATTCAATTCACAGAAATGGGAAAATTTGATTTAAAATTAATTCTGCAAACAAAACTAAAAAGTGGGTTTTAAAGTGAAAAGTTTAAAAGTTTGAAAAGTTTTCATATCTAATTTCAATTTGAAATTGATTAAAATGACCAAAATTTTACTAAATTATAAAAAATAGTCTAAATATAATTTAAAATTAATTAAAATTATAATCTAAAAATATAAATAATTTAGATAAAAAATTATTTTTGATTTAAAATGCAGTATTTTTCACTATCCAGTAAAATATGAAAGTTATCAGAAAAATAATAAAAATTTATCCAAACTAAAATTTAATGTCCCAATTCCAAATAAGAAGTTTATTTTTTCAAACAGAACATATAAAGGCGTCAAAAAATATATTTAAAATGGGTTTTCCATCAAAATGTGGTAAAAATACCTTTTAAAAATACTAGAGATTTTATGCCTAAAATTGGATTTATTCTTATTTTAAGCCTCTAAAATTTATTAGAAGAAAGTAAAAAAATTTAATAAACATGTGTAAACATAATATAGTTTGTTCTATTTATTCCTATCAATACAACGACTAGGCGATAAATACCATTTAAAATAATAATATTAATAATATATTGTTTTCTAGTATATCTCAGTCTTGTGTGCAACATAGGATTTCAGAGAAACCCATTTTTGTGTGTTAGGTATGATATCACACATTGTGTCCCCTTTAAACTAAAATTAATATCTAATTCATAAATATTAGTAGATATGAAAAAGTATTATTCTATAATTACCTGGGATGTTACAACTAGTGTAAAAAGGGTACTCCTAGATAGCGGGTATCGATATTGATGAAACATTTGCACCTGTTGGAATGCTAGAGACAATCAGATTATTCTTGGACATAACAGTTCAAAGAAAGTTCAAGATTTTCTGAATGGACGTCAAGTCAACATTTCTGAATGGGGTTCTGGAAGAAAAAGTTTATATTGAGAGGCCATATGGTTTTATCATTCATGAAGATGATAATATAGTTTTTTAGCTAAAGAAGGCTCCATATGGGTTAAAGAAATCAGCAAGAGTATGGTATTCAAGACTAGATTAGTTTCTAAAAAAGTTTGGTTTTTAGCATGGTGGAGTTGATTACAATCTATATTTCAACCATGACAGTAATCAAAGGATGATGGTGCTAGTATATGTTGATGAAATAATATTTTGTGGATCAGATGAAGCTGAATGAAAGAAATTTTCATAATTAATGAATAGTTAATTTGAAATGTTGATGATCGGTGAATTGATGTTTTTCATTGGTTTACAGGTGACATAAGGAAATAATGACACATTCATTTCTCAATCCAAATATTCCAAAGAGGTTCTGAGAAGATTTTTAATGGAAAATTCCAAGGAGATGAAAACTTCGATGGATACCTAGATGAAACTATCACATATTGATGAAAGCAATGTAGTCAATATCACATAATACATGCAAATCATTGGAATTATTTTGACTTGATTGTGACAAGACCTGATATTGTTTTTTCCACATTCCAAGCAGAAATATATCAAAGAAATCCCAAGTAAACCAATTTTCTTGCAGTGAAAACAATAATTCGGTATATCAAGGAAATAGTTTATTTTGGTATGATGTATAATAAAAAATCTTTGCAAGAGTTATTGGGCTATAAATATGCAGATTGGGTCAGTTTAGCTGATGATAGAAAATCAATATCAGGTGGTTCAATATATCTTGGTGGATGTTGTATTTCTTAGATAAGAAAGAAACAATATTTCATTTCACTGAGTACTATAGAAGATGAATATATTGTGGCTACTCAATCTTGCATGCAGTTATAATTGATGAAGCAGTAGCTTGATGATATGAAAGTTGAAGTGAAGTCTACGATCAAAATCCATTATGATAATTCAAGTTCTATAAATCTTATCAAAAATCCATTCCATCACTCTATGACAAAGCACATTGAAATAAAGTATCATTTTATGAAGGAGAAATTAGAGTAAGGTCTTGTGAAGTTGGAGCATGTACCAATAGAACTATAGGCTGCAGACATTCTAATGAAGACCTTACCTAAATAAGAATTTGAACAACATCTAATGTCTCTTGGAGTCTATTCAAATCCTCACACTTGAAAAAGTTTGGATGTGGGACCCCCTCTCCTTGAGGTATGGTGTGTTTTCCCTAATGTACAGATATGAGTTCTTTACCCTTTTACATACCACAAAAAAATGACCTTTAGGTTCATTAACAAAGGGGGAGAAATTATGGATATAAAAGGGAAGAAAATGTCTTAATCAAGATAGGGTGAGAAGATGATTGGGGGAGCAGTGAGATAGGGGGAGTATTAAATTTGACAATGCTAAAGGTGATCGATCAAAGGATATATATCATGACAGATGAGGTTTGTGATGAAAGCAGATGAGTGGTTTTGGAATGTAATGAAGTGATTCATTGATGAACTTTTCATTAAATTCTTGTTTCTCATGTCGATCATGGATCATGTGGGCTTAGAGTGTGTATTGAGAAAATCGTTGACCATTATCTTAATTACAAGAATCAACTGCTGGAAGATGATGGAAGAAGCTATAACAATGTATCAAAAAAAGAAGAGTTTTCAGAAAACCCAAAGGGGGATATTATTTGGAAAAAATACCTCAAGGTGTCCTATCAATACTTTTTTAGTGATTGTGCTTGTTGGAAAATCTAGATGACCGTGAATGAGTATGGTTGGTGTTGTTGAAGCTTGTTTTTAAGGTGGCGTAGTTTCCCAGTGTTTTCCAAATTTTTGGGCCTCAAAATTGGGAGTTTGTTATTTTGGAAAAGAAAGGTTTTTAGAAAAGGATTCCGCAGAATAAAGTTCACGGACCACAAAGGAGGTTTGTGGAATAGTAAAGCAAAAAAAAAAAACAAAGGATTTTCACATAGCAGCGCTATGAGGAATGCGAAGCGCACTTCACAGACCACATAAGAAAACAATTCGTGCATGACTCTTAGTTCAAAGGAGGCTTGAAGTTCATTGGAAGGCTGCCATTTATGGATGAGTGATAGTGATTAATTCATGGAAGAGATTGGATGCCACAAAGGATGAAGGCTCTATGTGTACCGCATAAAACAGTTTGCGGTGAAGGCTATACCGCATTGAAGATTTGGGTGATTCATATTAGTGATATTTTTTGGATATATTTTCCTATATAAGGACTAATAATCAGATCATTAGGTAGAGAAAATTTCATTAGAAAACATCATCACTTATGGAAGAATTTGGTAAAGTCTAAAAGATTTTGGGAGAAAGTATTTCGCAAAAGAGAGAGTTCGTTGGGGAGAAATTTCGTTAAGGGCTATCCATGAAGTAAGCCCATAGAAAGGGGTTTGTAGGGCTCTTTATACTACAAAAGAAACTGGTCTATGAAGAAGGTTTAGTCTGTGGAAGAAGAGTTTTTACATGAAGTAGGGACAGTCTGTGTAGGAAGAGGTGATCCATGAATCACTCATTCCACACATTGCAATGCAGTTCATGGAGGAATCAAGGTTGTTCATAGAGGATTCAAGGAAGCTTTCATAGGTATTGAAATAGTTCACAAAAGTAATTTATGAAAAATAAAAGTTCTTGGAAAATTGGATTTCATATACAGGTGAAAAATAGACTTCAATAGAGTATCTACCTATAGTGGAGGATGCGTGTATTAATGCAAATAAAGGAACATAGAAGTCCATAAACTTCGGGTTAATCCCTTCCAAGAGTAGTGAGGAAAGGAAGAGGAAGATGGTGATTCTTTCCACCGGCAGTGATCTAGATTAAGAGACATAGGGAGTGACCCTTGGGAAAGTAGTGAGTTGACCCTAAACCTTGTAAAGGCAGTGAGCATGAGCATAGAACTGATCTAGCCTAAACCTTGTAATTTGGAAGTGAGTTTTAGTGGATTTGGTACATTAGCACATTGATGTTGTATGATCCTGGGACATAGCCTAGTGAGAGTGAACTAAGTAAAAATCATTGTGTCTCATGCATCATTTCATTTCTGTTCATATGTTTCTACAGGAAGAAGAGAGAAGCGAGTTTTGTCTAACAATGAAACAAGATTCGAAGGGGAAGTTGTTTTAATCAGTCATACATTGATTCACCCCCCTCTTAGGGTATTTAACCTATTTGGGATTACAATTATATTTCATTTAAACTGTTTAATCTTGCTTGTTTACTCGTATTGTTATTATTATTTAGTGTATTTATTAATATAGTGGGGATTCTTATTGTTATATTTATTTCCCCTATTTTATTTTGTTTTATTTTTTACATGAACTATTATTTTTTTCTTATTTTTTGATCCTTATAAAAAGGGGGATAAATATTCATGTTTATAATGATCAGTTTTGTAATTATCAAAAAGGGATAGAATGTTGAGTGGTTCCTTACAAATTTCTTTATTTTATTTTGATAATTACATAACTCCCTCATATTTTATTTATTTATTTTATTATGTTTAATATATTTTTTTATTTTTTATTTATCCATTGTTTTTATTCTTTATAAGTGTGAATTTTTATTATTTTGTTCTCACATTTTGTGTTAATTTTTTTTCTTAAGTAAAAGTTTTAGATTTTATGTTACTTTTATGAATGATTCATTTTTTAAAGATTTAATTTTATTTATTTAGTGATAAAATTTAGAAAAGTAAAAACTTTTGAAATTTACTTTCACACATGGATAAGTTTACTCTTATGTAATGGAATTTTCACCATGGAAAAGACTCATACGTATTGACATTTTGATTTTATGTTTTTATAATTTACTTTTATATATTATATTTGTTGAAAATTCACTAAATTAATGGCCTTTACATATTACAGTATTAGTTATCATTCACTCTTATGTATTATTACAACTAGAATTTTGGAAAAGTGTTTTATTTTTATTTATATAGTGAGAAGTTTAGATATGAATCTTACATATTGGATTCTCACTAAGGAAGTTACTTTTACATATTCAGTATTAAGGAAGTTAATTTACTTATCTAGTATGAAGTGAATTTTTATTTTATGCATATAACAAAAGTTAATAAGAGTTATATTTTCTCTATGTATTTTAATCTTACATATTGAGGAGAAGACTTTTATGTATTGATCAGAAGATAGTGATTCAGAAGTTAACTATTCAGAAGTAAAGTGTTGAATGAATTTTATATATAAATAAAATGTTAAGTATATTACTTTTACACATTTAGTGAAGAAATTTCAGAAGTTATCAGTATGAATTTTATGTTTGGTAATAATCTTCAGTATTATCAGTGCACTATATGGATCAATATTTATGAATAATTATATAAAACATGATATTAAAATTTTAAATGGTTGGAATTTCAAGAGGTTGCATTTTCATGATTATTGGGATTATTCCATTTGATTAAAGGCTAATTATTATTGATTATTTATATTGATTATTATGGGAGTATTTAATGATTTTTATGGAGAAGTGGATATTTTTTATCAGAGTACATGACTGCTTTATTTCTATGGGAATTATGGTAACTATATTATTTCAATATTTATTTTTTATTCTAACATTTATTTTTACTGGCTATTTCACATGAAGATTATAATTGATAATTAAAGAGAAAAATCATGGAGTTTTAATAAAGAGAAGTATCTATTATTGTATCATCCATATATATAAGGGTAAAAATATAGGAAGTGATACACATAGAGACACTTATTTAATACATGAAGTGATGCAAGGTTAAAAATCATAACTGTTACACACTTCTATTACTGGAATTCCCAAACTACATCATTACACTTACTTAAAGGGATGAAGCTTAATTATTTAACACCAAAACCAACTTCATTATATTCCTCTAGTTTATTAGTTTTATTCATTCATTAGGCTGTATCATTTTCACTATAACATTTTTATTTTGTTCATTTTTCATGGGTTATACCTCCCGTAAAAGGTATGCATGTTCGTTATGCTTACCTAAACAAAAATCACATTCACTATTCCTTGGTTCTGGTAGAAGGAATGGGGTTTTGGTCGTGCCTTGGTTTGATTAAAGTCAAGGTTGGTTATTTCTCCACTTCAAAAGGATGGTTATAGTTCTTCTTTTCTAGGTGAGAAAAAGACATTATTTTTGAATTTTTACCTCCATAGTGAAAAAATCATGTTGTAAAAAGTTTCCACTATCCTTAAAAAGTAGGTTATTTTAGTGTGTATCATACCTCTCAAGGAGTGGAGGGGTGTTAAAAGTAGTTATAAGGTATTTTTTATACAAACTATTATAAAAATCCTCTTATTCTCTTCTTCTTTAATATTCTTATTACACTCTTCAAAATTTCTCCACCTTTTCTCTATGGATGAATTGTTTAATACCTTTATCCACCATACACTAGAGTGTTGGGGTAAAAATTACTAGGGGTATATACAAAGATAAATTAGGATATATTGGGATTCAGTATGAATCCTTTCCATTAAATCATTGGCTCTACATTTTCTCACTCACCCCTTGGCTAGGCTACCTGTGTTTGGAACAGAAATGGTCCACCTCAAACCTCCCCATATCGATTGTTAAATTACTACGATTTGTTTAAGATTAAAAATTCACCCCCCTCTTGTATCTCAGCCATCGCCAAATGGGACCAAAAAATCCATGGCTTAAACTAATAATAATGTACCATATGAGGCACATTAATCAGATCTTAAGAAGAAGTTAACATCACTCGGGTTTTCCCTAGACCAAACATAGGATTAATTTTAATAATTGAGGTTTGAGGGAAAATTTCTACAAAATAAGTTCAAATTAGTGGAAATCACCACTGGATAAATTTTGGATAAACCACCTCATAAACCAGTACACATGTTATGAATAAGGATTAATCTGGTTTCTTAAGGGGTTATGTACATAGGGGTTAAAGTGGTATTAATATGTTGATTCTTTTAGTAATAAAATGTCTTTTTTTATGAATACTATTTTTTGTTAAATATTATATTTTTTTAAAAAATAAATTTCTCATATCATAAGATTAATTTAATAAAAATGGATTACATATTTGTGATCAAGACATCATAATTATTCAAGGGCTGAAATTTGGAATTTTTTGCTAAAAATAGTAAATTGAGATTAAAAATGGAGAAATATGATAAAATATGGTAAATATAACATAATATATATATATATATATATATGTAAAAATTATCAAATCCAACTGATATATCACCATTGGCTTAATTCTGGAACTAAAAATTATATTGTAGAATTAAGGTATGGAATGGGGCATTATGGGTGTACTGGAGCACTTGAGATAATGGAAAAATAAAATGTTGAATAATTAATTCCATGGGCTTCTACTCACCACAACTATAAATACCCACCCATATTCTTATTTATTCACACAAAATATCAATTTATCTATTCATAGTTTTATCAAGGAGTATCTCCCATAGGCATATCTTCAATCTTGAAGTGTTTTGGTGGTTAGAAGGGTCAGTTCTAAGCCAAGAAGCTTAAGAATGAAATGTGTTTATATTTTCCTCTCTTCATTTCCAATCATGATTCTTTTCTTGTAGTATATTTTAAAATTATATTTCATAAGATAATATTATTCACTTATTGGTACATTATCACCCCATTTATATTTTATTCAAGATATATTATTCATTCACTCACATTATTCCCCTTCACCTAAGCTGTTATTATACTGATGTTTTGGGTTTCTAATCCACATTTTCCCTTTTCCAGATGAAATGTTTTGGTTTAAATATATTTTAAAATAATTTTTTATATGATATAAATATTATTATTTCATGGTATTATCATCCCTTTAATCTTTTATCTAATTGATATAATCCAATCACTCTTTTTATACCCTTTTTAAAAGTTATTTCTTATCAAAGTAAAAGAATTCTATTCATTTCACTTTCATTTCATATTGTGATTATTTTGTTATAACATTTTAAATATTCATTTAACATTATTATATAATCCTATATCTATTATATTATAATCCTTTGGATCTATTATCAATTTTATATTACCCGCTTGAAAACGGGCATCTGTTCGAGTGGAACAAAAGCCGACCCCTACATCTTTGGTTAGGAGATAAAATCTCTGTAACTGAATTCAATTTGTGGGATTTATTTGGAATGTAGCATAGTTAGTGCTGGGGATGGATGGGTTGAGAAAGAGGCGGGTTGACAATGAGTCTGAGGGATCAAGATCAAAGGGAGGTCCAATGATTAGATGAGGTGTGGTGGTTAATCATGGAAGCAGCTATGAATCTTCTCGATAGTGGAGTTTTCCAAAGAGGGGGGGGGGGGTCTGGTAATGAAACAAGAAGTTGATGGAAATTTTGAGGAATCAGAATCTATGAAGTATCGATAGTCTAATGGGGTGGTGCGGATGACCACAACGACGATTGAGACTCTGCTCGACAATGGAGTTTGATGACGAGCATATGAAGGCTGACACGAGATGTGACAGTGAGTGTCAGTGGATCTGTTAGATGTGGAGAAGACCACACTGAGCATGATAGTGAGCAAAGGTGGACCTATGGGTTTAGGACTTCATGCCATGTTTTCATGGGGTTTAATACCCACTAGTCCTACGAGTCTTGTAATGGGATCCCTCTGCTCAGAAAAAAAGATGGGATTGTTTGGTTTAATAAGGGGGAATCTTCTACCTATTTAAAAAATGTTATATTACTCACGTCTTATAATTATTCCCTTCTCATAAGTCATTACTATACCAAAATGTTCTAAAGGACCAAGCTCTATTACCCAAGTTACTGTACCATTTTTATGTTTTGGAAATGAAATATCTTTGTGGGGATTGATCTATTAATACACTTGTCTTGTATTCTTATCAACTATTCATGATTATAATTTTTACTACCAATTACTTTCTCTATAATTCCATCATAAAAAAAATCCCCATATTCACAATCTTTATGTGTCCCTATGGAAGGATGTTGAGGGTATATAGTTTGAAAGGATAATTCCATGGTAGTGAGGTTGCCACCCATCCTCTATAGATTGACTTAGGAAGACCACATGTCACATTCATTCTCTACTAGGGCCATGATAAAATCATGTACTTGGATTATCCTACCATGGTGATATGTTTAAATGTTATGTAGAAAATCCTTTCATATTACTGTTTGAAAATCACGATGTATAGGTTGCCTTTAACGTATAATCTCTATTGAGAACACCTTTTACTCCCATATTTTGATTGATGGGTATTTACCTAAAAATGATTACCATCATTTGACTAGTAATTTACTGTATTAAACCCAAAATCCTTACTCATAGGTTAATATCACATGTGGATAAGAATTATGAATGTTTTATATTTATACTCTCATGAATGTATGTTTTAAGTTATGAAAATTATAATAGAAAAATTATCATATGGTTGATCCTAGTTAAAATCCATTTGTTTCAATGGGTAATGTTATATATCTAGAGATAATTTGTATATGGAGTGATTCTTATACCATAGTATTGGTAGTATCCATTCCATTAAATCTATACAGATTCTATGGTATTGTTAATATCCATTCCATTGGATCCATTCAGATATTATGGTATTGGCAGTAACCATTTTATTAGATCCATTTAGATACCATGGTATTGGTAGTATCCATGTCATTAGATCCATTCAAATACCATTATATTGTTAGCAACCATTCCATCAAATCCATTCAGATACCATGGTAATTACTATAACCATGCCATCAAAGCTATAATGATACCACGATATATAATCATATCATTAGAGGTATTTAACCACATTTTTATATTGTTATAATTTTTTTGCATTACTTATGTATAATTTCTTTCCCATATATCATGTTCATTAACATGATTTATGATTATTCTATTATTTATGGAGATATCTTTCTCAACACACTTTAATGCTTATGATTAAATATCATTAATTATGATTTAAACATAATTATAAATAATTTGATAATAACTAATAACTAAATGGTTGTTAATAATAAATAATAACTAATAACTATAGAAATTCATATATATTAATAACTAATTAATTAATTATAAAATATTAATATTATTTTTTGTGTATTATATTATATATTAATATATGTATGTGTTTTAATACATTAATACACACACATATATAATATATTTATATTAAATTATATATATATAAATATGTTAATATATATACAAAAATTAATATATAAATTTGTAAGTATATATAGTTATAGACACAGATATATTAACATATATATAAATATAGAGTAATATTATTATATAACATAAATTGCATACATACTAAGTGGTGTGATTTCATGTTTCTAACCTGCAGGTTTCGGGTTCGAACACCCATGACCACACAATTTTATTAGTTAAGAGGGTGCAAGATCATGGGGGATCAGTTTGGGAGTGCACAAGCACACACACACACACACACACCCATACATACATACATACATATATATACATATTTATATACATACAAACAAATGAACACGCACAAACTATATAGTTATAATAATAACTATATAAATTATCATTATTATAACACACACACACACACTAATTTACATATTAATTAATATATGAATATATAATTTGATAATTATATTTATATTAATATATAGATATGCATATTAATAATATTACACATATAATTGTATTATATATATCAGGTGTTTGGAGGTACAATTACATTAAACACACACACACTACACACACAGGCTGGAAAGATAGGTCATATCCCCCCATGGGATAGCCCACCCATCAAGGCATATTTATTCAGTACATGGACTGAAGTCCCAATGGGTATGAGGCCCATTACATAGCCCAAAGGCCCACTAATTGGCCCAAAATCCTAGTGCAACGTCGTGCCTGCATCATATTACCTATGTCATTAGACCTAGGTCATGTTAGCATCACCTCCTGCCTACGAAAATTAACTCCCACCCGGATTTAAACCCGAGTCTAATGTAGGATTACATGGAGCCTTTACCACTTGGGTAAGCCCCCAACTACTAATTGTATTATATATCAATAAAAATAAATGTTATTTATATAAAATTTTTAAAAACATACATACATATAAACATACAAACAAAAAAGTTAAAACATAATTATAATAAAGTAAAAATAATTGAATAAATTATTAATAATATATATAATAATATTTATATTAATTTATATTAATTTATGTTAATTTATAGATTAATATATATTTATATATATAATAAAAAATATGTTAATTTATATATTAATATATAACACATATATTAATATATAATAACATATGATAACATATATATATATATGTGTGTGTGTGTGTAACATATAATAACACATATTAATTTATATATAAATATATAATAAAATAAATATTAATTTATACTAACATATATAAATAATAACAAAATATTTTATTTTATTTATAAATATATAATAACATATATTAACACACATATATGTGACATATATGTTAACATATAACAGCAATTATATTACTTTATATATTAATATATAACATAGTTAATCTATATATTAAACTATATATATATATATATATATAATGATTCATTTACCTGCATTAACATAAAATGCTGGTAAATGCTCTGTAACTAAATTATCCATGTCCATAAACACTAGTAATTTAGCCACATTTACAAATGTGGATAATTTAAAGACACACCATTTCTGGGTGTTTTTATGAAACACAGGTAAACAAAGTAGCAAATTTTATAAATGCGGCTAAACGTAAAACTAAAAATCGTCTAAATACAATATTTTTTATAGAAAAGGGTGATTTCACGTGAGTGGGGTGGGGGCGATGTCATATTAGGGGGCACAAGGTGGAGAGGATGTATGCGAGAGTGACGTCACACGTGGGGGGGGGGGGGGTGCTGGGGGGGATTGAGGGGACATCACATGAGGTGGGATGGGGGTGGGAGGTATGGGTGAGTTGGTAAAAAAATTTAAAAAAATATATCAAAAATTTAGAAAAATTAATTATCCATGTTTATGATAAACATGGGTAATTAATGACTCATTTAACCACATTTACATAAAACATAGGTAAATGGCATGTGACTAAGTTAACCACATTTATAAACACTAGTAATTTATCCACATTCAAAAATGTGGCTAATTTAGCGACACACTATTTCCTAGTGTTTTATGAAACATGGGTAAATTAATTAGCCATGTTTATAAATGAAACTAAACATAAAACCAAAACGTGACTATATAAAATCTTTCTTATAGTGAAATGTGATTTGGATAACCTGGAGGTTCCCTTGAGGTAAGATCAAATAACCAGTTTAATTCCATTTATGCATTTTACCCATTGTAGATAAATTTTAAATATAGTTTATTAATTATTTAATTCAATCTGATGTTCAAAAAAATAATCTGATTGATTTTATTACTTGTGTGTGTTCTGATATAGTTGGAATTTGGGTCTTCATCCCGATATAAAATTGGGATTTGGATTAAGGGAAATATAGGGTAGAATATTTCATTTGTATTAAGTAGTGACATTATTATTATTATATAATAAATACAATTAGTGGATGGTGTAGGTGGTTGGGTTGTAGTGAAGGTCACAGTCGATGAAATTAGATTGATATGATTCCACCCATCTTCTATGGAAGTTGGTTGTGAAAGAGATGACAAGAAGGAACCCAATGATACTCTAATTTATAGACAAAGTAAACAAAATCTAAATAAAGTTTGACTCAAGATAAGAGTAATGATTAAACACTATGGGATCCATGGTAGATCACAGTGATAGGAGTAGTCCATGAAATTTTGCGGAGAGGTGGAGGCTAGTGGGGACCCGATCTACACAAGTGAAGGGGGTCCAGTGGTGAATGGAAATGGGTCAGGTAATTTCACAATATAAATAAAATGAATAAAGTAATTATTTAAATGGGTTTCTATGGAAACTTATTCCGAAAGTAGGGTTTATTTTAGATAGAAGGTTGATCTTTGTCTTCAAAAGATCCTACTATGAGAAACTTCTTAAGAAGATGTTTTATATAAAAATACCTTCTAATTAATCTCCTTTCAGAAGGATCTTTATGTGAAAGTGACTTTTAAGAAACCTTATAGAGGTAGATGATTTCTGATAAATATCTTTACTTTATAAGATTTCATAGAAGTTTATTTCATAGAAATAATATTCCTCTAAAATAAATTTAAACACCTCTCCTCCAAATTATCCATCTCCTACATCCTCCTCCAATCATCTCTCTTGTATCTCCTATACCCCCCTACAATCATCTTTATCATCTCTCCCACAAAACTAAATTGGAACCCCCTTTATTGTATGCATTGTTGGGAAAGGAAACGAGCAGTGAATACAAAAATGAATAAAAATATGAACACACAGTGTAATAAAAGTCTTCCCCTTTGGAAAATCCTAAAAAAATAATCAGAGGTGCAACAATCCAAGAATATGTGAAGAAAATTAAATACCCAATACTAAAAATTTTAAACATGGAAAACCCAAAAAGTGAAAAACCATGGGACCAAGTCCAAAAAGCATATCCACAAATAACATATGAGTATATGATAGAGACTCCCAAAAATTGAATAGGATCTCAAAATAAATACTTTGATAAAAATTGGATCAAGACCAAAAAATAGATTTGAACAAAAGATGTATGAAGGGAAAGAATGTAGCCTAAGAAATAAATCCAAATAAAATATCTAACCATTTATATTAGAGGTTATTCATCTAAATAAAAAGGTATAAAAAAGTACCAGGATCGGAATAATGATCATCAGTGATTGAATCTAATTAAACCAGAATAATCTACATTCATTTTTAGAACAAAAAATGTTGTTAAACCCTATCCACAAGAAATATAGAAGGATATATAGAGCCACACCCATATGTATACCACAAAAAACACAACCCCCTCTCTTAATAAATGTTTTTTGTTTTCTTTTAATATACACATGAGGTACCAACATGAGGAGGACCCCCTAAAAATCTCTCATTCTAACTCAACTAGGGACCACCGTTAACCCTTCAATCTCTCAACAACTATCAAATTTACCTCTTGGTAAAATCTTGGTCAATATATCCAAGTAATTGTCATATATATGAATGTTCTTGAGTTCCAATTTTCTAAAATCAAAGAATTTATCTATCCCCTGATTGAACACATCGATATGTTTTGATCTTCCATGAAAAGTTGTATTATTTCCAAAAAAATAGCACTTTGACTGTCAAAAAATAAAATATACATATATTTATTAACATCAATCCCATAAATATAATTATTAATCCATAATAATTATTTTCATTCTTTTGAAGTTATAATAGAATTTGACTCTATGGTGGACAAAAAAACACATCTATACAATCTAGACTTCCAAGATATAGTTCCACTTGAAAAATTGATCAAATAGCCTCAATTTGATTTCCTTTAATCCATATCTAAATCTATAAATCCAAAAATCATTGGTTTTCTTCTTCCAAAACAAAATCTCAGATCAAATGTACCACAAATATATTGAAAAATATACTTCATTTCTCTATAATGTTCTCAACCTAAATTTGATGGAAAATTATTGACCACACCAACTGCATGATCTATATCAAGTCTAGTACATACCATCACATACATCAAACAACCAACAATTGATGAATAAGGTATGCACTATATCTCCTCTCTCTTATTATCAATTGAAGGTGACTGACTAGCATTGAGCTTAAAATTTAAAAAAAGAGGAGTACTAACCACTTTGTCTCTAACTATAGAAAATATTTAAATCACCTTATCAATGTGTATCTCCTTATATAATAATAATTTCCTAGTCTTTATATCATGGTATATCTTTATGATAAGAATAAATTTTGATAGCCCCAAGCATTTCATCACAAATGACTAGAAAAGATACTTCTTCAATTTGTCAATTCAAGAAGCATCATGGACAACTGTAAGAATATCATCAATATAAACTAGAAATATAATAAAATAATCATCATTAAATCTATGAAAAAACAAAATTATCAGAAGAGTTCTTCCTAAAATCATAATAAAAAATGATAGACTCAAACTTCTTATACCATTGTCTTAGATATTTCTTCAGACCATATAAACCCTTATTCATCCTATAAACATAATCCTCTTTACATGTTTCAACAAAACCTTATGGTTGCATTATATAGATATCCTCATCTAAATTAGCATGGATGAAATATTTCTTCACATCCATATGTTCAATGTATAGATTAAAACTAGTATCCAAACTAAGAAAAACTATAATGGAAGTCATTTTGACAACAAGTGATAAAATTTCTTTAAAATAAACTCATTTTTATAATGTAATATTTTAAAAACTATCCTTGCTTTACATCATAAAATATAACTAGATTTTTCATTTTTAATATGATAAATCCACCAATTTTATAAATCTATCTTACATATATGAAAATTCACCAAAGCAAAAGTATGTCTATCATGTAATGATATAATCTCATCATCTATTGTTGCAAACTATTTTTACTTCTAATCACTTTACTCATTAAAAGATTATAGTTCCCCCCTTTAGTGAGGATCACATACTCATATGGTGAATACCAAGAATAAGTGGCACAATGATGAGTTGATTTATGGAGTGGCACTACATGTTCATTGATAACCCTAGTAATTGGATAATTAGAAACAACCAGTTCATTAAAAACATCTACTACAAAATTTTCACCATGAACATCAATTTCACATCAACATGATCATCAAAATCAAGAAAATGAGGTAAATGTGAATTAGAAACTAGAACAAGACTAACAAACCCATCATAATTTAGAGAAGTTGGTTTTTATCCCATAGAAATGTTTGTAATAGTTTATCCTCCATAAATGTTGAATCACAAATTCAAATGGGTTTCTTCAAAACAATATCATAAAACTTTTACCCAAACTCAACATTCCCATAACTAATAAAAATTCACTATCATGTCTTACCATCCAACTTGGATCTCTCATCTCTTGGAACATGAGCAAAGGCCTTGCAACCGAAAACACACAAGTGATCATACTTGATCTCTTTTCCATACCAAATACCTTAAAAAACCATGAGTGATAAATGGATAATATATACAACAGTAAATAAAGAATAAACCAAAAAATGTATAGGAAACTTTGATTTAGAAACTAAATACTAAACTCATTCAATAAAAGTCTTGTTCATTCACTTAGCTACACCACTTAGTTGTGGTGCCTTAGGAGGACTCTTCTGATGTTGAATACCTTTTTTCCTATAATACTAATCAATATGACAAAAATAATCACCCCTATTGTCAATGTGGACACATTTCAGCTTCTTTCATATTTCCCTCTTAAGTGAAACTTCTTCAAATCATCGAGCACCTAACTTTTAGAATTTAAAATAGAAACTCAAATCTTGTATGAATAGTAATCAATAAAAGTAAAAAAAAAATAAAGTATGAAATTGAAAGTATTAAACTTAAAAGGACCAAAAACATAATAATGTACCAAATCAAGTAACTATGATTTTTTATACAGAGGATGACTATTGAAATTAACCCTAAAATGTTTTCTGACCATACAGTGATGACACGTGTCTAATTTGACACCCTTCAGACCTGGAAGAAAATTTATCTTGGCCATAAAACCAAGTACCTTATCATTAATGTGTATTATAATACTATTCCATAAATTGGATGAACCATTTCACTCCAAAAATTAAAACAATATCAAAAGATACAGAATCTCTGGTCTAGTACAAACCAGACCACCTCTTTCCTAAAGCTTCTATCAATTAACCCTTTGAAGGCTTCCAATGTCCATATTAAAAAGTACTAACAAAATAATCATAAAAAAATCCCAAATTGAAATGATATTTAGAAAAAACTCATAATAATGTAAAACATTCTTTAAAATTATCTTACTTCCTATGATGGTCTCCAAATAAATAGTCCCCATAACTAAAATGTTAGTATGAAAATCATTGTCCATATTTAAAATCCTAAAATTACCTAGGTTGTAAGATATAAATAATTCATTTATTTATGTCTTTTGAAAGTATGTTCCACTATAAAAAACTCAATAAGAATAATCATAAGTAATATTAATTAAATTATAAAAAATAATAAGATTACCCCTTATAGTGGTGGCAGCGTGATCATCTCCATCACCATTTTTCTTCTATTCATTTTCCTTCATTGTGTTTTCTATTTTAAATTAATAAATTTTTTTATTAACATGAACTTTCTTACCATAATAACGTCACTAAAAATTCTTATACTTCATCTTGGATTTTATTTTGACCCTTGATTTTACCTCACCTTCTCTATCCTTGATCCCCTACCTATCTTCTCTCCTTGTTCTCTATGAACAAAATCTCTAAAGAAGATATCTCTTAAGTACATATCTTAAATTTTTTATTCAAAATATAAGACTTGAAAATAGTAAATGTCAAAAAACCATTATAATTAGAACCAATTAGAGTAACATGTGAATTCTCCCATGAATCAGGTAATGTATTGAGTAACCAAAACACTAAAAAATTATATTCAAAATTAATACTCATGCCAGATAACCAATAAAAATATACTTGAAGTTCACTTAAATAATACCAAATGTATGTACATTATTCATACCTCAAGTTCATCACCAGTTTGAGAAGAAACAATTTATTATTCCCTATATTGGAATCATAAGTGGTCTCAAGATTATCCCATAAAGTTATGGAATACGAGATTTAGAAAATATGGTTCATCACGTTGTCTTCAACCCATAGAAAAATGAAACCACAAAACATCTTATGCTAAAAATATCATTATTAATCAGACATTCCTTTTGGCTTCTGGTAACCAAATATCATCATATGAATTCACTTGAAAAAATTATATCCTTAATTTTAATAGTCACATGTTATAATTGGTACCATTAAATAGGATCATCCAATAGTAATTTTCATCCATGATTTATCATAACAAAAACTGATGCTTTGATACTAGAAGTTGGGAAATGTGGCAAGTAATGAACATGAAAATGAATAAAAATGTGAATTCATAGTGGAATAAAATACTTTCCCTTTGAATGAGCCTAAAAAATAATTGTATGTGAAACAAATAATGAATATATGAAAAAAATTAAACACCCAACATGATTTTTTTAATGTGGAAATCCAAAAAAAAGGAAAAATAATAGGTCCTAGTCTAAAAAGAAAAACCATTAATAATTGATGAGTATACAACAAAAAATCCCAAAAAATGAATGATATCTCAAAAGTAATACTCAGATAAAAATAGAATCAAGACTAGAAAATAGAGTTGACTAAAATTTTTATAAAAGAGAAGAACATAACCCGAGAAATAAATCAAAATAAAATATATGGTAGTGAGGATCATAGGTTCATCATCTGAATGAAAACGTGAAAAAAAATCACTAGGAATAGAATAAAGGTCACTTTTAATCAAATCCAATCCGATAAAAATAATTTCATATATTTTTAGATCCAAAAACACTGCTAAACCTCAACTATAAGCATGAGACAAGGATATATAGAGCCACACATGTCTATCCACCACCAAAAAAAGACATAAAACCCTCTATTAATATTTCTTTAATAGACATGTGAGGTACCCATGTGAGGAGGACCCCCCAACATCCCTCTCTTGTGAGTCAGATCTTTCCCTAATTGGTCATTTTATACCATATGTTGCCGACTACACCCAATTATACATCACCCTTTTTTGACCACACCCAGTGCTTCCCATTCATTGTTGACTGCTGCCCTATGCTACTGCATAACCATCAATTCTAATCCCCACCTATAATAGATTTTATTTATTTTTTAGTTTATTTTATTATTTTCAATTAATCTATAATATAATTTTGATATCATTTTTTTTATAAATATTATTTTATGATTTATATTTTTTAATTTTGGTTTATTTTAATTATTAATATTTTATTTTTTAATTTTCTATGCTATTTTCATTTTATTAAAATTATGTAATAATTCAAAAATTTCGATAATAATTTTGTAATAATAAATTTAAAATTGTGTAATAATTTTTATGGTTTTTGTGGAAGTTTTTTTGGTCTATTACAATTTTTTATGGTAGATTTTTTAATTGTGTGATAATTTTATTATGTAATGATTTTACTATATGAAAATTATGTAACTATTAGGGTTTTATATCCTTTTTTATTTTTTTCCTATTGGGGTTTTTAAGATAATTTTGGTTTTTTATAACTATTAGGGTTTGTTATAACTATTAGGGTTTTATTTTTTTTTAAATTATGTAATAATTTTTGATTTTTTATAACCATTAGAGTTTTTTAAAAAAAATTGGGAGCGTGTAATATTTTTTTGAGTTTAATTTTATGATTTTATCAAATTTTAATTTTTTTAAAAAATGTGTAATAATTTTTTGAATTGTGTTTTTGTGATAGTAATATGTAATAAAAGTTTTAGGATTTATATTTTTATAGATAAAATATAGGTTAATATCAAAAAATTATTATGTTTTTAGACAATAATCTATATATATAAAAATTTATACATATAAAAATTTATACAAGATTATTAAATTAAAAATAAGTTAATAAGTTAGTTATTTAATTTAGGATTATTTAATTTTTTTGTAATTAAAATAATTTAATTTAATAAAAATAATAGAGTAAATAGTAAAATTTGATACTTTATATTAATAATTTTGTTATTTATAAGTAATTTTCATTTGTAAAATATTTCAATGTATAAAAAATGTACTTATATAAACACACATGTTTTTTATTGTTGTGAAATATATGTAATTTAATTATACATAAACCCGAATAAGTTTAGTCAGTGAGTAAAAAAATAGTTTTAGGGAAAATATAATAAAACATAATAATTTATTATATTTGTAAAGAAACTATGCAACTAAATTTAATTTTTTAAGTAATAAATTATGTTTAGTTAAAAGAAAATTACAAATTTTAATTTGTTTTTTAATATTTAATATATGAAGTTTTTTTTTCAAATTAAATTTTATATAAATAAATTGAATTTTTTATAAAATATATAATATATAATAAAATTGTATTTCGGTTAATTAATTTTAAGTATTCAGTTGTACAAAAAAATTAATTTAAATAATAATGACTAATTTTGTAGTTAAAAAATAATTGATTTAAAATTATAGTTTAATATTTATAGTTTTCCAATTGTATATATGTTTTTAGAAGAAATATTATTGTAATAATTATTAATTATTATATTAATTATATTTTAATTATATTTTTTAAATCTATATAGTTAAAACAATAATTTATGTTATTTTTCAATGAATTTTTAAAAAATATTTACAGAAGAAATATAAGAAAAATAATAATATTTAATTGTACTTATAAAATAAAAAATATTTTATATTTTTTGTTAATATGTATATATAAAGTTAGTAAGTTTTAGTTTTATTTTAAGAAATGTTAGTGTATATATTTAATCTGTAATTTATTTTTAATTAAAAGTTTCATAAAATGGTCAATCACTTGTGTGCATATGTATATCATAGAGGTGAAATAATAGAAAATGATCATGTGATATCCTATATTGGTGATCTTGTAATATTATTAAATATTATTGGATGTGATACAATGAATTCAGTTATTTGTAAAATTCCTGATCGTTTGAAGCTTTCTATGAATTAGTGTTTATCATCTATCATTCATGGATTTCCTCAAACTCAGGATAATATGTATTTCATGTGTTATTATTTGATTGATGGTGAATATTTAAGGCTTTCTTATGATACATATCAAGAGCATGAAAGGCTATGTGTGGTGAAATTATATACTGAGGTTAGTACAACAAAAAATACCACCCAAATTGAAAAACATATACCAGACGATGATGGATTTGATGAGGAGTATATGTTTACATAAAATCCGATTATTTAAGTTGGATCAGGTAAATATTATAAATGTATAGTAGAGCATGGATTTTATATGTTCATACCTATTGATATTCATACAACAACTATTGTTTTAGCTAACCCACCTATGGTTGCAAACAATGGTGCCTACGATGATGATCTTGATGAAGAGGAAGTATCTGATAGAGAACATGAGATGATGCCTATATATGATCCAAAAATACAATATACATGTTTGGTGAAAATATCATATGATATTACACCAGTGGTATCTAGGTTCAATTGGGTTGCGGCAATGCCAGTAATGAAGTTTCCAGGTATTTTCTACGGAAGCAATATTGATGGAATTGATGATTAATTTTTTGTTGGATAAAAATTTGAGAGAAAAAAGGAATTACATGTAGTTATAAATAATTACCATGTAAAGATACATTAAAATTATCTCATTTATGAGTATAATATATTGATATTTATTATAACATGTCAATAGTATAGTGACACATGAAAGATGTGATTGTGAGCTACCCTCATAAAAAATTAAAGTAGTTAAAAAATTAAAAAAATTTATTGACCACACACCTATTTTAATCTAAGGTTGATTCATGATCATAGACACCTTGACTCTATATTTATATGCTTCACTATTATTGGTATGATCATAGTTAATCAGGATGTTCAGGTCAAGTTAACATAAGAATATATGAAGAGTGAGTATGGATAAAAAATGTCAAACATAAGCAATGACTTGAAAAATATAACGATATTGAGAAGATTTATAGTGACTGAGAAAATTAATTTTAGGTATTACCTTATTGGTTTTATGGATTGGTTGGTTTTGGTCAAGTGGTTTATCAACTTGAAATAGTAGAGTAAGTGGTGAACAATCTTGTCACTATAGATAGGTCCAATTACATTTGTTATTCTGGTCCTTCCTTTCATGCATCACAACTTTACCTCACTATAAATAATTTATGAAAGTGGATGAAAATTTTCTATATGGAAATTATAATGGATTTATATTTATTTCTTCCACCTAGGGGAAAAATAGATATCCTTTTCCACTAGTATTTTCAATAGTAAATAAGGAGAATAAGGATTCATAGAGTTGGTTTCTATCTTTTTATTCATGTTCAGGTCACTATTAAGAAAGGGATATACCTTATTTCATATCATCATTGATCTATTAAGGAAGTATTTAATATTAAGAATGGTATTTGGCTACCCCTAATCCACATCATTGTTACTGTGTGAGACATATTTCCAAAATATGAATGAACACAATTTCCTGATGACAATGTGAAAAAATTAATCACTAGTACTTATAATAATTATATATCATTAGGCAGTTATTTTAATTTTTATTCCATTCATTTACAACAGAGGAACAAAGATAACATGTTTTCCTTTATATATTAAAAGAAATCATAGGAATGGATGAGTATGTCTATAAATAAATGATACACATCCCAAAGTAGTAGCTGTATTTAGCATTTGATGAAGGGAATAGACATACACACATGGATACACAAATTGTTGAATGCATCAAAAGAATATTCAATGGGGTTAGAAAATTTACAATAATAGAAATAACTTCTAAAACATGTTACATATGTGTTAAATACTTTATTGGAAAATTAGACCATGTGGAGAAAGAACTATCGTAGGGAAATCGATACACCCAAAATTTTAGAAAGGAGCATGAGGTGTGTCAAACCTATAATATGACATACCAAGTGAATCATTTTCATAGGAAAAGAAGTCTAGTAGAAGTTGAAGAGTATTAGGATCTAGTAACTAGTGTTATCTTTCAAATGATGACTATTCTCCTAGATTGGCACACTTATGAATAATGTTATTTCTAGGCTTATAGGATGGCTTCCTACCATAAACTTGTAGCATGTTCCCATTTTTAACTATCATAGTAGAGTTATATTGATCTAGTGTATAGATTAGAAATATTATGAGATTACATAAATGTAGAGTGATGACCCATAAGAGATGTATCAGTATTAAATGACCTTATATAACTTCCAATTGTAGTCCTAAATTCTTCAGGTATTTATGGAGAAGGTTATCCCAAATTTATAAGCCTAATAAATGAAATGGATTATCCATTAAGGAAAGGGATGTGATATAGATATGGTTGGTGTAGATATGAGGGACATAATCAAAAAAAGTTTCCTCAAAATGATAACATTGAGGGTTCATCATCACATCCTACACAATTTTTTTAGTGTGGTTAACTATTGTAGTTTTTTTTTTATTTTCCATGTATAATGGTTCACCTGATGAAGAATTTCATTTTATTATTTTTTTTGTTCCACTAAAAATATATATTATTTAAAAAAATTATTTATTTACCATTCATTTAAAAATTTATATATATTACATTGACATAAATCGATCTAGGCCCTGAGGATCCATAACATCTTACCGCATAGAGTGATCATATATCACAAAATTTATTATATAATGGTAAAGTGTAGATATTAAAAGTCCATAGGGCCCCTATTTTCAATAAGAGGGAATACTTGATCCTATCATCCCTTATTTATGTTATTTTGGATTCTATGGGTTGAGTATGTTTGGGTATATACCCATTAATAATTTTCTTATTTATGATTTGGTTGAGTGATAGAGATCCAAGACATATACATTTCATATTCCTCAAGGGGAGACAATCATTACATTATGGGATGTATCTTTATTGTTGGGTATTCCTATGGATGGGGACACTATCATTGGTCCTGTGATATATTATAACAACCTAGACTCTAATAACCCAAAGATGGTGTCTACTCTATTACATTATCATAGATACAAGGGATCAAATCCCAAAGAACCGATCAGTTCAGTATTCTTTGAGAACCAGATTCATGCATGGTACCCATTTTACATTGGGTATAAAATATAAAACATATCAATGGGAAACATTTGGCATCCTTGAACTCATTTAAATAATTATTCTCCATATCCTAGTGAAAGGAAATAAAATAATGGTGAGTCCAAATTCTCAATAAGGGTCATATATAGTGGAAGCTATCATGATTAGATAAGGAATAATCAATATAGTGTTGGGTCGGAAGAAGCAAGGAAAAGATGGCAAGAGGGGGGGTGAATTGCCTTTTAAAAAATTGATTAACAAATAAAAGAATCAAAGTAAAGTGCAGCGGAAATAAAGAGGCAAGACACACAAAATTGATAACGGAGTTCGTCCAAAAACCCGGCCTACGTCTCCGCTCCCAACTCAACCGTTGAGAGATTCCTACCGCTTGCTTTTCAATGGTTTTAGCAAGAAACCCACTAGGCTTTGAGGTAGCACTAGGACCTATTACAGCTTGCTTTTATTGGTTGAGCAAGAACCCACTTACTTTTAATGGTTGAGTAAGAACCCACTAGCCTTTTTAACGGGTGAAGGCTAGCTCACCGGTGACACAAGCCTTTTAAAAGGAAAGGCTTGAAGAAACCTCTTCACACCTTAATGGTGGTGTGAGAACCCAAAAGAAATGGGGATGAGAAAGAGTTTGGGGTTTGTAGGCACAAACCCAAATTTAAAGCTCAATAAAAAAATAAAACAATAAAACCCGTAATTGGAGAAGCCTTGGGCGCCTTTGAATGATTGGAGATGTTGAAGGCCGCTTCCAAGCTTCTTTGAAGGTGCTCTTGGTTGTGGAATTGGATTGGAGCACGTTGGGTTCCTTGAGGAAATCCGCCGGAGGTTCGCCAAAATGATCAACAATGTGTCCGGTGGCTTGGGTGAAGTTCCGGGGCTTCCTAGGACTTTATTTATAGGCTAGGAACCTTCAAGTATCCGTTGGAGGGCTTTGGAGCCGTTGGAAAAGGCCTCGGAGCCGTTGGGAGGCTTTTGGAGTTGACTGGTCAAAGCCAACGGCTAGTTTGACCAGGGCTACCGGCTGGCCGGTACAGAGCCACCGGCTGGCCGGTGCCTTGGCAGTAGCTGACTCTTCTTTTCCAGGCACCACCGGCTGACCGGTGGAGGAGCCAACGGCTGGCCGGTGGGGAGACAGTAGCTCCCACTGTGCTTGCTGGGTGCCACCGGCTGGCCGGTGCTGAGGCCACCGGTTGGCCGGTGGTGAGGCAGTAGCCTCCTCTGCTGAGCAGGTGCCACCGGCTGGCCGCTGGTGTGCCACCGGTTGGCCGGTGGTCTGGACAGAAGGATGCCTTCTGTCCAGGCTCCTATCGGTTGGCCGGTGCACTTCCATCGGTTGGCCGGTGGACTGAATTTCAGTCCACTTTGCCTCCTTTCTTTCTTGGCCCAATTCCTTGGCCACCTGAATTGATTCCTATCATCCAAAAACACTTGAAAGAGGATTAGAAAAATATGAGGGTGATTGTGATCATGAAAATAAAACCTTGAGGGGTTCGAGAGGTACAACATATAGAAAGGTAAATAACTGAAAACACATTCCATTTAATCAATAACTTGAGCATTAAATGCATCCATATATAATTTCAAATAAATAATATCATGGATAATAATAACTAAATTCTCAATGAAAGAAATGATTAATATTAAACTTAATTATCTCAAACATCATGATATCTATACCATCAAGAACTTGTACTATTAAATTTTAAAACTATGGATAGGTATTCACTAAAAATCCATTTAAATTTTCCAACTAATTTGTCCTATTAGACTTTTTGATGAATCAAGGGGCTATCTATTACTGGGCTCCATCCATCACTGCATGTGTATCACATTCCTTATATATTGAATGATCGATGTTCCCTATTTTTTCATACTAATTCATATATTTTATTGGGTATAAAAACCTATTTTCAGTGCATACATGTTGTTTTATGGATCAAATGATTTATTTTTCTGTTCATGGTGATTTTTCAGGAGTTTCTAGTAGAAAGAACACATTGGTACAAATTAGATCAAAATGAAAAATACATGGTGTGTATTTTATAAACAAATTCCATGTAAATTTACACGAGACATGAATCAGCCAGCCTGAGTACATTCCCAAGTCACAGATCAGACTTCACACGCCATTTACTTCATTATACATGTCGTGTACACCCTTATAGAAGTGGTTGATTTCTGAAAATGATGTTACATTCTATGTATAGAGGTGCCATACATTATGTACATCCACCAACCGATCGATGATGCATGAAATTCAATGGATGACATGGTTGGCCACCTATCAGTGAATAAAACCATGAAATTTTATGTTGACATAAGGGAATACCATATAATTCTTAGTACACAAAGTGTAGTTCAAGATTTTATAAATATAAGGGCAAGCCTTTGAACTCAGGGTTGATAGATTGGATATTCCAAGGGGAGGTGTTTCTACTTTACTAACTTAGTCTTTCCCTAAATCCATCATGAGTTTTTGCTGCATTTTCTTTCTATTTTAGTGTAATTCATCCATTTTCCCCTCTCCTTATCATATCCATGGTAGGGATTGAGTTTCTAATCAATCTACACACCATGATAATGATCATAAGAGGATAATTTATTTGTGTTGGGGTTGTAATATTGTTATGGGTGTGTTTTAATTGAAATTATGATGTGTTTGTCTTATTATGGTTTTTTTGTTTATAATCCCTTTAATTATTAAATCATAAAATGGACTAGTTGTGTCATATCAAACCAAGAATGAAGAAACTAGGGAAAACTAAAGGGGATTCAATAGGTGAACCCATGACCATTGGGTCAACCCATTTCCACTGATTTTGTGAGTATTGATTTAACATTTTTTTAAGTAATTAATTATTAGGACAAGAAATTTATTTTTTAAAAGGAATAGTTATTTTTTTTAGAATAAGAAACAATAACACAATTGAATTCCCATGGTAAACTAATTCATAAATAATTTCTAATACTAAATAACTAATTTTATAACTAACCTTAATCAAATTGAAACCATGAAATTATTTTTTCTAGGTATTCTTATCCGTTTTCAAACTTTATTTGTCTTTAAAAATCATTTAAATCCATTCATTTATTTTTTACCATTCGTTTTTATGGACAATTGGATGATGCTCACCGACTTACAACTGCAATTTCTTCTTCAATATTTCCCTGTGAGATCTAAAACAAATTCCACTAGCTACCCAATTAGTTAGTTTAGGGAACTAATTTGGAACATCTCAAGATGAGCATGTCAAATTATAGCACTATTTTTGGGAAAAAAATGGAAAGTAGTAGCGTGAGTTCTGAGTTATGGTTGGTTGATTCGGTTTTTTATTTTTCACTTCTTTATTCTTTTCATGGGAACATCAACCTCACATCTACATAGATATTTATTTAACTTGAGGTTGGTATACTTTAACTAGAGAGTAATTATATCTATATAATCCAATTATTTCATACTCTTATCCAGAAGAGTATTATCCATACATGGGTGATGAGTTTTAGTACGAGGACTACCCATGTACATCCTTTACCCCACCCATTTATTCTCTTCTAGAACTAATATTGGGTAACAATGAAAATTTATTATTGATGATGAAAAACTTTACCACATTCCAGTTGGACCAAACCAAAATTTTGGGAAGGATTGGGAATTTGGTAAAGAAACTTTATGAGATAATTACTAATATGGGTAATCTGATTGAGTGTGAAATTGGGTGTTCTTATTATGTTTCAATTGAGAAAGCTTGTAATGTCATAGACCCTACTTGTTTTGAATTTAAAATTTATGAAAATAATTTTCCAAACACTTAATTTGAACATGGGATCACATCATATCATGCTAATACTAAATTTGATCAATTCATAAATTTTGAGCCCTTGTTTGATTTCTCACATACTCTAGAGGACTCTCACAATTATTTTTAGGTTTTTAGAATTTTAGAGTAATAATCAAAGGAAGTGGATAAAATACAAGATCTAGCTAAGGAAAATGTCCACCTTCAGCATCTGATGGCCACAGAGTAAGGTTTTTGTAAGCCGCTACCCAAACCACCTAAAATTCAAGGATTTTTTTTGCAAGATGAGGGATCCAGACACATGTGGTGGTTCTCACAACAGAAGCCACATCCTCCATCAAATCACAGGTAGGTTCTCTTACTCAAGTTGAGCCAATGAACTTAAATAAAGGAACTTTCTATGAGGCAACATAGACACCCTATTTATGTCTCTACTTAATATCTATAATAAATACATGGCATATACTTCACCTTCACATGCCGTGTAACATCATTTTTTTCTTAGAAACCACTATTTAAAAATGAATAAAATTAGGTTACATGGTGTATGTAGAAATATAAATGGCATGTACCTTTCTATTTAGTGTATATGATTATAGTACTTCATGTACAAATAAAAAATTATTAAGTAAATAAACAGGAATCAAGTGAGTGCTAATGGAAATGTCTTTGGAAGGTATTCAAGATGTCGTCGGTTGAAATCCCTTTGCACCCTCCTTTGGCATATGATTAATTATTTTTGACTGTGTGTTTTATTTAAAAAAGTGTATGGTGTTTTTATAAATAAAAATATCATTTCAAAATAAAATAAAACCAATAGTGGGGATGAATCAATAGGTAGGTTCATAACACACGATCCAAAAGACCCGAGTTTGATTCCTTCTAGCCGACTCAATTCCATCCTTTTTCACTTAAATAAAACCACACATCATGTATTTATATAGACGATGTGTGTTTTATATATTGAATTTATATAAATAAATTAAATGTATTTTAAGAATTAGAATCAACCTAAAGATGATGTGGGTTGATTGGAAGAATCATAAGATAGGGTGAAAAATAAATGGGTTTGAATTTGGTTAATCTCCCTACATCATCCCAATATTCAAAAACATAAAACCACATGCCACATGTTCTTCCTTTCACAATGTAGTGTTTAAAATATTTATAAAATTTAAAAATGATAATAAAACTGTCATCACTACAATATTCACTTCAGTGGATGAGGGTGATCACCTGGATCAAACTGTTCATGGGTTCAAATCTTACCCTGATCATTGGAACGAAGTTTGTATTTATCTTTTTACATTTTTATAACACACGAACTATATTTTTCCAATGCACTAAAAGTATTGGTATATATATATATATATATATATAATTATAAATAATAATTATTAAATAGTTTATAATAGTAGCCACATATTTTAAATATTAATATATATATGTATATATACAACACCATACATGGTGTGTACACTATTATACATGATGTGTGTCCTAGATATAAAACTTGGGAACCCTAATCTAGAGTGACCCCATGCCCCACCCTATTTTACCTTCTCTTCTATTGTATACTACTTTACCCTCTATCCCAATCCTTCTTTTCGGTGTGATTCAGGCCCATATTTCTTCCTCATTATGTTCCTCAATCCAATTATGTGGTTCCTTCACCCTTATTTCAAAGTGTTTTCTACATTTTAGGTGTTTTTTTTGTATCTGGGAGGCGTTCAAATAAAAACCCACAATACAAGGGCACACATGAAGAACACATGCCACATACTATATGTACATGCCTACTTTTCCACTATACTAAATTTAAAAACACACATTGTGTGTGTTCGGAACACGCCTTGTACTGATGCCTCTACCTGGCCTAAGGGACCCCATGTCATGAATCCTATATGGCTAGTATAACTATATTTCACAGATGGCATGTGCGTTCAATACATGTTGTGTACTGCATCTATGATGACATAGACATGTCAAGCGCACACACGACATGAAATCCATGTCTTAGAACATGTCATTTCTATTTGGAACATGGAATGTACTACCTTATGGCTAAATGAGGAGCTCATGGGTGTGTGTCTAGAAAGAATGGGGTTTTATCCCGAACAAACTACATGCTGTGTAATCTGTACATACACACCATGTACTAGTAAATTAAAAATTATCCTTCTATTCTTTTTTATTTTAATTTTGTTTTATTATTTTCCATTTTATATCATGGAATAAGGGGACCAATAGAAGGATAAGCATACCATTTCCTATCCCAATGAAGAGTAGTCCACTCCCTTCTAGGTATGTGTAGAGATGCCAGGGGATTATTCTATAACTGACATACTGATTTCATTGTCACTATATTTGGAAGTTCTAATGCCACTGGTACTAGTAGCACCATATTCCACAACATCCTTAGGTCCCATGACTTCTATGGAACCTGATTCTATGGATACCAAAACTCCCATTCCCGCGGACACCACAACACCATTAGTAGACACCAAAAAACCTCCACCCACTAATGCACTATTAGAGCCTTCCACTATAGCAGAGGATTCACCACTACAACCTGCACCTATGCCATCCCAAACTTAGTCACATCCTTTCTTTATTTTTGATTAGAGTCATCCATTGAGTGATTGAATATGATTTTTCTACCATCGTACAATCTAGCCGAGAGACTGATTCCTCAATATCAATATCCTAGAGTGACTGAGACTCTGGGAGGATATTGGGGCACACCAATCTGATTTACATTCTTTAGGTCATCACACCTACTTTTAGTGATTTATTTTTGTAGTTTTATATGACATTTAAGTTTGATGGATTGTTTTTTTAGGATACATTGAGCGAAAAAATATCACTGATCAGATTTAGTCCAAGAGGTATATTTTTCACACTGATAAGGGTAGAGTTTGAAAGTGGGTGTGACTTATACCATCATCCAGTCACTGAACCCCCTGTTTCCACCCTCAATTTCCTAGACTACTCGGACCTACCCTATATGTGGCAGGAGCTTACTAGACCCAATGTATAGTATGCTCCCACCATACAGAAGAGCACCTTGTTCATTTCCCCTCCCCTTCACTTCATCCATTGCTGTTTTAGTTTCATCCTTATTTCTCTCCATGAGGATATGAGTGTTGTGTCCAAACATGACATGGAGATTCTTACTTGAATATTCTGGTATGATTACCCCAACTTCCCCTAATTTACCATCTTATACTTCCATTCCATGTTCACTGACCGTCATGGTAACCTGAATGGTGGGTTCTATGCCACCAAGTTGGCACACTATTTATGGTTTTTTTGATCCCTCTCTCCCTCATGTGATCACATAATCTCTCCTTAGTGGATAGACTATATCATGATTATTCACATAGGATTGGAATAGAGGAATGGGAACACCTACTTGCTTATGAAAGATCACCTAGCACCCCCTATGATGAGAGAGGAGCCACCTTCCCCTATGGTTGATGCCGAACGGGTACCACCTCCACCACCTCCACCAGTGGAACTTCCTTATCCCTCATTTCCCAATTCTTTTGTTGATCCTTATTCTTATACCATTCCATATCCTAACCCATCCAAAACCCCTAATCCACCAACACCCTCACGTAAACCTTACATTATATTCTACCTTACCACTATAGTTTGCTTCCTGGACACCTTGGATGGAAGAATCGACCAGATTGAGGGTTTTATAGGCCTTTTACTGCAACATATGGGCATTGTGATATCACTAAATCTGACTCATCTATACAACTAGTAGCCTTAAAGAACCCCACCTGATCCATCACCCGCCCTAAGAAATGACTATGTGGTACTTTATTTTGATAGACCAAACATGAATACTATTATTGTGGTCCAACATTCACATGCTACACCAGCACCATAGGGTGTGGTCCCTATCACACCTTCATCCACTCCAGCTACCCCCACCCTACACGATCCCCCACCACCTGACAATTCCTCCCCTAAGGCCACTAAGAAATTATTTTTAACACACGATTATTCCATTATATATATATATATATATATATGTTTGTGTTGTTCCTTTTATGTGATTCTTCATATACCGGTAGATTACTCTTCCTATTACATCAAAAGTCACAGGTAATCTAGAGTGTTATGGGTGTCTATATTCAAATTCTTCCACTTTTTTGAGCCCACAACAAGGGGGTATTATTTTTGAATTTATTTTTATTCCATTTCTTTGAAATAATTCTTCCATTACTCTCCCTGAACTTGATCTATTTGTGTCATTACACATCCTCTTATCCTACTTGGTGTTTCACTTAGAGGACCACGTGTGATATTAAATGTGGGGGAGAGTCTCTCAGCTACACTAGTCTTTTCCCTTTGAATAATCTAGCATACATCATTAATTAGATGAAATATTTTAAAATGTGGATTTTTTGATTAATTATAATTATAAATAATAAATATATATGTTGTAATTTTAAAAATTTACTTGATCATTTTAATTTTAAATTATTTTAAAATGATTTCTGATATAGTTTGATTTTGGATATAAATTATTATCAATTTTCATTTATTATATTGATCATTTATATTCATGTCATTGCCTGATTGACCCATTTTTATCATAATTATAGAGAGTTATTCTAAACCATTTGTTATATTCTTCCTTATTCCCTCTTTCTAGAGATATTATTAGGATATACATAACTATTAGAACTTGCATGTTTTTCTTTTTAAAGCATGAATATTTTTAATCACATCAAAATGACCGAGGTATTAAATTAATATTTCCAGACACTTTTGACTTTGAGACTCACCCTACATATTATCTATGTGAAACCAATAGAATCCATGAACTACATTGATAGGAAGAAACATTACAATCCCATTTATCCTTCCTACCCTAATTTATTGATTATATTGCATGATTATTCATTTGATCTTTAAAGAGGGAGTTTGGAGATTCAAGGTATATTTTGGCGAGTGAACATGAAATTAAGTTTGGGGAAGCATATCACTTTTTCATTTGGGAAAAGGGTTCAAAAACCACAATTCCTTATATTCCTAAGTGGTCCATATTAAAAAATTGATTTTGATTTTTTTGAGAAATTTAAAATAGGACCAAATTCATTCATTACACTCATAGATGGTTTACAAACCCATGTAGGTAAGGGAAGAGAATGGTTATATTTAACTTTGAGATATTTTGATTGGGATTCATTTTCATTAAGCTTTTTCATTCAATATCATGCTTTATTCTTTAAGAATTCATCTACCCTTTTCAAGCCTTTGAGATTATTTTCACATCATTACATACCTACCCTTTGACCCAAAATCATAAAAAACCTTATTGAAATACCTCATGATTTTTGTGATTTAATTTATAATTAGAGAATTATATTACTTAAAAGATTATGGATATAATGAATATACTTGAGATTGAACATAACTTCGATTATATGATCTAAAGTGATGAGTATACCATTTTCTTGGTGAGGTAAATCATCAATCGACATGAATATTTATAAAAAGTTGAAAAATTTAAATAAAATAGGATGAAAGTATTAAATTAAATTATATATGAGTCATGATTAGAATATATTTTCAATTAAAATATTTTTTGTGTATTTTTAAAATCCACTGCTATGACTATAACATTTATAAATGTATTTAATTGAATGCTTCCCTTTTAGAGTGTGGTTTATTTTAATTAAATGTTGAGATTTTTCTTGAGGGCATAAAAATGACTAAGTTTGGGGGAGTTTGCTGTATTCAATTTGTGCATACTAATTCATACCATTTATTGAGTATAAAAACCTATTTTCACCAGATAGATGTTGTTTTATAGATCAAATGCTTTATTTCAATGTTCATGGTAATTTTTCAGGAGTTTCTAGTGGAAATAAAACATTAGGAAAAATTATAGAAAAATTAAAAATACATTATGTGAACTTTATAAACACACACCATGTACATTTTTATGGGAAATGACTCAGCCAACCCAAGTACACACCCAAGTCACGAATCAGACTTCACACACTGTGTACTTCATTATATAGACCATGTACGCCCATACAAAAGTGTTTGGTAGCTAACATTGAGGTTTCATTCCATTTATTGTGTCACCACACACTATGTACATCCACCGACTGACTTCTGATGCACAAAATTCAATGGGTAGCATGGTGGACCACCTATTGGTGGAGAAAACCTATAAATGGTCTGTTGACATGAGTACACGTTGTGTACTTCATAGTACATTCCATGTAGTTAAAAATTATATAAATATGAGGGAAATACTTAAACTCAGGTTTGTTTAATTTCCTATTCTAGGGGGAGTAACTACTGCTCTACCGACTTAGTATTTCCCTGAATCCATTAGAAGTTTTTACTATTTTTTTTATTTTAGTGTAATTAGTCTCTTCTCCCATTTTCCTCTCATATCCATTTGCATCATATTGGAACAAGAATGACACAAGTAGGGAAAACTAAAGGGTCTTAAACAAGTGAACACATGACCATTGGGAGAACTCGTTGACACTAATTTTGGGGTATTGATTTAACATGTTTTTAAGTAATTAATTACCAGTACAAGGAATTGATTTCTAAAAGGAATAGTTATTTGATTAAAAAAACAATAACAAAATTTAATCCTCACGTTAAAATAATTCATAAATATTTTTTAATACTAAAGAAAAACTTTTTTAACTAACCTTAATCTAATTGAAACCTCAAAACACTTTTTTTTCTAGGTCTTTTTATCCCTTTTCTGACTTTTTTTCCACAAATTGTTTCACTCCATGCATTTCTTTTTTATCATTCATTTTTCAAGATAATCGACTGATTCTTTTCAACTTATGACTAAAATTACTCCTCCACTCTTTCCATGTGGGATCAATATTGACTTCAACTATCTAACTAGTTAGTTTAATAGGGAACTAATTTGACAGGTCTCACAATGGGCATGCTAATGATCAGTTCAATTCATAAACAATATTCTTTTTTTATAAATTTCCTCGTTGAATAAAGAATATGTAATATAAATATTTCCCCAATCAATCAAATAACTTTCAAAATAAACTCTGTATGTAGAAATGATATACTGTTCAATAAATAATATGGATATTTAAGGGAAACTTAACGTACAATGATCAAAATAAAGTAAATGCTTCAAGATAAAGTTAACAATAAAAAACTTAATAAATGATAAGATATGACCATTAGTTTATTGGGAATATGGGTTTGGAAATAAAATATTATATTTGTAAGAATAAAGGAAATGGAAATGAAATATTAAAATAAGATTTCATTAAATATTTTTCTTTGTAAAATAGTTTAAAACATGTAGAATAAGATAAATTTCACAAAATGTTTACAGCAACATGAAAGTATGTTAATTCCGTTTACATTAAAAAACATTTCTTTTGAACTTTTATAAATAAAGTCTAAAGATACCCTATCAAAAAACATTAGAAATATTACTATAATTCCTTTAAAAAACTAAAGGATAAATTATAATGTCATTAATAAATCATTTGAGCATATAAAAGTTCTTTTATAAAACATTTTTTTTGAAAAGCATGGACATGGAAGAAAAATATATCCGATTAAAAGAGAAATAAAATAAAAATTTCTTTTAAAAATTTCTTTGATTGATTCAAGTAAAAATGAGAGGTTAATTTAGAGGAAAATATTTAAACTCCTTAAATATATAGTGGATAAGAAAATTATTGGGGCTTATGAAGGATGAATGATAATATTTCTTCAAAAAATAAAAGTAATCCTAAAACAAAAGTGAGATTCTAAAATAGATTCTTACCTCTTTGGGAACTTTTAAATTATAAAAAATTGAAATAATTTAATTAAATTGAAAAATTAATCACTATTAATAAATAGTTATTAAGTTTAATTACATCAAATGGGAAATATATACACCATATAAAAGTGAATAAGTGAATAATAAAAAATATGTATCAATGAAGTGTAAATTGTGACGAAATCCATTACCTCACATTTTAGTTAAGTTGAAAATGGTTTAAAATCATATATAATGGTTTTGAACATGTTATTAATTTATAAAAAAACTATTTTCATATTTATATTATCATATATTATATTCTTATATCATCTTTCTATCTGATCATTAATAATTTTTCATTACTATAATTGTGTTGGGTGTTAATTAATTCATTTTATTATGCATGTTTTATCATGGAAGTTATGGTTCATGTGAATATAATATAGTTCCATAATATACATAATTATATTGAGGTTATAAATATCATACTTAATCATTAGATACATTTTTATAATCATTCTTGATAGTTTTACATGGAAAATGAATCACATCATTTCATGGAGATGGTAGACCATACGTACACACGAGTGATGATATAATTAACCTAATGGGTTAAAGTGTAAGGAATTGGATGATACATTAATTTTAAAGAATTAATATCATGTCTTATTTTTCATATATATTAATTACTTATATTATTATGACTATCCATGTGATTCGGTGATGGAAAACAAATTACATCAGTACGTGAGGCAGTAGTCCACCATACACACGAGTAAAGATTTTGTTTCCCATTTGATGGAGAAGAATATGAATAAATATTATTATATAAAAATAATAACATCTCAGTATATGGTATATACTATTTTTATTATATTGGATGTGTTAAGACATAATTGAAGGTGGTAAAAGAATAATTAAAAAAGAAACAACTTCATTAAGTTGATTACCTTTTCTAAGAGATAATTCCTTTGTATCTTTTCTTAAGGGTATCAGGGTTGTTCTTTTGCAAATAATATAAGATCTAGAACATGTATAAATATGTTGTTATGATATTTTTTTAGGGTTTGGTCAAGATATATGACTAAATTTGGTGTAAATAAGATAGGGGATGAGTGTCCTTTTATAAGTGGGGGAGATGACACACTTGGAATTTTTAGGAAGGATAAAATATATTAATGTATTAATCAAGATAAATGGATAAAAAATGAACCATTTATAGATATTAGATTATATAGGGTTGAAACATGGACAAACAATATAAATTATACAAGTTTTTAGATCATTTTAACCTTTATCTCTTTAGTTTAACCCCTGATAAACCAGTTTTAACTTTAACTACGGTGATAAATTTTTACTGCATTTTACTATTAATTATGAAAAAATGAAAGTGGACTCATTATAAAATTTGGATACAATGATTAAAAATATTAACACCATTTTATCAAATTAAATTTACATAATTATCAGAATTTAATTTAATGTTAATTCTGTAAAACTCAATGAAAATCAGTTTTTTAGAAAAATGTCTTTTTAAGTATAAAAATGTTTTATACCAAATTAAAGTATAAAATTCATTAAAAATAACATAATTGTATTATTAATAGTATAATTGAATAAATATTTATTTGAAACCATTTTAAAACAAAATGAAACTTTGTAAATTCTTGAAACGAAAAGATAGTTTTCAATAAAAGTCAGTATTTTTCATCATTCATTAAAAAATAAAACTTTTCAAAAAAAATTCTAAAAATTCACACTAAGATAATTTTTATATGATTATTTAAAAAATATAGTTCATTTTATCAAATAAAATTTTTAAATTTTGAAAAAATTAAATATATTATTTTTCTATAAAAATCAAGAAAAACATTTTTGAAGAAGGTAGTTTTTTGAAGAGTAAAATGACTACAAATAATTGAGTGTTTATCTCATAATAATTAATAAATTTTTAATGAATAAGAACTAAATATATATTTCATAATTTTTTTGTTCCCATTCATACCCACCAATTCAAAGGCTAGTCTATAATGGTCATATTTAAATACTAATATTGTGTGGTTAGTTTAAGCTTAGTGTTGTGTGTATTAAACTATATTAGACATAATTTTCATTTAAAATATTGGGATATTAAATTATTTACTCTAGTAAAAATTTTATCCTTGAAATTTTAATATATATTACCTATTAAAAAAATGAATTTGGTTCTTCATCATAACATCCTCAAGTTCCCACATTGTTACCACTATTTTATGATTTCTCCAAAGTACCTTTACTAGTCGAGTCATTCGATTCCTCAATACTTACTTTTTAGTGTCAAGAATTTGGATAATATATTCATAGAAATACAGATCAGGTTCCAATTATATTTCTCTATAGGTTATCACATGCATTGGGTCTATAATGTACATCCTTAAAAATGAGATATGGAACACATCGTGTACTTTAGAGAGGTTTAGTGGAATTTCCAAATGATATGCCATAGCTCCAATTCTTTCTATAATTTAAAAAGTTTTGTTATACCTATGGATAAATTTACCTTTCTCATTGAACCTTATAACACCTTTAAATAGATATACTTTCAATAAAATATGATCTTCCACTTGAAATTACAAATCATTCCTCTAGTTATTGACATAACACTTTTTTTTTGCTTTGAGATACTTTAATATGAGTATGAGTAGCCTTTACCTTTGTTGTTGTATCCTCAAAAAGTTTTAGGAAGCTAAGTTTCCTTTCACCAAATTCATCCTAATAAGTAAGAGTATGAAATATATTTCCATATAATGCTTTATACGGTTCTATTTGAATACTTGAATGGAAAATATTGTTATAGGAAAATTCTAACAAAGGTAAATACCGATCCCACATACCTTTAAAGCCAAGTGAGAATGACCTAAAACTATATTATTATGTTTGAATAGTACTTTAAAACTATCCATTGTTTTGAGGGTGGTAGGTGGTACTCAAATGAAACTTAGTATCAAGAGCCTTTTAAATACACTTCTGGAATTCTGATTTAAATCAAGGATCATGAACAAAAAAAATTTAAATAGGTGCACCATGAAATCTTACAACTTCATTAATATAAAGACTTGTGAGGCACTCAGGTGGTAAATATTCTCTTATAGTAAAAAAATGTTCAGATTTGATAAGCTGATAAAAAATAACCCATATTGCATCATTCTATATAGGATACTTGGGTAATATTGTGAAAAATTCCATAGTAATGCAATCCCATTTCCACATCGGAATATGAAGAGGTTACATGACTCCTCTAGGATGTTGTATCTTATCCTTAACCTATTTTTAAACCAATAATCTTGATACATAATCAAAAAATTACCACTTCATGTTATTCCACTATAAATGTCCCCTCAAATATTGGTTCTTCTAGGGTGTATAGAGAAACTCAAGTTATAATCATCACTTAAAAATTTCCTTTTTTATCTTAGGTATAGATGGAACTCATAGTCTCTTTCCAAATTTTAGAATTCCATTTTCATATACAAAGTTTTCCAATTTACCATCATTCATAGCTTTAATTTTATTTTAAAAATTATCATCATAAAACTAAGAACTTTTTATCCTTTTCAATAAATATGGTTTAACAGTCATTTGAAAAAGGAATAATGTCTCCCCTTATATAAAAAATCTTACATCCATCTTTACAATATCCATGAACATATTATATTTTTCAATCCTCATTTTATCCATAACTCCATGTTTTTTCCTAATCAATTCATTCACTATCTTATTTTCCTTCCCTAGGTGATAGTGTATCGATAAATTATAATCCTTGAGTAGCTCGAGCCATCATCTTTGCCTCATGTTGATATTTTTCTCTAAAAAGTTTTATTTTAGACTCTTATGATCTGTGTATATCTCATATCTTTCTCCATAGAGATAATTTATCCATATCTTCAAATCAAAGATTATGGTTACTAACTCAAGATCATGAGCTATATAATTTTTTTCATTATACTTTAACTATAAAGATTCATATATAATAAAATTAGAATTTTTTATAAGGACACAACCAAATACATTATTATATTAATCATTATATATAACAAATCCATCCTTTCCCAATGGTAAATTCAAAATTGGAGCATTCACTAATATTCTATTCAGTTCTTTAAAACATTCTTCACATTCCTTTGTCCATGTGAAATTAAACCATTTACATGTAATCTTGGTTAATATGTTATCTAATTAGGGAATTCTTTGAATGAATAACCAATATTAACCTATCAAACTAATGAAACTACATACCTTAGTTATGTTTATTGGTGTAGTCCATTATTTTACTGCCTTTGTCTTCACAAGATCAACTAAGATTAATCCTTGGAGACAATATGAATAAGAAAAGAAAATTTCTACACCTATAATACTTACTTGATAAATTTACTATATAAATATTTTATTCTAAGAGTCTCAATAATGATCTTCAAGTGATTCTCATGTTCCTCATAGATTTTATAATACATTAGAATATCATCAAAAAACACCAAAAAAAAATTATCAATATATTTCTTGAATAATTTTTCATTAGATCCATAAAAACAGAGGGTGAATTATTCAATACTAATGGAATTATTTTAAATTTGCAATGTTTATACCTCATTTGAAATGATTCCTTTAGAATATCTTCATTCTTTAATCATAATTAATGATACCCATAATGAAGGTCAATCTTTGAAAAATATTTAGCTTTGTGAAGTTGATCGAATAAGTTATCAATTCGAGGAAGAGGATAATTTTAATTTATCATAATGGTATTGATTTTTCTATAATGAATGCAAAGAATCATAGATATATATTTCTTTTTAATGAAAATATCAAGGGTTTCCCATGGTAAAACACTAGGGTGAATAAATCCCTTATAATGAAACTTTTCTAGTTGTTTCTTAAACTCTAATAGTTATAGAGTTTCTATTATAGGGGGAATATGTGATATATGTCTTTCATCTAGGATTAAATAAATTAAAAACTCAACTTCAAACTCTGGTGGGTGTTTAGTTAATCATTAGAAAATACATCAATGAATTTCTGTATAACAGGTACATCCTCAATTTTAATATTACCTTTTATATCCATATATTTTGTTTTCTATTATTCCTAAAGAATCTCATTCATAAGCGATACTAAGGGTGGATCTATACATGACTTAAATGATGAAGTATCTACTATAAATACATGGAATTCCAGATATTCATCATGAATCATAATTTCTTTCTCTTTGAAATAAATTCTTGCATCATATTTTGAAATCCAGTACATACCATGAATTATATCAAACTCAACCATAGGTATTATAATAAAGTCATAAAAGAGAGCATGTTTATGTGTCATAATAATAACTTCCTTACACATCCTTGTTGTAGTGAGGCTTTTATTAGGAGTTTTTACTGAAAAATCCCTTCTTAAGGTGTTAGGGGAATATCTAATTTTCTTGGAAAACATGGTATATATAAAATATTGAAAGGATATAAAATCAAATAAATCATTAGATAAATTTGAAGATATGGTTAAATTACATACCACCACATCTTTATGAACTTCCACATAGCTACAATGATCACATAAGGTTATCCTTCTCCCCCTATCCACTTCTGCAGTAAGTTCCTTTGACGCTTAGGATATTAGTTTGAATAATTCCCCATTACTTTACAGTTGAATCACTAGAAAGTAGTGTTCTATTTATTTAACTTATATTTATGATCTAGATGACCTATCACCACACTTGTAACACACTCCCAATCCCTTCAGGTATTTTACAGGATATTTATTTCCACAATTTTCACATGATAGAAATTGCATCATTTTCTTCTTCTTCTTTAAAGCGTTCCCTTTTTCTTGGTGTTTGAAATACCTATTATTTTATTTATTTACCTTTAATATATAGTATCTAGAAAATTCCTACTATATTTCTATGGAACATAATACTATTTCATCATATGATGAAAAATTATGAGAAACAAGTGTCGTTTGGAGACTTGGATTAACACCTAAAAGAAATGAACACTCTCACTTTTGATATTGAATATGTAATCCATATCATACTTGTATAGTCTTGTAAATGTATCCTAATACTATTAAATACTTTATTCTTAATTTTTATTTAAGATAAGGAACTTTATCTTGATCTTAGTTTGTTTCTCTTGAGGGAAGTGTTTGTCGAATAATATTACTTTAAAATATTTCCATTCCACAGGTTTGATTTCTTCTTACTCCACAGTATTATGGATCAATTACAAACATTTATAAACATCGCCTTTAAGTCAATATACCTACAATATAACATTTTCCTTTTCATTACATCCCAAGTCTAAAAATATATTCTCAATAGACTTAACCCATTGCTCAACTACCATAGGATTAGTAGTTCCACTAAAAGATAGAGGCTTCTATCAAATGAAATGATCCAACATAGGTGAATCATGTTGTGGAACAATAGGATGCTCCCTTAAAGAGATTTAATTAATTATAACCTGAGTAATATTTTCTAATATGGACACAGTCTTCCCAACTCCAACACAAGTTGTATTGGATTTCTCAACAGGAAAATTTCTACATTGTCCACAATTATTGATACCATTCATTCTTCCAAGAACCATTTCTAAACAATGGAATATAATTAATTATTTCATAATATTATAAATTTTAAATCATAATGTATAATTATAAATCTAGTGTAATAATTAAATTATATTGAAAATTTATCCATTGTTAATATCAAAATTATATACTTGGTTTCTTTGGGTATATATTTATATCATAAAAATATTTTCAAATCTTTCATAATGGTTTGTAAAGAAAATGTTAATTAACCAAAGAATATACCTTGATATTTTCAAAACATGCATGCATCAAGGATCATTATAGTGCACCAGGTGATGATTGAGTCAAATCCCAACATGCCATTTTTAGAGTTATTACCCCTAGGTTCAACTGTCCTAGAGCCACATCCACATGAAGTATCCAGATATAGATGTAATTGCTTAGAATACCACATAATCTCTTCCTTAAAAACACTTTAGTATGTTCTTATATACTTATACTCAAATTATATCATAGGATTATGTTTCCTAATATATGCTTTCATAAATCTATTTCCCAAGGTTTCTAGTAAACTTACTCTAATATCAATTGTAACAACCATGAATTTAGTAAAAAAAATATGGTGTTTAATTTATTACATTGACATAGATACAAGGGGTTAAATCCTAAATGACTGATCAATTTAGTAGTCTTGGAGATCTAGATTCATACACGATACCCACTTTACATTGGGAATAAAATATAAAACATATTAATGGAAAGCATTCATCATCCTTGAACTTATTCGAAGAATTCTTATTCATATACTGGGGAAAGGGAACAAAATAAGGGTGATCCCAAATGGCCAGTGATGGTTACGTACAATAGAATTTATCATGATTAAATAAGGCCTAATCAATATGGAAATACAAATAACTAAAAACACATGCTATTTAATCAATTACTTGAGCATGAAATTCATCCATGGATAATATAAAAGAAAAAATATCATGGATTATAATAAATTAATTCATAATGAATAAAATGATTAATATTATAAATCACGATCTTAAACATCATGATATATATACCATCAAGACATTTCACTAAGTCAGTTTAAAACTATGGGTAGGTATACACCAAAAACCCATTTAATTTGGCCAACAAATTTGTCCCGTAATACCTATCAATGTATCAAGGGGAGATCTATAATCACCCCCTTCAATGAATTTCCAATGAATTACTCATATATTTAATGATAAAGTCAATTCATAAGCAATATTCCTCATTAATAAATGTATGTGTTCAATAAATAATATAAAATATCAATATTTCCATAGTCAATCAAATAAATTTCAAAGTAAAACACTATCTGTTGAAATGATGTACAGTTAAATAAATAAGAATATCCATACTTAATAATATGGATATTTAAGTTAAATGTAAAGTATAATGATCACAATAAAGTGAATATTTCATTAGAAAGTTAACGACCAAAAAATTAATAAAAGATAAGAGATGAGCATCAGTTTATCAGGAATATAGATTTTGTAATAAAATCAAATACATTGTTATAATTAATATAATGGAAATAAAATATTAAAATATTATTTTATTTAATATATTTCTCTGTAAAAAAATTGAAAATTTGTATAAGAATCAAAATTTCGTAAAATGGGTATAGTGATGGGGAAGTTTGTTTACACCATATATATTAAAAAAACATTCCTTTTGATTTTTTGTAAATAAAGTAAAAAAGAAAACCTATCATAAAACATTATCAATATTTATTTAATACATTTTTAAAAGTCAATGACACCTTAAAATTTCATTAATATATCATTTGAGTAAGTAAAATAATTTTTTCAAAATAATTTTTTAAAACATTGATATGGATGAAAAATATATCTAATTAAAATTGAAATAAAATTAGGTTTTTTTCTTTTAAAAATTTCATTACAAGATTAATGCATCAAATAGAGGATAATTTGAAGGAAAATATGGAAAATCCTTAAATATCCAATGGATAAGAAAATTATTGGATCTTATAAAATACAAATTATAAGATTCCTTCAAAAACAAAATCAATCCTAAAAAAAATTGAGATTGTAAAATAGATTCTTAACTCTTTGGTAACTTTTCAATCGTAACCACTTGGAAGCATATAATTTAATTTAAACATTAATCATCATGAATAAATATTTATTCATGTTAAATACATAAAGAGAAAGTTATATACAACACATAATAGTGAATAGGTGTATAATTGAAAATATGTCTCACTAGAGTGTAAATTGAGATGAAATCAATTACCTCAGACTTTCCTTTTGTTAAAAATGATTTAACATAATGTGTAATGTTTTTAAACATGTTATTAATTTATACCAAAACCATATTAATATTTATAATATCATATATGATATTATTATATAATATTTCCACTTGATCATTAATAATATTTCATTATTACCATTCTTTCGCGAGTTAACTGCTTCATTTTATTATGCAGTTTTTATTGTGGAAGTTTTAGTTATTGTGAATAGGATATAGTTACATAATCTAAAGAATGATATTAATTTTATAAATATAATATTTTCTAATTTTATAAATTTTTATAATCATTCTTTAATGTTATACATGTAAAATGAACCGCTTCGCTTCATGGAGATAGTAGGCCATACATACGCATGAGCAATAATATCATTCCTTTAATGGGTTAAATGGTAAAGAATTGGATGATATATTAATTTTTTATAATTAATATCATGTCATATGTGTCATATATATTCATTATTTCCATTATTATAAATATCCATGTGAGTATGTGATGAAAAAAATTACATCAGTTTATGAGGTGGTAGTTTACCGTACACACGAGCGATGGTTTTGTTCCCCATTTGATGGATAAGAAGACGGATAAATATTATGAAATAAAAATAATAGTATATAAATATATGTAATATAATTGTGTTATTATATTGTAGGTTTTAATACATAATTGAAGGTGTTAAAAGAATAAGTAAAAAAGAAAGATCTTTATTAATATGATTACCTTCTCTTAGAAGTACCTCCTTTGTATCTCTTATTTAGGATATTAGGGCTGATATTTTGGGAAGACCAGTAGATCTAAAAAATTGATAAAGATTTTGGGAGGATATTTTGGTAGGTTTTGGTTGATCTATATGGATTAGAGTTTTGTAAATAATATAGGGTAGGGGAGTCCTTTTATAAATGGCGGTGAGGTCACACTTGGAATTTTTAAAAGGAATAAAATATATTAATTTATTACTCAAGAAAAATGGATCCAAAATGGATAATTTTTTAATATTTGAGGATATAGGTTCTAAACATGGCCAAAAAATATAAAATATATTTTTTTGTTATTTAAACCTAACCACTTTAGTTTAATCCTCGATGAACGTATTTTAACCTTAACTGCGGTAATAATTTTTTACTGTTTTTTACTATTAATTATGTCCAAAAATTAAAGTTAAATTATTGAAATTTTTTTAAATTGTTATTAAAAATTTTTATTCTATTTTATCAAATTAAATTTATAGAAGTGGTATAATTGAATTTAAAGTTAATCCCAAAAAATGGGATGGAAAACAGGTTTTCAGAAAAATGTCTTTTTAAGTATAAAAATATTTTTATATTAAATTTAAGTATAAAATTCATTATAAATACCACAATTTTATTATTAATAATATAATTTATTAAATGTTTCTTTGGAAACATTTTAAAACAAAATTTATCTTTTTAAATTCATGAAACGAAAAGACAATTTTCAATGAAAGTGAGATTTTTCACTATTCATTAAAAAATCAAACTTTTCGAAAAATTAAAAAAATTTACCCTTATATAATTTTGATATAATTATTTAAATAATTAAGTTAATTTTATCAATTTTTTTAAATTTATCAAAAATTAATTATATTATTTTCTATAAAAAAACAATAAAAATTATTTTTGAAGAAGGCGTGTTTTTTTGAAGAGTAAAATTACCACAAATAACTGAGTGTTTATCTCTTAAGAATTAATAAATTTGTATCAAATATTACCTTAGTATATATTTTATAATTTACATATTTCTATTCAAACCTTCCAATGAAATGGCTAGGTTTTAATGGTCATATTTAAATAATAATATTTTGTAGTTCGTTTAAGCTTTGTGTTGTGTGTTGAATACGCCATCAGACATAATATTATTTTAAAATATCAGGATATTACATATATTTTTGAGATTATATTTTACATAAATATTTAGGCACCATATTAAGAGACATAATGAGGACCCTTAGAGGAGTTAGGTTACATATACCTTGGATGGACACCCATTTCGGCCCTATTGGTCAAGATATAGAAGATTCGACATTGCAGAGATATGCACAAGCTTACATTTTGAGATTGATTGAAAGTTATTTTTGTAATAACCTAGATAATTGAAATAATAAATAAATTTCATGTATTTTTAATATTAATTCTTATATTTTATGGATTCATATTATTTACAATAAATTTATACGATTATTCAAATCGAAAAAATAGTTTTATTTTAACTAAAGTGTTTTCCATGTATTATATGATTTTGTTTAAAAGGTAAATTTCTAAATTTTAGAGATTTAATTTGATAAAATGGAATTAATTTTTTATATCATCATATCAAATATATATTATGGTTAATTTTTTTTATTTTTCAAAAAAAATTATTTTTGGGTGAATAGTGAAAAATAATGTTTTTTTTATAAAAAATATCATTTATTTTCAAGTATTTAAAAAGTAACAATTTATATTGGTTTTTTAAATAAAAATTATTCCCATTTTTTTAAAAAATATAGTTAATTCCCTAGGAATAAACATTATACTTTATTTTTTTATAAATTCATTTTTAGCCTTAAAAACACACTAAAAAACCATTTTTCGTTGCGTTTTGTAAACTGATATTAAAATTAATGTCTTCCACTTATAGAAATTTAATATTGAAAAATGGATTTCATATTTGGAATCATTAATTTCAAATTTATTCATGAGGTCTATTTTTTTTATAATGAATAGTAACCATGGTAAAAAGTTGTCACCAAGGTAAAAGGTAGAACATGTTAACTAAGGTTAAAACTAGGTGATAAGGTCAAAAAATATAATCTTAAATATTATTGGATTATATTATTTCAAAAATTATCATATTTTATTCTAAATGAGATATATTTATTTCCAATTTCCCATGAATGAGGTTTTATATTATTTTAAAACTTTGAAAAATTACAAGAGTGCCACTCCTATCACATATAAAAGGACACTTTTTCTATCTTATTCACATACATTGAGCCATTTATCTAGAAAAATAAATTCCAAAATACCTTTCCAAAATCCCTTCCTACATTATAGAGGTCATTGTTACACCAAAATACCAACCTATAAGGATTAAGGTGTAATCCAAATGAGGTTTTCCAAAGAAGAAGTATGACTACTAACCGAGTGTTTTCATGTTCATATCTTTTTCCAAATCCTTAAAATATTATATAAATATAAAGATATGATAATATTATCATATTAAATATAATTAAATTATATTATGTTTATGTAATATTCTTTTTTCATATCCTTTTCCATCCTATGGGAAATGAAAACATCGTTCATGCGTATGTGTGGACTACCACCTCCATGAAATGATGTGTTTCATATTTTATCACCACCTAAAAATGCTGGTAATTATGATGTATTTAATGAATATATATATATTATATTAATGGAAAATTTATTATTATATAAATATAATATATTACTTACCTTCTTACCCTTCCATCCATTTGAAAGTTATAATTTCACTCGTGCGTACATGTTGATTACCACCTCCATGAAGCGATGTGATTCATTTTTCATGTGAACCTTTCATGATTGGTTCTAAAATTATATTTAATATATAAAAATGATAATTATTTAATTATTAATATTCTTTATATTATGGAATAATTACCCATTTAACCATGGTCAACCTACTGAAGTTGTTTTGGGATTATGAACTGAACGTCCTAAAAAAGTCCGACAAGAACTTAACTGATTTAGTAACTATATAAGAAATAGAAATAAATGAAATAAAATTTATAATAATAAGTTAATATACCTAAAAATATTGATTAATAAATTAAATAATTAATATAAATTTATTATATAATATATATAGTATGTACATTTTGTGTCAAACTCAAGGAAATAAATTTTTCTTTAAAACCATATTTTAAAAGTTTTTAATTTTTTTCTTCTCTTTTTCATCCATATTAATTAATATTCTTTAAAATATTTTAGTTATTTTATTAATATAATGAAATTAATTTTTGAAAGTTATTTTAAATAATTCTTTACTTTCTTTATGAAGGTTTTTAGAATATACTTTTTAATATTTTCCAAACAGGTTATTTTTTGACATTTTTACAAAAGTATGAAAGTAATATTTTTTTAATGTATATTTCTTGAGTGGAATTTCCCACCAACATGAAAATTATTATTTAAGAAGCTTCCTATACAATTTATCTTTATTTTTCAAAATAATACCCTATTTCCTATTCTTTTGGGAATTTTTTTAAAGAGTTTTCAAAGAAAAAAGGGCCTTTATCCTTATTTTTAAGCAAATCCTGAAAGTGATTCTGCATATGTGTTAAAAAGACTAATTTATGATATTTTATAATGAAAATACAATCATATATGTGTAATATGTATTTTAATGTCCTTATATATTTTTTGTGACGATAGTAAACCATATATAGATCTCTAATGCATTAGGTAATGATATTTTTCTTTGAGGAATATATATTGGAATTAACTGATTAGGTTATTCTATTTGTAAGAGTGCTTGTAAGAGTGATTGTAAAAGTGATAAAAATATGATATCCCAAGGTATTTATATGGATAATATATTCTTTCAAATTATTTTTCATGGATGAATTTTTATTTCCTAAGGAAATCTAATAAGCTTATATTTAAAGGAATGTTTATTCCCCTTTTATGGGTGAAAAGTATGTTTTCAAGAAAATGTTTTCATGAGTACCCACATTTTATAAGAAACCCCCATAAATATGATTTTACCTTTATTATTTTTTATGAGATATTTTATGAAAATATTTGTGAATTTAATTTTATTTCTTGATTAATTAAATGATTATTTGAGCTCATGATTAATTATAAAAATGACAAAGTTTTTATAGGATTTCATGATTTTCAAAATAGACTAATGAGTTTCATTATTTTTTTATCCCCTACAAAGATTTTTTGTGCTCATCCTAAATTCCAAAATATTTTTCACGGGGCCTAAATATGAGTAATAACTATTTCAAGGTCTATATTTATGCTACGAGGATTCATATTAGAAGAATAGAATGATTTTTGAATGAAATATGAGTTTAAATAAAATAATCTTGTTTTTATAAAAAAATAGATATTTAGTGGAAATGTACACTTTTTTTGTATGGGTTTTATGTGTATGATTTTTTCCTAAAATTCTCTAAAACTATAAACCTAAATTATCATGGGAGTTGAATAAAATTCAATAATTTCTATTAAATTCATAATTATGGCTTGATTAAGGCACATATAATTATAGTTGGTATTAGAGAAAGTTTTATATAAATTTAGAGGTTATGATGTTTTTATAAAAATTCATTTATGTTATGTTAGTGGATATATTATCATGAGAAAAATTTGAGTGTTTTCATGTTTCTTTATCTAATCCATGTCCATTTCACAATGGTTTTCCATATAGTAAACATGGTGAATAAAGTACAATGGAATATGAAGGATAATATCCTTCTAAATTATAAACCTAGAATGGTTGGAATTAGAATAAAATATTTTATAGATATGTTAACTTAGTTAACATAGGATATTAATTGTGGCACCCATTCTAGAGAATGATAAAACTCTCCATATAGGAACCTGTATATAGTGAAGCATTTCATGAAACAATACCCTCTAAAATTTTACAAAACCTTAGATCCAGATGTAGTTAAAGGATGGGTTGATTATATATAAAAGATATTTGAGGTTTTGGGTTGTTTTAAATGTCATAAGGTACTTCTTAACATTTGTCATTTTGAAGCTGAAGCTGTTTGGTGGTGGTATTTGGTTAAGAATACCAAGTAAAAAAGATGAGATTTATTCCATAGAGTGGATGATATTTAATAATATTTTACTTGAGAATTATTTTCCTAAGGTTATTAAAATTAGAGTGGAAAACAATTTTTTTTGAACTGAAGAAAAATGAGGAGAACTCTATTACCACATATAAATCCAATTTTACTAGATTATCTAGTTATGTACCAAATTTCATTTTGTACCATGATAATAAAATTGATAAGTTTTATTGAGGATTTAAAAAAAGTTTGAGAAGATATTTTTCCACTCATAAATTAAAAATCTATGAGGAAGTTATATGGAGTGTTGAGAAGGTTTATATGGAGTTTGTCGACTTTTACAACAATAAAGATAAGAATCAGTCTAGGTGGAAAGAAATGGTAAAAAATCCATTGAATAAATATGATGGTAAAAGGTCTAAATTTACCTCTTGTGATAAGTTCAGTAAGAATTATCATGGGGAGTTTCTTATGAAATAGGAAAAGTGTTTTAGATAGGGTATTTTGGGTCATTTGGATCATGATTATAAATAAAAGAATCATGGTAATGGTTAGACCATGTATGTTAAGTAGTTAGTGAGATTTTTTAAATGCAATGAGATGATCCATTATGATTATATGAATTTTAAGAAAATCATGGATGATGGGAATCATTAATACTGTAAGAATAATGGTGTGGTAAAGTCATTCATGACTACCTTAGAAAAATTTGGACCATCAAATGAAGTGGTAATGGGTACATTACTTGTTTACTCAGATTATGACAAAGTCTTGTTTGATTAAAGGTTTACACATTCTTTTATTTATGGAGAATTTACTAGTAAAATGGAAATATCACCTCAAAAAATAGAGAAATAAATTTTAGTAAAAAATCAAAGCAGAATTATTAAGGAAACCATGATTTATAGGAATCTTCCTATGATTATCTATGGAATTATTTTTCTTGAAAATATTTTTTTCTTACCCATAGTTGAGTTTGATGTTATTATAGGTATGGATTGGATTTTAATTTATAATTCTAAGATATATTGCATGGATATTATTATTTAATTTTCAAAGAGAGTTTGAATTTGTATATATGAATGATTTTATACCTATGATAACATATCAAGAAGCTAAGAAAGTTGATTAAAGAATGCCTTAAAAGTTACATTTCTCATATTATTAAAAATAGGGAAGTTGTTCATATTAGTGATGTTTTAGTAGTGAATGAATATATGGATGTATTTATTGATGATTTTCTAGGTGTTATTCTTAATCAATAGGCTGAATTCACTATTGAATTAGTTCCAAAAGCTAATCCATTTTCAAAACCCCCTTAACAAATGGATCTATTATAGTTATTGAAATTTAAAAATTAGTTACAAGAGTTTCTTGATAATTGTTTTACTCATCCTAGTACTTAACCTTAGGGTGCTCCAATTTTGTATGATAAAAATAATAACGGATCAATGAGGGTTTGTATTTATTATAGAGCACTCAATAACATTATCGATAAGAATAATTATCCTCTATCACATATAGATGAATTATTTAATCAAGTTCATAGAGAAAATATTTTTCAAAGATTGATCTCAGGTCTAAATACAAACAACTAAAAGTAAATGTGGAAGAAATTATGATGACATTTCATTCTAGTTATGGGAATTATGATTTTGTAGTTATTCCCTTTGGGTTGAATAATATACCAGTTGAATTCTTGGATATTATGATAAAAGTTTTTGATTAGTATTTTGGTAAATGTGTGGTTTGGTTTATTAATGAGATTTTGGTTTATTCTAAAAGTTTTGAGGAACATGAGAAACATCTAAGAATTTTTCTACAAACTTTAAAAGAAAATAATCTATATTGAACATTTAAAAAATGTAAATTTTGGTTACAAAAAATTTCTTTCATTGGATTTTTTTTCTAAATATGTATTTACTGTTGATCCTACTAAAACTAAAGTGGTGAAATACCATCCAAGAAAAAAAATCACGGAAATTTGATGTTTTCTTATATTAGTGGGTTACTACTAATTGTTTTTTGAAAACTTTGTTCAGTTATGTAGTCCACTTACTAAGTCAACTTGAATGGAAATTAAATTCATATAGACAAATGATTGAGATGAATGATTTTAGGAATTGAAAAGAAGATTAGTTAATTATAAAGTATTATTATTTCCATATAGAAATAGAGAGTTTGTTATTTATAGTGATTCTTCTTTGAAGGTACTTGGTTTTGTATTGATGCAAGTTTATTGGTTAATTTCATATGTATCATGCTAATTGAAAATCTATGAACATAATTACCCTATTCATGATATTGAATTAGATACAATATTTTTCTCTTAAAAAATACAAAGATAAATTTTATATGGGGTAAAATGTGAAATATATAGTGAATATAAAATTTTAAAGTAAATATTAATTCAAAAAGAGTTGAACATGAGGTATAAAATATGGTTTGAACTGATAAAGGATTATGATTACACAATTCACTATCATCTAGGTAAAGAAAACTAAGTAGTCAATGCCTTCAGATGAAAATATAATGCATCATTAGATATGATGCATTTAAAACATGATCCCTTGGTTAATAATTTAATTAATGTTTTATTGGAAATTTTTCATGAAAGAACTCTCACTTTTTTGGTTCAGGTATCAGTTCATTTTTAAGGACCTGTGTTTTTTGGGAATGCAATTTTGTTAAGAAATTTAAATTTTTGCTATTAGAAGCTTGTAAAAGGTAAAATATTACTTTTACCCATGAATATGATCTCAAATAATTTTTATTACCACTATGTTGGTCCTAGAATAGGATTTTTATCCTAGGACATAAGTTTTATAAAAATCCTAGATATTCGAATTTTAGTGGAATAATTATTATTTAGTATTTAATTAAATAAATATTAGATTGTTTGCGTAGGTTTGTTCAGAAATAACTTTTTTACAGAGTTTCCTATTGAGATTATGTCTTATCCATTGAATTTTTAGTAGGGAGTTTTGCCTTGGTGAAGTATAAACTAAAGTTGGGCACCGGGGTCAGCTCGAGCTCCTTATTTTTTTCCTTTTTTCATTTTCTTTATTTTCATTTTCTTTTCTTCTTTTCTTTCCTTCCTTCTAACATATGCTACTCCTGTGGATCCTCCTTTACCACGACCTAATATAGAAATGGATAGGGATAAATAAAGATGGATAGTGGGAGAGAAAGAGGTACTGCCGCAAATCTCTCAATGAGATGGATCAACGTGCGACAACCGTGGACCACAGATTTGAGTGAAGATTTGGTGGTTTCCACCCAAAGGTAGGCCTGTTTAATTTTTTTTTGCCACAAATCCCCATTATATTTGTTGTTTTTAATTTCTAAAGCCCTATTATGTTTTCTTGTGGACCCTAGAGGCATGATATGTTGATTTGAGGGCGAAAATAGGGGTTTCAGGCGATCTGGAGGTTTTCCATTCGGGAAAACCAGGATACACATTATGTGGTTCATGGTGACATGCCGTGTGTTCTTCCCCTTATGGGGAAGATGAAGTTTTTAAAGCACACACCATGTACTAGGGTGTATAACCCATGTACTGATACTTGACTGTGTAGCCGAGTACCTTGTCGGGCTACCTGTGTAGTGGTACATGGCTATGTAGAGTGCACGACCAAACCCCATGTGGGTAGCACACCATGTAAAAGTACACGATCTAACCAAGTACATGGCTAGGATGATTGAGGGACATGGGAAGGTACCCCATGTGGGGTATAGGCCATGTACCCAACTAACCTGTCGTGTACCTGGTGAATTTATACACCCAGGGAAGTGGAAGTACAGGCCCATGTGGGGGCTTCAAGAGTACATGTTGTATACCCATGGGGACATGCTGTGTACTTCCCCCTTGTAACCCTTCTTGGGTTTTTCATATATTTTTACCCAGGAGTCAGAATTGGACCCATGGATAGTCCATTATGAGTATCTTTTCACATAGATCACAATTGTATGACCTTTGAGGTGTTTTTAGAACTCTTGAGTGGCATTTTAGGACTTTCATGAATGGATAGGTTCTTTATCTAGTTAGTGTATCCAGTGTATTCTGAGAGTGAGACCTGATCTAAGATGAGCCATGATCTATCTCTTGTGACTTATGCCTTTATGGATTTTCCCTTGAGGATTTATCCCTTTTGAGATGTTCCCTTTTGGACTAAGAGGATGTGAGAATAGTTATTCCCGAGGATCTTGTGTAGGATTCCTCTGCTTATGTGTTGACCTATAGGATCCTATATAGGATTCCTCTATCTTATTCCTCTACCAAGGATCTCTTGAGGGATTCCTTTTCTTACATGATGACCTAGGGAGTCCCTTATAGGATCCCTTCACCTGTATTCCATTTTGAGGATCCCGTGTAGGATGCCTCTACCTTATATTTATAGAGGGTCCCCTATAAAAAACCTTCACCTATGTGGTGTTCCAAGGATCCCAAGTAAGATGCCTCTACTTTCTTACCATTCAAGGATCCCATGTAGGATTCCTCCTTTTACCTTTTCAGCTAAGTATCATAAGTAGTATGCATTTTCTTATGTGTAGACCTTGAGGATCCTAAGTAGAATGTATCTTCTATGTTTGTTTTGAGGGACCCAGTGGGCGCCATATCATTTGGACAACCCTGAGTTCGTATTTTGTGTTTGGGTAGAGATGGTAGTGAGTGTCACCTTAGAACTCGTTCTGAACTTTTAAGCCCATGGATCTATTGCTGTAGTGTTCAGTTTAAGTGTTTAGACACCTTAACTATTTTTTTTGCTTTCAAATGTTTATTGACGATGCAACGGTGTTTAACAGAGGTTCTTCTTGGTTAGTGGATATTGAGACTGATGTGAGGCGTCTTTCTTTCTTTTAGGATGCCCAGACATTCTTCCAGGGATCCTTCTTGCTTGTTAAGATGCCCAGATGTGATTTTATGGGATATGAATTTTGATCCAAGTTATTTTAGATATAGATTATTATACACATAATTAATAACTAGGACCTTGCTATTGAGTCTACTTATATATTTTATTATTATATTGATGGGATGTCTAGATACTTTTCCTGGTATCTGGATATTGAGCCTTACGTGATGTTTATTGTATTCCTTAAGCGATACTTGGATTACCCGTTATAGTAATGCCTTGTACGGACTCATAGGCTATATGATATGTGGTGGGGAAGATTATTCTCTCCTAATCCTATGATATATGGTGGGAATTATTATGCCCTCATCGGCCTATGATAGGGATGATTACTCTATCCTCAATCTGTTACTTGACCATGGTACTGGACATAGCATTCCACATTGTTGGATTCCTATAATGATTATCCTCTTCTAGATGATAGGGATGATTATTATCTCCCTTATTAGTGACTCAAGGGGTGTTACATGGAATCTCACTGATGATTTATCTTACATACCACCTAAGGATCACACCCTTAGGGACTATCCAAGTTCCAAATGTCATAACTGCTGACGGACTGAGACTTAGGGATTAGATATAGGATTTGATTTACATATCCTAGGCAACATGGTTTATAGTTCAGTGACCATTTAGAGGATGTCCAGATGCACTCCCTAGAATCCTTATTTATAGGATTTACTATTGGTATATGGTATCATTATTTATAGTGATTGGAGGTGAGTACAGGTGAACCCAGGTGTAGGACGTGTATTCCCATATGGTGATGTATCTTTCTCAAAGAAATTTCCAGAATTAGATGAATCAGGAACTTGTTGATTGGGTTTACAGAACCAGATATCAACTTAATTATATATAGCTTGGGTGGCATGACGTCTAACTTAATTCCCTTGCACATGATGTCTAAGAGATTGTGATTATGTACCCAAGGATCGTCTTCTGATTGGTTTTATGTTATTTCTTTCACACACTCATGAATATTAATATTTATGTATATATGTATAAGTATTGTACTATACATATACGTATATAGATATGTACATCCATGGTGTAACTTTCCTAGTTTGTCAGGATTACGGACTCAGGGTTCAACTGTGGTTTCACGTTTATTGGTTTTACTTATCTTTTCAGTTTCTTCTCAGCTAGACCGTGCATGTTGCTTTTACATACAATTTTAGTAGTGTATTATCGGTTCCTCGTTAGGGTGGCCTAATGATATTATTTCTCACCCCTGCACGTGATCCTTAATGTACATGTAGACCTTATGTTTACTTTTCATGTTGAGCATGGTTTTCATGGTGGATAGGGCTAAGGCCTAGAGTTTTATGATCGAGCAGAGTTTCTTGAGTGGGTTCTTCTTATTAGGTTGGTGTAGTTCGACAGTTTTAGAGACTTTGTATGTGGCATGGCTCAGAGTTAGTAGTAGAGCCCTGCAATTTTATTTTAGTTTCTTTTTTATTTTTGTATCTTTATGATCGACCTAGTGGGTGACTTGTGTTGTATGTATTGTATAGCTATTTGTGAATTTATATCTTTTCAATTATTATTACAACATGTTCTATTTCAGTTTATTTACTACTTTCTTACATGATTTAATTTATTCCATGTGTGATAATTATCTATTTCCACTGTTTTCTTACTCTGATATGAGGGAATAGTCTCCCAATTATCATACCCTAGTCCCTCACTACTAGTCGGCAACCTCTGGCATACGGAGAGACGTGATTAAGGCCTTGTAACCTACTAGCATAGGGCATCATTTCAGTGGCATCTGGGTCAGGTAATTGAAAAGCGGTATCAAATATTTTCTTTTCCTATTCTTTACTATTTGGGATATGGTGGACATGATTATTAGGAATGTTTCGAAACTTGTGATGGATATCAGACTGGTACATCGAGAACACTTTTTCTGATAATAAGTCATGGTTTCCAGGGTATGAGAATGTTGTTTTGATCTATAATGTTATAGTTTTATATTATTTTTTCCTTGAGAAACACACATGTTGTGTGGATGTTATGATTTTATATGGATATCTGGATCTTGGTCATTGGAAAGAGGCTAGTGATGGATTTTTACTCTTGGTCAGAAATGGAAAGAGGCATATCATACATCATATTTTTCACATAAGATTCACATCATATAGTCCTGATAGTGTGTGATTTTTACTAATTAATGAGGCCTATTAATTTGGTATTACTTACTTACACACACACACACACATATATATATATTTCATTCAGATGGTAGGTTATGTGGATCTACATTGAGACATTTGGTAGTGAGGCTGATGACTCAGTCCTCATGTATAGACAATATAGTGACCCTGGTAGGTTGATATAGAAGGTGATTCCTTTCTATTTTACCCCTTTTAGTGTATTGTTTCTTAGGTCATGGTTATCTAGTCAGATCACAAAGTATGATGTCGATAGGCACTAGGACTTTTCTCATGAACTGGACCTCTAGAGGGAATTATCATATACGAATTCACAATGAGTGTTAGTTCAGTTTATCTTTTTATTGGTACCGTGAACTCTAAGGAGCAGTTCCTTTTGAGGATTCTCAATGATGATCAGGCCCTTGTAGTTCATGTTTTCAGTTTTGGCCCTCGTAGGTCATTGTGATCATTAACTTTTTTAGAGAGGTTTGATATTTTGGTCTAGGTTGTTAGACCTTATGAACTAGTTGGGAGACTTGTTTTGTAGGACTAGGTGGGAGACATAGAGGCCCCTAATTTGACTTAGAACCTTTTAGGTTAATGATATTTTTATTCAATGGTAGCCTGTGTGATAGGTTAACCCATGTTTTTTAATTCCTTTTTAGAAAGTGATATTGGTTGTACAATTGTTTTGTGATCGAGGCATGGTAGGTGATTGAGTTTTGCATTATAGGCACGTTGATGCCGTTATATTTTGAAAAACACTTTGGGTGCTTGTGTTTTTCAAGATTGGATTCAATGGGAAGGATTGTTCAGGTGTTTGGCCTATTTGACCAGTGTTTTCTCTATTGCTAATATTTTTAGATCATGGGTAGACGCTCGTGACTGGAACGACACCGGGTGGTAGGCAGTTGTGGAATAAAATCGTGGCGTAGGTGAAGTGACCAATTTTTAAGAGTATTTCTATGGGATATTCTGGATTAATGAAATTGATGTGCCATGTAGCACATTCTTCTTAGAAATTTAATGGACGAGTCACTGAAATATGAGTCAGGTGACAAATCTATATACTAGTTGCGCCTGGTGCCATTAAATCATAAATAAGTGAGTGGTCGGGTGTGAGTTGAGGACTGATGTTTTCAAGACTTTCCATGGTCATTGTTTCCCAATACTTTTGGTCAAATTAATAAATTACCTCCAAGGTAGATTTGACATTGAGTATGATGGGGTACTATAAGATAGTTGACCTGTGGCTGAATCCTAGTCAGGTTTTGACAGGATGGTGAGCCTGGGTTGGAGGGAGCTGTATACACACTTTTGTATAATCTTAGTGTACTTATGTTAGATATGATCATGATCTATCTTAAATTTATCTTGATTATGTTGAGAGAGTTTTATCCTGACACTGAGATCCTTTTCGTTTTAAATGTTCTTCCTCGTTTGAGAAAGGGAACCTGTTGAGGCTGTTCTTGAGGAGGGGTGTAAGGTAAGACATATGGTAGGAAGTGAACCATTGACCTCTTGAGTGTGGGACCCTCATTTTTAGTTGATATATGGTGGTTTTCATGGGATTTTGAGCTATATGTTTTCTTTTGAGATGAAAATAATGGTATTTATATAGTGGGGAGTACTAGATCGATTATAGTTAAATGTGTTCCATGTATGAGACAATTGTTGATGCTGTGATAACTGGTTGTTGGATAGTCTAGATAGCTTGTTTTGAAGATTATTTGGTTTAGAGCATGTCTGATAGTCTTACCACCAACCTTCTTGGGGGAGATAAGGTTCATGGTGGGGAGATTTTAAGGACCCGCGTTTTTCCAGGCTACAATTCTGAGTAGAAATTTGAATTTTCTCTATCACATGATTATAAAGGGTAAAATGGTATTTTTATAGAAAAAAATGATCTTGGATAATTTTTTTGACCACTCTTTTGGTCCTTGAATAGGTCATTTACCTTAGGACAGAAGTTCGGTAGAAATCCGAGTTATTCGAATTTTAGCAAAATAATTAATAATTAATATTTAATTAAATAAATATTAAATTGTTTGCACAAGTTTTTTCAGATATAAATTTTAAATAGAGTGTATTATTGAGATTATATCTCCACCATTGAGTTTTGAATGGGGATTTTTTTCTAGGTGAGGCATAAACTCGAGTTGGGAACTGGGACCGGCCCAGACCCCTTTTTCTTTCCCTTTTCTTTTTATTCTTTTATTTCATTTCTTTTTCTTTTCTTCTTTTCCTTCCTTATTGTGTACACTCCTCCTATGGACCCTCCTTTAACATGAAATAATATAGAAAGGTATAGGGATAGATAAAGTGATAGAGGTAGAGAAAGAAGTACCGCTATGAAGCTCTTAACATGCTGGATCAACGTGCGACAACCATGGACTATAGATTTTGGTGAAGCTTCACCAGTTTCTGCCCCAAAGGTAGGTATTTTTACGTTTTTACTTCAAATACCCCTTATATTCATCTTTTTTAGTTTTTAAATCTCTATTATTCCTGCTTATAGACCCTAGAGGCATGATCTATTGATTTAGGGGTGAAAATGGGGGTTTTGGGTGATCTGAATGTTTTTCGTTTAGGAAAACTAGGCTACAAGCCATGTGGTTCAGGGTGACACTCCATGTGTTCTTACCTTTTGTGGAAGATTATGGGTTTTAAGTACACACCATGTACTAGGGTGTACACATCATGTACTGATACTCATCTGTGTAGTCAAGTACCCAACCAGGCTACTGGTGTTGGGGTAGATAGTTGTGTAGTGTACATGGCCAAACCCCATATGGGTAGCATGCCATTTAAAAGTACTGGGCCTAGAAAAGTACATGGACATGCTAGTTGAGGTAGATGGGTAGGTACCCCATTGTTTCGTTAGGTTTTTTAGACGTGGAATGTGGAGTGGGATTTCCCTTTATGGTTTGATTGAGGGGAATTTTGTGACCTCTCTCAATCACATACATTAGTCCTGCCATTTGTTTTTTCTTCCCTAGAAACTTCAAGTGGTTCCCTTATCCATATATGGGTATGGACCTACATTCCATAGACTAGCAGTCATCTAGGTTTTCATGCCCAAAAACTCTTGGGGATTCACGTTGGTATAGATGATGGGAGGTCGAGCTCATCACACCCTTTTTTGGGGGATTTATTACCTACTTTGGGAGTCTATTATAAATTTAAGATATGTTTGAAAATATCTTCCTAATCCCGATACAGGAATGGTTACCCTGAAAATATCAGTTAATTAACTCTTCAAACAAAGAATGAGATTTTATTGAGGGATCCATATGTACATATCCAAGGTTCTTCATCGATTTCTCTAATGGAGAAATGCTGATTTATGTGCTGTAACCACATAACCAAGTGATTCAGAATGTGTCGCCATATGAGGAGGTGGTTGGTATTCAGAAAAGGGTATTGATCCATTAGGAGGCTTCCTATGTATCCTAAATGTTGCAGGAATCAAAGTTTACGTGGTTCATTGAGGTTCTTAGGATTGGACCCAAGGTATATTCACTTATATGAGGGGTATTCATTCATGATGCCTAATGAGATGTTCATTCATACTTCCCTAATCCCATGTGAGTTATGATCAGTGTGAGAAACAAGGGGGATATATGATCAAACTCATTACATATATGTATGGGACTTGCATACTTGGACAATCCTTGGGGTGTTTAGTATAAATATTAGGCCCTAAGAAGGAATCCTACGTATCCTGAATATGATAGGAATCAAAGTCTTCATAGTTCAATTTATATATGAGACTTACATAATGAGTCTTCCCCATACCATAGAGATTTATGATTCCTAATGAGGTATTCATTTCATCCCCCTAAGACCATGCGATCTACTCTTGGTGTGAGAAATAAGGGGAAGTGAATGATTAGCCTCATGATGTATGGATATGGGAATTTTGTATTGGGACAGTCCCTGAGGATGTTTGGAATAGAGATCGGGCCTTGGGAATTTGTCCTACATATCCCATTTATAGTGGGAATCAGAGTCCTTGTATTTCATATAATGTTATGGATTATACACTTAGGCTACCTTATACCATTGTAGGGGTTTATGGGGTAGATGATATGACCATTGAAACTCCCTTGGACCATTTGATCCATGCTCATTTGTGAGAAACAAGGGATAAAAATTAATCAATGTAATTACTTTGGACAAGGGAATCATATGCTAGTCCCTCCATTGATAATCAATATGGAGCTCAGAACTCAGAGGGAGGTGGCCTATGTATCCTGAATATGGCAGGAATCAAAGTCATCGTAGTTCCCTTTATGTCTTGGCTTACACACTGAGGATGGCCAATTGATTAGGGCTTACACACTGAGGACATACATAATTTTCAAATCTTGGGATTCCCTATGATCTATCTCATGACCTAGATTGACACACATATAAGGTTTCATGAGAGACAATGTGGCACTATACGAATGTTTTCGTGAGACTCAGATGACATGATTGAACACCATTATGTGAGTCAGGTGATGTGTCTAAGTGACATCACAAGTCTTCGGTAACACCTCTAGGAGTCATCATGAGACCTAGATGACATGTTTGGAGGGTATTTCGAGTCTCAGTTGACTTGCTTAAAGGGATTCATGAGATTTGTGTTGTCATGTCTAGATGCTTTTGTGAGACTCAACTCACATGAGTGAATGCCATTATGTGAGTCAGGCAATGTGTCTAAGGGATGTCACAAGTCTTGGGTGATGGACCTAGAGGGTTCACAAGATCGAAGTGGAACCTATAGGGGAACTGTATGATGTACCCTGACATGTCTAGAGGACTTCATGTGTCCCATATGATATGTTGAAGGGGTGTCATGAAATCTGGGTGATGTGACCTAATGATGTCGCATGTCTTTGGATGAAACATGCAAAGTGAATGAGGGGAAATGAGAATGTCTTCTGCTTAATCCTTCTAACTTTGATCTTGGTTTTAACCCTTGTATTGCAAATGCCTTGGTTTCTTTCAATGTTAGTTCATCTTGACTTTCATGTGATCTAGTGGTCTTGCAGAATGATCTTCACCTAACATAGAAGATATCCTTTGTGTGATCTACGAATGATCATACAAAGTGATTTTATTCCTAGCGCATTACTAATCTGGTTGTTCGCCAGTGTCTTACCTGACAGAAAGTTTTCTGGTCACGTGATCGCTCTGAGAAGTCTTTATGAGCCGAGAGATTAATTTTGTAGAGTCTGGGCATCAAGAATCCAACCCATGTAGTAGTACTAAAAAATACCACATTTCTTCATGTTGGGGAGGATAATTTATAGGCCACACTGGCCTAGGTTCTCACTAGTTTGTGTGGAGTATCTAGTGTGTGAGTCTAGGATAGAGCCAGCGAAGGGGGTCTAGCACCACACAGTTTCGCAAGTCTCTATCGTGGACGGCTTTGGGTGCATCACCTAATTTTTAGTGATTGTGAGTATCTTCCTTTATCGGATTATTGCTGATTATGGGGGAATTTATTGATCATGCCGATGTGTCGAAGGACTTTCATGTTGTCATGTTGACATGTCCAAAGGTTCTTGCGGGATCCATGTGCCTATGAGAAGACACTCAAGAGACCTCAGGTGACTTGTCTTGGGGTCTCACAGGACAACGTTGTGGGTGCAGTGGGCACGTCGTATGACTTTCAGCGACCATGATTACCTCTATCATCCTCCCTTTTGATCCTCTTTGTTTTATGTAACAAAGGTTGGGAGTCATGCGAGATTACATGTGTGTTGTTAAGGTTATTTCTTCTATTTTTTAGAGATGTGTCGCAAGAAAAATATGGGTTGCAAGGGGGTGTGTGAGAATTCCATTTTCAGAAGGTGAGGATGACAAGACAAAGGGATTATGCGAGACAAGGTAGGCATGTCGCTGAGGGCTTGCGGCGGGTCATCAGGGGCATGTCACATGTCATTCAGTGACCAAAAACCTCTCTCACCTCCTCCCCTTTTGTCTTTTTTGTTTTATTTTACAATGTTTAGGGATCATGAAAGTTTTCATGAGTATTATCTATGATTTTTACTTGATTTTTGGATGATGTATCGCTTGACCAATATGGGTCATATGGAGAGTCTTCAAGCATGTAGTAGAAAGTTCTATCCATCTATCCTTAAAGCACTGCAAGGTTTCCTTGACATGTCTGAGGACTTCTGTGTGGTGTGGTTGAAAAGATAGAGGGATTTCATGAGGTTACACAGTGTCTTGTGTATCAGTTAGCATGCGCGTCGCATGTATTTCAACGACTGAAAACCCCTATCACCTCCTCTCCTTTATCTCATACATTTTATATGGTGAAGGTTCAGAGGTCATGTGAGATTTTCTAGAAATCACCAAGGGATTTTATTATTCCTAATGATTATTTGGTGCATGATCTTCATGACCACTGGGGGTATCTTACTTTAGAATGTCATACCTCTTTATTCTTGAAGGATTTTGGATGATTTTTTAGGTGCTTTCCAATGAAAACCCATGCGGGATGGGGGAACTCATTCAGTTGTCTATGGGGAATTCGCAAGAGCATGTAGGTTTATTGAAGAGGGTTAGGCGAGACTATGTGAGGGTGATGCGACATGCATGGGGCCTTTTTGTGACCTTTAAATGGTTACAAGATCACGAGTCTCTCAAGGGATTCACAAATCTTCGACCATCCCTTTATTCCTTGATTTATCAGGGAAAATAATACCCATATTAAAGTATTTTATCCTTTTTAATTTTTTAGATGCTTATTTTGTAGTCATCAACAAATTCTCCCCTCAATAGTTATGTCTGAGGGGACAAGGACTCAGTTTTGAGGAAAACTAAGGGCCAACAGATCTTTTGATGGTGTCGTGAATCGGTGCTTCAGGTGAAGTTTGGTCTATCGGGAAAACTTTTGTGTTTTGTGAAATTCATATATATGGGGGGGGGGGAATTTATCCTACTATACACCTATTCTTAGAGTATTAAAACTATTTATACCATTATCAGACCTTACCATGAACCCTGATTATGAACCTTGTCTGCAAGTATTAGCTGCAAACCCGTTCCGCCAAAGCTGTTATGTAACGTCCCAGGCCCGGGTGCCACTCAACAGGTGCCCCGAACCCGATTCGCCACATGAACTCAAGAACATTTCCCCAAACACCAGAGGCTTCTGACTAGTAGAGAGGGACCAGGTCTGATAGTGGGGAAACTATGCCCTCATTTTTCAAAGTTTAGTGCAACAAAATATAATATAAACATACAACAACAACGAAAGCAGTAAACCATACACATTTAATATAACAACTTCCGTAAAAGATAACCAACTAGTTATATAGATATGATGCAACTTGTCTCAAGTTCTAAGAAAACAGCCAAAACATGTTACAAAGTAGTACAATACGATACAGAGTACAACAAAACAAAACAAAACAGCTGGTAGCATCGTGAGCCTAATCCCAGTCCCATGCTCCCCTACTCTTTAGCAGAAATCAAGTACCTGTATAGGGACCCTTTCCCTTATCTACACCTGTAGAAATGTAATCTGTTTGGGCCGAAAAACATGACCCAAACAGGGTGGGAGAAATAAATCCCAGTAGGGACCCACCACAGGCCCGTGCCCAACTGTGTGTAAACATGAAACAACAGTGTGCAAAAGTAAAATGCAATAAACTAAGAAGTACTAAAAAGTAACTAACTTACCAGTTATATTGCCATTTTATTATTCATTTAATCATTCAATATAAGGAAAACCACCAAAATGAGTTTTTTATGTAAATAGTCAATGTCCTTAGACACACAAACCCTTACCCTCAGTTAATCAGAATCTTGCCCTCAGGCAATCCAAATCTCGCCCTCAGGCATAACAGATATTTCCCTCAGGCGTATGAAGTGTCGCCCTCAGGCACAGAAGTCACCACCCTCAGGCATACAAATTTTTTCCCTCAGGCGAAATAGAATGTTTCCCTCAGGCTATAGTAAAACACCGCCATCAGGCACAAGTACCCGGGCCGAGCCCAACATGTAAATAAACAATTCACATATAATTCCTCTCAAGGAAATTTAACAGTCATCACTTTAAAGGAATACCCTTGGGTATCCTAGCCAAACGACTAAACAGAGGAACGCACCCCTGAGGTGGTCCTGGATCCAAGCAATGATCCCAAAAAGCAGTTTATTATCACAATTAATTGCCTTTACAATTATAGGTATTTAAAATAGCCACGACCTCAACCACACGACACCCCAACATGGGTTCATAGCAAAAAAAGTACCCACAAACTCACAACAATTGGAAATTAAACACCAAGCCACCTACCTTAATCACCCCTGATCGGTATACTCAAATGACGTTCCATGAATCGTCCAAGAATGAGGTAGATCTAAGGTGAAGGAAAACTCTCTTAAATGCAAATAACTTCCATTAGAGGAAGAATTGGCAAGAGACACACCAGTAGAAGGAAGATCTTACCCGTGTGGTTCCAACGAGATCGACGGAGGCGGAAACGGATTCCTGGTTCGCGATCGACGGATCCTTGAAGATTTGGTCGTCCCCTCCCACTCCTTACTCCGGTTCTAAGCCTTCCCTGTGAACAGGGGAGGCTACTGCCCATTTTAAGTAAAAAAAAAAGTACACGATGTGTATTTCTAAGTACATGGCGTGTACTTACCATTTCTTAACTGTTCCTCTGGTGGTTTCCTGCCAGCGTGACACTGTTCATTTGCCGACATGACTACATGGCATGTCTTCCAGACTACATGGTGTGTACTGCCACCCAGCTGGCAGCTACTTCCACCACCATACTATTTTTCATGCCGACTGACTACACGACGTGTAAGGGACCACTACACGGCGTGTAGTCAGTCTGTACACCCTTCGTTGCCTACATGGCTACACACCCTATGTACTCATCCCACACGGCCAAAAGTACACGGCGTGTGGAAAAGTACACGGCGTGTACTTCCAAAATTTTGGTATTTTTCCCATTTTCCTTACTTTCTCAAAAAATACTTAAAGAAAAGAGAAAAGAAGAAACCCGTACCTCAAAAATAAGAACCGGGTTCTTACAAACTTCCCCCTTAAGGCAATTCGTCCCCGATTTTCCCTTCCAAGGGTGGAGAAGATAAAGCTCAGAACAGCTCTGGCCACTGAGCACGTACATCGGTCTCCCATTCCCAGGTTTTTTCCTACACTCAGCCATGCTGCCATAGCACCCGTATGAGAGGAACTGACCGACCTCGGAGAACCTTCGTGCTCTTATCAAAGATACGAATTGGATGCTCCTCAAAGGATGCATCAACCTGTAGATCAACCTCCTCAGGCTGAAAAACATGAGACGAGTCTAAATTATAGGGCACAATTGAGATACATGGAAGACGTTGTGCATGACTCGGTACCTCTGTGGTAACTGCAACTGATAAGCAACCAGCCTGACTCTCTCTAGAATCTCAAATGGCCCCACATACCTCGGTGAAAGTTTAACCTGTCTCCTGATCCGCCTGTGTCCCAACCTCAGCGAAACACGCAAGAAAACCAGATCCCCGACCATGAACTCCAAAGGTCATCTGCGACGATCAGCATAAGACTTCTGACAAGACTGCGTGGTATCCATCCGCTTCTGAATCATCTGGACCTGCTCAGAAGTCTCCTGCACGAGACGTGGTCCCAGTAAAGCTACCTCACCTACCTCTAACCAGCACAAAGGTGATCGGTATGACCTAGCATATAAATTCTCGTAAGGTTCCATCTCGATAGTTTTTTGAAAAATATTGTTATAGGAAAACTCGACTAGGGGTATGTGACTCTCCCAAGAGCCCCCAAAGTCTAGGATGCATGCACGCAACGTGTCCTCAAGCACCTGTATCGTACGCTCTGACTGGCCATTGGTCTGAGGATTGTAAGCTGTGCTCAGAAGCACCTGTGTACCCAGGGCCCTCTGAAAACTCTGCCAGAAATGAGACGTAAAACGAGGATCCCTATCTGAAATGATAGAACAAGGGACCCCATGAAGACGTACGACCTCTCGGATATACAACATTCCGAGCTCGTAAACACTGAAGGTATCCTTGATCGGTAAAAAGTGAGATACCTTCGTGAGTCTATCTACAACAACCCACACGACATCATTACCTCTAGGTGACCTTGGCAACCCAATCACGAAATCCATCGCGACATCATCCCATTTCCACTCCGGGATGGGTAACTGCTATAACAGTCCAGCTGGCCTCTGATGATCCGCCTTCACCTGCTGACAGGTGGAACATCTCGTAACAAAACCAGCTACATCTCTCTTCATACCCGGCCACCAGTACTGATGTCTCAATACACGGTACATCTTGGTAACCCCGGGATGAACTGCCTAAGCTGAAGCATGAAACTCCCGTATCAGCTCCTCGCATATATCCCCTGGAACCCATACTCGTCCATGGAAACACATAATTTCATCATCACGCATCATCCAACCAGGAGGAGGGTCCTCACTTGCCAGCGACTCCCGTAGAACTAGGCCTTCTAGATCAGATAGCTGTCTCATCCTCACTCTATCCAAGAGGGTAGAAGTCACAGCTAAAGATGAAAGATAGGCTTTCCCCTGACTATCGTGCACATCCAGATGCATCTTAGAGAACAAGGCCATGAGCTGCCACTCACCACTGGCCTCCTGTACCACCTGTATCTGATTCCTCCTACTCAGTGCATCAACAACTGCATTACCTTTACCAGGTGTGTAGGAAAGCTCAAAATTGAAGGACTGTAGGCATTCGACCCACCTTCGCTGCCTCAGATTCAAGTCACACAGAGTAAAGATATACTTGAGACTTTTGTGGTCAGTGAAAACCACAAAACGTTCTCCCAATAGATAGTGTCTCCAACAGTGCAACACATGTACAACCGCAGCCAACTCGAGATCACGCGTCGGGTAATTCCTATCATGTGGCCTCAACTACTGAGAACCGTACGCAACGACTCGATCACCCTACATCAACACTACTCCCAACCCAATACCTGATTCATCACAGTAAACCATATAGATTTTACCTTGTTATGTTAGTATCAGGACTGGTGCTAATGTCAACCTTCCTTTCAGTTCCTGGAAGGCTATCTCGCAAGCTTCCGACCAAACGAACTTCACACCCTTCTTATTCAGACCCATCAACGGCGCTGCTAAGCGGGAGAAGTCCTGTATGAAGCATCTGTAGTAACCACTCATACCTAAGAAACTCCGCATCTCAAACAAATTTTTAGACTGCTCCCAGGAAACTACTTCTCTCACCTTCTCTGGGTCTACTGCAACTCCGGCCTCTAAGATGATATGACCCAGGAAGTGAATCTAGTCCATCCAAAAGTGGAACTTTGAGATCTTAGCATATAGACAATTCTCTCTCAGTGTACTCAATATGATCTCAAGAAGGGTGGCATGGTCGTGTCGAGTGTGAGAGTAAACCAAGATATCATCCACGAATACTACCACGAAAGAGTCAAGATAAGGATTGAACACATGATTCATCAGATCCATGAAAACTTCTGGCGTGTTTGTGAGTCCGAACGACATAACCAAGTACTCGTACAGACCATATCTGCTCCGAAAAGCTGTAAGCAGTATATCCGATGGTCTCACGCATAACAAATGATATCCAGATCTCAATTCAATCTTCGAGAACACTCATTCTCCACGAAGTTAATCAAAAATATCATCAATCATTGGAAAGGGATATTGGTTCTTGACTGCCAACTGGTTCAGCTTCTGATAATCCACACAGATTCTGAGGGTACCGTCCACCTTATTCGCAAAGAGGACCGGTGAACCCCAAGGAGAAGTACTTGGTCGGATAAAACCCTTTTCCTGTAACTCCTCTAACTACCTCTTGAGCTCTTGCAACTCTTGTGTTTTTATCCTATAAGGACGAATGGACACCGGTGCTACCCCTGGCACAAGATCAATAGAGAAATCCATCTCTCGCTCTGGAGGTAGACTTGAAAAGTCATCTGGGAAGACATCCCTGAAATGATTAACCACTGGAGGGAAATCCGTCTGACAAGTCCCCTGATCATCCAGATATAAGCTTGCAATATGGGCTGTGAATCCACCTCACCCATGATGCTCTGGTCTGGCTCGACTCACCTGAACATTCCATTCACCATTGTATAGAAACTATCCGCCCTCTGGTGATGTGAAACTCACCCTACAACGATAGCAATCTACAAAGACTCGGAAGGGAACTAAACAGTCCATCCCAAGAATGACATCATAGCTTTTCATCTCTAAGAAATAGAGGTCCCATAGAAAGTGACACCCTCCAACCACAAGGGGGCACTCCTTTCACTGACGAACACCAACTGTTCTAGTCCCCAACGGAGTGTCTAGCGTCATGATATCAAAAGAAGAAGAAGAAACACAGAGCCCAAGGCTCTCCAAAATGGGTACAGATATGAAACTATGTGTAGCACCAGTATCGAAAGGTACTGAAGATAAGAAAGAAGCTACTAGAATAGTACCTATGACAGTAGAAGGTCCAGGATTCTTCTCCTATTGGGTCTGCTGCACTGCATATGCCTGCCCAGTGCCGCGACCCTGCGACACAACCTAGCTACCCTGAGCAATCCCGACCTGCTGCCTCTAAGATCATGGTGTCTGGCTACCATGGCCACAAACACTATCTATGCCTGCACACCCTGATGTATTCCAGTTCCCTGACTGGTAAGAATCCATTGGTCCTGCTCCTGCACGCGGAGTCTGCACAGAACCCCTCTCACTAGCCACTGGTGGAAACACCCTATAGAAGCGCTGTAGATGACCCATCTTGCCGCAAGCTTGGAACTCCACTGGATCATGTGGACACTGCAGTCTCTTGTGCCCCTCTTTACCACATTGGTAGCAAAAGACCGGGACACCTGAAGAAATTTCCTGGCTAGTACTGCCACCATGAGAGAAAATCATCTGTCGCTTCCTCTTCCCAGTATAAATAGTACCAGAAACTGGTGCTGAACCGCCCTAACCCATATCACTAGCTTCCAACAGGTTACTCTCTATAATCAGCACCTGGTTCATAATATCATGTACTGAAGGCAACCTGAAAACATTCACCAGCGCTCGAATGACATATCAAAGACCATCCTCGAAGCGTCTGGCCCTCAAAGTCTCATCACCCACAAAAACGGGTGATAAACGATGAAGCTCGGTAAAGCGAGAAGAATAATCCATCACCGACATAGCGCCCTGCTGCATATTCATGAACTCTCGAGCCCTATCTTCCCTCAGTGTCTTTGTAAAGAAGAAGTCATAGAAGACTGCCTGAAAATCCTCCCACGCCATGTCCCTGTGATGCTCTGACTGGGTGGTAACATCCCAGCACCTCTTGGTGGAATCACGCAACATATACGTCGTGAGATTGACCCTCCACCTTGGAGGCGTCTCAAGGTGCTTGAAAATAGTCTACATAGACCCCAACCAAGAATCCACAGCCTGTGGTCCGCCATCCCCTGAAAATGTAAGCGGATGCTGCTGTTGAAATATATGAGTCAGCTCAGCCATAGATGTGGCAGCTGGCGGTGCTCCCTGAAGGGTCTGCATGAACCGCATAAAGCCTTCACGGAACTGCGCCTCCGCACCTGTGTCTGGTATAACGGCTGGCACTGCATCTAGATCTGCTGGAGGATCCACTGGTAGCCCATGGCCCACCATCTCTGGAGTATAATCGCCGCCGCTCTCCTGGAAAATAACGCATGGTCGTCTCGGCGGCATGACACTATAAGGTCAAAAAAACGCCTTAGATTCGAGATTAACAACAACCGAAAATGAAGAAACCCAAATGGGAACAAGAGGAAGAAGGCATTCAAAATTTGAAAAACAAGACTACATGATGTGTATAATGACTACAAGGCGTGTACCTGACTTCTCTTCCCCTTCCTAGGTCCTTCTACACGGCTCCCGTTGAACAAAACTACACAACGTGTATATCATCTACACGATGTGTATGGTGTAATTTCCAACTGCCCGTGTCATTTGTGACATGGCAGACTACTCGGCTTAACACTACATGGCGTGTTACACCCGCACACGGTGTGTACACCACCCCGTTTCCCAGTCACACGTCTAGTTCTACACGGTCTGTCACCGGTCAAGACTACACGACATGTCCCACAGGTACAAGACATGTACTAGACGAGCTCTACCGACCCTTGTTGTTAATTACACGGCTGGACACACAGCTCACAATACACGGTGTGTTCTATATACACATGGCGTGTACACGAAGGGATTACACCAACCCGTGTTGTTAGTTACACGGCCGAGTTCCCATGTTAGACTACACAGCGTGTTCATCATTGACACAACATGTACTAAAAAGATTCCACCGACCCGTGTTTTTTAGTTACACATCCGGACTCCGGGTCAACACTACACGACATGTACATAAGCTACATGACGTGTTCTCCCCAAGCATTTCCCTTCCCCATGTCCCCACCCACACGGTCTCTGACACGGGAAGAGACTACACGGCGTGTACTCAAAAAGTTTTCTTTTCTTCCCGAACAGAAGGACATACAAAGTGTGTTTAAAGAACTACACGGCGTGCATATTGGGTTTCCGGACAGTATGCCTCAAAACTTCCCCAGAACCCAAAAAATACCGAAAAACAACACCTAAGTGTCAAATTCCGACCTGTGAGGGCCCATACTCCCCACGAATCAAAGTTTGGCATCTTATTTGTGTTATAACAAAACAAATAGCTAATGATCCACCAAATTCCGGTCAATGAGGGCCCATACTCCCCAAAAACCAAAGTTTGGCATCCATTCTGTCAATAGATTCATACTAAGATACCCTATCACATAGCAGGTATTTATCAAGCAGCTATCACAACAACATTCTTTTCTAGCACAACAACTATCATAAAAACATGCAATTACTAATGCACCTATATGGCATGGAAACTCTGCATGTCATGTGATTCCTAACATGTGCATAAATGATGCATGAGATGGAATACCCTCATCTCATCGAGTTGCAACTAAATAGAACCCATAGATAAAATATAAACAACACAATCACAAGTGCATCACCCAACGGTGAAATCAAATCAACTGTAAAATTTGAAAAATCAAAAGAAGTGAAAATATACGAGGTAGACTAGATTTTCCCTGTACACAGGTTAGCTACGCCCAGGAATAGCTTATTACCAACTACCGTTCCCGTCCTATCCCTGAATAAGGCTCCAAATAGTAAGTCAAAGAAAAGAACCCCTCTAATACCACTTTGTAATGTCTCGGGCCCGGGTTCCACTCAATGGGTGCCTCGAACCCGGTTCGCCACATGACCTCAAGCACAATTCCCCAAACTCCAGAGGCTGCCGACTAGCAGCGAGGGCCTCGATCTGATAGTGGAGAAACTATGCCCTCATTTTTCAAAGTGTAGGGCACCAGAATATAATATAAACATACAAAAACAGAAGAAGCAGTAAACCATACACATTTAACATAACAACTGCCGTAAAATATAACCAACCAGTTATATAGATATGATACAACATGTCTCAAGTTCTAATAAAATAGCCAAAACATGTTACAAAGCAGTACAATACGATACAGAGTACAGAAAACAAAACAAAACAACCAGTAGTATCACGAGCCTAAGCCTGGTCCCATGCTCCCCTACTCCTCAGCAGCAATCAAGTACCTGTATAGGGACCCTTGACCTTATATACACCTGCAGAAACGTAATCTGTTTTGACCGAAAAACATGACCCAAACAGGGTGTGAGAAATAAATCCCATTAGGCACCCACCAAATGCATGTTCCCAACTATGTGTAAACATGCAACAACAGTGTGCAAAAGTAAAATGCAATAAACTAAGCAGTACTCAAAAGTAACTAACTTACCAGTTATATTTCCATTTTATTATTCATTTAATCATTCAATATAAGGAAAACCACCACAGTGAGTTTTCTATGTAAACAGTCTGTGTCGTTAGACACGCAAATCCTTACCCTTAGGTAATCAGAATCTCGCCCTCAGGCAATCAGAATATCGACCTCAGGCATAACAGATATTTCCCTCATTCATATGAAGTGTCACCCTCAGGCACATAAGTCACTGCCCTCAGGCATATGAAAGGTTTCCCTTAGGAAAAATAGAACGTTGCCCTCATGCTAATACAGTCATGCCCCAAGGCTATAGTAAAACACCGCCCTCAGGCACAAGTAACTGGGCCGAGCCCAACATGTAAATAAAAAATTTATATACAATTCCTCTCAAGGAAATTTAACAATCATCACTTTAAAGGCATACCCTCAGGTATCCTGGCCAAACGGCTAAACAGAGGAACACACCCCTGGGGTGGTCCTAGATCCAAGCAACGATCCCAAATAGTAGTTTATTATAACAATTAATTACCTTTACAATTCTAGGTATTTAAAATAACCACAACCCCTGCCACATGACACCCCAACATGGGTTCATAGCACAAAAAATACCCACAAACGCACAATATTTGGAAATTAAACACCAATCCACCTACCTTAAACGTCCCTCATCGGTATACTCGAACGACGTTCCACAAATTGTCCTAGAACGAGGTAGATATGAGGTGAAATAAAACTTGCTTAAACTCAAATAACTTCCATTAGAGGAAGAATTGGCAAGAGACACACCAGGAGAAGGAAGCTCTTACCTGTGCGGTTCCAACTAGATCGACGGAGGCGGAAACAGATTCCCGGTTCGCGATCGATGGATCCTCGAAGATTCGGCCATCCGCTCCTGCTCCTTCCTCTAGTTCTAAGCCTTCCCTGTGAACAGAGGAGGCTACTGCCCATTTTAAGCGAAAAAAAAGTACACGACGTGTATTTCCAAGTACACGGTATGTAATTCCCATTTTTTAACTGTTCCTATGGCGGTTTCTCGTCAGTGTGGCACTGTTCATTTTCCGAAATGACTACACGACATGTACTGCCGCCCAGCTAGCAGCTACTTCCACCACCGTACTATTTCGCCTGCCGACTGACTACACGACGTGTAAGGGACCACTCTACGGCGTGTAGTTGTTATGTACACCCTTCGTCACCGACATGGCTACACACCTTGTGTGCTCATCCCACATGGCCAAAAGTACACGGTGTGCAGAAAAGTACATGGCGTGTACTTCCAAAATTTTGGGATTTTTCCCTATTTTCCTTATTTTCTCAAAAAATACTTAAGGAAAATATAAAATAAGAAACTCGTACCTCAAAAATAAGAATCAGGTTCTTACATGTTATGAAAGGATGTTTTCTACTCATACACTTGACCACCTCAACTGAAAACTATTTTTTAGAAATTAATCATAATTCGGCTATGAGGGCCATGTTTTCCTCGAGTGGTTTCTTGAGATTCTCCGACCTGATCATTCAAGCATTTTTGAATTTCATGACCATGTTCAGGTCATACGATCACGAGTCTGTAGGGGGGGTCATGCAATTCATGTAATGCCCTGCAGGGGTTATGAACCCTCCATGTCCCCTAGAGGTCAGTGAGTTTGTGAAATCTTTATGTGGTTTTTGAATACCTTACTAAGTCATGTGATGCACATGATTCCACTATCTCGTTCCATGATTTATTTTTTTTATAGAATTTGTGTTTTATTTGTCTGACATGTGCCACTTACTTATTTTCTAATGGATTCCATTTCCTAACAAGGTTCCTCAACTACAACCAACCAGAGGGCCATGATTGCATGGAATCACAATACAGATCCCTAGTATCACATGTGTACTGATAATGAGGTCCTGTAGAGGTTCCTTTGATCTGGTATTCAGAATTATCCCATATCTGATTGACTGCCACTATACGAGTTTGGATTTATAGATGATGTTGTGATACCAACATCGGATTTTAACCTTCCATTTCTCTGGGTATCTAGAACTCTGGATAGATTTTAGGCAATGATTACTGAGGACAGTCAGCTGGTTATAGCCCAATATTTGTGATTATCTTATCTGTTTTCCTATTCTCCCCTGAGTCCGGATGGTCATGACCTTGCTCAAAAACCTATCACCCAGATTTACTCAAGCATATTTTCCTCTTTTTATGGATGCCTCTGGAAGTGGATGGTACTCAAAATGGGATCTTCATCTTGGTGTAGATTTCTCTGACGAATGGGAATGACCATTCTAGGTGAGGCAAAGCTATTTGAAATTTTCTGATGATCTATACAGGTTTAATCTTCATAAATATCTATGGATATCTAAAGTAATCATTTACCACCAACAAGTTCCATCTTCCTCATGGTGAGGTGGGTATCAGTTTATGAGATATCCATCAATTGGGAAACATACCTCATATTGGAGAGATGTATGATGAATTTATTACTGATGAAGATGTCTAGTATGATTATCTACAGACTCTATATTTAGTGAAGAATATTTTCTTCATTATGAAGAAAAATCTAGGGAGAGAGCTGTCTGTGAACTCACTTATTTTATTTACCGACCAGATCAATATTTTTCTATGTGGAAGCGAGGTGAGACCCAATGTTATATTACCCTGTCAATTACCTTCCCAGCAATTCCACAATAATGCTAGATCGTATTGGTCCATTATGTAAGTTGGAGACTACACCTCATGGGGCTATCAGGTGACCCTAGATCTTTCTTCGGAACTTAGGTTAATAGGTCTTCTTACTATGTTTCTAAATGGGTGGATCTTTCTGGTTGGGGATACACACTCATGAATTCATGTTAGAAAATTTGTAATGTCGGTGCATATTATAGAAGGGTAGTGACTTAACCTAGTAGTAATAGTTATTTCACACCTCTACCATATTTTGGGTCATATCCAATAAGGAAGAACTCCATACTGGATTGGTGGTCCACTTCAGTTCCTGTTTGGCCGGATAGGGGATTAATTCCATTTGTATGAGTACTAAAATATATCTAGGATCCCAAACCCTATATCCATCCCTAGATTTTTGAACATCTCTAGGGTTGGACCCATGTCTCTATCCCCTGTAAAAGTCAGAGGTGCACTATACCGATCTGAAAAATTCTACTTTGATACCTTCTGTTCATTAGGTAGTCTGATTATTGATGATGGCAGCGACTATCTTGATGATAGATCTTATATGATCTCTCTTAAAGATGTGATCCTTGCAACCTTGGTGGACGAGCTGTTTATATGTGAGTCATACACACCACACCAATTTTCTTGACATTTTGGTTATGTTTAGGGAGTTTTCCCCATTCCTTTGGCCAACATTTGAGGATATCAACATCCTAGCGTAATTTAATAATTTTATAAGATAATATACCATGAAGATACTGGAGATGTGATCATATTTTTTTCTACTCACACTCCCACTTTCATCACCTGGGATTATTCCCAGGCTTGGGTGATGACTTATCCCAATGGGGTGTTAGGACAACTGGTATGCCATGTGGACAGGCTCCTTGCATCATCAATTCCCCTATCTTTGGCACTAATGGAATTGATTGAGGACTTAGTTGAGGTGTCAAGGAAGTGACTTCACTCTGATGAAGGTTATTCGGATTATAAGTTAGATTCTGTTGTGGAGACTAGTCCTCTAGTGTATGCAACAGATGATACGCCTGTTAAGAGAGAGGCATATGGGCTTCTTCTCCTATTTCTGTATTGATTCAGCTAGTTGGTCATCCTTCTACTGTAATATCTTCATCAGCTACCAATTATAAATCATTTCATAAGATGATTTGGGAGAATATACATGTCTTTATTACTAAGGCTCCTCTAGAGACATCCTTCCATCAAGGGGAGTGGCTTCACCAGTTATTTCATGATCTAGGGGCATATAGATTCGATAGAAATCCTGTATATGAAATTATTCAGTGAATCATCTTGAGCCGAATAGAATTGGAAATGAAAGAAAGTGGATTGTATGACCTCATGGATGAGGCTTCCATTTCTAAATAAATAAGGGAGGCGACAAAGGCACTAGAGCAGGTTCACTTATTGTCATCTGAATTACAAGCCTAGATGGATTCTTAGATGACACAGATACGGAGGAATAAAGAGATGATTTATCACATGAATTCCAACCTATCAACATCATTGAACTCATTATCCACATCTCAAAGGAGGTTTGATGTTCTCCACCCTGATATAGAGGAAGAAGAAGTAGGTAAGGCAACACTCCAACACTCAATTGACACCTCCCACCAGACTCTGGCTGACCTGGCTAGCACTGCTGGTCGTCTATTTTTGTGACTCAATTTTGTGTATTGTATCCCATATTTTCACTACAACATTTTTTTATGTTTCAAAGAGACTCTAAAATGGGTATATTTCTCCTTTTTTTCATACTGTGAATGGATGATATTTTTTGAGATTACTATCTGATTTCATGCCTTGTATGATATCTCAATATTCTATCACTTTTTTGTCAACACCCATATCCTGATGTGAAGAGGGATCTTATAGAAGGAGATATGTCCTGTATAATGAGTGATTTACATATCTTTGGAAAGTATCTTGACCGTAATAATGCCACGTAAGGGGCCTCACAATGATTCCCATGTGATTTAGTTTAAGTCCTTTTAGCTCATACCATCTATTGATTTAGTTTAAGGTCTTTTAGCTCAGATCATCTATTGCTTTAGTTTAAGGTCTTTTAGCTTGGACCATCTGTTGCTTTAGTTTAAGGTCTTTTATCTCGAACCATATGTTTCTTTAGTTTAAGATCTTTTAGCTCATACCATCTTTTTCTTTAGTTTAAGGTCTTTTAATTGGGACCATCTGTTTCTTTAGTTTAAGGTCTTTTAGCTCAGACCATCTGTTGATTTAGTTTATGTTATTTTAGCTCGGACCATCTATTGATTTAGTTTAAAGTATTTTAGCTCGGACCATATATTGCTTTAGTTTAAGGTATTTTAGCTCAGACCATTTGTTACTTTTGTTTAAGGTCTTTTAACTCAGACCATCTACCACTTTAGTTTAAGTTCTTTTAGCTCAGACCATATATCGCTTTAGTTTAAGGTCTTTTAGCTTGGACCATCTGTCTGAGCATGGGATAAGGTGAAGACATGCTAAGAGTGACCTAAAATACTATGAGTTTATGGATCCAACCCTGGTGTTGATGAGGCTCATCAGGATCGAAATGACCTTTTTGCAAAGTGACACACTTGGTTAACAACCATAGGCACATATGCAGAAGCTATGGGAATGTATGCATAGTCAAGAAAAGGGGTCCATTGAATTCATTTATCTTTTCCTAGGGCTATGGAAGATCTATGGGGGTAATATTGATGAGGTTGTAATACTAGGGATACTAAAACTTCCTAGGTATTTGGGTTATGGATGATGTAAATCAAACATGGGGGGTTTGAGTTCGTGAATTTGAGATAGTGTAGACATGACAAGTATGTCCCTTGGCATTCTGGAATACTAGGTTCTGTCAGAGTGCTGCAAAGACTCTCATGGATTGAAGCTTCTTTCTATCAAGGATAATATGAATTTATTTGGAAGGTTAGGGCCCTTATGTGTTGGTAGAATGGCAAAAAAAAAAGATGATCTCCACCTATTTCCAAGGGCTATGGAAGATTTTAGAAGACTCAAATGTCTAGATGATGAAGTTGTATATGGGAAGAAATCTATCCAGGAAGGGATCTGGAACCCTAGGGTAGCTATCTCTTAAAATGAATCTTGATCTCTATGCTATATGGTTTTGAATCCTGAGACATGGGCCATAAAAGACTAGTAAATGAAGTTTCGTAGTCCATATTTGAGAAAGGGTAAGAAACATGGTGAGATAATGTCAAGGATATTGAATCATCTTGGATAGTTTGGTATGAAGATTGTAAATCATGATATTGGGTTCTTGAATCTGGATAATGGTATGGGATAGTTATACATGGAGCAGTGTAGAAACACTGGGGTGTTAAGTTCTACTATGAAGATGTTAGGGATCACGATAATTGGAATATCCTTTTTCAGAGTGATTCATTTGGTTTGCGGCCATAGGCGCATATGCAGGAGCCACAAGAATGCATGCATAGTCAAGCAAAAGGCCCTTGAAGCTAGATATTCTTTCCAAGGGCTATGAAAGGCTATGGTTATTTAAGACACCCCAACTCAAAAAGTTTGTTTTATGGAAGATGTAAAATCCAAGGAGGGTTTGAGTTCCCTAAAGGTTGTGTCACTTCCTAGTAAACATATTCTCATAGCGAGGAGATGTGACAAATATTTCCCAAGCTTTTTCCTGGACCAGTGGGTCTAGTGAGAATAGCCTGGATTTTACTAAGGATATGGACCCTATGATCTTTTCTCCTTTTATGTTTTCACCTTAATTTTTTCCTAAACTATGAGGATGAATACTTTAGAGAGAATAGACTTGACTTTTACTTAGGTTGCCCTTTTTGGGTTTTTTTCCTAACAAGTTTTGTGTCTCTTCCATTGATGGTTTAAGGTTTTGCGATTTGGACCATTATGGACTAGTGTTTAAGGTCATATAGCTTTGAATAAAGCATAGATAGTTTAGGGTCATGACCTGCATGGACCCAACATGGAATATGTGAAACAAGAGGCTAATTGGGATACCCAGGGTTAAGAGTGCTCCAATATATTCTCAAGAATGGAAGGTAAATAACGTAAATCACATATTGAGTTTCTCGAGTCATGAGTAATGACATGGGACAGTCATATAAGGAGAGATTTAGACACACTGGTGTGTTTAGTGCTACCCTGATTATGTGAGGGTTCATGAGAATTAGAATTTATTTTTTCAGAGTGACGCATTCTGTTGACAGCCATAGGCACATATGCAGGGGCCATAGGCATGCAGGCGTAGTCAAGTAAAGGGACCTTAAATATGGATATCTTTTCCAAGGGTTTTGGAAGGTTTATGGTGGTATGATATTCTCAAGACATGAAGTGTGGTATATGGATTTTAGGTACTCTTAAAGGATGGTGGGAGCACCCCATACTCTGGTTGACCGAGGTAAGTCTCTTACGGTCCTTGATGAAGATTGAAAAATAGGTGATGGTATGCATGATTTATTGTCATGTAGTGGGGACATGTTTTCATCCACGTTGGTTAACTTCATGCAATGAGGAAATAATGACATTTAGTTTAACGTCATGTGGTAAGGACATGCTTCCGTGTAGTTTAACATTATGTGGTATGGACATTCTTCTGTGCAGTTTAATGTCATGTGGTAAGGACATAGGAACCGATGTGAAAGGTGGTAATGTTGTGGTTGATCCAAAAGAAGGTAACTTGGGCATCACTATGTATCCCATAAAAATGAGAATCAACCCACACATAGTTTTGGGTGGTCGTGCAGTTTAATGTCTTGCGGTGAGGAAGATGAAACACAATTTAATATCACATCACAGGAACATATATGGACAGTTTAGGGTCATGTGGACTAGACCGTAATGTGTAGTTTCTAATGTGGGGGTGCGTGGTGTCGTGGAATGAAGAAATATGATGTGAATGAGGGCGAAAGATGTCACAACCACACCACACACATTTTGAGGAAGACTCAGGCCAACGGGCCAAAAAGGGTTATGGCTATGGATGGGACCGAAGATGAAATGTCTGGGTGTAACTATGTATCTCATGAAGATGAGAATCAATCCACATGTAGTTTTGGAAAAATAAATACTTTATGAAGGTATGACCTATATGTAGAGGTGGTAATTATTTCTGTTGGTAGTTGCAGTTATGCCTAGGATTGGAAATCCAAGCGGCACTACGTATCCTGTATGGGCAAGAATCAAGCTACACTTAGTTCTTGAAGTTCCACGCAATTTAACATTATGTAGTGAGGAAGAAGGTGGATCAACATGAATTGGTGGGAACATCATGGTTAGGACCAAGGATAGAATCATGGGCATCACTATGTATCTCATGGGGATGATAATCAAACCACACATAGTTCTTGGATGACCGTGAAGTTTAATGTCACGCGGAAAGGGAATCGACCATACAATTTAACATCATATGGCGAGGACTTATGGAATGACTTTTATAGTATTTCACTCAAGACCATAATGGATCTATTCAGTACCTCTATGACTTGTTTGTGAGGGTAAGTCCCTACCGTAATTCCTAAGATCACGTGAGCTATGTTCACTGTGAGAAACAGGGAGCAGCAAGGGTTACCCTATAGTGTAGAGGTAAAATAGGGGTATAACACGGGAATTTTGTATGATTCAGTGGATGGACCAAGATATAAGATCAAGGTGTCCCTATACATCTAATCAGAAATGAGAATTAATGCATACATATTTTGGGATAAACCATGCTATTTAATGTTGTGCGATAATGATGTCAACCATGCAGTTTTAACATCATGTGGCAAGGATTATGGATTACCCAACATGAAGGGGGAGGAGAGTTATGGATCCGTGCAATTTTATGTCATTTGGTGAGGACATTGGTCATGTAGTTTAATTTCTTGAGGTAAGGAATAACTCAATACAATTTAAATTCATGTGGTCAAGATGAAATGTTTCATGAAGTTTAACATCATGTAGGGAGGATGAGGTGTTCCATGTAGTTTAACATCATGCGGAGAGGACAAATGATGGGGCTTACTTTGATGTGGATTCTTATTTTATTAACATCTAATAAAAAGTATTTCTTGAGAAATATCTCATTAGTGGGATGTGTGACATGCTTCCCATCTATGGTGCCCAGTGAATAGGCTCCGTTATGATAGTCCTTATGTATGATGTAAGGCCCTTCCCACTTGGGCTCTAATTTAGGGGGATTATTTCCCAGTATCATCAGGGTTCTAAGAGACGACACCATTTCTACTAGAAAGAATGATTGGAGGCAAGACTTTTTATTAAAAACTCATGCAATCCAATTCTCATGAAATTCAAGGTTGTGCAGTGTGCACAACCTCTACTCATCTAGTCATTCCAACTCATCAAGCCATTTCTACAATTTTTTATCATCTGAGAGCTATCCAAAAATGTCTATTCAGAGTAAGGGTAGCTTGAATTCTATGGGAAACACTATATTGGTATCATACATAATTGAGTATGGCATTTCTTGTGTAGAAGTAAGTGTAGTGGTACGGTAGGCCCACAAAGCATGGAGGAGTTTATCTTGCCAAGACTTATTATCCCTGTTCACCATATTCTAGAGTATGTTCGAAAAAGTCCTATTTAATTCCTCTATTTATCTATTTTCCACTACATGATAGTGCGATGAGTGATTGTACTTGATTTTGTACTCCTAGTAAAGCTTATTCAACTTTGTGGAAAAGAAGTTGGTGCCATTGTCTATCAATATTGTGTGAGGGACTCCGAACCTGGTGATGATATGGGACTTCTTGAAGTTGATGATATTATTTGTCCTGAATTCCTTGAGGGGCATCACCTCATCCCATTTGAAATAGAAGTCAGTTGCAGTAAGGATGTACTTGAACTACCTAGTGGTGGCCGGGGGATATGTCCCTACAACATCTATACCGCAAATGGAAAATGGACATGAATATTTAGTAGTATGAAGGAATTATGAGGGTGTTGGATGATTTTTTTATGGATCTAGAATGCATGAAATTTTATGGTGAATTCCACACAGTCTTGTATCATGGTTTTATAGTAATATCCCAACCTACTAATTTGGTGGTAGGTCCTGGTTCTAGATTAATGGGCACCACTAGAGCCTACAAGTACTTCCTCCATGATGGTGAGAAATTATCATTCTTATACTCACTTGAGGAGAATTCCATCAAAGGTGCACTTATAGAGTATTTTTTGCTCATTTGGATCATCTGACAGAGTAAAGTTTGCTACCCGGTGCTGAATAAGTTCCCTTCTGGCATGATCTACTGGGAGAGTCCCATATCAGAGATAGACAATTGTGGGTTATATCTATATGGGGGTGGTCATTGGTTCATCATTCTCTGGGGAAGTGCTGACCTAGTTGATATCTTCCATATTGCATATAGTGATTGATGAAACCATTCTTTGATGTGTAATAAAAAAGAATGCTTCCTCTTGATCAGGGTCAGCTATGATGGTAGATACATTGGCCATCACATCATCACAAGAATTCTATGATCATGGGATATAATGTAGTGTAGTCTTAAAGGGAAATTCCACCATCAGTCCCCTAGTGTAGCCAGTGAGGGGGGCCAATTCCTCATTTTTATCGCATATTTTCCGTTGATTCACTTTATCACTAACTCTGAATCCCCTTATACATTCAGGTAGGATATGTATAGTTGTAGTTATTTTTTTAGTACAGTTATGAGGGCTTGGTATTCTGACTCATTATTTGGGCATCCTTCGGACAGTGAGAAAGAGTAGGAAAAAACAGATTTTTCTGGGGAGACAAATACAATCCCTAGACCAACCCGATTGAGTTTTGGGTTATCCATTCTGGTATTAAGAGGACTCTAAGAGGTTCCATCAAAGTACATATCCTATGTTTGGGGAGTTCCATGGGAATAAAATACATCTTCATTGGGGATGTTGGTGTCATCTGGTGTATTTTACAAGGTAGGGGGTGCTGTGAGGAAATCATTCAGGGATTTCCCTTTCACTGAATTTTGAGATATGAACTGAATGTCATATTGCTATAGAATGATATCCCATCGATCCAAGTGTTTAGTCAATATGGTGTGGACAAGGATGTACTTGAGTAGGTCAATATGAGAGACCAGGTGGACCTCATGGTTCTTCAAGTAGTGCATCAGTTTTTTCATGGTAAAGATGAGTACAAGGATATTATTTTTGACATCAGAATATCTGGTTTTGGTACCAAGAATGCTCTGTATAAGGTAGTAGAGACTATTATCACTTACCACATTGTTCTTATGTGTGATAAGGTTGCCTAATGAATGATCCATAAAATCCACATATAAGATGAGTGGCCTCCCTTCCACTGGAGGCATTAAAACCGGTGGGTGAAGAAAGTACTACTTGAGACTTTTGAATGCTTTCTGATATTCATTGTCCCATTGGTAGATGACTCCCTTATTCATTAGCATGGTGAAGTGGAGATACTTTTCTTCCAGGTTGTCTATGAATCGTCTAATGTAGGTGATGTTCCCTTGGAGTTACCTTAGACCTTTTAGGTTCCTAGGGGGGTTCTCTGGGTAAAACTCAATGTTGTGGCGGCATACTACAAAGGTAAGGAACTTACCTAATGTTACCTCAAAGGCACATTTCAACAGATTCATCTTTGTACTATGCTATTGTAGCTTATCAAAGATTTCCCAGAGATCCAGGAAGTGTTCAAATCATTGTCGGGATTTAATGACCAGGTCTTCGACATAACACTCAACTATACTTCCCAAGAACGACTTAAAGATGTGATTCATGAAACACTAGTATGTGTATCCCACATTCTTTAATCCAAAGGGAATGATATGATATAATAATATCCCTTGAGATGCTCTGAAGGAAGTGGATTCTTCATCCTCAGGGGGAATCTTGATTTGATTGAACCCTGAGTAACCATCTATAAAGGAAAGGTCCTAGAATCTAGGGTTTCATCAATCGAGATTTCTATGATTGGAAATGGGAAATTATATTTTGGGTAATGCCGATTAAGGTCACTAAAGTCAATATAGACCCTAATATACCCATTATTATTCTCAATGGGGATGATGTTGGAAAGCCATATTAGGTATTTCACTTCTCATACAAAGTTGGATTTGATAAACTTGTCAAATTCCACATCTACATTGGTGCAATGAGAGGGTTTCATCCTCTTGGATTCTTTCTTGAAGCCTAAATTATCATCAGAAAGTCTGAGATGATGCGTAGTCACATTTGGATTCAGTCTGGTAATTCCTATGTAATTCTAGGAGAACACATATTGGTACTAATTTAGAAATGTGATGTATATATCTTTATATTCTAGAGGCATGAGATAATTAATCAAGGTAGGTCGTGGGTCTTCTTTTGTCCCCAGTTTTATCAGCCTGAGCTCATCTATGGTAGTGGAGATTCCTTCTTCGAATGCTGGAGGGGAATTTATGAGATCATCCTCATCCATTTATAAGTATTTGGAGACATATTAAGGTGAAGATAGAAGTCTAGGGGTCTCTCTATCATTATCAGGGTGAGGGATTACACTATAAGAGATATCACCATCCCTTACTATCTGGGTTATTGTAGAGAGATTCTAGAGATGACTATCATTGGGGACAGGAGAGGTTTGGACTTCTAGGATCAGATCTAATACCTAGACCATGTTTATGGGGATCACAGAATCATTTTCAACCATGATCCAAGTACTGATAGGGGTGGTTTCTAATCCATTAGGAGCTACAACCCGTATATCATCATCTGCCACCAGTTTCTTGCATCCCTTCTTGTAGAAATCTACTTTTTCATATATGGATCTACAAACCTCGAAGGGGGATTTTTCACTGTTTAGTATGAAAACATTTTCATTTATGGGGTACTTTATACATTGATGGAATGTTGATGGTACTGTGTGGTGGCTATGGAGCCAATTCCTTCCAAGTAGAACATTATATGTGGTATCCATCTGGATAACTATGATCTCGACATCAGATGTGAGCTCCCCAAATTGGGATTTGATTATAATATTCCCAAGGGGTATCTTCTCATGATTTTCATATCCATGGATGGTTAGATTTTTTGGGGATAAGCCCCCTTCAATATACCCCATTTGTCGAAGGGTCCAGACTGGGATAAGATTGATCCCTATACCATTATCAATAAGAAAACTTTGGACATTGACATTATTGAGCATGTTCAAAATTTATATGGGTATGATGTTCCCTTGGATGAACTCCTTATGATCTTGATCAATGAATGATATGGAAACATGGCATCCTAAGGACATAGTATCCACTCGATATACCTTAGTGGAAACGACTTCTGTATCAAATTCCTATGGTCTCCGGAGGGCTTTGACGAGTGCCTCCTTGAGTTATTATGAAAGACAGAGTCTATATAGGATCAAGATATTGGCTGAGAGTAAAGCTAGATATTTAAAAACATTATACTTTTACATCAGAGGATGAAACTTCCCAATATGGGGTTTCTTATGGGCATGTGGCTTAGAGGCCGGAGTATGTAGTTTGGTAGCTGAAGTAGCTGAGGTAGATGGATCTGGAGATTGTGCAGAGGTTGAGGGGGTATCTTCTTCTAGAGGTATAGGTTTCATTGACCTTCCCCATTGCTTGGGTTGATTATATTGAACCCTCTCTAAGCAGTCATTCAAGATGATTGGATATGGGTGACTACTGGAGGGATTAGAGGAAACTCCTTTCCTTTTCTAAGCCTACTGGAGCACTTTACCATGGGTCTCAGATGCATATATATATCCCATGGTTATATGACTAGAATATTGAGTATTCCCACATCTATGTTGTCCCCTGTATCCCCGACTCTAGTGCATGTGTCCTCGTTTTCCTTGATTATATGCACGAAAACCATATTCATGGGAATAGTTATCATCATAGAAGGGGTCTATCAAGTATATTGTATTGACATAACCAAATATAAGCTCCTCATATGATGAGGATTCCATTTGGTGGGGTGGTGAATGTCTTATCGATGTCACAAGGAACAAATAAATGAAGGTTAATGTCCGATTCAGAGATGAATATGACTCTTCCTATTCTGTTTCATTCCACCGCTAGTGGTTATGCCCACCTTTGGAAGGGGCATCTGACACCTCTTTCTTGGGTGGTGGATCTACTGATGTCCTCCACAACCATGATCTCAGAGTGGCATGAGCTTGATCAACTATCTTCTGAACCATCCAGTTGTTGAATTTTCATGCACGTCTGGTTGTGACATTCTGCCAATCATCCTCTTCTTCTGGTTGGACCATGGTTATGAAATCCAATTACTATGGGGAATTATCTAGAACCACTTTTTTGAAATCGATCATTCCTTTAAGGACATATTTGATGAAGAAACAAATATTGATATTATGACCCAAAATTCCATGGAAAGGATAGTAATCGGGATGGTCGGTGAGGTTGAACTCATTAGGCTTCCTGGCTTGTGAAAGTGTGAGTAGGTTGTTGTCCATGGATACTAAGAAATAACCGAGGACCTATTCATTCAGGAAAGAGTACACTATATCCATTAATTCTTCAAATCTAGGACAACCATGATCTCTATGTACTTATAGACAAGGGTGATTATGTGGTTATCGCCATTCTAAAAGAGGTGTTGGCCGGTTCGGGGTCTTCTTGGGCATCTTGATAGGTGTCTCTACTGGATTTAGATTGATATCTACTGATTCTATTCTAGTTGTCTTTTTTTCCCTATGCCTAAAGCATGAGTTGAGATTTAGATCGAGTCTGTTGAATGGCCTCCTCCAAACTTTAGGTTGTTTCAGAAAATTCACATAATCTACCTTGATATTTCATTGGAATCAAGGGTTTCTACAACTCATCGCTAAATTTTTTGACACAGAGTTCTAGCAGCTTCTCTTGTGAGAGAGTAATGCTGAGTGAGTAGGTAAAACTCTTCCACCTTACTATGAAATTTGACACGATCTCATTTTCACATCATTTTCAGTTTTTTAAGCTGACGATCATTTTATTCCTCAGTGTAGAACTAAATTGGTATGGGAATTAATGATGGAGGTATTCCCATCCTAACAAAAATATTGCTGGTAGACTACTATACCAAACAAAGGCTAACCCTATCAAAGTCTGTACAAAACACCTCATCTTGGTTACCTCCTATTGATCTCAAGGGACCATCATCATCCCACATTGGGACACAAAGTGTGTGAGATGATTCTTGGGGTCACCCGCACCATCAAAGGTGGAGACGGTGGGATTTAAAAAGTTGGGAGGAGGTGGGGTATCATCGACCCATTTAGGATATGGCTTCCTTTTAGGCTAAATAGGCACACACCTCACTTTCATGGCTTCCATTTGAGTAGCAAGGTACTCGATGACATTAAGGAGGTCTAGAGGCACTGCTTCCTAGAATATTTACCACCCATGGGGAGATAGTGGGGGTTGATGAGGTGGCCCTATTTTTATATCTTGCCAATTTTCAATTCATCCTAGTATTGAAAGATTATCCTAATGAGGGAGAGGATGTCACCACAATGGATGGAAGTCACAATCATTTTCTACTTCCTCATGTACATGGGCTAGATACCTAATACCCTATCCAATGTGATATTCAGAAGCTACCCTTGATGATAGATCAACTACGGGAGGGAGAACATTTGTCTCTTTTGGGATATGATACCCTATAGAAATATTTCCCCTGAGTAACTCCTCATTAAGTTACCGAAGATATTGTAATTCAATCTCATATTGTGACAATCGATCCTCTAGGGAAGGAACCTCGCTTCTCCTAGGAGGTTATTGAGATGTGTTTGTACCCTTCCCCTTGGTATCATTCCATTAGGGAGGTGGCAACTTGATATTCATAATTACCATGTTCTGGAGCTGTCTTTGGTTCTTGGTGCACACAACCACATTCAGTGAATTCAAGTCACCCTCCTCCCGAATATTGTTTTCCATGTCACGACCCACTATATTTATGTCATGATCAATATCTTCCATGTTGAAAGTGACAACATTCACAGAGGAATATCAGGAAATGGTGGTCGTGACATTTATTTCAACGTAATAGGATGATTCTACATATCTTTCATTGGGGTTGTTATTCAAACCCTTGGCCTTATTGAGCAATTTTAACTTGTGACCATGGCTGGGTTTAACCATCCTCACTGCGCATTCCTCCCACTTTGGTCCATGAATAGTGATCCTGAGGGAGTTTCTAGTCGGGGTTGCCGAAAGGGCCCCAACCAGCAGAGGTGTATCTCACGGTAGGTGGGATGCTGACTGTTGATTCATTTATACCAATCTAGAGAATATTGATTCCATATATGGTTGTGATGATGATGAAAATTCCCCCATCCCTGTGGTTTGGGGGTCATTCAGGGCCATATTTGGCATTGATTGGTCTAATTTTTGATGATCTAATGGCTCCGGTCAGGGATTTAATGACTCTGGGGATATACATAAAGATATAAATGCCTCTATCCTAGAGGTTTGGGGTTGTTCTTGGATCACCAATTATGTTTCCAGAGTCCTCTCAGAGGATGATGAAACTGGGGATGGTGATTGAGATATAAATTCCCCCAACCCAGCGAGCTAGGGTTTGCTTGTAACTACTGCCGATGTGTCCTAAATTCTCCCAGGAATTTATGATCCGAGAGGTGGAGGTGGTGGTAGATATTCCCCTAGCCCAACGGGCTGGATCTGCTCCTAAATGGATGATATTACAGCTTCATTAGTGGCATGTTTGATGTGGCACAATTGTGCTCACATAGGATATGGGTGCGATAGAGACCCATTATGAGAATCATTTCTCAAGATAATTATTTAGGGTGATCACAATTGTGGTCTCTGTGTTTGAAATGTCTTCTTATTGTTTTGAGGGGCCTAGTTTGAAGTCATGTTGGATATCCTACCTCTCTATCTATAATGTCTGGGCACTATTGAAGCAGAGAAATTCTATTAAAGTGAACAAATGGCCCGACCGTTTCCCAATCCATTGATCTCTCCAGAGTCTATAACACTGCAGGATGCTATATCAAAAGGGCTCTACTATTCCAAGGGAGTGGAAAATTGTAACACTCCACACTATCCCCATAGTCGAATATAGAATAATGAGATGGCATCAGATATCATCTTCCAAAGATTCATGATGCAATGGAGGCAAGCGTGTTGCATATTTTCACTGTTATTTTCTAGTTTTGAATCATGGTCCATGAAGATAGAAGCCGAGTCTAGATGAAAATAGAGTGTATTGATTTTATGGAGGTGAAACTTTTATCCTAGATAAGTGAGATGTCAAGCCTTTAGTCTTTGATGAGTTGACCACATATTCTATCATAGATAAGGCATGCACTCCTTCTCTATATCCTCTAGGATCTCATAGTCAGCATTGGAGAGGGGACGAAACATGATGGGAAGTTTTTTTCTAGATAACTCTCTCTATATGTTTATGTCATCCTATTCTTCTTCAAACTTACACACCTCTATCTGATCATTCTAGAGAGGATGGATCTGATGGTTTCCTACTGACATAAATGGGGTTATGTTGGAAGTTGGTGGGGAACCATATATAGTTGAACCTATTGATTTGAACACCTCTCAATACGAAGGTGTCATAGTTTGTAACACCTCTCCATATGGAGGTTTCTAGGAAGGGGGGGATTTCCTTGTCTCTGTGAGATATCATTGTGGGGAGGTTGAATATGGTGGATGTCAGGAGTAGAGTCCCTATGATCCATCTCCACACTAACCTATAGAGGACTATCATGGTAATGAATTCCTTCTTCTTCTGCTTTGATGGAAGAGACAATGAACCCTTATGGTGTTGATAATGTGTCTCTAACAACCTTAAGGATACTGGCATTGAGAATATTAGAGATATAGTCCATGTTTTGCATTGCGGTCAGAATATGATGACCTTCCTTTTGGAGTTGTGTAGGGGTAAGTGCCTACTTTATAATGATTGGTGGAACTTGTATATGACCATATAATGTGGTATGGATATGATCCTGATGCTAAGAAACTATCAAAATATAATGATGAGATATCTCATTATTGACAGGAATGTGAGCCTGTCTCAAGGCGTGTGCCATTCTCACTTGGCAGGCCTTGGTTAGGACGAGATTATGAGCCTGATTCTAAGCCTTTGGGATATGTCATCGGTATTTCTTTGTAGGAATATGAGACTGCCATGATTCATGTGCCACTCTCACCTGGTTCGCCCTGGTTGGATTAGGAATATGAGCCTGGTTCAAATATGCATTCCTCATCAGAGTATGCTGACGGACCACTAGAATGGGAGAAGGAATATGAGCCTTCCCCTGTGTTTCCTTGGAATGATGATAGCGTAGTCATTCGTCAGTGTAAGTAAGAATACGCACCTGAATTTGATAATCTACCAAAATATTCCGGATGAATCCATTGACATGAATATGGGATTTTCCTAAGGATTGTGCCATTCCCTCTTGGTCAACCTCATCCAAAATGGGATTATATGCCTGATCATGGGCATTTGGAGTACGCTGGTAGACTTTTTTGGTAGGCATGTGCCCCTACCCTGAGTCATGTGCCGCTCTCACCTAGTTGACCCCAGTTGGAATGGGGATATGATCCCGATCTGATGCCTCACCCTTCATGAAAATATGCTGATAATCCTACAGAGTTAGAGCATTAGTGTGTGATTACTCCAGTATAAAAACTTGTTCATGATGATCAGAGTGTTTTTTTGTCCTGGCAATAGGGATAGGAGTCTTCACATGTCCCTTCATCTTCAATAGTTCCAAAATATGTTGGTGGAGTTCTTCAACTATTTCTAAAATGTATTTTTATTTTATCAAAGTGTGTGAAGGGATATGAGCCTACACATTTTCTATCGCCATGATGAACTGTAAGATGTCTTCTACTAAAGCAGGTATATGCACCCACTTCTTATATCCTTATAACATTGGGGTATTTTGATGGGCTTCATATATGGGAGTAGGAATATGAGTATCCTCCATGATTTCTATTGGAATATTCCCATAGACTTGTTTGGAGTGAGCAGGGATATGAGCCTATTAGTTGGTCCATGCCTGAGTATGCAGGCAATCATCATTGGTAAGATCAGAGATATGCGCCCTCTCTTGGATATCTGACACCTTATCCTATGATGAGTTTTCCTTGGAGTCTGTTCATGGGAATTAGAGGGTGATATGTATCAAAAGGTACCCTCAGAAGGTGACTAAGGGGTACCAGAGGAATGGTGTTGGTGATGGAGGTTGGTAGGAGACCTCCGGGGTAGCTTCTGAACATGAAGGGATCTATATCATGCTTCCTTGTCCACCTTCCTCAGATATGAAAGGTGACAGTTGTCATGATTTGGGGATAAGATCCTGAAGATTTTGGTTGTGGAAACAAGATCCACAGGTTCAGTAGAAGCCTTCCCCAGGTGATGAGGGCTCACCAGCTATCACGTATAAATTAATTCCTGAGCAACTTCCATGGTTAAGATAGTACCATAGCAGTGGTACTTCCGAACCACTGTATTCACTAACTACCATTGAATTATCCAAGAAGGTGAGACTTTTTTACGAGCTGTGAAAGTTACAGTTGCAGATGATTTTCCAGAACAAATGTTAGATGATGACGACATCATCTCGAATCAGGTTGCTGAAGTAGTATCTACAATTACATATATGATAAAGAACAAGGTTACCAATTAGTGTAGTATCATATAAATAATATGATCTAAAAGATATTCATGGTTAACCCATTTTTTATTTTATTCCCAAGTCAACCATTCCACTCGATTGGACTTATCAAAACGAGGATGAACTTATGAGAAACCCGGTTACATAGGGTCATTTGTAATATGATTTCGGTCTTATTGCTTTGTTTGTATAGTGTTTGAAAAAAAGTGGTCTGATGTATTATAACCCAATCATTCTATCATTATAGAGATTCATGTCATTTTTATCATTTTTTTGCATAAAGGGACAAACAAAAGATAGATCGACATGTAATAACCGATCATTTTTTCAATAGAGAGTTTCAAATCAGGTTCACCATTTTTGTTTCATTGGGTTTTGAGGACATGGAATGTGGAGTGAGATTTATCTTGATGGTTTGATTGAGGGGAATTTTGTGACCTTTATCAATCACATACATTAGGCTTTCCATTTGTTTCATCTTCCCTTGAAACTTCCAATGGTTCCCTTATCCATAGCTGGGTACAGACCAACTTTCCAAAGGGGAGTTGTCGTTTGGGTTTTCAGGCCTAACAACTCTTGGGGAATCCCATTGGTTGAGAGGATGGGAGGTTAGTATTATCACACCCTTTTAGGGAGAATTATTTTCACCTCCAAGACTCTCTTATAGATTTAAGATATGTTCATGAATCTCTTCCTAATCCCGATACGAGACTGGTTACCCTGAAAAAATAGCTTATCAGTTAATTATCTCTTCAGAAAAAGAAGGGAGTTTTGTTGATGGATCCATATATATTTATCTGAGGCTGTTAATCCATTTCTATAATGGGGAAAAGATTCTTTATGTGATGTAACCATATAACCAAGTTCTTTGGAATGTGCTTCCATATGAGGATCCAGTTCATATTCTGAAAAGGGTATAGATCCATTATGAGGTATTCTATATGTCCTAAATGTTTTAGGAATCAAAGTCCATGTGGTTCATTGAGGTTCTTGGGACTATCCCCAAGGTGTATACCCTTATATGAGGGGTATTCATTCATGATTCCAAATGAGATGTTCATTTATACCTTCCTAATCACACATGATATATGCTCGGTGTGAAAAACAAGTGGGATAGATGATTAACCACACGGAGTGTATGTATGGGACTTGCATATTGGGACAATTCTTAGGGTGTTTAGTATATATCTCAGGCCCTGAGAAGGCATCCTATGTATCTTGAATATGGAAGGAATCATAGTTTTCATAGTTCGGTTGATGTATGTGACTTACATACTAAGTCCTCCCCATACCATGGATATTTATGATGCCTAATTAGGTGTTAATTGTATCCCCTAAGCCCACATGATCTATGATTGGTGTGAGAAACAAGGGGGATTGGATGATCAGACTCATGACATATTGATACGGGACTTGTGTATTAGTACAGTACTTGAGGATGTTTGGCATGGAGATCGAGGCTTGGGAAGGCATCTTATATATCCTAGTTATGGTGGGAATCAGATTCCTCATAGTTCATATAATTTCAGGGATTATACACTGAGGCTTTCTTATACCATTGGAGGGGTTTATGGGGAAGATGATATGACCATTGTAACTCCCTAAGCCCATGTGAGAAATACTCATTTGTGAGTAACAAGGGATAGCAAGTAATTAATGCCATTGCTTTGGAAAAGGGACTCATAGGCTAGTCCCTCTATGAATAAAAAATATGGATCTTAGACCTCTAAGGGAGGTGGCCTAAATATCCTAAATATGGAAGGAATAAGATTCGTCGTAGTTCCATTTATCTTGAGACTTATACCCTGAGGCTGCACTATTGATCAGGTCTTACACGTCGAGGACATGCAGCATTGTCAAATCCAGGGATGCCCTGTGAGAAATCACATGACTTGGCTTGACACACATATATGGTGTCGTGAGAGCCAGTGTTCACATTCTGAATGCTTTCAAGAGAATCAGATGAAATGAGAGAACGACATTATGTGAGTCAGGCGATGTATCTGGGGGATGTCGCAAGTCTTGGGTGACACCTCTAGGAGTCATCATGAGACCTAGGAGACATATGTGGAGAGTGTCATGAGTCTCAGTTTACTTGCTCAGAGGTCATCATGAGAGCTTGGTTGTCATGTTCTAATGCTTTTATGAGACTCGTATGACATTATATAAAGTCATTATGTGAGTGAGGAAATGTTCCTGAGGGATGTCATAATTCTTGGGTGATGGACCCAAAGGGTTCTAAAGATTGAAGTGGCACCCACGAGGGCAGTTTATGATGTGCCAAAACATGTTTGGAGGACTTCGCATGTCCTAGATGACATGTTTAAGGGGTGCCATGAAATATGGGTGACATGCCCTGGTGTTTTCGTGTGTCTTTGGATGACACACACAAAGTTCATGAGGGGCAGCGAGAATGTCTTATGCTTAATCCTTCTTCCTTTGATCTTGGTTCTAACCCTTGTATTGTGAATTCCTTGGTTTCATTCAGTGTCTGTTCATCTTAAGTCTCGTGTGATCTAGTAGGATTGCAGAATGGTCTTCACATAACCTACTAGATATCCTTCATGTTATCTATGAATGATCATGTGAAGTGATTTTATACTGAGCGCATGAATACTATGGCTGTTCTTCAGTGTATTACCTGACAGAAATCTAGAATGTCACATGATTGCTCTGAGAAGTCTGTAGGAGTTGAGTGATGAATCCTGTAGAGTTTGGGAATCAAGAATCCATCTCACATAATATTCCTAAAAAAATCCCACCTTTCTTCATGTTGGGGTGGGTATTTTATAGGCCTCTATACCTCGGGTACTCACCAGTTTGTGCAACATATCTAGCACGAGTCCATGATGGAGCCAATGAAGGGGGTCTGGCATCACATGGTTTTGTGAGTCTCTACCGTGGACTACTTTGGGAACATAACCTAATTTACAGTGACCATGAGTCTCTTCCTTTATCATATTATTACCGATTATTGGAGACTTTTTTGATCATGCAGATGTTTCAAAGGACTTTCATCTTGTCAAGTTGACATATCCAAAGGTTCTCACGAGATCCAAGTTCCTGTGATAAGACACTTGTGAGACCTTGGGTGACTTTTCCTAGGGTCTCGTGGGATAGCACTACAGGTGTGCTAGGCGTGTCATATGATTTTCAGCAACTATGATTACCTCTCACCTCCTCCCTTTTGATCCTCTTTGTTTGATGTAAAAAAGGTTAGGATTCATACAAGATTTCATGTGTCTTTTAAGGGGTATTTATTCTATTTTTTGGTGATGTGTCACGTAACCAATATGGGTCACTTGGGGGTTCATGAGAATTCCATGTCCCAAAGATGAGGATTTCAAGCTAATAGGATTCTATGATAAAAGGCGGGCATGTCGCTAAGGGATCGCGGTGCATTTCAGGTCGTCAGGGGAACATCCCTTGTCTTTCAATGACTGTGAACCCCTTTAGTATCCTCCATTTTTGTCTTATTTGTTTTATTTTACAAATTTCATGGATAACGAGAGTTTGAATGGGTAGTATCAATGATTTTTACTTGATTTTTGGAGGATGTATTACTTGACCAATATGGGTCATATGGAGAATGTGCAAGCATGTAGTGGAAAAGTCTATCCACCGGTCCTTTGAGCACCGCAGGGTTACCTGGACATGTTTGAGGACTTTCACATGGTGAGGATGAAAATATAGAGGGATTCCATGAGGTTACATGGTGTCTCGTGGATCGCTTGGTGTGCATGTCACATGTCTTTCCGAAACCACAAACCCCTCTCACCTTCTCCCCTTTATCACTTTCGTTTTATGTGGAGAAGGCTTAAAAGTCATGTGAGATTTCCTAGATATCAAAAATTATTCCCAATGATGATTTGGTGCATGATATTCATGACCAATAGGGTTATATTCCTTTATAATTTCATCCATATTTATTCTTGAAGGATTTTGGATGGGTTGTCAGGAACTTTCCAATAACAAACCATGCGGCCTCAGGGCGCTCATTCGATTGTCTGGGGGCCTTTATAAGAGCAGGAATGTTTGTTTTGGAGTGATCCATGGGACTAGCCACATGCGATGTGCCGTGAATGGTTCCTTCGCGTGACATTTAAATGGTCATGTGATCACAAGTCTCTTAGAGGCTTTATGAATCTTCTACCATCCCCTTCTTCCTCTCTTTCATAGGGAAAATAATACCCATATTCAAGTATTTCCTCCTTTGTGATTTTGTTGATGCTTATTTTTTGGGAATCAACACCCATTTTGGTTACATGCTGTATACCCTCCATACATGTCGTGTACCTAGGGAATTTACAATCCTAGGGTAGTGGAAGTACACACCCAAGTGGGGCTTTGGGATTATACATTTTGTACCCATGGGGACATGTCGTGTACTGCACCCTTGTAACCCTGCTTGGGTTTTTTCGTATATTTTCACCCAAGAGTCAAAATTGGACCCATGAGTAGTCCATTCTGAGTATCTTTTCACATATATCAAAATTGTAAGGCATTTGAGGTGTTTTGAGAACACTTGAGTGGATTTTTAGGCCTTTCTTTTATGGAGAGGTTCTTCATCTGGTAAGTATATCCATTGTCTTTTGAGAGTGATACCTGATATGAGATGAGCCCTAATCTATCTCTCATGAATGATGTGTTCATGGATTTTCCCTTGAGGATGTATCCCTTGTGATATGTGCCATTCTGACTGAAGTGGTTGAGAGACTAGTTGTTCCTATGGTTCCCGTGTAGGATTCCTCTACTTATGTGTTGACCTAGAGGATCTCGTGTAGGATGAATCTATCTTCTTCTTGTATAAAGGATCCTATGAGGTATGAATTTTCTTATATGCTATCCTAGGGAGCCTATTTTAGGATCACTTCATTTGTGTACCATTCATAGGATCCTGTGTAGGATGTATCTTCCTTCTTATATGGTTATAGAGGGTCCCCTGTAGAATATATTCACCTATGTGTTTTTATGAGGATTACAAGTAGGACACATCTTCTTTCTTACCATTCACGGATCCCATATAGGATTCATCCTTTTACCTTTTAAGTTAAGTACCCCAAGTAGGATGCCTTAACTTATTTATAAACATCAAGGATCCCGAGTAGGACACCTCTTTTATGTTTGTTTTGAGGGAACCAATGGGTTCCCTAACATTTTACTGACCTTGAGTTAGTATATCATGTTTGGGTAGGGATGGTAGAGAGTTTCACCTTTAAACCCATGAAAAACTTGTAAGTCCATGGGGTTGTGGATGCAGTGTTGGTTTTAGGTGTTCAGACACCCATACTCTTTATTTATGGTTTTATATTTTTTTTGTTGATGCAATAATGTTTACCAAAGGTGATTCCTGGTGGGTGGATGTTGAGCCTAACACTAGGCATCTTTCTTTCTCTTGGGATTCCCATACATTCTTCTTAGGATCCATCTTTATTTTTGGGATGCCCAGACGTGGTTATGTGGGATTTAGATTTTGATCCATGTTATTTTAGATACTGATTAGTATACCCAGAGGTACTACCTGGGACCTGGCTGTTGAGTCTTCTTATATATTTGATTATTATATTATTGGGATGTTAAGAGGATTTTCCTATTATCCATCTATTGATCCTTATGTTATGTTTATAGTATGCCTTGAGTGATAATTGGATTCCCTATTGTAGGGATGTATTGGATGGAATCATAGTCTAAATGATATGTGGTGGGGATGATTATGCTCTCCTAGGAATATGATATATGGTGGGGATGATTATTCTCTCCTCAACCTATGATAGGGATGATTACACTCTCCCTGATTAGTTACTTGACTATGGTGCTGGACATAGTGTTCCAAATCATCAGATTCCTAGAATGATTATGCTCTTCTAGATGATAGAGATGATTATGATTTCCCTTATTAGAGACTTGAGGGGTGTTTCATGGAATATCACTAGTGAGTTCTTTTAAAAATATCCTAAGGGCCAAACTCTTAGAGACTATCTGATTTCTGAATTTCATGACCACCTATGGACTGGGACTTGGGGCTCAGACATTGGACTGGATTTAAATGGCCTGGGTATTATGAAATCAAGATTAGTTACCATTTATAGGATATCTGGATGTACTCCCTGGAATCCTTCTTTACAGGATTGACCTTCGGTGTAAGGCCCCAGACTTAAAAATTACATAATCTTGAATTAATTTAATAATTCACATTGAGGATCTTTTTTAGGTTTAGACCTTTATATAATTAAGTCATAACATATACATAACAATTTGAATATTACATGTAGACACTTCTACTTAGTATCCATTTTTTTCATAAAATAAAAACTCTTAAAACAAAAGAAACATGTTTAGTTCTATGTTTTAATCATCATGACTTTTCCTTGATCCCATCCTTAACCCTATTCCACTTTAAGTCCTATGAAAAACATTTCAAAAACTTGGGATGAGCATGAAAGGCTCAATAAGGGATACACAAAGAAGGAAAACTGTTAGTTTTTCAAAACAACAAGTAAACCATGAATAATTTATCATGAGTAATACTTTTCACCTTTATGAAGTATAAAATTATCTTCACTAAATAAAAGCTCATTGATTACCCTTTTGTAACCAAAATATTACCATAAAACCCATAAAAAGCACACATAATATATAAAGGTAACTTGGGACATAAACAAACTTAAATGGAATAAACATATGGTCAACTTTTACACATATCATTAAATGGAATATCCATATGTCCGACTTCAATATGCATTGAATTGGAGGTTATAACATAACCACCCATCCTTGGTTTATCATGGAACCACCCATCTTTTGGTTTATCACATAACCACCTGTCAAATGTCCAAGTACCATTATATAATCATAACACATAAAATATTGAAAATATCAACATTTTAGTAATAACATTAAATTTTCAATAATAATATATCATTTCAAGATATTGAAATAATCAATCCATTTCAAAAACCATTTTGAATACCAAAACACCCAAAAATAGAATAAGGGGTTTATTTTTCATTTTAAAAACATTAAGGCCTATAGAGGAATCCAAATAATGATTTCGACAGAGGAGAGGTCATTGTTGCCACATACGTTAAAAAACATTCCTTTTGTCATTTAGTAAAAAACTTAATAGAAAAAAGATTCACTTTGAATAAAAATAGAAGTCAAAGGGGTTTATTATACACCATATAAAAAAGGAGTCGTATATTATCAAAACATGCCTCAATGAAACGAGATTGAGACAAAGTCTCTTACCTCATGTCTGACTTGACTCGTTCATTATTTAATTTCTTGAATAATAAACTTAAGTCAATTTCTAATTTCTTCAGAAAAATTTTCAAGTTTATTATTCCTTTTATATCACTTATTACATTTCTATAATAATTAGTTGATTATTTGAGTTCATATCAGACATTTTGTCGATGTTCAGAACTTGAGTAAAAAAATGAACTTGTAATAATTAAAAATATCCATGTGGTCAAAATTAAATTATCTCCAGAATTATATCAATGATTTAGATATAATATATATCATATATATCCAGTATATATGTATTTAGAATAGTCCATAACATTTTTATATAAGAAATAAAATGCATTGTTAATGGAGACAATAAGCCGTACGTACGCATGAACGCTAATTTCAATTATTTTTCATAAATAAAGGAATTAAAACTAAATGATACATAGGTATATTATAATTAAAGTATAATATATATGTTATATATGTTACATAAGTTCATTAATTCCATCCTTTATATGTTTCATGTATAGCATGAATGAGTCATATCACTTTGAGGGGATGGTAGTCCGCACTTCCTCAAATGAAATTATCGTATATATACAACATGAAAATCATAAAGGTATGTTATAAAAGAGAATTAAATAAGAATATAGGTAAAATAAATATCATATATAATTAAAGTACCATCATAATGGACACCATAAGAGGTGGTAGGAGAAGATTGAACAATCATCGTTTCATGAGACAATAGTTCGTCGTCCACAAAAACAGTATGTTCTATACCCATTAGATGGAGGTGTGTGTAAGTATAGTTCGAATACTTCTCATAAAAAAAACCTAGTATATTGATTATACTAGTTTTGTTATGTAATAAAATAAAAAAAATATCATAGGTAGTGTAGAATGCAAACTAATGGAAAGAAACTTGAGGGAAGATGTTACCTCAAACCGGGTAACTTCTTTTGATTTGAGCCAAAGGGCTCTCTTGAATTGCCTTCTGCCTAGGGGAAGGCTTATAAGAGGAAGAAAGGGATTTTGGGAGCTTATTGGGGTAGATTTTGGATGATCCAAGCGGATTTATAGGTGTGATTAATGGGTTAGAGGTGATATCCTTTTATAAGGGGGAGGAGGGGTCTTTAGGAAAGTTTGAAAGTATTATTTTATTATAAAATGATTTTAGGTTTCAAAAGGTCCATAACTCATTAAATTATAAAATAAGATAACTATTATTTTTAATCCTCTTAAAAAATAGGTTTTTTATAAGTTTTGATTTCATTTTTATTTTTATCATTTAGCTTTAACCCTTAGTTAACTAATTTAACTCTTACCATGTCTTCTTGTATATTCATACTATATGGTTAATATATTTACTATAAAATGACAAGAGACCAAAAAATGGATCCTTAATGATAGTTTTAACATAATATATGTCATTTTTAAGAATCTTAGATTTTTAGGACTATTTTATCATTTAATAAAATATTAATTGATTTAAAAACTCATTTATGTCAATTTTTATACTATTCATATCATAACTTTTTAAAAATCCATAAAAACTTGATAAATTAAAAAAAATCATTAATTCAAATATAACAATTTATAATCATCCATAAAATTCGTGGATGTCATAAAAAGTTTCAAAATAAATTTATTTTAATATTTTTAATCTCATTTATTTAAAACATTCATTAATGAGGTAATCATTACATCATCATTGTGTCATAATTAAATTTATTTATTTGATTTCTAAAAATTATATATAAAATACCATGATGTAGGAAATATTTTTAGATTTCTAATTACTATTTATAGTCAAAGATATCAATTATATAGTCCCACATTAAAATTGTTTTAGAAAAATAATACATGTTTATGATATTTTTATTTTTACTTTAAATAAAAAGTTATTAATGTAATTATCTTACCCAAGTGGTTTCCAAAGGCCAAAAGTTCTACCCAAGGATTGTATTTATCATCCATGACTCATCCAATAAGGTTAAGAAAGTGTTAAGGTAATTTTATAGTATCATAATATTATTTTGACCTTGAATTACCCTACTTACCTTTAACCGCAGTAAAAAAAATCAAAAGTTACTATTCACCAAAAAATATTTTCATCCTATTGAATCAAATTTTACTTACTGATGATAACCATGTATATCGGATTTTTTTAATTCAATTCACAGAAGCGGTAAAATTTCATTTAAATGAAAAAGTTGGTTTTTAACTATTATGCAGTATTTTTCACTATTCATAAAAAATTGAAGGTTTTCAAAAAAATACAAAAAATTCACCCTAATATAAATTTGATATTCCAAATTCAAAGATGGAGTCTATTTTACCAAATTCAAAACATAGAAGTTTCATTAATTAATTTAAAATTAATTCTCATTGTCAAAACCAGAAAGAGTGTTTTTAAAAAGTAAAAACTATCAAAAGATTGACCTTTGTTTAAGTCCAATTTAATTGTGAAATTACTTCTAATGACCAAAATTGGATTAAATGGTAAAAATATAATCCAATTAAACTTTAAAACCAATTAAAAGAACAATATAACTATATAAATAAATTAGATGAAAAGGCAGTTTTGAATTAAAATATGGTATTTTTCACTATGCACATGAGCCTCAGCCCGATTGGTGAGGACTCCTTAAGTGCATCCAAGCGACCTGGGAAAAAATCCAGGCAGAGGAATATTTCTAGGGGCACGGTAAAAGTACTGTAGTGACTATAGCAGAACTGTAGCAGGTACTGTAGCGGGGACTGTAGTAGGTACTGTTTGGCACTGTAGTAGTCGAGACTATTCCCCCATTTGGGCCTTCGGGCCACCGATTTGGTCCCTGAGTCCTTTAAGGCCTTTAGGCCACCTAGAAATTTAGGCCAGTAAGGCCTTTGGGCCACCTCAAGGCCTTTGGGCCATCTTAAGTGTAGATACAAACTAGATAACCTACAAGGAACAAGCTTCAGAAGGAGGATGAGCAAGGAGCTTTCACCATAGCAGAAGCTAAATGGATTGCCAGAATGAGAGGGTATGACTCCTACCATTGGGACAAGACTGTGCATGCATGGGAAAGCCTATCCGAATATCCATGCAAAGGTGGAGGATCTGATTTCATGATGAAGATGCTATGGAGGAGCAGTTCCAAGTAGTTAGTCTGGGTTGCATGTAATGTTTGAAGCCTACAAGCAATGAATTATTCTAAGGCCTATGGGCCATGTAATACTTATGCCTACGGGCCTTATAAGGGTTCCACATTACCCCTTGAAAGGTGAATTATCAAAAATCAATATAAAAATGAAGGCCTTCGGGCCATTGGATGGACGATATTTTTCACTATTCATTAAAAAATGAATTCTATTAGAAAATTACCAAAAATTTACCCAAAGTAAATTTTTATGCCCCCTTTTAAAGAATAATTTTATTTTGTCAAATGGAATATAGAAAAGTAACAAAAACCTGATTTAAAAAGGGTTCTCCATCAAAAGGAAAAAAAATGACCTTTAAAGAATATTAGAGTATTTCATGTTTAAAATTAGATTCATTCTTATTTTAAGCCTCTAAAATTTATTGGATAAACATAAAAACATTTAACAAACATGTTTAATCATAATATGGTGATTTCTCTTCATTCCCACTAATAAAACAGTTAGGCATTAACTACCATTTAAAATAATAGTATTATGTTATTATTTTTCAGTATGACTCAGCCTTGTGTACAACAAGAGATTTTAGAGAAACTCATTATTACATGTCGGGTACGCCATAGAACATAGATTTCCCTTTAAAGTAAAATTAGTATCTTATTCATAAGTATTAACAGAAATCAAAAGTATTATTCTATAAATACCTAGGTCTTTACATCCTTCTCCCCTTTTGTAAATTGCATCCTCGCAATTTTAAATTTGGGCTTGGAAACTTCATTGAAAGTCCCACATCGGAAAGAGTCAATAAAACCGTCACTTAAAAAAAAAGAAGGAGAAGTACAAAGGTCACCCGAGATCAAACATACTATGATTCCATGAAAACATGGATATAGAGGAGAAACTAAGTGTCAAGTTCTGATGGAGAGTGATAAAAAACATGATCAGAAGAAAATTAAACACTAGAAAACCACAAACTTGTGATAGGTTAAACAATCTTTGGTTTCCTAGTAGGAAAAGTAAACAGAATACATTTTTGTTTTAAGTTCCATTTCATAAATTTTTAGAATATATTTATGAGATTGACTAAGTACCTAAGGAAATATACTTACTTTTCAAGTAGAGTTTCATCCTTTAATAAGTTTCTACCAAAAACTCATCTTTTCTCTAAATAATGAGTATTCAAGATGAATTGGTCACACCTGAAGTGCTAGATTCAACTTCTAGAGAATCACAAAATCCAAAAAAGATAAAGTATATATTTTCCTTGTCTTTAGACATTAACCAAAACCAAAATGGTTAGTACAAGATTAGATAATCCCCAAAAGTATAATCTTTTATAAAAATAAATACTACTCTTAATCTTTAAAATTGAACAAAGAGTACCCAAAGTTTAACAAAGACCATCTAAAAAAACAATTTTCCTTAAAATCCTTCAATATAATCCAAACTAAGGTTGAAACCCAAACTTCAGAAGGATTTGATAACATATTCTTCCACAAAAATGTAAACATTTATCTCTAAATAACATTGGCTACTCTTAAAGTCTCATACTAAAAATTAATTAACCTAATCACATATTCTCTATGATAGGTTAATCATTTCCATAAATAACCCAAATCTCCATATGTCCACAATAAAAACACAGGTTCTTCAAAAATAAAATTTCAACCATTATTCCACAAACGAGATCTCATAGTATTCTATTTTCCTTGAGCATATAGTGTTCCTAAAAGAGAAAATGTCTTCCAAAATAACATTTATCACTTAATCACCAAATTATTTTCCTATACTAAGGATATCCATTTGATAAAACATAATATCATAAATAAACTTATTCTTTATCAATAAAATCATTTAACTAAAAATAAAGTCATACTAACCAGGGACTTCACATAGTCCAGTGGTAGGTGATAAATCACAATCGCACTTAGGTTGTGGGTTCTATTCCCGCAGCTTTGTCCAATGCGATGGGTTGTCACATGGTCTGCGTGTTATCCTTTTTCAAAAAATATATAATTTTACAACATTCCCAAAAAATGAGATAAATTACTCAAAAATAACCATAACATATTTTAACCACAAAGGTTATATAATACCTTTCATTTTGCATCCCAAAAATTAATAACCTGTAATTGCCTCAAATTCAAGGATCATATAAACCCAAATGGTTATTTATAACTATATACACAAAATAAAATATAATTCTTCCTTGAATAACATTTTCACATATCAAGCTTCAGGTTTACACATACTAGAAAAATTATTCCAAAGTAATCCTATCATCAAAAGAGCCTTAATACTTTTAAGCATTTCATCATCCTAATATCTACCATAACTCTTGAATCCCTTATATGTATAAATATTACTCATTCAACATTCTTCATGATCCATTAACCATTATTTCCCAATATATTATGTAATACTTCTTTCCTACAATCAAAATCATGAATCATATCCTATGATTCAATAATGTCAAAACATCAGCTAAGAAATAACCCATGCCTTTCATAGGTCATTTTCAATTTCCTCATATTCAATTGGAATGGTATTAGGAATTGGTAAAAATATATTTGTGTCATTATACTGATCCCATTCTCGAACATTCTTCGTAGTATATCTATTTGTATAATGACCATGCACACCACTTTTAAAACATTCAATTGATCCTTCAGAAAGAAATTATTTCCCTTTCCTGGAGTCAACTGGATGCTTCCATTTTATATGGCAGGTTATTGATTTATGACCTTCATTACCACATCTATATCATCTTCCCGTACCTTTGAATCATTTTCATAGGTTTTTATTTCCACATCCTTGTCACATAGGGTTTTGAATATACTTACCTTTATGATTATTACCTGAACTTCCATTGGGATTTGTTTCTCACATATATGATGCCTTAGAAAAATTACCAAGGTTCAAGTGGTCAATAATGACTCCAGATAGTTGTTTGAGAATAACCAAATGAGTTATAATTGTAGATCCCAATTTGTTTGGTTGCTTATTCAGAAAACCGTCATAGTTTTCTTCACATATATTGTTACTTGGGTGCCTGCTAGATCCAGCCATTTACAAAAACCAGAAAGATCAGTGTGAGTATATCAGTAAAATAACCATATACTATCTTATGAGGAGGGTAAACACTAAGATATACTTATTCATGAATCTTAAACTGAATAAATTTATCTAAAATAACTATGACTCTTTCTAATATTCTAACCATTATGGTTATGTCACTTATGCTTAAATAACACCCTAACCTCTAAAGTTATCTAAAACGACCTCTGATACCAACTGTAAGGCTCCAGCCTTAAATATTAAAAAATCTTGAATTAAGATAATAATTAAAATTGAGGATATTTTTAGGATTAGAGCTTTAGATAATTAGGTCATAACATATACATAACAATTTGAATATTACATGTAGACACTTCTTCTCAATATTCATTTTTTTCATAAAACAAAAACCTTTAAAAGAAAAGAAACATGTTTAGTTCCATGTTTTAATCATAATGACTTTTCCATGATCCAATCCTTGATCATATTCCACTTTAATTTATCTAAAAAACATTTCAAAAACTTGGAATGAGCATAAAAATCTCAGTAAGGGATACATAAAGAAGGAAAACTGTTGGTTTTTCAAAACAACGAGTAAACCATGAATACTTTATAATAAGTAATAATTTTAACCTTTATGAAGTAGTAAATACTATTCCCTGAATAAAATCTCATTGATTAACTTTTTATAACCAAAATATTACCATAAAACCCATATAAGTGACAAATAACATATAAAGGTAACTTGGGACATAAACATACTTAAATGAAATAACCATACGACTGACTTCCACACATATCACTAAATGGAATAGCCATACAACCGACTTCCATACCCAATTAATTGGAGGTTATAACTTAACCAAACATCCTTGGTTTATCATGGAACCACCCGTCATTTGGTTTATCATGTAACCACCTGTCAAATGTCCAAGTACCATTACATAATCATAACACATAAAATATTGCAAATATCAACATTTTAGTAAAAAAAATTAATTTGAAATCATAAGATATCATTTCAAGATGTTGAAATACTCAATCCATTTCAAAAACCATTTTCAATACCATAACACCAAAAAAATAATAAGGGTTTTTTTTTCATTTTAGAAACATTAAGGCTTATAGAGGAAGCCAAATAACAATTACAGCGGCGGAGAGGTCATTGTCGCCTCATACGTTAAAAACATTCCTTTTATCGTTTAGTAAAATGCTTCATAGAAAAAATATTCCATTTAAATGAAAATAAAAGTCAAAGGGGTTTATTATACACCATATAAAAGGAGTTGTATATTATTAAAAATTCCTCAATGAAAGGAGATTGAGACAAAGTCCCTTACCTCATGTCCGACTTGACTCATTTGTTCTTTAATTTCCTGAATAATAAAATTAAGATAATTTATACTTGCTTAAGAAAATTTTTCAAGTTTATTATTCCTTTTATATAACTTATTACTTTTCTATAACAATTTTTTAATCGTGTTAGTTCACATCGGATATTTTGTCGATGTTTGAAACTTGAGTAAAAAAATGAACTTGTTATGATTAAAAATTGTCCATGTGGTGAAAATTACATTATCTCCCGAATGATATTCCTGATTTAGATATCATATATATTATATATATTCGGTATATTTGTATTTATAATAGTCCATAAAATTTTTATATAAGAAATGAAACACATCGTTCATGGAGACGGTAAGTCGTACGTACGCATGAACGCTACTTTCAATTTTTTTTTTCATATTTAAAGGAATGAAAAATAAATGATACATAGGTATATTATAATTCCAGTATAATATTTATGTTATATATGTTAAATAAGTTCATTAATTCCATCATTTATACATTCCATGTATAGCATGAATGGGTCATATCACTTTGAGGGGGCGGTAGTTCGCACTTCCTCAAATGAAATTATAGTATATATAAAACATGAAAAGGATAAAGGTATATTCTAAAAGAGAATTTAAGAAGAATATAGATAAAATAAATATCATAAATATCATATATAATTATAGTGGAATAATAATTTCTACCATAAGAGGTTGTAGGAGAAGTTTGAACAATCATCGTTTCATGAGGTGGTAGTTCGCCGTCCACAGAAACCGTATGTTCTATAACCAGTAGATGGAGGTGTGTGTAAGTGTAGTTAGAATAATTATCATAAAAACAACCTAGTATATTGAGGATACTGGTGTTTTTATGTAATCAAAGAATAATAAGAGAATAGGGAGTATAGAAGGTAAACTAATGGAAAGAAACTTGAGAGAAGACGTTACCTCAAATAGGGTAACTTCTTTTGATTTGATCCAAAAGGGCTCCCTTAAATTGCCTTATTCTCAAGGGAAGGATTCTAGGAGTAATAGAGGGATGTTGGAAGATTATTTGGGAAGATTTTGGATGATACAAGGGGCTTGATAGGTGTAAGTAATGGGTTAGAGGTGATGACCTTTTATAATGGGGGAGGGGCTCTTTAGAAAAGTTTGAAAGTATTATTTTATTATAAAAATATTTTCGGTTTCAAAAGGTACATAACTCATTAAATTATAATATAATATGACTATTATTCTAAATCCTCTAAAACAATAGGTTTTAGACAAGTTTTGGTTTCATTTTTAACCTTATCATTTAGCTTTAACCCTTAGTTAACTAATTTAACTCTTACCATGTCTTCGTGTATATTTATACTATATGGTTAATATATTTATATAAAATTCCAAGAGACCCAAAATAGATCAATAATGACATTTATAACATCATATATGTCATTTGGACGAATCTTAGATTTTTAGGAATATTTTACCATTTAATAAAATATGAATTGATTTAAAAACTCATTTATGTCAATTTTTATACTATTCATATCATGAATTTTTAAAAATACATAACAACTTGATAAATTCAAAAAAAACTTCATTAATTAAAATATAAAAATTCATAATCATATATAAAATTTGTGGATGGTAGAAAAAGTTTCAAAATAAATTTATTTTAATATTTATAACCTCATTTTTTTAAAACATTCGTTAATGAGGTAATCATTACATCATCATTGTATCATAAATAAATTTATTGATTTGATGTCTACAAATTATAAATAAAATACCACTATGCAGGAAATATTTTTATATTTATAATTATTATTTATATTTAAATATATCAATTATATATCCCCACATTAAAATTGTTTTAGAAAACCAATACATGTTTATGATATTTTTATTTTTACTTTAAATAAAAAGTTATTAATGTAATTATCTTACCCAATTGGCTTCAAAAGGCCAAAAGTTATACCCAAGGATTTTATTGATCATCCATGACTCATCCAATAAGGTTATAACAATTTTTAATGTAATTTTATATTATTATAATATTTTTTTACCTTGAATTACCCTTTTTACCTTTAACTGTGGTAAATAAAAACCAAAAGTTACTATTCACTAAAAATTATTTTCATCCTATTGAAACAAATTTTAATTAATGATAAAAGCCATTTATGTATTATTTTTGAAATTCAATTCATAGAATCGGTAAAATTTCATTTAATGAAAATGTTGGTTCTTAACTATTATGCAGTATTTTCACTATTCATAAAAAATTGAAGGTTTTTAGAAAAATACCAAAAAATCACCCTAAGATAAATTTGATATTCTAAATTAAAATATAATTTATATTTTACCAAATTAAAAACATAGAAGTTTCATTAATTAATTTAAAATTAATTCGCGTTGTCAAAACCAGAAAGCGTGTTTTTAAAAAGCAAAAACTATCAAACGATTTACCTTTATTTAAGTCCAATTTAAATGTGAATTTACTTCCAATGAAAATCATTGGATTAAATGGTAAAAATATAATCTAATTAAAATTTAAAATTATTTAAAATAATAATCTAAATATATAAATAAATTAGATGAAAAGGCATTTTTGAATTAAAATGCGGTATTTTTCACTATTCATTGAAAAATGAATTTTATCAGAAAAATACCAAAAATTTACCCAAAGTAAATTTTGATATCTACATTATAAAAATAAGTTTATTTTGTCAAATTTAACATATAAAAGTGACAAAAAATATATTTAAAAAGGGTTCTCCATCAAAAGGCGGTAAAATGACCTTTAAAGAATATTAGAGTATTTCATGTTTAAAATCGGATTCGTTCTTATTTTAAGCCTCTAAAATTTATTGGATAAAAATAAAAACATTTAAAAAACAAGTTTAATCATAATATGGTTAGTTCTATTCATTCTCTCCAATACAACGATTAGGTGTTAACAACTATTTAAAATAATATTATTATGTTATTATTTTTCAGTATGACTCAGCCTTATGTGCAACGTGAAATTTTGGAGAAACCCATTATTGTGTGTCGGGTATTCCATCAAATATAGCATCCCCTTTAAATTAAAATTAATATCGTATTCATAATTATGAATAGAAATCAAAATTATTATTCTATAAACACCTAGGTTGTTACAATCGGTATACGATATCCTTATTTTTAGTGATTGGAGGCAAGTACGGGTGAACCGAGGAGTAGGATGAGTATCCCGTTGTGGTGACATATCTTGCTTAGAGACATTTGTTACATTGTCCAAAGAAGGTACATATATATTGGGATTATGGATCTAGTGATTGACTTAATGATATATGGATTGAGTGGCACGACATCTAGCTCAATGCCCTTGCATAGGATGTCCAGGTGATCAAGATTACAAACCCAAGGATTGACTGATGATTGTTTTTATGTTTTTTATTTCACATAATCATGAATATTTATATTTATGTATATATTTATAGGTATGGTAATATACAAATATATGTATATAGATATGGAAATTCATGGTGGCACTTTCCCAATTGAACAGGATTACAGACCCAGGGTTCTACTTTGGTTTCATGCTCATTTGTTTTACTTATCTTTTTAGTTGAATCTCTGCTTGGTTGAGTAGGTTTCTTTTGCATACACATTTAGTAGAATATTATGAGTTCCTCATCGGGGTGGCCTAATGATATTATTTATCACCCCTACACATTCTCCTTAGTGTATGTGTGGAACTTATGTCTTATTTTCAGGTTGAGCATGGTTTTCATGGTGGATAGGGATAAGGCCCAAAGTTGCATGATCGAGTAGAGCTACTCGAGTGGGTTCTTTTGATCAGGTTGGTGAAGTTCTATAGTGTCTGGAGACCAAGTATGTGGTCTGGATCAATGTTAGTAGTAGAGCCCTGTACTTTTATTTCAGTTTCTTTTATATTTCTATATCTGCATGGTCGACCCAGTGGGTGACCAGTTTTGTATGTATTACATAGTTGTTCTAGATTTTATAGAATTTTCATTTAATATTATAGAATATTCTATTTCAATATATTTACTACTTCTTCACTCTGTTTACATTATGTTGTGTATGATACTTAGTTATTTTTGATGTTTCCTTATTCTAATATGATGGAATAGTCTCACCACTATAACACCCTAGGCCCTTACTGCTAGTCGATATACTCTAATGTATGATGAGGCACACTTGAGGCCTCATAACCCACCAGCTCGATGTACCATTTTAGTGGAATCCAAGCTAGGTTGTAACATCATTCATCACTGTTAGATATAATTAAGCATGTTGAGAAAGAAGATCAAGGTTTTCAAGTAAGAATAAAGTTGGTTAAGAAGGGTAAGTTGCTTGAATTTAATTTTGAAAAAGAAGGTGTTATAATATTTGGAAAGAGGTTATGGGTTCCAAGTAATCCCTATTTGAAGAAAGAATTATTAAGTGACGCTCACAACTCTTTATTTTCTATTCATATCTGAAGCACTAAGAAGTATAGATCCTTCAAGAATATTAATAGTTAGAAGGAATAAATAATGATATTTCTTATTTTACTATGAAATATTTGACATTTCAACTGGTTAAATCTGAGTGACAACTATTGAAAGGGATTCTTTATCATTTTCCACTTCCTAAATGGAAATAATAGAATATATCCATGATTTTTTTATGGTACTAAAAAAATAATCTCAAGGTAATAATGAGATTCTTGTTATTGTTGATTGATTAACCAATTTATTTTTTAATATATTCCTATTTAAGATAGAATGGATTTATATCAACTTTATAAACTTTACCTTAAATAGATAGTCAAATTATATAGAGTCCCTCTCTCTATAGTATCTGATCATGATCTCTTATTAACTTCTATATTTTGGAAATCATTTCAAAATTTATTGGATACTAAATTAAATTTCAGTATATATTTTCATCCTCAATTTAATGGAAATTTAGAGCGAATAATTTAGACTTTTTAGGATATGATTTGGTCTTGCTCATTGCATTATAAGGGAAATTGGGATCATTATCTCTCTTTATTGGTATTTTCTTATAATAATAATTTTCATTCTAGTATACAAATGAAACCATATGAGGAATTATATGGAAAGCAGTGTTGGACTCCAGCATGTTGGGAAAAAGTCAGTAAAATAAAGTTATTGGGAGCTGAACATGTAAAAGAAATGATTGATAATATAATGATAATTTGAAAGCACATGAGGAAATCTTAGAGTAGGTAGAATAGTTATGTAGATAACAATAGTAAATATATTTTCTTTGAGGTAGGTGATCATGACTTCTCTTAAAATATCTCTTTTGAAAGGTGTTATTTTTTTCAAAAATTAATGTTAATACCATGGTTTGTTATCCCATATGAAATTTTTGAAATTTATAATCAACTACTTATCGGGTAGTCTTCCCTCTAAGTTTATCTCGGGTACTTAATGTGTTTTATGTTTATATTTTAAGGAAATATATTCCTAATGAATCTCATGTTTTGATCCCAAATGTGGTATAGTTGGAAGAGAATAATTCCTAAAAGGAAATTCCAGAGAAAATTATAGATCACATAGAGTATGTTTTGCAAAATAAGGTAACTTACCTGGTTAAATTTTTTTGGAAGAACCACATGATTTATTAAACAATATTGTAACCTGAAAAATTTACGAGGGAAAAATATCCCATCCTATTTAAGTGTTTAATAAAATTATGAGGATGTAATTTATTTAAGGAGGGAAGATTGTGAAAACCCTAGTAATTATAACAATAAATAAATTTTAGGTCTCATTAATATTCATGATTAGATTTTATGGATCCACATTCATTCTAATAATTTTATAGGATTCTTCACATAGAAAAATAAATATTTTTATTATAAATAAAGTGATTTCCATGTATTATATGGTTTTATTTAAAATTAAAATTTATAAATTTTAGAAATTGAATTTAATAAAATTTAATTCATTTTTTATATCATCACATAAAATATATATGAGGTTTAATTTTAGACATTTTTCTGAAAAGATTAATTTTGAGGTCAATGGTGAAAAATAAAAACTTTTATAAAAAAATTCATTTATTTTCAATTATTTAAAAAATAAAATTCTATTTTGGATTGGTTTTAAAGAAATATAAGTATCATTTTAAGAAAACAAATCCATTTAATTCTATAGGAACTAATATTATTATTTATTTTAGTATAAATTCCTTTTTAGGCTTAAAAATAAAATTTCACAAAAAAATTGTTTTTTCATTGTGTTTTGTGAACTTATATTAAAAGTATTTTCTTAAAATTATAGAAATTTAATATTAAAAAATGGATTTAATACTTATAAATAGGATGTTAAATTTTTTTGATGAGGTAAATTTCATTTTTGGTCATAATAAACAGTATCCATGTTACAAAGTTGTCATTGCGGTAAAGGGTAAAACAGGTTAATTAAGGTTAAAGATAAGTGATATAGTCCCAAAATATCATCTTAAATATTATTTTAATGGATTATTTTGAAGAATATCATCTTATATTCTAAATGGGATATATTTAGTTCCAATTTACCATGAATAAGACTTCATATTATTTTAAACCTTTGAAAAATTACAAGACTGCCACGCCACACACATAAAAGGGAATCTCCTATTCTATATTATTAACATATTTTGATTGATTTATATCAACCAATACCTAAAAAAATACCTTCAAAAAATACATAAACATGTCTTATAGTTTATTTTTTCACTAAATGACCATCCTATAAGGCTTAATATCTAATCCAAATGAGGGTTTCCAAAGAAGAGGCATAACTCTTAATCGAGTGTTTTCATGTTTATTTCTTCTTTCAACTCATTAAAATATTATATAAAAATTATGATATGATAAAATAATTATATTAAATTTATTTAAATGTTATTATGTTTATGGAACAAACATTTTACATCACCTTTTCTATCTTATGAGAAATGAAAACATCGCTCGTGCATATGTGTGGACTACCACCTCCATGAAGCGATGCGTTTCATTTTTCATCACCATAATTAAAGGCTAGTTATTATGATGTATTTAATTAATATATATGATATTAATTACATAATTATGATTCTATATGGAAAATATATTACTTAACTTCTTACTCTTTAATCTTTTGGAAAATGATAACGTTGCTCATGTGTATGTGTGGACTACCACCTCCTCGAAGAGATGTTAGTGATTTTCTTGTATTTATATCATGAATGGTTATAAAATTGTATTTAAAATATAAAAATAATAATTATTTCATGATTAATATTCTGGATATTATGGAATTATGATCCCTTCAACAATGTTCAATGTACCAATGTTGTTTTGGGATTATGAATCAAAAGTCCTCAAAAACGTCTAACATGAACTTCACTAATTTAGTAACTATATAAAACTTGGTAATAAATGAAATAAAAGGTTTATTAATAAATTAATATAATATAAAATGTTTCTTAATCCATTAAATAATTATATTATTTTATTATATATGAGTTAAAGTATGTAGGTGGTGACTCATACACGATGTAATGGATTTTTTAAACCTTATTTTAAAAGTTTTTAAGATTGTTCTTATCATTTTACTCTATATAAACATTAATTAAAATGTTATGGATATGTTATTAATATAATTAAATTAATGGTGAAATTAATTCAAAACCATATTTTACTTTCTTTATGTAGGTTTTAAAATTATTTGTTAACGCTTTCCAAGTGGGTTATTTTTGAATTTTTTACAAAATTGTGAAAGGAATATTTTTTTAACATATACATCATGAGAGAAATTTCCTACCATCATGACTATTATTATTTAAGAATATTACTCTATAATTTTTAGGGGTTTTTAAAATAATATTATTTTTCCTATTCTTATGAGAATTTTTTTTAAAAAGTTTTCAAAGGAAGAACTATTTTTATCCTTATTGTTACATGAAGCCTGGAAGTGATTTTGAATGTGTTAAAAAAAAAAATGAGATTTTATGATGGAAATAAAAGTTTTTATATGTTTTATATATGTTATAGTCCTTGGATATTTTTTAAGGTGATGGGTGGGCCTAATATATCTCTCCAATGCATTGGGTAATGATTTTTGTTCTCCGGGGAATACATGTTGGAATTAACCGAGTAGGTTATTCCATTTGTAATAGTTTTTGTAAGAGTGATTGTAAGAGTTGAATGAATATGATGTCCCAAAGTACCTATATGACTATTATATGCTTGAAAATTAGTTTTCATGGAATTATTTTATTTCCTAAGGCAATATTATGAGATTATATTTAAAGTAAAGTTTATCCCCCCTTTAAAGGTGAACAATATGTTTTTCAAGGAAATGTATTCATGTGTACCCATTTTTTACAAGAAAACCTCTTGAATATGATTTTTCCTTAATTCTTGATTATGATATGTTTTATGAAAAGATTTGGGAAGTTAAGTTTATTTCTTGAGTAAGTAAATGATTATTTGATCTCAAGATTAGTTATACAAAGTACATTTTTATTGGATTTCATGATTTTCAAAATAGACTAACGAATTCATTTCTTTTTGTATCCATTACTGAGATTTTTGTACTCATCCCAAGTTTTAAAATGTTTTTTATAGGGAATATGTATGATTAAGAACTATAAAAATTTCTATCTATCTATAATAGGGGTTCTTCTTAAAATAATCAAACATGTTTTAGAGAATGTGTTTTAAATAAAATAAGAGTTTAAATTTAAGAATATTGTTTTTGTGAAAAAATGGATAATTAATGGAAATTTTCACATTTTTTAGAGGTTTTATATGTAATATTTCACACTAATTCTCTAAAACTATAAACCTAAAATATCTTACAAATTTAAGAAAATTTATAAATTACTATTAAACTCATAATTATGGGTTGATTAAGGCACATGTCATTATAGTTTATTTCCAGATCACTATGGATCATATGTTCATATGATACACCTACCTCTACTTGGGTATTATGATAATTCTAGTCAATATAGTTATATTTATTTATGTCTTGGATATCTATATAGATAATTGTTCAAGGAATGATATACACAAGCTATGAAGATGACCAAATGTTACTCATTATTACACATGTGATCATGGACTTGATTCTATAAAATTAAACCTCGGTTTGTGACTTATTTAACTACTGATTCATTGAATATAGAGCCTCTATGTCATAGGTATTTTAAAACTTTAATATTCAGTATTATTATAGCCAAATATACCATTTTTATAATTGAAAAAATATTATTACTTACAATTTATAGGTGGAGCAACTCTAAGACACACACACACACACATATAACCCATAACATTCCATTTCATATTATAATATGATATTTGATCATATTAGAATTGATAAGGTGTGTGTGGGTCACTGTTTATATAATTATTTGTTCCTTGTTTAATAAATTGACCAAATTTATTTTTCTTTATATAAATTTATTGGATGACATGTACATGAGAGATTGTTTAATATATCTATGATTAATATACATAGAAGATGCATCATTGTACTATTATGGTTCCAAAAATCCATTTTGGTATTTTTGAGTTGTGATAAATCGATAGGGTCATGATACAGTTCAGGTATTAATAGTCATTTTTGGAACCTACAAGGCGGGTTACAGATGTTAATTGTATATGGATTATAGGAAAGAAGGATCAAGATTTTCAAATTATTCATGAGCCATATATATCCATGTGGTATTAAAATTAGAAGCCTTTTTATCATTGGATATCATGGAGGAATACACCATCATGGACCCCATTCTAAGTAAATTCCCAAGTATATGAAAGTGACCATATAGTTTATCAGTCAATTTGTAGGGTCAAACTATAGTAATTTAAATTTACCACACTTATAAATTATAAATTATAAATTTATTATTATATTATTATATTTTATCATTTTGAAACCTTTTTTCTAGTGTGAATGGATTGATCATGTTCGTGATATGATCACACCCGAGACATGAGATACATTCAGTTTTGATGAGTTGGATATAATTCTTCATTCAATAATAATTGCACTACATAATGTAGAGAGAATCTATAAATAGTATAAAAATTCTCCTTGACCTCATCCCAAACCATATTAAGATATTCTTGATTCATCAAACACTGATGAGGAATGACCTTCACATCAACATCATCATTGGTGTTCCACTGCTCATAAGACTATAGATGTTGGTAATACTTATTTATTAGCAACCAATTGAACATTCCTCATCATACATAGTTATAATCTAGACACAGTTCCATATTCATTAGATTAAGGCACTTATTAGGGGGTCCCACTTAATTATTTTCCAACCCCTCATCCAAACACCTCCTAATTACCTGCACAACACTTGAGTGGATTGGAGGCTAGTTTTATTTTTTTACAAACCAAACCATCGGGGGCCACCTAGCCAGCCGTAAGCTGAGTGTAACATTCCAAGCCCACCTCCAATAGGTTAGGGGATGAAAATCAGCACCGAGTAGGCATATCACACACATGGGAGGCCTTATCCAAAGGCACCTACACACACACACACATCTCCAAACACCACTACAATGAGTAAAGTAAAGATATAACTAATAACCAAAATATGTATGTGTAAGAACTGAGTTTTTCACTCAGACATGGATACTTTTAATTTTGTATTTAATATCTTGTATGTTCTATTTTAGAATAGAACCTAAAGATAGATCGTCGGCCGGTTGGGATGTTTTTTAAAGGAAGAGGTAAGAGGACTGTATCCTGGTTGCAGGACAATTACATGCCATGTAATTGGGATATATGATGTGTATCCAATACATGACGTGTAATGTCCCGGGAAGACTAGTTCACATCATGTAAGGGTTTTTTTCTATAATGGAAGACCCCGATCATTACATAATGTGTAAAGAATTTATACGTCATGTAAATTTCCAAGTAGTTTTTTTTAAAAAAAAGTGGAAAGGGACAAATTTTGAGATATAACCTCACCCTATCCTCTCTCTCACATAGGATCACCCTAAGGATACTTAAGGTAGGTTTCTCTACCATTCCTCCGTATGGACTCCAATTTTAGATCTATCTATCATGTCATAATCACACTGGTAATTTCATCAATCCTTTGGCACCATTCTCTAATTCTATTAATATCTTTTACAATATTTTGGTGCATCCTCTTATGCCCTATTCTCAGTGAGTTCATCTATTCTTTAATTTCTCTAGATCTAGGACAAACGAAGGGCTGATAATAAAGAAGGAGAGTACTATGAGATTAAGCTAGGTGGTATACTAATTATCCCTTCATGTCTTGATGTTTTATAATATGTGATATATGTTGTATGTTAGTTTCATGATGTGTTGCCCGTAAATAGTATCTACCTTGAATTGGTTGTCATACTTGGAACCAAATGACTTGTCTGAACCCAAATAATTGTTAATATTTCCAATCTTATAGTGAGTCATCCCATTGAGTATGCCCTCCATATGACTATTTGGCGTTCAAGATCTTATACCCAAAACACCTTTGGTGTGTTCGGTTATACTCTTAAATATTAATACCATATTAATGGTGGTTGGATGTAGTGGCATAGTACGACTAACACCATAGTAAATTATAATGAATTGAAATGAAATTGATCCATACAACCACATCACCCTTTTAAATGGAACAATGGTTATTCCCTTGATGATATTAAATGATAATGTATTATGAATTATAACTTGGATTATATTAAAGAAAATGGTTATCCGTCTCTAATGATTTATGGGAATAACGAGCCTTTATTATTATGGTCAATGGGAATGATGACCCTTAAGCATGTTGTATATAAATGGGCATGATGTCCCTTCCTCTTAATACTAAATGGAAAATATGAACCTTGTTATATCTTTATGGGCATGACGACCAATTTAAATAAATTTGATACCAGACATGATGAATATATATATATATATATATATATATGATACTAGCATGGTGTACCTATACTATGACATGGGCATGACATCCCTACATGTGATATTGGGCATGGTGTCCCCTACTATTGTGATATCGGACATGGAGTCCCCTACTCTTGTGATACTAGGAATGGTGTCCCTATATGTGATACTGGGCATGGAATTCCTATACTTTTAAATTGAGAATGGAATCCTTATACTGTGATACTATTCATGGAATCCCTATACTGTGATATTGGGCATGGTTTTCCCTACTCTCATGATACTGGTCATTGTGTCCCTTGATACTTGTTCAGAGATATTCTAGCACAGGCCGAAGTAGGTAGTGTTATCCTGGTTTCCTTCAAGAACCATATCTGATCCATTTATAATTGTTATTACTACTTTACTTTATTATATATTCACACTTTCATGTTATATACATAGGCTTAATATTTATAGATTTTGTTGGTGGTGGCCTATTGAGTTTATCTCACACCCTCTCTGGGCTACCTATGTCACTCAGGAATACTACATGATTGTAGGTGTAGACAATGAGAAGCATCTTATTATAGATGTGTGGATTATTTCATGAATTAAGATGGGATTTTGGTAGTAGATGACCGGGATAGAGCTTAGGATTCTTGGATAGTTTTTGGAATTTCTATAACTTTTGTATATCATGTACTGTATTGACTACCTACTTCCTTTCATACATGTTTTCCATGATTTTTAGATACATGACATCATAATCTATTGTATATGTTTCAGTTTAATACTTTTGAATATAATTTCCTGCTTGGATGTTTGTATGGGCTTACACTACGGCGGGTTACTGGTCCAATTATCATAGTTTCTTCTTCCGCTGTGTTATCTATTTGAATATTATTCTTCTATTTATATGTTACTAATTATCTATTTTGATTCACTATTACATGAGGGAATATTCTCCCCAAAAACACACCCTAGGCCATCGCTACTATTCCGACGCCTCTCGCATATGGGGCGGCGTGCTTGAGGAAATGTGGCCCACTAGCTTGGTACACCCATTTAAAGGGAAGTGTAAATTACAATATAAATAATTAAGTAGTGATCCCACACATAATATTGGCATAATAAAATCAACAAAGTATGCATAAATCCCAATGAGTGGAAATTGAATTCAGAAATTCCCTTACCTTGAGTCCGACTCATCATATACAATCGTTATATTCCCGAATAATAAACTTAGGTTAATTTATAATTTCTTGAGAACCTTTTTCAAGTTTATTATTCCTTTTATATCACTTATTACCATGTTATAAAATTATATAATTATTTAAGTTCATATCAAACATTTTGTCGATATTCAGTACTTTAGTCAAAAATAAACTTGTTTATGAAGTAAATTATCTATGTGGTCATAAGCCCAACATCTATAGAATATAAAACAAGATATAAATATATTATATATTCATTATATAATTATTTATAATAATCTTTAAAGAAAAACTAAAAACACTGTTCATGGATACGATAGACCGTACGTATGCATGAACGCTATTTTCGTTTTTCATGTCGTACTGAAAGAGTGAAATTAAATGAAATGTATATAAATATGTATACAGATATAATATCAGTAAAGTATAATTAATATGTCATTTATATCATATATTTTTACAAAAACAATCCTTAATAAATTTCATGTGATGTGTTAATGAATCACATCATTTTGAGGAGGTGGTAGTCCACACACCGTGTGCTCTTCTTGTATGGGGAAGATGAAGTTTTTAAAGAACACACCATGTACTAGGGTGTACAAGACATTTATTGGTAATAGAATTTGTAGCCGAGTACCTGGTTGGGCTACCCGTGTAGTGGTACATGGCTGTGTAGAGTACACAACCAAACCCCATGTGGGTAGCACACCATGTAAAAGTACACGGCCTGGCCAAGTACATGGCTAGGCCGGTTGAGGGACACGAGCAGGTACCTTGTGTTGGGTACATGCTATATACCCACCTTACACATTGTGTACCTAGTGAATTTACATGACCAGGGAAGTGAAATTACATGCCCATGTTGGGGCTTCAGAAGTACATGTCATATAACCATGGGGACATGCCGTGTACTGCCCCTTGTAACCCTTCTTGGGTTTTTCATATATTTTCACCGAAGAGTCAGAATTGGACCCATTAATAGTCCATTATGAGTATATTTTCATGTATATCACAGTTTTAAGACCTTTTAGGTGTTTTTAGAACTCTTTAGTGGCGTTTTAGTCCTTTCATTAATGGAGAGGTTCTTCCTCCGGTAAGTGTATCTAGTGTATTCTAAGAGTGAGAACTGATCTGAGATGAGCCATGAGCTATCTCTTATGACTGATGACTTTACAGATTTTACCTTGAGTATTTCTCCATTGTGATATTTTACCTTCTATACTAAGAGGATGAGAGACTAGTTATTCCCAAGGATCTCATGTAGTATTCCTCTGTTTATGTGTTGACCTAGAGGATCCCATATAGGATTACTCTATCTTATTCCTCTACCAAGGATTTTCTTAGGGATTCCTTTTCTTACATGATGACCTAGGGAGTACCTTATAGGATCCCTTCATTTGTATACCATTCTATGGATCCTATTTTGTATGCCTCTGCCTTCTTATATGTTTATTGAGGATACCCTATAAAACACCTTCACCTATGAGTTATTCCGAGGATCCCAAGTAGGATGCCTATACTTTATTACCATTCGAGGATCCCATGTAGGATTCCTCCTTTTACCTTTTCAGCTAAGTATCCTAAGAAGTATGCCTTTGCTTATGTGTAGAACTTGAGGATCCTAACTAGGATTACTCTTCTGTGTTTGTTTTGAGGGATCCAATGGGTGCCACATCATTTTTTTGACCCTGAGTTAGTACATTGGGTTTGGGTAAAGATGGTAGTGGGTGTCACCTTAAAACTTGTGTTGAACTTTTAATCCCATGGAGTTATGGCTGTAGTGTTGGGTTTAAGTTTTTGGACACCCTAACTATTTTTTTATGATTTCACATGTTTATTACTAATGCAGTGATGTTTACTAGAGGTTCTTCTTGGTTGGTGGCCATTGAGCCTAACATGAGGCATCTTTCTTTCTTTTAGGATGCCTAGACATTCTTCATGGGATCCATATTGCTTGTTGAGATGCCCATACGTGCTTTCCTAGGATCCAAATTTTGAGTCATGTTATTTCAGATATAGATTAGTATACACATAGGTAGTAACTAGGACCTCACTATTAATTCAACTAATATATTTTATTATTATATTAATGGGATATCAAGATACTTTTCCTAGTATTTGGATATTGATCCTTACATGATGTTTATAGTATGCCTTGAGCGATACTTGGATTACTCATTATAGTAATGCCTTGTATGGACTCTTAGTCTAGATGATATGCGATGTGGATGATTATTCTCTCCTCAGCCTATGATATATGGTGGGGATGATTATTCCCTCCTCATCCTATGATAGGGATGATTATGCTATCCTTAATCAGTTACTTGACTGCGGTGCTAGACATAGCGTTCCACATTGTTATATTCCTAGAATGATTATGCTCTTCTAAATGATAGGGATGATTATTCTCTCCCTTATTAGAAACTCAAGGGGTGTTTCATGGAATCTCACTAATGATTTATATTATATATCGCCTAAGGTTCATACCCTTAGGGACTATTTGAGTTCCAAATGTCATGACTGTTGAAGGAGTGGGACATAGGACGTAGACATTGGACTGGATTTACATGTCCTATCCAGCATGTTTTCTAGCTCAGTGACCATTTGCAGGATGTCCAGATGCACTCCCTAGAATCCTTATTTATAGGATTGATTGTCAGTATATGATATCCTTCTTTACAGTGATTGGAGGTGAGTATGGGTGAACCCAAGTGTAGGAAGATTATGCCCCTATGGTGACATAGCTTGCTCAAATAAATTTCCAAAATTGGCTAAATCCATAACATGTTGATTGGGATTATAGAACTAGATATTGAATTAATTATACACGGATTGGGTGGCATGATTTCTAGCTTAATTCCCTTTCACAGAATGTCCAGGCGATCAAGATTATGTACCCAAGGATCATATGCTATTTGGTTTTATGTTCTTTCTTTCACATACCCATGAATATTCATATTTATGTATATATTTATAGATATGGTAATATATATACGTATATAGATATGTATGTCCATGGTGGCACTTGCCTAGTTGGTCGGGATTACAAACCTGAGGTTTGACTGTGGTTTCACGTTTATTGGTTTTACTTATCTTTTTAGTTTATTCTCACCTTGACTGAGCAATTTGATTTTGCATACACTTTTAGTAGCATATTATTGGTTCCTCATCGAGGTATCCTAATGAGATTATTTCTCTCCCCTTCACATGAACCTCAATGTACATGTAGACCTTATGTTTAATTTTTAGGTTGAGCATGGTTTTAATGGTGGATAGGGTTGAGGCCCAGAGTTTAATGATCAAGAGGTGCTACTTGAGTGGGTTCTTCAAATCAGGTTGGTGCAGTTCGACCGTGTATGTGTCCTAGATCAAACTTAGTAGTAGAGACTTTTAATTTTTTTTTGTTTTTTTTTTGTATCTTTATAATGGACCTAGTGGGTGACTCATGTTGTATGTATTGCATAGCTATTTGGGAATTTATATCTTTTCAATTATTATTACAACATATTCTATTTTAGGGTATGAAATTTTTGTTCTGAACTATAATGTTATAGTTTTATATGATTTTTTCCTTGATCAATGCACATGTTGTGTGGATGTTATGCTTTTATATGGATCTCTATCTCTTGGTCATTGGAAAGAGGCTAGTGATAGATTTTTACTCTTGGTCAGAAAAGGAAAGAGGCGTCTCATGCATCATATTTGGCACATAGGATTCACATCATATAGGCCTACTAGTGTGTGTTTTTTACTAATGAATGAGTCCTATTAATTTAGTTTTACTTACTCATATATATATATATATATATATATATATAATTATGATGGAAGGTTATGTGGATCTACGTTGAGACATTTGGTAGTGAGGTTGATGACTCAGTCCTTATGCACAGAAGGTACAGTGACCCTAGTAGGTTGATATGGAAGGTGATGTCCTTCTATTTTACCCCTTGTAGGGTTTTGTTTCTCAGGTCATGGTTATATTGTTGGATCGCTGAGTATGATGTTTATAGGTACTAGGACTTTTCTTGTGAACTGAACCTCTAGAGGGCATTACCGTATACGAATTCCCAATGAGTGTTAGTTTAGTTTCTATTTTGTATTGGTATCGCGAACTCCAAGGAAAAGTTCCTTTTGAGGATTCTTGATGAAGATCAGGCCCTTGTAGGTCATGTTTTTAGTTTTGACCCTCATATTTCATTGTGATATTTACCTTCTTTAGAGAGGTTTGATCTTTTAGGATAGGTGGTTAGACCTTATGAACCAGTTGTGAGACTTGTTCTGTAGGACTAGGTGGGAGACCTAGAGGCCCTTAGTTTGATTCATACCCTTGTAGGTCAATGTTATTTTTATTCAAGGGTATCATGTGTGATAGGTTGACCCATGTTTTTTAATTCCTTTTTAGGAATTGATATTGGTTGTACAATCGTTTTGTGATCGAGGCATGGTAGGTGATTGAGTTTTGTGTAATAGGCATGTTGATGCCTTCATATTTTGACAAACACTTTGGGTGATTGTGTTTTTCAAGACTATATTTGATGGGAAGGATTTTTCGGGTGCCTGACCAATTTGAATAATTTTTTTATATTACTAATATTGTCAGAGCACAAATATATTCTCGTGACTGGAATGACACCAGGTGGAAGGTAGTTGTGGAATAAAATTATGGCATAGGTGAGGTTTCCAATTTTTAAGAGGAGTTCCATGGGATCTTCTGGATTAATGAAACTAATATTCCATGTAGCACAATATTCTTATAATTGTAATAGATGACTCACTAGAATATGAGTTAGGTGATAAAGTCATATGTTGGTTGCGCCAGGTGCCATTAAATTATAAATCAGTGAGTGGTCAGGTGTGAGCTGAGGACCGATGTTTTCAAGACTTTCCATGGTAATTGTTTCCAAGGCTTGTGGTTAAATAAAGAATATCCCTCCATGGTAGATGTGACATTAAGTATTATGGGGTACTATAAGACAATTGACCCATGGCTGAATCCTAGTCAGGTTTTGACAGGATGGTGAGCCTGGGTTGGAGGGAGTTGTATACACCCTTTTGTAGAATCTTAGTGTACTCCTATTAGATATGATCATGATCTATATTAAATTAATCTTGAGTATGTTGAGAGAGTGTTGTACCTACACTGAGCTCCTTTTATTTCTAAATGTTCTTCCCTATTTGAGGAAGGGAACCTATTGAGTTTGTGCTTGAGGAGCGATGTAAGGTAATCCATATGGTAGGGAGTGCACTATTGTCTGCTTGAGGGTGGTGACCCTCTTTTTTAGTTTATCATAGGTGGTTTTCATGGGATTTTTAGCTCATGGTTTTATTTTGAGATGAAAATAAGGGTATTTACATAGTTAGGAGTACTAGATCGGTTAAAGTTAAATGTGTTCCATATAGGAGATAGTTGTTGGTGCTATGATTTCTGGTCATTGGATAGTCCAGATAGCTTATTGTGTAGATTCTCAGGTTGAGATCTTGTCTGATAGTCTTACCACCATGCTTTGCGTGGGAGATAAGGTTTATGGTGGGGAGATTTTAAGGAACCATGTTTTTTCAGACTACAATTCTGAGTAGAAATTTGATTTTTTTCTATCACATGCTTATAAAGGGTAAAATGATCTTTTCCTTAAAAAGATGATCTCATATAATTTTTTTGACCATTATGTTGGTCCCCTAATAGGGCATTTACCCTAGGACACGAGTTTGGTAGAAATCCCAGCCGTTCGAATTTTAGTAGAATAATTAATATTTAATATTTAATTAAATAAATATTAATTTGTTTGCACAAGTTCATTCAGCTAAAATTTTTGAATGGAGTGTCTTACTGAGATTATTTCTCCACCATTGATTTTGTAATGGAGAGTTTTTCCTAGGTGAGGCATAAACTTGAGTTGGGCACTAGGACTAGCCCGAGCCCCTTTTTCTTTTTCTTCTTTTATTTCTTTTCTTTTTCATTTCTTATTTTTGTTCTTTCTTATGTACACTCCTCCTATGGATCCTCCTTAACCATGAACTAAGATAGAAAGGGATAGGGATAGAGAAAGTGAGAGAGGTACAGAAAGAGGTACCTCCATGAATCTCTTGACTCGTTGGATTAACCTACAACAACCGTGGACCATAGATTTGAGTGAAGCTTCAGCGATTCCTACTCAAAGGTAGGCCTATTTAGGATTTTACTGAAAATCCCCCTTAGATTCATCTTTTTTAGTTTTTAAATATCTATTATTATTGATTATGGACCCTATAGGCATCATCTGTTGATTTAGGGGTGAAAATGGGGGGTTTTGGGTGATCTGAAGGTTTTCCATTCAGGAAAACCAGGATATAAGGAATGTGGTTTCAGGTGAAACACCATGAGTTATTAAATTTTGTGAAAGATTAAGGTTTTTAAGTACACACCATGTACTATGGTGTACACGTCATGTATCGGTACTCATCTATGTAGCCGAGTACCCAACCAAGCTACCCATGCAGGGGTAGATGGCTGTGCAGTGTACACGAACATACCCTGAGTGGGTAGAATGTAATTTAAAAGTATAGGTCTAGGAAAAATACATGGCCATTCTGGTTGAGGTAGATAGGTAGGTACCCCATTGTTTCTTCAGGTTTTTCAAATGTGGAATGTGGAGTGGGATTTCCCTTGATAGTTTGATTGAAGGGCATTTTGTGAACTCTCTCAATCACATACATTGAGCCCACTATTTGTTTCTTCTTCCCTAGAATCTTCTAATAGTTCCCTTATCCATAGCTGGGTATGGACCTACATTCCAAAGGCCAGCGGTCATCTAGGTTTTCAGGCCCATCGACTCTTGGGGATATGTGTTGGTAGAGATAATGGGAGTTCGAGCTCATCACACCCTTTTATTGGGGGAATTATTACCTACTCCAGGACTCTATTATAGATTTAAGATATATTAAAAAATATATTCCTAATCCCGATATGGGATTGGTTACCCTGGAAAAATGGTTTATCGGTTAATTCACTCTTCAGACGAAGAAGGGGGTTTTATTGAGGGATCCATCTGTATGTATCTAAGGTTCTTCATCCATTCATCTAATTAATAAATGCTTCTTTATGTGTTGTAACCATATAACCAAGTGATTTGGAATGTTCCACTATATAAGAAGGTAGTTTATATTCCAGAAAGGGGATTGATCCATTATAAGGCATCCTACCTATCCTGAATGTTGCAAGAATCAAAGCCAACGTGGTTCGTTGAGGTTCTTAGGACTAGACCCAAGGTATATAACCTTATATGAAGGGTATTCATTCATGATGACCAATGATATGTTCATTCATACCTCCATAATCCCACGTGATCTATAATTAGTGTGAGAAACAAGGGAGATAGATGATCAGCCTCATGGCATGTATGTATGGGACTTTCATACTAAGACAATCCTTAGGGTGTTTTGTATAAAGCTCGGGCCCTAAGAAAAAGTCCTATGTCTCTTAAATATGGAAGGAATAAGAGTCGTCATAGTTTAATTGATATATGAGACTTATATACTGAGTCTTCCCCATACCATGGAGATTTATGATGCCTAATGAGGTGTTCATTGCATCCCCCTAAGACCACGTGAGCCACTCTCGGTGTGAGAAACAAGGGGGAGTGAATAATCAACCTTAAAACATATGGATATGGGACTTTTGTATTGGGACAACCCCTAAGGATGTTTGGAATGGAGATCAATCCTTGGGAATGTTGCATATATATCCCATTTATGGTAGAAATTATAATCCTCATAGTTTATATAATGTTGGGGATTATACACTAAGGTTACCTTATATCATTGCAGGGGTTTATGGGGCAGATGATATAACCATTGAAACTCCCTAGAACCATGTGATCCATGATCTTTTTTGAGAAACAAGGGATAAAAATCAATCAATTTCATTTCTTTGGAAAAGGGACTCATATGCTAGTCCTTTCATGGATAATAAATATGAAGCTCAGAACTCGAAGGGAGGTGGCCTATGTATCCTGAATATAGAAAGAATCAAAGTCTCCGTAGTTCCCTTTATGTCATGTCTTACACACTAAGCATTCCCAATTGATCGGGGCTTACACACTAAGGACAGATAGCATCTTCAAATACTAGAATGCCCTGTGAGCCATCACCTAACCTGGCTTGACGCACATATAAAGTTTCACGAGAGACAATGTGGCACACTATGAATGTTTTCACAAGACTCAGATGAAATTAGTGTACACTGTTATGTGAATCAGGTGATGTGTTTGAGGGATGTCATAAGTCTTAAGTGACACCTCTAGGAGTCATCATGGGACCTGACTGACATGTTTATAGGGCATTGCGAGTATCAGCTGACATGCTTGAAGGGCATCATGAGAGTTAGGTTGTCATATCTAGATGATTTTGTGAGACTCAGATGACATGAGTTAATGCCATTATGTGATTCAGAAAAATGTGTTTGAGGGATGTCACAAGTCTTGGGCGATGGACCTATAAGGTTCTCAAGATTGAAGTGGAACCTACGAGGGACCTATATGATGTTCCCTAACATTTCTGGAGTACTTCACATGTCCCAGATGATATGTTAAAGGGGTGTCATGAAATCTGGGTGATGTGACCACTTGTTGTCTCTTGTCTTTGGATGAAACATGCGAAGTGAATGAGGGGCAATGAGAATGTCTTCCACTTAAGCCTTCTGCCTTTGATCTTGGTTTTAACCCTTTTATTGCGATTACCTTGGTTTTTTTCAATGTCAGTTCATCTTGATTTTTACGTGATCTAGTAGGATTTGGTCTTCACATAACCTACCATATATCCTTTGAGTGATCTATGAATTATCAAGCGAAGTGATTTTATGCATAGCGCATGAATATTTTGGATGTCCGCTGGTGTATTACTTGACAGAAGGTTTCTCAGTCGCGTAATCGCATGAAGAAGTCTGTAGGATTCGAGAGTTGAATTCTGTAGAATCTAGGCATCACGAATCCATCCCATGTAGTAGTCCTAAAAATCCCACCTTTATTCATGTTGATGTGGGGAATTTATACGCCTCTCCACCCTAGGTAGTCACTAGTTTGTGTGGCGTAACTAGCATGTGAGTCCAGGCTTGAGCCAATGAATGGGGTTTGGTGCCACACAGTTTCACAAGTCTCTATTGTAGACTGTTTTGGGTGCATCTTCTATTTTTTAGTGACCGTGGGTATCTTCCTTTTTCAGATTATTTCGGATTATTGGAGACTTTTTTGATCATGAGGACGTGTTGAAGTAATTTCATGTTGTCATGTTGACATGTCCAAAGGTTCTTGCGGGATCCAAGTGCATATGAGAAGACACTCATGAGACCTTGGGTGAATTTTCCTGGGGTCTCACGGGACAGCGTTGCGAGTACACTGGGTGTGTCATATGCCTTTTAGCGACCATGAGTACCACTCAACTCCTCCCTTTTGATCCTCTTTGTTTGATGTAACAAAGTTTGGGAATCATGGGAGATTTCATGTGTGTTGTCAAGGGTATTTCTTTTATTTTTTAGAGATGTTTCTCATGACCAATATGGGTCACATGGGGGTGTGTGATCATTTCATGTCCTGAAGGTGAGGATGACAAGCCAAAGGCCTTCCATGAGACAAGGTGGGCATGTCACTAAGGGCTTATTGTGCCTTACGGGTCTTCAAGGGCACGTTGCATGTCTTTCAGTGATCGCAAACCTCTCTCACCTCTTCCCTTTTTGTATTATTTGTTTTATTTTACAAAGCTTAGGGATCATACAAGTTTTCATGAGTAGTATATTTGATTCTTACTTGATTTTTGGATTATGTCTCACTTTACCAATATGGGTCATATGAAGAGTGTGAAAGCATTTAGTGGGTAGGTCTATCCATCTGTCCTTAGAGCACCGTGAGGTTTCCTTAACATATATGAAGAATTCTATGTGGTGAGGTTGAAAATCCATAGGGATTCCATGAGGTTATATAGTGTATCGTGGATCGATCGGGGTGCACGTTTCATGTTTTTCAGTGACTGAAAACCACTATCACCTCCTCCCCTTTATCTCCTTCATTTTATACGGTGAAGGATTGGAGGTCATGAGAGATTTTATAGATATCCCCAAGGGATTTTATTCTTCCCATTGATGATTTGGTGCATGAGCTTCATGACCACTAGGGGTCTCTTCCTTTATAATTACATCCCTCTTTATTCTCAAAGTATTTTGGATGGTTTTTAGGCGCTTGCCAATGAAAAACCATGCGACATGTGGGAACTCATTTAGTTGTCTATGGGGACTTTGCAAGAGCAAGTAGTTTTGTTGAAGATGGTTTTGTGATACTAGTTGTGGGTAATGTGACATGCGTGGGGCCTTTGAGTGACCTTGAAATGGTCACAAAATTGTGAGTCTCTCAAAGAATTCATGAATCTTTGACTATCCTCTTCTTCCTTGATTTAGTAGGGAAAATAATACCCATATTCAGGTATTTACTCCTTTTTGATTTTTCTGATGTTTATTTGGTGGTCATCAACAAATGAACCCCCTCAGGAGTGATATTTGAGGGGACAAGGACTCGGTTCTGAGGAAAAATAATGCCCACTAGAACTTTTTATGGTGTCGCGAATTGGTGCTTCAAGTGAAGTTTTGTCTATCAAGAAATATTTTGTATTATGTAAAATGCCTATATATGGGGGGGAGTGGAGGACAATTTATCCCACCAAACACCTATTCTTAGAGTGCTCCAACTATTTCTCCCATCATGAGACCCTGGCATGAAACCTGATTATGAACCCTGTCTGCAAGTCTTCACCACTAAATCGTTCTACCAAAGCTGTTACGCAAGGAACTTTTCTACTCATACACTTGACCACCTCAACTGGAAAATATTTTTTGGAAATTACTCAAACTTCACCTATGAGATCCATGTTCACCTCGATTGGTTTTGTGAGATTTTATAACACGATCATTCAATCATTTTTGAATTGTGTGACCATGTTCAGGTCATGTGATCTCAAGTCTTTAGTGGGGTCAGGCAATTTATGTAATGCCCTGTAGGGTTTATACACCCTCTAAGTCCTCTGGAGGTCAGGCAGTTTGTGAACTCTTTATGTGGTTTTCAAATACCTTACCGAGTCATGCGATGCACATGATTCCGTTGTCTCATTTCATGCTTTATTTTTGTCTAGAATTTGTGTTTTCTTTATCTAAAATGTTACACTTAATTATTTTCAGACAGATTCTAGTTCCCACCAAGGTTCCTTAGCTGCAACCAACCAAAGGGTCATGATTTCTAGGAATCACAATGTGGATCCCCATTATCATGAGTGTTCTAATAATAAGGCCCTATAGAGGTTCTTTTCATCCATTATTCAGAATTATACCTTATCTAATCGACTACCACTATACGAGTTTTTCTTACTATATGATGTTGTGTTACCTACCCCAAATTTTAATCTTCCATCTCTCCGGGTATCTAGATCTCTGGACAACATTTAGGAAATGATTACTGAGGACTATCAACTATTTATATCCCAATCTCAGGGATTGTCTTATATGTTTTCCTATTATCCCCTGAGTCAGGATGGTCGTGACCTTTCTAAAAAACCTACCACTTGGATTTACTCAAGCATATTTTTGTCTTCTATGGATTCCTTTGGAGATGGATGGTCCTCAAAAAGGTATCTTCATCCTAGTGTGAATTTTTATGACGAATGGGCATGGCCATTCTAGGTGAGGTAGAGCTGATTAGAATTTGCTGATGATCTATACAGGGTTCATATTCATGAAGCTGTATGGATATCTCAATTAATAATTTAACACCAACCCAACCTCCTATGAGAAATGATTAGCTAATGGTGTCCTAACACCAACACGTTCCATCTTTCTCATGGTGAGGTGGGTATCAGTTTATGGGATATCCATAAATTGGGTGACATACCTCATCTTGGAAAGATGTATGATGAATTTATTACTACCGCGTATGTCTAGTACAATCCTATACAAACTCTAGTTCTAGTGAAGGAGATGATCTCTATTGTGATGAAAAATCTAGGGAGAGAGCTGTCTATGCACCCACTTATTTACTATACTGGCTGGATCAATATTTTTCTGTATGGAAGAAGGGTGGGACCCAATGTTATTTCCCCCCGTCAATGACCTTCCCAGAAAGTATGTGGCAATTCTGGCTTGTATTGGGACATTCTGGAAGTTGGAGACTACACCTCATGGGGCTATTAGGTGAACCTGGAGCTTTCTTCAGACCTTAGGTTGGTAGGTTTTCTTGCTATGTTCCTAAATGGGTGGCTCTTTCTGGATGGGGATACACACTCAGAAATTCATGCTAGCACATTGTTAATGGAGGTGAGTCTTACAGAAGGGTAGTTCCTTAACTTGGAAGTACTAGTTCTTGCACGCCTCTACCATATGTTGGGTCATATCCAACAAGGAAACACTCCCTACAGGATTGGTGGTCCTGTCCTGTTCAACTGGATAGGGGAGTAATTCCATTGTTATGAGTAATAAAATATATCTAGTATCCCAGAACCTATATCCATCCCGATATTTCTTAACATTTCTGGGGTTGGAACTATGTCTCTATCCCCTGTACAAGTCAAAGGTTTACTATGCTGATCTGACATCTTCGACTTTACTACCTTCTGTTTATCCGACAGTCTGATTATTTATGATGGAAGTATATATCTTTATGAAAGATCTTATATGATCTCTCTCAGATATGGGATATTTGTATCTAGGGTGGATGATCTGATTATCTATGATTCATACACACCATATTGATTTTTCTGAAAATTTGGCTGTGTTTAGGGAGTTTCCCCCATTCCGTTGGCCAAAATTGGAGGGGATCGACATCTTGGAATAATTTTCCAATTTTAGAAGATATTATCCCATGAAGATACTGGAGATGTGATAATATTTTAGACTAATAATTCTCCCACTTTCCTCACCTAGGATTATTCCCTTGGCTTGGGTGACGAATTATCCAAATGTGGTTCTTGGACAACTGGTCCTCCATGTGGATAGGGCCCTTGCGTTATAAATTCTCCTATCTGTGGCACTAATGGAATTTATTATGGACTTAGTTGGGGTTTAAAGGAATCGACATCACTTTTATGATGATTATTCGAATGATAATTCATATTCTTTTGAGGATACCAGTCCTCCGGTGTAGGCAACAGATGATATGCCTATTAAGAGAGAGGCGTATGGGTATTCTTCTCCTATTTTAGCATTGATTCAGCTGGTTAGTCATCCTTCTATTGTAACCTCTTTTTAATCTACCAAGTATTAATCATGTCATAAGATTATTTGGGAGTGTATCCATGTCTTGATTACTAAGACTCCTCTAGATACATTCTGCCATCAAGGGGAGTGTTTTCGCCAGTTATTTCATGATCTAGGGGCAGACAGATTCGATCGACAACCTCTGTAAAAAATTATAAAGTGAATCATATTTAAACAAAGAGACTTAATATGAAATTAATGGGACTTAATTACCTCATGGTTGAGGTCTCCCTTTCCAAACAAATGAGGGAGGTGGCGGAGGCACTGGAGCAGGGTTGCTGATTGTCATCTGAACTGCAAGCCTAGAAGGATTCTTAAACAACACAGATACGGAGGCATACAGAGATGATCTCTCATATAAATTCCAACCTATCAACATCATAGAACTAATTATACATATCTAAAATTATGTTTTATGTTATCCACCCTAAGACAGAGGCAAAAGAAGTAGGGAAGGCGACACTCTAACACTCAATTGACGCCTCCTGCCAGACTCTGGCCGACCTGGCTAGCGCTATCGACTGTCTTTTTTTCGTGACTCATTTTTTTGTATTGTATCACAAAATTTTCAATACAATCCATTTTTTTCATTTTTAAGAGAGACTCTAAAATGTGTATATTTCTCCCTTTTTTCATACTGTGATTGGATGAGTTTTTTTTAGATTACTATCTGATTTCATGCCTTGTATGATATCTCAATATTCTGTCACTTTACTGTCGACACCAATCTCCTGATGTGAAAAGGGATATCCTAGAAGGAGATATGTACTGTATAATGAGTTATTTATATATATACAGAAACTTTATCGACCATAATAAGTCCATGTAAGGGGCCTCACGATGATTCCCATGTGCTTTAGTGTAAGGCCTTTTAGCTCATACCAACTATTGCTTTAGTTTGAGCTCCTTTAGATCAGACCATATGCTGATTTATTTTAAGATCTTTTAGCTTGGACCATATTTTTCTTTAGTTTAAGGTCTTTTATCTCAGACCATATCTTACTTTAGTTTAAGGACTTATAACTTAGACCATATATTTCTTTAGTTTAAGGTCTTTTAGTTGGGACCATCTTTGGCTTTAGTTCAAGATATTTTATCTCGAACTATTTGTTTCTTTAGTTTAAGGTATTTTAGCTCAGACCATATGTTGCTTTAGTTTAAATTATTTTATTTAGGACCATCTATTACTTTAGTTTAAGGTATTTTAGCTCCAAACATATGCTGCTTTAGTTTAAGGCATTTTAGCTTAGACCATCTACCGCTTTAGTTTATGTTATTTTAGCTCAGACCATATATCATTTTAGTTTAAGGTTTTTTAGCTCATACCATCTGTCTAAGCATGGGATATAGTGTAGACATGATAAGAGTGACCTAAAAAACTCGAAGGTGTTGGATCTAACCCTGGGTGGTTGCGGTATGGATGATGTAAATCATAACTTGGGAGTTTGAGTCTTTGAATATGAGATGGTGCAAAAATTTAGGGTATGTCCCTTGGAATTATGAAATAATATGTTCTTCTACGGTTCTGCAAAGGCTCATAGGGATTAAATATCCTTTTAGGAAAGGAGAATATGAATTTATTTGGCGGGTCAAGGCCCTTATGCATCAGTATCATAGCCAAATAAATAATGATCTACACTTATCTCTGAGGGATATAAAAGATTTTTAAGGTCTCAAACGTCTAGATGATGATGTTGGCTATGGGAATAAATCTATATAGGAAGGTTTTTGGAAACCTAGGGAAACTAGCTCTTAAAATGAAGCTTGAGATCTAGGCTATATGGTTTTAAATCACAAGACGTGGGACATAAAAGATGAGGAAATAAAGTTTCATAGTCTATCTTTGAGAAAGGGTACGAAACATGGTGACATAACATCAATGATATTGAATCTTCTTGGATAGTTTGGTATGTGGATTGTAAATCATGATCAGGGGTGCTTGAATCTAGAGAATGGTATGGGATAGTTATACATGGAGCAATGTAGACACACTGGGGTGTTGAGTGCTACCGTGAGGATGTCAGGGTTCACGAGAATTGGAATATCCCTTTTCAGATTGATGCATTTGGTTGACGACCATAGGAACATATGCAGGTTTTGGTCATGCATGCATAATCAAGCAAAGATACCTTGAATCTAGATATTATTTCCAAGGGCTATGGAAGGCTATGGTGATTTGAGAAACCCAAACTCAAGAAGTGTGGTTTATGGAAGATGTAAAATACAAGGAGGGATTGAGTTCCCTAAAGGTTGTGCAACCGCCTAGTAAACATATTCTCATAGCGAGGAGATGTGACAAATATTTCCCTAGTCTTTTCCTAGACCAGTGGGTCCAGTGAGAATAGCCTGGATTTTACTAAGGTAATGGGCCCTATGATATTAGTTCCTTTTATGTTTGAGCCTTAATTTTTTCCTAAACTATGAGGATGAATAGTTTAGATAGAAGAGACTTTAATTTTACTCAGGTCGCCCTTTGTGGGTTTTTGTCCTGACAACTTTTGTGTCTCTTCCATTGAAAATTTAAGGTCTTTCAATTTGGACCATTATGGGATAAAGTTTAAGGTCTTATAGCTTTGAAAAAAGCACATATAGTTTAGGGTTATGAATTTCATGGACCCAACATGAATTATGTGAAACAAGAGGCTAATTAGGATATCCACGGTTAAGATTGCTCCGACATCTTCTCAATAATGGAAGGGAAATTATGTAAATCACAGCTTGAGTTTCTTAGGTCATGAGTAATGACAGGGGAAAGTAATATAAGGATCGATTCAAACACACTGGTGTGTTTAGTTATACCATGATGATGTGAGGGTTCATGAGAATTGAAATGTTCCTTTTCAGAGTGATGCATTTGTTTGACGGCCATATGCGCATATGCATGGGCCATAGGCATGCATGCATAGTCAAGAAAAGGAACCTTAAAGATGGATATCTTTTCCAAGGGTTATGGAAGGTTGATGGAGGCTTGAGATGCTCAATACATGAAGTGTGGTATATGGATTTGAGGTACTCTTAAAGGATAGTGGAAGAACCCCATACTATGGTGGACCGAGGTAAGTCTCTTGCAATCCTTTGATGAGGAATGAAAAATATGTGATGGTATGCATGGTTTATTTTCACGTAGTGGTGACATGTTTTCATCCATGTAGTTTAACTTCATGTGGTAAGGACATACTACCATGTAGCTTAACGTCATGTGGTAAGGACATGATTTCGTGTAGTTTAACATCATGGGGTAAGGACATGCTTCTGTTCAGTTTAATGTCATGTGGTTAGGATATAGGCACTGATGTGAAAGGTGTAAATATTGTGGTTGGTCCAAAAGACTGGAACATGGGAATCACTACAAATCCCATGAAAATTAGAATCAACCCACACATAGTTTTGGGTGGTTGTGCAGTTTAATGTCTTGCGGTGAGGAGGATGCATCCCAATTTAATATTTCATCTCAAGGACATATACAGATAGTTTAGGGTTATGTGGACTAGACATTAGGGTGGAGTTCCTAATATTGGGGAGCATGGTGTGGTGGAATAAAGAAATCATATGTGAATGAGGGCCAAATAGGTCTCGACCACACCACACACCTTTTGAGGAAGACTCAGTCCAAAGGGCTAAAAGAGTTATGGATGTGGATGGGCTCGAAGATGAAATTTCTGGGTGTCACTATGTATCTCATGAAGATGAGAATCAAGACACATGTAGTTATGGAAAAGGAAATACTTTACGAAGTTCTGAATCATACGTAAAAGTGGGAATTATTTCCATTGACAGTTGTTTTTAGGCCTAGGATCGAAAATCCAAGCGTCATTATGTATCTTGTATGGGTAGGAATCAAGCTACATGTAGTTCTTGAAGTTCCATGTAGTTTAACATCATACAACAAAGAAGAAGGTGGATTGACATGAATTGGTAGGAACATCATGGTTGGTACCAAGGATAGAATCATGGGTGTCACTACGTATCTCATAAGGATGATAATCAAACCACACGTAGTTCTTGGAGGACCATGCAGTTTAATGACATGCGAAATGGTCATTGACCATGAAATTTAACATTATATGGAGAGTAATTACATCATTCCTTTTATGGTATTGCACTTAAGACCATAATGGATTCATTGTGCAGCTTTATTCCTTGTTTTTTAGGGCAAGTACCTATCATAATTCCTAAGCTCACATGAGCTATACTCGGTGTGAGAAACAAGGAGCAGCATGGGTTCACCTATAGTGTTGATGTAAAAGAGGGGTATAACATGGAAATTTTGTATGATTTAATGTTGGAAACAAGATACAGGGTCAAGGAATCCCTACGTATCTCATCAGAAATGGGAATCAATCCATACGTAGTTTTGGGGAAACCATACAGTTTAATGTCGTGTGGAAATGATGTTGACCGTGCAGTTTAAACATCATGTGGCAAGGATGATGGATTACCCAACGTGAAGGGTAAGGGGATTTGTGGATCCGTGCAGATTTATTTCATGCAATTAGGACATTGGTTATGTAGTTTAAGAATTGTGGTAAGGAATAACTCCATATAGTTTAAATTCATGTGGTCAAGATGTAATGTTCCATGTAGTTTAACATCATGTGGCGAGGATGATATGTTCCATGCAGTTGAATATCATGAAGTGAGGATGAATGATGAGGCTTACTTTGATGTGGGTGCCTATTTGACTAAAATATTATACAAAGTATTTCTTGATAAATATCACATTGGTGGGCGGTGTGACATGCTTCCCATCCATGGTGGCTAGCGAATAGGCTTCATTATGATATACCTTTTGCATGATGTAAGGTCCTTCCCACTTGGGCTCTAATTTTAGGGGATTATTTCCAAGTATCATTGGTGTTCTAATAGCCAAAACCATTTCTCCTAGAAGGAATGAGAGTATGAAAACCTTTTTATTAAAAGCTTATGCAATCCGATTCTGGTGAACTTAAAGGTTATGTAGCATGAACAACCTCTACTCATCTAGTTATTCCAACTCATCATGCCATTTCTGTGATTGTTCATCATCTGAGAGCTATCCTCAAATTTTTATTCAGAGTGAGGGAAATTGGAATTCAATGGGAAACACTACATTGGTCTCATACACCATTGAGTATGGAATTTCTTGTGTAGTAGTATGTGTGGTGGTACGGTAGGCCCACAAAGCATGGTGGAGTTTATCTAGAAAATACTTGTTATCCTTGTTCACCATCTTCTAGAGTATGTTTGAAAAAGTCTTATGGAATGCCTCTATCTATCCATTTGTCATTTCATGATAGTGGGATGAGTGATTGGACTTTATTTTGTACTCTTAGTAAAGCTTCTTCAACTCCGTGGAACATAAGTTGGTGTCGTTGTCTGTCAATATTGTGTGAGGGAATCCAAACCCAGTGATGATATGGGACTTCACAAAGTTGATGATATTATTCATCCTAACTTCCCTGAGGGGTACACCTCATCCCATTTGGAAAAGAAGTCAATGGACTTAAGGATGTACTTGAACTTCTTAGTGGTGGTCAGGGGATATTTCCCTACAACATCCATACCCAGAATGGAAAATGGCCATGAATATTTAGCTGTATGAAGAAATTTTTGGGGAAATGGATGAATTTCTTTATGGATCTAGCATGTATGAAATTTCTTGATGAATTCCACATAGTCTTGTATCATGGTTTTCCAGTAATATCCCAAACTCTTGATTTGGTGGTAGAGCCTGGTTCCAGATTAATGGGCACCATAAGAGCCTGTAAGGGCTTCCTCTATGATGGAGAGAAATTATCCTTCTTCTATGCACCTGAGGAGAATTCCAGCAAAGCCTCACTTATAGAGTGTTTTTTATCATTTGGGACATCCTATAAAGTGAAGTTCCCTACCTGATGTTGAATATGTTCCCTTCCAACATGATCTACTAGGTGAGTCCCATCTTAAATATAGCCGATTGTGGGATCTATCCATACAAGGGTGGTCATTGGTTCATCACATTCTGGGGAAGTGATGAACTAGTTGATATCTTCCATATCACATAAAGTTATTGATGAAATAATTCTTCGATGTGTAATATGGAAGGTTGATTCATAAAAATTAGGGTCGGCTGGGATGATAGCTATATTGGCCAGCACGTCAGTGCAATAATTCTTTGATTAGGGGATATAATGTAGTGTGGGATCAAAGGGTATTTTCTCTATTAGTCCCCTAATGTAGCCAGTGAGGGGGACTGATTCCACCTTTTTTATAGTATATTCGCAATTGATGTGATTTATCACTAATTTTGAGTCCCCTTTGATGTTATGGTAGGCTATGTATAGTTGTAGGGATAGTTCTAGTCCAGTTATGAGGGCTTGGTATTCTGCCTCATTATTTGTGCATCCTTCGAATAGTGAGAAAAAGTAGGGAAAAACCACTCTATCTGGGGAGACAAATACAATCGCTAGACCAACCCGGTTTAGTTTTGGGTTCTATATTCTGGTACCGAGAGGACTCTGAGAGGCCCCATCAAAGTACATATCCCATGTTCAAGGAGTGACATGGGCATACAATACCTCTTTATCAAGGAGCTTGGTGTCATGTGGTGTATTTTTTGAGGTAGGGTGTGCTGTGAGGAAATCAGTCAGGGATTTCCCTTTCACCGAATTTTGAGATATGAACTAAATGTCATATTTCTATATAATTATAGCCCATCGAGCCAAGAATATATTAAACATGGGGTGTCTATGTATGTACTTGGGTAGTTCAATATTAGAAACTTGGTGGACCTCATGTTGTTTCAAGTAGTGCATCAGCTTTTTCAATGAAAATATTTGTGCAAGGAAGTTCTTTTCGACATCAGAATATCTGGTCTCGGTACCAAGCTTGCTTTGGATAAGGTAGTAGAGACTATTATCACTTCCCACATCATTATTCTATGTGATAAGGGAGCCTAATGAGTGATCCATAGAGGCCATATATAATATGAGTGGACTCCCTTCCACTGAAGTCATTAAAACTGATGGGTGGAAAAAGTACTACTGGAGACTTTCAAAGGGTTTCTGACATTCATTGTCCCATTGGTAAATGACTCCCTTTTCATTAGCATGGTGAATGGGAGAGCCTTGTATTCTAGGTTAGATATGAATCACCAAATGTAGGTGATGTTCCCTTGGAGTCCCCTTAGTTATTTCAGGTTCCTAGGGGGGGTCTCTAGGTCAACCTCAATGTTGAGGTGGCATACCACAAAGCCAAGGAACTTTCCTGATGTTACCCTGAAGGTACATTTCAGTGGACTCATATTTATACTATGTTGTTGCAGCTTTTCAAATATTACTTAGAGATCCATGAAGTGATCACATCACTATCTATATTTAATGACCAGGTCATCGACATAACACTCAACTATACTCCCCGTGAATTTCTTAAAGATGCGATGCATGACACCCTGGTATGTGGCTCATGCATTATTTAATCCAAAGGGCATGATCTAATAGCATAATATCCCTTGAGGTGCTCTGAAGGTAGTGGCTTCTTTATCCTCAGGGGGGCATCTTGATTTGATTGAACCCTAAGTACCCATCCATAAATGAATGGTCCTAGAAGCTTGAAGTTTCATTGATCAAGATTTCTATAATCAGTAATGGTAAATAATCCTTTGGGTAATGTCGATTAAGGTCCCTAAAGTCAATGCGGATCCTAATCTGCCCATTATTCTTCTTGACGAGGACAATGTTGGAAAGCCATATTAGGTATTTCACTTCTTGGAAAAATTTGGATTTGATCAAATTGTCAACTTCCACATCTACATTTGTGGAATGAGAGGGGTTCATCCTCCTGGATTCTTTCATGAAGCCTCAATTCTCATTGGGTAGTTTGAGATGATGCATAGACACATCTCGATTTAGTTCAAGTATTCCTATATAATTCTAAGACAACACGTATTGGTACTACTTCAGAAATGTGGTGTACATATCTTTCTATTTGTGAGACATGTCATCACTAATCAAGGTAGGTTGTGGGTCTTCTTCTATCCCCATATTTATCATCTCAAGCTCATCTATGGTGGTGGATAGGCCTTCTTAAAATGTTTTAGGGGAATTTATGAGATCATTATCATTCATTTCTAAGTATTTGGAGACATATTCAGGTGAAGATGGTAGTCTGGGGGTATCTCTAACACCCCAAGCTTCCATGGTATGATTCTCTTTGAATAATAGAGCAGCGTGTGTTGTACGCAACCTTGAGTTCTAACACACCGCGACCAATAAAAGTAGCAGTTATGAATAGAAATACCCACTTTTTCAAATTATATAAATTTTATATTTCAAAATGGACTTCATTTTTGTATTTTTAATATTGAAATTACCCTAAGTTTAATTTTTTGTAATTTTCTGAGAACTTCCAATTTTTTATGAATAGTAAACAAATACTTAAAAACAAATTTTTTAATCAAAATAATTTATAGTGATAAATTATACTATTGAGTGGTTTTAAAGTATAATTATAATATATTTTTACCATTTTATCCAATGGTATTCATTAGAATTAATTTCACTTTGAAATTGGACATAAACAATTGTCAATCTTTTGATATATATTGTTTTTTAAAAACACGCTATTTGTTGTGACATCGAGAATTAGTTATAAAATTAATTAATTCAACATATATGTTTGTAATTAGGTAAAATAGACATCATTTTTTGAATTCGGAATATCAATTATAGCTTAGGGTGAAATTTTGGCATTGTTCTGAAAAACATCAATTTTTGATGAATAGTGAAACCACTAAGTGGTAGTTAAAAAAAACCGTTTTTTTGTTTAAATGAAACATTACCACTTCTGTGATTTGATTTTCAAAAATCTGACATACATGGTTTTCATTAGAAGTTAAATGTGGTTCAATGGGATTAAAATAATTTTTGGTGAATAGTAACTTTTAAGTTTAATTAATCGCGATTATAGGTAATTAGTGTAATTTAAGGTAAAGATAATGTTATAATAATATGAAATGACCTTGACACATGTCCTACCCCTATTGGATTAGTCATGGCCGACCAATACAATCCATGGGTCAACTTGGAGACCCCATGTAGCCACTTTGATAGGAAAATGACATTAAAAACTTTTTATTTAATGTTAAAATAAAAATGTCACAAACATGAGTTGTTTTACTAAAACAATTTTTAAATGGGGTTATACAAGTCATATTTTTTACTATAAATATTCATTAGAAATCTAAAAAGATTTCCTACATAATGGCATTATTTCATTTTACTTTTTCCATATTATGTTAAAGTTCATGTTTAAAAGGCTTTTGTTTAGTTATACATTGCCTTAAATGTTTATGTTTATTTATGAAAGCTTCCACTATATTGTTATCCTTACTGAGCATCTGAGCTCACCCCTTTCAATGTTTTAATTTTTCCAGGATGTGAAGAAGTATTTTAGGAATGACCTGTAGGGATAGTCTGAAGGGGATATGAGTGTGGAAAATGGAGTCTATGTTATTGTAGTTTTTCACTTTATGATGTAATGTAACATTTATGAATGTATCTAGTGTTTCCAAGGCTACTAAACTAATTGGTCTTTCAAGACTTGATCTTTTGTGATCATGCCAATGTTACGCAATAATGCACTGACTCTGGGTAACTGGGGTCGGGGCATTACAGTTGGTATTAGAGGCAGTTTAGTACTAACCTTGGAAGCTAGATTTATATAAACTCTGATTAGATCACATAGCCCGAAGATAGTCTTTGAGGACTAATATAGAAGAAATTCCTAGAATTTTGGTATTATAGAGATTTTGTGAGTTTTCCAAGCAATACATCTCTGTCTGGATACGAGAAAGTAGAGGCGGCTCTGGCATAGATGTACATAGGGGTAAAACCCAAAAACACCGCTTTTAGCTAGACTCAAACGGAAACTGGTGCATGACAACGGGCCTTGCTGCACTCTTGGTTACGACACTCCCAGGGGATATGCTTAGGATAATTCTCGTTTTCTTTACAAACAACTATGAAGGGTTATGAGTATATACTTCCTCAAAGAAAACATTTTTATGATTATGGATTATATCCATAAATAGTTCAATTTATGTTAAGTGTTTTACAAGTACGGAATTATGTATTTTAATTCATAAACTAATCTAGTTTATGCCACTATTTAGAAATGGCACCTAGTGGGAGGAATGAAAACCGTATCAATGCACGCACTCCGTGTAGGGATTTCCCTCCTGCTCAAGATAATTATTGTGGAGCTGGTGATACAACTGGTGCTGATTAACTTATTACCATACTGGGAAAACTCACTCAGGTTATGAATAATAACCTTACTCGTATGGAGCACCCTGATCCGCAATGTGGAGTATCAATGTTAGACCTCTTCATGAGGCAACAACGACCGATGTTTAATGGGGGTACAAATCCATTAGTAGCTGAGCAATGGATAAACTCCTTATAGAAAATATTCCATGCCTTGGGGAGTAGCGAAAGGGAGAAGGTTGTCATGGTAGTCTACCGCCTCACTGGAGATGCCGATTAATGGTGGCCACTGATTCAAAACACAAAGGAAGATAAAGAAGTATCAAGTATGGAATAGAGGGAGTTTAAGGAAACTTTCTTAGAAAAATACTTTCCACATGACCATCGAGAAGATATGGAAAGACAATTTCTGAGTCTGAGGCAGAAGGAGGATGAGAATGTCGCAAAGTATTAGGCTAAATTTACAAGGTTAGCGAGGCATGCTGCATATTATATATGTAACCCAAGAAGTAAGATCTATTGTTTCATTGATGGGTTAAAACCGTTTCTCTGTCGAGCATTAGTATCACAATCTTTCTCAACATATGAAGATATAGTCTCGTATGCTATCAAGACAGAAAAAGAATTCTCTAAATATTATGACAATAAAGTAAATAAAGAGAAGAAGATAACGATGGAACAAGAGATAGATAATGGGAAAAAGGGAAAGAAGTATTTTCCATTGTGTGATAATTGTGGGAAGAATCACCTTGGTACTTGCCTAAAAGGAATGAGATTTTGTTATAAATGTGGAGAAAAAGGTCACCAGGCGGGTGATTGCAAGGGAAAGAAAGAGGCTATAAATATTGAATACTACAATTGTAGGGAAATGGGGCATTATGCAAATGAATGTCCTAAGAGTCAAGGAAACTTAACTCAGAAAAGGCCAAGGGATCAAGGACAATCTTATGCTGTTACTACAGTTGAAGTGGAATAATTAATGTATTGGTGCTTTTGGACTCAAGGATTATATTCTGGTTATAATAATAATGATTGTACTACAGTACTTGTTGTTTTTATTAAGGTTTTAATATGATAAAGGTAATCATATTTTTGTATGTGACAATAAGAGAAACTTTACTTTGTTTGAGGAATCTGATGATACAATTGATTTTGGAATTTAGAGACCTTTTAGAGAAAGTCTGGACAGAGGTATTTTGGATAACTATAAAGGTTGGAATGGATTAAGTTGAACTTTGGATAGTATTGTTTAAGGTTAAAACATTTTTGAAGATTATTTTTGGAATATTATAATACTATAACTTTAGGAAAAGGACAACCTGCAGGTCGGGGGATAACCCATCACGTCGGACAAAGCTGTAGGAATCGAACCCACAACCATAGTGCGCCAGGACTTTATTACCTACCACTAGCCTACAGGAAGTCCTTGGTTATTAAAAAAAAGTTTTCCTAATCTAAATGGTATGTGTTAATATTTGTAACCTTATACAATTATGATAAATAGAATATTTTTGAGTTCTATTACCTTTTAGAGTGAAAGATGGGTTTGTGGTAAAAATTTATTAAAGAATGAAAGTCTACATGAAAAGTATGTATATTCCCTTACGTTCCTAGTAAATCTCCTAAATAAATTCCTCAACTTTATAAAAGGTAACTTAAAACAAAAACGTTGCTGGATAACTTTTCCAACTGGGGATTCAATGACCATTTAACCAATCACAAGTTTGTGATTTTCTTGTGGTTAACTTTCTTCTAATCTAGTTTTCTACAACTCTCCATCAGACCTTGATGGTTTGTTTTTCTTCCATATCCATATTTTCATAGAATCCTAGTATGGGTTATCTCGGGTGACCTTTGTACTTATCTTTCTATCTTTTAAAGTTATATATTTATTAACCTTATTTCTGATGTGGGTTTTCCACAAAGGTATTTCATATTTTCAACCTTTTATTTTCAAAGAAAAATTTCAAATTGTGAGGACGTAATTTATTGAAGGAGGGGAGAATGTAACACCCCAAGCTTCCATGGTACGCTTCTCTTTGAATAATAGAGCAGCGTGTGTTGTACGCAACCTTGAGTTCTAACACACCGCAACCAATAAAAGTAGCAGTTATGAATAGTAATACCCACTTTTTGAAATTATATAAATTTTATATTTCAAAATGGACTTCATTTTTGTATTCGTAATATCGAAATTACCCTAAGTTGAATTTTTTGTAATTTTCTGAGAACTTCCAATTTTTTATGAATAGTAATAAATACTTAAAAACAACTTTTTTAATCAAAATAATTTATAGTGATAAATTATACTATTGAGTGGTTTTAAAGTATAATTATAATATATTTTTACTATTTTATCCAATGGTGTTCATTAGAATTAATTTCACTTTGAAATTGGACATAAACAATTGTCAATCTTTTGATATATATTGTTTCTTAAAAACACGTTATTTGTTGTGACATCGGGAATTAGTTATAAAATTAATTAATGCAACTTATATGTTTGGAATTTTGTAAAATAGACATCATTTTTGAATTTGGAATATCAATTATATCTTAGGGTGAAATTTTGGCATTGTTATGAAAAACTTCAATTTTTTATGAATAGTGAAACCACTAAGTGGTAGTAAAAAAAACTGATTTTTCGTTTAAATGAAACATTACCACTTCTGTGATTTGATTTTCAAAAATCCGACATACATGGTTGTCATTAGGAAGTGAAATGTGGTTCAGTCTGATTAAAATAATTTTTGGTGAATAGTAACTTTTAAGTTTAATTAATCACGATTAAAGGTAATTAGTGTAATTTAAGGTAAAGATAATGTTATAATAATATGAAATGACCTTGACACATGTCCTACCCCTATTGTATGAGTAATGGCCGACCAATACAATCCATGGGTAAACTTGGGGACCCCATGGAGCCACTTTGGTAGGAAAATGACATTAAAAACGTTTTATTTAATGTTAAAATAAAAATGTCACAAACATGAGTTGTTTTACTAAAAAAATTTTAAATGGGGTTATACAAGTCATATTTTTGAATATAAATATTCATTATAACTCTAAAAAGATTTCCTAAATAATTATATTTTTTTTATAATTTTTAGACATTAAATAAATTAAATTATTTATGACACCATGATGATGTAGCGATTACCTCATTATTTAACGATTTAAATCAAATGAAAAGATAATGTAAAATATAAGACCTACACATGTCAAAAACCTATTTTATGGGTGGATTTATAAATATTATCACCTTATCCTTGAAATATATAATTTTGGGACATTTTAAATCTGAAAAGAATTTTATGATAAAGTAACCTTTTATAACTTTCCAAGAGTGCCCCTCCTCTCCTCTTATAAAAGGCCCCCACATCTACCACCTTAACCACACCTCTCAAGCCTTTGGATCGGCCAACCCCTACCCATTTTGTCTCTCCAAATCCTAATCTTACTCCTACAAGCATCACTTTTGGCATAAGTCTTCCCAAGGAAGCCTTTGAGCTCAAATCAAAAAGAGTTACCCGTTTTAAAGGTAGTGTTTTCTCTTATGTTCTTATGTTTTATTTTGCTTCTCCAACCCCCTAAATTCTTTTTATTCATTTATTTTGTAACAACACCAGTATCCTAAATATACTAGGATGTTTTTATAAGAAGTATTCGAGCTACACTTACACACACATACATCTAATGGTTAAAGAACATACTGTTTCTGTGGATGGTGAATTTCGGCCTCACGAAACGATGATTGTTCAACACTCATATAACACCTTCAAAGGTGGCCATTAAGATGTCACTATATTTATATATGATATATAATATTTTTATGTTTTACTTAAGCTTATTTATTTTTCATTTATGGAATACCTTTATGATTTCCATTATGGGTAAACGCGATAATTTCATTTTAGGAAGTGCGGGCTACCACCCCCTGAAAGTGTTTTGAATCGTTAATTACATATGTGGGATGTATAAAGGATGGAGTAAATGATATTATATATGATATTATAGTGGAATTATAATATACCTTTATATCATTATGATTTCATTCCATTAAATATGAAATAGAAATGAAAGTAGCGTTCATGCATACGTACGACTTACCGTCTCCATGAACGGTGCATTTCATTTCTTACCTCTAAATGTTACGTAATATTATGAATGAATGTATATACTGGATATATATGATATATATGATATCTAAATCATGAATATAATTCTGGAGATAATGGATATTCTACCACACAAACAACTTGTAATTATAAGAAGTTTATTTTTGACTCAAGTACCAAAGATCGACAAAACAACCGTTATTAACTTAAATAATTACATAATGTACATAACATGGTAATAAGGGATATAAAAGGGATAATGAACTTGAAAAAGGTTCTTAATAAAATAGATATTAACTCTAGTTTATTATTCAGGAGATTAAAGAACGGTCGAGTGAATTCGGACACGAGGTAAGGGAACTTCTTAACCAAATTTATATTCTTTGGGTTAATCTCCTACTTTCAAATTATGTCATGATATTATTATGTCCTATCCTGTATTTTTACTTTATTTATGTGTAATTATAGTGAATACACATAATAGATTTATTTTATTTTAAAAAAATGATCTTTGTAAGGGACTTCGTCTCAATCTCCTTTCATTGGGGCATATTTTGTTTTATACACAACTTTCTTTTATACGGTGTATAAACCCCTTTGACTTTTATGTTTATTCAAAAGGAATATTTTTATACTAAGAGTTTTACTAAATTACAAAAAGGAATGTTTTTTTTGTCATATGTATGCAGCGACAACGACTTCTCCGCCGCCGTGACCATTATTTGAGTTTCGGCTTCCTCTACAAGCCATAACTTTTTTTTAAAATGAAAAATAAATACAAAGTTTTAATTTTATTTTATTATGGTATTGAAAATTGATTTGAAAGTGTTTTTATTATTATTATGTCAATGTGTTGTATTGATATCTTGTGATTGAAATGTGGAAATGTTATGTTTCCTTTATGCATGTTTTATGTGATACGATTATGTTATGGTTTATGATATGTTTAAACCTATTCATATGAGGAATGCATTGGAATTAATAAGTGATGGGTGGAGACCACTATAGATCCTTGATGCATTGGAAGGTCTCATGAGACAAACTAGTGTCTTGGCACGAGGCCTTGACAAAATCTTATTTGTAGTCTTGGCACGAGGCCTTGGCTACGTGGTTATGATAGTATGACATTATGCATTCCATCATTATGAAAGTGGTTATTGATATTGCATGTGATTATTTGACTAGTAGAATATCCATGTGAATAATTAAATGGAATTATTTTATTTTACTTTTTCCATATTATGTTGAAGTTCATGTTTAAAAGGCTTTTGTTTAGTTATACATTCCCTTAAATGTTTATGTTTATTTATGAAAGCTTCCACTATATTGTTATCCTTACTGAGCATCTGAGCTCACCCCTTTCAATGTTTTAATTTTTCCAGGATGTGAAGAAGTATTTTAGGAATGACCTGTAGGGATAGTCTGAAGGGGATATGAGTGTGGAAAATGGAGACTATGTTATTGTAGTTTTTCACTTTATGATGTAATGTAACATTTATGAATGTATCTAGTGTTTCCAAGGCTACTAAACTAATTGGTCTTTCAAGACTTGATATTGTGATCATGCCAATGTTACGCAATAATGCACTGACTCTGGGTAACTGGGGTCGGGGCGTTACAGTATCTCGGTCAATATTAGGGCGAGGGACGCCATTAGAAGAGATATCACCATCCCTTTCTATCTGAGTTGTTGTAGAGAGATGCTAGAGATGACTATCACTGGGGACATGAGAGGTTTGGACTTCTGGGACCAGATCTGCTACCTCAACCATGTTTATTGGGAGAACATAATCATTATTGATCATGATCCAAATATTGATAGGGGCGGTTCCTAATCCATTAGGAGATACAACCCATATATCATCATCTACCACCAGTTACTTCCATCCCTTCTTGTAGAAATATTCTTCGGAGGATAATATTACTCCTCCTAGTGGTAGAGAAGGTGTTCATGCCACAGGGAAAAAATCAACAAGGGTTAATACCTACTTTGGAGGAGAATATTACTCTTACTCTTCTATTTCATTTCACCATTGGTGGTTATGCCCACCTTTGGATGGTGCATCTAATGCCTCTTTCTTTGGTGATGGAGCTACTAATGGCCCATGAAACCATGATCTCATAGTGTCATGAGCTTGATCAACTGTCTTCTGAACCATCCAGTTGTTTAATTTTCATGCACATCTTTCCTTGAGTTCCAGCAGCTGCTCTTGTGAGAGAGTGGTGCTGAGTGAGTAGGTAAAACTCTTCCACCTTACTATGAAATTAGAAGCCATATCATTTTCACATTGTTTATAGTTTTTCAGGTCGACGATCATTGTATTCCTCAGTGTAGAACTAAATTGGTAAGGGAATTGATGATGGAGGTCTTCCCATCCTAAGACAGATCTCGTTGGAAAAATGTTATACCAAACAAAGGCTAACCCTATCAAAGTCTGTACAAAACACCCCATCTTGGTTGCCTCATATTGATCTCAAGGGCCCATAATTAGCCCACATTGGGACAAAAAGTGTGTGATATGCTGCACGGGGTTACCCACACCATCAAATATGGGAAAGGTATGATTTTCAAAGTTGAGAGGAGGTGGGCTATCATCGATCCATTTGGGATATGGCTACCTTTCAGGCTTCACAAGCACGTGCCTACCTTCCATGGCTTCCATTTGAGTAGTGAGGGACTCAATGACATTAATGAGGTCTAGAGGAACTACTTCTTGGACTATTTTCCACCCATCGTTAGCTGGTAAGGGTTGATGAGGTGGTCTTATTTTTATCTCCTGGACAATTTTCAATTCGTCTCAGGACTGAGTAGTTATCTTGACAGGGGAGAGGATGATACCGCAATGGAGGGAACTCACAATAATTTTTGACTTCCTCATGTATGGGGGATGGATTCCTAGACCCATATCCAATGTGATATTTAGAATCTACCCTTGATGATAGATCAGTTGTGGGAGGGAGAACACTTGTCTCTTCCTGGAGATGATACCCGATGGGAATATTTCCCCTGAGTAACTCCTAATTAATTTGCCGAATAGATTTTATTTTAATCTCATATTGTGAAAATAGGTCCTATGGGGAAGGAACCTTGATCCTCCTAGGAGGTGATAGAGATGTGGTTGTACCCTACCCCTTGGCAGCATTCCATCGGGGAGGTGGTAACTCGATATTCACAATTACCATGTTCTGGAGCTATCTCTAGTTCCTGGTGTGCACAGCCTCATTCGGTGCATTCAAGTCACCCTCATCTCTAGGAATGTTTTCCATGTCGCGAACCACTATTTTTATGTTACGATCAATATCTTCCATATTGACAGTGACAACATTCACAGAGGCATATCGGGGAATGGTGGTCATGAAATTTCTTTCGACCTAATAGGATGATTCTGCATAGCTTCCATCAAGGTCATTATTCAAACCCTTGGCCATATTTGGCCTTTTTAACTTGTGACTCTAGCTGGGTTTAACCGTCCTCACTTCTCATTAAACCCACTTTGGTCTATGAATAGTGATCCCAAGGGAGCTTCCAGTCGGGGTTGCCGAACATGCCCCAACCAGCAGAGGTGTGTCTCATAGTAATTGTGACGCCAACTGTTGATTTATTTCTACCAATATATAGAAGAGTGATTCTCTATGTGATGGTGATTATGATGAAAATTCCCCCATCCATGTGGTGTGGGGGTTATTCAGGGCCTCATTTGGCACTGATTGGTCCAATTTTTGAGGATCCAATGGCTCCAATTGAGAATTTTATGACTCTGGGGATATACATGAAGATTAAAATGTCACCAACCTAGAAATATGGGGTTGTTCTTGGATCACCAATTATGTTTCCAGGGTCCTCTAAGGGGATGATGAAACTGGGGATGGTGATTGAGATATAAATTCCCCCAAACCAATGAGCTAGGGTTTGCTTGAATTTACTGCCGATGTGTCCAAAATTCTCTTAGGAATTGATGATCCGAAAGTTGGAGGCGGTGGTAGATATTCCCCTAGCCCTACGGGCTTGGTCTACTCCTGGATGTATGATATCACAGCTTCAATATTAGCATGTTTGATGTGGCACAATTGTGCTCGCGTAGGAGTTAGGTGCGATGGTGACCTGTGATGAGAATAATTTCTCATCGGAAGTTGTTCGGGTGATCGTAATTGTGGTCTCCGTGTTTAAAATGTCTTCTTATTGTTTTGAGGGGCCCAGTTTGAAGTCATGTTGGCTATCCTACCTCCCTTTCCGTAATGTCTGTGCACTATTGGAGTAGAGACATTCTATTGTAGTGAACAACTGGCCCAAGCATTTCCCAATCCCTTGATCTCGCTAGAGGCTATAACATTATAGGATGATGTATCTAAAGGAATCTGCTATTCTAAGAGATCAGAAAAGTGTAACACTCCACACTATTCCCATCCTCAAATAAAGATGCATAACATGGCTTCATAGATCAGCTTTTGAAGATTCGTGATGCAATGGAGGTAAGCATGTTGCTGATTTGTGCTGTTCTTTTTTGGTTTCGGATCCCGAGCCATGGAGATAACAGTTGGGTCTAGATAAAAACATAGTATATTGATTCTCTGGAGGTGAAACTTGTATCCTAGATAAGGGATATGTCGAGCCTTCAGTCATCTATGAGTTTCCCACATATTATATCATAGATAAGGCATGGAAACCATCTCTATCTCCTCTAGGATCACATAGTCAATAGTGGAGAGGGGCGAAAACATGATGGGTAGGTTTTTTCTGGATAACTCTCTCCATATTTCCATGTCATCCTCCTCTTCATTATACTTACACACCTCCATCCAATCATAGAATATAGGATGGATTTGATGGTTTCCTGCTGATGGAAATGGGGTTATACTGGAAGTTGGTGGGGAACCATATACAATTGACCCGAACGATTTGAGTACCTCTCTGTACGAAGGTGTCATAGTTTGGAACACCTCTCCATATAGAGGTGTCTAGGAAAGGGGAGGATTTCCTTGTCTAGTGGAGATATCACCATGGGGAGGTTGATTATAGTGGATGTCAGGAGTAAATCCCCTATGATCCATATCCACACTACCCTGAGGAGGACTATCATGGTAATGAACACCTTCTACTTTTTCTTTGATGGAAGAGATGATGAACCTCGTAGTGTTGATAATGTGTCTCGAACAATCTCAAGGGCACTATAATTGAGAAGATTAGAGATATGATCCATGTTCTGCATCGTGGTCAGAATATGCTGACCTTCTTTTTGAAGTTGTGCAGGGGTAAGCGCCTAGTGTGTGATGAATTCCAAAACATGTATATAACCATCTAATGTGTTAGGGATATGATCCTACTACTGGGAAACTATAAAAATATTCTGATAAGAATTTTCATTATTGATACGAATTTGAGCCTGTCTCGAGGCATGTGCCATTCTCACTTGGTGATACTTGGTTAGGACAGGATCATGAGCCTGATTTTGAGCCTTTGAGATATTCCATCGGTCTTTCTTTTCAGGAATATGAGCCTACCCTAAGGTATGTGCCACTCTCACCTGGTTGGCCTCAGTTGGATTAGGAATATGAGCCTGGTACGAATATGATTTCCTCGTCAAAATATGTTGATGGACCACAAGAATGGGAAAAGTAATATGAGCCTTCCCTTGTGTTTCCATGGAATAATGTTGGTGCAGTCATTTATCAGTGGAAGTAGGAATATTAACCTAACTTCGATGATCTACAAAAATATTCCAGATGAATCCATTTATAGGAATATGGGATTTTCCTAAGGATTGTTCCATTCTCACTTGGTAAGCCTTGGACAGAATGGGATTATATGCCTGATCATGGGCCTTTGGAGTATGTCGCCAGACATTTTTTGGTAGGAATGTTCCCCTACCCCAAGGTGTGTGCCACTCTCTCCTGGTTGACCCTGATTGGAATGGTGATATGATCCTAATATGATGTGTCACCCTTCATCAGAATATACTGATAATCCTCCTGTGTGGGAGCAATAGTGGATGCTTTCTCCGTTACAGACACTTTTTTAGGATAATCAGAGTGAGTGTTGTGTAGTCTTGGCTGTAGGGATATGAGTATTCTCCCATCCCTTCATCTACAACAGTGATAGAATATGATGATGGAGTTCTTCAGCTATTTATAAAATGTATTGGCATTTTATAAAAGTGTGTACATGGATATGAGCTTGCACATTTTCTATCTCCATGATGAACTGGAAGATGTATTCTATTGAATCGGGGATATTCACCCACTTTTATCCCCCTTATGCCATCGAGGTATTTTGATGGGCTTCATATATGGGGGTAGGAATACGAGTATCCTCCATGCTTGCTGTGGGAATATTCCCACAGAATTGTTTGGAGTGAGTATGGATATGAGCATGTTGGCCGGTCTATGCCTGAGTATGTAGGCAATCATCATTGGTAGGATTGGGGATATTAACCCTCTGTTAGATATACGACACCTTTCTCCTCTGATGAGTTTCCTTGGAGCCTGTTCATGGGCGTCAAAGGGCACTGTGTATCAGATGGTACCCTCAGCTGACGACTAAGGGGTATCAGAGGAATAGTGTCGATGAAGAAGGTTAGTAGGAGACCTCCTGGGAAGCTCCCGAACCTGAAGGGATCCATATCCAACTTTTTTATCCACGTTCCTCGGATACAAAAGGTAGCAGTTGTCACGCTCAAGGGATAATCTCTTGAAGTTTTTGGTTGTGACGACAAGAGCCACAAGTTCAGTAGAAGCCTTACCTGGGTTATGAGGGATCACCGACTTTCACTTCTAAAGTAATTCACAAGAATCCTCCATGGTTGGGATAGTACCATATCGGTGGTACTCCCGAACCATTATATTTTATACCTTCCATTGATTCTCCATGTAGGTGAGACTATTCTACGAGCTGTGAAAGTTTCAGTTGTGGACAATTTGTTAGAATGAATGTTGTATAATGACGACATCATGTTGAATCAGGTTTCTGAAGGAGTGTCTACAATTACTTAGATGATAAAAAACAAGGTTAACAATTAGTGCAGTATCGTAAGCATAATATGCTCAAACAGATATTCATGGTTAACAAATTTGTTCTTTTATTCCTGATTCATCAATTCCACTAATTTTGACTTATCAAAACGAGGAAGGAATTATGAGAAACCCAATTAAAGAGGGTTATTTTTAATATTATGATGGTCTTATAGATTTTTTTATAGTGTTTTCAAAACAAAGTGGTTTGACACATTATAAACCAATCATTCAATCATTACAAGGATTCATGTCGGTTTTATCATTTTGTTTGTGTATAGGGGAAAACAAAATATGGCTCCACATGTAATAATTGATCATTTTTTCATTAGAGAGTTTCATGCCGGGTTCACCATTTTTGTTTCATTGGGTTTTCTGGACATGGAATGTTGAGTGGGATTTATCTTGAGGGTTTGATTGAAGAGAATTTGGTGACCTCTATCAATCACATACATTAGGCCCACCATTTGTTTTCTCTTCCCTATAAACTTCAAATTGTTCCCTTATCCATAGCTGGGTACATACTAACTTTCTATAGGCTGATGGTTGTCTAGGTTTTTAGGTCCAACGACTCTTGAGGACTCACATTGGTTGAGAGGATGGGAGGTCAGGATCATCAAACCCTTTTAGAGGGAATTATTTCCCACTCTAGGACTCTATTATAGATTTAATATATGTTCACAAATCTCTTCCTAATCCCGATACGGGACTAGTCACCCTATAAAAACACTTTATCAGTTAATTATCTCTTCAGAAGAAGAAGGGGGTTTTGTTGAGGGATCCATATGTATTTATCTGAGGCTCTTCATCTATTTATCTAATGGATAAAATATGCTTTATGTGTTGTAACCATATAACCAAGTGCTTCGTAATGTGTTTCCATATGTAGAGGTATTTGAAATTCTGAAAAGGGGATTGAGCCATTTTTGAGGTGTCCTACATGTCCTGAATGTTGTGGGAATGAAATTCCATGTGGTTCATTAAGGTTCTTGGGACTATCCCCAAGGTATATACCCTTATATGATGGGTATTCATTCATGATTCCTTATTATATGTTCATTAATACCTTCCTAATCCCACATGATCTATTCTGGGTGTGAGAAACAAGTGGGATAGACGATTAACCTCACAGAGTGTATGTATGGGACTTGCATATTGGGACAATTCTTGGGGTGTTTGGTATAAATATCAGGCCCTGAGAAGGAATCCTATGTATCTTGAATATGGAAGGAATCATATTTTTCACATTTTGGTTTATGTATGGGACTTAAATACTATGTCTTCCCCATACCATGGAGATTTATGATGTCTAATGAGGTGTTCGTTTCATACCCCTAAGCCCACATGATCTATTCTTGGTTTGAGAAAAAAGGGGATCAGATGATTAGCCTCACAACATATGGATATGGGACTTCTGTATTGGTATAGTCTTTGAGGATGTTTGGCATGGATATTGGGCCTTGGGAAGGAATCCTATGTATCCGGGTTATGGAAGGAATCAGAGTCCTCATAGTTCATATAATGTCGGGGATTATACACTGATGTTTTCTTATACCATTGTAGGGGTTTATGGGGAGTATGATTTGACTATTATAACTCCCTAATCCCATGTGAGCCACACTCATCTGTGAGTAACAAGGGAAAACAAGTAATCAATGTCATTGCTTCGGAAAAGGGACTCATATGCTAGTCCCTTCATGAATAATCAATATAGAGATCATGCCTCCAAGGGAGGTGGCCTACGTATCTTGAATATAGAAGGAATCAGAGTCTTCGTAGTTCCCTTTATATTGATACTTACAAACTGAGGCTTCCTATTGATTGGGGCTTACACGCTGAGGACAGGAAGCATTGTCAAATACTAGGATGCCCTATGAGGAATCACATGACCTACCTTGACACACATATATGGTATCGTGAGAGCCAGTGTGGCACAGTCTGAATGCTTTCGCGAGACTCGGATGACATGAGAGAACACCATTATGTGAGTCAGGTGATGTGTCTGATGGATGTCACCGATCTTGGGTGACACCTCTAGGAGTCATCATTAGACCTGGGTGACATGTATGGAGGGAATCATGAGTCTCAACTGACTTACTTAGAGGGCATCATGAGAGCTTGGTTTTCATGTCTAAATGCTTTCATGAGACTCAGCTCACATGAGAGAAAGTTGTTATGTGAGTGAAGCAATGTATCCAAGGGACGTCAAAATTATTGGGTGATGGACCCAAAGGGTTCTCAATATTTAATTAGCACCCATGGGGGCACTGTATGATGTGCCCTAACATGTTTGGAGGACTTTTCATGTCCCATATGACATGTTAAAAAGGTGTCAAGAAATCTGCGCGACGTGCCCTGGTATTGTCATGTGTCTTCGGATGACACACGTGAAGTGCATGAGGGGCAGTGATCATGTATTCCACTTAATCCTTCTTCCATTGATCTTTTTTCTAACCCTTGTTTTTTTAATTCCCTGGTTTCATTCACTGTCAGTTCATCTTGAGTCTCACGTGATCCAGTAGGCTTGCGGAACATTCTTCACATAACCTACCAGATATTCATCACATGATATATGAGTGATCATGTGAAGTGATTTTATTCCTAGCGCATGAATACTCTAGCTATTCGTCAGTGTATTACCTAACAGAAAGCTAGCCGGTCACATGATCATTTCGATAAGTCTCTAGGAGTCGAGAGATGAATCCTTCAGAGTATGTGAATCAATAATCCAACCCACATAATAGTCCTAAAAAATCCCACCTTTCTTTATATTGGGGTGGAGATTTTATAGACCTATCCACCCCAGGTACTCACGAGTTTGTGAGGAATATCTATCATGTGTTGAGGATGGAGCCAGTGAAGGGAGTTTGGTGCCACATGATTTCGTGAGTCTCTACCATGAACTACTTCGGGAACATCACATGATTTCCAGTAACCATGAGTCTCTTCCTTTATCAGATTATTACCGATTATTGGAGACTTGTTTGATCATGCAGATATGTCTAAGGACTTTCATGTTGTCATGTTGACATGTCCAAAGGTTCTCATGGGATCCAAGTTCCTGTGATAAGACACTTGTGAGACCTTGGGTGACTTGTCCTAGGGTCTCACAGGACAGCGCTGCAAGTGCGCTGGGCACATAATATGCTTTTTAGTGACCATGAGTACCTCTTGACTCCTCCCTTTTGACCCTATCTATTTTATGTAAAATTTTTTGGGATTCATGAAAGATTTCATGTGTGTTTTTGGGGGGTGTTTCTTCTATTTTTTAGAGATGTGTCGCGTTACCAATATGGGTCGCACGGGGGGCACGAGCATTCCTTTTCCTAAGGACGAGGATGTCAATCCAACACGCTTCTGCGAGAAAAGATGGGAATGTGTCCAAGGTCTCATGGTGACTTTCAGGTCATCAAGGGCTTGTCTCATGTCTTTCAATTACCACAAACACCTCTCACCTCCTCCCATTTCTCTCCTTCGTTTTATGTGGATAAGTCTCAGAAGTCATGTAAGATTGCCTAGATATCACAAATTCTTCCAAATGATGATTTGGCGCACGAGATTAATGACCACTAGGGGTATCTTTCTTTATAATGTCATCCCTATTTATTCTTGAATGATTTTGGATGGTTTTTCAGGCCCTTTCAATTAACAAACCATGTAGCCTGGGGAAGCTCATTTGGTTGTCTGGGGGGACTTCACAAGAGTAGGACGATTTTTTGAGGATGGATCCATGGGAATATCCATGGGTGATGAGCCATGAATGGTTCATTTTCATGACCTTGAAATGGTCATGTGATTGCAAGCCTCTCAGAGGCTTTATGAATCTTAGACCATCCCCTTCTTCCTTTCTTTTTTAGGGAAAATAATACCCATATTTAAGTATTTCCTACTTTGTGATTTTGTCAATGCTTATTTTTTGGGCATCAACACCCATGTTAGTTATATGCTATGTACCCTCCATACACGTCATGTACATGGGGAATTTACAAGCCAAGGTTAGTGTAAGTACATGCCCATGTGAGGATTTGGGAGTACATGTTGTGTACCCATGGGGACATGTCGTGTACTTCACTCTTGTAACCCTTCTTGGTTTTTTTGCATCTTTTCACCCAAGACTCAGAATTGGACCCATGAGTAGTCAATTCTGAGTATATTTTCATGTAGATCGAAATTGTAAGACCTTTTAGGTGTTTTGAGAACTCAGGAGTGGATTTTTAGGCCTTTCATTTATGGAGAGGTTCTTTATATGGTAAGTGTATCAATTGTCTTTTAAGAGTGATACCTAATCTGAGATGATCCATGAGCTATCTCTCATGACTGATGCATTCATGGATTATCCCTAGAGGATCTATCCCTTGTGATATCTTCCCTTCTAGCCTAAGTGGATGAGAAACTAGATGTTCCTGAGGATCCCGTGTAGGATTCCTCTATTTATGTGTTGACCTAGAGGATCCCATGTTGGATTCCACTATCTTCTTCTTGTACCAAGGATCTTATGAGGTATGAATTTTATTATGTGATAGCCTAGGGATACCCTTGTAGGATCACTTCACTTGTATACCATTCAGAGGATCCTGTGTAGGACGTCTCTGCCTTCTTATATGGTTATAGAGGGTCCCCTGTAGAACGTCTTCACATATGTGTTGTTCTGAGGATTACAAGTAGGATGCCTCTTCTTTCTTACCCTTCAAGGGTCCCATGTAGTATTCCTCCTTTTACCTTTTAAGTTAAGTATCCCAAGTTGTATGCCTTCACTTATGTATAGACCTCAAGGATCCCAAGTAGGAATCCTTTTTTGTGTTTGTTTTGAGGGACCTAAAGGGTGACCCATCATTTTAATGACCCCGAGTTAGTATATCGAGTCTGGGTAGAGATGGTAGTAGGTGTCATCTTTTAACCCATGCCAAACTTGAACGTCCATGGGGTTGTAGCTGTAGTGTTGGGTTTAGGCATTCAACCACCCTCACTCTTTATTTATGGTTTCAGATGTTTATTGAGGATGCAACGATGTTTACCAGAGGTGCTTCCTGGTGGGTGGATGTTGAGCCTAACATGAGGCATCATTCATTCTCTTGGGATTCCTATAAATTCTTCTTAGGATCCATATTTATTTTTGGGTTGCCCAGACATGCTTATGTGGGATTTAGATTTTAATTCATGTTATTTCAGATATTGATTAGAATACCCATAGGTACTACCTAGGAACTATCTATTGAGTATTATTATATATTTTATTATTATATTATTGGAAAAACTATAGGATTTTCCTAGTATCCAGTTGTTGATCCTTATGTGATGTTTGTAGAATTCCTTGAGTGATACTTGGATTCCCTATTGTAGGGATGTATTGGATGAAATCATAGGCTAGATGATATGTGGTGGGGATGTTTATCCTATCCTAGGAATATGATATATGGTGGGGATTATTATGATCTCCTTAGCCTATGATAGGGATTACCACACTCTACCTGATTAGTTACTTGACCGCAGTGCTGGACATGGCATTCCATATCATCAAATTCTTGGAATGATTACGCTATTCCAGATGATAGAGATGATTATGCTCCCCCTTATTAGAGATTCAAGGGGTGTTTCATGGCATCTAAATGGTGAGTTCTCTTAGAGATATCCTAAGGGTAAGACCCTTAGGGACTATCTGTGTTCTGAATGTCATGACCGCCTACAGACTGGGACCTTGGGCTTGGACATTAAACTGAATTTTAATGGCCTGGGTAGTATGGAATCAAGCTCAATGACCATTTATAGGATGTCTGGATGTAATCCATAGAATCCTTCTTTATAAGAATGACCATCGATATAAAAATCCTTATTTACAGTGATTGGAGGAAATTATGGGTGAACCTAGGTATAGGATAAGTATCCCCCTATGGTGACATATCTTTCTGAGAGAAATTTATAGAATTGGCCAAATCAAGTACATATATATTGGGATTATGGATCTAGTGATCAAATTAATGATACATGGATTAAGTGGCATGACATCTAGCTCAATGAACTTGCATACGATGTCCAGGTGATCAGTATTATGAACCCAAGGATTGACTATTGATTGGTTTTATGTTGTTTCTTTCAAATACTCATTAATATTAATATTTATGTATATATGTATAGGTATGGAACTATACATATATATGTATATAGATATGAAAATCCATTGTGGAACTTTCCTAGTTGAACATGATTACAGACCCAGGGGTTGACTATGGTTTCATGCTCATTATTTTTACTTATCTTTTTAGTTTCATATCAGCTAGGTTGAGTAGGTTTATTTTTCATACAATTTTAGTAGAATGTTATTAGTTCCTCATCGGGGTTGCCTAATGATATTATGTATCACCCCTGCATGTTCACCTCAGTGTATGTGTGGAAATTATGTCTTCTTTTTAAGTTGAGAATGGTTTTAATGGTGGATAAGGCTAAGTTCTAGGGTTTCATGATCGAGTGGAGGTACTCGAGTGAGTTATTCTGATCAGGTTGGTGCAGTTCAACAGTGTTTGGAGACTGGGTATGTGGTCTAGCTCAAAGTTAGTAGTAGAGCCCAATAATTTTATTTTAGTTTCTTTTATATTTATATATTTTTATGGTCAACCCAGTGGGGGACCAGTTTTGTATGTATTGCATAGTTGTTCTAACTTTTATAGCTTTTTCATTTACTATTATAGAATATTCTATTTCAATTTTTTTACTCCTTCCTCACTCTATTTACTTTATGTTGTGTATGATACTTAGCTATTTCTATTGTTTCTTACTACGATACAATGGAATAGACTCCCCACTATCACACCCTAGGCCCGACTAGGTTGACCAGTTTTGTATGTATTTCATAGTTGTTATGACTTTTATAGATTTTTTTATTTACTATTACAACCTATTTTATTTCAATTTATTTACTACTTCTGCACTCTGTTTACTTTCTTTTGTGTATGATACCTAGATATTCCTACTGTTTTCTTACACTAATACGATGGAATAGTCTCCCCACTATCACACCCTAGTCCCTTCCTGCTAGTCGGCAAACTCTGGTGTACGGGGAGGTGCACCTTAGGCCTCATAACCCACTATCTCTAGGCACCATTTCAGTGGAATCCTTGATAGGTTGTAAGATCATTCATCTCCATTAAATATAATTAAGCATAATGAGAAAGAATATAATTGTTTTAAAGGAAGAATAAATTTGGTTAATAAGGGTAATTTTCTTGAATTTAATTTTGAAAAAGAAGGTGTTATGATATTTGGAAAGAGGTTATGTGTTCCGAGTAATCCCTATTTGAAGAAATAATTGTTAAGTGAAGCTCATAACTCTTTATTCACTATTTATCTTGGAATCACTAAGAAGTATAGAGACCTTAAATAATATTATTAGTGGGAGTGAATGAATAATGATATTTATTATTTTACCCTGAAATGTTTGACTTTTCAACTGGTTAAATATGAGTAAAAACTATTGAAAGGGATTATTTATCCTTTTCTAGTGCCTAAATAGAAATGATAGAATATATCCATGAATTTTATTATGGTACTAAAAAATTAATCTCAAGGTAATTATGAGATTCTTATTATTTTTGATCAATTAACTATTTTTTTAAATATCTTTCTATTTAAGATAGAATGAATTTCGATCAAATTTATAGACTTTACCTTAAAGAGATAGTCATATTATATAGAGTCCCTCTCTCTATAGTATCTGATCATGATATCATATTTACTTTTATGTTTTGGAAATCATTTCAAAATTTATTGGATACTAAATTAAATTTCAATATATCTTTTCATCCTCAATCTAATGGACATTAAAAGTGAACAATTTATACTTTGTAGGATATGATTTGGGCTTTCTCATTAGATTATAAAGGAAATTGGGATCATCATCTCTCTTTATTGATATTTTCTTATAATAACAGTTTCCATTTAAGTATAAAAATGAAACCATATGAAGAATTATATGGAAAGAGTTTTTGGACTCTAGTATGTTGGGACAAAGTTAGTGAAATAAAGTCATTGGGAGATGAACTGGTAGAAGAAATGGTTGACAATATAATGATAATTTGAAAAAACATGAGGAAATCTTAGAGTAGGTAGAAGATTTATGTAGATAACAATATTAAATATATTTTATTTGAGGTAGGTGATCATGAATTTCTTAAAATATCTCTTTGGAAAGTTGTTATTTTTTTCAAAAATTAATGTTAATACCATAATTTATTATCCCATATGAAATTTCAGAAAAATTGGTATCAAATGCTTATCGAGTATTCTTCCCCCTGAGTTTATCTCAGGTACATGATGTGTTTTATGTTTATTTTTTAAGGAAATATATACCTAATGAATCTCATGTTTTGAGCCCTAAGATGGTATAGTTGGAAGAGAATCATTCCTATAAGGAAATGCCAAAGAAAATTCTAGACCACATAGAGTATATTTTACATAATAAGGTAACTTACCTGGTTAAAGTTGTTTGGAAGAACCACATGATTTATGAAGCAACATGGGAACCGAAAAAAGTTACGAGGAAAAAATATCCCATCTTGTTTAAGTGATGAATAAAATTGTGAGGGTTCAATTTATTTAAAGAGGGAAGAATTTGAAAAACCAAGTAATTTTAGGTCTCATTAATATTCATGATTAGATTTTATGGATTCACATTCATTACAATAATTTTATAGTATTTTTCACATCGAAAAAGTAATAGTTTTATTATAACTAAATTATTTTCCATTTATTATATGGTTTTGTTTAAAATTTAAAATTATAAATTTTAGAAATTGAATTTAATAAAATTTAAATAATTTTTTATATCATCACATGAAATATATATTATGCTTAATGTTTTATATTTTTCTGAAAAAATTAATTTTGAGGTGAATAGTGAAAAATAATGATTTTTATAAAAACATTAATTTATTTTCAATTATTTAAAAATTAAAATTCTATTTTGGATAGGTTTTAAAGAAATTTTAGTATCATTTTAAGAAAAATAATCTAGTTAATTCCAAAGGAACCAATATTATTCTTGATTTTGGTATAAATTCTTTTTTAGGCTTAAAAACAAATTTTCATAAAAAAATGTTTTTTATTATGTTTTGTGAACTTATATTAAAATTAGTTTCTTATAATTATAGAAATTTAATATTAAAAAATGTATTGAATACTTATAATGACTATTTTTAAAAATTTGATGAGGTAAATTTCATTTTTTGTCTTAATAAATAGTAACCATGTTACAAAATTATCATCGCGGTAAAGGGTAAAATTGGTTAATTAAGGTTGAAGCTAAGTGATAAGGTCAAAAAATATCATATTAAATAATATTTTAAGGTATTATTTTGAAATATATCATCTTATCTAAATTTGATATATTTAGTTCCACTTTACGATGAATAAGACTTCATATTGTTTTAAAACTTTGAAAAATTACAAGACTGCCACCCACCGCACATATAAAAGAGAATATACTATTTTATATTATTATCATATTTTTAGGGATTTAGATCAACCAATACCTCAAAAAAATACCTTAAAAAAATACATAAACCTGTATTATAGTTTCTTTTTTCACTAAATGACCATCCTATAGGGCTTAAGATGTAATCCAAATGAGGTTTTCCAAGGAAGAGGTATAAGTCTTAACCGAGGGTTTTCATGTTTATTTATTCTTTCACCTCTTTCAAAAATTATATAAAAATGATGATATGAGAAAATACGTATATTAAAATTATTTAAATGTTATTATGTTTATGGAACAAACATTTTCCATCTTCTTTTCTATCTTATGAGTAATGAAAACATCACTCATGCAGACGTGAGGACTTCCACCTCCACGAAGCGATGTGTTTTGTTTTTAATCACCACAAAAGGCTAGTTATTATGATGTATTTAATTAATATATATGATATTAATTACATAATTAGGATTCTATAAGGAAAATAGATTACTTAACTTCTTACTCTTTTGTCTTTTGGAAAATGATAACATCTCTCATGTGTATGTGTGGACTACCACCTCCTCGAAGCGATGTGAGTGATTTTCATGTATTTATATCATGAATGGTTATAAAATTGTATTTAATATATAAAAATGATAATTATTTCATTATTAGTATTCTTTATATGATGTAATGATGATCCATTTAACCATGTTCAACATCCTGAAGTTTTTTTGGATTATGAATCAATAGTCCTCAAAATGTCTAACATGAACTTCACTAATTTAGTAACTATATAAAACATGGTAATAAATGAAATAAAAGGTTTATTAATAATTTAATATAATATAAAAAGGTTCTTAATCCAGCAAATAATTATATAATTTTATTATATAGGAGTTAAAGTATATAGGTGGTGACTCAGACACGATGTAATGGATTTTTTTAAACCTTATTTTAAAAGTTTTTAAGATTTTTCTAATCATTTTACTCTATATACATGTTTATCAAAATGTTACAAATATGTTCTTAATATATTTAAATTAATGTTAAAATTAATTTGAAACACATTTTACTTTCTTTATGGAGGTTTTAAAATAAATTTTTTAACATTTTCCAAGCGGGTTATTTTTGACTTTTTTACAAAATTGTGAAAGGAATATTTTTTTAACATATACAGCATGAGGGGAATTTCCAATGATCATGACTGTTATTATTTAATAATATTCCTATATAAGTTTTTATGGTTTTTCAAAATAATATTCTATTTCCTGTTCTTATAAGAATTTTTATTTAAAATTTTTTCAAAGAAAAAACTATTTTTATCCTTATTTTTACATAAAGCCGAAAAGTGATTCTACATATGTGTTAAAAAGAATAATTTATGAGATTTTATGATGGAAGTATAACTTTTTATATGTTTTATATTTTTTATGGTCCTTGGATGTTTTTAAAGGTTATGGGTGAGACCGATATATCTCTCCAATGCATTGGGTATTGATTTTTGTTCTCTCGGGAATACATGTTGGAATTAACTGAGTAGGTTATTCCATTTGTAATAGTTCTTGTATGAGTGATTGTAAGAGTTGAATGAAAATGATGTCCCAAAGTACCTATATGACTATTCTATTATTGAAAATGAGTTTTCATGGAATTATATTTATTTCATAAGGTAATCTAATGAGATTATATTTAAAGTAAAGTCTATTCTCCCTTTAAAGGTGAACAATGTGTTTTTTCAAGAATTTTTTTTCATGAGTACCCATGTTTTACAAGAAATAATCATGAATAAAATTTTCCTTAATTCTTGATTATGATATGTTTTATGAAAATATTTGGGAAGTTAAGTTAATTTATTGAGTAAGTAAATGATTATTTGATCTCAAGATTAATTATATAAAGTACATTTTATGGGATTTCATGATTTTCAAAATAGACTAAAGAATTTACTTCTTTTTGTATCCCTTACTGATATTTTTGTACTCATCCCAAGTTTTAAAATGTTTTTCATAGGGCCAAAGGATGATTAAGAACTATAAAAGTTTATATCTTTCTATAATGGGGATTCATATTAAAAGAAGCGAACATGTTTTAGAGAATGCGTTTTGAATAAAATAAGAGTTTAAATTTAAGAATATTGTTTTTGTGGAAAAAGTGGATAATTAGTGGAAATTTTCACATTGTTTTGTAGAGGTTTTATATGTAATAGTTTTCCCTAATTCTCTAAAACTATAAACCTAAAATATCCTACAAATTTAATAAAATTTATTTCTTACTATTAAACTCATAATTATGGGTTGATTAAGGCACATGTCATTATAATTTATTTCCAGATCACTTTGGATCATATGTTCATCTGATACACCTACCTCTATATGGGTATTATGAGAATGATAATGAATATAGTTGGATTTATTTATGTCTTGGATATCTATATAGAGAATTGTTTAGGGAATGATATATAGAAGCTAAGGAGATGACCAATTGTTACTCGTTATTACACATGTGATCATGGAATTGATTCTATACACTTGCACCTTGGTTTGTGATTTATTTAAATACTGATGCATTGAATATGTAACATTTATCTCATAGGTATTTTAAAACTTTAATACACACTTTTATTATAGCCACATATACCATTTATATAATTGAATAAATCTTGTTACTTACAATTTATAGACAGAGCTACTCTAAGACACACACACACACACACACATATAACCCATCACATTCCATTTAATATTATAATATACTATTTGATTATATTATAATTGATAAGGTGTGTGTATGTAACTGTTTATATAATTATTTGTTCATTGTTTAATAAATTGACCAAGTTTATTTTTCTTTATATAAATTTATTGGATTCCATTTACATGCGAGCTTGTTGAATATATCCCATATTACTATACATAGAGGTTGCATCATTGTACTATTATGGTTCCAAAAATCCATTTTTGTATTTTTGAGTGGTAATAAATTGATAGGGTCATGATATAGTTCGAGTATCAATAGTCGATTTTGGAACCTACAAGGTGAGTTATAGAGGTGAATTGTATATAGCTTATAGGAAATAAGGATCAAGATTTTCAAATTATTCATGAGCCATATATATCCATGTGGTATTAAAATGAGTAGTTTTTTTACAGGATATCATGGAGTAATCCACCATCATGGCCCCCATTCTGTGTACATTCCCTAGTATATTCAAGTGACCATATGGTTTATCAGTCAATTTGGAAGGTCATTCAATGGTAATTTAAATTTACCACACTTCTAAATTTTTATTAATAGTTTTTTATTATATTAAAATATTTTTATCATTTTAATACCTTTTTCTAGTTTTAAGGGATTGATCATGTTTGTGATATGATCACACCCGAGATATGAGATACATTTAGTTTTGATGAGTTGGATATATTCTTCATTCGATGATATATGCACTACATAATGTAGAGAGAATCTATCTACGGTATACAAATTATCCTTGACCACATCCCAAAACAACTTAAGATATTCTTTATCCATCAAACACTAATGAGGAATGACCTTCACATCGACATCATCGATGGAATTCCACTACTCAAAAGAATACAGATGTTGGTAATACTTTTTTCTTAGTAACCGATCGAACCTTCCTTATCATACATAGTTCTAATCGAGACATAGTTCCATATTCGTTGGATCGGGGCATTTATTGGGGGTTCCCACTTAGTTATTTTCCTATCCCTCATCCAAATACCTTCTAATTACATAGACAACACTTGAGTGGATGGGAGGATAGTTTGAGTTTTGTCATGACCCAAACAATCGGGGGCCGCCTAGCCAATGGTAAGCTGATTGTAACACCCTAAACCCACCTCCAATAGGTCATGGGATGAAAATTATCACTGAGTAGGCATACCACTCACATGGGAGGCCCTATAATAAGGTACCTACACACACATCTTTAAACATCACTATAATGTGTAAAGTAAAGATAGAACTAATACCCAAAATATTAATGTGTAAGAACCCAATTTTTCACTCAAGTATGGTTCCTTTTAATTTTTGCTTTAATATCTTGTAAGTTTTATTTTGGAATAGACTCTAAAGCCAGGTCGTAGGCCAGTTGGGATGTTTTTGGGAAGGAAGAGGTAATAGGGTTGTATCCAGGTTGAAAGACAATTACATGCCATGTAATTGTGATACATGATGTGTATCCAATACATGATGTGTAATGTCCCGAGAAGACCAGTTATCACAGTGTAAGGGTTTTTTCTAGAATGAAAGACCATGATATTTACATGAGGTGTAAATAATTTACACATCATGTAAATTCCCAAGAAGTTTTTTCAAAAAAAGTGGCAAGGTCCTGATTTTGAGATAGAACCTCACCCCCTCCTCTCTCTCTCATAGGATCACACTAAGGAGCCTTAAGGTAGGTTCTTCTACTGTTCCTCCATCTGGACTCCAATTTCATATCTGTCTATCATGTTAGAAGCACACCAGTAAGTTCATCAGTCCTTTAGCACCATTCTCTATTTATCTCAATATCTTTTGCACTATTTTTGTGCATCGTCTTATGACCTATTCTCAGGGAGTTCATCTGTTCTTCAATTTCTCTTGATATAGGCCAAACAAAGGGCCGATAATAGATAAGGAGAGTAATATGAGATTAATCTAGGTGGTATACTAAATATTCCTTCAAGTATTTATTTTTTATAATATGTGATATATTTTGCATGTTAGTTTCACGATGTGTTTCCCCTAAATTGTGTCTACCTTGGATTGGTTGTCATACTTGGAACTAAATGACTTTTCATAACCCAAATACCTGTTGAGATTTACAGACTTTTAGTGAGCCATGCCTTTGAGTATTCCCTCCATATGACTAATTGGAATTCAAGATATTGTACCCAAAACACCTTTGGTGTGTTCATTTATACTCCAAAATGTTAATACCATATTAATAGTGGATGGATGTAGTGGAATAGTAAGACTAACACCCTAGTCAATTATAATGAATAGAAATGAATGTGATTGGTACAACCACATCGCCCTTTTAAATGAAACAATGGTTACACCCTTGTTGATATTAAATGATAATGGATTATGAATTATAACATGGATCATATTAAATAAAATGGTTACTCATCTTTAATGATGTGTGGGAATAACAACCCTTTATAATTATAGTAAATGGGTATAATGACCCTTAAGCATGTTGTATATAAATGGGAATGACATACCTTATTCCTAATACTAAATGGGAAAGATGACCCTTTATATATATATATAGGCATAATGACCAATTTATATAAATGTGATACCAGGCATGATAAACCTTTATATATATATGATACTAGTATCCTGTCCCAATACTATGAAATGGGAATGACATCCCTACATGTGATATTGGTCATAGTGTCCCCTACTATTGTTATACCAGGCTTGGAGTCCCCTACTCTTGTGATATTGGGAATGGTGTCCCTATATGTGATATCAGGAATGGAATCCATATACTTTTAAACTAATAATGGAATCCTTATAATGTGATACTATTCATGGAATCCCTATATTGTGATACTGGGCATGGTTTCCCCTACTCTCATGATACTGGCCATTGCATCCCTTGATACTTATTTAGAGATATTCTAGAATGGGACAAATTTGGTAGTGTTAGACTGGTTTCTTTCAAGAACTATATCTGATCCATTTATAGTTGTTATTACTACTTTAATTTATTATATATGCACACTTCATGTTATATAAATAGACTTAATATTTATAGGAGTCATTGGTGGTGGCCTATTGAGTTTATCTCACACCCTCTCCGAGTTACCTATGTTACTCAGGAAGACTACATGATTTTAAGTGTATAAAATGAGAAGCATCCTATTATGGATGTGAGGCTTATTTCATGACTTAGGATGTGAGTTTGGTAGTTGATGAATGGGACAAAGCTCAGGATTCTTGGATAGTTTTTGTCAATTTGGTAACTTTTGTATATCATGTACTGTATTGACTTCCTAATTCCATGTATATATGTTGTCCATGATTTTTAGATACATGACATCATCATCCATCGTATATGTTTTAGTTTAATGCTTTTGAATATAATTTGCTACTTTGATGGTTGTACGTGCTTCTACTATGGTGGGTTACTGGTCCAGTTTTTATAGTGTATGCTTCTGCTATGTTATCTGTTTGCATATACTTCTTCTATTTATCTGTTACTACTTATCTATTGTGCTCCACTATGACATGAGGGAATATTCTCCCCATGAACACACCCTAGTCCCTCGCTACTATTCAACAAACTATAGAATATGGGGAGGTGTGCTTGAGGAAATGTGGCCCACTGGCTTGGTACACCATTTTGGAGGCTTTTGGATTGGGATGTCACAACATTCATATAACTAATCCCATATTAGAGTAATAAAAAATTATGGGACAGAGAAAGGGGTAAAATACAAGACCACCAAAAGTGAAAAAGAGTCTATGTGTAAGTAAAAGGAGACTGCTGTCAAGACACAACTTTTGGAACTTTTTTTGGTTCACCTAAAACTACTAAGATCCACCAACTCCTGGTCCTCGTAGGATCCCATTGAACATACTATCATATATACAAGACATGAAATGTGTGGTTTGAGCCAATTTAGGGGTAAGTATAAACATACATAGTAGGAAACCATGAAATCACCAAAGATAAAGCTTTTAGAGAGAAACAGATCAATATCACAAAGGAGAGTCAATAGGTCAGAAAAATGATAACAATAATAATCAGATATTCCAAAGATAGACATCTAGTCTCAAAGTAATGTCACACCCTCACTGCCAGCCTAGTATTCTATTTGAGGCTCCAAGATAAAGCTCATTTGAGAGAACTCGCTCCTCAGGTCTTGCTAAAACTGATGACGCTCATCTGGGAGGTCGTGAACTTCTAGAATCTCCATGAAGAGGTACAGACTAGAACTCATAATATGTTGATATAAAGGCATGGGATCACATACCGGTCTAATGGGGATACCTAACCCTATTTGTATTAACCCACTAGGATGGTGATCGAATGCCCTAAAAGTTGGTAAGTGATATTTGACCCAAAATATGGAATAATGATAGAAGATCACATCTCTAGCCGCACAAAGGGATACCTAACTCTATCTAGGACTAACTCATATAAGGGATTACTCATCCCATGTTTAGGATGGGATGCCTTGCTATATGATCATAGAGATGAACCAAGGGAACATACCCTACTAATAAAAAAATATACCAAAGGAAAAAGGGCCCCCAAATTTCCTTGGGAGGGTTACACTATGTGTATAGGTAATAAAATACATGTCCTAGATAGTCTTGACATGCTTGAGTCTGTTCCCATGCATGTTTCCTTCAACCCATGCACGTGTACTCTGGATATGCCTATGTATACTTTTCATTATTGTTCCTGTGTACCCCTATAGTACATTTCGGGTCTCTAATAAAGGATTAAACAACATGTGTAAAGTCACATGGCATGTGATATTTTTATCTACATGAAAACCCTATACACCTCTGAACGGGGACCACACGACTTGTGTTCTTCCGAACTACATGTTGTGTCATTCATAATTCTCCAAATTATCACATTCTTTATGTATATTCACCTACACCAACTAATTATTTTATTTAGAAACAAAATATGATAAGAAACTTAGATTTAAGGTTTATCAAACTCTGATAATCACTAATGGATAGATTTTAGCCGCTCATCCACCCAGGAATCATCCCCCATTACACTACATCACCAAATCACCCAAACTTGTGAACTGTATTCCTCATACCCATCATCGAATCTTCCATCATTATCATAGTACATTGATCATGCCTTCCATCCCAAGTATGTACTCGAAAAAATGATTCATTGTGCTAATGTTTGATTACACAGTGATCGATTTCCAGGTATATTCTAACAACCAGTCAAAAAAATACTGATGATGACTGCTCGGAGAAAGTGGGGAGAAAATAATGAAACACCAAAAGTGAGGTAATGAATGTAGAATTTTTTTTGGGTTGACATTGGATTTTTTATAGATAAATAAATGAATAAAGAATGATAAATACAGATCAATAAAACATAATTCCAATAATAAAATCTATCAACCATAAATCACACTCTTATCCATGAATTAATTCACTAAATGAATCAATTCATGTTCAACTTGAGAGAATAAAATAAGGGGATTAATCCAATAAAAACAAAACCCTACCTCAAACAAGGATTGATCATTACTGAAGAATGATTCCATTTTATTGTCATTGGTGAGATCCAATAACTTAGATGGTGATGAAATACTCCTTAATACTAATAATCAATCCATGATCTTGTTGTTATCTTCCAAAGATCTCCACCATTATCCCATCTGAATCTCTAGGGTTATGTGGATAACCCTAGTATTTTCCCATAACTGATTTTATAAAGGGGGTATTAGGTTACAATCATTTAATAAAGAATAAATCGTTAAACTAATTCTTTTTATTATTATTATTATTATTATCATGAATGTTTATAAACAAAACACCAGACACATAGAAAGTTTATATAACAATTTGGGTAAATACCACATTATGGATTTCATAGAGGTATTGGTTTTCGAATCCAAAACATTATTTGAGGTATATTCCATTGTTTCAAAAAAAATGTTCCTGTGAAATATATTATATTTAATATTTTTTTATCATATCAACACCGAGTCTCCACAGAACTCAAAATCACACACAAACTCCACACCTAACTCAAAAAATATTGTAAAGTTTTATAAGGAAGAAATAAATTAATTACATTCTCACCACCTCAGGGCTTTATATATTGAAAGAGAAAAAATACTATTTATAAATGTGAGGGTATTGATCTATCATTATGATCTCCTTCCCTAGGATCTATCCTAGAGGTTCTTATGCTACTATAAAAAACATACTAGGGGAATATCTCACCCATTAAGTATCTTCTCCTTTCAATACTCAATATCTACTGAGTAATCTATGAAGGTAACTCCATCCTTGATGCCCAGCTCACCCCAGTCAATAACATGTGATGGTACACACTTCCTCAATTGTGACACATGGAAGAAATCATGCACCTAGTCTATCTACAGTGGTAGGTCCAAGTGATACACCACCTCACCAACCCTAAATAATAATTGAAAAGGGGAAATGAATTTTTTACATATTTTTTATCCCCAACCAAACCTCCACAATCCTATATGAGGTGAGACCTTCATGAACACATGGTCTCACTCACAAAACTCCAAAGGCCTTATTCATTAGTCCATATAAGATTTATAATAGCTTTGGGTAGTCCTCATCTTCTCCTAATTGATATGGAACTTCAATATCATTGCTCAAACCAGTTTTAGGCCCATGAGGAATGACTCTCCTATATCAGTCTAGCATAATAGTGACCTGTAGGGTCTCCTGTAAAAATATTTGATTGGTTCTATATTGATAGTGGAGTGGTATCTATTGTTGAACATAAACTATATCAAGGGTAGATGATCCTAAAAGTTATGGATAAATTATAACGTGAAATCCTGAGGGATGTCCTCTATAACTTCAATGGAATGCTCTGTTTGGCCATTTTTATAGGGGTGCAATTTCATGCTCAAACAAAACTATTTCCTAAATACCTCCTACAATACTCTCCCTAATCAGGATGTTAAAATAGAATCATGGTCTTAAATTATCATCAAGGGAACTACATGAAGTCTTATTATCTCTGGCACATAAAGGCATCCCAATATCTCTACTGAACTTTACTCTCAAGTGGCTAGGGAGTGGGATGACTTGGTGAGTCATTCCACAATCAACCAGATAACATTATAAAATCTAGATTATCATGGAAGTCCTATCAATAATTCCATGGAGATTCCATCCCACTTATACTCCAGCACCTCAAGGGGTTGACCCAAACCAACTATAACCTAGTGATCAGCCATCACCTACTATAAAGTGAGGAATTGAGAGATAAACTCAACTACACACCAATTTATCCTTGGGAACCAGAACTGAAACCAAAGGTCTTGGTATATGTTTTTCACTTCTAGATATACTGCTAAGGGGGATGTATGAAACTCCCTCAACACCTCCTCTCATAGTGTGACTGGTACCATCATCTTCCCTCAGAAAAGGATGAAACACTCCCCACCTTTAGAAAATCTATCAGGAGAATGTCCAATAGATATTTGAGAATGCAAGGTCTTTTAATCAATATCTCTAAGATGAGCCTCTCTAACACACCAAAGAAGAAAAGGGGTAACAACCATCGAATGTAGGTAAGCTTCACCATTCTTATATACTAAGGAAAACTGTAATGAGGCCAACTACTAAGATTCCTCACTCAATAACTTTGAGAAAGACCTTCCACTGAGGGAATATAATACCAATTTCCACTTTTTTGGAGTATAGACCATCTAAAAGTCATACTAAAGGGACTATAACCATCTAGTCTACCTCAAGTTAATATATTTCTTTGAAAATATATACCATAGAATCTTGTTATCATAATTGATGATAAATCACTCTCCAATAAGGTATTATCACCACATATTCAGGGTGAATACCACTACAATTATCTCTAGATCATGGGCCTCATAGTTATGCTCATGGGGTCTTAGCTGTTGGGACCCATAATAAATCACCATATAAAACTATATTAGAATGCATCCAAGCCCAATTCTGGAATAATTGTAAAACAAAACATACTTAACACCCTCCTTTAACAGTCTCAAGATGGGGGATCTCATAAAACTCTTCTATAAATCTTGAAAATCCTACTATCATCTCTTTTTATACATAAAAGGATACCGTTTTTGATTCAATGAATTTTGGGGTATTGAAATCCTTGAGAAACTGGCCACAAATTTCGGATAGTATCCTTCAAAACCAAGGAAACTTTTTAGCTAAGTGATTCTCTTGGGTGGATCCCAATCTAGAACTGGATAAAATTTTCTAGGGTATACTGATACTCCCTTTTCTAAGATAAAATTTCCAAATAATTGGACTACTCAAATCCATAACTAACACTTCAAGAGTTTCCCATAAATTTGGTTCTCTCAGAGTATTTCTAGAACCATCCTCAAATGTATCGTGTGCTCCTCCTTTGAACTCGAGTACACATGGATATCTTCAATGAAGACTACCAAAAACTAGTCTAAGAAGTTATGAATGATCTGGTTCATGATTTATATGCACACTATTAGGGACTTATTCATGTATAAGGGTGTAAAAAACATTCATAGTGACTAAAAAAACACAAAAATTTCATCTTCAAGATATCTTCCTCTCAAACATGGAGCTGGTGATAACTCGACCCGAGTTCAATCTTTGAGAACCACCTCACCCCTTTCAACTAGTTTAAGAGTTTATCTATTCTAAAAAGTGGATAAATATTCTTGATAGTCACCTAATTTAGGTGTCGATAATATATACATAGCCTTAAGGTACCATCCAACTTCTTTGTGAACAACACTAGGGTTTCCAAGATGGACACACTAGGTCTAATAAATCCCTTTCTCTGTAAATCCTCCAACCGATCCTTCATATCTTAAATCTCTATGGGGTCCATCTGACATGCTAGTGTATATATAGGGGTATTCCTTGTGTGTAATTCTATGAAAAAAATTAATCTCTTGATGGGGAGGTAATCCTAAAACGTCCTCAGAAAAGACGTCCTCATACTCCTCCACTACTATAGGAAACTAAAATTTTATAACATTTTTTGATCTAAGGTTAATACTAGAAAACTGAAGTGTAATCAGATATATCCTCCTGAATACAATCCCATCCAACTCTACCTATAATCCATTTTCACTGAAAAAGGAATACCTCATACCATCAACTCAAACAGACCACATCCTTCACCTAAAACAATCAATCTTTTCATGAATCATGGAGAGATATCCCATACATAGAATGAAGTCATAAATCCTAATCATGGCCATGAAAAGATCCCATAAAAATATATCACCTCCAAGAGTTAGGTCACACTATCGACATAAGTATGTGATAGAAAAATCTACCCCAATAAGAGTCTCTAATCGCAAGGGTTGGGCCAAAGCCTCCACTAGAATATTCAGATATCAAACAATGGATCTGAAAAGGAATTAGTGGGCCATAACTAAATATATTAATACTATATCTAAAGTAAATAAGTCACAAATGATACCTTGGATCATCCCTAGATCCTACGGGTTGTAATCCTCCACTTCTTATAGCTTCCCACATCCCTAACCACATACTCCTTGAGCCTATCATGAACCTCATAAGGTAGGTGGTCACAACAAATCAAAATGTTGACCACCTCCATATTTTCTCCTATCCCCTCTACTAAATTTTCCACCACAAATACCTCCCTAATCAAACCATTACCTCTACTTAGTTGGCCCATATAACATCTTCCTATTTACCACACAATGTGATGATAAATCCCTCACAATATTTTCTCATCCATCACAAGAGTAGAATCACCTCTCCCTTTTTTAATTGAAACCATACTAAGCACCCCTATGTGGTAGAACCTCTATCTCAAGACTATCTCCAAAGATTCCCCACACAACTAGATCCCTATTTTAATTATCAACTACTAGCTGCTAAAGTCTCAGCTCTAGGGTACCCATTGCCAAAACTGACTCTTAACATTCTCTTAGTCAAAAAGCTCTCCAAGACCAAGGAAGAATATAGTACTTCATCATAAGTAGGGATACAAAGAGATACCATGCCATCCCATATATCTCATTAAAGGAAAAACTCGATGGTCTGTTCTTAAAAGTATGCATCAAGAACCATTTTTATGGAGTACCATGAGAGGTTAGTGAAACTTGATGCATGTAACGACAAAAAAATTTTATCAATGGAATTTCTACCTTATTATAGTAATTTCATAGAGTATTAATCACATAAAATCACTTAAATACCATAATAACAACTTTATAAATGAATAATTAATTAAATAAGAAGTATTTCTTGAAGTTAAGGAACCAATACCGATGAAATAATAACTTGACCATAGGAATTGTAATATGACCCATATGAATAATAAACTGTCCAATGAATAGTATCCTCACCCATGAAAGTATAAATAAAATTTAGGCATATTATAAATGAATTCATGGTATAATTTTATCATAGACTAAGTAAATAAATGATTTGAAAATTAATAATTAAGTGTTGGAATTTTTGTAAGTCGTAAATATTTAATTATATTTTTAGGATTAATTTAATAATTTAAAAGAAGATTTATTTTGATAAAATATATTAATAAATTAATATTTTTATGAATTGTGATTTTAATATTATTTTATGAGACCTTAAGTAATTTTTCAAAGTGTTATAAAATCAGTTATAATTTTAAAATTTATAATTTTCAAGTAAATGATGATTTTAATTAAAAATTAAATTACTCATATATAGAAAATTATTTTCATAAAATGGATTTCAAAATTTAATTCTACACATCAAAAAATTTTAGGGTTAATTTTTGGTATTTTTCTAAAATACTTGAATTTTTTATGAATAGTAAAATACGATAATTAACAATAAAATCTAAATACATGAATTATGGAGTCATAGATAATGTAAGGTTGATGGAAGGCCAAAATATCAAACTATAATTCATTATTTTAATATATTTTGAGATAATTCTGAAACTATTCATAGTCTTGAGCAATAATAATAAACTAACGAATATAATAATGAGAAAATACCCCTCCCCTCCACTATAAATACTACCCCTCAACCCCCTCTTCTCCTCACACCTCTCAAGATTTGATCCTTGAAAAACTTCTACCCAATACTCTTCCATTTCCCCATACCCATGTCTTGTAAATTTTGGTCTCATAAAAATACCAAGACCTTTTCCCTACGGAGGTTCTCAAGGAGGATAAATTCAAGAGATAAATTTCTCTTTCTTTTTTTAATTTATTTTCAAGTTTTTTTATTTTTCTTCTCTCCTCAAATTACCTAATACAAATGTAATGGTAAATCCATAACCTTAAATATAATTTAATTATATCATGTTAATGGAATATACATCATTAAACTCCTCCCTCTCTCTCTTTTATTCAAAAAGAACCATCACCTGTGATGTGTCAATTTACCAACATTGTGGGTGATTCACTTTTATTTTCCTTCAAAACCATCAATTATTTTAATAAAACCATTATAATGGTTGAAAAATATTTTAAAAAATATTTTAAAACCCTATTTATGTTTTGGAACTAACATATATACATAATACTAAATGATAAAATAAAACGAGTTAGTTGTGATAAAAAAACCACCAAAATTAACCTAAAATGATCATCATTAAATTTTATCTAACAATTCATCATCATTACATATAAAAAAATTATTTATAAGGTCATTAAAAATTATATAAGATCATTTATAACATATAATAAAAATTCTGTATATTTATCCACATTTTACACTAACATCCATTCATGTATACAAGTGAATCGATCATGAAAACTAAGAAAACAAACACCCCCGAACGATAAAATTAAACTCTAACACTCATTGAAAAGCCAATAAATGAACTTAATAAAACCATAATTAATAAAATTTATGTATAAAAGGATATTTATTTTTTAATTAATGAATATAATGTTATTATATAGGATATTAAAGTGAAGAAAGCATTTAGATATAAGTTAAGGTGAATTCTCAAAACCAACTCTCTTTCTTTGGGTTTTACCTCTTTCACCCTATTTTCTATATGAATATTCCTTAAATAGAATTTCTTCATCATTATATTAAGTTTTATAGGATATACATGTTTTATACTGGAGTTTATGACAAACAGAATGTTTTCCAAAATAACTCTTCTTTAAAAAAACACACACCTTTTACTTCTCGAGTTTGTTTCTTCTTCACTAAAGGTTAATGATTATTATATCACGTAGGTTATTCCGTATTTCATTTGGGAACCCAATTGTTGTGAATTTATTCTTTATTAAATGAAAATCATTCATTTCCAAGGTTTTTTTTTCCAAGATTGATATACATTCTACGTGGAATGCATGATAATGTAAATTTTATGATGTGACAGGTGTGCCCAGAATTATATAGCACAATGTAAATGTTATGATGTGACAGGTGCTCTAGGAACTATATATCACTAGAATTCATTATTTAATGTGATATATATCATGAGAAAAGTAAAATATGTGTGGACATGAATCTATCTTTTTTCACAACTATGTGTGTTAGTTAACTACTAAGACAAGATGTTTCACTTTTATGCAATTCCATTTTCCATGCCTTTATCTAATGATTCCTCTCATAATTATGATGACGATGTGATGATCATTATAAACCCTTGTTATATTGTTTCATGTTATTATCTATCATCTTACTAGGATTCTATCTTACCCATTTCTTTTATTTATATTCTCAGGTGACTATTTTTACTAAGGAGAATCCATGGGGAAATAAGAAAATAGAGAAAAAGGAATTAAATAAATGTTTATGTTTTATTTTGTAAATGTCATGTATGGTCCTAATTTTCCCAAGACACTAAACCTTTTTATCCTGGTTAGGTAATGATTTTATTTTGTTTATCATTGAAATGATGTAATAGTAATGTAAGAAAAATAAGGGTCATTATAGTTGGTATTAGAGCTTGGTTTAGTTAATTTGGGAATTAGGATTAGAGAACCTTGGTGAAAACCCTTAGTTTGAGACTAAGTACATGTATGCACACAATAATATTTTATAAAAATAGGGATTCCATAAGATATTCCTTTAAATTTAATTTCATAAAGTAATAAATTATTTATTCATGAATTATTGACTTGTATTTTGTTCTAACCTTTTCTATTTTAGAAAATGGTGAGAATCAGGAGAAACCAAGCCAACAACCCATGCGAGGGGTAACACAAAGATTTATCGAATGACATACCCAATTCCTTGGGAGGTGGAGTTCAAAATTTTATAGTGATGCTTACCCATCTATCTCAGGTTAGGAACAATGAACTCAATAATGTGGAATGACCACCTTCACCTAAGAGGGAGAAACTGGCCATAGAGTATTTTATGTGGAAAAAACCACTGGAATTTAGTGGATATTCTAATCCACTAGTCACATAATAGTGGGTTAACTCAATGAAGAAGATACTTTATGCAATTAACTATTCTAATATGGAGAAGGTGACTATGTCCATTTACCATTTAGATGGAGAGGCTGCTCAATGGTGGGATTTGATTATGAACACCAAGCCGAAGGATGAAATTAAAGAGATGGAGTGGGAATACTTTAAGATAATGTTTATTAACAATTATTTCCCTATAACTTTTCAAAAAAAAATTTAGAGTGAATTCATGGAGCTAAATCAAAAGGAATTATAATCTATCACAGCCTATGAAGAAAATTTTACAAGGCTTTAAAGTAACTCTTTGGGTTGTATTATAAACAATGATAAAAAAATTGATAGATTTTTTAGTGATTTAAAACCACACCTTTGAAATGATCTATAAATTCGATACTTTGGGATATTTGAATAAGTTTTTTGATGTGCTCCCAAATTGGAGATGGATTTTGGAGAATGGTCCCTTGGCTATGGTGATAAGAAATGTAAGATAGAGTTTCAAGACGAAGGATCTAATGAGAAAGGTGGAAAGAAAAATAAACCACCCACATGTCAAAAATGCGGGAAGAAACATCATGTGAACTAACTCAAAGGGACGGAGAAATGATTCAAGTGTGGGATAGAATTCCACCAAGCTCATGAATATCAAAAATATATGAGGAAGTAGGGTAATGTGGTGGAGGAAAAGATAGAACCACCCATGGTTCAATGCTACAACTATAGGGAGAAAGAGAACTATGCATGCTAGTGCACTAAACCTCAAGTCCTTAAGGCTAATTAAAATTATTAAACACCAATGTGACCCAAGTGTTGGACTCTTATCCTATTCGCATATGTGGGAATATTCTTGCAGCGAATCTTATGATAGTAACCTTGGTAAAATTTGAAGATATAATGGGATTGGATTGGCTCTTTTTATTTGAGCACATATAAACTTTTGGGAAAATGAAATATCTATTCATATTCCAAACCATCCCATGATCCTCTACAAATTCAATGAAGATCATGAATATCCTTTGGAAAATCCTTCAACGGTGTGGGTGTTGATTCCCTATGAAGAATCATACCTCGCTTAAATGGTTGAGTCAAAGGAAGGTATTAATGTAGGGGAAATTCCCATTGTGAGGGAATACAATGATGTATTTCTTAGAGAGTTACCCGGACTTCCCCTAGATAATGAGGTAGATTTCTCAATGTAACCAATACCTAGAGATACTCCTATCTCAAAGTGTCCCTATAGGATGTATCCTATCAAACTGGAGGAGTTAAATAAGCAGTTGAAAGAGCATTTGGACAAATGGTTCATACACCATAGAGCATCACCTTGGGTTGCGCTAGTGCTCTTTTTCAAGAAGAAGGATGGATCAATGTGACTATGTATCAATTATCTAGAAATAAAAAAAGATCACCATAAATAAAAAGTATCATTCTCCAAGGATTGATAACTTATTTGATTATCTACAAGGAGCTCAGTACTTATCAAAGGAGGATCTTCATTCTGGATATCATTAGTTAAAGGTTAATAAGGAAGATATTCATAAGATTGTCCATACAAGGTATGAGAACTATGAGTTTTTGGTGATTCCCTTCAGACTTACCAATACCCCTTCAATCTTCATGGATTTGATTAATAGAGTCTCTAGAAATTACCTCAACAAAATTTTGGTAGTGTTTATTGATGATATTATCATCTAATACAAGGGAAAGAAGGAACATTAAGGACATATAAGGATTGTGTTCGTGAAATTAAGGAGGGAGAAATTGAATTCCATGTTTAGAAAGTGTGACTTTTGGATGAAGAAACTCACATTCTAGCGACATGTGATCACAAGTGAGGGAATTTCAATAGACCCTTAAAAAAGGCAATTGAGGAATGTCCCTGACCCTCTTGTGTCATGAAAATTCATAGTTTTCTTGGATTATATGGGTATGACTGACGTTTTTTGAAAAAATTATCACGAATGTAAATCCTAAAAACTAAGATAACAAGTAATGAGATAATGTATGTCTAGATGGAAGAATGTGAGGAAAGCTTCAAGGAGCTAAAGAAGAGGATGATCAGTGCGTATGTACTCACATTTCCAAAAAGTGGATAAAATTTTGTGATATACAATGATGATTCAAAGAAAGTGTTAGGTTGTTTTATAATGTAAAATGATAATTTGATAGCCTACACCTCATGATAGTATAAGATCCACAAGGAGAACTACCTGAAACATGATCTAGAGTTAGCAGCTAAGATTTTTTCCTTGAAAATATGGTGGCACTGCCTCTATAGAGAGAAATGTGACATATATACTGATCACAAGATCCTAAAGTATATATTCAAACAAAAGGATCTCATCATGCATCAAAGGATATAGTAAGAGCTAGTAAAAGATTATGATTTCTCTATTCACTATCATCATGAAAAGGAAAACAAGTTAGATAATGCTCTTAGCAGAAAATAACCTACTACTTTATCCATGTTGCACATTGAGAAAGACCATATCTTCATGGATATTCAAAGGATGGATTTTTAAATCATAAATACATAGAATACATCCTACCTTTCCAGAATTATTGTCCAACCATCTATCCAAGAGAAGATTATGGAGGCATAAAGGGATGATCCAGAGTTACAAAAGAAGGTGAATGCAGTAAAGTAATGGAAACTATAAGAGTTACATATCAATGATGATGGTGTGATTCAGTTTGGAACAAGACTTTATGTGACTTCATCACCAGAGATAATGAGGGAGCTATTTGATAATGCACATAGCTCACCTTTCTCCATTCATCTTGGAAGTACTAAGATGTACCGTGATCTCCAGAAACAATTATAATGGCATAACATGAAGAAGGATATTGCTGAGTATATCTTAAGGTTATTTATATGTTAGAAAGCTAAATCCGAGCAACAGAAGTCCAAACATATTATGCAACCATTGCCTATACCCATGTGGAAATGAGAGAATGTCACTATGGACTTTGTCACAGGTCTCCCGAAGACATCAAAAGAAAATAATGTGATATGGGTTGTGGTGGAAAAAATCACTAAGACTGCCCACTTTATCTCTATTAAAGAAGATCTATCACTTGAATAAATTACAAAGATATATTTGAAGGAAGTGGTGAGACTGTATGGGGTTCCACTGTCGATCTCTCGATGCATGTAACAACCCAAAATTTTATCAATGGAATTTATCACTTCTTATAGTAATGTAATATATCACAAATAACATAAAATCACTTATAGACCATAATATAAACTTTATAAATGATGAATTAATCAAATAAGAAGTATTTATAGAATTTAAAAGAACAAATACAGATGAAATAGTAACCTAACCTTAGGAATAGTAATATGATCCTTATGAATAATAAACTGACCAATGAATTATAGGATCACCCATGAACGTATAAATAAAATTTTGGCATATTATAAATTAAAGTATGGTATAATTATATAATAGTCTAAGTAAATAAATGTTTTTAAAATTATTAATTAAGTGTTGGAATTTTTGTAAGTCATAAATATTTAATTAGATTTTTATTATTAATTTAATAATTTATAATAAAATTTATTTTCATAAATTGTATTCATAAATTAATATTTTTATGACTTATGATTTTAATATAATTTTATAAGACCTTAGGTAAATTTTTAAAGTGTTTTAAAATCAGTAATAATTTTTATATATGTATTTTCCAAGTAAATGATTATTTTAATTAAAAATAAAATTACTCATACATAAAAAATTATTTTCATAAAATGAAGTTCATTTTTGAATTCTACATGTTGAAAAATGGTTAGGGTGAATTTTTTTGATTTTTATAAAATATTTGAATTTTTTATGAATAGTAAAACACGATAATTTTCAATAAATGCTAAATACATGAATTATAGAGTAATAGATGATGTAAGGATGATATAAGCCCAAAATATCAAAATATCCTTTATTATTTTAATATATTTATATATAATTCTTAAACTATTCACATTCTTGAGCTAAAATAATAAACTAGTGAATATAATAATGAAAAAATACCACTCACCTCCACTATAAATACCACCCTCACCCCCTCTTCTCCTCACACCTCTCAAGCTTTTATACTTGCCAAAATTATTCCCAATAATCTTCCCTATACCCTTGCACATGTTCAATATCTCCTTGTCTCATCAAAAGACCAAAACCTTTTCTCTAAGGAGGTTCTCAAGGAAGAGAAATTCCAGAGGTAAATTCCTCTTTCTTTTTATTTTTAATTTCTTTTCAAGTTCTTTTATTTTTATTCTATCCTCACCTACCCCCATGAAAAAGGCATGATAACTCCAATACCTTATATATACAAAACTTATATCATGTTAATTTAAGATCCATGATAGATAAGTCCATAATTGATGGGATGGAGGAAGGAGTGGAGAAACTCTCGACCCTCAAAGGGGGTCGGGTTGACCTCATTCATCCGAGAAGTGTAAATATCTTCACATATGATTCTCATCACTATAAAACCTATAATATTCCAAAGGTTCCGACACAGGTTCATAAATTCAAAGTAAATAATTTCCCTTCCTTAGGGATCCCCATTGGATCTTTTTTCTTTCCAGAGAATCGTGTTGCGCAAAAAATCGTTAGAAAAGGAACTACAGCTCATGTATAAGCCTTGGATGGTGCAATCCTTGAACAGTTAGAGATTTGAAAGAACTATTTTATCTTCAAAATCTATTTATATAAAGGTATGAAACCTTGTAAATCTCTAATATCATCATGCGATTAGCCTCCATTTGGGGTTTTAATACTTTTAAATTAATTTCTCTCAGAAGAGGTTTCTTTCATCTTTTATTTCCCTCTGTTGATTTGAAGAGTCATGTATAGGGTTTTGGTTCTGTGAATCTAAAGATAGGAACACTTAGGTTTTATGAGTGGAATCCAAACTTTAGTCTTTATGATTCTAAGGATTATTTTTCTCAATTATGGATTAAGTTCTATGGTTTAAACTAGGTATTGTGGCATTCTTAAATCCTATATGACATTGTATCTATGATAGGCATTCCAGTTTAGATGGATTTGGATACTAAAAAAAATCTTTTGGCCACTTTTCCATAATCCTAGTGGAAATTGATTTATGTTCGGCTCTAATTGACAAGATGATTCTTTCCACCCTCAAGATGAAATCAACCTGAGAATTTTATATGAAAGACTGCCTTTGTATTGTGATATTTTATATATTATTAGACACTCCAGGTCCAATTGTTGTGAAAACAACATATGTTCTAGATGCAAGTTTAAGGGTCACGATGAGGCTTATTGTAGAAGGAAGGAAGGATATAAATCTTCCCAAGGGACTGGTCTTCATTCTTCTAAGAAGGAAGAAAATGATGAGAAAACTAGGGGTTGTAGTAAAAACCTCAGGCATGATCCTATTCATGAATCAGTAAATGAAGAGGACTTCCCAAACTCCCTTCAATAGAATGGAAAGGATGATGCTAAGTGGTATGACTTAGCAGACGAGGAAGATGCATCTTAAGTACATCCATCTTTCAAGGATGCGCTAACTAAGCACATGGATGAATGTCATACTGAGATAGATTCAGATGAGAGCCAAGAGGAGAAAAATACTATGATCAAGTAGACGCATATGATAGATATAGGCAAGAACATCATGCAACAAATTGCAGAAAAGGAAAGAACTTGTTAGAAGTTTCGATCTTAGGGAAGAGAATGAACAAAAACACTCACTTACGGGAGGGACAAATAAAGACTTCTGCTAATGAAAATAGAAAATTTTCTTCCTTCCCCACTTGGAAAAATGAACCTATTGTTATTAAGGATGCTGGTGGCCCCTCCATGGAGCTGTTGTTGAAAAAACATCACCCCCAACAAGGACAAGGTATGTAAAAAAAGGAAGGATGTGAAGAAAAAGGTATGCATGAATTGGATAAATTAAATGTGGTTGTTTCTCCCTCTAGGCCAGTGAATTTTCTGGAGAACAACCTGCCTATAAAAACATTGTAGGATTCGGGTCTACTGATCACTAATGCTTCACAAAATCACTCTACTCCCTTTTTAGAATCTGGTAAAAAGGTGATCCAATCCCAAGTGTATGGTGGATCTAATCTGCATGTGGGGGAATCTATCTATCCCCATGTTGAGAGTTCTAATTAAATTTTGAGCAGGGCTACAATGCTTGGTTTGAGGTAGGACACTTCAGATGATGCTCAATCTTCTGAGAAGAGGGCTAAGGTTTCCAGCCCAAGGGAATGTATTCCAATTCATTTCACCCCAACTCCTATAGGAAAGGGGGATGATATTGTGAAAGTTTTTATACTAAGACTCATGTTCCTTTTCAAGCTATAAAGGAGAGAGACGAACTGAAAGTAAGTACACACAATGTGTTTGCACTGCTTGCATCTGTAGGTAGTGATGATGAGAGAAATCATGGTGATTGCATGACTGAAGCCGTTGAGATGTAGGAAGATGTTGACATTGGGCCTATATATTATGGATATGGTCCATGAAAGCTAGTACCCACTAGAAGGAGGGGTCTTCACCCTTGTGGTAGGGGTGGTAATTCCTCTTATGATATCATGCGCACTCGTTCTCAAGGTTCCTGACGTTTGTTTTTCTGCCTTTGAGTTTTTGGGGGTTTTTAGTATGGTTGTTAAATCATCCTATGTACACTAGTTATTTTTATTAATAATAAGGGGATTTTTTCCTCTACCTTTAAAAAAAATGTAATATCCATCATTAAACTTTTCTCTATATCTCTCTCTTTTATTCAAAAAATGAAATCGTCGCCCGTGATATGTCAATTTACCGACATCATGGGTGATGCACTTTCATTTTCCTTTAACGCCTTAAAAGATGTTAATAAAACAATTATAATGGTTGAAACATATTATAAAATTTATTTTAAAACTATCTTTATGTTCTGGAACTAACATATATACATAATACTAAATGATAAAACAAAACAAGTTCGTTGTGATAAAAAAACCTCCAAAATTTACCTAAAATGACCATCGTTAACTTTTATCTAATGACTCATCCTCATTATATATAACCAAATTATTTATAAGATCATTTAAAATTATGTAATATAATTTATAACATATAATAACAATTTTGTATATTTATCCACAATTTACACAAACTTCCATTCATGTATACAAGTGAACCGATCATGAAAACTAAGAAAGCAAACACTCCCAAATGATAAAATTAAACTCTTAAACTCATAAAAAAGCCCATAAATGAAATTAATAAAACCATAATGAATAAAATTAATTTATAAAAGGTTATATATTTGTTAATTAATGAATATAATGTGATTATATAGGATATTAAATTGAATAATTCATTTAGACATAAGGTAAAGGGAATTCTCGAACTCAACTCTCTTTCTTTAGGTTTTCCATCTTTCACACCATTTTTAGTATGGATATTCCTTAAATATAATTTATTAATAATTATCATACCTTTTCTGGGATATACATGTTTTCTAATTTATTTTATGGCAAACACAATGTTTTCCAAATTTTCTTTAAAAAAACTACACCTTTTACTTCTTGAGAATGTTTCTTCTTCACTCAAGGTTGATGATTCTTATATAAAGTATGTTATTATTTATTTAATTTGAAATACCAAAGTTTATGAATTTATGATTTATGAAATTAAACCCATTCTTTTCCATGTGTTATTTTATGTCCAAGATTGATATATGTTCTATGTGGCATGCATGATAATGTAAATGTTCTGATGTGATGGGTGCGCCCAAAATTATATAGTGCAATGTAAATGTTATGATGTGGTGGGTGATCCCAGAATTATATAGCACTCTAATGCACTGGTTAATGTGATTTATCACATGATATAAGTGAAATATGCATGAATATTATACTATCTTTGTTCTCAACTATGTGTGTTAGTTGACCACTAAGACACAATGTTTCATTTTTATACATTGAAACATTCAATGCCTTTATCTAATGATTCCTATCATGATTATGATGATTATATTATGATTATGATCACCCATTTTTATATTATTTCATGTTATTATCTATCCCTTTACAAGGATTTTATCTCACCCTTTTCTTTGATGTATATCCTCAAGTGACTACTTGTACTAAGGATAATCGAAGGGCCAATAAGAAGCTAGAGAAGAGGGAATTAAATAATATTTTTTGTTTTATTTTGTAAATTTTATTTATGGTACTAATTTTCCCAAGAAAATAAACCTTTGGATCCTATTTATGTAATTATCTTATGTTGTTTATCATTAAAATGATGTAATAGTAGTGTAAGAAAAAAGTAGGGTCACTATAATGCATACTCTACAACTAACATGCTACCTCACCGGATCTCTAGAGTCTCCTGGATGTGTACTTACCACAAGGTCACTAGGTATGAATAATCTTTGATTAGGTTCTCAAAATCCATCCATGTGAGAGTCACTTTTCCTTGTGTCTGAGTCACCGGGCTCCACCATTACCCTACAAATCCATGAGAAAGGTGTTTTCGGGAGTGCCGCTCTCGGGATCACCCTAGGGTTTTGATGATGGGAGATATAGCACAAATAGCACTTAGAGGATATATTTTTCCGAGAGTCTCCATTGAATAGGATTTTTCTTTAGTTGATGGTGTGTACAGCTCTATGGTGGCGAGTTTTTCTAGGGAGTCTCCAACGCAGTGGCGATTTCTCAACTAGGCTAGCATTTGTGGATATAGGCATAGAGAGGTGGAAGGGGTCAGTTGTTATTTGAAGATGATGATACCTTTGGATCTTATTGATTCCTAGAAACCCTATCAGACATCAGCCATAGATCTGGGTTGAAAATGTAGAGTTGGGGTTCTGACAGACGGGTCAGCAGTGACGTGGGTTTCCGCAGTGGTGAGGGTTTCAACGGCGGCATGGTTCTTGGTGTTGGTGATGGTAATGAGCCTATTTGATGTTGATTTGGTTTGGTTTTATGGTTTATTTGGATCTTGTATGTTTTCTCTTCTGTTTTATTTCTTCTTATGTGATGTTTCTTTGGATATGGTTTGCTAGTGACTCATGGGTTCAGTCTTCTGCGGTTTTATGGTAAAGATGGTTTTGGTTTTTTTATGTTTTTTTTCTACTACTGTAAAAAAGAGTTGGTGTGTGCCAATTAAAGAGATTTCAAGATGGTGGATGACGAGGTCGAGCCCATTTTTATGTTCTTTGTGTTGTTGATTTTAATTTTTATGTTGAAAAACCTGAATAAGTTCATGTATTTGGGTCTCGATTTGATGTGTTGATGATAAAGGTGAAAAAATGGTGACAAGATGAGGTATCTCTGACAATTAATATTGTCTCTGTTTTTCTTGGTTCTGTGCTCTGGTTCTAGGATTACTCCTTTCTCTCCGAGGAGGAGTATCAAGGTGGTCTTCTTAGTTCTTTAGGATGTGATTTCGAGCGGCCAGTTAAGGGAGATAGATAGAAATTTTCAGTTTCATGGTTTTTCGGTGACTTTTGGGATTTGAAATTTGGATAGTTTTATATGGTGGTTTTTGAATTATGAAATAGGAGGGATTGTGGTAGTTTTTGGATTTTTATTTTATTCAAAATTTCCAGAACTCTACAAAGATCAACTCTTGATGATGATTCATATCAGGAATCATTCACCTATGCATGACCATTCGGATTCGGATGAATGAGAGGGTATGGCTTCGCCATCGGTACCAGGCCCATGAAACTCTGTACATGATAGCTTGTTGATCGTTCATGTGAGGTGAATGCTCGACTAACGATGTAGTTACTATGGAGGGGAAGTTCCTTGTAGTTTGAATCTCGGTCATTTCTTGTATTATGGGTTTCCCACTTTTTCCTCAAAATTTCTTTTGAAATAAAATTTTTATTTTCAGTCAGTCATGAGAAAGACTTTCCATTAGGACCACCATCTAATTGAGAGGGTCCCAATAAGGTAGAAAACTCACCCATGTGACTTGATCCATTAATATACTCACCTAGGATGTAGTTTAACCCAAAATTCAAGGAGTATCTATCTTTGTAACTAATGAAGTGCACTTTTCTTATGCAAATAATTAGAAGGTATTTCCAGAACAATCATCTTCTCAACAGGTGGAGGTAAGATTGCAAAACCATATAGAGGTACTACATCCTACACTATCCCTCGAAATGAAGCTTCATCTCTAAGTGAATCATATCACAACCATGGTATGGAACCCTATCTATCTATCATCATGGAGGCATCTTGTATGAGTCAATACACACCACGATCAAGATCATATCTACAGATTTGAGTCAATAAGGACATGGAAACCACAATCTATTACTATATGATGCATATACTGATGATTTCCCTATAACCAGTGCCTACATGTACTAGGTTAAAAATTAGGTTTTCAGAGTCCTGGTGAATGGATACATTGACCACCACACTATCACAAGGTTACCTAGATATAGATCCAATATCAAGACACTTTAACACTATTTCCCTATTTCTCAAACTAATCCTCACACCTAGACTATCTCCAAAATATAGTCCTAAGAAAACCAACTTTTGATACTACTTTGTCATAACCCGACCCATAAAATCCCACTTGGTCGATGGTAAGCTGAGTGTGACACCTCAATAACACCTTCAATAGGTCAGGGGCTGGTGACTAGCAATATTTAAACATATCAAACACATGGGAGACCTTATCCTAAGGACACACACACACATATCGAAACACCTCTATAATGTAGAAATCTAATATATAACTGATGCTCAAAATATACATGCATACAATCAATCCGACATTAAATTATAATGCAAGTATGGAAAAGAAAAATGTTCCAAATATAATTCCACTAAATGTGTAAAAGAGTCCAACCTACTAGTGAAATGAGATTGTTATCAGGACACAACTCTTGGAACCATCTATGGTCTATCCAGTGCTACTAAGCTCCACCTATTATTGGTTATTCTAGGACTCCATTGAAAGGACTATAATCTTTATAATACACAACATGTGTGGGAAGATCCCATATAGGGGTTAGTATAAACACATCCAGCAGGACACCCCAAAATCACTATATGTAAATTTTCAAGTGAGAAACGTAGCAATATATCAAAGGTTAGTCAATCAGAGATTGAGATAATAAAAAATAACCTAGATATGCTCAATATAGACACCAAGTCTCAAATTAAGGTCACACCCTCATCATCATCCTAAGATTCCATTCAAGGCTCCAAGGTAATGCCTGTCTGAGATAACTCACTCCCCAATTCTAGATAACACTTGTGGTGCTCATTTGAGAGGTTGTTCGCATTGGGCCTTACAATAAAGATGTACATTCAAGAACTTATAATATGTTTATACATAAGTATGGGATCAAACACAAGGCATATAGGGGATGCATAACCCTATCTATATTAACCCACTAGGATGTAAAGGACCCCAAAACACCCTAAGAGGGGAGGGGTGAATCAGGGTTTCAACTTTTTCTCCCACACTGATGGATATTGTTCTCATGTATGTAGGAACCTATTAAACCTATTATCCAAATGCATGAAAATATTGGACACAATAGTTTTACTTGGTTCACCACAAAGGGCTTTGTCCAAGGAGAATATGCTGACAGTTTTTCAGATATACCAAAAACCACTAATCTTCACTAGATTTGGAATACAATGGTTCGGTCACAATCACTTTGTTCTAGGTGTACCACCTTTGAAATGTTTTTGGTATATCTCACTGCGTTCCTCAGATAACATCTATCAAATCCTTCTATCTCACTACTTTGAGAGAAGTCTAACTCAGTTTATCAACTTGAAGGTCTGTTCAATAGGTTGGCATTGAAATATTTGTCTCTATCCACCATGAGACATTGCTTGCATCAAATAACTGAGTAGATGCTCACTGAAAGACCTGACCACTCAATAATAATAATCAATATAGACCTTCACAAATCCAATTCTCAAAGATCAACCCTTTGCAGAGCACACCACTTCACAAATCTCACACCTTCGTAGAGCACAACCCTTCGCAGAGCTCACTGCCTCGTAGAGCTCACTGCCTTGCAGAGCACAACCCTTTGAGAAGCTCACTACCTTGTAGAGAAACCTAATTTGAGAAGCTCACCGAGCCAATACAGAACACCCCATATTCTCAAATCTCGCATGAATTAGAATCATTGGCATCATTCAGGACTTTAAAAGTATCTTCATGAAGCTCACTCTCACTTAGAACAACCTGCTTCACGTAGCACACCTTACTTCGTGAAGTCAAAGACATCTAGGATTTTCTCTCTCAAAATCAAGTGAAATAAATAGAGGTGGCCTCTTATTTATAATCAAGGTCGAATGTGAAGCTCTACATCTTCAGGCGCAAAACTCATATCATCTAAAAATGTCTTCATAGTGCATCTCTCTCTTAACAAAGCTCCACATAAAATCCCCCTTCGTAATGATCATTATAACCATATAGCTCTCTGTTAAAACCCTTTACACTTCTAAAAATAAACACTCATAAATCTCCTTTACTTCACTATTCATGATTCTCATTGTAACCGCGAAGAGACACTGTCTCAACTTGCGAAGCATCAGTTCTTCAAAAAATCACCAGCTAGAATTTTTAAAATCCATGCCTTTGCCATTTTTAGGAAATGTTGATTCTAGAAGTAAACATTTCATGGAGCTCAGAGTCTTGTAATTGCAGAGCACACCGTCACAATCTTCATGTCTTCAAGAAACACACTACATGAATCCCATATCTATAAAACTCATGCTTTTTCCATATTTTCATGAGACCTTCAATAAAAAACACTTTTCTCAATGCTTTACATTCCCCAAATTTTAGACCCCAAAAATTTGGAAATCACTGGGAAATGAAGTCTCCTTCAAAACTTCTTATAGATTGAACTGTATAATACCTTTCCTTGAAATCTCCCTAACCATCCATGGGAGGATTGAAAAAAAACACAAATCATGCTCATTTTTTTAGCAAAGAACAACCTTAGTTCCAACAATCTCCCCCTTTGGGTTTGTTGGAAATCTTCAGATAAATTTAATAGAGCACCAGCCACTATCAATACCTATTATGAAAGAATCAACTTAGCTAACACTGTAAGTCTACGTGAGCAATGATTGTTGTAGAAAATAATAGGTAAGACATGAATCGGGTTCTTGTGTGTTTGAATGAATACTCAGACTATCATAACACTATATTTCTCCCTTTACATTTTCCATTTTGAGCCCACAACCAAAAAACCATTTATTCCTCCATATTTCCACATTGAATTTATACATTTCTCTCCCATTGGAAATAAACCCAAAGAATAGTATTTTGAATAATGTAGATATTAGAACATAATACGCCTGGATTTTATCTCCCCCATAAATCTGCATCAACTCTACAAATAGATTAAAATAATTAAAATAATTGGAGATAGGAGAAAATCCTCAAACTCTTCATGCACTGGGAGGTGGCTGAACACCGAGGTTCAACCGATGTTTCTCAAAAAAAGTCATTGATAGTGGCTTCGTCATAATGTTATCCACTTTCTCATCGGTTCCCACAAGGTTTATATGGATGATTCCTTGTTCAACTTTTTCTTTGATGAAGTTATATATTATTTCAATATGTTTTTTATGGGGGTGATGAACATGATTCTTAATAAGAACAATTGCGCTTTTGTTATCACAGTAAATCCCCATAAGAAGTTTCACTTCATCACAAATATCAGTTAGTTTCTACTTCATTCATAGTAACTACGTGTATGCCTTGGTAGCGAAGATATATTCAGCTTCATCAGTACTAAGATAAGTACTTTCTTGTTTCTTGCTAGACCAGCCCACATATTTCTTCCCAATATAGAATGCTTCACCACTGGAGGAATTTCTATCCACTATATCTCCAGCCCAATCAACATCAAAATAAACTGATATTTCACTATCTCTTTATGTATTGAAGTATAAAACATAATTATGAGTACCTTGAATGTACCTCATGATTATTTTCACTACTACCACATTATGGAATCCCACCTTTTTATTACATAACTTTTCATTACATTTTTCAAACAGAGGATCTTTTGAAGTCTAGTGTCTTGGAAATCAGGAACATAAAACATGAAAACAACATAAAACTTTCTTCTAATCCACTTGTAAGGATTCATCATAAGTTCATAATAAGAACAATTAATGCATCTCATAACCTAGAGACATATATTAAAGGAAAGGGAGATCTTAAGGACCAGTAAGGGTAAACAAGGGAATCAGTTTACTTGTGATATCGATACGAACTTGATAAAAAACATAAAGACAAGAGCAATGAAAGAATAAGAATACCATAATGAAAAGAACTTGAAACATAACATGAATATGTGGATACAACATTCCATTTAGACATTAATGAACATATCCCCAAGGTTCATCCCCAAGGTGTCATAAAAAAATTACCAAGGTTATTCACCAAGGTATCATGAAACTTGTCATCTCTAGAGATTAATTCTTTACCCAATGCATTGGATAGATATCAGGGCGCACCCTTAATATGTATTCATTTTAATGTGAGCCACATATATCATAATAAAACATTTAATAAACAACCCATAGAGAATAAAATAAATGGGTTTCATTTCAGCATCATGACGTTTTAAAAGATCTTAAAAACTTGATAGTTATGTCATTTACAACCCATGGAAAGGGAGTGAGGGTTATATGTATGTCAATTAAATAAATATATATTTTTTGTATATTTATTAATACTCATAGAAACAAAATAGGACTAGGTATTGACATAAATAAAACAGTAGAATTTCTTGAGAGAAAGAGAGAGGAATTTTGAGATTAAATTTATACAGCATAACAACTATATAACATGGTTTTAGAAAACATTGAAAAGAGAGGGGACAAGAGTCACCCAATAATAAATAATTCATTATAAAGTAGGGGTACAAAATAAAAATTAATAAGATATTTTTATTGATATTTGAAGGAAATTCCATATGAAAATGAAACTCGAAAGAAAATAGGAGATGTGATTTCTTTTATGAAAATTCGGTATCCTAACAACGTCACTTAAAAATTCATAAAATCATTGATAAGAGTGGAAAGGGTCTCTCATAATTTGGATATGAAATTGAAATTTGTAAAGATATAGAAGAAAAATCCCCCTCATAATATAATGGAACTATAAGACATAACATAAAGGAAGTCATGACTTAAAAGAGGAGGGTGAAAGGTTCCCTTACCTTGAAGAGTAACTTTGAAAGCCAGAAGGTCAGGACCTTGGGAGGCTCGAGGGAACCTTGGGAGGACTCATTGGGAGGTAAAGAGACCAGAAATTTGTTGAGGAGGATTTCGGAATTAAATGAATGAGGGAATGGCGTGGTATTTATAGGAAAGGTGAGGGAATAAATTATTAATTTCGAAGGGACACCTCATCCGTGGTATTTGCAAAACTATGGGCTTGCCCATGGTATATTCCCATGATATTGGCCACTTGGGAAACATCATAGAATATCTCAGTATTCATAAGTAGAAAAGAATGATTACATCATTATTACATCATTAATTATGTAATTAAACACCTGAAACTTAAAACTATATTTTTACTATTCACCAAAAATTCAACTATTTTAGAAAAATCCAAAAAATTCACTATAACCTAAAATAGATGCTCTGAATTCAAAAATGAACTCTAATTTTTTAAAATAATTTTCTAAATATTTTTAATTTAATTTTTAAATAAAATCTTTATTTATTCCAAAAATATGACTTTAAAACAACAACTCATTTTGTAACACCTTAAGAAAGTAATCATTGTCCCATTAAATTTTTGTGTAACCATAATAAAATAAAGTAAAAATTTATAATTAAATTTTATGAAAATAAATTTCCATTTTAAATTATTAAATTAGTTATAAAATTGTAAATAAAATATTTATGACATACAAAAATACTAGAACATATACTATGATTATTTTTTCACTTTTAAGATGTCTAAATTGTATTTATACATTCATTGGTGAAGTTACTATTTTTATAGAGGATTTACTAATTATTACTATTCATTACAATTCATATGGGTATGTTACAATTCCTAATTTACTATTCACTAAAAAAATTAAGGTTATCTTATTAGACTCTAAATTTCTTACTGAACATAACTATAGAAGACCATTTTTTGAAAATCAATTCACATTATTAATTATTTAAAGTTTACATAAATATTTTAAAATACCATTTTTCCCAAAATTCATTAGTAATATGGAGCTATAAATTCATCCTACATTTATCCGGATATTTGAAAATCTCAAACTTTACCATAAGAAGAAATAAAATTTTTATTTATATAAAAGGATTATATGAAGTAGCTAAGGTCGAGTTACAAAGCCCCTTATTACACCTGCATAAGACCTAAGTGTAAGGTTTTCTATGGTGATAGAATCTTGGGGTGGCTTGGCCAACATTGCCCAAGTGGTGATTTATACTAGCTTGAACTTGTCCCTTAGGCGATTCCATTCAAGATTAACATGTTGAATCTCAGCTTGGGCTTGGTCCAGAGCAAAGCCCAGAGATGAAACCTCCTTCCCAAGCTCTGACATATGGGCTTCGTACGACCAGAGTTTACTAGATGAGGCCATCCAATATTCTTTCTGTATTAATTAACCAAGGTCATTTGTAGTTATAAACAATAATTGTAATGTAAAGAGTTTAGTTTCCAACGGTCATATTGAACAATGGTCATATAATAGTCAAAATCCAATGGTCTCATTTAAATATACTCACTTCATTAATTAAAGAATATAGTTTTGTTTGAGTATAAAATAAAATAACACACAAATTTAGGAAACAAATATAATTAAAAATTTTAGGTTGTTACATTCTTCCCCCCTTAATAAATTTTGTCCCCGATATTTTAACTTGTACCCTTTGAAGAGAAAAGGTGTGGGTACTTCTTCCTCATAGACTCCTTTGGTTTCCATGTGGCTTCTTCGTATTTGTGGTTCCTCCACAACACCTTAACAAGGTGGGTAGTATTATTGCGTAGAACCTTGTCCCTATAATCCAAGATCTCCACCAGATGCTCCTCATAAGAGAGGTCATGGTCTAGTTGTACCACCTCTATATTTTGTACATGTGAAGGGTCAGGTATGTACTTCTTCAAGATTGATATGTGAAAAACATCATGAATGTTTTCTAGATTTGGAGGAAGTGCAAGCCGATAGGCCACTGCTCCTATGCGATCATGGATTTTATAGGGGCCAATGTAGCTTGGTATAATCTTCCCTTTCTTTCCAAACCTTATGACCCTCTTACAAGGTGAAATCTAAATAAATAATTTATCACCGACATCAAACTCCATGTCCTTTCGATAGTTGTCGGTATAGATCTTTTGCCGACTTTGAGCGGCCTTAATGTGTTGCTGGATGGCATGGACTTTTTCAGTCATCTCTTGGACAAGATCAGGCCCAAGAAACTTTCTCTCACCAGCTTCATCCCAACAAGTAGGAGTTATACATTGCTTCCCATATAGATCTTCATAGGGTTCCATTTGAATGCTTGAGTGGAAGCTATTGTTGTAAGAGAACTCAACTAAAGGGAGAAGTTGATCCCTTCCACCTTTAAATTCCGTTGAGCATGTTCTCAGCATGTTCTCAAGAGTTTGAATAGTCTTTTCAGATTGGCCATCAGTTTGGGGGTGGTAGGCCGTACTGAAATTCAATTCAGTGCTTAGAGAATGTTGAAGACTTATCCAAAATTTTGATGTGAACCTTGGGTCACGATTGGATACGATAGAAAGTGGAAATCCATGCAACCTTACTACTTCCTTCATGTAAATAATGGTAAGTTTATCAAGAGATAAATCATCCTGAATGGAGATAAAATGGACAGTCTTGGTTAGACAATCTACAATATCCCATATCACATTATTTCCTTTGGAAGTTATCGGGAGACCAGTGACGAAGTCCATAGTGATATTGTTTCACTTTCATACTGGTATTGGTAGTGGTTGCAATACCCATTTAGGAATTTGTCACTCTGACTTCACTTGCTAACATACCAGGCACCTTGAAGTACAATCATCAATCTCCATTTCCCTATTATCCCACCAATAATGATCACAAATGTCCCTATACATTTTTGTGCTACGAGGATGTATAGAGAAATTAGTGCTATGAGCTTCATCCATCAGCTCCTTCTTTATTTCCAGAATAGATGGAACACATAGTCTTGTACAAAATTTTAGTACACCATCTTGATCAGTATTGAACTCAGGAAACTTCCCATTCTTAATAGCCTCAAACTTCTTCTGTAACAAAGGATCTTCTTTTTGATCTTTCTTGGTCTTCTCTAGTAATGACAGTTGAGAAATCATTTGGGTTAGGGTTGATGATGCCCCTTATTTTATAATTCCCATGTCCAGATTTACTAGTTCATTGATCAATGGATCTCATTGAATCCATATCATGGAAAGAACAACTATGTCTTTCCTACTTAATGCATCATCGACTTTGTCTTCTCTTCTAGGATGATAATGAATTGAACAATCATAGTCTTTAAGAAGATCCAACCATTTCCTTTTTCTCATGTTCAATTACTTTTGTGTGAAAATATACTTCAAAATTTGATGTTCTGTGTATATATCACATTTCTCCCCATAAAGATAGTGACTCCATATCTTCAGAGAAAAAATAACCACAGCCAGCTCTAGATCATGCGTAGGATAGTTCTGATCCGGAGTCTTCAACTGCCGAGATGCATAATCAATGAATTTTTCATTTTTCATGAGGATGCCCCCAATCCCTTTGAGAGATGAATTGATAAAAATAATGAATCCTTATCTACTTGAGGGAAGAGTTAACATAGGTTCAGAAACCAATATATTATTCAGCTCTTAGAAACTTTCCTCACACTCCTTTGTCCAGAGAACTTGACCCCTTTTTGAGTTAACTTAGTTAATGGATTATAAAGTCATGAAAAGTTTTTCGAAAACCTCATATAATATCCGTCTAATCCAAGGAAACTTTGAATCTCAGTTATTGTTGTAGGCTGAGGCCACTCCTCTACAACTTTTGTCTTTTCAGGGTCAACTATGATTCCTTCATTGGTTACAATGTTCCCCAATAAAGAAACTTATTGTAAATAGAATTCCCATTTACTAGACTTTCCAAAAAGCCTCTCCTTCCATAGAGTTTTCAAAATAACCCTTAGATGGTTTTCATGCTCCTCATGACTTTTGGAATATATCAGAATATCATCAATAAAAACTACCACCAAGTTATCAAGGTATTCCTTAAAGACTCAATTCATAAAATAAATAAAAATAGAAGTTGAATTAGTCAGTCCTAAGGGCATAATAACAAACTCATAATGCCCATATCTTGATCAGAAGGCAGTTTTTGGAATATCCTCTTTCTTCACACTCAATTGATGATAACCAGATAGAAGATCAATCTTATAGAAGAATTGAGCCCCACAAAGTTGGTCAAATAAGTCATCAATTCTTGGAAGAGGGTATTTTTTCTTTACTGTGATCTCTTTCAATTCTCTATAATCAATGCATAGTTTCATCAATCCATCCTTCTTTTTCACAAAGAGAATAGGTTCTCCCCAATGAGACACACTTGGTCAGATAAAAACCTTCTCCAAAAGTTCTTGGAGTTGTTTCTTTAACTCCTCCAGCTCCATATTTTCCATCCTATATGGGGTATTTGATATTGGATGGGATCTAGGTATGAGTTGAATGGAGAACTCTACCTCTCTTTCTAGGGGAGGTCTAGGTAACTCCTTAGAAAATACGTCAACATGTTCTTGGATGATGGGGACATTTTCTATCCTCAAACTCTAATTTCCTTCTTCTTCTTCACTGATCAACTCCATAAAGAAGGATATATGAGGTTCTTCAAGACAAAGATCAGGTTGAGATATCTATCCTTGGAAGATAATTGTAGGTTTTCCATTCAAGACTACTGAGATTTCGTTTCTCCTACATTTGATCTTAGCACTATACTTTGAGATCAAATCTATCCCTAGTATAATGTTGAATTCCAGCATGGGAATGACTACTAGATTTGTGATAATATTGTGCTCACTAAAGTAAATACTAGAGTTTCTAAAAATTGACGATACTTGGATAATCCCACCTGGAGTCTTGACTGATAACTCTACTTTTAGAATATTGGGAGTTGATTCTAAATTCTTTGCAAACTTGGAGGAAATAAAGGAATGCGTAGAACTAGAATCAAACAAAGTACTTGTTTTCTATGAGATAACAACAAGAGTACATGCTACCACATCATTTGGAGCTTCAACTTCAGCTGTCATGATAGAAAAAGCATGACCCTTCTCCTTGGGCCTTTTCTGAGGCCGATGGTGGTTCCCCTATACTGCCCTTGGATTTGGACAGTGATTGGCAAAGTGCCCAAGTTGTCCACACTTATGGCACTAGAAATTAGGTATGGAATTCACCATCTTCCCCTTGTCATTAGTGTTTGGAAGTTGAGGTTTCACCTTACTATGACAATTCCTTGGAATATGGCCATCTTTTCCACACTTGTAGCATTTCCCGCTCCTGAGAAGGCAGTTCCCCAAATGCTTCTTCCCACATTTATTACACGTGGGGTGTTTCACTTGCTTTCCTCCTCTTCCCTGATCAAAGGTCCTCCCTATGTTGGGATACATCGATATGTGCTTGTCATTATATTTATGAGACCACTGCATCTCACCAAACTCCAGTTCTACTTTCATTGCACTCTGTACGATCTCCTCATAGCTGTCATAGTCTCGGTTGACTAGATTCTTCCACAGATGAGGTATTAGTCCACCAAAGAATCTATCCACCATACCACTAGTATCCATGAAAAAGCTTGAGGTATAATGGGAAATTATGGTGAATTTCATCTCATAGCTTCCCACAAATTCATTCTCCTTCTTCTTCAGCTCGAGAAACTCCTTCTCCATTATAGTTCTCTTGGAATGAGGGAAATACTTACTGAAGAAGATCCCTCTAAAATCTTCACAATCCATATCTTCAACCTCCACTCTTGGCCTCATGTTTTTAATTAGTTCCAACCACTGATCAGCTTCTCCCTCTAAATGATAGAAAGCCAGGGTGACCTTCTCTTGCTCTGAACATCGGAGCACAAAAACGATCTTCTGTATAGAGTTGATCCACTGTTCAACAATCAATGGGTCGGTCGATCCACTAAAGGTTGGTGGTCGTTGATTCATAAAGGACTCAACAGAATATTGTTCCCCTCATGGTGAGATCGGTCTCTCAACTTGATTCAAGTTATTTCCCATAACTTGAGTCAGTTGGTTCATCATTCGTATGAAATTTTACATTCTGGCTTCCATCGGAGGGCTGTCAGCATATAACGACCCGAAATTTTGAATAAATCTTGTTTCCTAATTTTGTGTGTTATTTTATTTTTTTTATACTCAAGAAAACTATTTCATTGGATAAAATGAGTATAATTAAAACGAGACTGTTGGGTTTTGACTGTTATATGACCATTGGTCAATGTGACCGCTGGAAACTAAACATTTCGATATTTGTCTCTAAATATAAGTGATCTTGGTTAATTAATATAGAAAGAAGATTTGATGGCCTCACCCAGTAGTCTTGGACCAATCGAAGCCCATCTAACAGAACTTGAGAAGGAGGTAGCACCAATGGGCTTTTCTCTGGACCAAACCCAAGCCGAACTTCATCGTATGAAGCTAGAACGGAATCACCTTCGCGAGAAGTTCAAACTGATAGAAATTACTACTCGTGCGATGTTGGTTGAGCCTCCCTCGGATTATCTCACCTTAGCACACCTTACACTTAGGTCCTATGCTGGTGTGATAAGGGGCTATGTAAGGAGACCGTAACTGCCTTGTGTAATCCTTTGTTTTAAATAAAAAATTTGATTTCTTCTTATGATGAAGTTTATGAATTTTCAAATGTCTGGATAAATATATTATGCATATTTTTGGTGAATTTTAGAGAAAGGATATTTAAAAAAAAATGTTTATGTAAACCTTAAATAATTAAAAATGTGTAATGATTTTAAAAAAATGGTCTTCTAAAATTATGTTCAGTACGAAATTTAGAGTCTAATAAGATCAACTTAATTTTTGATGAATAGTAAATTATGAATACTGATTTTATGCTTAGGATTAGTAATGTGACCAAATGGATTAGTAATCTCACTTAAATAAAGCATTAATATAATCTAGGAACCTTGATTAAGTAATGTGATTCAATAAAATGGTTAAATAACAGTTTCATAAATTATTAGTCAAGTATTAGTTTTTTCGGGTGAATAGTTTTTTTAATTAAAAATATTTAGAAAATTATTTTTATAAAATGGATTTCATTTTTGAACTCAGAGCATCGATATTATGTTAAGGTAATTTTTGGGGATTTTTCTGAAAAAAATGAGTTTTCGATGAATAGTGTATTTATTTAAAAATTAAATTAAAAATATTTAGAATTTTTTTTTTAAAATGGAGTTCATTTTTTAAATCAGAGCATCGATATTTGGTTAAGGTGAAAATTTGGGATTTTTCTGAGAAAGTTGAATTTTCAATGAATAGTGAAAATACAATTTTTAAGTTACGGGTGTTTAATGACATCATTAAATGATGTATTAAGTATGTAATAAATATGGTCGACTTATGAGTAGTAAGATAAGGTATTAGGTGTTACAAGTGACCAATACCATGGGCAAATACCATGTGCAAGCCCATGGTTTTTCCAAAACCACTAATGAGGTGTCCCTTAGCCATTAATGCCTTGTCCCCTCACTTTCCCTATAAATACCAAGTCATCCTCTCATCCATTCGACTCCCAACTCTCCCCCAACGAAGCTCTAGTCTCATTACCTCCCAAGTAGTCCTTCCAAGGTTCCCCCAAGCCCTCAAGGTCCCAACCTTTGAGTTTTAAGAGTTACGTTTTAAGGTAAGGGATCCTACCTCCCTATTTCTTTTCAAGTAATCTTTTTTATGTCATTTATTTTATGATCCATTCTCTTATGTTGGAAGATGTTATTTTATATTAATCCTACTGTCTTTTTTATGTTAATATTATGAGATACCCCCTCTTTCTCTCATCATTTCATTTTAAGAATGTTAATGTGGCGTCGTTAGGCTGCCGAATTTTTAAGGGATTCTTTCACCCTTCTCAAGTTCTACTTTCATGTCAAGTATTTCAAGTTCCTTTTTATTTTGTTGGGGTATGATCTATAAATATATCATAATGATATTTTATGTTCATATTATGATATAACCTATTTTGTCTCTTCAATTCAGTATTTTTAAGTTTTAAGTGGCGCCGTTAGGCTGCCGAATTTTTAATGGATTCTTTCACCCTTCTCAAGTTCTACTTTCATTTCAAGTATTTCAAGTTCCTTTTTATTTTGTTGTGGTATGATCTCTAAATCTATCATACTTATATTTTATGTTCATATGACTAGATACCCTATTTTATCTCTTCAATTAAGTATTTTTAAGTTTTAAGTGGCGCCGTTAGGCTGCCGAATTTTTAAGGGATTCGTTCACCTTTCTCATTTTTCAAAGTTCTACTTTCATGTTAAGTCTTTCAAGTTCTTTTTTATTATGTTGGGGTATGATATATATATATCATACTTATATTTTATGTTCATATGATGATATACCCTATTTGATCTCTTCAATTCAGTATTTTGAAGTTTTAAGTGGCGCCGTTAGGCTGTCGAATTTTTAAGGGATTCATTCACCTTTCTCATTTTTCAAAGTTATACTTTCATGTCAAGTATTTCAAGTTCCTTTTTATTTTGTTGGGGGTATGATCTCTATATCTATCATACTGATATTTTATTTTCATATTATTATAGACCCTATTTTATCTCTTCAATTAAGTATTTTGAAGTTTTAAGTGGTGCCGTTAGGCTGCCGAATTTTTATAAGAGAAATCTTATTTTTTTTCTTCCTTTAATGTTCTTCATTTCATATGGTATATCTTTAAAATTTCATTACCATGTTCATATATCCTTCATATTATGTCCCTCTACTTTTTTATGGGTCATTTATGATTTTTTGACCCATGTCCCCTCTCTTTTCAATGTTTTCTAAAACCCTGAAACATAGTCGTTATGCTGCAGAATTTCCGTTTCAAAATGTCTCTCTCTCTTGTTATAAAGTTCTTTTATTTTATTAAGTGAATACTTAAAGCTCTATATTCTATATATGTATTCACATATATACCAAAATTTTCTATTTTAAATTCTAGGATTTACATACATGAGACCCACCTTCCTTTTCTGTGGGTTTTAAAGTGACACAAAGATCATGTCTTTAAAGCAGTTTTTAAAATGTTATGATTATGAAATGAAACCCATTCCTTTTATGCTATATGGTTTGTTTATGAAATTATTGATGATGATATATGTGGCTCACATGATAATAAATACATGTCAATGGTTCTCCCTGATAGTGCTCCAATGCATTGGGTAAACACTTAATCTCTAGAGATGACTATTTTTTAACGACGCCTTGGTGAATAACCTTGGTAATTTTTAATGACACCTTGGGGATGGACCTTGGTGAAACAGAAATTATTGTCAATATGAAATTTTGTAACCACATCTTCAAGTTATGAGAAAGTTATTTTTATTATGATATGACTCATTATTTATTTCTCATTCCTTAATGTTCTTTTTCATGACATTGTTGATGTATCTCAAGTTCGCATGTTAAATGTTTCTCCTTGTTTCCCTTACTGGTCCTTCTGCTCACCCTTTCTTTTGGTGTATGTCCCTAGGTTATGAGATGCAGTAATGAACCTAGGATGAACATAAGGAGAATACTTTCAAGTATTTAAGAAGAATTTTTTATGTTTTCATGTTTTAAGTTCTTGGTTTCCGAGACACTAAACCTTAAAGATCCTCGGTTTTGTAAAATGTAATGAAAGTTTATGTGATAAAAAGGCGGGATGCTATACAACACATGGTCCATTGTGGTCACTATTTGCATGGTTCCTACTATTGATCGCCATTTATATAAGAATAAAACCTTAGTGTGAAGCTTATTTTATTTATGAATATTTTAACTATAAAGAATTTTATGTCTTAAAACTTCATGCTTACACAATTACATTTCTCTATAATTCCTTCATAATGATTCATAAAAGGATTGCAATTAACCAAACATATCCCCTGTGAGTGTCGTAACCAAGAGTGAAGAAAGGCCCGTTGTCATGTACCATTTCACATTCTAGTCTAACCCAAAGTGGTGTTTTTGGGTTTTACCCCTATGTACATCCGTGCTAGAGCCACCTCTACCTGCTCGTATCCAGACAGGGATGTATTTTCTTGATAAACCACTAACTCAATACTCACCAAAATACGTGGAAGTTTTCTTATATTTAAAATTTTCTATAGGGTTCTTCCAAATGTTTTCATATCCTAATTTCTATAAATAACTAAACTATCCTTTGATACCAACTATGGCATCCCGCCTTTTTATTACATAAATTTTCATTACATTTTACAAATAGAGGATCTTTTAAAGTCTAGTCTCTTGGAAATAAGGAACATAAAACATGAAAACAACATAAAAAATTATTCTAATCCAATTGTAAGGCTTCATCATAAGTTCCTACTAAGAACAATTACTGCATCTCATAACCTAGAGACATACATCAAATGAAAGGGTGAGCTGAAGGTCGAGTAAGGGTAAACAAGGGAATCAGTTTACTTGTGATATCAATACAAACTTGATAAAAAACATAAGGACAAGTGCAATGAAAGAATAGGCATATCATAATGAAAATAACTTAAAAAATAACTTGAATATGTGTCTACAACATTCCATTTATACATTCATGAATATATCACCAAGGTTCATCCCCAAGGTGTCATAAAGAATTTACCACGGTTATTCACCAAGGTATCATGAAACTTTTCATCTCTAGAGATTAATTATTTACCCAATACATTGGAGAGATATCAGGGTGAACCCTTAATATATCTTTATTTTCATGTGATCCACATAGATCATAATAAAACATTTCATAAACAACCCATAGAGAATAAAATAAATGGATTTCATTTCAAAATTGTGACATTTTAAAAGTTCTTAAAAACTTGATAGTTATGTCATTTATAACCCATGGAAAGGGAGTGAGGGTTATATGTATGCCAATTACAGAAATATATATATTTTTTATATTTATTAACAACCATAGAAACAAAATAGGACTGGGTATTCACATAAATAAAACAAGATAATTTATTTAGAGAAAGAGAGAGGAATTTTGAGATGAAATTTCTACATCAAACGACTATATAACATGGTTTTAGAAAACATTGAAAAGAGAGGGGAAAAGAGTCAACTAATCATAAATAATTAATTATATAGTAGGGGTAAAGAATAAAAATAAATAAGATATTTTTATGGAAATTTGATGGAAATACCATATGAAAATGAAACTCAAAGGAAAAGAGGAGATGAGATTCCTTTTACGAAAATTCGGCAGCCTAACAGCGTCACTTAAAAATTCAGAAAATCAATTGATGAGAGTGGAAAGGGTCTCTAATCATTTGGATATGAAATGTAAAGTTGTAAATATATATAATAATAATCCCACACATAATAAAATGGAACTATAAGACATAACATAAAGGAATTCATGACTTAAAAGAGTAGGGTGAAAGGTTCCCTTACCTTGAAGAGTAACTTTGAAAGCTTGAAGGTCGGGACCTTGGGAGGCTTGAGGGAACCTTGGGAGGACTCCTTGGGAGGAAAAAAGACCAGAAATTCATTGAGGAGGATTTTTTAATGAAATGAATGAGGGAATGGATTGGTATTTATAGGAAAAATGAGGGAATAAATTATTAATTTCCAAGGGACACCTCATTGGCGGTATTTGCAAAACCATGGGTTTGACCATGGTATTTTCCCATGGTATTGGCCACTTGGGAAAACTCATAGAATATCTCGATTTTCATAATTTGACCCGAATTATTACATCATTATTACATCATTAATGATGTCATTAAACACCTGAAACTTAAAACTGTATTTTTACTATTCACTAAAAATTCAACTATTTCAGAAAAATCCCAAAAATTCACCCCAACTTAAAATCAGTGCTCTGAATTCAAAAATGAACTCCATTTTTTGAAAATAATTTTCTAAATAATTTTAATTTAATTTTTAAATAAAATCATTATTTATTCTAAAAATATGACTTTAAAACAATAACTCATTTTGTAACACTTTAAGAAAGTAATCATTGTCCCATAAAATTATTGTATAACAATAATAAAATAAACTAACAATTTATTATTTAATTTTATGAAAATAAATTTCCATTTTAAATTATTAAATTAATTATAAAATTGTAAATAAAATATTTATGATATACAAAAATACCAAAACATATACTAGGATCGTTTTTTCACTTTTGAGATGCCTAAATTGTATTTATACATTCATGGGTGAAGTTTCTATTTTTTTGGCCTATTTACTATTTATTACTATTCATTACTATTCATATGGGTATGTTACTATTCATACTTTACTATTTACTAAAAAATTAATTTGATCTTATTAGACTCTAAATTTCTTACTGAACACAATTATAGAAGACAATTTTTTTAAAATCAATTCACATTATTAATTATTTAAAGTTTGTATAAATATTTTTAAATGCCATTTTTTCCCAAAATTCATTAGTAATATGGAACTATAAATTCATCCTACATTTATCTGGATATTTAAAATTCACAAACTTTACCATAAGAAGAAATAAAAATTTTATTTATATAAAAGGATTACATGAAGTAGCTAAGGTCGCGTTACATAGCCCCTTATAACACCTGCATAGGACCTAAGTGTAAGGTGTGCTATGGTGATAGAATCCTAGGGTGGCTCAGACAACATTGCCCGAGTGGTGATTTCTACTAGCTTGAACTTCTCCCTTAGGCGATTCTGTTCGAGCTTCACATGTTGAAGCTCAACTTGGGCTTGGTCCAGAGCAAAGCCCAGAGATGCAACCTCCTTCCCAAGCTCTGACAGATGAGCTTTGTACAACCTGAGTTTACTGGATAAGGCCATCCAATCTTCTTTATGTATTAATTAACCAAGGTCATTTGTATTTATAAACAATAATTGTAATGTTAAGAGTTTAGTTTCCAATGGTTATATTGACCAACAATCATATAACAGTAAAAACCCAATAGTCTCATTTAATTATACTCACTTCATTAATTAAAAAATATAGTTTTTTTGAGTATAAAATAAAATAACACACAAATTTAGGAAACAAATATAATTAAAAAGTTTGGGTTGTTATACACATGTTCTTCCTTCAGATTACTCTAAAATCAGGCTACTAAGAATGTTACAAAGACTATATCCAATCATTTCTCTATCATGTACAATAATATTCCAATGATTCTCCTATACATTGTGGGATCCACAGTTGTTCCATCCTCATTATTTCTGAGTTTTGTTCCAACCGCAATCAGAGTCTCCATTGGTTTGGAATCCTGCATATTAAATTTCTTAAGAATCTATTTTACATATTTTTTCTAAGAAATGAAAGTGTAATCCTTCTTTTGAATCACTTGTAGCCCTAAAAAGTACCTGAGTTCACCTATCATTGACATTTCAATTTCCGATTTCACGTGATTGAAAAAGTTATCCACTGATCCCTACCTATTTCCACAAAAAATAATATCATCAACTTATACCAATTCCATGAACTGATCCTTATGATAATTCTTCACATAGATATTGTGATCCACTCCTCCTCTTTTGAATTATAGCTTTTTCAGATACGAATCCAATCAAGAGTAACATGCCCGTGGTTCCTGCTTTAGTCCATAGAGTGATTCATTTAATCTGCATACCTTCATTTTATCATTTCCATACAGGAAACCCACCAGTTGTTCAATGTAGACTTTTTCTTCCAAGACTACATTTAATAATGCAGTTATGAAATCCACTTGATACATTTTATAACCTCTTTGGATTGACATGGCAATAAATATACTGATTGACTCTAGTCTCGTTACTAGAGCAAATGTCTCTTCAACATCAACACCTTCAATTTTTGAATATCCTTTAAAAACCGATCACACCTTATTTTTTATCACATTTCTATGCTCATCAAATTTTTTCTTGAAAATACACTTCGTACCAATCACATTGTGACCTTTGAGTCTCTTAACAAGATTTCATGTCTGATTTTTGTCAATATAATCTAACTATTTATTCATGGATTTCACCCATGACTCATCCTTTGCAGCCTCTTCAAATGAGGATGGTTTCAAAACTGATAATAATGCATATTGTTCATTATTCCTCATTCTCCTTGTCTATGTAGGTGTATTTCTATCCGTAATAATGTTGGATTGATCAATCTATGCTCTTCGATTTCTCTTGTGAGGTTCAGTCAAATTCTCTTCATCCATTGTTTCTTCTTATGATTCTTCTTCTGAGTCCACATCATGATGTGAATCCTATGAGTCTTTTACACCTTACTCCACTTATGTATTTTCATTTGTTCCATGTTAACATTCCTTCTCTTCTTCTATCATTTCTGTATAAGAGTTCCTTGAAGAATTCATGGGTTTCTCTTCAAAGATCTTAACATCACTTCTTTCCACAATCCTTCCCAAGCGCTTGTTGAAACACTTGTAGGATTTTCTATTCATTAAGTATCCAAGAAATAATCCTTCTTCTGCATTTTCACCATACTTCCCTTGATTTCCTACTTTTTTTCAGATGAAACATTTACTTCTGAAATCATGAAAATATTTCAAAGAGGTCTTCCTTCCATGAAATAATTCATATGGTGTCTTTGCCTCACCCATATAGAGCCCTATTCGATTTTGAATATACACTATAGCCTGAAAATCCTCTTTCAAGTAATGTCAAGGAATACAACTCTCAATTAGCATAGTTCTATCTATGTTGTTGACATGTCGATTCCCTCGCTCAATAACTCTATTCTATTATGGGGTTCTCACAGTAGCCACTTCATGTTAAATCCCATGATTCTCCAGATAATTTTCAAACTCAATGGACATGTATTCCCCTCCATTTTAAGATTGTAACACTTTAATCATTCATCCAGTTTCATTCTCAGCAATTCAATGATAAGTCTTCATACAATCAAGAACTTTTCATTTCCTGTGTATGACCATCACACAGGCCATTCTGCTATAGTCATCAATAAAAGGGATGAAGTACCTTTCTATATTTTCTCAAGAAACATTTATTGGACCGCATAAATCTATATGGATGAGATCAATAAGATTTAGTTCCCTTTTCTTCTTTGACCGATATGAACTGCAAACTAGCTTCCCCCATAAGCAGGCATCACAATTATTTTCCCACTCACTCTTCAAGTTGGGGATATCCATGAAAACTTTTAGCCTAGAAATATTATACATGTCTTGTTGATTAATATTCCCTAATATCCAATGCCACAAGTTATTATATTATTTAACTGTCATATTGCACATGTTCTCTTTATTGTTGACATGATATAAGTTGACATCTATTCTGCATCCTTTCATGAGAGGATTTCTTGTCTTTCCTTTCATAGTGAATCCATTTTGATTGAATGTAACTATGAGTCCTGAGTCATAGAGTTGAATCATGCTAAGAATATTGTGCTGCAAACCATCCACATAAATAAATTCAATCTTCTTCAACTCTACATTAGCTAGATTAGTACTTCCACTTCCTTTGATCTTTAATTCATCGTCATTACCGAACATTACTATTCCATCGACCTTTTTCTTAACATTCGTTAGTAATTCAGAATTACCTTTCATGTGGGATGAACATCCACTATCAAGAATCTATCTATTTTTCCTCTTTATAGATTTGATGGCTGCTTCTACAAGGTTAGATTTCTCAATTTTCCTCTTTTCTTTCCATGTGATATTGAATTGAGTGTAAGATGCTGATAGCCTTTCAATTCTCTCTTCTGTGTACACAAGTTCTTCATATTCTAAATATTCTTCTAGAGGATAAAACCTGTTTGAAAGAGAAACACTATCTTGATGAAAAACATTGACTTGTCTCTAAATTCGGTATGAGGTGTCCATGTCACTCCTATTACTACAATATATATCTTTGTGGACAAAGTTAGAACAACGAAAATAATATCCATAGAAATTGTTTCTTCTGTAAGGAGTAGGATATGAGTTTGTTCTCCTTTGTGGAACTCGTAGCTTTCCCCCATTCAGATATCTCCCTGCCTCTTCAGAATATGACATGGTATGGCCCAAATATCCACAGAACTAACACTTCATGAGAGGATATATCTTCTCACTTCGATTTATCATCATGCATTCTTCATTGGGAAAATAGTTTGATTTCCTTTTATTCCTAGAAGAATGAGTATAGTCTTCTATTCTCATTTCGATTTGTTTTATAGGTCTCTTTTTCAGTACTTCTTCTAACTTTTCTGCATGATCATCCTTTATCTAGAATTTATTCTGGTCCACTATGTTTGCAACATTTGATGTTTAGACATCACAACCAATTCCACTATTTCCCATGTATTCTGGTCTCTGATCACTCAAAATCTTTTCAAATCCATCAGAACCACATTTTTATCTCACCAGTAGCTCAGCATCTGAGAACCTTCCAAATTTCATTTTCTTCTTTTCTTCTTTCAGATTCGATTCATTTTTGAATTTACTCCTTATATTAACAACTTCTTCTTCGATTACCTCAATAGTTTTGTAATTCTCCTGCAGTCTTGAGGTAAGGTCATTGATGACCTTATCCCATTATTCAATTCTGAGCTTTATTTCCACTACATCATCAGTCCTTTCAAGTATTGATGACTGTACTTTCACCTATTCATCTAGTCGTTCAATTTCATCTTCAAGCTGATCAATATATTTCGATGATGATTCCACCATTTATTTCCACTTATTGAATATCTTACACTTATTCTCAAGCTTACCAAAATATTCCTTAAGTTATATCTTGGGATCAGTATTATTTTTCAAATGGTTATCTCTAGATTTATCTGTTGATGGTTGGGACTTTTCAATGGTAGCCATCATGGAAGCATGATTTCCAGTTTTAAATTCTGGTTCTCCTTCTTCATAGAATTAATTATCATGATCTTCTTATCCACATACAAAACTCTGATTCTATAATTTCTTTATATATTTTTTGATTCCATTTTTAAAAAACCTTTTTGGAGTCTTCTCACTATTTTCAACTTCTCTCTCTTCATCTTTGAACTTTTTTTGAGCACTGAGATGCAATGTGCCCAACGTTTCCACAACGAAAGAAAGCCATAGGTAAATTTCCATTAAATTTCCCTTTTCCCTTATGAAACTTCTTGGAAATGACAGAAATAATTTATTTTTCCTCATCATCTTCATTACTACTATCTTCTAATATTTTTAGTTTTTTTATGGCTTTTAACGCTACTTCCTTGATCACATGATTCGTAGCATCTTCTGGTCGACTCTCATTTCATATGCCACCAGGATACTCAGCAAATCATCTAGAGAAAGTTTGGAAAGATGTATTTCCTCAAGTAATGGGACCTTTTCATTGTAAAGGGGTGGCAATATTCTCAATATTTTCTTTATAATATCAATGACTTTTATTTCTTCACCTAGACCTCAAATTGCTCCTTCCACTTTAGTAATTCTATTGAAGAAGGAATCTTCATTCTCACCAGGATGCATTTTCAAATCGTAAAACTTATTGTGCAGAACTTTTAGTTTCGCCTCCTTCACTTTTCTATCTCCTTCAAAAATATTTTCTAGTTTATCCCACCTAGAATTATTAAAGGTGCTACTCCTGACCTTTAAATATATCTGATCAGACATGGCTGTAGTGAGAGAATTTTGTGCCTTAGAATTTACATCAAGAAATTTCCTATCTGTATCAGTCATATCCAACCATGTTGGATCAGAAACTTGTATTCCTTACACAGTATCAAAGAGGACTTCCATTCCAAGAAATCTTATATGAGATCTAATTATGTTCTTCCAAATTTGAAAATTACTTCCATCAAAGAGGGGGGACTCCCTTGACATTTCCTAAATTCTCCATGACAACAAGGGACAGATATAACACTAGTAACCTTTAGCATCCCTTTGATACCACTTGAAGGACCCTAGAACACCCTGAGAGGGGATGAGTGAATCAGGGTGTCAAATTTTTCTCTTAAACTAATGGATCTTGTTCCCACGTAAGTAGGAACATGTTAAAACTATCATCCAAATGCAAGAAAAGATAGGACACAATGGTTTTACTTGGTTCACCACAAAGGGCTACATACCAGGAGCATACACCAACAATTTTTTAGTCATACCAAAAACCACTAATCTTCACTAGATGTGGAATAAAAAGGTTCACTCATAGTCACTCTATTCCAGATGAACTACCTTTACAATGGTTTAGGGATAACTCAATGTGTCCCTTGGATCACTTCTGTCGACTCCCCCTATCTCACTAATTTGAGAGAATTCTAACTCAGTTTATTGACTTAAAGGTTGCTTTAATATATTGGCATTGAATTCTTTGTCTCTCTCCACCACGAGACACTGCTTGCATCAAAGACCTGAGTAGGTGCTCACAGAAATCCCTGACCACTCAACACTGACACTCAATATATACCTTCATAAATCCCCTTCCAAAATCTCAAAAAATTTCAGAGCACACCACTTAAAAAATCTCACACCTTTGCAGAGAACAACCCTTTGTAGAGCTCATTGCCTCACAGAGCTCACTACATTGTAGAGAACAACCCTTTGAGAAGCTCACTGCCTCACTGAGCAACCTACTTCACAAAGCCCACTGAGCCAACACAGAACACCTCATCTTTGAACATATCTCATAACTTAGAATCATTAGCATCATTATATACTTTAAAATTATCTTCGTAAAGCTCAAGATCACTTAGAAAAACCTGCTTCATGGTTCACCCCTTGCTTCATGAAGTCAAAGAGATCCCATATTTTCCCTCTCAAAATCATGTTAAATGAAGAGGGGTGGCCTCTTATTTATAGGAATGGTCGAATTTGGAGCTCCACTTCTTCAGGTGTAAAACCCAAATTGAAAAATAAACATCTTTGAATCACATATCTCTCTTAAAAAAGCTCCACAGAAAATCCCTCTTTGTAATGCTCGTCATAACCACAAAGCTCTCCATGAAAACCCTTCGCATTGTCGCAAAGCACCACCGCAATGCACCACTCTCAATTATCCTTTACTTCATTGTTCGCGATGCTCATCGTAAATGCAAAGAAAAACTGTCTCAACTTGTGAATCTTCATTTCTTTGAAAAACCTCAAGCCAGACTTGGAGAAATCCATGCCTTTTCCATTTTTATGAAATGTTGATTCTAGAAGAAAAAATTTTACAGGGCTCAAAGTCTCATAATCACAGAGCACACCTTTAAAATCATCATGTCCTCATGAAACACACTGTATGTAGCCCATCTATGAAAAAATCACGACTTTTCCATATTTTCATGAGACCTTCAAGAAAAAACACTTTTCAAAATGCTTTCCTTTCCCCAAATTTTGGACCCCAAAAACTTGGAAAACACTGGGAAAAGACATCACATTCCAAACTTCTTATGGATTGAACTGTATGATCCCTTTCCCTGCAATCTCTCTAATAATCTATAGGATTATTGAAACAAACACAAACCATGCTTCTTTTTCAGCAAAGAACAACCTTGGTTTCAACAGGATGGTGATCACAAGCCCAAAAAGTTGGTAATGGGACACCAAATCTAATCTAGTGAAGAATAATAGTGAATCACACACTGATCCATGCAGAGGGATACATAACCCTATCTAGGACCAACCCATAGAGGGGGTCACCCATCGTATGCTCAAGATGGGATTCCTCAATATACCCTCATAGGGATGGACCAAGGGAAGGTACCCTATTAATACTGTACTAGGAAGAATAGAAAAAGGGATCTATTGGATACTCTATAAAGGTAACTCCATCCTTGATGTCTAGATCACCCTAATTAAAAACATGTAATGGGTTGAGGATATACATCCTTAGCTACTACACATGGAAAACATTATGGACCCAATCTAATTATGATGGTATACACAAGTAGTATGTCATATTTCCCAACCTATGTAGTATCTGAAAAGGGCCAAAGAATCCCAGAGATAACTTGTTTCCCTAGATAAAACTCCATAATCCCCATCGAAGTGAGATCTTCAGGAAGACATGGTATCCCTTTTCAAACTCCAAAGGCTTCCATCGTCAGTCCACATATGACTTTTGATGGCTCTGGGTACTCATCCACTCTTAGATGATCTAAACTTTTTTTTATCATATTACAGCCCCAAGAGTGTTGACTCTCCTACATTAGTCCAGCACAATAGTTGAAGGTTCCGGGCACAGCGGAAGCGCATGGGTGGATATGCCCACTTGGCTTTTTGTCATTAGCAATGATCAATCCGGGATCAATACGACGATAAACGCCAGTCTCCACGGATCAAATCACAGAAAAAGACAAATAATATGGTTTGTCCCGGAACCACAAACAAGGATCGTTACAGGTTGATTATAATTAATTTAATTAATTATAAAGAAATACCTTTTGGGTGTTCTTTCTTCGTTGATGTTCTTAATCACGTTGTCGATGTGATCCGTCGTTGCGTCGCAGAAGCCAAGTGTAGACTCCCTCTAGCAGTGATCCACACGTGTACCTCGTATCTCTGGACGTCGCCAAAGGATTCTCCGGGTGCTAGCGTGGAGAAGCCTTTGCTTGCGTTGTCTGCCTTAGATTGTCTTGATCCGATGGAAGCGGATCTCTCTCGGTCTTGAGAGCATTCTTGGAGGAAGAGGTTCTTTCGGCCTTGAAAGAATTCTCTAGAGATGTTGTGCACAACGATTCTCTTGTGTGTCAGAAAAGAGTTGGGGTTGTGAGGATATTTATAATCGGGTGTGTGGGGTTATAGAGTTATGACAATAAATAAACGCGTTACACGTTTTATTTATTTCATTGACTCTTTATTTAAAACCCCATGTCGAATAAATAATTCCTTGACATGCGCCCACACTGATTATAATAAATACCATTTAAAACAATATTATATCCTCAAAATCCCAACTGGAAAAAACTACATGACGTGTGTTAATAAATACACGGCGTGTACTTGTTTTTCATTGAAAACTACACGGCGTGTACATTAAATGTACACGACATGTATATCTTGTTTTCATTTATTCATTTCCTTTCTAAAATAAAACTACACGGCATGTAATAATAATACACGGCGTGTACTTGTTTTATTTTGTTTTTCCTCCATCATTTAAAACAACTCAGGCTTCCTTGAATAATTATTAAACAACGTACGAGAATAATCTTTATTCAACTTGAGATACTTGGATACACTTAGTGTGTGACCCTCTAGGCCTCTTTCTCATTGGCATTAGGAGGGCTTGCCTAAAGTCCAAGATTACTGTCTAGCAACGGGTCAAGGCACCCAAGAGAAAGAAGTTGACACCGCATTGACGTATCACCTCATACGAACGCTTACTGTGTAATTTAATCCCTTTGTCTCAATATCTCATCAAGCAGGTTTCATGGTAGTGTCATAAACCTATATGCTTGATATGTCGTTCTTTGACTACCTGAAATAAACTCATCGTTTACACCATGTCCATGGAATTTAATGTGACAGTTCTATTTCAATCAAAGGGCCGAGATATCAACTTCCATAAATGGAAGGGACAAATCCTTCCTCGACTTATCCATTAACAACATGTCACTCGTGACACACCCAACGTACCCTACTTCCCGCCAACTGTCTGCGTGACGGTTTTCGTCAGTAAATCTAAGTGCGCGAGTCATGACATGAGTTAATGATAATCTTCCAGTCTAAGGACCATTACACACGCTCGTAGATAGCAATATCCGATGACACCAAGACATGCAGAATTACTATTGGCGGGTCTGTTCTCATAATCTCCCATCTTGGAGATTACCAAGTGCGAACTCCATGAGAGAGAGTCTCGTCTTCTTATGAGTACTCGCACATGACGGTCTGTATACTATGTGTCCTATCATAGTATGTCATCCAACCACAGAACTTTATTTAAGAATATTGTTATATAATTTCAAGGTTCTCATCATAGCGGGGATCTGCTATGACCTTATTAATGCAACAAATATTTCAGGACATTATTATATTATAGTCATGCAGAACAATGAACAATATATAATAAGTGAACATTTATGTAATCAAAGTACAAAACAGTTGGTTCTCAGGACACCAACCCTTACAAACTCCCACTTGGACTAGAGCCAACTGCCTATGAATTTTAGTCCGCTAGACCTCACATGATGATCATGTTTCTGCTGAGTCAAGGCTTTAGTCAATGGGTCCGCCACGTTGTCTTCCGTGGAAATACTGCTCACTGAAACTTCACCTCTCTGAGAAAAATCCCTAAAGAGATGATACTTCCGAAGTATGTGCTTTGTCCACTGATGTGACCTTGGCTCTTTTGCAAGTGCCACTGCTGCAGTATTATCACAATAGAGTGTGATAGGATCTTTACTGCTCGGTACAACATCCAGCTCTTGGACGAAGCTTCGCATCCATAGTGCTTCTTTAGCTGCCTCAGAAGCTGCGATATACTCGGACTCCGCTGTAGAATCTGCCACCACACTTTGTTTTGAGCTCTTCCAGCTCACTGCACCTCCATTCAAACTGAAGATGTATCCAGTCTGTGACTTCATGTCATCTTGATCAGTCTGGAAACTAGCATCTACATGTCCTCTGATGACTAGTTCCTCATCTCCTCTATAAACCAAGAACATATCCTTAGTACGCCTCAGATACTTAAGGATAGTCTTGACTGCCATCCAATGGCGGTCTCCTGGATCAGCTTGATATCTGCCTACTGCACTTAATGCATAAGCAACATCTAGCCTCGTACATAGCATAGCATACATGACTGACCCAATCGCGGATGCGTAAGGGATCCTTGCCATTCTCTTTCTTTCCTCATGTGTCTGAGGACACATTTTCTTGGAAAGATGAATGCCATGTGACACTGGCAACAATCCCCTCTTGGACTGTTCCATACTGAATCTCTTCAGTATCTTGTCAATGTATGTACTTTGACTTAGGCCCATCATTTTCTTGGATCTATCACGATGGATCTTGATCCCAAGAATATATGCCGCCTCGCCCAAGTCTTTCATGGAGAATAATTTATTCAACCATGCCTTAACTGACTGTAAGACAGGTATTTCGTTTCCAATTAGCAATATGTCGTCAACATATACTATTAAGAAAACGACTGCACTTCCACTAAACCTTTTGTAGACACAAGGCTCACATTCGTTCTTAACAAAGCCAAATTCTGTAACAGCTTCATCAAAACGAATGTTCCATGACCTTGATGCTTGCTTTAATACATAAATGGATTTTTGAAACTTGCATACCTTGTTGGCATCCTTTGAAGTCACAAACCCTTCAGGTTGTGTCATGCAGACATCTTCCTGGAGGTTCCCGTTAAGGAAAGCTGTTTTGACATCCATTTGCCAAATTTCATAGTCATGGTAAGCAGCAATGGCCAATAGGATTCTGATGGACTTCAACATTGCAACCGGTGAAAAGGTTTCATCATAGTCAATTCCTTGACGCTGTCTAAAACCTTTTGCAACCAGTCGTTCCTTGTAGGTGCTGACTTGCCCTTCCATGTCCAGTTTCTTCTTGAATACCCATTTATTACCAATAGGCTTTACATCAACTGGAGGATCTACCAAAATCCAGACTTGGTTTTGGTACATGGAATCCATTTCAGAATTCATGTCTTCTTTCCACTTGGCAATGTCTGTGCCTTCAACTGCTTCCTTGTAGGAAAGAGGATCATAATTGTCAACCAATAATGAGTCACCATCCTCAGTGACAAGAAAACCATATCGTTCTGGTTCTCTTACCTCTCTCGTGCTCCTACGCAGTTCTTGTGTCTCTGGAACAGATTGTTCTTCCACGGGGCTTTGTGGAATCTGTTCTTGTACCAACTCATGTGTATCTTGAGCCTTGACTTCATCGAAGTCTATCTCGCTCCCACTATCTCTTCTGGAGATGTGCTCCCTCTCAAGGAATATGGCATGTCTTGACACTGTAAACTTTTTTTCTGAGGGGTTGTATAGGTAATATCCCCTTGTTTCCTTGGGATATCCTATAAAGATACACTTTGTGCCTCGGGGTGCAAGTTTGTTACCTGAAGAGACCTTAACAAATGCTTCCCTACCCCACACGTGTAAATTCGATAACATGGCTTTGCGTCCACTCCATAACTCGTATGGAATACCATTTATCGAATTAGTTGGTACTTGGTTTAGTATGTGTGCAGCTGTTTGTAATGCATATCCCCAAAAGGATAATGGAAGACTTGCATGACTCATCATTGATCTCACCATGTCCAACAGGGTGCGGTTCCTCCTTTCACTTACACCATTCCACTGCGGTGTGTAAGGAGGAGTGAGTTGAGATAGAATCTCAAACTCCCATAAGAAATCAATGAAGTCTTGATTAAGATATTCTCCTCCTCTGTCTGAGCGGAGTTTCTTAATCTTCTTACCAAGCTGGTTCTCAACTTCATTCTTGTATTCTTTGAACCAATCAAAAGAATCTGACTTATACCTCATTAAATAGATATATCCATATCTACTAAAATCATCAGTAAAAGTTATGAAGTATGAGAACCCACCCCTTGCTTCAACTGGAAATGGTCCACACACATCTGTGTGAACTAATTCTAGAAGCTCTTTAGCTCTTTCACCTTTCCCACTAAATGGGGCTTTGGTCATTTTTCCTTGTAGACACGCATAACATACACCAAGAGGTTTTATTTCAAAAGAATCTAAATACCCATCTTGATGTAATTTTGTCAAACGTTTCTCATTGACATGACCTAGCCGGTGATGCCAAAGTTGGGTGTGGTATGAGTCATGTGAATTAACTTTGTTATTGATTGCCATTACTTGGTTTGTGTAGTCTAACACATAAAGGCCGTTATATAAACGTGCCCTACCAAAACAAATGCTATCTTTATAAAAGTAGCAACATTCATTTCCAAACTTGAATATGAATCCATCAGTATCTAATCTGGATACTGAAATAATGTTTTTGGTTACAGAGGGTACATAATAACATCCTTTCAAAACCAAGACCATCCCGGTAGGCAATGTGAGGTGGTAGTCCCCGACAGCTACAGCAGCAAGTCTGGCTCCGTTGGCTGCTTGTAGATATATCTTCCCTCGATCAATCTTCCTGAATCTACTTGGTTCATGTATTTGGATACAGATGTGAGCACCAAAAGAAGTATCTAATACCCAATTAGTAGAAACAGATAGATTGCATTCGATAACAAACGCACTTGAAGCTTCCCCTTGCTTCCTTGTCTAGGTGCAGTTTTTCTTCCAGTGGCCCTTCTTGCCACATGCGAAACAAACAACATCCTGTTCCTTTTCCTCCCCTTTGATCTTCCTTTTCTTGGAAGGCCTTGAAGAATCTTTGGGCTTAAATCTCTTCGCCTTCCCTTTCCTTTTATTCACCATAAGGACAGAAGGCTTTTCACGCTTCATGTCATTGTCCACTTGGAGAATAAGGATAAGAAGATCAGATAGAGACTTCTCAATATTGTTCATGTTGAAATTAACAACAAAGTTTGAGAAGCTCTGGGGGAGTGATGCGAGAATGAGATCGGTACCCAGTTCTTCAGGGATTTTAAACCCTAGAACCTCCAAGCGCTCAATGTAGCCAATGAGCTTGACTACATGAGGCCCAGCTGGGGCACCCTCACCAAGCTTTCTCTGAAACAGAGCCTTGGAGATCTCAAACCTTTCCTGTCTTGCTCTCTCCTGGTATAAACCACGGAGGTGCTCGAGCATGCTGTAGGCATCCATGTCTTCATGAGACTTCAGGAGCTCACTAGACATAGATGACAACATCAAACATTGAACGTCAAGAGCATCGTTCAAATGTTGATCATAGACTAGGAAATCTTCATCACTTTCCCCTGGGGTAGGAGAATCATTAAGTGAGGACTCCAGCACATAAAACTTCCGTTCATGGCGTAGGATAACCTGAAGGAACCTAAACCATTCTTGAAAGTTATTGCCGGTGAGGATGTTGTCTTTATCCAGAATTGATCGCAGAGAAAATGTGGTTGATGTGTTTGTCATTTTGATTCTACAATTTAAAAGAGCAGATTCATCAGTACTTTCTTGATTACATTTTATGAGAAATAATAAATTTTATTAAGTCTCCCACTATTTTATCAAGTCCCAATGGCCCTCACCATTGAACTCAGAATTTCCAGTTGCTTTGACATTCTAATGGAAAGGATCCATATTTCCCTTCGCATAACCCCAACAAGGGTTGGTCAAGCTATTTGAAGGTATTTAGGTAGGCAGGTCTTTGCCAACTGTGAGCTTACAGTTCCTTGATCTGTTGAGTGGACTCCCCAATCCTGAAATCCTGACTTGGATTTCCTCAACTCTTGCCTCCAATATTACATCAAGTCTAGCAAGGGCTACTTCTCTTGATGTAATATGGTTAAGTCAACCCGAAACCTTTCATAAGGGCTTCCTTTATAAAAGTAAGTGTCCCAACAAGGGTTGGTCAAACACATAGTTTTATTGAGTCTTGCCCTTAATCAAGTAACGGAAGGCTTGGTCTGACTTAATATGGTATTTGAGGGATTTTATTCTTTATGCGTATCTTTGCATTATCACATGATTGTTAATATTAAGTGATGCTTGCTTAAGTGATTAACCATGTTCCGATAATGTATACGCATAGACCGGTTTTTATTTTATTCCATATTTTCATGCTTGTTCATTTTATTAATTATGTGATCGTGAAAACACATGCATAATATATAAACCATGCAATCAGACAGAAATAAAATAAGATGGCATGATCATGAGCCTCTATTTGGTTAGCTTATCTAGCGGTTTTGATAAGCTTACCCTGACCTAGGGAAAACACCTTGAACCTGATGGTTCGTGTTTTGCAGCTCCCACCTGTCCACCTTTGTATCTTCTTGTGTCGGTTTTTCCTCGGCTTCGGGATTTGAACCGTCTCCTCTGGCTTGGGAGATCCTCCATTACATGGGTTTATATTAAAGAAACCAAGGGCACGTAGGCCCTACATTTTATTGGAAGAAGGCTCGCAGGCCAACAAATTTAAATTAAATAAATTTAAATGAAACCATACACATAAAAAGGGTCTTTGGTCTAGCTCATGATCATCCATAGTATGCAACGAAATTTACGCATATTTAGAATTCAAATTCTTTTAATCGTTCTTTTATTTAAGATAAGACGTGCTTGAATTCAATTAATTATGATCTTATAATTAATCAATTCTTTATCTTAAATTCATTTCTGAATTTCCTTGAGATTCTTCTCATCCATATTCCTTGTACGGGTCTTTGTACATTGGAGGAAACCTGGTGAAATTCCATTTCTGGAAAGTACACGGCGTGTAGTTTATAATTACACGGCGTGTATTTTTCTTTTCACCCTTTGTCCAAAGTACACGCCGGGGCTTTGTCGTGTTTTTTTGTACTTTGGAAATTTTAGAGTACATGGCGTGTAGATGAATCATACACGGCGTGTACTTCCTTGTTACGCTGTAACCGGCCTAGCGATCCCGTATACGCGGTACGCGACTTATCTTTGTACACGGTTTCACCTGGGTCGGAACAGACTACACGGCGTGTTGTTCCAACATACACGTCGTGTATTCCGGTTTCCACGCACCGTTCTATTCTGGTCAACACGGCGTGATTAAAACTTAGGAATAATCAATTCACACGGCGTGGTTTGGCGGACCAGTGCCGGTTCGTTGAACCTAAGTACACGGCGTGTAATTTTAATTACACGCCGTGTAATCCCGTGTTGTACAGACAGAAAGAGAGGCTCCTCCGGATGAGTTCCTCATTTTTATTTTAATCAAAATTAAAATTAAAAGGTCGTTTCTGTGATATGAATCGAGAAACGAAGGAGGAAGAATAGATCTCGTTAATTCAGATTTATAGAACGATTTATTTCGAATTGAATCAAATATGAATGCGTAAATTATCAACGAAAATTAAATAACTATAATCAACGTTGTAACCTCACTCTGATACCATTTGAAGGTTCCGGGCGCAGCGGAAGCACGTGGGTGGATATGCCCACTTGGATTTTTGTCATTAGCAATGATCAATCCGGGATCAATACGACGATAAACGCCAGTCTCCATGGATCGAATCACAGAAAAAGACAAAGAAGATGGTTTTTCCCGGAACCACAAACAAGGATCGTTACAGGTTGATTATAATTAATTTAATTAATTATAAAGAAATACCTTTTGGGTGTTCTTTCTTCATTGATGTTCTTAATCAAGTTGTCGATGTGATCTGTCATTGCGTCACAGAAGACAAGTGTAGACTCCCTCTAGCGGTGATCCACACATGTACCTCGTATCTCTGGACGTCGCCAAAGGATTATCCAGGTGCTAGCGTGGAGAAGCCTTTTCTTGCGTTGTCCGCCTTAGATTGTCTTGATCCAATGGAAGAGGATCTCTCTCGGTCTTGAGAGCGTTCTTGGAGGAAGAGGTTCTTTCGGCCTTGAAAGAATTCTCTAGAGATGTTGTTCACAACAATTCTCTTGTGTGTCAGAAAAGAGTTGGGGTTTTGAGGATATTTATAATTGGGTGTGTGGGGTTATAGAGTTATGACAATAAATAAACGCGTTACGCATTTTATTTATTTCATTGACTCTTTATTTAAAACCCCTTGTCGAATAAATAATTCCTTGACATGCGCCCATGCTGATTATAATAAATATCATTTAAAACAATATTATATCCTCAAAATCCCAACTGGAAAAAACTACACGGCGTGTATTAATAAATACACGACGTGTAGTTGTTTTTCATTGAAAACTACACGGCGTGTACATTAAATGTACACGGCGTGTATATCTTGTTTTCATTTATTCATTTCCTTTACAAAATAAAACTACACGGCTTGTAATAATAATACACGGCATGTACTTGTTTTATTTTGTTTTTCCTCCATCATTTAAAACAACGTAGGCTTCCTTGAATAATTATTAAACCACGTACAAGAATAATCTTTATTCAACTTGAGATACTTGGATACACATAGTGTGTGACCCTCTAGGCCTCTTTCTCATTGGCATTAGGCGGGCTTGCCTAAAGTCCAAGATTACTGTCTAGAAACGGGTCAAGGCACCCAAGAGAAAGAAGTTGACACCGCATTGACGTATCACCTCATACGAACGCTTACTGTGTAATTTAATCCCTTTGTCTCAATATCTCATCAAGCAGGTTTCATGGTAGTGTCATAAACCTATATGCTTGATATGTCGTTCTTTGACTACCTAAAATAAACTCATCGTTTACACCATGGCCATGGAATTTAATGTGACAGTTCTATTTCAATCAAAGGGCCGAGATATCAACTTCCATAAATAGAAGGGACAAATCCTTCCTCGACTTATCCATTAACAACATGTCACTCGTGACGCACCCAACGTACCCTACTTCCCGCCAACTGTCTGCGTGACGGTTTTCGTCAGTAAATCTAAGTGCGCGAGTCATGACATGAGTTAATGATAATCTTCCAGTCTAAGGACCATTACACACGCTCGTAGATAGCAATATCTGATGACACCAAGACATGCAGAATTACTACTGGCGGGTCTGTTCTCATAATCTCCCATCTTGGAGATTACCAAGTGCGAACTCCATGAGAGAGAGTCTCGTCTTCTTATGAGTACTCGCACATGATGGTCTGTATACTATGTGTCCTATAATAGTATGTCATCCAACCACAGAACTTTATTTAAGAATATTGTTATAGCATTTCAAGGTTCTCATCATAGCGGGGATCTGCTATGACCTTATTAATGCAACAAATATTTCAGGACATTATTATATTATAGTCATGCAGAATAATGAACAATATATAATAAGTGAACATTTATGTAATCAAAGTACAAAACAGTTGGTTCTCAGGACACCAACCCTTACAATAGTGACCTACATGGTCTCATATACAAAGCCTTGAATGGTTTCATACCGATAATGGAGTGGTAGTTTTTGTTGTATGAAAACTCTATCAAGGGTAGGTGATCCTCCCAACTGTGGATAAAGTCTAGCATGAAATAACAAAGCATGTACAATAAAACCTGAATAGTCCACTCTGTTTGGATTTCTATCTGGGGGTGAAACATTGTGTTCAAATTCAACTGATTCCTAAATGACTATTTTAATAATCTTTATAATCATGACTTGAAGTGATCATCATAGTCTAAAATGATCATCAAGGAAACTCCATAAATCTATAATATCTTATATATGTAAAGTAATCCCATTCTATCTACTGAAATATTATCTTTTATTGCTAAGGAGTGGGATGACTTAGTGAGTCAATGTATGATCACCTTTATAACACTGTGACTCTAGATGATTGTGGAAGTCCAGTAATGAATTCCATAGAGATATAATCTAACTTCCACATGGTGCCTCAAGGGGTTGAGCCAAATCTACTGGACCCTAATGATTGGCCTTCATTGACTGGAAAGTGAGGCATCAATAGTTAAACTCATCCATACAACTCTTCATCCATGGGAACTAGAACTTATTCCAATGGTCTTGGTACATATTTTCCACTTCTGGATGTAAAACTAAGGGAGATGTATGAAAATCCCTCATCACCTCCTCTCACAACATGACTGGTACCATTATCTACCATTTGAAAAGGATGATGTGTTTCCCACCTTTATAAAATCCATTAGGAGCACATCCAGTAGATATCTAACTACACAAGGTCTCATAATTAATATCTCCAAGGTAAGAATATATAACATGGTAAAGAAGTGGAGGGTTGAAAACCATAGATTGGAGGTAAATGGTACTATCTTCATTCAATAAGGAAATATGCAATGTGGTTAACTGTTCTGATACCTCACTCAAAAATTGTGAACATGGCCTCTTATTGAGGATATCTGCTACCATGTTTCCCTTTATAGAAGTATAAACCATCTCAAAGTCATAATATTGAAGGAAATAAATACATTTTCTAGGCCTCAAGTTAATATATTTCTATAAAAAGATATACCTAAGTCTTTTTTTCTCAGAATAAATGATAATTTTCTCACCTATAAGGTATTATTACAACATATTCAAAGTGAATACCACTGTTGCTAGATCTATATCATGGGTTGTGTTGTTATTCTCATTAGGTATTAACTGCCATGACCTATAAGAATTCACGAACCACCTCTGCATAAGAACGCATCTAAGCCTATTTCTAGAGGCATCATAGAACACCATATACTTAACACCCTCCTCTAGTAGTCTCAAGATGGGGGTACTTATAAAACTCTACCACAAATCCTGAAAATCCCACTAGAATATTTGTATCCACATTAAAGGGTTCCCTTTTAGATTTAAGGTAGTAAAGGGTCCTAAAATCCCTGATAAATTGGACACGAATCTCTGATAGTATCCTTCCAACCTAAGAAATATATTCACCTCAGTCACTCTCTTGTGTGGCTCGCAAGTTAGCATTGCCTCAATTTTTTCTAGGTCCACTGATACTCCCTATTCTAAGATAATGTGTCCTAGTAAGTGGAACTCTTGGATTTTAGAACTAACACTTTGATAATTACCCATAAATATGGTTCTCTCAGAGTATGTCTAGAACCATCCTCAAATGTATCATGTACTCCTTCGATACTGAGTAAAAAGGATGTGATTAATGAATACTATGAAGAACTAGTCCAATAATGGATAAAGATATAGTTAATGAGTCATGTGAACACTACTATGGAATCTATCATGCTAAAGTGAATCACCAAATACTCATAGTGACAATAGAGTCACTAAAATTCCATATTCAGTATATCCTCCTCTTAAACATGGAGCTTGTGATAACCCAAACAGAGGTCAATCTTTAAGAACCACATCAAACCTTTTAATTGGTCAAAGAGTTCATGGATTATTAGGAGTAGATACTTATTATTGATATTAAATTTATCTAGTAAATGATAATCCTCACATAGTCTCAAGATCCCATATACCTTATTAGCGAAAAACACTAGGGCTACCCACAGGGACACACTGGGTCGGAAAAATCCCTTCCTCTACAAATCCTACAAATACACCTTCAGCTCTTGAATATTTACGGGATCCATATGATATGATGGTGTAGATATCTAGGAAGTAATGAGGTTAAATTATATCTATAAATTGATCTCTTAGAGTGGAGGTAAGTCTGAAACATCCTCATACTCCCACAAAACTATATAAAACTAAAATTTTATAACAGATACTGCTCTAAGAGTAATACTAGAAAACTGAAGATTAATTGGTTTTATCCTCCTTCATATGATCCCATCTTTCTCCACTTGTAATTCCTTCTCAGGAATGAAGGAAAACCTTGTCCCATCAACTTGGACACACTACATTTCCCATAAAAAATATTTAATTTATGCATAAACCATGGAGAGACAGTGTATACATAGAATGATTTTTTAAAGCCTCAACGTGGCCATGAAAATATGTCATTGGAATCCCTCTCCCCTAAGAGTCAGGTCATGTTTTCAGTAGAAGTGTGTGATCATTAAATCTCCCCTGGTATGAGTCTCTAATTGAAAGGGCCAATCCAAAGGATCCATTGGAATATCAAGATCTTGAACAAGGGATGTGGAAAGGAAAGAGTGGATCACACTCATGTCTATAAATACTATAACTAAATTTGACAAGACATAGATCATACCTTGATTCATCCCTATATCCCTTAGGTTGTAAGCCTCCATTTCCTACAACTATTGATGTCCTTGAACACCAACTCAATAAGCCTATCATGGACCACCTAGTGGTGTTGGTGATAATATATCAAAATGATGACCACCACCTTCTACACTTATATATCCTCTACCACATTCACCACCCTATGAACCTCCTTGGTCAAACTGAAGCCTCTGACTAGGAGGATAATCGACTTTATCTTAGTCTTCAGCATGGTGGGTTAGAAAATCTTGCGTGAGATATACTCATCTATCATAGGAGTAGAATTGCCTCTCCCTCATCTAACTGGAACTGTCCTGAGAGACCTAGGTGACATACCCTATTCCCTGAGAGTATCTCTAAAAATTCCTTGGACACCTATATCCTTGTTTTTCTCATCGACTTACAGCTACTGATGTCTCAGCTCTAGAGTTCCTACTACTAGAACCAACAATTGGGGTTTTCTCAACTATAAATCTCTCCATAACCAAAGAATTATCTACATTCCTGTGTAATAAAGGATACATAGTGATACCAATCTAGTCTAGATATCTCAGTGAAGGCAATTCTTGAAGGTCCATGATCAAAAGTACGCATCATGAATCATGTCCATAGAGTACCATGATAGGTTAGTAAACCTCACTACATACTCTATAATTGACATGTTTTCCTGATGAAGCTCTTGAAGCTCTGGGATATGTACTTCCTACAATAGTAGAACTCTTATTTGAATAGGTACTCGAACTTCATCCATGTGAGGTTCATATTGTCATTTGTCTCAGTGACTAATCCCCACCATCAACCTACATATCCTTGGGGAAGGCTCACCACTACGACCACCATCTAATTGGGAGGGGTCCTAACAAGGCAGAAAACTTGATCAACTGACTCGAGCTAGTCCTCTTCTACCTAGGGTTCTTCCTCACCCTAAAACCTGAGGGGTATCTATCTCTAGAACTAATAAAGTGCATTCAACCTATTCAGATCATCGACTGGTACTTTTAGAACAAACAAATTCTTAGCAGGTGGAGGTATGATAAAAAAACCACCCATAGGTACCATAACCTACACCAAACCCTGAACTAAAGCATTATCTCTAAATGGACCGTCATTATGATACCACTATGGAATCCTATTTGGATGTCATCATTGATTCATCCTATAAGATTCAAAATGCACCATGGTTAATAGCACATATGGGGAGCTGAATCAAGGGCATGAAAACCAAAACTCATTCATATATGATGCATGTACCTATGTTTTCTCTACAACCATTACCTACATGTACCAAGTTTATAAGAAGTTTATCAGAGTCCTAGTGAATGGAAATATTGGCCACTACACCATCACTAGGTTCCTTGGCCTGATAAAAAAATTTAAAACAATTTAACATTGTTTCCCTTATTCCCAAACCAATCCTCGCATCTTGAATGTCTCTAAAATCTGGTCCTAAGAAAAATCTAATTTGATACCACTCTATCATGACATGACCTTCTAGGAACTACTTATCTAACAATAAGATGAGTGTGACACCCAAAGACCACCACAAATAGGCCAGGGGCTGGTGACCAGCACTGGGTAGGTATATCACACACATGGGAGGCCTTAGCCTAAGGTACCCATACACACACACACACACACATCCCTAAACACCAATACAATATATAAATGAAATATATAATTGAAACCCAAAATATTCATGCATACAAATAATCCCATATCAAATTATAAATCAAGTATGAGAAAGAACAAAGGGCCAAATATAATCCCACAAAAAAAGTGTAAAAGCAGCCAATGTACTAGTAAAAGGATACTGATGTCAAGACACAACTCCTAGAACCATCTGTGGTCCATCTAGTGCCACTAAGATCCACCTAATCTTGGTCCACCTTGGAATTCATCAAAAGTATTTTCATCAATATAAGAAATGACATGTGCAGGAAATTCCCATGTAGGGGTGAGTATAAACATACCCATCAGGACACCACAAAATCACCAAACATAAAGAATCAAGAGAGAAACAACTCAATATCACAAAGGTGTGTCAATCAAAGTGTGAGACAATAACTAAAATAAACCAGATATGTACAGAATAGGCACACAGTATCAAAGTAATTTCATTTGCTCACTACTATCCTAGGACTTTGTTTGAGGCTCTGAGGTTACACTCATCCAAGAGAACTCACTCATCAGGTCTTGCTAACACTAATAGAACTCATTTTAGAGGTCATGTCTATCAAGCCATTCCATGAAGAGGTATATGATGAAACTCATAAGATGTTAATAAATAGGTAGGGTATTACACCCCGGGACAATGAGGGATAACCGAAACTATCTATATCAACCCATTTGGATGAGGATCACATGCATTTAAAGTTGGTAATGGGATACCTAAACCAAACTAGGGAATAATTATAGACTATCATTGCCCTAGGCCACAAGGATGGATACCTAACTCTATACATGACTAACCCATAAAGGGGATCACTCATCCTATGCTCAGGATGAGATGCATCATTATACCCTCATAAGGATTGACCAAGGGAACATACCCTATTGATACAAAAATATACTAAAAATAATAGGGGCTCTAATCATCCCTAGGTGGGGTACACACTGTGTATAAGTAATACATAGTGTATCTTGGATAGTCTGAACATGCCCAAGTCCATGCCCATGCCCATGTACTGATTGGGAACACACAGGTCCACTTATCAAGGGACACACAACATGTGTAAATTCAAACAATGTGTGATATTTTTCTCTTTAAATAAACCCTATATGTTTCTAAATAGGGACCACACAATGTGTGTTCTTCCAAACTACACATTGTGTAGTTCAAAATTTTCTAGATTCATATAGCCTTCATACATATGTGCCCACTCCAGCTACTCCTTCAATATAGACACAAAATCCACCAAGAAACTCATCTCTAAGGTTAGATGAACTTTGATCGTTGTAGGTAGCCAAATCTTGACCACTAATCTACTTAGGAATTATCCCCCATCGCACCAGATCAACAAATCACCCAAACCCACAAACTAACTTTCTTTGATCCATCATGGGATCCCCCATCATCATCATTGCACCTCGATCATGTCTTTAATCCCAAATCAAAACTTGTATAAATGATCCATTGTTCCAAATATTGTTTGTGCAATGATCGATTTCTAGGTATATTCAAATCGCCGGTGAAACAAAATACTGATGATGAAAGCTCAAAGAATAAGGGAAGAAAAGAAAGAAACACCAAAAGTGAAGAAAAAACATTTTTTGTCATTTGGGTTGGACTCGATATTATGATATAGAAAGAAATGAATGAATAAGGTTAAACAAGGATAAAAAAACATAATTCCAATAATAAAACCAATCAACCATAAATTAACCAATAATCTACGAATTAATTACCTGAAATTATTAATTCACATATAACCTGAGAGAATTAAATATGGGAATTAATCCAATTAAAACTGACATCCTGCCTCTAAAATTGATTGATTTTTTAAGAACAATGATTCCATGTCATTATCATTGGTGAGATCCAAGAACTCCATTGGCGAAGACAAAATTTTGAGTATCAATCATCAATCCATGATCTCATTGTCATCTTCCAAATCTCTCCACCACGGTCCTATCCAAATCTCTAGGGTTATGCATATAACAATAGGATTTTTTCATAACTGGGTCTATAAGGGGGGTTGGGTTATTGTAATTTAATCATAAAAATAATTTATTTGTTTATTATTCTGCCTATGACTGCTCTTAAACAAAATACCTGACACGTACAAAGATTATGTCATGCCTAGGGTAAATCCCACACTCCAAATTTAATAGTAGTCCTAGTTTTCCCATCCAAAACACCATTTGGGATACATTCCATTATTTCCAAAAACAAAATATGCGCACATGATATATTATATTTAATTTTTTTATTATATCAACACCAAGGCTCAACAGGGCTAAAAATCCCATTCTGAATCCATATTAAACTCCAAAAGTATTCTAAAGTTTTACAAGGAAAAAATAGAGCCATTAAAAGTTCTATTATTTGACCCACTGTTGAGGACATCACATCTTTACTTGTAGCTGAGAACACTCTAGAACCTACCAAACGAACTAGTCTTTATGGACTTTTTATCAAAGAGCCGAGGTGCAGGGCTAAAGGACACTTACGTACGCATTGACATTAATGATGTATTTTTTTTACATTTAAGAGACTTAAAAATTATAATTATGTACAGTATCATATATTATTCAATATTCATTTATAGTAATTATTATGTAAAATTTTATATCAACATTATTTCTTAACTATTATTAATATCAAATACATTAACATATATTATAATATTTAAAACTAAATCTTTAATAACACAATATAAAATTAACATATATTATAAAATACATTATTATATATTATATATAAAATAATATTAATACATATTATAATTTAATAATATTAAAATATATTAAAAAAATTATAATATAATAATATTAACATATATTATCATATATTATAAAATTAAAATATATATAATAATATATATAATAATATATATATTACATTATAATATTATAATAATCTTAACATATATTATAATATTATATATATTAAAAACAATTATTAAAAGCTTACATTTTAAAATGAAATATTTTTTTAACATATATAATAATATAATAATATTAACATATATTATCATAATAATATTTATGACATATTCTACTACATAAATGGCCTTTATCAGTGCTAGAAAACCCCTTTAGTAGTGCAAAAACTCACTGACATGATAAGTGCTTTTAAAATCATGCATCCTTTATCAGTTCTAGAAAAAGAATTGATAAAGTAACCTTTTATCAATGCTAAAACAAAAGTACTAATAAAGGTCTTATTTATCAAGGCTTTTATTTTAGGACTGATAAAGGGTCATTTATCATCACTTCCTTTTAGCATGGATAAAGGTGGTATTTATTATCACTTTGGTTAGCACTGATAAATTCCATAAAAAATGATGCAAATATGAAGCTCTGCAGAAACCCTATAACAATAAAAAAAATTAGAAAATATAAACAGATCGGAATAAAAATATATAGAAAAATATATTGGAAGACAAATATTACATTGCACTATCATTTCAATTCAAAATTTACATAAAAAATATTCACTTTTATGTCATATTTACAATTAATCAAAAAATTTACAACCCAATATACAAAATCGAAACTCTGATATGCTTTTTCCAAAGGTTATCCTTTTTAAAAAAGCTTGTACCTACAATAAAACCAATTTTTATTCTAGTAACGGTACATAAAAATAGAAAATTATAATTATAATGTTATATAATCCACATATGATAAATTATATTGTTAATTATTGAATATTTTAAAGATATTATTTGTTATAATATTAATTATATTATCAATGATTATATTGTTAATTACTTATTACTTATAAATTATTTATTATACTATTAATTAATAATTATATTATGTATTTTTAATTACATTGTTAATTAATAATCAATATGAATTATATTGTTAATTACTCAATATATTAAAGATATTATTAGTTATTAATTACTTTAATTACTTAAATAGTTGATAATAATTATATTAATAAACTAAAATGACACTTCTATATTGAAAACACATACTTTACGTCATACCGACCACTTTGTGTACCAGATTGATGTGAGGACAATTCATAAAAATTGAAAATGAATTACGGATCATTGTATTAATGTTTGAAAACAATATGGCCTCATTTTCTTAGTTTTGTCTATGTGACATGCATTTTAAAGTAAAATGGTACTTATTTTGAAAACACTTACTTCAAGTCATACCAACCACATCATGCATTATTTTGATGTGTGATCAATTACTATACATTGAAAATGAATTATGGATCATATTCCTAATGTTTGAAAATAATTCGAGATTGTTTTCTTAGTTTTGTCTGCATGGTGCTCATTTTAAACTAAAATGACACTTCTATATTAGAAACATTCACTTCAGGTCATAATGACCACATCATGTGTTAGATTAATGTGAGGTGAATTCCTATACATAAAAAATGAATTGTGGATAATTTTCCTAATGTTTGAAAAAAATATGAGCTTGTTCTTTTTTTGTCCATGTGATGCATGTTTTAAACTAAAATGACACTTATATTGAAAACACACATTGTGAGTCATACTGAATACATCATGTTTTAGATTGATGTGTGGTCGATTCCTATATGTCAAAAGTGAATTGAAGTTTTTTCCTAATGTTTTAAAACATTCTTAGCCTATTTTCTCATTTTTGACAATGGGACATGTGTTTTAAACTAAAATGATACTTTTTATGTTGAAAACATTCACTTCGAGTCATACTAACCTCATCGTGTGTTAGAATGATGTATAGTCAATTCCTACATGTCAAAAATAAATTATTGATTTTTTTCCTATAGTTTTAATTAATCCAAGATCATTTTCTTGGTTTTTATACGCGATGTTTTTTTAAAGTAAAATGACCCTTATATTGAAAACATACACTTCGAGTCTTACCGACCACATCGTATGTTGGATTGATGTGTGATCAATTCTTACATGTAATAAATGAATTATGGATAATTTTAATAAATTTTTAAAACAATCCAGACTCTTTTTCTCATATTTGTATATGGGACACATGTTTTGAAGTAAAATGACACTATATTGAAAACACACACTTTGATTAATAGTAACCAAATCATGTGTCATATTTATGTGAGGTCAATTACAACACATTAAAAATGGATCATGGATCATTTTCATAAATTTTTAAAACAATCTGAGCATGTGTGATCAATTTTGTCTATGTGACACACATTTTAAAGTAAAATGACACTTATTTTAAAAAAGGGCACTTCAAGTCATACAAACACATTGTGTGTAAGATTGATGTGCAGTTGATTCCTAAAAGTAAAAAATAAATTATGTATTATTTTTCTAAAGTTTGAAAATAATACAAGATCATTTTATTGGGTTAGTCTATGTGATGCGTGTTTTAAAGTAAAATGACACTAATATTAAAAACATTCAATTTGATTCTTACCAACCACATCGTGTGTCAGATTGATGTTTCATAAATCAATATGTATCAAAAATAAATAATGTATTAGTTTCCTAATGTTTTAAAACAATACGAGCTCGTTTTATCAGTTTTGACTACGTGTCATGCATTTTAAAGTAAAATGACACTTTTATATTGAAAACACACACTTTAAGTCATACCAACCACATCATGTGTAAAATTGACATGAGGTTAATTCCTACACATCACAAATGAATTATGGATCATTTTACTAAAGTTTGAAAATAATCCAATCTTGTTTGCTCAGTTTTGACAACGTGACACATGTTTTAAACTAAAATGACACTTTTATATGGAAAATATGTACTTCAAGTCATACCAACCACATCGTGTTTCAGATTGACATGAGTTCAATTCATACACATAAAATATAAAATGTGGATATTTTTCCTAAATTTTGAAAATAATCTATTCTTATTTTCATGGTTTTGATTATGTGATACATGTTTTAAACTATAATGAAACTTTTATATTGAAAACACACAATTCAAGTCATAACAATAACATAATTTTTCTTATTGATATGAGGTCAATTAGTTTACATCAATAATTAATTTTGGATCATTTTCCTAAGTTTGAAAAAATAAAATCATGTTTTATTAGTTTTTTCTATGTGACACACGTTTTAAAGTAAAATGACACTTATATTTAAAGCATGAACTTAGAGTCATACTAACCACATAATGTGTCAGATTGACGTGAGGTTAATTCTTAAACATAAAAAATAATTTATATATTTTTTAATGTTTGAAAATAATATGATCTCAATTTATTGGTTTTGGCTATGTGATAGGTGTTTTAAACTAAAATGAAACTTGTATATTGAAAACATGCACTTTGAATAATACCAACCACATAATGTGTATTATTGATGTGTGGTAAATTCCTACATGTCAAAAATAAATGTTATATCATTTTCATAATTTTTTAAAATAATTTGAGATTTTTTATAGATTTTGACAATGTGATATGCATTTTAAACTAAAACGACACTTATATATTTAAAACACGCACTTTGAGTCATAATGACCCCATCATGTGTTAGATTGATCTGCAATAGATTCCTATACATCAAAATTTAATTATAGATAATTTTCCTAAATTTTGAAAATAATACTTTCTTGTTTTCTCATATTTGACTATGTGACACCTTTTTTAAACTAAAATGGCACTTTTATATTAAAAACATGCACTTCGAGTCATACCGACCAGATCGTTTGTCATATTAATGTGCGGTCAATTCCTAAATGTCAAAAGTGAATTATTGATTATTTTCGTATGTTTTGAAAACAATATGAGTTTGTTTTATTAGTTTTGGCTACGTGACACTCGTTTTAAACTGAAATGACACTTTTATATTAAAAACTCGCACATCAAGTTATACTGACTACATCATTAGTTAGATTAATGTGAGATCGATTAATACATTTAAAAAATTAATTATAGATAATTTCCTTAAAGTTGAAAATTAATTCAGTCACATTTTCTTGGTTTTGGATATGTGACGTGAATTTTAAACTAAAGTGTCCCTTTTATATTAAAAAAACACACTTCAGGTCATATTGGCTAGATCATGCATCAGGTTTACATGAGGTCAATTCCAACACATAAAAATGAATTATTTATCATTTTCACAAAGTTTGAAAACAATACTAGATTGTTTTCATAGTTTTGTTTATGTGAAACATTTTTGAAACTAAAATGACACTTTTATATTGAAAACATATTGTTTGAGTCATAGTGGTCACATCATGTGTCAGATTGATGTATGGTCAATTAGTATATGTAAAAAATAAAATACTGATAATTTTCCTAAATTTTAAAAACAATATGATATCGTTTTTTGATTGTGTAAATGTGACAAGTGTTTTAAACTAAAATGAAATTTTATTTTGAAAACATACAATTCCAATCATACCCACCACATCATGTATCATATTCATGTGTATTCAATTCCTAAAAATCGAAAATTAATTATGGATAGTTTTCCAAAAGTTTGAAAAAAATATAATCTTGTTTTATTAGTTTTGTCTATATGACACAAATTTTAAAGTAAAATGAAACTTATAATGAGAACACACACTTCAAGTCATACTAACCACACCATATGTCAAATTGATGTTTGGTAAATTATTAAATGTCACAAATGAATTATTGATAATTTTCCTAAATTTTAAATATAATATGAGACAATTTTCTTGGTTTTGGATATGTGACACATGTTTTAAACTAAAATGACACTTTTATATTGAAAACATGCTCTTCGAGTCATACTGACCACATCACGTGTCAGGTTTATGTGAGGTCAATTATAACAAATCATAAATTAATTATGGATTGTTTTCCTAAATTTTAAAAATTATTCAAGATTATTTTCTTGGTTTTGGTTGTGTGATACATGTTTTAAATTAAAATGACACTTTTATATTGAAAACATACACATTGAGTCATATTGACCACATCATGTGTCAGATTGACACATAGAAAATTATTGCACATCAAAAATGAATTTTGGATCATTTTAATAAAGTTTAAAAATAATTCAAGTTTTTTATAATTTTTTTCCACGTAACACACATTTTAAACTAAAATGACACTTTTATATTGAAAAAAACACTTCGAGTCAAAGTTAATTCCTCATTTCTACTTTGAGAATTGGATTGAGATATGGGTGAGGAATCTCTATTAGTATTTGTAGTGTCTTTAATTGTCATTTATTTGGTTGAATCAAATGTGAAAGTAAAGGAATCTAGTTTTCTTCTCCATCATCGAGTTGGTATTGATTGTAATAGGCATAAGACCACTTTTACAAACTAATAAAAAATAAAAAGACGCAACATGAAAATGATGAGGCTTGGAACATGGAAGTAAATTCATCAATAGTTGGTAATATGTCTTTGGATTTGTTGGTAGAAGGATTCCTGACCCATTTCCCTATCGCCATTATCTCAGTTGCTACCATAAAGTAAAATCTCTCATGAGCACAAGCAACTTCAGACATATTACCTTCTATACTGGAATCCTTAGAAAATTTGTGGTGGGGTTTAAATTTCTTTAAAATGATGTGAGGATCAAAAAAATATTTGGATGAAAATTGAAAATGTAATATTCAAATAAAAATATAACTAACATAATTCCAATACTACATGAATTTTATTTTAGGAAAAATAATATTTATGTATTACAATACTAATCCTTCACATATCAAATGTATCATGTTTTGGAAATCACAAATGTATTCTATCATATGTTTGTAAATTACAATTGTCTTTTATCATATTTATCGTATCGTACGATGTTGATCGTACCGACCAAATCGTATCGTACTGACTCTGTCAAACGTATCATACTGACTCTGTCAATCGTATCGTATTGACTCTGTCAATCGTATCGTACTGACTCTGTCAATCGTATCGTACTGACTCTGCTATTCAGATGATCATTATTTGTTTTGGTACTTTGTCAAAAACTCTCTCTGCATATGAATCGTACTCATGTTTTACATTTCTATATATCTCTTGTCCTAACAAAACGATGTCGTTGAGTTAGTTACAAACTAATCAAAACGATGTCGTGCTTTCTGTTTCAATATGACCGTTGGAGGCAATATGACCGTTGGAACCCGAGGCCTATAAATAGGAGGTCATTTGAAGCTGAGAACACAACGATGAACAAAGAGAACGAATGAAGAGACTCTGTGAACTACGAAGATTCTAGAGAGAGACACTGTGACTTCTCTCATCAGCTTTGTGCGTCCGATCATCGTATCGAGGGCTTTCAAGTAATTGAAAGACAGAGGTGTCGATTACCTGCAAAATCGAGGGCTGCCGGGGATAGGTAGACAGACGTGCCGATCATCGTATCGAGGGCTGCCGGGGATAGGCAGACAGACGTGCCAATCATCGTATCGAGGGCTGCCGGGGATAGGCAGACAGACGTGCCGATCATCGTATCGAGGGCTCACCAAGGTGTTGGTGAGACAGACCTTTTATCCTAGGTAAAAGGATAACCCTTCTCTTTGGGTTAAAAGAATTGTATTACTTTTACATTTCCGCTGTTACTTGTATTAGAAAGGGATTTGTATTGTTTCCTTTCTTCTTTACATATTCAATTGTAATTGTTTCAATTACAATCATTCTATTACATATTGTATTGATTGGTTCTATACGCTTTAAGGTAGAATCATTTATATCTGTATTACTCTGATTATTGTGTTCATCTTGAATACAATTGTTTTACTTTACAATAGTATTACAATACATCATACCTTTTACATTCAATACAATTGTGGGTGTTTGTATTTGTATTAGTTTAAGATCATTTAAACTAATCTCTTTGTTACTAAAACTCAAAAGTTTTTTAAACCTACAATTCACCCCCCCTCTTGTATTGTTCCATCTAATAGACTTTTATATCTACTATTCGATCCAACAATTGGTATCAGAGGCGGTTTTCCACTGATTTTTATTATTAGCTTTATTTCTTATTACTATCTTGAATACTTACTACACTAACGTGTGGAGTGGAAAAGTTGTTTTTGTTATATTAGATGGCAGGAATGAATATCGGATCAATAGATAATCTGAATCCTTCTAGACCACCAATTTTCGATGGGAATGATTATGAGTATTGGAGAGATCGTATGAAGACTTTCGTCATCAATACCGGTGTAGACAATTTTATTATGCTTACTGGGGGTTACAAAATTCCTGACAAAGAAGTTAGCACTTTCACCAACCAAGAGAAGCAAGAATATCAACTGAATTACAAGGTACGCAATACTTTATTATGCTCTATGACCAGGAATATATATAGTCAGATATCTTCATGTGAAGCAGCCAACTGTATTTGGAAGAAATTAGAAGTCACTCATTTTGGTACATCCAAGGTTATAGAAACAAGGAGAGCAAAGCTTCGAGCAGAGTATCATGGATTTGTTTTTCCTTATGGAGAGCCAGTATGTAAAGTGCAACAAAGGTTTATGACAATTGTCAACAGCTTACAATCTATGGGAGAAAAAGGTCTTGATGATGAAGCTCTTGTTGATAAGATTATAGATATTATGCCAAATGAATGGGAGTCAAAAAGAACAGCTATTGATGAAAATAGAAAAGTTTCCCAGATTACTCTTGATGAACTCTTTGGAACTCTTCTACAGCACGAGACAAGAATGAAGAGAGATGCTGATTTCAATAAGAAGAAGAATGGGAATGGAAGTGTATCTTTTGCATCTAAAGCTAAAACACCTGAAAGGGTCACAAGGTCTAAATCCAAGAAAGTTGTTGTATCTGATTCAAGTGATTGTAATCTTTCGGATAATGAGTTAGCTAATATTGCTCGAAGGATGAACAAGATTGTGGGAAAGAAAGATTTTCAATATAGATTCAAAAAGAAAGACAGGAAAGATAGGAAAGATTCAGAGGTAACTTATTATGAATGCAAGAAAGCAGGACATATAAGGCCTGATTGTCCTTTACTGAAGAGGAAAGATAGAAAAGAGAAACACTCTGAAAGAAACAAGAAATGGTTTTATAAGACAAAGAAAGGCTTGAAATCAAATGATACATGGAGTGCAAGTGGTAGTGATTCCTCAGATGATTCTTCAGAATATGAGACGTCAGGACAAAGGAATATTGGACTTCTAGCCAGACTACCAATTGAAGATCATTGTCTCATGGCTAAGGTACATAATGCTGAAGTTGTTACAAATGTCTCTTTAAATGCAAATTATGTTGATAATAGATATTATGAATCTTCAAATGATGAACCCTCATCATCAGAAGATGATACTTTACCTTCTTTTGAAGAAGTCTCTAGATTTGCTAAATTACTTGAAAATGAAAATTCTAAACTCAAAAAGAGATTTGAAAAAGAAAATTCTAGAATTTCTATTTTGACTAAAGAAGTATCAGATCTTTCTAAAGATCTTTATGGGAAAACTTCTGATTTTGAAAGTATTTTGAAAACCCTTGAGAAAGTCAAATCTGAAAAGGATAAACTTTCTAAGGATCTTGAAACTGCTATTTCAAAGAAAAATATTTTAGAGTCTAACTCTAGTTCAAATTCAAATGTTTTAGAAAACAAGAATTTGGTTTTAAAACTAAAGTCAGAGATTTTATCCTTGAAAAAGTGTTTGTCAAACTTTACTCATGGAAAAGAAAACTTTGATAGGATGTATTCTCAAATTAGACCGTTGAGAAATCATTCTGGTCTTGGTTATACTTATTCCAAACCTGTTTTTAGTAATAACTATTTTGTTCCTCAAAAAACCATTTTCTGTTCCAAGTGTCAATGTGGTGGACATTGGAGAAGAGATTGTTCTCTTAACAAAACTCAATCCTTAGGATTTCATAAAGCTCATTTTGCTAAACAAATGTGGATTCCTAAAATTCTTTTATCTAACCCTTCTGGATCCAAACAAGTTTGGATTCCAAAAATCTGATTGTTTCTTTTTCAGGGATACGAGAAGTGTATCAATAAGAACATTTGGTACATGGATAGTGGTTGTTCTCGACATATGACTGGAAACAAAGATTTCTTTGAAAAGGTTATCAAAACAAAAGGTGGAAAAGTTACCTTCGGAGATAATGCTCAAGGAAAGATTGTTGGTATAGGTAATATCGTTTTTCTTGGAAAAGTTCTTATTTCAAATGTTTTATTTGTAAAAGGTCTTAGGAACAATCTCATCAGCATAAGTCAATTATGTGATGAAGGTTACCTTGTGAATTTTAGAAATGATAAGTTTCTAGTTCACAATTCCAAGGATGAATTCATTCTATCTGCCCATAGGCAAGAGAATGTTTACACTATTAACTTAGAAGACCTTAGGAACCAAAACTTACCTTGTTTAAGTGTAATAGAAGACCAATCGTGGCTATGGCATAGGAGACTAGGACACTGTAATTTGAGAAACCTAAGAAAACTCTCAAAGAAAGGACTTGTAAAAGGGCTACCGGATCATAGATATGATTCTTCAAAAGTCTGTGATCCTTGTCAATTTGGCAAGCAACATAAAACTAACTTTAAACCAATTAATGAAGTTTCAACTTCTAATGCATTACAGCTTGTGCATATGGATCTGTTTGGTCCTTCACAATCTGGAAGCATTGGAGGCAAATACTATGTATTTGTTTTAGTTGATGACTTTACTAGATTTACATGGGTCTACTTTCTCACAAAGAAATCTGAAGCCTTTTCCTATTTCAAAACTTTTAGAGCCCAAGTTAAAAATGAGAAAAACCTACCATTGATAACTATTCATAGTGATCATGGTGGTGAATTCCAAAATTCAAATTTTGAAACTTTTTGTAGTAAGAAAGGTATTACTCACAATTTCTCAGCTCCAAGAACTCCTCAGCAAAATGGGGTTGTTGAAAGAAGAAATCATATTCTTCAAGAAATGACTCGAACCATGTTGAGTGAATACTCAATTGCTAAGCACTTTTGGGCTGAAGCTGTAAGTACTGCCTGTTATACTATAAATCGTGTTTTAACTAGACCATTTCTTAATAAAACTCCTTACGAGTTATGGACTGGCCGAAAACCTAAAGTTTCTTACTTCAAAGTTTTTGGATGCAAAGTATTCATTCTGAATATAAAAGATAATTTACACAAATTTGCACCAAAATCTGATGAAGGAATCTTTCTAGGCTATTTCACAACCTCTAAGGCTTATAGAGTTTTCAATAAAAACACTTGTACTGTTGAAGAAACAGTACATGTAAAATTTGATGAAACTAACCCCTTTGTTTTCAATCAACCCAGTCCTACATCCTCGGATGTGTTTTCCAAAAATGTTTATCAACCTATATTAGAAGAACATTCTGATAAGGAAAATGTTCAAGAAAGTGTTCCTGAAACATTTACCACAGAAGATTTTCTACCATATGTTGATGAACAGGTTTTACAAAACCCAAATCAATTGTTTCTTAGGAATCATCCCAGTGATAACATCATTGGTGATATAAATCAACCTGTAAGGACCAGAAATTCCTTAAGAAATGAAATAGAACATCTTGCTTTTCTTTCCCAATTTGAACCTAAAAGTCCAAGTGAGGCCTTAGGTGATGATGATTGGATCAAAGCAATGCAGGATGAACTAAATGAATTTGAAAGGAATCAAGTCTGGACTTTAGTTGAAAGACCTAAAGAAACAACTGTAATTGGTGTACAATGGGTTTTCAGAAACAAGTGTGATGAAAATGGAATCATTGTAAGAAATAAATCAAGACTTGTTGCTAAAGGCTATAATCAACAAGAGGGAATAGACTATGAAGAAACACATGCCCCTGTAGCTAGACTAGAATCTATTCGTATTCTATTAGCCTTTGCAGCATATTTCAATTTCAAACTATTTCAAATGGATGTCAAATGTGCTTTTTTAAATGGTTTTGTTCAAGAAGAAGTTTTTGTCGAACAACCTCCTGGTTTTCAAGACCCAAAACATCCTGATCATGTCTTTAAACTTACCAAGGCTCTATATGGTCTTAAACAAGCTCCTAGAGCATGGTATGATAGACTTACAGGATTTCTTTTACAAAAAAATTATAGAAAAGGTACAGCTGATCCAACTCTTTTTATAAAAATGGAAAACAAAAATGTTTTGGTTGTCCAAATCTATGTTGATGACATCATATTTGGATCAACTCAGAAATCTTTAACCGATTCTTTTGCAAATTTAATGAAATCTGAGTTTGAAATGAGTATGATGGGTGAGTTAACATTCTTTCTTGGTTTTCAAATATCTCAAAAACCAGAAGGAACTTATATATCTCAACATAAGTATATTAAAGACTTACTCAAAAAGTATGGATTTGACAAAACTAAAAGTATTAGCACCCCAATTGGTACCTCAAATACTCTTGATCTTGATGAAACTGGGAAACCAGTAGATCAAACAATTTTTAGAGGTATGATAGGGAGTTTGCTATACTTGACAGCTAGTCGACCCGACTTGATATTTTCTGTATGCTTATGTGCAAGATATCAATCTAATCCAAAAGAGTCTCACTTAAAAGCCGTAAAGAGAATCTTTCGGTATTTAAAAGACACTATGGATTTAGGACTTTTCTACTCTTCTGGAAATGATTTTGTTTTAAAAAGTTTTTCAGATGCTGACTTTGGTGGTTGTAGAATGGATAGAAAAAGTACATCTGGAACATGTCATTTCTTAGGAGACTCTTTGGTTTCTTGGTCCTGCAAGAAACAACACTCAGTAGCACTCTCCACTGCTGAAGCTGAATATGTAGCAGCTGGAAGTTGCTGTGCTCAAGTATTGTGGATGCAGCACACACTCACTGACTATGGTTTGAGTTTCTCCAAAACTCAAATTCTATGTGATAATACAAGTGCCATAGCTCTTAGTAAAAACCCAGCACATCACTCTCGTGAAAAACACATAGATGTTAGGCATCACTTTCTTAGGGATCACACACAAAAAGGAGATATTGTTTTAAAATTCATCGGAACGCAAGAACAACTTGCTGACATTTTTACAAAACCTTTACCTTCCGATAGATTTGAATTTATAAAACAGAAGCTAGGAATGATTACATTAAAATAATCATTCATATCTACTTCCTGTTTTACATCTCTCCTAATAGTAAGAAACTCCTCGTAGAAAGGGGGAGGACATTTCTTTATGTCTTTATGTTTCTGATCTTTAACTATTTACTCTATTTATATATGTTTCTTTTTCTGTTTATCGTATTGACAGTTTTATCGTTTCATTTTAGTTTTCCTGTTTATCGTATTGACCATTTCAATTTTTCTGTTTATCGTATTGAAATTCTTTTCCATCGTATCGTCCAAAAATTTTGTATCGTCCGATGATAGTATTGAAATTATTTTCCATCGTATCATTCAATAATTTTTGAATCGACCGATGATAGTATTCAAATTCTTTTCCATCGTATCATTCAATAATTTTTGAATCGACTGATGATAGTATTCAAATTCTTTTCCATCGTATCATTCAATAATTTTTGAATCGACCGATGATAGTATTCAAATTCTTTTCCATCGTATCATTCGATAGTTTTGTATCGACCGATGATAGTATTGAGATTGTTTTCCATCGTACTGTCAGTTCATGGTAACAAGATTATTTTCTATCGTACGGTCCGATCATAGTAATGACTTTGTTTTCCATCGGCATCCTGATTTTTTTTCTCCTTACGATTGTGTTTACTTTTGATTCTTACCAAAACCAGCAATCACCTTATGTTCTCCGACAGGTTTCTTTTCACTCGTCTCATTTTTTTTTAATTTTTTTTTGCTTTAATCCTAACCATTGATCTGGTATTATCTAATCTTGACCGTAGAATATCAACGGTCATCTCTTTATTGCCTATAAATACCCCCCTCCCCTCCCCAAACCCACATTGATTGTCCAGGAATTGAGGCGAAGCTCTGCTTCACCAGCTATAAAAAATCGTACGATCTTCTCATCGGCAGAACCTTTATGTCTCAATCTTCTGCTAATACTCCTGCCGAAATGTCTTCAAAGACTTTTACAGAGAAATACTTTCACAGAGAAAGGTTAGTATCCCGAGACTTTTTTGATATGTACGATTCTACAATCAGGAGGATTATTTTTTTTCAAGGATGGGAACATCTCTGTGTGGAAAAGCCTGATATTCAAGATCCAGTTCTTTTTGATGAAGTTTGTCAGTTTTACAAAACCGTTTCTTTTGAAAAAGATATGACTATTAACTTCGCTGTGTACGATAGAAAATTATCTATGTTTGTGAAACAAGCGGCACATTTTCTGAATGTTTCTATAGAAGGTGATGCATTCTGTCCATCTCACAAACTACCAGAGGAAGTTGGTACGTTTAATAGAGAAAGTGCTGAAAAAACTTTGTTTGTTATTAATGAGGAAAAGAGGAAAGTTTCTCATCTTTCACCGGACAATCGGTTTGTCACTTTATGGATGCAAGGTTTTCTTATCCCAAGGAAAGGGGATAGAGAAACCCTTAAAGTTTCTGATGTCTTTATGCTCGACTATCTTGTGAATACGAGGAAAGTAAATCTCATGGGATATGTTTTTGAAACCATCAAGAATGTCAAGAAAGGAGGGATTAAATCCCAGATAATAATGTATCCAACCATCCTTACGAAATTCATTCTTGAGAGTATGAAGTTTTGTAACATTCCTTTGAAAGGAGAACCTATGGATTTGAGGCCATCTTTGATTAATAAGAGTACGATGAAAAAGCTGAATGTTTGTTTTGATTCAAATTCAAAACTTTTTGTCAGAGATGTAGAAGCTGAATTGGCTCAAAATCAATCGACACCTATGCCAGCCAAGGAAAATCAATCCACCGGTGTTACTCGAAAGTCTGATCCTCAAACTAGTTCAAAACCAAAGAAGAAGCCGAGGTACAGTAAGGAAGTTGTAGCCAAATGGAGAAAGGATAAGGAACAGAGAAAGGAAGGTGATCCAAAGTTTGGTCTTGACCCTGCTGAGGCCTTTGCAGAAAGAATAAGGGTAGAAGAAACTCTTCAATCTCAAAAGAAAAAGAAGACTCTTTTGAAAAGAAAGGCTCAGGACTTTGATATCTCTAAAGTCTTGAAAGCAGTTGAAGATGCTAGTGCTCAACTAACTGTGGAAGTGCACCAAGAGCCCATCGTACAGAGTCTGCCTGATAAAGGAAAAGGAAAACAAGTGATAGAAGAAGTTGAAGTAGAAGAAGGAGATTTTCTGTTAGAATTTATTCAAAGTTCAAAGAAAAGTAGAGAGGAATCGCTTCAAAAGCTGAGCGAAGGTGTTCAACAAACTCCTCATGCCGATCAGGAAAGATCTCCGGACAGGATGTCATCTCGAGAAAAGCAAGATGCTCAATCTTCTCAGTCTGATAAAGTAGTTTTCATTAGTGACAAAGTGGAAGATGAAAGAAAACAGAAAGAAAAAGCGAAAGGGAAACAACCAGTTGTTGATTCAAGCAGATCGTATGAACTAGCATCGTACGATGAAGATACTGATTCAGAGCATACAATCTCTCTCAAGAAGAGTGATTACATTGTTCATATTTTGAGAAGGATGGAGAAAACCATTCCTTATTTCCCGAGGCTGGAAGGGAAGATTGATTTTATTACTGAAAATCAAAGGAAAAAGTTTGGCTCTGTAAAAGAATTGAGAAAGAAAGTTTTGTCAGTAGAAGCCGATCTGAAAGTTCTTTCAGAAAGCTCAGTTGCTCATAAGAAGGCTTGCAATAAGATGACCAAGTGGTCCTACAAAACAGAGAGCTCAATCAATGATCATGAAATAGCTATTGAAGATATAAGGAGGTTATCAAATGAGCTAGCAATTGCTTTCAACAAGCTTGATAAAGAAACGGTTGAAAGGCTGAACCTTTTATCTTCTCAAAGAGCCGATGTTCCTTCAGTAAAAGACTTGCAAGATAGGATGAATGTTTTCCAATCTGAATTCTCGAAAGTTTCATCTTTCAAAGATGAAATGGTTTTACTGAAGAATCAAAATTCTGTGTTGTCCAAGGATAACAAGACTCTGCAAAACAGAATTGATACCCTTGAAGAAGTAATCAGAGTTCAGGAGGAGACCATCAGAAATCAAGATCAGATTTTTGCGGATCAACAAGAGCTTCTCAAAACTCAGGGTGAATCAATTTCTGAAGACAAGAAGGAGATCAAGAAGATGAAAGCAGTGCTTCATGAGCTTATAAAGAAAGAGAAGGAAAGAGAAAACAAATGATTGTTGTATTTGTTTCTTTTGGAACTTGTTTGTTTTATAATAACTCTTATAATCCTTTCTCTTTTATCCATTGTCTTGTATTACTTCACTAACTCTTTCAGACAATTCGAGATTACTCCTTTCTTTTTGTAAATCACAAAGGGGGAGAATATTTACAAAGCAAAGATTGTTTTACAAAGGGGGAGAATGCATTACAATGCTCTTAAGGAAAATCTACGAATACAATCCTTTGGAAAGTCAATACCTAAGGGGGAGTTAGTTGTATTCAATTTTCTTATTCAGAAGAGTTTTTAAACTCAGGGGGAGATAAGTATTTCTTGTTTCATTTACTTTGTGTGTTTGTGCTTTCCAAAAAGGGGGAGATTGTTAAGTCAAAAGTCTTCTTTTGACTTCTATATCATGTTTTGGAAATCACAAATGTATTCTATCATATGTTTGTAAATTACAATTGTCTTTTATCATATTTATCGTATCGTACGATGTTGATCGTACCGACCAAATCGTATCGTACTGACTCTGTCAAACGTATCGTAGTGACTCTGTCAATCGTATCGTATTGACTCTGTCAATCGTATCGTACTGACTCTGTCAATCGTATCGTACTGACTCTGCTATTCAGATGATCATTATTTGTTTTGGTACTTTGTCAAAAACTCTCTCTGCATATGAATCGTACTCATGTTTTACATTTCTATATATCTATTGTCCTAACAAAACGATGTCGTTGAGTTAGTTACAAACTAATCAAAACGATGTCGTGCTTTCTGTTTCAATATGACCGTTGGAGGCAATATGACCGTTGGAACCCGAGGCCTATAAATAGGAGGTCATTTGAAGCTGAGAACACAACGATGAACAAAGAGAACGAATGAAGAGACTCTGTGAACTACGAAGATTCTAGAGAGAGACACTGTGACTTCTCTCATCAGCTTTGTGCGTCCGATCATCGTATCGAGGGCTTTCAAGTAATTGAAAGACAGAGGTGCCGATTACCTGCAAAATCGAGGGCTGCCGGGGATAGACAGACAGACGTGCCGATCATCGTATCGAGGGCTGCCGGGGATAGGCTGACAGACGTGCCGATCATCGTATCGAGGGCTGCCGGGGATAGGCAGACAGACGTGCCGATCATCGTATCGAGGGCTCACCAAGGTGTTGGTGAGACAGACCTTTTATCCTAGGTAAAAGGATAACCCTTCTCTTTGGGTTAAAATAATTGTATTACTTTTACATTTCCGCTGTTACTTGTATTAGAAAGGGATTTGTATTGTTTCCTTTCTTCTTTACATATTCAATTGTAATTGTTTCAATTACAATCATTCTATTACATATTGTATTGATTGGTTCTATACGCTTTAAGGTAGAATCATTTATATTTGTATTACTCTGATTATTGTGTTCATCTTGAATACAATTGTTTTACTTTACAATAGTATTACAATACATCATACCTTTTACATTCAATACAATTGTGGGTGTTTGTATTTGTATTAGTTTAAGATCATTTAAACTAATCTCTTTGTTACTAAAACTCAAAAGTTTTTTAAACCTACAATTCACCCCCCCTCTTGTATTGTTCCATCTAATAGACTTTTATATCTACTATTCGATCCAACATATATTAGATATCTAACATAATAGGTAATCACCTCAACTTGATGTCAGCAAACATTATGACACCATGTACTATACCCAATCATCTTTAAATAAATTTAATTCTTCTTTTGAGTATGTATATTATTGTTAATCATGGTAGTATTGAAAAAATATAGACAAAAAATTGATTAATAAATATTTTAAATGAAATTGTAATTACCATCAGAAATGACCTATTCATGGATTCTAGTTTGTTGATGGTATATGATATATTTTATAAATTTTCAAATATAATATCCACAATCATTGTCATTATTTTGATTCAAATAATATAGAAAATTGACCAAAATAATTATATTATTTTGAAATATGTTTTGATAGTTAAATATTAATATATATACCTTAATTTTTTCTATTTGAAGAAATAATTGGGCTTATTTTGTTTAGTCATCGATCTCAAACCATGATTTATCAAATATTTATAGTTCTTAATATGAAAAATAAATCTTGTTAAAATACAAATTAAAACAGATAATTCTATATTTATTTATAAAATATTGATTTTAGTGCTTTAGAAATTCACAATAGACATCATATGTGGTTAGTTTGATGGAAATATATGATTTGTATTCAAAAAATAATCATTTTTGGTATCCAAATTGATTGAAATAAGCATAAAATATTTCCTAAAAAAATAAGTAATGAAAAAAATAAAAAAAATATTTTATTTGATTATATTGTCGAGTTTTACCCCTACATTATAGGAATAAATATAAGTCTATAATCTAATATTTTCTTTTAAAACTCTTCAATTAGTCCATATTTTTTTATTTTCAATTTATTCTAATTCTAAAGAATGTTTTTATATAGAAATTATAGAGGGATTAATGAGTCTGAATCATGATTTTTAGGGTTTTCTCTTTATATAATGGTAATATATATGCCTATAGAAAATATGTAAAGTTATAAACTATGATGAACATAGTAGATAATTTCTTAGATAAATTATGAAAATTTACCTCACATATGTATTCAAAAATGAGATTCCCAACCATTAAAAAATTATAGTTTCATTTATACTCTATAGACCAACCAATTCTATAATGGACTCTCCAAATATTTATTCTTCATATTCAATGTAGGACATATGTCCATCTATGAATGTTGTATCCATAATAAATTATAAATTTAATATATATAGTAGTGAAACTGGTGGGGTGAAGGTACTCTTGAAAGGTACTTTTTATTTAACGGTTGATCCACTAGATTATCTTGACCCAACCTTTCATTTCTGCTTCATTTTTTTCCTTCTGTAATACCATACCTCATTTAGGACCTTTTTTAATCATTTTTTAAAGTTTTTTCATTATAATTTGTTTAAGGACATACCTCAAGTATATTTATATGATTGGATGACCATTCTATGAAATTTCCAATAGCATTATTGACCATGGTAACGTCCATATCATCAAGCTGAATAGGAAACTCAACACTCAAATTGCAATCTACTTTAATCTCCACTATCATGTGATCTTTTGGGAGTTTTTTTATTATGTATCATGTTTTCTGGGATATTGTACACCATAAACCTCACAAAAAATAAAATGAATGGGTGTTGCTAGATATAAATCACATACAAATTCACCCTACAAAATTTTAGTAATATAAATTTATCTGAAGTTATTTGATTCACATTTAGGAGAAAGAGTTACGAAAAATTTTATTACATTAGGTAAGGAAATCAGTTAAGGGTAATGGATATCCTTAGATCTAGTGGGGTCATGTGGCTCTTCATTTAACAATCATTGTTCCACTACCAGTTCTATTTGATCCTTTCACATATATTGGTCCTCCAAACTAGATCAAACAATAATATCTTTTTAAGAATCTATCTACACCTACATTACTTTCATACTCTCATATGTATATCCTTATGTATTATTTCTCAAAATATGTTCGAGGTAAAACTTTAAAACCTTCATCTCAAACACGGCCATATTGTTCTATCCTCTTTAAATCTATTGAAATTAGTTTTTATTTAGGTACATTTGATACTGATTCTTGATTCTAAACCATATAAAAAATATATGAACATAAATACATATTCTTATATAATACTATTATAAATAATAATAGATTACTATTATTTCATACTTACACATGATTCCAATATTGATTATGTGATTTCATCTACTATTTTACACACTTTATTTATATGAGTCTCGTTCCATATCACATGATGTGATGGAAGTGGATTTGGATTCTGATTCATTAATATTAAGATAAAAAAAAGGAAAATATATTGTTTCATATCACATAAATATTTTAATGTACATTTAAAATATATACCATTTTCTTCTTTAGTGAATTATGCCCCATTATTGCTTTATAGTAGGGTTACATGGGTTTTGATGCACATTTTTTATTTTTATCACTCCTTTTCTTTTTCATAAATTAACAATTTTGAATCAAAGTGGATAAAATAAATATTTTTAAATAAAATATTGTTGATTAAAATGCATCAGAAATGATTACTTATTGTAAATACTAATGAAATATTTTCATGTTTCTTGGTTTATAATGTGTGCATACATATCTGTTAGAGGGGGTTTAATTTCTTCTCAACATCCTTGAGATGATGATTTATTATAAGTATCCAAAAGCCTATATGAGATTTTCTAGTGACAATTAAGATAAATTTATTACAATACTATTCTAAAATAAAAAAACACTGCAAGGGATAATTAAAATTAAATCAATTTTTCATTATATAATTTTTTGTTAAAATGGTGAAATTCTATCAAAACATTAACCTAATATCTTCCCAAATGGTTATATTTAATTGAGTAATGACATTGATCCAAGTATTTATATCAATTAGCATGTGTATTTGAGTTGTGACCCCAATGTAACAAATGAATGTTGAATTTTTGGGGTCAATAGGTTTTTCGTGTTGATTCCAGACAACCTAAAATTTTACACCTTTTTTCCTTAACTTGATAACTTTAATTAACATGGAGATGCTATACTACTCTTATTTTTTTATCTATATGTTTTTGATCCCCTAATAATTCTATATTTTCATCATTGATAGTTTATTCTTCCTTGATATTGGTAACATCAGTGTGTGAAAAAATCATTATCTATATGAGTCATTAAACATTTAATTTAGATTGTGTAAATTTAGTAGATACCACAAAATATTCTGAGGAAAATCATAGTATATTAAAAAATAGTTTGAACTATTCATTGAAATTTATTTTTTAAAGTTTGAAGGTATTGGATCCTCTATAGAGTATCCAAATACCCTCATTTTGGTCCCCTATAATTTACAAGAATATATTTACATTTTGACCTCTATGAAATTATTGTGTTCTCCTAATGAAAGGGTCATCCTAAAATGAATTTTTTTCTGGACATGCAGTTGTTTTATTCACCAATCGAACAATTGAGAAATTCTTATTTTCTATATCTAGGATATAAAATATTTAAATTTCTTGTGATTTAATTATTAAAGGCTCATCCTTATACTCTTTAATAATGAAATTAACCTTCATGAAGCTCAGTTCATCAACTTTAACTGCACTTCTACCTTCAACCCATATATAATAGAAAATGAACACTTGAAATACTGTATAATCCAACTCGTATGTTTACTCAATGATTCTAAAGTATGAAATATTCAAATAAATTGGATTTCTATCCTTGGAACCGGATACGTGCATTACTTCTTCCATAAGCATAACTCCACTATTTTACATTGTACTCCATTAATCTTGTTGCTTTATATATAATGTATAAACATTAAATAGAAAACCATAGTAAGAGATAAAATTCTCATTTAGTCTCCTATCTATCCATATAATTCATTTAGTAACTGAATTCATTTTTGCAGATAACTCCTTATAAATATGATCTCAGAACCATCTAATAAACTATTGATTATGTGTATTTGATATCAATCTTTCATCCCTTATTGGATTAAAATGTCTAAGAATTACTTTTTGGGCTTCAACATATGAATCTACCTATGTACTATTATATACAATATATAGGTTTTCATGGTACCACTCTATAATGGTATTTGTAATAATATATCTTCTGAAAATCACTTCACTAATAAGGCATCTACTGTAAAGATATTTTGAGAGACCAATGCTATCAACATCTGATAGGTAATCGATAAATAATTCAATAGATACTTAAAAAATATATCTCTATAAAATACAACCTTATTTATGACTTTTATTCTTGACATACCCTTTCAAAATCCTCATATACCATTCAATGAGGTACATCTATCTGTAATGGATAGGACAACATAGTTAATATCTCTAAATAAGTGAGACATCAGGTGGACCTTTATATCAATGAATGATGGTGGGATGAACATCTCCAATTCACATAATATGACTGAAATATCCTTATTCATGATTAGAAACTTTGATAGGTCTATAAATTTACTACATATGTATTTGAAAAATAAGTAAATTCTGGTTAATGTATGTTGTACATTTTTAAGAAAAAGGAAACATAAAAAGAGAGGCAACAAATCTTGCATCAAAAAATAATATTCGTGTGAGTTTATACTCTATAAATTCAAATTAGTCATTTTCATGACATTATTTATATTTTATTAATACCCCTCTATAACTTTTACACCATTAATAAAGTTGAAAAATTGAAAATTTTCTTTGATGGAAAGAGTGTAAGATGATGGAGGAAGAAAAGTTCATCTTTCACCCTTCACCATTTCCAACTCTTCCATTATCCCCATGTCAGTCATGTCCAACCTAGCCTTGATACCATTTTATGTTTTTATGGTACATTTAGTAATTTTATAATAACACTATCACATAAATGTTTTCTACATGCATGATATCAAGAAAATTCTTTACATACAAATAATTTTAGTATATTAATCCAAAGAAATTTAATCTATTTGCACAACCTTATTTCATAAGGTTTTTAAAAAAAGGTTTTCTAAAAAAAAATTCAATGTATTTTACTTTCTCAAACAGTTGATTACCCATTAGTGCATATGATGTTTTACCTTGTTCTATATTTCCATCGAATAATGACTTCCATGACCATTATTTATGTAATTGGGGTAAAAAATTGTGATGTTCTAAAAAATATACTTAGAGGAATGTCACAACCTAACTAAGTGTGCGAATTATTCATAAATGGGACACCCCAATATTCCTTTAATGTTACAGCCTCAAAAATTTCTATAAGTAGTAAATTCATTTATCGTCCCATGCAACATAACTCTCAATGTGAATTCTTCACTTCTATTATCATCATACAATGTAACACAGGTATACCACATTAATATTAGATCCTTGATCAATGGATCCTAATAGACATCAATATCATTACCGAATTTATTTTGTCTAGATATAATCATAAACAACATAATATATTTGAACTTCATGCATAACCATGGTAGAAAGTTATAATTTACCCAAATAATTGTACATGTACTATGAGTGATACTATGTACACCAAAAAGATTTATTCCTTATATAGATAATTCAAGATATATTTTTCTCAAATAATTTTAAAATTTAGGATACTTGTAATCAATTTTCCTCAACTAAGGAGAGTTCACTGGGTGACGTAGTTTCCCATATTCAAGTCTTATATCTACATTCCATGCCAATTTTCTAGTAGTTTCCTAACATACATATTGCCTATAAACCTTATAATGATAGGAAATTACCATAAAAATTTTAAAAGACATGATTCATATTTCTTGTATCCCTCCAAACCACACTTAAGGGATTTTTTGAGTGATTCATAGTCCTTACAAAATAATATGCAATCATTTCGACATGCATGTTTGTTTTCAGAGATTACACCCATTGAAAATGGAATTCGTTTAGTGTCATATGTTAGAAAAGGAATCTCATTTTCTTATAGTAGCATATCATTCAGTAGACCAAGTATTTTTGTAAAGCTAGTGTCACTACATCTACTAACAAATATCAAATTATATAACTTCAATATAGTTGAAAATGTTGTCTATTTAGTACAATCAGTAAACAATTGTCTCTTTGACCATCCATTTAACTTCTCAAACCACTTTGAACAATCATAAAGTCCATATTTATTTTCCATTTTCATTTCTTCCATATCATATCCTTCATCATTTACACAAGTATCTATATCATATGTTTCAAAAATTACAGTATCATCCCAATAATCATGTAAATTCATTTTCTCCCCATGTTTAGTCTAATATTTATAGCTTTGATCTATCCCAAGACAAATTAAATGTTCTTCCAACTCTTATTGATGATTTTTTCTTGAATAAAAATAACATAAACACAAACAAAGGATTTGAGAAGGGTTGTATGCATGCTCTATTAAAAACTTGATGAACTCTTTAACTCCATCCTCATTACCTTTTTTATATGATTAAAATCCATCCATTTTTTATCCATATCCATCCTATTAGGTTAAAAAATATTCATTTTTTATAAAAAATAAATAAATACATAATGGTATTCATAATCAAAGGAGAAAGTTATTGATACTTCTAATAAATTTTATTATTTTCCTAAGAAAAAATTCATACTCACTTTGGACACTCAAAGAAGAAATAAAAACCAATGTTTTAATGGAAAAAAGGATAGAAGTTATTGAAATTGGATTGCTAGCCTCCATATTATAAGAAGGTTTTGCATTGATAAAATACTCATATAACAAGAATTTTGAGTGTCTGAAACAAAGTAGGATGGTGCGTGGTAATATTAAAATAGGCAATTAATGGTGCGAGGAAGCTTTGAAGAAGTGATATCGAGGCTAAAGCTAAATTCCAATAAGGGTAACCCAAAATTTTAATGTTATTGGTGATCATTCATAACAAGTTATCATTTTACACAAGGTTCAATTAAAAAAAACAACCTACGGTGGTTTAAGAGTTAGACACTCCCAAAAAGAAGGAATAAGTATTGGAACATTATTAAATAATCATTTAATCTAGATGAAACTATTGTTCTAAGATAATATGAGCTAAATGATGTATATTGAGATTGTTTTATAGTGGTGGAAATCATTTAAGGAAGGTAATGTGTGATATTTATAAATTTATAAATAATATAATTAAATTTTCATATATTGAAAAACAAAGAGATCAATAATGTACAATCACCAAATTATTAATGGTTGTTAGTTGGGGTGAAATCCTGAAGGATTATAATTTTTTTAGTGAGAAAAATTAAAACATCATATGTGTTAAATTTTATTTTATTTCTAGATAATCGATTACTGATGCCTATAACCATAAAAATCAATTTTTAATGAGCATAATGAATTAAAATTATCACTAGATACTACATGATGTCATCTTAGTCAAGTATGAAACACCAATTAGATCTATGAAACTTTTATGTACTTCATTTAAGATTCATTATATATTAAAAATTTATTGGTTTCAACATTTTTGGAGAACAAATTCATTTTTAAAAGTATCATTTAATTATAAGTGATGCAGGGAAGCAAAAATTATTTAAAGCTATTTAAAACTCAATAAAATGTTCCTATGTTAAACATGTGACTGTTTTTACAGGTTCTAGATTTGATGTTTTATGGGGAAAAAGGAGATAATTTAAAGACGGTTTATGCAACTTTTCTAGGTATGAGTCCAATAAGAGGGATGATTTGATGTTTATTCATTTACTCACTTGGTACATGGTGAGATAGGCGGTGTTTTAGTAATTGGTTTCTTGGAGTTGAAGTTGATGATCTTTGGTCAGATGATGAAAACATTGATAGGGCCTAATCAATTAGTCCTGAGGACCCAATGTTTGAAGAAACTATTGAATTTAAATCCAACGAACCAAAAGTCTCAGGTTGGGGATCACATGCTATTAGAAAAACCAAAGAACAATCTAATTGGGGTTTAATGAATGCATCAAATTTAAATAATTAACATTACTGGGATAAATGCTCAAAGAACAACAATGTGAATTCTTATTTGGGTTGGAAGGAAAATTTAACTTCAAAAAAAGTTGAATAAGTGTATTAGGTGAATCAATATAAAGCCTCATCTCAAACTAATTATTGGAGTGAAATCCCAACTACTTGGGATCAACAGAAAACAAAACTCATCCGTAGTGTAACCAACAAAGAAAATGAACTCTGGAAAAATGCCAGAGTGGAAATTTAGAGTGAGGTTTAAACAAGAAGGATATAGATATGGGTACTTTGAAAGATGGTAATGATTCCAATTTAAGTAGTGAAGGGTAGTCTAAGTGGATCTTTAAAGAGAGTTATGAGAGTTCCCAAAACTAGGAACAAGGTTTAAATTAAACTGTAGGTATGTCCCAATGGGATGAACCAATAAAATCAACTGGAAAAATATAAGAATAATGAATTAAAAAAATAAAATGGTATTTGGAATGAATTCAAGTTGTGGTAAGATAAAGAATGCACTAAAAAGAACGACCCACATACTAATTGGGACCGAGGTTGGAAAGAAAGTGGCAGGAATCCTCATATGTAATGTCTCAAATTTTCTGTTTATTATTTTTCAAATATTATATGGAATTATTTCGAGACCGGGCGTGAAGACGGCACATCATTCCGAGGTCCAGTGAGCCCGAAATGGTGGTTTGAACTTTTTTTAGTTAAGTGAGTCGACACTTGTGCGCGGTTGTGGTAGTTTCCCAACGGATGCCCGGATTAAAAATCTGAGCACACCGTTGCATCCGGGACGACGAATTTACCTATGAATGAGTCTAACATCGACCGGCGCGGGTCGAGGGAAAAAGTTAATTTTCTGACATTTTAAGTAAAATAAAATAAAATAAAATAAAATAACCAGTTTATTTTATTTCATTTAAGGAAACATCCGCTGCTGCGTGGCTACGACGCAACTGTTTCCTAAATTAATGACATGTCATAATAACTTCAAAATGGAAAGTCAAGGCCATTAATGATTCCGTGTAATTAAATGACAACATGTTTCCCTTTTTAATGGGTTAAGAAATTTTTGATCGTTGGAAATGTTTGAGAGGAATCTCTGCCGAATCTGCAAGGCGTTAGAGAGAATTCTCGGAGACGAACGACGACAGATCGAGATCGAGGATTGTTGTGCTGACGTTGAAGGATCTCGATGACAATGGCTGCACGGAACCTTCGTCAATAACCGATCCTTTAAAAAGGTAGGGGTTGTTATTTCAATTTATTTTTCCCCGTATTTGAGTTTAAACGACGAACGCAGATCAACCACTAACAAGTTGATCCGCGGATTCGTGCATTCTTGCGGGAGGGTTTTATTTGGGTTGATTTTGGGGAATTGATTCATGCATTATGTTGTTGTTGATTCTTTCTCCGTTTAAGCCTATTAACGGGACCGAATCAACGTCGGGACGAACAACGGCAGAGGTTCATTCCTCATTTTGTTTATTTTGATTTCTTCCCCCTTCTTTCCTTGTGCGTTCTTCACGGGGCGATGAACAACGTATCGTTGCACATTCTTTATACGACGCAACGATCCCAAATCAAAGGTTTGACACCGCAACGACCATGTAAAGGTGCGGCAACGATGGTGGACGAAAAATCGGACCGGATCAGAAAGAGCGTTCCTCAAGCGTTCTTCATGCGGAAAGATCGGAACACTTTTTTGGAGCCGACTGGAGGCCCAAAAATGACGAAAGCGGCTTCGTGGTGTCTTGGTGACCAGAACCTAGAAGTTTTGTGACGATTAGACGGCCAGATTGATGATCGGAGCAGCACGGGAGGCGCGCTGGCGAAGAGCGCCATTTCTGGAAATTTCCAGAATACATGGCATGTACTTCCGAAGAACACACAGTGTAGTTATGACGGTGGTAGCTAGGGTTTCGGGGTCATAGAAGGATCACACGGCGTGTGACCGCAGTCACACGGCGTGTTGGACATTTCTTGAAGCTCGGCTTGTACTTTGGGTAGTACACAGACACGGGATGGTCTACACTGCTTCAGGCGGCATGACGTGTACAGCTCAGCAGAGGCGGCTACGCGGAGCTCGGCGTGTATCCCAGGGATACACGGAAATGGGATGGAGTACACAACCATGTACTCCGTCACCCGGCCAGGCCAGGTAAATAGCACGGGTCACCCCATGTGTGGATCGCACGGGTTGGAGTACACGGGTTGATGACCGTGTACGGGCTCATGGCCAGAGTACACGGAGCCAAACCCAGTTACCCAGACACGGCGTGTACTCCGTACTACACGCTGTGTACTAAGTTTTTCTACATGACCATCCTCACGACACGGGCCGTTGTACATGGGCAGTACCCGGGGTCGGACAACACGACGTGTATCATTTCTACACGCCATTTACTTTTTGGAGAACGAATTGGTCCTTTTGTTCACCGTGCCTTGAACATATTTCATTTGGGTTAGTTCCCTTTCTTCTTGTTCCCTCTGAAGGTCAGGAATCATTCCCTCACGCAAGATTATGATCCCTTCAGTAGGAATTTTCTGTGATAGAGTCAGGCATCCATCCAACAGGCCCAGATCGAGGTTCTCTATCCATTCCATACCCTAGGTAGAGTCAGGCATCGGCGTGACCAACTTTACCGGGCGTTGATCTTCTACCTAGCAGGTGAATTCCAGATGAGTCACGGTATCTGCCATGGCCCTGGCAGTGATCCTCATCTGTGTATCAAGATCTTTCCCACTCAGGAGTGTGTCTCCCATAATGAGTGCTTCTATCTATCGTAATCTTTCCCACTCAGGAGTGTGTCTCCCTCAATGAGTGTAGCTTTATCTCTCGTGATGGTTCCCAACGAACAGCTCTTCCCGGATGGACGTCATCAGAGCTATAAGACTCGTGGAGTGTGTTCTCCCAGAATGAGCACATCACGGAATCTTCGGATGGAATCCCTTGCGGGGGTATTCGGTCGTGTGACTTGTTTCTAGACCACAGGTCTGGGTTTTGAGTATATCTAGTTTGTTCTGTATGTTCTGTAGACATATACTATGCATAGCTGACCGTACCTTTACTTTGTGTACTGCTTTGTGGTTTTCGGGGTCCTCTACTGAGTATTGTTATACTCACCCCTGCACAGGCTTTTCCCACACGTCTGATGTCTTGTGCAGACGAGCAGCCTTTTGACAGATTCCAGGGCGGACCAGGACATGACCGAGCTTTCTGAGATCCCTACAGGCCGAGGCGTTCCTACGACTATGAGAAGCAGTCCCAGTACCTTTGTGCTTACAGGTTGGACTTTTCAGTTTTTCAGACTTTTGCTTTTGGTGGGCTTTTATTATAGCCCAGATTACTTTTACAGTACTCTACCTTTCGTTGCACTCTATTGGTTGGGTTTAGTTGTATGCATGAATGTTTGTTCCTTAGTGTTTTACATTTCCGCATTTGTGGGCTTGGATATGTGTGTGTGTGTATATGTACTTAGGCATTGACTCCCATGTTAGTGACATGCCTACCGGTGCTAGTCACCAGCCCCTGGCCTATTGGAGGTGGGCTTGGGGAGTCACGGCACGGGCCCCACTGGGACGGGTTGTAAAGACCCGTAAAATTCAAGGAAATGTTTTTCTTAATTTCCTTTGGGATTTTACAAGAACGCAGTTTCTGACAGCACCTGATTCTGAGGCCCGGTGTGCCCGGAATCATTTTCTGAAGTTTGGCTCGGGTACATTCAGTGAACGAACGAGCGGGTTTTTCTAACTTTTGAACAGGTGCTCGGAAACGAATTCTGAGGGCACCGATGGATTCGCAGCGCCGGTAATTGCTTAGGAATCCTTTTTCCGGAGTTGCGTTTTCACGAGAGAAGTTGATAAAAATTGTGGAAGTTAAAATAAAAATTTAACAACAATTTTTATTTTCTCTAAGTGGATTTAAGCTTTGGGTGGAAGTTGGGTAACTACCCAACTTCCCATGGGAGGTTATGAGGGTGGTGGGGCCCACATGAATCCCACCCCTTCACATTCCTTAACTCCCTCAACTCACAATTAAATTTGATAACTTAAGTTTTTATAACTTATGATATCAATGAAGTGTGATTAATGTGAGTGTTCGAATTTCAAACTAATGTCAAGTTAATAAAATAAGTGTGGGCTTATTTTATTAAGGTTTGAATTCTTGTTGTGGAGTCTTTGGGAGAAAAGTCTAAGGAACTTGAGGAAATTCTTCGTCTTTGACGAAGAACGCGAAGAACACATCGATCTCCAATGAAGAACTCCGAGTTCTCGGAAACCGACTACGCGACGCCGTATACCGCGATGCCGATGATGCCTTTTTTCGCGATGTCACTCTCCACGACGGATTTTCCGCGATGAATCCTCGTTTGACGAACCTCCGTTCAAGCTACGCTCGAGGTAGGGGTTTATGTGATTTTTCTTTTCATGATTTACTCCGTTCTTTATCCGCGTATATTTGGACCACATGCTATCGATTTACCGGAGGAGGCCGGACCGCACAAACACGGCCGACCCCCCCCCCCCCTTATTATTTTCTTGTTGTTGCGGTACGAAGGGAAGTGATGCGGTGCCGTCGCACCGCGCGGGATCTTGCGGCAAAGAATGTGTGGCGCCGTCGCACTGCTCCGTGAATTTGAACCAAGTCGCGGCGCCGTCGTGCCGTGCCGGAGAACCGCAAAAGCACCGCGGCCAGAGCAGGGCCGCGGTGGAGGGGTGCGGCGCCGTCGCGCCGCACCGGATGAATGAAGGCCGCGACCGGTACCGGGCCACGGAGGAGCGTGGGAACCGGCGGCCGGAAACTGGGCCACTGGGGTCGGAGCAGGGAGGGGACCGACCGTCACGGGTCCCGTGGCGGTAGAAACCGGCCGGCCGGGGCGGGCCGACCGGACAAGGAAAAGTCGGGGGTTCAAACCCTCGGCCGGCCAGCTGAGCGGCCCCCATTAAGGGGGGCTGCGGTTACAAACCGCGGGGGGCAGCGCCCCCCCCCCCACCCCGCTATCCGAACGGCTCGGCCGAGCCACCTGGCGCAGCGCCCCAGCGCGCCGGGCCGACCCGGACCCGGGTCGGTCCGGGCCCGAAACCCCGTTTTCAGACCCTCATCGGTCTTTTGCCCATATCTTGGGCTACGGACCTTCAATTGATGCACCATCAGTTGCGATGAGATCCTTGGATCGAGATGGTCGTTTCGACATATCTCACTCAAGGTTTATGAATACTTTGGGTTCGGCCCAGTTGGTTCGTACACGAAACCAACCAGGCCCTCGGATCGGAAACGCTCATAACCTGAGCTCCGGACGTCCGATTAACGTGTCGTCGACTTTGTTGGATTCCTCTTAGTGAGACAGATCTTTTGGATTACTCCGACCGAGGTTTGGACGCAGGCGGAGTACGGTCGGGTTGGTTTTGACTTAAAAACCAACCGGGCCCCTAGGACGAAAATGCCAATAACTTCCAGACCGGGCGTCCGATTGACGCGCCGTCTGTGACGCTGAGTTCCAGTTGATGATACAGAACTTTTGGATACATCAACTCTGGACTTTGTGTCAGTTGATGTATCAGCCTCTCGGCTCGTGGGGCAGAGCCTCCCGAAGGAGCTTGCTGTGTGTGGGAACCCTAGTGTTGGCTGTGACTGCTACGACGACGACGACTGTACAGAGATCCTCAGTGGATTCGACGACGATGACTACATCACTCAGCAATCCTACGTGGATCAGTGCTACCGATCCTGTGTGGGTCCAATCCTGTGTGGGTCAGCGCTCAGCGGTTCTGTGTGAGCCAGCGCCTACAGATCCTGTGTGGGTCCGATCCTGTGTGGGTCTTTGCGGGGGTTAGTTACCTATCGATCCTTTATGGGTCAGATCCTTTGTGGGTCATTGAGGGGGTTAGTACCTATCGATCCTTTTTGGGTCCGATGGCTTAGATGAATCAGTGGCAATATCTGATCATCTCTATCATCATACGAAGAAGTATACCTGTGTGAGCTGAATCCTGTTTTGCTTTCCTATGTGGATTGTGTTGTGCTATCCTGTGTGGATTTACGTTTTGATTTCCTGTGTGGACTGGGATGTACTTGGGCTTGAATGTTGGAACCGAATGAGAATTGATGACTTAGGTATATGTATGGGCATATACCTAAGCGGTGTCAGATGTTACTTCGTGATTGTATCATTCCTTTTTGGATTATCCTTTGTGGATTATGGGAGACCTTCGGGGGTCTCGGGGTCCCTAATGAGTAGCTTATACTCACCCCTGTATGTGATATGCCCGCACTACGTTGTGTTGGTTGCAGACGACGGACATCACTGATCGTGGTTGAGGTTTGTGGAGCAGGACGATACCTGGAAGGGGACCACTGGGCGGGACGTACTCGGAGCGGTCGGCTGGACCCAAAGAGCAGTGGAGGCTATCTGTACCCACCCTTCAGGTGGGATTTCCAGTGGATATCTCGACATTGCAGTTTTACTTTCAGTTGATGTTTTCCCTTTCCAGTTATACTTTACTTTTAGTTTGGGTTTGTATACTAGCCCACTTACTTTTCCACTCTTACTGTTGTACTCAGTTTTTACTTAGTGTTTACTTCTACTGTTTCTTGATCTGTGGTGTTTGTTTACTTTACAAAGGAAATGCCTTCCCTTTTTACCGGGATTTACGCCTTGGTGCTAGTCGCCAACCCCTGGACTATGGAATGTGGGATTGGGGTAGTCACGGCACGGGCCCCGAGGACGGGTCATGACAAATTGGTATCAGAGGAGTTCGGTTCTACCGCAGAACTTGGTACTCTGATCTTTTTCTATGTGAAGCAATAGTGTTAAGCGTATTGGGTGTGGTTATCAGTTCAGGGAGTCCAGTGTTGGTGCGGTGGCCGACGTATCTGTACACCAGGACCCTGACTTCAGATTTCCGACTTAATGCACGAAAACATTGATTTCATGTGTGTTTCAAGTTTTCGTTGTGATTACTTTGTGTCAGCTCACCAGGTATACTGTTTGACCGTGGCACACCTGTTTCTTTTCAGGATGGCCCCACGAAGGCATCCAGCTATGGTTCTGAGAGTTGAGCGTGACGACAGCCCACCGAGCGACGAGGCCTCGGTACATGGCCCTTTGACAGCTGAGGAAATGGTGGTACCTCTACCCGCCGAGCCACCGATGCTTCCAGCCCTAGCTGCTGACGATGCATGTCGACTTAGTGAACTGTACGAATTCCAGCGCCAGCGACCGACCAAGTTCCGCGGGGAGACGAACCCCCAGGCAGCCGAGGTCTGGCCGGAGGCAGTGGTGATAGTTTTCAGATTATTAAGGAAACCAGCAGACCTCATGGTGATCCTCGCAGCGAGCCTACTGCACGCGGAAGCAGGTAGATGGTGGAGCTTGATGCTCCTGGTGCATGATGATGCATCTCTCCTCTGGACGAACTTTGAGATCTTCTTCCGCTCGGAGTTCGTCCCAGCCACCCTCCATGCGGTATGCATCCAGGAGCTTCTTCAGCTGCGGCAGGGCAGCTTGACGGTCACCCAGTACTCGGCGAGATTTACCAATCTCTCGCGCTACTCGAAGGACATGGTACGAGACCCATTCTTCCGGGCCCGGACCTTTGATCAGGGATTGAGACATGAGATCAGGGCATCGCTGATCTCCCTCAGCATTCCGACACAGGAAGGAGTACTGGAGTGAGCACTTTTGATCAAGAGATTTCTTGCTGAGCCTTCTTCAGCAGCAAGACCTACTGCGGGGCGGAACGTAGAAGAGTCTTCTGCAGCAGGAAGTCGACGGATGAATCATGGGTCCTGGAAGATCAGACCCTCAGGCAGACGACCTCAGGATACTAGCTCAGCTGTGCGGGGCACACAGCGCGGGGCCAGTATTTCGAGAGGCAGGCAGTGCTACTCATGCGGCGGGCAGGGCCACATGGCTCATGACTGCCCGACCCGCCGTGCCGAGGAGTAGCAGACAGTTGAGGGGCCACCCAGGCAGAGGCAGAGGGTCAACCGTGGCAGTCCGCAGGGAGCAGTTGGACGAGGCAGAGGAGCTGGCCGAGCAGCAGGTGGTGGGAGACGCTTTGAGTCTCTACCACCACCACCACCAGGAGGTCCATCCTGACCACATGGAGCTGGCGGGCAGAGACAGGCACAGCTCCAGGCAGCAGAGGCCTACGACCACGGCGCGCCTGAGTTGATTCGAGGTACTATCTGTGTCTATTAAACCCTTTCTGCAGTTCTTATAGACACATGAGAGAGTCACTCTTTCATAGCCGCTGCCCTTGTTCAGAGCTCGGAGATTCTGACAGAGCTGTTGGCTCGATCCTTACGGCTAGAGACTCCTACGGGAGCAGACTCGAAAATTACGCACTGGTGCCGGTAGTGTGAGCTTACTCTAGGAGGCGAGAGCTTCGGCTGAGATCTTCTTGTAGCGGCATCAAGGCCTTATGACGTCTTCTTGGGCATGGATTGGTTATCTACAGTCCATGCACATATTGAATGTATTAGACGCAAGGTGCGATGTATACGCACCGACAGGAGCAGGTTCACCTTCACCGGTGAGAAGGGAGACTTTGCAGCATAGGATGGACTCTCACAGAGGAGAGGACATTCCATCACTCATCAGTTGGCTAGCCTCATCCTAGGAGCAGTTGACGTGCAGAGTCCTAGTTTTCCTGCAGTGGTGGATTAGTATGTGGACGTCTTTCCCGACGACGTTCCAGGGCTACCTCCTCACAGAGAGGTAGAATTTTATATTGACCTATACCCTAGGACAACCCCGATATCAACTCCAACATATCGGATGGCCCCAGCTGAGCTTCGAGAGCTACAGGTACAGTTGGAGGACTTCCAGGGCAAGGGTTTCATCCGACCCATTGTTTCACCCTGGGCTTCCCCGATTTTGTTCGCCAAGAAGGCGGACGGGAGCTTGAGAATTTGTGTCGACTATCGTTGCCTGAACCAGGTGACAGTTAGGAACAAGTATCCGCTATCGAGTATTGATGACCTCTTCGATCAGCTCAAGGGAGCATGGTGGTTCTCAAAGATAGACCTCAGGTCAGACTATCATCAGCTCAGAGTTCGGGACGAGGACGTGCAGAAGACGACCTTCAGGTGTCAGTATGGACACTATGAGTTCTTGGTTATTCCATTAGGAATAACCAATGCTCCATAAGTGTTCATAGCCCTCATGAACAGGACCTTTCAGCCATACCTAAATTGATTTGTCGTGGTCTCCATCAACGACATTTTGATTTACTCGACCACTGAGGAGGAGCACGCCAACCACTTGCGGGTTGTGATAGACACACTCCGAGAGCACTAGCATTATGGTAAGCTCTCAAAGTGCCAGTTATGGATACGTGAGGTCCACTTATTGGGACACATCATCTCTGAGGTGGGAGTTGTAGTGGATCCTTCAAAGATCGAGGCAATGCTAGCTTGGGAGACACCCAGGAGCATGATGGAGGTGCAGAGTTTCTTGGGACTAGCTGGATACTACCAGAGATTTGTGCCAGACTTCTCCAGAGTTGAAGCACCACTCTCAGCTTTGAAGAAGAAGGGGAAACCATTTGTGTGGTCAGACAGATGTCAGCAGAGCTTCCAGGAGCTGAGACAGAGATTGACCAGCGCCCCTATCTTGAGGCTTCCTGAGGAGGGAGTAGGGTACGTAGTCTACTGCGATGCATCAGGGACCGGACTCAGATGTGTCCTGATGCAGGAGCGGGTGATGATCGCCTATGGATCACGTCAGTTGATGCCACATGAGCAGAACTATTCTACCCATGACCTGGAGTTAGAAGCAGTGGTCTTCGCTCTAAAGACATGGCGACACTATCTGATGGGTGAGCGCTTTACAGTCTTTTCTGACCATAAGAGTATTAGGTACATCTTCTCTTAGAAGGACCTGAACCTGAGATAGCGGCGATGGCTCGAGTTCCTCCAAGACTATGACTTTGAGATAATATATACTCCTAGGAAGAGGAACGTGGGAGCTGATGCTCTCAGAAGGAGGACGGGCATTCAACTACTTGAGGAGGCGACAGAGCAGCTAGCCTCTTTACAGATATCTTTCGTGGATAAAGATAGTGAATCCTTACTTCATTCTCTCATAATCACCCCTCCACTACCGCAGCGGGTCAGAGAGGCACAACGTGGGGACTCTGACTGTGAGACGCGGCGTGCACAGATATTCTCAAGATAGGCACCTGATGGTTTCTCCTTTGGAGCAGAGCACGCCGTCCTTTTTAGAGGAAATACCTTGGTACTAGTTTCTTTACGGGAGGAGGTGCTGAGAGAGTTTCACACTTCTCCTTTGGCGGTACATCCTGGAGTGGCGAATATGTACCAGGAATTCAGACGACAGCACTGGTGGCCGGGCATGAAGAAGGCTGTGGCAGAGTTTGTTTCTCGATGCCTCACCTGCTAGCAGGTGAAGGCAGAGCACCAGGTACCAGCAGGCTTGATACAACCCTTGGAGGTCCCAGAGTAGAAGTGGGACAGGATATCTATGGACTTCATGACTGGACTTCCACACACTTCCAGAGGTCACGACTCCATTTGGGTGATTTTCGACCGACTCACCAATTCGGCACACTTCTTACCCATCAGAGAGAAGGGCTCAGTGGAGAGCTTGGGATGTCTCTATGTTCAAGATATTGTACGGCTTCACGGTGTGTCATCATCTATCGTCTCCGATCAAGATGCTCGCTTTACTTCCCGGCTTTGGAAGGGGTTGCAGGAGGAGTTCGGGATGCAGCTACATCTGAGCACTGCCTTTCACCCTCAGACGGATGGTCAGAAGGAGAGGACCATTCAGACTCTCGAGGACATGCTCCGTGCATGTGTCCTCGACTTTGGTCACAGTTGGGAGGACCACCTACCCTTGGTGGAGTTTGCGTACAACCACAGCTACCACTCCACCATCGGGATGGCACCATACAAGGCGTTGTACGTCCAACCTTGCAGATCTCCTTTGTGCTGGATAGACCCTGGGGAGTCAGCACTTGTGGGACCGGAGATGGTCCAGGCCATGACAGAGAAGGTCCAGGTCATCCAGGAGTGGATGAGTATAGCGTAGAGCCGGCAGAAGTCTTATGCTGACAGGAGGCGGAGGCCACTAGAGTTCGAGGATGGTGACCACATCTTCTTGCATGTCTCACCTCGATGTGGATTACGGAGATTTGGACGAGGTGTCAAGTTGTCTCCATGCTTCACCGGACCATTCTAGGTCCTCAGCAGGATTGGCTAGGTAGCTTATCACCTGGCTCTACCACCTCAGTTGCACCGGGTGCACGACGTCTTCCACGTATCACAGCTGAGGAGATACATGCACGACCCGACGCATTCTAATGTACCCATGATGGTTGAAGATTCTAAAAATCCCATTTCCATATATTTTCTATCTTTAGAGAATAAACATGATTATATAGACAGTTTAATGGACATCACTCCCCTTAAATCCCCTCCCTTAGTCCAAAAACCCATGATGTTGGAAATAAATCCAATTCCATCTAATTTAAAATATTATAATCTTCATGGTATTGCAAATTTCCCATTATTATTGACAATGACCTCTCTCAAAAATAAGAATAAAAAACAACTAATCCTTTTGAGAGATTGTAAAAAGGAAATACGATGGAAATTGGATGATATTCTTGGGATTATCCCTTCTATTTGTATGCACCATATACTTTTGTATGACGAGGATATGCCCGTATAACAATCTCAACGCCAATTGAATCCCACTCTCCTTAAAGTGGTAAAATTGTAAGTTAGTAAATTACTTGCTAAGAGGTTAATTTATCCTATATCTGATTGTAAATGGGGTAGAACATTTTACATTGTGCATAAAAAATAGAAATTATAGTTGTGTCAAATGAAAGGAATGAATTGGTTCCAACCCATGTGTAAAACAGTTTGTGAGTCTATATTAACTATCGTTGACTAAATCAAGACATGCGGAAGGACTAATTTCCACTAAATTTCATTGAACAAATGATAAATATATTCGATATTAAGTACCATTATTATTTCCTTGATGGCTATTCGGGTTATTAACAAATCCATATAGCCCCTAAGGATCAAGAAAATACAACATTTACCTACCCATTTTTCACATTTGAATATAAATGGATTATGAGTTTTTTTTGATTAAATTTGTGATAATGCTTTCAATTCACTAAAAATGAGTCTTAAACCACCTCTAGACATTCAACCAACATGGTGGGATCTCCCTCATGAGCTTATGTTTGATGCCTCTAAATTTGTGATTGTGTTGGTTTTATCCCAACGGGTTGAGAAGGCTCCTCATTTCATTACATATGCCTCAAGTACCAATGACCCAAATCCAGAAAACTACACAACCATTGATAAATAAAATATATCAATTTGTGTTTTCATAGAAAAAAAATCCATCCATATCTTATCGGGTCTAAAATCATTGTCTTTTCTTATCATTCAGCACTTCGTTTTATCCTAGAGAAACTTGAAACTAAACCCCCATCATTTAGTGGATGCACCTCCTCCAGGAATATGACCATGAGATTAGAGATAATATAGTAGTGGAAAATGTGGTAGTTGACCACATGAGTAGGATTTCACCACCATTGGACCATCATGTTGATTTCCCCCTCCCCATTGGAGAATTCCCTACTCATGAGAACCTTTTCGATGTTGTTGACCTTACCCCCTGGTATGCAGAAATTGTAAATTTTTTAGAAACACTTAAGGTCTCCTATGATTTCAACACTTCACAATCCCAAAGACTTGTGAATTATTATAGGGGGTACATTTTGGATGACCCATATCTATGGAGAACATTTTGTGACCAATTAGTTCATCAGTGTGTCTTTAACCATGAGTTCACCTCTGTTGTGACCTTCTTCCACACTTAGGCCTATGGGGGAACTTTGGCTCTCAATGTACTTCTCGAAAGGTCCTTGAGATATGAATTTATTGTACAACATTGTATAGAGATGCCCATATATTTTAGGAGTCATGTATTTGTTGTCAATTAATATGGAATATCTCTAAGAGGAATGAAATGCCCCAACTGCCATTGTTATTCATTGAAATTTTTGATGCATGGGGAATTCACATCATGGGGCCTATTCTAAATTCATTTGGAATTTTTTAAATCTTATTAGATGATAATAATGTATCTAAATGGGTGGAAGAAAAGGACACCAAGATCGATGAGTCTCGAGTGGTTGTTGACATTGTTAGGTCCCAAATTTTCAGTTGGATTGGTTTACATAGATTCTTCATTAGTGATCCGGGTTCACATTTTTGAAATTACAACAAGAAATATTTTATTTTTAAGTATGATCTTGATTGTAAAGTCTCCATTAAGTATCAACAATAATCTAATAGACAATCTAAAATCTCAAATCGGGATGTTATGAGAATCATGGAAAAAATGGTATAACCCAATAGGAAAGATTGGAGTTCGTTCTTAGATGATGCACTTTGGGCGTACTGTACCACTTTTAAAAAACCAATAGGATCTTCCCCATATTGAACTGTGTTTGGAAAGTATTTCAACTACATGGTGGAGGTAGAACACATTGCATAATATGCTATTAAATAATGTAATATGAATCGTTCAGATGCAGGTGAGCATCGGAAGTTGTAGATTCAAGAGTCGGAAGAAATTCGACATGATGCATATGAGATCTACCAAATCTATAAATAGAAGACAAAGGTTATCAATGATATCATGATTCATTAGTGGATGTTTCATATTGGTGAGAAGATCACAGGTACAATTCCAGGCTAAATCTCTACAAATGTAAACATCATTTTCGATGGCTCTGTCCTTATACCATTACAGATGTTTACCCTTTTGGGGCCATACAGGTTTTTCATGATAGGAGTGGAAAGAGAATTACTATAAATGGGAAGAGGCACAAACACTTCAATTAGGATTTCCAAACAACCTTGTTTAGAAAATATAACTGATAGATGCCATATATGAACCCACTTAATAGGTTGTACCTTCTCCCTAACTTTATTTACTTGTCAATTTGTTTAAAATACCTTCATTGAGGACAATGTAACTTTTAGGTGTTTGGTAGAGTGAAATTACATATTTAGGATAAACCCAACAAAAAAAAAACAAAAAAAAAACAAAAAATAATATGTTTTCATTTTTGATTTCTTTTTCCTTATTTGTTGTTTTCGATAAAAATTGATCGTAAAAAGAATATATCAAAATCATTTTTCATATTTGAGTTAATTGTGTAATAAATTCCATTGATTTTGGAAAATGATTTCCAAATGAATGTTGATATGGAATATTTTTCTACAATTTGTATTTTCAAATTATTCTTAAGTGTTTAAGGGATTTTTATTCCCATGCCTCATTAACACTATCTAATATTTGAATTCCTTACCTGAGAGACATTCTAAGACCATTATTGAATATTATTAATTTTAATCACATTATTGAGAGTCTTAGGTCATTTAGGGAAAATAAAACTTTCCTTTATTAAATTTTAAACCTTAATATTAAAGTATGCTACATTCATGATAGAGGTAATTGTTCATTGAAAATTCCTTTGTACAATTATCCTCGATTTTAGGCCACCTTAAGATTTTATCCTTCATAAGACTCTTAGAACATTAAATTCTAGTTATGTAGAAACATTACTAGCCAATTTATCCATACATAACAATCTCTTGCGTATATTCTTGTTTATGTTTAGAATGTGTGGGTGAGAGGGTGTTTCCATTGGAATTTTGGGGAGAGAATCCTTTTTTGGGTTAATATAAAGGGTACCTAAATTTTCCTTGGGAAATGGGTTCACAATCCTTATTACATCATTGTATTACACATGTTTCATGCTTTATCTTCAAAAAATTATATACATTAAAAAAATTGTTCTTTATATTGAAAAAATAGAACAAAAGAAACAAATGGAGAAAATAGGATATTTAATAACTATTATTCACTGAATGGTTGTGAGCCACAAAGAATGAAAATGGAGAGAGTGAATTGGAAGTGATAAAATTTTTGAGAGGTTGAGTGTATACATTCATTGTGAAAACATGCTGAATTTTGACATGTTTGGTACATAAGAGATCTAGAACTTATCTTTTTCCTCATATTTTTAAAAATAAAATCCAACCAACCCTTGAACCTCCAGACAACCTGTTGGAAGTATTCTTGAGTAGCACACCAGTTTCTTCCAGTTGAGAACGGGTAATGTAGTAAATAATATGGTATGATCACATGAACTCTGAGAATATAATATAAATCCACTTTCATATTTTTTTTAGTGAAGAGGGAAAATTTTTAGGTGAGGTAGGTTGTGATATGTTGCATGGGTGAACAAATAATGTTGAACAAATTTGAATGTGGGAAAAGAAAAATGAAAGGAAAATTTACTCTATAATTGATAAATGATCAAGATCATTTCCGAAGAATATTGGATCTTTTAACACTATTGATTTAGGAAGGATATTTGATTAGGTTATTATACTTTTCCCAGGATTTAAAATGTTTATGTGTGGGGGTGTGATCGTACCAAGATTCACGGTTTTATTTCACACTTATAGCAATTTACATAACTTGTTTTCTATTGAAAACTATAATTATAATATCAAATTGCACTCCAATTTTTATAAAATTATTTTGTACTTAATACTTTTATAAATAAGAATGTTACTTATTCTGATAAATACATTGTAGATGAAGTTATTTGGAGGACCTATGATGAAGTCCAAGAAATATGGGTCAATTTACACATGATCCAAGAACACCATTAGACTAAAATGAATGTTTGTACTATCATATGAATTAAAATTGTCTGAAACCTTGTGGGATGGTCCAAAATATAATGATATCCATTTCACCTAAAGAAACCGAAGCTAAATTCATCCCTCAAGAGGCCCATAAAAACTAATATATCTAATAAAGTGGATCTGCATGGGGTCAAAACATTTCTTCTATATTATAGAAATATATCTTATTATATTCCATATCTGGCCAGTGAATTTGACATGGAGGTAGAAAAGGTGTCTAAAAAGAACTCGATTTTTTCCAAAGTGATTTAAGTCTTTCCTCCAAGCCAAAACCATGGACCAAAAGGATTGGTGAAATCAGGGTGCCCAAAATCACTTCCATCTTTGCTTATAAATTTGTACCTTGGGCACTCGATTTTGGAGTTCAACTTGGTGGCAATGTTATGACGTTTTGGAGGACCAAATGTGTCTACCCATAATTACTATATGTTATGAAGGCTATGATAATTTTTACTTATACATCTTCTTCTTCCTCCTCTACTATGGGTTTCTAGACCCCTTGTGATCCCCCGAGGAGGAACATGATGTAATCCCGAGCTTCATACATATAATATGTTTAATGATCTCTTTAATTATAGGTTTTATGTTGTATTTATTCATCATATATTTTTATTTAATTTAGTTATATACTTGTTTTTTATAATCAAACTCCATTGATCATGTTTGGGGGTACCCTTTCAGTGATGTTTCACACATCTTTCATCCCTTTTTCCACCCTCATTCAATTGTGGTGTTTGTGTGGATCATATTCGTCAATTGAACTCAAATAAGCACTTTCAGGGCCATCTAAATTTATTTCATGGTATCACAAATAAGGAAAATAAAAACCTTTACAGCACATCGAGTTCATCATGTGTTTCCTTTGTCAGTTTTAGTTAAGAAGTCAAACACAAATCACCCAAACATTGGCAGTTTCCGGTAAATCATTGTGTGTTTTCGACTAAACCCTAGGAGGTATCCTAGTAAAAACTTAGTGAAATTATGGTAATAGGTGTTACAGACTCCGGAATAAAATATCTATTCCATTTCTCTATAAGTGATGAAGGATGATCATCAAAATACTCCCCTGGGTTGATCATGTTTTATTAATCTTGTTCATATATCTTTTGGTTTATCGCTTTAGTTTTTCTATTTTAATATTTAATCATAAAACCCCAAATTCTATTAAATATCATCCCTCTTCTATTTTAATAATCAAAGACCTCTTTTTCAATTAATGGTCTAAGGCTCCGTCATGAGACGACCTAGGGTTGCTGCTATACTGCAAAAATTCTAATTAAAACTAAACAACTAATTTGACACGCTCGACAATGCAATCATGGTAATAATGAGAAAAATAATGAATTATTTTCTAAGGGTATGGCTCATGCAATATCCCAGATAAAGATATCTCTCTAGGTTGTTCTGAACACCCATCCAATCTTACTCATCATGTCGCATCTCAATCCCGCTAAACTTATAAAATATAATATACATCACAAAAGGTAAATAAAAAATAAATTTTATTTCACATAGAAATTTATAAATACCCTCATGAAGATCCCATTCTATGTATCATTTAAAAAATAAATCTATACTCATTTTTTGGAGTAGGAACATCTCGATCGTAGTTCAATCACACCAAAACCTAGTTTAGGTGTCCTCAAACCACATAAAGGGTTGCATTATAATAATTTATGTTAAGAAGAACTCTTGATGGACTACTAATACATGTAATTATAACTGAGGGAAATCAAAACATGAAATCCCTCAAAAGGGTTGAAAGGGACAAGTACTTGGTGTTTATATAAAATTAAATGTTGTGTTCTCTCAAATCCCCTCCTAGACATGTACTCTATATTTAATAGGAATGTAAAACTCTAGTACATGGATTTTTAAACATGTTCATGATGAATACCCTTCATCGGGTACCCTGTATAAACGTCACACACCGTGTCCATGCATTTTAGCATGTTATTGTACATATACATAGTGTGTAATTCACATGGCGTCTGGTTGTGTACACTGTTTGGATATGTTTCCCAACATGGTCTATCTAACAAATTAATAGGGAACCTGGATAAGTAACTATATATGGAATATATTCTTGGTAAAAAGGTTTCACATTAAAAATGTTATTTTTTAGGGTAGGAAGAACAAATGACTTGTTTTCATGAACTATACACTGTGTGATCAAGATTTCCAAATAAGAAATCCCTATTAATTTCCCCAAGCACCATTTTATTCGAATTAATCATAGATTAACCATATGGGGTCCTTATATATAATAATAATTCCCTCAAAATAGAATGATTTATGTAAATGGGGATTTATGGAGAAAAATAAAAAATGGACTACCTTTTGGTAGAATCTTCCAGATCTTTTCTCGTTTCCTTGATCTATAGCTGTCACATAAAGATCTGACTCATCCTTAGCTTCACAGTGGACACTTTCTTCCCCGATCTATATTTATCTCTCTACCACTCCCTATACACTATCATTCATGGTTATGGAAAACCATATGAGGGAATCCATGTCAAAAAATATAGAAGTGATCGAGAAAAAGAAAACGAAGAAATGGAAAAGAAAAAGGAAAAAGGGCACAAGATAGGCCCTAGTGCCTGAGGTGATTATATACCCCAAATAAGAAAAATCCCTCATTTTATACTCAAAAATGGAGATGGAATCTGAATCAAACATCCCATTAATAATATATGGCTGAATAAATATTTACAAATAAATTAAAAATAAATGATGAATTATTATATTAAAATTTTCATTACTTAGATTTCCACCAAACTAATTTCTTAAGGTAAACACCTTATTTAGAGAAAAAAAATTAGTCAAAAAGATTATCTAAGAATATCTACATAGGGAAAAGACCATTTTACCCATTATCATAATCCAAAATAAAAAAAATAAAACATCAACTGAATTTAAAATTATAGAAAAGCATCATTATTTTCAGCCTCCCCACAACTACCCCTGTCATCCTTACGATTCCTTGGCAGTTAATAAATATCCATTATCCCTTCAGGACCATCTATACAACCACACTATATTGATCATCCAATGAATGGTCTTATAGCATGTGCAACACTCCTATCATGGATGATGTTCAAGGACATCTTATCTCATACTCCCCTCCATATGGGAAATTATACCGTTTCCTCACAACTAAACTCTAATATTAAAGGCCAAAAATCTATCCATAATTGATTGTAAGGACTATAACAGGTTAAAAACTACTCATTCCTAAGCATCAACCTGCATTATTGAAACAACACATGTTCTACTTCTCAATTGTTTTTCCCATCAGAAATGATGAATTTCCAATCATAATGACAATATCCACCCACAAACAACCAATGAAACACTCTCTTTCTTATGGATTACCTTATAAAACTTAATGAGAATGACCCCCAAGAATTTTATTCATCAAATAAAAAAAAATTAAAAATATTGGTGTATAGATGATTCTATCTTAGTGTACTCTAAACAATGTCATGATATAGATAATTATTGTATTTAAAATTAGCGTTGTATAAAATTCCATCGATTGGAATGTACCACTATCCTAGAGACACAATCACATCATATTAGTATATATTTTTATTTAACAATGTCTTGTTGCCACATCGCTTGAAAATTTATGTCTAGGTCCAACCATGGGTCAACCACCTCACATCTCTAGTTTCATTCCAAAGATAGCATTCATCGTAGGCACTCCATTAAATATTACCCAATTCATTGGGTCTCTATTCTCTTATGAATTTATTAAAAAAAATCCTTACCTCACACACAACCACTGCCCGATTAGTTTTTTAACTGGTACCGTGAAAAACCGATGTGTACCATTATCACCTAAATTATACTCCCTTGATTCATCCATTAGTAATATAAGAATATGGTTCTACAATGAATTTTAGTCTCATTAATGTGTAAGATCCATTAGAAATCCTCTTAAAAATCAAGCATCTCACCCATAACACGATTTACTTCTTGACAATCTGTCATTGGGTGTCGATTTCTTAAATTTAAATGTTAATCATATAATCACTAGTCAAGAAGACCATGGACCCAAATAGTTATACCCATCAAATTTAGTCTTGTTTCACATGGACCCAAGGTGATTCTTCATAAATTAATGGCATAATAATTACTATATCATAAACCCTAGGAACCTTCCATTTGTAAGTATCTAAATGATCATACAACCAAGATCACTACCTCAGAAGGAATTTATAACCTTGAGAAAAACCATATTTCATGTTTCCCTAAATAAAAATGAATTTGGAACTACAATGGTTTGAGTCACAAATAAGATCCTCTAGGCCACCAACATATCCTTACATATCTCATATCATAACAGGGGTATCTTCCCTAGGACTTAACCCACAAGTCAAACTAGTCTCCAAGGTCACATCACATAGGGAATCATCCACACACCCATCTCAATAAATACCATCTAGAGCAACTTTCAATTATCTATATGAGAGGTAATTGTAACATTGATCTACTTAGGTAAAAACCAATAAACATGGGTTCACTTATAAATATTTTAAATTTCATGTTATAAAGGGTAACACCCATTGAGTTTCAATGAGTAGACAATTTTAAAAAAAACCATTCGAAATTTTTAACATAAAGAATGAGTTGAAATGGACTAACCTTCCATGAACCATTCCACTAGGACCAAATCTACATTAGCAATACTCATAAGGGATATCCCCTAAATTATCATTAAATGAACACAAAAAAAAAGATAGTGAACTTTCAGTCACCAGTTATTAGAATATGGTAACACCCCTTTAGGCCCTCATTCACCATGAACTCTCAGGTTCTAATCATCATCACACTAGATGATGTGACTAGTTAACAATGAATGATGGTTGGGTAAGTAATATATAACAGAAATAAAAATGGTAAAACTTAATCAAAGCTATTATTAAATTTTAGATAGATTCAATTTTATTGGATACACCAAAAAAATTACCTACTAGAATGCATCAACAACCAATGTTCACCTATGAAGGTCAATATTAAATGCACAACATCGTCTAAACATTAATTTTCATACAACACTCAAATTGTTCAGTTAAATATATTTTTATCACAAGATATGTAGGGAAATGAAATATTGGTTATAATGGAACATTAAATCCTAAAATAAATGTAAAAACACCAGAAATGGGACCGAACACTTCAGCATCATGTTCCCCTTCTAACCACTATGGTTACTACACCACATGTGAAAGAGAAATTAGTCATCGTCTACATTTTTAAACATCATATCATAGATCTACATGAACTACAATCAGATGAAAATATATAAACAATTTATCTTAATTGAGTATAATTCCACCAAGAAACCATATGTAAAATGACATTTATGTTACTGTTGACATTTTAAAAATATTTCCACTAATGTTAGAATAAAAATAACACACCTGTAGTCATATAACATGTGAACCCTACACACAAAATATTATTCAAGGGGAAATACTTTTTTCATATTCCATGTAAGATTCAAATCAATTAGTAGCCTCTCGCTAATAAACCGACAATTATAAATCAATAATAAATGAAAAATCTAAAAAACATTCGATTCAATCAATGTGAAAATAATAATGATTGAAGTATCACATATTAAAAAAAATTCCATATCCCTAAAATTTTGTAATTCAAACTAAAATGCATGTTCTCAACACCGTATTATGATTTCCATCAGAATTTATAACATATTCCAAATACTCCCAGCAATGATATTGGAAAAATCAATGGTGATGGTATGATGTTGATGAGGGATTTGATGATGAGTTAGTGGAATTAGATGGTGATGTTGATGGGTTTTGAAGTTCCATTTGGATTTTTGGTCAGTGATGCTGTTGGCCAATTGTCAGGATCTAGTGGTGATTTTTCTGTGAGGTTGATTACTACGATGTGGGTCGTGATGATGTGTTCAGATAAGAGATGGTCATGGCGAATTCGAGATTTGATGGATGGTCCAGTGAGTCTCACTAGTGACATGCTCTGTTTTGATGTTTGTGATGCACGATGTCAGGGTTCGCGGATTGATGATGACATGGGTGGACGCGTCGTGTGCGGAAAATGTGTTAGGTCATGATTTCATATCAATTTAGTCAATTCAAATTTTGAAATGTAAACTGGAAAGTTAGGTTACCGCATCTTTGGATGTTTTTGATTTTTTCTATGTCGTTTGTAAGGTTACCGGTAATCCTTTTACCGAATTTTTAGGAAATGAAAAAATGGGGTTTGGAGGAACAATGATACCACGTTTTCACGTCTCTACCCGGTTCACTCTATAAACAGTAACTAGATGGGTTAGTGAAAAGACCTTAAGAACCCCCTGCCAACAAGAGAGTCAGCTGACTAGAAGTGAGAGCATATGTTGTGTTTTTTGGGCAGATTGTAGCATTATATTATAGTACGAATAGAGTTAAATTAACCAAATTCCTCAATATTATTAAATAATAAAAGGGTGGATGGAATCAATGTAACAATCCCATAATAGTAAAAAAATATAGTAAAACCCTAAATAGTTATGTCATTAACACAACAATGATCACCACTCTAAAATGATATTATATATAGAAAAAAATAAAATAATCATAAATAAAATTACATAGATCTACTACTAACTCCAAATTGAACAACACACCTAGAATCCAAAAAAGTATCATTATTATCCAGAAAGATCATAAGCCTTCTCATGAGTGTCTTCACTCGATCATACAACCACGGGCCTCATCCATATCCATCATGAATCTATTCTCAACCATATTATTAACCTATGTTCTAAATTCACACTAAGGTCCACATACAGGGGAGGAGAAATAAATTTCATTTTTCCACTACCAATAGTGAAAATATAATTTACTATCATCAGTGCATGCTCATACAATAGACTCAAACTAATTGAGACAAAATTAGAATAAAGTGAATAATGTAAATCCATAACTGATACATGGTTTCATGATCCCAATAAAATTTAAATTATATTAATATATCATTGATTTTTATTCCATACCACTCTTTCCATGTATAATTATGTCAATCCTTGAGTCTGTAATCACAATAAAAAATACTTCATTCAGATAGGGATCAAATGTATATCAGAATGTTATTTCACTATAGGGGGATACAAGTCCTAACCCTATAGTCATCCATTCCCCCTATAGTAGACAAGATGTATGGAACAAAGTCCTATAAATATAGAGTAGATCCGGATAGATTACCACATGATCAACATGAAATCCATTCTAGTGTCTTAATCATAGGTCCCTATCCATGGGTAATTGTGACATTGAAACTCAGATAATCCTTAAAGGATGTGAACCTTATTTAATCCAAAATTAATGATATTCATATCTGAGAAAACAATCAGAATCCGTTCTATAAATGGTTTAATATCACACTACATGAAAAGTACTAAAATTATCATAATGGTGCTTCCACCTGATCTATGGGTCAATCCAAGGCATTCAACATGGATAACATCATCAACCCTGAGATTTATTATCATCATGCGTTTATGGGAAATGCATCCACCCAACAACATCTTTCTTAAAATAAATTTTTAAGAATAATCTATTATAGGTATAATAAAATAAAATATAGATTTCAAGATGAGCTAAAAAACATAACTCTCTAATATCTATATAGGGAGTAATCCTAGTAACAACATAATATCCTATAATAGAAATATATAATAATTTAATGCCCAAAAAAGAATTTCAAAAAGTACGTTTGGGCATCACAATAAATATACTGTTAATAAAAATGGGTTAATAGCAAGATATTAGGAATTACTTTGTGGATACAAATAATAACACAAAACCATATCAAGATCTATTGGACAAGATACAAGAAGAACATCTGGTATAATAATCGCATCAATGGTAATTGATTGAATGAATAATACATAGTGAGTTTGGATGAATATGTAAAAATTTAACTACTTCCACATACCCAAGGGATTAAAAATTTGGTTTGTGTTTCAAGGTGACACTAGATATAATTTCTACCAAAACCCTTAACGCACTATCCAATGATTGGTCAAACATTGTGTCACCCATTGGGATCCTCAGGATAATAAAAATGATAGGAACACAGTTTAGAGGGTTTTCTTTTTAGGATATTGGCGACATCTTTTCCTGCTTCGTGAAGGGGGAGGTAACCGTGTCGATCCCTCCCCCACCAATGGGGGAGGGATCTTTGTTGTTCTTAATGGGTGTGGAGTCTTTCTTCTCCCACAATTCCAAACCCAGGTTTCTTCCATCTTTCCCTAAATGCTCCTTACATCCTAAGTATCACGATTTGTATGAAGGATGAACTAATATACCATTATCACTTTTAGAATTTTATGAAGATTTATAATTTCTCAATTATACTCTGATTTCTCAATTCTCCCATAGAAGGCCATCGATGCAACCCTTTGATAGATTCGTGTTCGGTTTGGGGGATCTACTAAATAGTTCTACTATTGGTTTTCTCTAAAACTAGAACATCATTATCCATTTCTTGATAATGGAAGACCTAATAAAATCTTTTATATGCATTCCTCACAGGTACAACGGGTCCATATTTTACCTCCATATATGGAAATATGAATGTCTCATGAAGTGGGACTCTCTTTTGGTTGAGATTTGGGTGAGTTTCCCTAGTCTTCTCAAGACATTTCATAACCCTTCGATTATTATGATGCTAAGAAATTTCATAGGTATGTTCATATGCTCTGATATCCATACCAAGGATGTTTTTTATCCTATTAGTCCTAGAGTATGTGTCAAACACAATGATACATGATAACCTTATAATTTCATTTGGATTATAATTGGAGAGGAATACCTCTGTATGAAACAAATTGTCTATAAATATTGGGGGTTATTTTTGCTATCTTCAAGTGATTAGGTCATTTTTTGGTGGCCTTTAGACATAGCTCGAGATAGCACTGGTCTGGGACCCATTGTGAAAACGAATTTTACGACCAGAGAAAAGAGGGTGTGATGATCGATGAGGTGCTTTATTGTGAACCATAGGCTGGATAGAGTCCTTCACATAAGATGGATGTGGTATTGGGAGACTTGCGTAATGGATTAGACGGTCTAGTGTTGACTACTAAATCATTTTATGGCCAGTTAATTAGTAAATATGCAAGTTCATTGAGTGAAACATTAGAGTCTCTTAATCGTGTTTCAATTGAATTGGTTACATTTAAGAAGTTAATGAGAATATTTAGGATATAGTTGACCAAAATGCCTGGTCATCTTCACATTGTGAATACAATTATTTCTGAGTGGAGGAAACAAGTGGGGTGAGACTGGAAATATCGAATAAAAATGTTAGAATTTGGAATTGTTTTCAGTTTCAGGAGGATGATGACCCATGCTAGGATTTAGAGGTGGGAATGTCTGAGGATTCTTCTGTTAAGGAGGTCTATGTTAGGGAAAAAACATTTCTAGAAAACCCTATTGGAATCCAGAAAGATGAGGTAAAAGTAGTTCAAGATGATAATGTTGATGGTGAGGCAACTATTATGGGGGAAAAATAGGATGGTGGCCTCATCTCGGTTATTCAACATGCTAATGATCATAAAGTGATTGAGGATACAATTCCTGATTCATTAGGTTCTTCTATTAATACCTCCATAGAAGGGTGGAAGGGAATTTGTATGGAGAGAAAGGATTAATCCTCCTAGCCTCTTTTTATAGAGAAATGGTTGATGAAGAAGAAGATATTGAATAATATGGAAAACTAGAGTGAGTCAGGTGTTACGATTGAGAAATTCACGGAATTGCTCAATATCTCGGAAGAAGATGAATTTGGACAAGTTTTGTCGCTCAATTATATAGAATAAGAAGTATCTAAAATGATGGGTATATCATTACTGATGACACTGAATTAGTAGAAATAAGCATAGATTGACAAGAAGGAACTGATATTTTTTGGGGTCTTCAATAGTGGGAAGATCATCCTGGAGTAGTATATTCAATCCATGTACAAGTTGGACTTCCTGTTAAAAGATCTTATATTGGATGAACCATAAACATTGGTTAGCGAAATTTATTTGAAATTATTTAGGGGTTCTAATTATGGTAGGGTTAAATTTCACTTTAATGACTCATTTATTTCCTTCTGTGTTTGAACTCATGGTTTCTCAATTTTTCATTAAATGTGAATAAAAAATAAAAATTTAGTTTTTAGTCCGTTGCTAAAAAACATAATTCGAATCATATTAGTATATACGTATTTTAATGAATCCCTCATGGTTTAATATAATTTAGAATGTATTAAATGGAATCCATCGTGGAATATTGATAAACTGTATGAAAATGGAGGAACCCTACACAGGATACTCAAAATTGGTTAGTAAGAGGATTCATCCTACATTGGGTCCTCTATTTCTAAAAATACAAGGTGCAATCCTATATGGGCTACTCAATGTCAGGTTAGTATCTAATATCCCACAATATAACATGTCAAATGTGGAAGCTATTGCAGACATGTATAAGTAGATGTCTTATATGCCATCCCAGGTCATGTTCTATATCTAGTTTTCTCTAAACAACCAACCGATATTTCTCATCATGTAACATCATTGTCCCACTAGGCTTGGGCTCTCTATGATACAATAGATTAGGACTTTGTGAAATCATTTCTGTTTTCACTGACCATTTACCATGACACTCAACTTAATCTTATTCCAATTCCCACATAACGGAGACATCTATACTCATTTTATAGAGGAAGAACATCTCTATAATATCTTATTCACCATAAAAATTAATCTAGGAGCCATAAAATCCCATCAATGGTTCACCCATCACAAAAATAACATTGAATAACACTAAAAATGGACTACTCATACATCCAATTTTGATGTTGGGATATAAAAACAAGATGAACCCACAAAAGACAAATAATGGAGAAGTTCATGTTGTTTATACTCATGTACAATACATGTACTCTAAAAGAACCACCTAGATGTGTCATGTATACTTTTTCTGTAGAAACCAATTGCATGACATGAAAATATTATATACGAGTCGTACCCAACATGGGGTACCTTTTTATGTACCTCAGATGGCATGGATGTGATTTTTTATCATATTAATGTACTTATACACATCATGAAACTCACACATGGTTTGGCTTTATACACTATATGGATAGGTTCCCCTATACATGATATCTCTCTATGTAATCGTCTACATGGTCGAGTTCCTCCACATTGTGCGTACACCCCATACATGGAATGCACATCAAAAAAGAAATCTTCCCCAAATTGGGAGAACATAAAACATGTGTTATTGAATTACAAATAATTTGCTTGATATTTTTTAATATTTAATTAATGTGAACTTTCTGAAACCACATATTTCTCATAGTTAATCCTAGATTGAACCCATGGGAGTCCATGGCGGCAATAATAGAGATCTTAAAATACAATTTAGGTAACATATAGGGATTTACAACAAACAAAATATAAAAAAATTGTATTTTGGAAACTTCCACCGAAGCTTCACCAATTTCCATGATTTTTAATTGCAACAAGATGATCCAGATTTTCCCATGATCTGTGGAGAAACCTCAATTACTCCCACTATCATCCCCTCTCTCCCTCTCCCACTCCTCACTTGGTAATTGTAAAGGAAAACAATATGTGGATTGAAAATGAATAAATGTGAGAAAATTGAAAATAAATGGGGAAAATAAAGGGATGAGAATACAGGAAGATGAAAATGGCATTGGTCCCATCCCTATAACCCTACAAGAGATTCGTCCTTTACTAAGAAAACCCACCCATTCAAGACTCAACTATAGAGGTAATATATCATCTTGACTATTAATTAAATATATATGGTGATAAAAACATATTTTAATAGATTAATAATTGATTAATTGAATATTAAATATTAATTTACCTAAAAAAATCAAATGAAAATGATTTATACCAAAACCATTTCCTAGGGTAAAAATCCTATTCTATGATCGACATAGTGATCATAAAAATAAGATGAGACTATCTACTAGGTCAAAATACTATTTAATCCATCATAGATATTTGAAATCTAAAGCATACATATTTTATGAATTTCACAACTCAAAAAAGTGGGTCTTTATAGTTTTATTCATGATGTATAGACTAATAAAATGTGGAGTACAAGACCCATGTTCTTAATGGTTTTCTCTAGATATTGTATATTCCTCATTGGAAGTGGGGGTATATATTGATGGACTTTTTTACTGGTAAAACCTGATCTTCGGGAATCTTTTATTTTATATAGGTGATAATATATTATTTTATGAAATAAAATAACATTATAATGTCTAATGATTCTGGGACAATGGGGGTTTAGTAAGGCATTATCTAGAGGTGGTGTTGAGACTCCACGATTCCCTAAGGATAATCATCTCATATCATGACTTCATTTTACCTCATTTGTGTTGTGAGGTGTCCAATATGATTTAGGACCTCATTTATGCAACAACATTATTTTAATCTATTGATAGACAATAATTCAGATTGAAATATCCAAAATTATAAATACATGTTATGTTCTTGTGTTAATGTTTCTGGTGGTCCATAATGAGGATCCAACCATTGGATGAGTTTTTTTAAAAAAAATAGTTATTACTCAACCTTTGGGATAAGACCATTGGATGATTTCTATGTCCAACCTTGTGGTTCTCAGATGTTCTATATTGGTGTCTTAGTGTTGTAATTTTTTGGGTCACAACCAGTTTAGAACATGAGAGACATGGTTCAGGTAATTTTTGAGAAGATTAATGTAGTACATGATCATTATAATTCCTATTCCCATCATGTGAGGATACCCTTAGATTTTGACATTGTATATCATGTATTATTGAATGAAAATCTTCATAATGGATACAAATTTTTTTTCATGGGACAATGATTTCCCCTTAGGACTGTTTGCATTTCAAAGTGTTGGATCAGGTTGAATCCATGGATTTTCATGTAGCACATAAAATATATAATATATTGACGAATGGTGTATTATACATATCCCCAAACTATCATTATCATAATGACTAATATTACATAATTGATTTTGGAGACATTAACCTTGATGATGATTATGTTACCTTAAAGTGGAAGACAATGAAGATTCATGACCAATAAGATAAGGTATTGTGAGTTCTTATTAATCCCATGGTTCTAGTATTATGGAATCATAGGGGAATGATGGATATTAAATAGTAATTTGAGTTATTTATACTTTCTTGTAATTCTAATATGTAATAAATTTATCTCTTTTGAAGTATCATTTCTTTTTTGTTATGGTTTACATTTAGCTGGGCTATGAGATGGTTTACTCTTTATATTTTATGTGTGAAAATTCTATCATTTGAGAGATATCATATACTAGAACGTGTTAAACATATGGTTTTTGTGGTTCCATAGTTTTTCAGTTAGTTCTCATATGAGTGTTAGTTGATATTTGGTGATGGTTATATTATTGGGAGATATCTCATGGGGTTGTTGTTTAGAACACCATTTTTTTTTTATTCTGGTTGGTTTTAAAATCATAAGGCTCAAAATTGAAAGAGATTAATGCGATTTATGAACTTTGATCCTTGTATCCAATTAATTTTTTATGTTATTATACCTTCTAATAGGGGATAGAGCAGGTATAAAGTCAGTTAGGATGTAAAATCTTTGCTGTAGATGTTTTAATGGTATGAATTTGGGGGTACGCCTTAATGTATAAAAATGTAGAATGAAGATCTTGGATCTAATGAAAGATGGATCAAGAGAGTATTTCGAGGCCAATTTCATTTTTGGTATGGTTTTGAAGTGGATGGTAATGTGTGGTCCATTCTAACTAAGCTCTATACCATATAGAACGGCTATGGAATAGACCGGTTTAATCAAATGGCATGGATTAATAGTTTGTTCCATATTTCTCCAAGGGGTGTTCATTCGTCTATGAGTTAGATGATCCTTAGTGGTAGGATGTGGTGTTACCTCCCTTCTAGGATAATAAGGTCTCTAGTGTGGTGGTCTTGTCTGTGACATGGTCCCTCATAGATTTTATAAGACATGTGGTGTATAGGATACAATGTTTCTCAGATTTTCCTTTGAATATTCATGTTACAACATGTTCCCTTACACGGTGTCACAATCCTTCATGTTTTAACTGGTTCTTCGGTGTAGTTATGGAGGCCGCACCATGGTGTTATTTTGAAAAATATTTATAAATACCCAAATCCCCTATATAAGAAATATTCTTCCATTATATTCTCTTTAACCACAGTTTCAATAAAATATATCCAAAGGAATTCAAAACACCATTCAATCATATTTAACCCCATCATTCTAGAGATCTATCTTTACTGATCTATGTAGGGGTGTTCCTTTTTTTCCTTTTTTATTATTTTTTGCTTGATCTCATTTCCACCCAATCATTCAATTGATGTTATAGAATTTTACCTCCATATATATATTTTTGTTCATTTAATGTTTTTAGGTGAAGTTGTTCCATAATGATATAGAGGGATGTAGCTTTCCTAATGGGGGAGGTGATTATATATCCCTGTTATTAATTTTCCCCACATTATTACCATTGTAATCTTTGTGGTAAGAGATTTATTACATCTCCATTTTATTTATATTCAATCATAAATCCCAAATTATTTTTCTTTTGTGTGGACTTTTAATTAACCATAATATAATATAAACCAAAATAGCGAATTAATTATTTATGGATGGATATTTATTTTATTTTTCATCATGATGTTTTCATCACTATTGATCATAATATAGTGTTATATATATCTTATTTTTTAGTATTTTTGGTATGCATTCGTTGGAATGGGATAATTTGATTGAATGAGGGTTGTGAATGTAATACCGATAATTGTTATTTGTATAATGAAATAATGATTCATGTTTTATATATTTTTTATATAATTTGTATGTAATCAATAAATGTTTTTATAGATGATTAATTGGATTTTTTACATGTATTAATGGAATTGGATAAAGAACATGAATCATTTAATTCTTTTTAATGATAATAAAAAAGTAATGATAGTGAAATGTTCTTCCCTAAATATTAATGAACCTGGAATTTATTATTGAATTAATTGTTTAATTTTATTTTATAGTTAAATAGATGTTGGATTGTGATACCCATAGATATAAATTTTGATAATTTAATTAGTTATCTCAAGATTGAAGGAAAATTATTTTTTTATAAAGATAAATTTTTGGGGGTGAGTGAGGACATATTATTATAACGGTTGAAGGGCTTGTTTTTACGGTTTAGTTTTCATGTTGACCTTGTTTGAGGTTTTATTCCTTTTTTGGCTCTATATGAGTTTTCCATACTATGAAATGTTATGTAAGCTAGTGAGACACCTCGTGTCGTCATGTGTTATGAAACTTTGGAATAATTTAATTTTTTCAGAGAAATATTTTAGAGGAAAAAAAGTAATTTATCATTTAAGACGAAGTTGTATAATTTTATCAATGACTTTGTTGGTCCTAGAATATTGTGTATACCTATGGTTATGATTTTGGTGGAAATATGATCCATTTGAATTATAAAAGAATATTTAATCATTACCTAATTAAATTTTAATTTTCTGATGAATTTTTGTTTGGTAATATATTTTCAATAATGTTTTATATTGAGATTATATCTTTGTAGTTGAGTATATAATAAGTGGTTTCATCTTAGGTAGGGAAGAACCTTTCATCAAGCGATGGTCATGGGCTTCGACCTTATTTATTTTCTTTTTCCTAATATATTTTCATCATTTTCATCATTTTTATTTTACCTTAAAACCATTGTATTTTCACATATTCCACATGATATTTCCTATTAGGGGACTTCTATTGAGATACATAGATTGTGATTAGAGGGAGATTGTTGAGGTGCCACATCATGGGGTTCTATTATAGAGCAAGATTAGGCATCGTCAGATGTATCTTTTAAATCAAGGACCGAAGCATCACCTTCTTACCCTGGTCATATGAATGATTTTATGTTTTCAAAATAAAAATAGGTAAAATAAAATATATAGATTTTTAAATACATTATTGGATTTTTGGGGACCCAGTGTGGGAATATCTATGTCATTTGGGTAGAAACTGGGTGTTTCAGGCCATTTTGATGGTCGTTCATTGGTGAAAACACTTATACATGGCATGTGGTTTCAAGAAAACATTACTTATTTTCATTATATTTAGGGAATACGTTATTTAAATACTACACATCATAAACCCATTTTACATGAAATCTAGTGGTGTAACAGGGTGTGGTGGGAGGACATTGCTATGTTGGGTACACAGCCAGAACTCGTGTGAGGTACTTGAATAGTTGTCATACACTATGCTTAGACTAAAAAAATGTTAGGGTATATAGAAAGGTACATGGATGGGGACAACGTTTGGTTTACATGGCATGTATGTGGGTGATACTCAGCATGTAGTCAAATAGTGCACATTCAAAGTGAGGGCTATAATACATGTGCAGTTTCCCTTGTGGGGGTATATGTTTAGTACATAACATACACATCATCTAATTTAGAGAAGTACATGCTGAGTAGTATAAGGAAAAAATTTCAAGACCTAATGCACATATAATTCAATGCGATTATTAAAATAATTTAGCATAATATTCAATTTTTTCAATAAAAATACTAATTTAATTCATTACAAGATCAATATGCGGAAATTTACATCACAACAATAATAAATATATAAAAAATGTGAAATTTTTGTAGTTTGGAAATTTTTATTTGAATATTTGGTTGAATTAAAAATTTCAATTATTAAAATTGAAATTCCAATAAATATAGTTTTTTTACATATTATTTAAAATCAAAATTTTTTTATTGGTAGAAAATTTCCTAGACCATAGCTAGACCTCAACAAGTGGTTCAAAGCCAGAGAACCAACCACAGGGGATGGAGGCCAACCATGGATTTACACTAGGAGAGAATGTATGGGGTGTAGAGAGAGTAATTAAAATGGGCATTATCTATGTGTATTAGTGGACCTATGCCCTCTCAGGATGCATGGTATGATGTGACCCATGTATGTTTTCAAAGTGTAATAGGCGCCCATCCTTTTAGTGATCTTATAAGAGACCTCTATAAAAAAATTCATTATATACAATTAAGTAATAAGGATTAAAATCTGATGTGGGATTACTATGATTTAAAAACTATTGATTTTTACTTAAACACTATTTTTCTGTTCTCCTAAAAATGCACCCTTATCGGATACGACCAACCTCCTTCTTTCACTATCATCATAGATTATCACTGGAATAACACTATTTTCACTCTCTTAAGATCACCATTTATTCTACTATTCGAGAATATTATTGTTCCATCATTCCTTTTTAATGATTAGAGCTAATGAAGATCACCTTATGGATGTAAAACATATTTGTAAAGTCTATTCCAAATCATTATCTGGCAACTAGGAATACTAAAGGACTTGGGGGGATGATGTTGCCACACCTACAAAGTGGATAAAGTTTCAATAACACAATACCAAATGATAAATATAGAGTCACCCTATAAAACATTAAAAAATATTCACTCCTTCATCAAAATCATATATTCCCAAAATTCTTGCTTCCCTATGTGTATTTCTTCTACACTACAGAAAAATAGATACACTTGAACTCATCAAGCGTGTTTTTGTAGATTTCACTCCTTGGGTCTTGAGTATAATTTGAAGGAAGAAAAAACTATGGATCAATCTATTTTTCTGTTAAAAGTGGAGGCCCCCACCACTATTGAGGAATTTTATAAGAAAGGAGGAGTGGTTGGACTGCTAGATAAAAAAATATGTTGCATCTCTACATTCTTTTTATATTTATTTTTCATTAGATTCTTTTTTTCCTGTAATTATTTGTTAATGTTTTTTAATTTATCCATGAATTTTGTTTTAAACATGTTAATTACCTTTTTTTCAACCATTTATTTGTCTCCATATTCTTATATTTCTTTTATTTCCACTTTTGACCTTGATCATTTTTTCATTTATTATATTTTTCCTCTCCCTCACTTGTTTTCATTATCTCTAATTAGTTTTTTATTTATTCCCTCTATTGTAATCTTCCACCATGAACTCTTAAAATTAAGAGTGAAACTGACCCAAGGAATCTCTCAGGGAGTAATCTATTTCTTTTACCAAATTCAATGTTAAACATCTATTTTGTGTGAATTTTACGGATTATTTATAGTGGTTGTAATCCTCACTATTGTTATCTAAGGATTATCATCGTATTTTACAGTCATTATCCCTTGGTATAGGAGGTGTAAGTAGAGATTTATTTTGACTTTAGTGTAACTTTCATTCTAAAATGTGGTATATTTTGGTGTCCACACATAAAATGGAGTGTGTCTACTAAGTAGATTTATAATAGGAAAATGAATGTACTCCCATTAAACATACCTTTACAAAAAATAGTTTCTTTTATAATCTCATTATTATTGCTGTATGTGGTAATTTAGACTATATATTATTTTCATAATTTTATAAAACAATGAAAATACAAAAATTTCATTACCTTCATAAATAAAAAACACAAAAATAAATTGTTAGTTGAATCTAAATTAGTGCATAGACAACTGTATGTATCCACACAAGAGATGACCATGGTTAGCTATTGTTCTACAATAGGTAAAGTGAGAATTTCTATTTTTGATTCCATAAAACTAGCATGTTTTTAAATTGACTTCGCTGTTAGGGGGATAACTAGTTTTTTCTTTAATTTATTCTATTTTGAAATTCTATACCATTTTTCAATGTTTTCTAAATGAAAAATATAATAGTAAATACTTATTATTTTTCTATGATGAATCCAAATATTTCATTCCCTTATGTGTGGAATAATTACTCATTGGAGGAACAAGACAATGAGTCAATAATGATGATTTAAATGGTCAATTTTAAACTATTTAAGACAGGATGTAATTAGAGAGATGTAATCTAAAGATAATAATATATGAGTATATGTAGAAACCTTAACCAGAAACAAAGAAGGAAGAACCAAATCAATTTCCTAATTTACTAATGAATTCTAAGATGTTGAGATCCAACCTCAAGAAGATATTACTAGTAATGAAGTTATTGAACTAGATCCAATATAGATATTTTACCCTTTATTAAACAATTTATCTTCTGATTTCATTTAATTTGAATTGAGTATCAATTTTGACTATTTTTTGTTTTCTAATTCATGCAATCAATAATTTTTTTATATAAAGACAAAGAATCAACTAATTCGCATAACGAGGAATGCAATAATTTACATTATTTTGATAAAAATAACTTAGAGGAACACCATGAGGAATTTCAAGTGGATTATCTTGAGGAAACCAAGATGCAGTCTACTAATATTAAAATGACGTATTTTAAAATTGGTTAAAATGAAATACATTTTGTTCTAGTGAAAATAATTTCTCACATTCCCTTTTAATATAAAATTCATAAAACCAAACATTATGAAGAAATATATAATGAATAGAAGGTGTAAAAAAGTATCAAAAAGTAAGAGGAGGATATATACTTTATCCTACATCTTCAACGCATGCTATACCTCATTGTCAGTGGGATGGTTTTGGTACACTCTATTCATGGATCTTTCCTCACCAACAAAGTAGACGTCGTTTTTAGAAAAATCCACTTGTGATGTTTCAAATCCAATAAGTAAAATTTTTAAACCCCAGTTACTCATATTTGGTGCATTGTTTTATTACATTTACATGAAAAAAAAAGAAATCAAATATTGATATACTGATCAGTTTAGTAGCCTTGTAAAGACAATATACAAACATATGTTTAACATTACATAATGAAATGAAAAAGAAAATAGTATTTCATTTGAAGAAACTAATATTTCTTAGACTATCCATGAAATTAAGTAATAATATACTTCTTTTCATTCTGTGAAAAAATGAAACCAAAGGAAGGAGTGAGATTATTTGCTCAGTAAAGGTAATAAATATAGAAGATGCTTTCATAAATAAGAACAAATTTTTAAGGAAAGGTATAAAACTGAATCAATGGCCATATAAATATAATATTTTACATAATATACGAATATTTAATCAAATAATTCCCTTTAAATATTCTCATGGATATTCTACAAGTCAAATAATCACATGTATTATAATTGACTAATCTCATAATGAGAGAATTCGTATTTCTAGACAACATTATCACATTGTTAAGGCCTTGTTCCAAGACCATACGTTTACGGGTAAGCCGTTATTCAATACCCAAAAATAGTTTTCCTTGTGATAACAACCGATGTATTGAGGGGATTTCAATGAATTGTCCTTAACCCATAGATATTTTATTAAGAAGTCACCAACCCTTCACTTATTAATTAAAATAAATTTATCTTGTTAAAATGGTGAAACATAACCGATATAAGCATTCATATTAAAACTAGGATATGAAATGTTCATAATATAACCATAAAAATTGAGTTGTATAAATGTAGCACATCCAATGTAAATCATATCAAAAACCATAAAATACATTATGGACGTTTGTATCATAATAAATCGACCTCTATTAATGATAAAATCTAGAAAAAGAAGTTAATATAGATGAAAATAATATAATAAAATAATTCAAACAATTTGATAGAGATATCCATTTTTATACAATTAATTCATTTAGAATACTCACAAATAAAAAAAAGAGAAAATTTATTTTGAAACAAACCTTCTAATCATGTAAGGAAAGCTTCAAAATGTTAAGGAATCATAATAGTGGAAAATAGATACTCACAACATATAAGTTAAAAAATATTCATTTTGTAATTCTTCAAAAAGGTCATAAAGTTCATAATTTGGAAAATGAAGGAAGTATTCCTTTCAAAATATTTGATTAAAATTAAATCTTGAGAAAAAATTTCTTCAAACAATTTTTTGGTAATATTTTGATATACATTTTTTGAAACATTTACATGGATTATAAATATATCCTAGTTGATACTTATATATAAACAACCTCTGATAATAATGAGGTTGTAAAATTTACCATTATATTATACATTAATTTTGTTGAGGGTGAGTTTTCCTCTTTTATAGTGGTTAAAACATGTTATTAAATTATACCATGACCATGTTCATATTTAGGATATCATATATGATTTTCTTACTTCATTTTGATAATAATATTTCATTATTACGATTGTTTCGGGTGTCAACTACTTCATTTTGATATTCCTGATTTGTTCTCCATGTCATGTTTGTTATGAATAGTATATATTTTATTTATATATATAATTAATTTAAGTTCATAATAATTTTTTACTCAAAATATAAATTTTATAATCATTCTAGAATGGTTAACATGGATAATGAATCTCATCGCATCGTGGAGATGATAGGCTATATGTACACACAAGCCATGATATCATTTTCTTTATGGTTAAATGGTATATAATTGTATGGTATATTATTCATAATGAATCATTATAATATTATATACATTATTTACATCCATAATTATCATAATTATACACATCCAAACAAAGTAGTTTTGAAAAACAAATTACACCACGACGTGGAGATGGTAATCTATAAGTATGCACGCATGGTGATATTGTTATTCTTAAGATGAATAAAAGTAAGAATATGGTTGTACCATAATCATAATAAAATATAATAATTAATGTTATAATTTATTTATTACATTATTATTGAAACAACATAGGATTATTTACTATAAGAAGAATAGAAATTTAATGGAATTGTAAAAACAATTACCTCTTCGTTGAACGTCTACTTTTTGAATTGCACAAAAGTTCCCCATAAGATAGATTTCTGACCAAATTATAGACTCTAAGATAGTGTGAGGTAATTTTTTATCTGAATTGGGTAGGATGTTTTGGATCCATATGGAATTAGTGGTGTGAATAAAATAGAAGTATAAGTTCCCAATTATAATAGAGGGGCGTGACACTGTTCAAAATGCCCAAACTATTAATTTATTATAATTTTTTTTTCATTTTAGAATAGAATCAATGTAACTTATTTCAAGGATAATATTAGTATGGTTTTAATTATTCAATAAAATTATTTTTATACTAGTTTTTGTCACAATGGTAACCTTATCATGTGGGTTTAACTCTTAACATGTCAACTTATCTTTTGAAATTATAGGGTTATTATAGATACTGTAAAATGAAAAAAGAATCCAAATTGGATAATTTATGATGTGTTTAAAAATTATACAATTAATTATGTCAAACTTGATATTTTTTGAATTTTATTACATTTAATAAAATATTATTTATTTTAATGTATCATGTATGTCAATTTTGATGCTATTCAATATTTATATATTTTTTAAAATATTAAACTACCGTGATAACATCAAACCAATATTTCCAATATGTCTCTATCAATTCTATTCTATCTATAAAATTCTTTGATTTTATTAGTTAATTAAAATTATATTTATTTTAATATTTTTAATATCTTTTATTGGGTATTTTAATTATTTAAACAAATTATGTTTCACTATCGTGTCATCATTAATGGTAATTACATAATATATAAAAATTATAAATAAATTTAAATGTTTTCTTATAATTTTTTAGAATTATATAGACTATTTATAGTTTAAAATTTCACATAAATAACATAATATTAAAAATAATATTGTTAGAAATATTTTAAAATGAAAATTTTAACACATTATTAAATAAAATATAACAAATGTCATAATCTAACACAATTGGATGAAAAAGCATCATATTTTATACCTAAGGTAGATTTTGGTCGAAAAATAACATATAAAATGAAATTTTTACATGCGTTAGGGTAATATTATATTATTATAATATTATTTTTACTTTAAATTAACTTATTTACATTTAATCGTGGAAAAAAATTCAAAATTTAATATTCACCAAAAATTATTTTGATTCTATTAGACCATTTTTTTCATAGTTATTACCACTTGGTGTTCCATTTTTGAAATTCAATTAATATAAGTGGTATAATTACATTTAATTCTAATCCCATAGAAGTGGCTAGATGTCATGTATAACAGACTTTCAAAAGTACAATAAATGTTTATTTCTAATATTATTATAAAATGATTAAAATAAATTATATTGGATTAATATATGTATTATTTATCTATAGTTACATTGTAATAAATTTACAATAAAAAATATATATATAAATGAAAAATTCATTTTTTAACAAAAATGCAATATTTTCATTATTCATCAATAATTTATACTTTTTAAAAAAAATTAAAAAAAGTAACACAAATTTAATATTGATGTTACGAATTCAAAAATGAATTATATTTTGAAAAAAGAATCATAATTCATAATTTGGTTAATTCTTTTCAAATCCACAATTTAAACTACTAGTTTGATAGGTCAGGGTGTGCTCGAGCTCAGTGTTGCATGCAATGAAAGCTATTAAATTATTTAAAATTTAGTGTGCCATGGAAGCTAGGGGTGTAAAATTATACCCTCTTTAAAATAATTTCATCATCTATATTTCAAGAATATCACTTCATAATGAGAGTGAGGTAGTTCTTCATTCTATATTCTTTAGGTTCCAATATTTTCTATTCTATTTTAAGGTTTCTCTAAAGAAATTTTACCAAATGATATCTCTGATTTCTCAACACATGTTCTCCGGTATCAATAATCTTTATAGCATCTTCACAATAATACATTTCGGCTTCTAGATCTATTTTTTCATAGGTGAGTACAAGAAATTGGTTTGTCATGCATTTCTATAACAATGATCTGTGGAATACTTCATGAAAATTGAGAGACTTGTCATTTTTTCTGAATAGGCAGCCATATCTCTAATTCGTTCTATAATTTTGAAAGGTATTATATACCTAAGATTTAATTTTCCCTTTTTAAATAAATAACATAACACCCATCCATATATATAGCTTCAACAAAATGTGATGTCCTACGTGAAATTTCAAATCATTCCTTCTATTATTGGCATAACTCTTTTTTCATATATTGATCTGTTTTCATATAGGATTGAACAATCTTCACCTTTTCTATTGTTTCCTAAACATGTTCTGGCCCTACGATTTTTTATCCACTGACCTCATCCCGACATATTGTCAAATGACATCTCCTTCCATATAACGCTTTACATGGTGCCATCTGAATACGTGAATGGAATCTATTGTACTAGGAAAATTCTACTATAGGTAAATATTGATCCCACATACATTGAATGCCATGTGAAAAATATCTCAAATTTTTTTTTTCATGTTTTAATAGTCCATTATTATTTTCCATTAGTTTGATGGTGGTAGGAAATCGTCAAATGAAGCACTGTATCTAGGGACTTCTAAACACCATTCTAGAATATTTATGTTAAATAAGAATCACGATCATAAATAATCGATAGGGGTACACCATTAAGTCTTACAACATTATTAATATATATTGTTATAAGAAATTCAATTTGTAAATCATATGTTATAGTATGAAAATGTGTTTATTGGGTAAGACGATCGACAATAAGACATATCACATCATTTATTTTGGTATTATTTTGTAGCCCCATGAAAAATTCTATTGTAATATCATCCCATTTACTCACATGTATTGGAAGAGGTTTCATGAATCCCCTTAGATGTTGTCCTCTAACCTTCACTTGTTGACAAAAAACATGATGCATATTCCGAAATCAACCCTTTCATGTTGTCTTACAAAAAATGTTCCTTCAAATATCTATACAACTTTTTTCCACCATAGTTTATAGAGAAATTGGTGTTATGAGCATCAAATAACAATTCCCTTTATAGATCAGGTATTGCGGGAACAAAATTCCTCTTCACAAATTTCAAAATGAAATCTTTAAACACAATTTCAATCAATCTGCCATCATTTACATCATAATTTTTTTTGAAACTCATCATCATCAGTTTGAGAACATTTTATCATTTGTAATAAAAAATGGTCTGGCTACCATTTTAAAAAGAATTGATGTTTCACCATCCATGATAACTACCATATATATATTTACTAGATCTGTGAACATAGGAAAAATTTTAACTCTCATATTGTTCAGAAATCCATGGTCTTTCCAACTTAAAGAATCTCACACCTTATTTTCATTCCCTTGGTGGTAGTGTTTGGTGAAATCGTAATCTTGTAGTAGCTCAACCCATCTTTTCTTGTCTCATGTTGATTTATTTATGTGAAAAAATATATTTAAAACTCCTTTGATTAGTATATATCTCACATGTTTCACCATGGAGATAATATCTCCATATATTTAGAGAAATGATTCATGATTCTAGCTCAAGATCATGAGTTAGATAATTTTGTCTATAAATTTTCAACTTCCAGGGTGTATATTCAAAAACAATATCAATTTTCACATGAACCCAACCAGTTCCATTCCAAGATACGTCACCATAAATCAAAAAACCATCATTCCAAGACCGTAAATTCAAGATAGTAGCATTGACTTATCTTATCTCTAATTTTTCAAAACATTCTTCACACTCTTTTTTCCAAACACATTTACCCCCTTTAAAAGTGAGGTTTGTTAATGGTTTTTCCAATTGAGAATTAATATTGATGAAACATAGATAATTACCTCCTAAACACTAAAATTATGTACCTCAATTATACTCACCAGTTCCATCCATTCTTTATTTTCCATTCCTTTGTAGGATCACTAGAGATTTAATAATTAAAGAAAATATGGTTATGAAAATAAATTTCTAGAATATATAATTCACACTTTCTAAACATCCCATATAGCTCATTTCTTCTATGAGTCTTCAGAAAAATCTTGAAGTGGTTCTCGTGGTCTTCATAGAATTTGGAGTATACCAATATGACATCAATAAATAAAATAGAAAAAACATAATGATATTCCTTTAAAACTCAATTAATTTTATCCATGAATACAGTGGTTGAATTAGTCAATATTAATACCATTACTATAAACTCATAATGCCCATACCTGTTTCAAAATTTTGTCTTTGGAATGTCTTCTACTTTATGCAAAATTGATGAAATCCAAAATGAATTTCAATCTCTGAACAATATTTAGATCCATGAAGTTGATCAAAAAACCCATCAATTAGTGTTATAGGCTAAATTTTATTTATTATAATAGCATTTATTTCTCTATAGTCAATGGACAACCTCATTGATCTATCTTTTTTCTTAACAAAAATATCAACGTCTCCCCATGGTGAAATAATAGGGTGAATAAATACATTATTACTAAACTCTACTATATTTTTATTAATATATTCTAATTCCTATGTAGCCATTATATATGGATCCTTTGATATTGGGCTTCCATTGGGGATTAAATCAAAACAAAACTCAACTTCATGCTCAGGGGTTTTCTTGGTAAATCATCTAAGAAAATTGTAATGTACTCCTTTACAAAAAGTAAATCCTCAATTTGAATATTTATTATTAATCTCTAGATGATATTTCCTATTCCAATATAATAATATCATTCAGTCAAACTATTGGGTGGATTTGGATTGGAATCAGGCGATGAAGTTTCTCCTCTAAAGATAATGGATTCAACATCTTCCTCAAAAATCAAAACTTCCTTCTTCTTGAAATGAATTTTCACATCATATTTTTATAGCTAGTATATACTAAAGATTATATCAAATTAAAACATATGTATGATGATAAATTCATAAGATAAAGAATGTTTATATAACAATATGGAAACTACATGGCACATCTTTATTATAATAAGACATCCCTTAGGGGTTTTGAATAACGACTCCCCCGTTAATGTGAATTGGAAATATATAATTTTTATAGAAAACTGGGAATATATAAATGAATTCAAGGATCCAAAATCAAATATTTTTTTGGTATATAATAGTAAATTATTATAGTATCTTCCCAAATATCATTAAGAACTTCAACCTCAACCGTTGTGATCACAAAATCATGGCTTTTCTCCCTTGTCCTTTTCTGGTGAAATTTTCATCGATGCTTAGGAAAATAATTTTCAGAATGTCCCAAATCTATAAAATTTATTTATTAAACATTGGTAGATTCTCCCCCCCCCTGTAAAATTAGGATCCTTTTGGTCTTATTCTCCGCACTTGTAACAAACATTCATCCCCTTTAGGAATGTACCAGGTTGTTTGTTCCCACAGTTACAACAGGGTGGAATGTAAATCTTTTTATTCTTCCCCTTATTTCCTTTTATATAGTGTTCAACGTCCTTCATCTTCTCTTTATTTACGTTAAATTCATACGTCATTATTAATTATCTTTCTATTGTGAAATAACATGAGACTATATCTTTGTATGAGGAGAATGATTGTGAGACCAATTCCAATTGGTGGAATGATGTTATCACATAAATGAATCAATAAATCATATTTTGTGGGTTATATATATATATTTATGAATTCAATTCAAACCATTTGATGTTAGCTTCATACTTTACAATATTATCTCAATCATTCTTCTACAGAATCATAAATTACATCCCCTTAACTGCTCATAGATCACGAAGAATGTATTTTTGTAGTAAGTGTTCTTTAAATTCCCACTATTTCATATTTTCTACCACTTAATATTAATCCATGTTTTGAATTGATGACCACCATTGAAATTATTATCATGATATATTATAGAATACCATAACTAATTATCCTCTTTTGATACTACCTAAAGAAAGAAATATTTTATCTAAGTAACTTATCCATTAATATATGGAAAATGCATTTTTTAGTCACATTAAATATTGGAGGTTTCTGTCTAATGAAGTTGAATAAAATTGATCCTCTGCATTGTGGATCAAGGTGCTCTATATGCTTATGGTTATTTTTTATAACATCAGTCATTTATCCCGGTATTGTTATAAGTTCTTTAGATCCAATTGTATCACCATCCCCAATATCATTATCATGCATAGGAGGTAAATCTCTACATGGATTATGTACATTGATATGGTTTGTGTTCCCTCTATAACGCACCATTTTTAAACAATGGAATACACTATAATAGGTTATGAATCATAATTAAAAATTCCAATCTATTTAAATTATTATAAAAAACTGAAAATTTTATTGATATCAAATATTTAATCATAAAAATGGTTTCTTTGGGGACATATTTCTTTTAAATCCTTCATAATGGTTTAAAAAGAAAATAAGAATTACCCTAAGAATATCCCCTAGGAGTATCAATATAGGATCATATTATGGCCCATTATCCTGTAGAAGGTTACCCTAAGTCATGCCTAGAACACCTTTTTGGAGTTATAACACCTAGTAACATCTATTCCAAAACTACATCAACTTTTAGTATCTAGAAAGGGATGTATTTTATAGGAATACCTACATTATATATACATTATCAATTTTTATGAAGTTCATTTATATTAACCCTAAAATTCTATGGGAGGGTAGTGTACCCTAATTAAATTCTTTTCTTAATCAATTTCCAGGGTTTTTTTAAAATTTCCTCTGATATCAAATTTAACACCCTGACCCTAGTTACCAAGAGTTGGTGCATTATTTTATTACTTTGGAATGACTGCATGAAATCAAATCCCAAAGGATCAAAAATTTTAGTACCCTTCAAAAAACATGATACAAACAAAAGTTTATCATTACAATATTAAATGAGAAACAACATAGTATATTCTTTTAAAAAAATCATATTTCCTATAATATCCCTACAATCCAGTCATAATATACCTTTTCACATCATGAGAAAAACTGAATCATAAGAAATGGGTGGGCTCAGACTCTCAGTAATGTTAATAAATATAGTGGAAACTGTTATAAATAAGAATAAAATTTTATGGTAAGGTATAAATATAAATCTAAATCCTTTAAAATACAATCATGAGCATAATATGGAAATAATTAATCCAATAATTCCATTTAAAATTTCACTTGGATATTATAATAGTCAAATAATCACATTTATATTCCTTAACTAATCTAACAATAAGGGAATGCATAATGTCATACATTATATTCACATTATCATGTCCTAGTCCCAAGACCATACTTATTCTAGTAAGACGTTAGTCAAAAAAAATAATAGTTTGTCTCATGAGAACTACAACTCATCGAGGGGAATTCACTAACAAGTACCCAACCTATAGGTTTTTCATTAAGTAGTCCCCAACCCATCACATATTTATTCGAATGCATTCCTTATATGAAAAGGGCGAAACATAACTAACATAATCATTTGTATTAAAAATAGAATACAAAATGATATTAATTTAACCATAATCCATGAATGGTATCAACATAGAACATCTATAATCAAACATATCATACACCATTAAGTAAAATATGGAAGTTTTTAAAATAATAAATCATCCTCATTTAAGCATAAAATTCAACAAATTATGTTGATATAGGTGAAAATTATCTAATAAAATCATTAGAACTCTTTGAGAGAGAAATCCATTTTTTTCATTGAAATCATTTTAAATCCACGAAAATATTATAGAAAACATTTATTCAGAAAATAACCTTTTAAGATTAAAAGGTAATATTAAAAATGATAAGGCATCATAATGGTGGAAAATAGCTGATCATGCCGAATATGATAAGAAAAAACTTTATTTTTTTAAAAATTTCATAAAGTACCTCATTTGAAAAATGATGAAAACATTTCATTCAAAATATTTTATAAAAAATAAAAAATGGAAAGAAATTTCCTTAAAAAACTTTTTTACAATATTTTGAAATAAATTTTAGAAAAAATTGACATGGATGAAAAAGATGTCATAGTAAACAATTATGTATAATCAACCTCAGATAATAACGAGGTTGTGAAATTAACCCTTACCATATACATTACATTTGTCAAGGGTGTGTTAAGATTTTGTATAATGGTTAAAAAATATAATTTAATTATACCAATACCATTCATATTTATTACATCATATAAGATTCCTTTATATTATTTTGTTAATAATATTTTAGAATTAAAATTGTTTTGGGTATTAACTGCTTGTTTTTCCTATGCATGTTTTGTTGTATAAGTCATGTTTGTTATTAATGTTATGTATTTTATTCATATCAATAAATTTTTTAAGTTCTTAATTATTATGTTTACTCATCATATAAATTTTATAATATTTCTTGAAAGGTAAATGTGGATAATGATTTCTACCACGTCATTGACACTGTAGGTTGTACTATTGCACGAGTGATGATATCATTCTCTTGATGATTAAATGTTATAGAATTGGATGGTATATAAAATTTGAAAAATCATTATCATGTTTTATTCATTATTTAAATCCATTATACTCATTTTTATACCCATCCAGGTAAACAAGTGTTGAATAACAAATTACACCGTGATGTGGAGATGGTAATCCATACGTACACACGTATGGTGATATTTTTATTTGTAGGATAGAAAAAAGGAAGAATATATTGGTCCTATTATCATAATAACATCTCAGAATATAGATAATAATTTAGTTATTACATTATTATTAAAAAAACATAGTAGGAGAATGTAGAATAAGAGAATAAATTAAATTCAATTTGGTAAAATAATTACTTCTTCATTGAGCATATCATTTTGATTTTTATGAAAGGACTCCATAGTATGGATTTCAACCAAATTTATGGACTATAAGATGAATTTAGGGATGTTAGGAGTATAAATTTGAGGGTTTTTCTGAGCCATAGAGATTTATAGGTCCGATTAAAAGAAAATGAGATGGGCCATTTTATAATAGAGGGGAGGGTTACTTTATGAAACTCCAAAACAATTAATTTTTTAAAATTGATTTTCTGTCTCTAATAGATAAAAAGTGATTTATTTCTAGAATAAGATAATTATGGGTATAAATCATCACAATAAAATATTTTAGACACGTTTTGGTCACAAAAGTAACCTTATCATTTTTTATCCCTTACATAAATTGATTAACTCCTATCGTACCTACTTTTTATTATACTATATGGTTAATATAGATACTATAAAACACAAAAGAACCCATATTGGATAATTTAATAAATATTTAACACTATAATATTTAGTTGGTTGAACATTATACTTTTATTAATTTTATAACGCTTACTAAAATATTATTTATTTTAATGTATCATTTTTGTTAATCTTGATACAATCCAATATTTTCATTTTTAAAAAATTTCAAAAAAAAGTTAACTTCAAACCAATAGTTCAAATATTTACCTAAAATGTATATGATATCTATAAAATTATATGATTTCATTAATTATGTCAAATTATATATTTTTTAATACTATTAATATCATTTATTAGGTATTTAGTTTAATAAACTTATTTTTGTTTCACTCATGTGTCATCATTATTGGTAACAATTAAATATCTAAAAATTATTATTAAATTAATATAATTTAGACAATTAAATGGTATTTTTAAATAAATTTTATGTTTCACCATATCTCTTATATATCCAAATATTAAAAATGATATAGTTATTAAAATTTTAATATGACAATTTTAACTAGCCTTTAAATAAAATATAATAAATATAAAAATCTAAAAAGTGTTACCTAAAAATTATCATATTTTAAAAATAGGGTATATTTTGGTCAAAAAGCAGTTATACAATGGAATTAGAAAAAGTGTTACGGTAATATTATTTTATTATAATATTATTTTTACATTTAATAACCACTTTTAACATTAAGAGTGGTAAATAAATTCAAAAAGTTATAATTCAATAAAAATTATATTGATTCAATTAGACCAAAAAAATTTACTAATTACCACCATGAATGTCCATTTATAAAAATTCTATTCACAATAGCTGTAAAATAATGTTCAATGCAGATCCTGTTGATGTGGCTATAAGGTGAGTAAAAGAGACATTCAAAAGATCAAGAAGTTTTATATATAACTCTATTATAAATTAAATCAAATGTACTATATTGGATTAATATATTTATTATTTAAATATTGTGAAATTATAATCAATTTATATTAAAATAAATATTTAAATAAGAAAGTCAGTTTTTGAACAAAAATGCAATATTTTTCACTATTCATCAAAAATTGAACCTTTTCCAAAAATACCAAAAGTTCACCCAAATATCATTTCAATATTACTAATACAAAAAATGAAGTATATTTGGAAAATTAAAATTTATACATTTCATAATTCTGTTAATACTATTCATAACGAATTTAAACATCTAGTTTGACAGGTCATGGTGTTCTTGAGCTTGGTGTTACATGCAACACAATTTATTAAATTATTTAAAATGAAGCATAACATGGATTCTTGGGGTGTTACAAGAAAATCCACCAAAAAACTAACATTTTATAACAAGTCATACTTTCCTTATTGAGGTAATAAAAATCTAGGTCCCATTTGGGGTATTAAAAAACATTTATCTTTAATTTGTTTACTATGGTTTTTTATTTTAATTACATTATTTGGAAATAGATGTATCCAATTCTTCTCATGTTTTTATATTTAATGTCATGATCTGTGTTATTAATTAATTTATAATAATTTTTTTGACCAAATTGACATAAAAAGCCCCAAAACATGATGGAAAAAGAGGACTAAACATTCATGAGAATAAAATGTTTACATTTAATTTCTATATTTTAAAAATAAAAACAGTTTTTTATAAAAACCTATTTAGATATTTAAATTTAAAATTGAATGTGGGTGTTTGAAATTTCCTTTTACTTGACATATCTAGGATACATGTGTTTTTTAGTGACCCTATGATGAACTTTTTTATATATCAATGATAATTATTTAATGATTAAAATTGATAATTGAATGATTTTTTGGAGCATGTATATAAAAATGTGGACTAATTATTTTAGATTATTAGTTAATTCATATAAATTAAATTTCACTTCCATTTTACGAACATTTAATTTTTGAAATGTATATATATATTTATATTTTATAATTAGTCATGACATGAGTAATTTTGAAATGTAATATTATCTATTCCCAGGAATATTTCTTAAAAAATTAGTTATTATTTTTCCTTAAGAATATTTAATTAGTGATATTGGGTCATGAAACCTAAAATAAATTGCATTAAAATTTTTGAAACCAATGACTATGAAAAAACACATTTAAAATGATTGAGGATTATTTTTATAAAACATTATCATTGATAACAATGTATAAATTAATCAATTTTTGAACCATGGAGACCATGAATGAACATGATAGGAAGGATACATGTTTCAAGATGTCTTTTTTCCATTCCTACCCAACTCATAATATTTTCATTTAAATTTAAATTTTAACTATAGGGTCAAGGTTGTTATTATTAAAGGGATTATTTTCATTGTAATGGAATGTGTGGTGGGTTTATCTTTGTTATTTAAAATTAATATAGGTTATGGTTCATAAATAATACTCTATATTATTTTCCCTTCCTAATTTTTTTTATTAAAGCAATGTGTGGTGACATGGAATAATAAAAACACACAATTTTTATACTATTAAATTGCATGGAATTTCATTAGGTGGTGGTTGTGAGGTTAATTCCAAGAATGATGTTCCAAAAAGAAAATAAATATAAAAAATTACTTTAGAAAAGGAAATATAAAAGTATAGTAAATTATGGATGGATCAAATCACACATTATGATTTCATTATTCATGACCTTATGTTAGGCATGGGAAGTGTGAGTTCCCACATTTTGATGGGGGGATTTCATTAATGATTTTCTTATGACATAATTAATTAAAATTTAATTTATAACCCACTAATTTGAGCCTTATTTGTTACCATAAATTCCTACCAACATTATTCCTTACAGCCTACGATCCTTTGATACATGTCATCATGGTTTAATTTGACTTTTGTCATTAAAATTTTCTGTATGTAGTTCCATTAAATCCTAGAGGTAAAGATAATGTACTCATTATATTATAAGAATTTTAAAAGAATTTTAATCATGTGTGATGAGTTAAAAGATTCAAGAGTTGTAAAAATCATTACCTAAAAACTATAATAGTAATAAATTAAGGAACATGAATGGTTGAAATTGTAGGTTCAACCATTTCCAAATATAAAAAGTAAAATACAGTGATTTAATATTTCATTGAAAATTATGATATTTCATTTTTATTTAATGTGGAACTTGAATGTTTGTTTTACCATTAATAATTATATTTTGTTTATATGAAAATTTAAATATTGATAACATTTGTTCCCTATTAAATTCAGTGTTGATATTATATGCTTGAAGAAAATAATATATTATGTGTGGGGGTATTTGATGCAATTATATTTTCATGAAATTGTTCAAAAAAATTATTATAATATTTAACGGTTTTTAATTATAATACATATTTAATGAATTGTATTATCAATATCTGGAAGATCAAAACATAGAAATTAAATTTCATTAAAATTGTTCAAAATTCTGAATTATGATATTTATAAAATAAGTATATAAATTTAATTGGATTTATTATTTTATTTATAAAAATTAAAATTATATATATATATATATTGATTTAATATTAACAATTCTTATTATTAATATATGTAAAAAAATTTGGGAAGCCTTTAGCAGGCTCTAAAAAAGTGAGTCTACATTACAAAGACACCATAAAAGTTGTACAGGCATGAAATCCCACTGGTAGAGCATTCATGGGGTGGTTATGGAGCATCTATCACAGTGAGTATCTTCATACATAAGTTGAAATAAGGCCACTTGTGTCGTGTGGTGTGTCGCGAAACTTTTATGTCTATAGAGTGTAACCAAGAGCCCATCCTTGAAGCAAGATTATGAAAAAATGATGTCACATAATTAATTATAAACCATTCAAAAAAATGATTCACTTATGATTTTGAAGGGTATTTTTTGTAAATTTTACTTTTGAATTCAATGATGCCTTTATATTATCTATTGTGTTTACAGCATTGATAGAACCTGTCACCACCCTATGCCACTGTTATAACTTATCACTAGAATATTTTCACTCCTACTCAGAAAATATCACCATGGAAAACAATTTTTTAGATTATGCATGATAATAAATCTATTTATAAATATCATGGCCAAGAAATAACACTTCCAGGATGTTGGTTGGCCCCAGATTCATCAATTACAATCCTTCATCTGATCATAGTGAAGTCTATATTATTTGAGGATCAACTGATATTGCACATTTCGATGGGATGAAGTTTCCCATCCGCCACACCCACTGATCCACATAGAGTTACAACCAAAACCATGAAAATAATGTAAACCTTCACCAAAATCATCCATTCCACAAATATTGTCATCCTATTGTAGATTTTGTCCAAGCGGTATGAATGATGTAAACACAATATATTTGGGGATTAGTTTTTATGATTTCAATCCCTGGGTCTGATGGATATTTTGAATGAAGGGAGGACTGGGGATCAATCATTTTAACTATTATAAGGTTATTACATCACCATTGTGGATGGTATTCATAGAAGGGAGGATATTTTATACCACTGGGGGTCAAAATGTTGATGATGAACATTTTACAATTTTTTCTTTTTTTCATTAGGTTATTGTTTATATGTAATTTTATTTTACTATTTTAAATTAATTCAATAATTATATTTTTAAAAAATTATTTCCTTGTGTTTCATCAATTCTTTCATCATATTAATCTTATTATTCTTCTCTTATTTATTTTGTTTTATCTTCCTCCACACATCATCTTTTAATCATTTATTATTTCTTTCACTTTCTCCCATTCTATTTCAATGTTATTCTTTTATTTTCACCATTATATTCAGCCACAATGAACTCTTATACTCATGATGATGAGTAAATTATTGAGGAAAATCATGGGGAAGTAATCTAGTCTTGAACATGTTGTTTTTTTTAACTTATCCTTTGAGTTAATCTATAGTTGATTTACATTGGTTGAAATACTCTTTGTGGTGATCTAAATTTTAACTTATTTTTCTATATCCATTGAATTTTATTTGAAAATGTTTTTTTTGGTGATGTTGGAGGGCGTAAATTGGATATTTCATTCTTAAATGGGGTAGACTTATCTGTGCCCATATATAATGGAGTGTGTTCATATAGTAGATTTAGAACTTGGGAATGATAGTGCCACAAGGAAAAATATCTAAAGAGAACTTCCTTAATTTTAAAATACCATTCTGTTTTCATTTCTTGGTAATTTTTATATCATATCTAATCATTTTTCTAGAATATTATCAAAACATTAAAATTTCATTACCTCTGTAAAAAAAATCACAAAAAATAAATAGTTTGGTGAAACAGATTTAGTAAGTATACCACTATGAATCTACTAATGTATGATGTCCCTGGTCAGTTGTTATTATGTACAAGGAAAAAAAGTAATTAATTTTTTTAATTCCCTATAGAAAGCCTTCATCTAGATCTTTTTTCCACATTTTTGTACCCCATATACATGCCATGTACTTTTTAAAACCATGGATTGTTTTTGTGGTTTTTCTCACTCGAGTAGTAATTAGATATGCATGTAGTACATTATGAGAGTTTGTTTTGGGTAGATAACAATTATGGAATCCTTTTTGTATTTAGATACTAATTAGATATTGTTTTGTGTTGGGATAGTGTTTTCTCTAAGATTTTCTCATTGTTTGATTACATAATCTTCATGTGGGTTATTTTGTGAGATGTTTGGATCAAGTGAGGGTTGTAATTATGTTATTGAGAATGGATGGAGTACATTAGCCCAATTTTTTTCAAGTTAATTTTAGATTGATCTCTAAAGTAAGGGTCAAGTATTATATATATAGAGATTATTTTTCCCTATGTGATGGGACTAATTTCTCGAAGATAGATGAGTTGAGGTTTGAATCAGAGTTTTAGGGGACTAGAGTTGTTGGAGCCATTAAAAAGATTTGATATTATGTGATATGGGGTATGGATGGTTGTTGTTGATATATTAATATAATTTTGAGGGACATACAATGATTCCATAGTGGCATTATTACTGGTCAAGTGATATTTGGGAACCATAGTCATCTGTTAAAAATTGTTTTATGGGATTGTTTGGAAGGCCTTTTAAGAAAGCTGGTACCCATAGATGGGTTTTTTTTATGGAGTATGGATGATATTTTCCAAACATGGTATTTTATTTATTTTTTCTCTTATACTGTTGATCCCTTTTTGGGTTATATTATGAGGTGGCCATTATTTCTTTTTTAAAATCCATGGTGGGTGTGCTTTTCTTTTAGATTCCATTTGGGTGTGTTTTTGACTATTGATTAGTTTGATGCCACTAATGGATGTTCTTTTTATCTTTATAATGGTTATTTCATGTGATTTTTATGATTTAATGAAACCCCTCATGTGTTCACATTCAAAAAAATTCTCATTTTATACATTTTATGATTTTTAATGTGTGATTTTTGAGAAATTGGGTATAAAATGCATGTCCTCATTTGGAAATCACTTTATTCCAACACCCTAAGGACAATGGGATCCCCCTATATTGGTTTGGACCTTGGTAAATCATTGAGATACCTTGGTTATATTTTATTATATGCTATGATATAGGTTGATGATAGTGTTCATGAACATTATTAGATTATAATTTATTGACATTATTGTCTCTTCTATATGGGATGTGTGTTTGAGGGTGGATCATCTATCATTTGGTAGGTCTTTATCTGTGATTCTTTAGGATGTTTTTTAAGTAATTTTGTTTCGGGAGGAGACAGTTAGGGTATTTTCGATTGAGAATTGTCTATGTGTTGTCACCTGGTTCTCCTTTCCATTAGATTGCAGTGGTTAGACAAGCAGAAATAGTTAAAGGGTGGTTTAGAAGAGTTCACCCCATTACTTTTCTGATACACCATGGATGGGTGTTAACACTATGGATATTGATTCATTCACAACACCATGTTTTTTCTTCCATCCATATTATATATGGAGAATTTAGAATTTTTTCACTCAGGTATCATCGTCGGTTCATGGTTTATACCTATAGTTCATTTGGGACTGACATGATCTCTAGTGATGTTGGTATATGTGATCATGTATATAGTTTAAATCATTCTATTGGATTCATATATATTGGGTGAGTTCATTGAGGCCATCGATGCCTATGTATATTCCTTGGTGTAAAAAATTCATGAATTTTCATTTTCATTTATATGAGATCCTATATAGATATGGAAAGAATAGATAAATTAGTGTGGTTGGGTTAGCCATACATGATAAATCCTATGGAATGTGTTAGTGTGTGGGGGGTGGTAGATTTACCGTGAGAGTTAAGTTAGTACCCAAGGTTGGTTTCATTCACTTCCTATTTTTCACTCTTATTTTTATGCCTTTAAATACATCATTCCAACTATTGTTAGATTTCATGTTGGTTGTTCATATCACACGTGCATTCACTTGTTATGATAGCTACTTATAGGTTCACCATTTTTGGTGGGCAACATTGATTTATTTTCCACCGTCGATACATAAATCTTAGAGTGCGTGATAAAATAAAGTCTACTTTTTTTGGAGAACACTTTTATAATGAATGGGGTCGGTTCCTAGTGTTTCCTGATCAAGAAGAGCCTCCCATGATGGGTCTCATGACTTATCCAGTGTAGCTCAAGCATCACAGATCCCTGGCTTATTGATTGGATCGGTTTTGGTAGTGGATCATGTTGTATTTATTTTCATTTTATTATATTTTATATGTGGTCATCCTAGTGGGTGAGTAACTATTATAATTTTTTCATTCATTGAGTCAATATGACTACATACTGCATTTCATTTATTATAGCATGATATGTTTTAGTTATTTATTTAGTGTACTATGATGTTTATACCCATGTATGAGTTTAATTTTTTTCCATTGTTACTATTCTCTGACTAAATAAATATAATATCCCCAATATATCTTATAGGACCTCACCTATTGTTAGAAGCATCGAGTATTTATATAAGCATGCTTGAGGGCTTATGGAGAGCATGATCAGGTGATTTTTCAAGTCAACATTGGCATGTAATTTTGAATATGATATCACGACCCCTGTTAAATTTATTATTTTGGGGGGATTTTCTAGTAATGTGTTATAAATTTTCATGGACATCATACACTTGTTCTAAAAAATCCATTTACAATTGGAAGTCAAAGCTTATAGGTCATGGTTCTTAAATTCATTATATTCATTTTTACTATTGTGTGATTTCACATAGTGTGACCCACATGGGTATGTGAATTTATAATTTATTTTCATTTTGGATAATAGACCATGAGAAAGAAGATACTATTTAAGTATCCTTATAGGTATATAAAATTCACATTACAGATGACTATATTTGGTTATTGTATTGAAGAGGGAGGTTCAATTTTTTAAGGTATTATAAAAATCAAATATGGTGTTTTCCTGTATAAGTTATTGGTGTAATTCTGCTCAGACAAACCATATGTATGTATATATTAACTCTACGGATCAGTAATGTGGATCTTGTGGTTAGACTCTCATCAATGATGGATATACATTCCCTTCCTCAAGGACAGCATGCAGACCTATTTGGTTCAGTAAAGGGATCTATGTTCCATTTTCATGGATCATTGAAGGAAAGGATTCCTGATATGTCCTTCTATGGGGAATGCATTATCCTGAGACATTAGTATCCCAAAATTCAATGTTTCAGGTTCCATAGGAAGGATTTCTTCTTTTAACTTTTTGTTAGTTAGGTAATGTGGTAGGGCCCATGATCTAGATATCACTAGTGTCTTGGGTGGGAATGGTTGTTATACATTATCGGTCCATTGAGGTGAGCTATTTTTATTATGTGGTGGCGAATGGGGATGCTAGGTGTTTGAGTAGAGGAACACTCAGACTTCTCCCTATATAATGGCTGGCTTGAGAGGACATCATTTGTTGGTTTCCTAGCTATATTTTTTTGGTTGTAGTTTGGGTATTATAGTGAATGATTGGTTAGATTTTTATGGATTAAGATTAATTCACTAGTGTTTAGTGATCATGTGGTTTACCATAACATGAGTGATATGCCTCTTTTTGTGAAGAGGAGTACAAAGGGGTATCTGGTTTGTTAAAACTGGCATACGTAGGTTTTATAGACTGATAGTTTATTCATGTTTCCTAGTTTATTTAAGAAATTATAAAATTAGTGTGATTCCTAATATGATCTTGAGGCCGGACTAAGGAAATCTATATGGCAGGGAGTCCACCATTAGATTTTTGAGGTCATGTTCCTTGTTTAAGTTGTTTTTTGGGCATGGATTCAATTTTTTTCTATTTCTTTCTCTCAGTTGTGAGTGGTATGTACATTCCAATCCATTTCATTTAGTTATTAACATGGGGTGGATAGTGTGTATTTCTATTTTGGTAGCATAAAATAGATAAATATAGAGCAATGGTGGGGAGAATCTGGTCATTCATGGGGAAATGTATATCATGTTGTGAGAGATTTGACACTATTTTCCAAGTAATTGGATTTGTATAATATTGTAAAATGCACCTGTTCATGGTTCTGGAAAACCATTGTGGATTTTATGAGGTGAAAATCATTTTTAGAGGGGATTTTGGGACACCTTGTGTCATCATGGGGTGTGAAAATGATGATAAATAAAATATTAGATCATGTTAGTGTTTTATAAGTGAAATAGTAATTTTACTTCTAATATGACCTCTAATAAATTCTTCGACTAGTCTATTGGACCTAGAATAGGGTGTTTACACTAATATAGGAGTTTGGTGGAAATATGATGCATTTAATTTTCACTGAATATTTACTATTTAAATAATAAAAATATTAATTAATTTACGCATGTTGGATTGATTAATTATTTTAAATAGTGTTTTGAATGATATTCACTCTCTATTTCTGTGTTAGTAATGTGGTGTTTTCTCAGATAGGAATAACCTTGCATCATGTGTTGAGACATGGAGCCTCTTCATTTCATTCCCTTTTTATTTATTTATTCGTTTTCATTTTCTATTGGAATTTATCGTCACCCTATTAGATTTTAGAATATTTCCCTTAGTAATACCCCATATAATTTCATAATTCGAGAGAGAGGGAGAGGGAGAGAAGAGGTAGGGGAGGAGGACGCTCTACTCATGGATTCCCTATAGAGCTTCATTAGGCATCAGCAAATGCTTCTCATAGATGGGAACTAAAATTTCACACTCAATGGTAGTCCAATTTTTATGTTTTTATCCTAAATCCCAATATAATGATTTTTTCACATTTTTAAATCCATTAATAGGTTACTAGGGACCTATTGTTGGTTGTCCTATTGCTTTTAGGGAGAAATCAATAATTCCAGGCTCTTTTGTGGGTTTTCTATTTGGGAAGACCCATGTGCACAACATGTGGTTTAGGTAACATACAATATGTGTTATTCATTGAAATAAAAGATGAAGTCTTGGTAAATCATGCTTTTTTTTATGGTTATACGTTGTGTAGTGGAATGTCGAGGATTTCTGATGGCATAGAACCATGTATGATATAGAAGCAGTACCCATGGATGAAATAAAGTCATTGTCTTTCAACTATTCATGGTCAGATCCCATTTATAGGTAAATTGATAGGTATGTGGATGGGGGCCTAATGTAGTGCACACACTGTGTATGTCCATGTTACACTTCATGTAGTAAATAGTGTATACACTGAGTGGGGATATTTGTACAAGGTAAGATACCCATGTGTGATACTCTCTATGTACAAGTTATATATACCATTTAATTTAGAATAGTACATTGTAATTATCCTAATGAAAATGACCATGATGGTCCTTTCATGTTACATGTCGTGTACCCCATGTATGAACCGTGTGTTTTTTCTTGTCCTATCTTGTTTTTCCTTTTCTCATGGATGAGTCATAATTGGACATGTGTGTAGACCTTTATAATAATTTTTCAAATAGATCATGATGTTGTAATCCTTTTAAAATGTAGAGGCCGTTGGGATGATATTTCATACAATTAAATTGTTTTCCTGAGGATTTACATGAGGTTTGGTTTTAGAATTCTCATTGGGGTTGGGTTGTGATCTATGAGGCCTAGGTGAGGGTTTCGAACTCATTATTGTGATTGTAATGTGGATACACTAATGAGTTTATATATTTTATTTCATATGAAAATTGAAATGTGTGATCGAATTGTATCTATGTGGTGATCCTATTTTTTCCATACATGATGAGGCATATTTCTTATGGTTAAATAAGTTGAGGTCTGGTCATGAATTTTAATAGACTAGAGTTTTTGGAGGCATTCGACTCGATTGACCAAATGGGAGGATGATTAATACTAGGTATCATTAATCTATTTTGATGAGTCTATGGAACACTTAATTATTATCTTGTTGTATTCTTACTGATCATGTGATTAGTGGGTACGACAGTATTTAGTTGAAAATGAATGTGTGGAATTGTTTTGTATTCTCTAGTGGGTGAGTTAGTACGTATTGATGGATTGTTTTTCAAGGGTGAAATATCTGGATTTTCATGCATTAGATTTTTCCTATGATTTTTCTTGTGTGGAGAATCCCTAGATGGGTCTTATTTTTAGGTGTTCATGGGGACCACTGTGAATGACTTGGTTTTCATTCTTTTCATTGGGATTTAATTAAGGAATTTTTAAGATTTAGGATCTATAGGATAACATTGAAAATCATTTGGGATGTTTTTACACTAAGCTTTTCCAAATATTTATTTGAGGTATAGGAACCACTCATTTGGTTACCTTCATTAATTGGGTAGTTTTGATTGATTGGTGATATTTTAACGGTTTTTTCATTAGAAAATTACTATGATATGGGAGTATCTTCTTGAATGCAACTTTATATTTAACCATAGGGACCTTTGGAGCCATGAGGTTTTGGTTTAACCCCAAAGAGGTTCATTGTTATCCCACATTTTATGTTTTATGGATATATAGATATAATATGATGAGAGACTCCCCGTGATTTTATTTCTATATGTTGATCGATATTACTATTGTAGTTTTTCTGATGGTGGTATTGATGTTGAATCATATAATTTTTTGTTAGAATTTTGTCATGATGTTTTTGGTAGCTTCTCTTTTGGACATGGGTTTGAGGAGGCGAACCTAGTTATATGATATATAATGTGTTACTATTGGTTTTTTATAGGGTTATATCCTCCCTTGGATAGATATGTTTATATGGAAATTGGGATATAATGGGTAATTTGGTTGAGTGTACCCCTTCAGTTAAGTGTGACGCATTGTCTTGGGGTTAGCATCATGGGCGATCAGTTATTCTTAACACCATGGATGATTTGGAATATCAGTTACAAAGGTAGACTTTGGGACATTTTTTAAGGACCATCGATGAGGACTAGTTTTTTTAAATAATGTTATGTATTGTTAGAATTTCTAGTCGTGTTGTCCTATGTGTTCCTATCACCAGTTCCAATCACACCATTGGAGTCGTAAAATTACACAGATTCAATTTTTAGACACGGTGGTATCTAGATCATCCATGGGGTCTGAAATTAATTCCTTCTCATGAAGACATCTTGGAGTTCATGATTATGTCTAGTAGATTCACAAGGTGTCCTATGGATAGGAAATAAAAATTTTATAAGTTTTTTTGTGTGGGCCAGAGCGGCTGTAGATAAACCTTAGATGACAGGTTAGTACTCTCAGTTTTTAATTTCATTGATTTTTTATCCCTTTCTTTTTATGTTTTTGTTTTTTAAATTATATTTGATAATAATTTTGAACTATTATTATTGTATCAAGTCTATGTGAGAACTTGTTATGATAGAAAATTATAGGTCAAATGCTTTGGGCGGCCTATTGAGATTTATTTATCGTCTGTTTATATGAATCATGGTTTTTCTGGAGACATGATGTCTACTTTTAAGTTAGATTATAGTTTGAGTGTGGGATGGGGTTGAGGACCTGTAATTCTTGATCAAGAGGAACCACTCAAGTGTAGTGTTAGGATCGGGGCAGTGTAGCTTGAGGGTTGGAATGACAGAGTATGTGGTTTTCCTTGATGTTTTAGTTGTGTGTTTTTGTTGGATTATTGTTTTTTATCTAATATTTTTGTTCATTAAAATTGGTAAACATATTTGGTATGTATTTAATGATTTCAGTATTTATTAATATATATTTCATTCCATTTTTTATAGCATGATCTATTTCAATTTTTAATGTTGTGTACTCTTGTGGTTATCTTTTTCTATGGTTTTGGTTACTATCTATTTCCCTATAAAAAGTTGGTATTGTCTCCTCTATGTATATTCTAGACCCTCACCACTTACTCTAGTCCTCCAAAATTCCTGGAGGATTTATTTAGGCCTTGTGACAATCGAAATCATGTGATGTGTCATATCGACCTTGGATGGTTTGTTACATCTGGGGTAGATGAGGGTTGATGAGATACGGGCATGGTGGGTCATGATGGTTGTAGCAGTTGATGATTGTGGTGGAGATATGCATGAATATATGCATTATAGTTTCAAGGATAGAATTATGTTGGACGTAGTTGGATGATATGTGGATTTTTTTATTTCTGTTGGATACATGAATGATTTTAGTTTAATAAAATTTGTTATAAGGGTATATGTAAAAGTTAATGTTTATCTGTATTCCTTTCCCAACTGAAAGAGGAATTTGGTTGTTCTAAGGCATGCATCTATTTTATGGTAGAGTTGTATATTACCTGGAGAATATATAATTGTGTAATGTTATTTCATAATAAATTATTAAACCCATGGGGTTAGTACTTATTATAAGGAAAAAATATGTTAGCCTTACGAAACTATTGAATAATTTGAATTATACCTTTATGGTAATGGACTTCCCTCTTATAGTTAATGATTAAAATTTGGGTTATATTAATTAATGGATAATGTATGAATTAACTTTTATTTAAATGTAATAATGGAATTGATTAATCAAATTAATTTTTAATGCATTTGTTCTTATTGGATATCCAGTTCTTATTAGTCATATCTATTTGTCTAAGATATGTTAGTTGTAGTTTATCCAAAGAAAATATTCATTCCCATAATGTTGTTGTGATCTATATCATATAACAAATGTTATGTGATTTTAGACACAACCCCACCCATGTTGTAGGGAGTATGACAACCACTTTCCTCTATGAAGAATCATTCCTCAAAATCCATGAAGGAGAGGTATAGATGGATGTATGCCACCTATATCCTCACTCTACTCTCCATTTTATATTATCTACTATAATATATAGTTCTTTATTCATACATATTTTTAAAGAAAGATAATATGGATTTTGGTTATTTAACAAACATGTAGGTCTGAATATAGTGTCTGAAAAATTATAAATGGTATGATGTGTATGGGTTGTGATGCATCAAGCTATATTAAATGGTATATAGGCTATGATGTCTTAGCACATGATATTATATGTATGATATGTGATATGTAGGTTGTGGTGGCTCCTGAAAACTACTCGATTACAATATAGAGACACATAGGGATACTGTAATGAAGTGATAAGAATGATACATATTATGATTATTTATACCAATTTCCTTTGGGTAGGATTCTTTTGGAGATAGGTGTATAAGGATGTTCCATGTTGGAGAAATGTGGAAATCCATTTGGGATGTGGTATGTACTAAACCAACCTAGTTATACATTTAATTGATTACCCATGTCAGCCCATGACAAGTCATGAGAGGCGTTTTGGATCCTCTACGGCTGAAAACTATTATCAGACATCATTAATAAGTAATTGGGGAATGTTTGGACCATAATGTAATGAAAATAATAACAAATAGATCAATAAAATTAAACTCCAGAAGCTATAAGAAATTAAAATTGCATATGTACCTCCATGTGACCTCATGGGTCCCCTCCAACCATAAGATCACTCTCGCTCCATGAGAGAACCTGAGCAGGAAGCATCACCAAAAGTAAAAGAATGTAACATATAGGTGTGATTATTATAAATCAGTAGGACATCCCAGATAAAATATTCCATATTCATTACCTGTAAAAATAAAACTTTGTCATGATAGTTTTAAAATACAACTATATAAATAAGAATAGTTCCATTATTTTCAAATTCATGTAAAAAAATCATTTTTATGAGAACCGATTTTCCTTCCATCGCATTTCCAGTGTAGATTCCATGCATTCATAACCATTTAAAAATGAAAGAAAATAAATTTAGATTAAAATATGGTTTTCACAAAGGGGGAAAAGAAATAATTAAGAAACTAAAATGTAAATAACATCATAAATAACCATTTTATAAGAGACCACTATGGGAAAATACCTACTGATAACTGTTACAAGTGGAACCCTATTAATATCATACCTTGATTATAAAAATCCTCCAAATCAACTACCAACGTCATTCTCATGCATGATCCACTAGGTATGATCTCAGACAAAGTTCAAGTGGTCCAAATTCCTCCTCATGCTTATTCCATAAGGGAGGATCCAATCCATTTTTCTAGTGGTCCCCAATCATATAACATGTTTACTAAGGGTTTCAATAGTCACTCCTGCTAGATGAATCTAGGCCTTATCCATTTCAAAAAATAGCATACTATTTCAAATTCACCCAACATACTACCTAGGTTTCTCTTGTGCTCTATTTAAAATTGTGGTATTATTTTACTAGGAAAATGTATATGTGCACATAATTTCTTTTACACAGAAACCCATCCACTTATTGACCAATGATCTCCCTCCTTATATGCATCCCTCTTTTCAAGTCACAAAATAATTCAAAACCCTCTCAACTAGGCACATATTAAAAATAACACATTTAACATGCTTATTATAATTATAAAACAAGGGGAATGACTCAAGAGGGGTTTCAATTTCCGTAAAACATTATCAAGGTCCAAAATGGACCTAACTATATTAAACAGAATAATTTTTCTTTATAAAGAACAACTGACTACAATTTTAATTCCATACCCATAAAAAGAACAATTACACAAGCAAGGAACCACACATTAAAAAAAGTATGAAACCATTATTAAATTTAATAAATCCATTAAATAATCTAAAACCACTATTTAACATTGAATTCACACCGAAACCCTTTCAATTTTCAAACATATTATAACTTGAAATTTCCACATTTTAAAATCACACACAAACCCCTCTTCATTCATGTAAAATTTCAAAACTATTTTACAAACGCCAAACATATTTGGAAATAACCATCAAAGAATTAAAACTATTTAGGAAGAAATTTTATAAAAATAACATTTGGAAATATTTCAGTAATTGAAGTACGTTACATTTTCCCGACCATAGTCGAGACCATAGTTTAACATGAAATGCAACATTGGTTGCATATGAAAATTATGTAAAACAGATGCTGAAACATTTATAGAATCCACAAAAAAGCACATATCATGTAAATACTTCATAACTATAAACATTTTTTTTAAAACAATCAATAAATTATTGAATTCAAATTTAATATGACATGCATAGCTAATCTACCTCTTGAAGAATAAGACCATTCCTAAATATCTCGTCACTCAGTGACATTGACAACGACAACACTAATCAACCATTTCCTCTTGCGCAAATATGAAATTTCACTTATATGCAAGGAAACCTAGACCCTATATACATATATTAAATGAAAAATATATTAAAAGGGATCCTCACATAGATTCTTATACATACCTTTTTTCTCTTTCATTCATATGAATTTTCATATATATATATAAACACACATGTAATCACACGTAGCCACATTATATATATATATATCCTGACATGGTAGAATATTTACAAAGGGGGAAATTACACATATTTATGACTAACTATGAATACAAAGATAGTATTTTGACAATGGGGGCTCAAGCCCATCCCGACAATGAACAAAAGACACTGTATAAAAATACACGAAAATCTAAAAAAACCAAACAGACCCACATAATTGAAACCAACCCTGTGACTAGATCTATACATCATCAAATGGTGATGGGAGAGCCAAAATAGACCAAAATACTTCACCTTCAGTGGATGATGTTGGAATAAGAAAACTGTCGACCTAATAGAGCCACTACATAACATAAAAATAGAAGAAAACAACCAAAAAAGGATCAACCCAACCCCTAGGGTATAGTCTAAATAGATGTGGTCATGGGAGAAAGAATAATAAGATAAAATATATAGAAAGAGATATTAGGGTTTCTTAAATTTGAGTTTCAACCAAGAAATCAGACTAAATTGAGGAAATACGGTGGCAAAGGGGGACTGTGATAGAGGGATGGGTGAGTGGCTTAGGAGTAGAGGTGGAGGGAAATCGTGCAAGATAAGAAAATGGAGGGGGTGGGTAGAATCATGCAAAGTAGTGGGGGTATGGGGGAATGTGTCTATGCATGGTGAGAGGAAGAAACCTCCATAGGGTTAAAAAATATATAACCGAATAAAAAATAATCTTAATAATAATATTAATTCTACTAAATATAATAATAGTTATAATATTATTATTCTTATTATTAAAACATTTTATTTTATTTATATTAATTTAATTTAATTTTTTTAATACTGCGTATGGAAACAACTTTGGCTACATGGTCTAGAAGACCATTTGTAACCCACTAGAATGAAGGGACCATCGCGCGATCGGGCCGCACGGTTTGAGAAACTATGCACTTACCATGAAACTCAACTCTATCATTCGAAAGATCCACTATACACGCTGCTCAAAAAGTTTTCTCTAACATTGAACAAGACATTCTTCACCATGAGAAGGGACAACAGTCACTGATGGTCCTCACATGGTTTGGAAAAAACCCTGCTTATATCATGCATTGGTCCTAAACCACATGATAACTCCAAAACATAAACATTTTTACTATAAACTCAATTTAAACCTCAAAAAATGATCCATCATAATGAAATGAAAAAAAATAAAGAGAATCTATGGTTGGTATGTGACAATTATACCCACCGTAAACACTTTGTACCCCATGACAGTCACCTAGCCAAACGAGGAATCAAACCAATGATGAAAACTACACAAGGCCAAAGAAAACACGAACTCGGAATGGCCTTTCACTATATCAGTCACACATGATCAGCTGTAATAGAATCCAAAATGTGAATAACCATGAGGAAAAGAGGAGGTTTATCCCCACACAAGAACCCAATAAGAAAAGAAACACCCATAAGGGAAACCCAACACAAATTAAACCTGGAAGTCATTGCACATACCAACCCGCAAAGCAATCAGTAACTCCCAGATCCAACCAGAAGCCCTTATCATAATATTACCCAATGAATAAAACATGATCCATAAATCTAAACAGACCACAATTCATTATTTTTTTTGACATGTGCATCTCCAAGTGATCCCAATCTAAACCCAAAATTTCCCCATAATGTCTAACCACTTAATGAAAACTAATCATAGATTCGCATTAGAAAATGAAAACACACATGAATTAGAAAAAAACCAAACCACTATGCCTTCTTACAAACAAAGGAGGAATAACAAGAACAGAATGAAAATACAACAAGGAATGAAATAAATAGAACTTAAATTGTCTCCATACTGACATTAGTGATAAAAATTGAAATGAAGTTCCCAAAACCCCTGAAGATTATTGGGTGTGCACATGAATCACTCTGAGAGACATTGGATAGAGACCTAATGTATTGAAGCATCCACATCCTTTCAATCAAAAGCTAACATACACCTACCATGACTTCCTCTATTGAAGACACAACTTACAAAAGTTTTCTAGGTTACCAAAATGGACACATTATAAGAAAGGATTCCTAGGATCATGACAAGATGGATAAGAGTGTCAAAACAAACCACACTAGAAGAAATAAATAAATAGATATAACAAATGAAAACATGGAACCAACAAGAGTTCTTCTTTAAAATATGTTCCAATGGTTTACACTCCTCACTAGTTGGGGAACCATCACGAATCAACAAAAGAAACTTGTCCTAATACGGTATGGAGATCCTGCATGAATGAACTATATTATAACCACTCAATCGGCACTATCCCTTATGAAAAGGAAACTAATTCATCAAAATGGTGAACATTCACACTTCATAATCAGTTGACCTTCTAAAGCATGGACATGATCTGGAACTTTATTCTCCTTCACTTTCCAAATAAAAAACAATTGGATGAAAGTGGTCTTATAGATCACTAAATGCATCTCAACTCACAACTACAATATAACGACCACGTTCTAAGATCATGGGGTTCCTAAAACCTGAAGAATCACTAAGCGTCTTAATGATACTCCAATTCCCTGAACAGACCTCAATATCTTCAATAAATAGGATGCAATATATAGTAGCTCATCTCAAACACTCGCAATGGAGTCTACGCATGGGTAAAGACTAAATGAGAACCCTTGGAAACCTTCAAGGTATTTCTGTATGGAATAATCTCAATAAAATAAGGAATAAAACCAGATCAATATTAAAGAATAACTCAACCAATTAATAATTGAAACAAAATAAATAGTTCATAAACCAACACATCACAAAACAAATTCAATAAAAAATGAAATCTCAACTGATGAAATCACACAACAAAATTACAAAACAATCCAATAACTTTGTTTTTAAAAACAAAATTCTCTAAATCCACCCATTTTATAATTTAATTTCCCTATTCAAAATAAAAAATCATTTTTCATTTCCAAAACTCATTTCAACACATTCACTATAAACTTAAACACACCAACTAAAATTTCCAATTTCATCCAAAAAGACCATTAGAAAATTATTTTATTTATAATAGAAACTATTTTACATTTTGAAAAGAACTTTGGAGAACAAAGTAAAATATTGTATATTAAATACCCACTAATGATATCATATAAACTATCAAATATGTGTTCGTTACCACTTCTGCCTATATAAAAAATTAATATATACCAACACTCATTTTATATACACATCCATACATATGTGAATTTGAATATGGAATACCAAGGGTTATACTCATATTTTTATCATCAAAACTTACCATTTACGAAACATCCAATTCAATTTTCTACGAAATTTTCAAAAGCATTTCAAAATTCCATCTCAATTATTCTTTTCAACCCCATTTTTTAATCTAAATGCCCTTTTCAAAATTTATTTTACATTCAAAATAACACTCACACCAACAGAAATCCTACAAAATAATCACAAATTCCAAAATAACTATAAAAAGGGAACTATGGGTCATGCATTCCCCAACCACAGTATTTATCATACCATATAATAAGAATGAACCAACCACTAGAAATATATGGAACCATGCATATGAGCTCCACACGGATCACTAATCCATGTATCTCTTTTTAAAACACCAACTCATTCCGCTTTCATTACCCAATATACAAAATGTCATCAAAATGAACAAAATCCAACAACATAACTAAAACTAGAAATAAATGTTTGAAACCCATCTAACCATCGAGACCTAGGCCTCGTCACAAGTCGGGGTGATCAGGCACTAACACATAACGTACCACATAATACATAATACATAAAAAATATATCTCTTATATAGTGATAATCCCAAACTATATGGGCCTCTTTTGATAACATTTGGTCATGAATTAACCTAGGTCAACCCTAAATAGATTACCTCTTCCTTTTAAGAAAGAAACTAGTTGTTGGAATCACGAATATGCATTTGTTATTGATTTTTCCCAAAAAATAATGAATAAAAAAATAAAAAATACACAAGCAGTGGAATGAAATTAAAACATCACACATACATCCATGTGACAACATAGGTCACAAAATCACACTAACCCCATGAGTGAACCAGTTCAAGAAGCAATTATAGATGATTAAAAATAATAATAAGAAATAAAGATGAGTAGTAAAACCCTATAGGCTATTTGGAATAACTTATTCCTTATAAACTAACTTTTAAACGTAAACAAAATCATTTTAGCATGAAAATATTACAATATAAATATTTTTACCTTTCTTTTAAAATTAAATTAAATAACATTAAATTTCAAGAAAAAACATTTTCCTTCCCTCAAATTTTCAAATTACTATCCACGAACTCATATGTATTTCAAAATGAAAGGAATATAATTTACGTTAAATCATGGTTTTCACAAAGGGGGAAAATCAAGAATTATGAAACTTGGAAAATCATGTCATAAAGTACCATGTCACCAGAGAGCAGGATGGGAAAATTATTATATCATAATAGCACAAGTAGGAACCTAGAAACATAATACCTCAGGGATCAAAATACCCCAACTCAACTACCAGCATCATTCTCATGTAGAAGCCATTAGAGAGGATCTCATACAATGTTCTTGTGGTCTAAAAATTTCATCATGAATGAGCCACTAGAGAGGATCCCATCCAAAGTCCAAGTAGTCATCGATCATATCACATGTTTTTTATTGATGATATCTTCAATTCTACTATATGAATCTAGGCATTGACCACTTCTGAATCAACTAACATACTATTTCTAGTTCACCAACCTTGCTAAATGGTTTTACCAGTTGATATATTTCTAGTGGTAGTGATTTTTGACAAATAAAACATATATATACACACAATTTACACTACTCAAAAACACATTCGACTAATCACCATTGATCTCCTTCATTTAGTGCATCCCTCTTAATAAGTCACATAATAATGAAAATGCCTCTCCACATTGTAGATATTATAAATAAAACATTTAACATACACATTAAAATTATAAAATAAAGGGAATTCCTGAAGAGGGGTTTCCATCTCCATAAAACAATCTCATGTTTCAAACATTCACAAGGTGTAAAATATTACTTTCTATATTAAAATGAATAATTTCACTTTATCAAGTAGAATTTCACAACATTTTTAATTTCAATTCCATAAAAAGTATAACTAAACAACAAAGTCACAAAACATTTAAAATCATGTTCAAAACCATTATTAAAACAAAAAAACCTATTTAGAAATAGAAAATCACCACATAACCTTTCACTCACACCCAACCTCATGAACATTCAAAGCATACCGAATCATGAAATTTTTCTTTTCAAAATCACATGTGAACCCATATTTTTTTAAGTTAATATTCACAACTATTTTAAACATTATAAACATATTTAGAAATACCCATACATAGTTAAAACTATTTAGGAAACCACTATTAATGAAATATCATTTAAGAACAACTGAGCGTTATAAATACCATAACTGCTCTAAAAAAGGATGAGATCATTTTTTAATATGAATACCCAAATTGGATGATTAGATAAATTAAAAAAAAATTTATAAAACCATAACCAAATATCATATCATGTCCATACTACATAAATATAAAATTTATTTTAAAAAAAATCAAGAAATTTCTGAATTCAATTTAATGGTGTTAGGCATAGTGATCCTACCTCAATAAGAAGAATACTAAGATAAAACATCTCGACCATTGATGAATTTTAAAAAGGATACTCCAATCATCTATTTCCACTTTTAGTTATACAAATATTTATTTATGTTCATAGAAACATAGCCTTTATATAAATATTTTCAAGGAAGAAAATGTATAATAGGATCCTCAGATACATGATTATATGTTCATATATCCTTTCCACATATAAGAGTATGAATTTTAACATATATATGTAAGCACACCAATCCCAATTATATATATTCATCTTTTATGGATTAATATACATAATGGGGAAAATGCACAAGCTTATTCCGAACTATGCATACGTAGATAGAACTTCGACAATGGTGGCTTGAATCTATCTTAACAAATTCCAAAATGCAATATAAAAAATACCAGATGCTCAAAAATTCACTAAAAAGGATGAGAAAAATTTAATCAAAGAATGTTAGTAAATTAAACCATATTTAAAAGGTGATGGGAGATCCTAAATTAAACAAGAATCTTATCCTTCGGCGGTGAAGGCCAGAATATAAACATGTTCTACTAGAGAGAGCAATTGCATACCCTAAAAACGTAAGAAAACACTAAAAATTATATCAACCCTATACCAAGGGTTCAGATGAAATGAACGGTGTGATGAGAGAAGTAAAATTAATCAAAATTTGGGAGATAGTAACAAGTAGAGAGCATACCATGGAATTTTGATGAAGAAACAACAATAAGTTGTGGAAAATGTTGGTAGGTAGGGAGATAGATGGAGGCATGGGAGTACAAATAAAGAGGATAGGAGGAGGGGGTTCATGCGAGATAGTGAAATTGAGGGAGTGGGGGTGTCACATAAGAGGTGGAGGTAAGGGGGAATTGGGATGCACATGGAGGGGAGGAAAAACCTCCCTTGGGTTAAAAAAACCAAATATTAAAAACAATCATAATAATAATAGTAATGGTTATAATATTCATAATAATTATAATTATATTATTATTATTATGAAAATATTTTAAATAAATTTAATTTTATACTTCATAATATATTTTAATTTAATTTTAATTTAATATTTTTTGGAATACTGGGAATGACGCTTAGTTTGGCCACATGGTCTTCCAGACCATGTGCCAAGAATGTGAAACCCACTTGAAATAATGGACTATTTCTCATAATGGATGCATGATTTTAGAATATGCAAACATATCATTAAACACAACTCTCATATTTAACATATTCATTTCACACGTCTGCTGCACAATTTCCACTAAGTGTGAATGAGGTGTGATTCACCTAGAGAACGATGCAAAGTGACTACTGGACCTCACAAAGTTTGATATAAATCTAGCTAAAACAGTGTACATGTCCAAAACCACCCGATGACTCCAAAACATAAAGTGTTTCACCAGTAACTCAACTCAAACATCAAACAAGGGTTTATATATCTAGAAAAGGATAAAAATAAACAGAAACCATGGTCCGAGCATGACATGATAGGGGGGTTCCATAATAATAATAATAATTATTATTATATGCGATATCTTTTAAGAATAATATTATGATAGATAGACATGGTGACTCTAGGAAAATAATATACCATTTTAGGTGACAAGTTAGATTCAATGTTTTTCACTAGGATTTAACATTCTTTTCTTATATTTTGGCATGAGGATCATGGGGGGTCCTATTGCGTATACCAGTTATATTAACCCCATGTATATAAAATTTTCATATCAGTTTAATAGTATTAGGATGAATATTGTGTTGTATATTACAATCTAGTTGGTTTTAGAGTTATTTGGAATAACTAGTCGCGGTTAATTTTATGTTTGGTAGTCATTGTTCGTTTTAAGTAGTAATAGTTTTTTATTCCATTACAATCATGTAGTGGGGATTTTTTTATCTTTTAAATATAGATTTAGTTGGTTTTCTTTTCTTGTATCTCGGTCATCTTATTTTTAGTGGTTAATTCTTATCATTTGTATTTATGATATACTCTTAGTGATTGTTTCCATCCTATTTTTGACTATATGTAGAATTTGGGCGGTCACTATCATCATTATCTCATTATAGGAAGAAGAGGAGGTAACGTTGGGAGAAGGGGGTCATGAAAGACATGATTTCCTTTTCCACAACCTGATGTGTGAATATTATTTTAATTGATCACAATTTAATGTGTGGGAATGAATAGTGATTTCCCATGGGTTAATAAATATATATGCTTATGTGTGTGAAATATTTCAATGTTACATATTGGTTTAATAATACATGGATCATAATTATTGACTCTTATTTATATACTCTTAAGTAATGTAATATGATTAATAATTTTTGGTTATTTGAATTTTTATAATTATTTATGGATACATATCATAGTCCCATTATATTTTTAGATATATATATATATATTTATATATATTATATGGTCATGTTTTCTCAAAATGATATGATTTAACTCTTTATGAATCAATAATTTATTTTTCCTTAATGGGAGTATGTTCTCACTCTATCATTTTTTCACTTCCCTATGGAATTAAATAGAATATTATATTTATAAGGAAGACTTATGTAGATATTTTTTTGGAAGATGCTAAATAAATTATGTATAATTTTATTTTTATGTGGAAAGTATCAAAAAACACTAAATATTTGGGATCTGGGACATTAAGTTTACTTGTGGGAATTTGTTTTTAAATAATCGAACTTATTCATAGTAAATATGTGTTTATTTTAATGAATCATAGTTTTTATACAATCGTGTTTTTAAAGTATGGGTTTAGTACCAAATACTGGAGTGTAGGTCTAATATTTTCATCCACCCCAACGAATCCTATATTGTAAGAGTTGTTATTTTCTAAAGTAAATTTTCAATGATATAATTTTTTCATTCATATATATATTTTTTAAATATGCTTGATAATTGTATATTTTTTGAAAAATAACCCCTGATGTTATGAATATTACAAGAATATAATGATCCCCATCATCAATAATTAAAAAAATATACAATTTATAGTTTTATACAAATAACATGTTTTAGGAATTGATGACTTTGATCAATTTTTAATCTTATATGATATTTAAGTGAATTTATTGTGGCTTTCTAGTCAAATAGTGGTCACTGAACCCATATTCTCATATCATTGTTAGATTATTGTTTCTCATATATCCTTATAACATATTTTATTTTTGTGGTGATTTTATATTTTTTGAGAGTATGATTTTTTATATATCCTTCATTATTTGAGAGTCTCTTCCTGTTACATGTCAAAAAAATTTAGATTGTTTTATAAACCGTGTAATGAAGTTTTTATCTCTTTTTTATTGGGACCAAAACATCCAAATAAAATATCCCCACTAAAACATGCATAGTGGAAACAATAACTTAACCCAATGAATCATAATTAACTCATGTGCATGATGTACCAAAACAATTAAAACTATAATCACATAGGTCACCACATATAAATAGTCAAAAAAACCCATAAAAGATCTTTTTAAATACAAATGAATAGAAAAAAATGGAAAATAATAATACAAGTTTACGTAGTTCAAATATAGACATTATTTTTGGAGGGAGTACTACAATACATTCAATAATGAGATGGAAGATTATTATAATGTCAAATATTAATCACAACATGTGTCTAAAAAATAAAAAAATTGGTGAATATAAATGATGCACCCAGTTTAACCCCTACCAATATTGATGGAGGTTATCCTCATTTGGATTCAAAATTCATGTAAATATATTTAAATTCTCAAATATATCCACTACCTTAAGTCTACCTTTTTGTGAAAAAATAGTGTATAAGGAGATCATTTTCATTTACTCGTATTTAATATTCTGAATAATCCTTAAATAAATTTTTTAAATGATGGTGTAATTTTACATATATTGAGATTCCATTGAGACTCTACACTTTTCTTATGGAATTTTAAAGGTAGATTTTAATTTCATTATTCCTACATCCTAATTCCAGTCTTCAGGATTTATGAATTTCAGACATTTTTCACTAATGCTCTACCATATCCATCATATTTTTAATGTTAGGATTTTGAAATCACTCCTTATACTTGATCTAATTACTATTCTGGAAAATATTTTTCTTATGAAAAAACCTAATATATATATATATTTATGGTTTTCTATGACAAATTTGTATTCAATGTGTATTTTTAGTATATTTATTATATTATTATTCACTTCTATTTTTTAATTGATCAAGGGGAAATTGTATTCTATTATGTATATTAATTCATTAATTTATCATACATTACCAAAATATAATATCATAGTTTTGGATTTTAAGTGAATTTTATATCATGAATATGAATTAAATTAAAATGAACTCATTTAATAATACAAATTATCATATATACATATTTGATATCCAAACTTTTTTATATATTATATCATGATTTTAAATTCCACTTGAGCTTATCATATAATAATATTATTTTTTTAATGATACATGGAAAAACTAATATTAATTGTTTATTTATTTTTTCTTGTTATATAATTTAGAAAAAGATTCAAAAACCATAATGAATTATTCTAAAAATTCTCAATTAATTTGAAATATTTTTATATTTTCATTCCATAATGATACCAAAATGTATAGTTGGTGAGGTTAATTTTATGTTTCATAGGATATATTAATGAAATAAAACCATGATTTTTTACTTCAATATGAATCATGGTTATGATCAAGATAATAATCTTTATAATCCTTGTTTGAAGACGGTTTTACCAACATAAAAAAGAACACCCCATGCTTTTGACCAATTTTATATTGATTTTATATTAACCACATGAATGTTGAGTTAAAATATTAAATGATAGTGATCGTAGAAGAGATTTTAGATTCTGATAATAGTGATTCCCAAGGGGGCTGTAAGGAATAACGATATTTTATGGTGAAAATATACACTCATTTATATATGTATATATTTTAGAGAAAATGATTTCTCTATAACTATTTACATATTGTATTTTATGAAACCAGAGACCTTTTTCCAATTTTAATTTTTTCATAATAATTTTGGGGTCTTTTGATTAATGTTTTAATTAACTAATATTTTCAAAAATTATCTTTGGGAATAATTTATTCATCTTTTTTTACATGTTAATTATTATTAGGATAAGTTATTAACTAGTGATTAATTATTTTCAAATTTTGAGTGTGAAGTTTTTTTACAGATTAGGTACACGAGAGTGGAAGAATGAGTATACAATTACATGACTATGTTTTCTTTTAAATTTCTAATTTTAGATAGATTAATATTTAGAATCACTATTATAAGTTATTTTTTATTTATAATATGATTAGCCTTCTCATGTGATTGGTAAATTCATTTAATCTTGGTAAAAGTATTTTTATTTAAATTACAAAGTGTTTAAATAATTGAGTTCGTATTTTTTTTTAAATTAGTCCAATAAATATAAAAATTTATTTATAATCCTATAATATTCTAATCATTTAAATTAAATAGTGAAACATTATAATTTTATAGATTACCAATAATTGTAAGTCAATTATTGATTCATATTTTACCTTTTATTTTATTTATGATTTAATTTTTATATAATTTAAATATCTATTTTAATTTAGTTAAATATAGTGGTCTATTTTAATTTTAGGATCTTCAGTCCTCATGGCATCATCCTTAAACTCTATATTTGTTATTCCATTGTAGTTTCATGTTATTTATAGTGTAATAATTTAAAGATCTGGATTTCCAATGTGAAATAAATTATGCTTTATGAACATTCAATATTCAAGATAAAATATCTATTATAAAAAATGATTCATGTGTCGTTATTTTTTAGAATTAGTCCATGATGACAAGATGATAAATATTTTGATTTTGATCATGAAATGATTTGTTTTTTTATTCCCCAATGGTTTAAATATGGTGGGATGAATCATACTTCTAAAACCATTCATGGAATATATTATGGAATGAATCTTGAAACCATATTTGTTTTGATAATTAAAAATAATTAATCATTTATTTTAAAATAGGACATGAATCGAGTTATGAGTAAGTTACATTAAATTTTTATTATTTTGCAAGAGTTTCAGGGATTTTTGGATAATTTATATTGTATGGGTATTTATTTTGATAATGTAATTTTTTTATTTTTTATTTCATAATGATTTCTCTGATTTATGGGAAAATATATATGGTACTTTAAATGGTTTATCATCCAATGAAATAGTTTATATTAAATTTTTATGTAAAATTGTTCTCAATTATGTAGTTATGTCATGAATAAATATAGATATCCCAAAAAACAATTCACAAATAATAAGGTAAAAGTTAAAGTGATTAATCAAGGATATAGTAACCATTGTAAATTTAATGAAAAAATAAACCAATATTTTAATTGATGGATTTTGAGTGTCATCACTATTGTAACAGAAGATTTTTGTATTCCAATGAGAAAAGAAATTTTTTCCATAGACTTTCCATTGTGAGAATTTGTAAAACAAATCATTTGTGTTTTCAATGAATATTAAAAAGGTGTACCTTGATCATCCATTTAAATATGTTTTAAATGATAGATAGGTAGATTTATAATTTCTTTATGTAGGAACTACAATGAGGTTATTCCATGATTTTTGGGATCTGATTTAGGTTTTATTCACCAGTAAAATGTGAATTTCGGTTATGGTGAGGTACCACATTTCCTCAATATGGATCAGTTGTGTACTATCCCATATACTCTTGGGGAATGAAAGTCTATTTTTTAGTAGTATTAACCTGAATTTTAAATCGAACAGGGCATGGTCATAAAAATAGTGTTGGTAATACCTCAACCAATGATTCATTCATTTCTGAGGGATGGTAGCTTACTTATATTCTAGTGTGGTTATATAGAATTAATTCCATCTCCACATTCAGAGTATGGATCAATGGTATGGTATTTTTGGTCTAGAGGGCGTGATTATCCCTTATCTAACATGCATGATTCAATGATGAGTGGGTCCCTACACATGGATTTATCCAATAAGGTGATTCTTCTATATTTATATAGTATATACATTTGTGGGACATGTTATTACCTGAACAAAAGTGTTCTACATCAGATGAGGTGAATATTTGGTGATCAACATTTTCCTTCATGGCCTTTACAATATTTTGATATTCTTATTTCTAATGTGTGGTATGCCTATAAAGTATTATTGTTGTGATTATTATGAAATTTATTTCAGAATTTTGATTTTTTGTTGTTGATAATGTCAGAATTATATACCATTATTTATCTGGTTACTCTTTAGTACTCTGATATTCGAGATGACTTGGTTTTTGATTATTCACGAACGTCTTTCTCCTAGTTATCACTTATACCTGATTTTGAGCTAACTCATTGATATCTAATTTTATTTGGGGTTTTATGTTATCCTATTGGTTTTTTTATAATAATCCCTAAATGGGCCATTTTTTCACACATGTTGTGTCTGTACATATGATTCATTAGTTCAGAGATGATTTGGACAGATGCAGAATTTTCATATGTTGTTCAGGGATAACACATAGTTTTTCTTAGTGGTTCATTATACATCATGGGGATTAATGATGATATCAATGACCACTACATCTATATATTAATCCCAGATTTCATACCCCATAGTTAATATTATAAGTTATTTATATTATATAGTTTTGTCAAATTTATTATTTACCTTATGTTTTACATTGTGGGATATACATGTATTTGTTTCCTTGTTAATGAATTATGTAAAATTTAGTTGATTATTAATATATATATATATATACTGTTTAAATTTTATTTATCCTATATATTAGATATATGTATCCATTATAGGTTAATATTTGGTAAGGTGTCCCATATTTTGAAATATTCTATATTAGTACTAGTCATCAGACCTTATCATATTAGAGGTGGGTATGGGGTGGAACTCTTGGCTTACTGTTTACTAGGGATAATCCCCTATGAGTAGTGTCATATTTTAGTTATTTTGGAGTGGGTTTTCCTCAATATTATGTTTATATTTAGTATTCATGTGAGGATTTGTTTAGTAATTAGGGTAATTATGCTAATGTGTTTTGGAGTTTAGTTATCACACCATGGAGACTAGTATGGATGTGTCGATTGATGTATCCTATTATAATGACATGGATAACCCATTGAGCAACCCATATATTTATGAAATCGATTATGGGTAAACTAAAATGGATCATATATCATATAATAATCATATATGATTATTTGGGTGTTTTATATGTCATCTCATCAAGATATACTCTATCATTTATGGGTTCATCTTATCGAAATAAAAAATCTTACCCACTAATAGTAATTTTGTTTAGTTGTTAAGGGTTAGAGCTATCAATTATCTTTAGTTGTGTCACCTACTATTTATTAGTGAGAAATAATGTTTTATTATCCAAGACTATGTTTATAAAAATTCTTACCTCATGACCTGATGTTATTTATCTCTTATTTAGAACAATGAATAATATTTTGTAGAGATCATTTGGTAGTTTCCATAAAGTTGGGTGAGACTACCCATAGGTTGTATTTTCTATGTGTGTTTCAATGTTAGAGGCTACCTGGGTTTTCAAGGAGCATGACCCTCAAGAATCAATGTTTGGGATAGATTCTAAGACATTTGTTTTCATCTAGATTAGGACATTTATTGAAAAATATTTTTTCTTTCATTGAGTTACCTATAGTGAACCATTGGTTGTTAAGGGGTGATATTACATTTCCTCAAAATCATTATAGTAACTCTATGCTATGGATAAATTTTGAACTCTTTCTTGTGATATTTTTTTACCATAAAATGTTGGACCCTCTGTAAGAGAATTCATTGAATTTCTATCAAGGTCGCTTAAATTGAAGAGTTCTTATTCAGTGTGAAATTTTATAGTCTGATAAATAATATGATTAATGCAATTATTCCTGTGACTTGGAAAAAACTAGCATGTATAGAAGTATATGTCATAATAGTTATCCATTGTCCCTCATACAAGTCAACATAGGCACAAGTTAGTCATCCAATAACATAAATTAAAAAGGTATAGAATTAAGCAGAACCTTCCCATGATTACAACCTATTCAAGTGTATATTTTTCTACTAACGGTGAATGTGATTAACATACCCCTTATAGTAAAGTGTGATTATCATTAATGAAAAGAGATGTCTTTTTAGAAACTCTCTCATGAAAGAGAAGACCTGTGGTTATACCCACATCAATATGAATTAGTTACTCACTATGGGAATCATACATTTTTAACAATTGGGTTGATGAACCTTATATAGCCATATAAGTTTTAAAAAGTAATCAAATCTCGATAGCGTACTAGATACGCAAAACCGAACTCAAATGAATAATGAAATAATATTATTTTTTATTTGAACACAATAAAAAATACATTAAATCAGAGGGTGGGAATAGTATCTCTTATTTTAGAAAAAATATATATATTTCATACAAAATTTAAATTTATTTATTGATTATCAGTAAATAATCAATCAATTTTAGTGAAGCTATTTTATTCATCATAAATATGTTTTCTTAAAATATTATATTCATTTATTATGTGAAAAAATATTATACTTAATTGACATATATTTAAGAATATTTATTTGATAAAATGAGAATAATTTTTTAATTGAGAAAATAAAAATTTAAATAGGGAGAAATTTATGTATTTTTTTGAAAATATTGATTTCATGTGAATAGTAAAAAATATCAATTTTTTAAAAAAATCATTTGATTTCAATAAATAATTAATTTAAAATTTTCTTCTGTATTGAATATTGTTTGATGACTAAAAATTATTTTTTATTTATAATTAAAAAAATTAAATACTTATTAATTATTTCTATATTGGATTTTAGTATAAAGTTATTTTTTGTGTGTTTAGAAAATTGATTTTAAAAAAAAAAATTATGGTGTATAATGTTTCTATATTTTAATTACATAAAACAAAAACTAATGATGAATGATTTAAATTCAATTTATAGAATGTATATATAGTTAAAAATTAATTTAGATCCATAAAAGTTTAACTACTAGTAATATAGTCATTATGAAATCATCTTTTTTCTCAAAAAATACACTTCTTGAAAATACAATTTTTTTAAAACATTTATGGGTTTAAGTTTAAATTAAATTATTTTTTATTTATGTTTAAAATTGATTAAATTATTACAATATTTTTAATCATAATAATTTAAATTTTCTAAAAAGTTAAAATTTAATTTTTGGGTCATAATTAATGGAAAACAATTAAATGTATTTTACCCTGTTTAATTTAAAAAAAGATTTAAAAAGGGTAAAACTAACAATATATTGGTTAAAATGAAATAAAAAAATTTTAAAATATATTTTGTGTCATTATTTAGAACTTATATTATATAAGGCTCAATAATGGTTCATTGTTTACATTTTTATCATTTCAAAAATGTGGGTACTTCATTTTTATTTAAAAATTTACAGGTGTTTGAGTAACCTAACTTGTAAAATGCCACACCATATAGTATTCTCTTCACATATTCAATTCCATTTTATTGGAAAATAAATAACCAAATATATTCCATAATTATATATATAATATTATATTTAATCATAATTTTGTAATAACAAGGATTTCAGTTATATCCTATGGAGTTTGTCCGATGAAGAGGAATCGTGCTTAAACGAGAATTTTTATATTATTTCCTCTTCCAAAATATAATAAAATTATTCAAATATTATAAAAAAATACCTCAAATATACTTATATTTTATTATATTAATTATATAAAAAATCAATCACTTTTACAATCGAATGAGAAATAAAACTGTCATCCTTTTGTATGATAGACTACCACCTCGTGAACAGATATAATTCTCTTTCCATCATCAACTTTCAAGTCTTGTAATTATGATGGATTTTTAGTCATTTATATGTTTATAATATTTTTAGCATATATATACTTATATATTTATAATATTAAAAATATCATATTCCTTTTCATTCAAGGGGGGATCCGATAACATCACTCAGGTGTGTGGAAGACTACTACATCATGAAGTGATGCCATTCATTTTCACTAACACTTTAGATTGAAGGTAATAAGGATAATGTTAAAAAATAAATTTTATATATATTACATCACTTTGATATTATTTACAACATTATATATCTGAAAATATAATAACTATATATATATCATTTAATTATTAAATTTCCATTCAATGAGAAATGACAACGTCAAATTTTTTCCCATGTGGACTACAGACTCCACGAGATGATGTGATAATTTTTTCATCACCACATAACATATATTATATTTATAAATATATTGAATTAAATAATATTTTATTTATAATATGATTATAATTTTTCAAATATAAAATAATACAATCTTTCTTTCTTTAATGATCTTTGAAAAATGGAAACCATACTCATTCATCTCTATGGCCTACAATATATTTATATGAAATGTAGTTCATTTTAACATAAAACTATTTTATTATTGGTTTCAAAAATAGAAATAATGTATAATAATTATAAATATTCAAATATTATTATTTTGGATATGATAAAACAATGACTACTTCGAAAATGGTCATCACACCAAATCTATTTTGAAATAATAAAACTAACATTCTCTAAACTCCTAATGCAGACTTAATTGTTTATGTATTTATGAATTTTATTATAAACAATATATATAAATGATTTAATTATAAGGTATTAAACATGGAAATTTATCTTAATAAATAACATAATTGACAAAAGATTATTATACAGGAGTAACATTCCATGCCCAGAATGTATGGAGTCAAGGTAAGGGACATTGACTGAATTTCCCTTAATTGAGGAATATTAAAATCTTATGAAACTAATTTAATTTATATGGTGTATATACCAAACCATTTACATTTCATGTCATGAATCTTTTATACTTTATTTTATTTTATGATTCAATTTTAATTATTTCATCCAAGGGGATTTTCATTCAATGTCACCAAGTTGTAAAATGTTTTTTATCTCAATTTCTTTTTGTTGGGTCATAATTTTTTTAATAATCTTTTATAAAAATTTTATGAGTTAATTTATATATAATTGTTTTTATTTTGTATGAAAATTTATTTGTAATTTATTTTCAATTTTTCTTGATAATCATTCGTATGATTAACTCTCAATTCAATTATATGGTATTGGTATTCATCTCAAGTTCTATTTCATAGATAAATACATCTATGATATGAAATAATAGTTATTTTTTAGGTGTATATAATTCCATTTTTAAATTTTATATAATTAAAATCCTTATTTTCAATATATTTATAGTATCATTTTATGTTTTTACTTTTTTGGTTCTTATGATTGGAGATTTACCGATGTTGAAGAAGCATTACGTTACAATATCCATTCAATCGAGATTGTTTATCCTGAATGTTGTTTCTGATGAAATAATTTGATAGTATTTTATATAAAGAAATATATTTACTTACCATCTATGTATTAATTTGAATGAAATGTTTAATTTATAATTCAAACATTATTTAATGATGAAATATATAGAAATTGTTTTCTAGGTTTTAACGATCTTGTTTCTTCTTTTAGATCAATTATCTTTCTATGATGTACCCACATTTTTTTAAATGTTATCAATATTTTTTTTAAATTTATTTCCTAAATATTTATTAAATGGTCTTAAAATTTATATTAAATTATATTAAATTTATATTTCCTAGAATATTTCATAGAAGATAATATAGAATTTTCTTACAAATTGATTGAAAATAATGTTTATTTTTAACATTTACATAATGTAATGATTTTATGACCCCAGTTTCCAATAATTTTTTAGGATTTATATTTTTATTTCAAAATTATATTATCAATTTATTGTTTTTTAAAAAAATATTTTCAAATTTTATTTTTTTAAAAAAAATTTCCTAATGAATATTTTATTTTAACCTAAATATTTTTAATGAACTTATAATAGTATTTCTATTCCATATTGACAAAAAAACATGATGTTACATTAATTTTATTTTGTATATATGGTATTGATACAATCCTTATTATTTATTTGGATATATGATGAGATTTATAGGGAAGCTATTTCTTTTGAATGGTTTAATCACTAAACAAAGGAACAATTTTTATTATTATGTTGAAAATTCATGTTTAATTTATGAATGACAACTAAAAATTATTGATGATAATTAGTGGTCTATGTATAGCTTATATGATGTGTGTCCTCATATATAATTGAGTGATCTTGAGGTATCTTATATGTTGCGTTATCCAAGATATAACTCCAATACAATATGTTATGTTTCTTTTCCATTGCTCAAGTTTTTTTTGGAATGGGTTTAAAATATATAATGATTATCATGTTCTGAGATTCCATCATGTTTTCTTTAATCATCTTATGTGTTATTATTGATTCCTTTGATTAAAATTGATACCACAAGGCTCATTATTATTGATAATTATGAATCTTTACTTTGATAATGATTCATGAAATTTTTTAGGTATTTATGTGTATGAATATTCTTATGATATATTATTTTCTTTTATTATTACAATATACACTTATTCAGTTGTTATGCTCACTAATAAATTTCTATTGTTAATGATTATATTTACCATTACTATGAATTTGAGTGACTCATTTTTATGTTACCTCTTACTTAGGTTATAAATAATGATATTGGATGAATTATATCTAGAATGGTTTCATATAGGTGATGGTGATGCCATATTTTGAAATAAGAAAACATGGGTTAGTGTGAGAAATATTCACTTGAAGTCATCTGTTTTTTATAACTAAGTGTTTATTATAATCATCAAAAACAAAAAAACCTAAATGTTACATGGGTGTGTATGTGATGCAATTTCCAATTTTGGATATCGTATTATTTTACGGTGAAAATTATATCACATTCATCTGTATCTTAGCCAAAAATGTAAATTTTTATGATTTTAAAATCAAATATAGGAGTGTGTGTTTGGGGATCATATAGTCAGTATCAATGACAATGCAATGTTATCCTTTGGGATTATTATGTTTTCATGTGATGATATCTTGAGATTTATTAATACCAACAATGATATATAATATTAAGGTTCATCTTACGATCAAAAGTCTGATAAACTGATTTTGAGGTAATAATTGATTAGATATTAAAGTGATTGTTGAAATTTTATGAGAAATTTTATTATATTAATGTATATGTAATGACATTTTTTAACAATGTTGGTGCCTAATTACTCTTGAGTCTGCAATTGAGAATCTTTGAGAAATCTAAGGACACCATTTAGCTAAATGGGGCTCTTGTTCAAGGCCAAGAGAGGCACACATAGTTTTAGAGACTAGAACGCAAGATGGAAACCCACGTGTATGGTTCTTATACACCCAATGTGATGTCAAAAAATAGATTCTTCCTTAAAAATAAGAAAATGGATAAGGAATATGGATTAATGTGAAGATGTAGGAATTTTAGAGGGACCCATGTGTAAGTATCTTAAATGCTCATTGCAATGTCAAATGCTGTATTTCATGCCACCATTTTCCCCCAATGCTGAAAAAACAATTCTCCTATAAATATAATTTCACCCCATGATTTTTTGGTTAAGGATAAGTAAGTAAATAAACCCCTTTTTTTCATGAAATATGAGCCCTTCCCTGATCTCATTAAAGTTATGGCTTCATTGTATGGGACGATGCATGATAGGACACATTCGGATGGTCGCATGAGGTTTTGACACTCGTCCATTTCCTTTTTTTCCAAAGGAAGGTTCATGAAAAATATTTTCCTTATGTGCATAAATCACATAAGGATGGTTGAAGGAAAATACTCTTCTTATGCATACCACATAACATTGTGCACATCCTTCTTTTGCTTCGTCCTCTTATTTTTTATGCAATCACCCAAACCTGCGTGAACCTCTTCCGTAAGGATTAATGGGTTCCTTCTAAGAAAAAGCATCATGATTGATGAACTATTACGCATTCCATCTATGGCTTGTGCATACCTATCATGTGTGGCTCAACATGCTTGTATGTAGTTATTTCATAGTGCCTCATGGGAGATCACTTATTGTGATAAACTACCTCTTTTTTTTTGGAATATTTAGGTTAATGTATTTTTCTTTGTAAAATTTCCACAAAAACATAAACCTCATGAATAACCACTCCACCGACACATTGTCACCCAAAATGGATAATGACTTTCTATCCCCATTTTTCGGTGTGTACCATTCATTTAAATCCAAGGGGTTTGGGATAAGACCTCCCCATTTGTGAGGTAGGATGTTAAGTTGAAAACCACCATCGTCCTCTATATATGACATTAGACAGTTTCCTCACCATGTGTGATACACAAGGGGTTCATTTTATGAAGAATTTTCCATTCCCACCTATCTCCATGGGAGTGAGATACTCCTCACATTGAATGAGATGCTCCTCACATAAAACGATATCAGCATGCCGGGATGGGACACCATCCTGTTGTTAGACATTAGCCATTCTTGAAGGAGGTGGAACTATTTCTCCTTCGTGACTCATTTAGATGAGGAGAAAAAAGAGGGTATGGTCATTGGGGACTCCCAACAACCCATTCTGAACAATTTTTTATTTTTCTCCATAGTTTCCTCTTATGCATAAGACAAGCACCGTCCCTAGATAATGCAATTTTTATGACGTGACTATAAATGATAATGCTTCCTCTTATTTCTCAAACCAGCCATGGATCACGTGGGAATATAGGTTATTAGTGACCATAAAATCATTCATTCGGGAATCTGTTAGGGAGTACGCCATAGATTCCACATCCATGTGCCACTACCCATGTGTAAGGCAGGACATTCAAACTATGTGTGTTTCGATCCTTGTTTTTTACATAGGGTACGTAGGTAACCTCTGTAAGGTTCTATCCTGACACCATTTTATTATCTTCGATTCACTCTATTCTTTACCGTATGATTTTAAACTACATGTGATAATAGTAATACAATGTATTTAATCCTTATCTTCTAAACATGTCATGCAGGATGCCTCAACAAGGTTCAAGACCTATCATCAATTATGATCATGGTCTTTCCTTTGAGTCATTATGTCCTAGGTGGATTATTCCCTAGTCCGGAGGTCACACATCCTTTGGGTCCATATCCATGCACAATATTCTCACAAGCCGCCTCCTTAGGTGTCTCATAGTCCCATTTTGATGAATGTTGACTCGGATTCCCATCCACTGGGATATATAGAAGGCCTATATGTGGTCAAATACCAAAAAACCATCACCCTTAATATTAAATCCATTCTATTGACACTTATCATTTTCTATTTTGAATCTTACCCAAGCTATCACATCGTTGTGAGATCATGCCATACACTATATTTTTTCCTATAGGATCTATAGAAGCTATCAATAAAAATTCCCCCACACAATCCAAATTCATCGAACCAATATTACACCACTTGGACGGGCATCTAACCATGTGTAATCCCAAAATCACCCCTTTAAACTATGTGGGTTGTGATCCAATATTCTAAACATGGTATTCATAAATCCTCCATGAGGTTCAACCCCACCTAATGGTAATCCTTGAGGTCCCCCTAATCATGGTTCAACCCCCTGATTCACCCTTAGTAGTTCCCATATCAGCCTTTACGGTGTGAAATATTTCCCCTTATGTGACACATCACCTGAGATTCTAGTCAAAGGAATTCTCAACCGTCTAATAGAAACCCACGGTTCCTCCCACTTCGGAATGTACCCCTTAATAATGTGACAGTATCACTAAATGAGATGAACCACCTCAGGTCCACTCTCATTTTTTTCATTCCGATCCATCCATCTGGTAAACCATCCAGGTGTTACCTCCTAGGGTTCCCCCTCTCTAATCCATGTCAATGGGAAATTCAATCAACCACCTGACATATCCTATAGAAATTAAACTCACTTCCAACCCCATGATAATCATGGGATCTATGAGTAAAACCTCATAATATATTCCTATAGAATAATATACCCCGTGATCAATATAGTATGTCTCAGGTTTACACACCCTTTATAAGCCCTCTAACAAAAAAGAATACATGTGACCAATGTTTCAGTGACCATACATGCCACTGATTCCCAAGGTGAGTACTGTCCAAAATTATGGTTAATTCTATAACTAGAAAATTTTGAATTTCTAAAAAATTAATCATAATCAACTAGCTTCCAAGAAGATATGGAATTGGGAATGAGTTTAATGAACTATGTCTTAATCTATAAGGGAGACTTAGACTAGGAGAGGAAATACAACGTTGATTCCATGGAAGGAGGAACCAAAATCCCATAATCCCATTTAAATCATGGATTAGTCAATATTGAAGAATCAATGAATGATTATTATATTTGGAAAGCATGAATGTGGGGTATAATGCATCCACCAGCAAAAAGAAACATGTGGAGGCAGCATGCCCAGGAGAAAGAGCTGAAAATAGAAATGGTGAACTAGACCTGAACTCTTCTCCTAGATATGTGATCAGTAGGGTTAGAGACATAATTTGGTGAGAGTGTCATAGGTTTTTCTACCCGGTGACAAGTCCCTATATGAAAACAGTGGTAATGGAATGAAATGCACTATAAATTTGTGCAGTAAATCGTTGTGTATTCCGATCTATGGAATCGTCTTCATATTTCTCTCTCCCGGGTCATGGAAGACTAAACAACGATAGGGTATTGGGAATTGTTTTCCCATTATCTATTTTAATGTTTTAGTATTCATATATTTATGGATCTAAGACATAGAAAACCAATAACTCCCTGACCACAGACATTGGGGAAGAAGGTACAAAAAATGTGGCAAGCATGCCTGATTCCACCTATACCACAAAGTCATCTACCACAATGGCTACCAGGCACCCACACCCCATCTCAACGTTAGATATTTTGAAATGAATGTTGATAGACATCATTGTTTATTGATAAGAGAAGTATGGGGTCATTACCTAGAGGGACATTTCCTACTAGGGCATAGATTATTTTTCAAATCACTATCACAGGCACCCTCAAGGGATACACCGAGAGCCACTACTCCCCACTCCCATTTTCAAATACATTGGGAGACTCTCCTTAGAAAGATGTTATAACTCACTCTCCTATGAGGACATGGTTAAGGATATATAAGTAATCCCATACATAAAAATTTCTTGAGATACACCACATAAGGATGCCATGAAGTCCCATCAACTCCACCAACAGACCCCTTAGGCCGATGAAAAAGTAGATTATATCACCAATGTAGTGGCATCGGTTCGAATTACCTGAATTCATCATCATGCCCATATTCTTGAAGATTCATGTTGGGTGGAATCATCTTAAATGGATCTCATGAACCATGCCACCCCTAGTAAATTCTATAATATCCCTACCACCACTTAGTCGGAATTCACCAATGTCCTATTTGAATTGAGGCGTCAACCACCCCATGGGAAGGATGGTTTGAATCCTTCTTTTTCTGGAACCACCAACATCCATAGTGGTCTAAAATGTAATAAGGAGGTCCAGTAAATAGGCTCTACATGTTCCATGTCCAGTCAGAGTGTAGGTCATCCCCACTCTCATGATTTTCTTGGAGGTCCTCCGCTTGTTATCAGTACCCTTCCTATGGGAGGTCCTTACCATCTTCTCAACGTCCCACCCTGAGGTCCTCCCTATTCCCCCGGTTCCTGATATAGGGGACCTCCGCATGACTTGTATCTATAACATGAAGGTCCTCGTCATGAAATTTATGACTCAAGTTTAGTTCATCCCTGTATTAGCATTGGCCAAAGTGAAGGCCCTCTTTACTATGTCACCAACTAGCATGGAGGCCCTCCTCATACTGTAGACAAACAGAGTATAGTACCTCCATGATCTAACAGCAACCAAACTAGAGTCCATCCTCACGTAATTAATAATTATTATAAAGTTCCTCATCATAATATAACTTCCAATCAGCATGTAGGTCCTCCCTAAAAGAACAATATTTTTTCACTTAGGTAGGGATCATTTATTTTATCAATATAAATCTATACATTGGCCCTAACATGGATTCCTAATGAGTTATTAAAGTTTATGAGTGTGTATGGAGAATGTTGGGAGCCCAGAACCCACCTTTTTGGAGGAAACAGACCCTACACACTGTTTAGAGTAAACAGTGAGTGATATATGCATAGTTTTCCAAAAGGTGTGGATGGTGTTTTTTCAGATAGATCCACCTTTCATGGCTAGAACATGGCCATGAGGCCTAACTATCATGACATCCCTCTTTCCTTGGTTAACATGCATGTCTTGTGCATAGTTTGATCCAACCATGATGAGGATGTGATTTCGGACAAAACTGCTCAGCATGGTTTTCACATGGTTTGACAAAACATGAGGACAAACTATGTGCGGGTTATTATATGGGTAAATTCTTAGTTTTTTACCTTAAATATAAAATTAACTCACCCTTCCTCTCGAATATGAGTTTATGCAGTATTGAACTATTTCTCACTCAATATGGATCTTTTTTATGTCATTGTCGAGGGATCAAAATATCTCATTCGCCCGACATCTGATCGAGCATCGGTTCATCCCATTTCATGAACAACGATATACGAGGATACAAGGAAAATAAATGGTCGATACCAGAGGAGGAGTATCGTAAAACCATAAGGTGGGTGGTCTATAACTCATCCCTAATGTTCCTTGATTTTTGGAATGATCGTCTGGGGCCTGCCGATCGCATCAGTTATCATCTCTTAAATTTACATGCCATGTTTATACTTTTTAGAATAATTTGGTTATTCACTTTCCAAATAGATGATTCATTGTTAGTAGTTACACATACAAATCAATCTGTCTCATGTTGAAGGTTATTCCATAATTGGGTTTTTAGTGATTTGACACGTTCGAGCCCTCATTTTGGTATGCCCTTGCTCGACCTTTTTAATGGTGGGCCATCCTATGATAAATTACTTTTTTTTAAAAGAGGATTAAATAATGGCATTTAAATTGATTTCTCACCACTTGATCCGCCTAAGGTAAGTGCTTAAAATGAATATTAAAATAGAAATGTGGAATGGCATGTATATTAAGTATATAAAATGTCCTTATTAAAAGATATTGAATAATGGTTACATGTCGGTAGCACACTTTCGATGTTGATGGAAGTTGTGAGAATGAACCCGAATAGTTGTACATGCTTTAATGGTTAACTAATACATAATTACATGTTTGCAACACTGCTTGGCCTATCCACGCTAATGGAAGACAATTATTGGTCTAATAAATAAAAGGTGTCAACTCTACGTGACCTATCCACACTAAGGGAAGGCCAGACATGAAACAAATTAATTATTACATAATTACATTATCAAATAGGAATGGACTGACTCAATATCACGTTGGATTCTGAGATGAGAATACTTTGGGACTTGGGAACCCCATTCCAGTTCAAGAATGTGTTTTTCTTATTTTGATACACACCAAGATTCTGGTTACCCCGTATACTACGACAGGGTCCTCTTTAATTATTATCTGATACCTTAGATACACTCCTTGGATCCAGCATTGACAAGTATGTGCCTCAGATACACTCCTTGGGCCAAGTCCTTGCTTTGACTTGCTTTACCTGGGATACACACCTTAGACTCTGATTTCACCTTATTGGGGAATGGCATGGACTAATATACTTGGATTACACTCTTACCCCATATCTATACTTAGATACTACTGAGTTATCTTTCTGTGAGTTTACATTACCATGGTTATTACTCCAGAACTCCCTAACTGGAATTTATTTTCAGGTTGCCTTGTTACGTCTTGATAACTACACTACATATACTATCACGAGGTGATTTAAATGTTAGAAATTCCTCACTTGACCTATTAACATTAAATGGTATTTACATAATTAATGAACATGTTACATGTTCAGGCACCAGCTGGTGGATGATGTAGGTACTTTCCTATTTAGTTACATTGTACTATTTTATTCACTTTATATATGCATGCCTGCAGACTACTATAATACGTTACATGTGCCAAATATTATAAACAACATTAGTGGTGACCCACTTATGATTATCTCAAGTAGTCTCTGGGCTCCGTTTGGCACACAGATTAGATTACATGGTTGTAGTAATTGAAAAATCAAATCATACAAATTCCAACTCATGATTGCATACTGATTGTATGGGGATTCATAACATATGACTAAGTTGGATATCAGGATGCTTGGAGTAGTATTTTTTTTTCTATTACCTTGTGGAACATTTTATGCCTATTTTCTTGTATCTATGCTTTCCAATTATCAGGTTACATGAAATTACATCATCATTGTTATATTTGAAACAATTATTGTTATTTTCATTTAGCTACGGTATCATTTATCTTCTGCTGGTTATTTATATAATTTATATTTCACCTCCTATTTACTATGCCTTTATATTCCTTCTGTTGTGATAAACTCTACTAATGAGGTCATAGTATTCCCATAGACACACCCTAGGCTCTCGCTACAAGTTGGCAGCCTCTAGCGTTCGGGAAGATGTGAATGAAGCCATGTGGCCCACCAGGCTCAGGGAAACTGTTATGTGGAATCCAGGTCTGAGACATCACAAAATGGTATCAGAGGTGGTTTCTTTTCTGGATTTTGTATTTGGAGACAACATATTTGAGAATTGGAACTCTTGGTACATGGTTATAATCCATTCATGGGCATTGTGAACCCATATTCGGAGTAAAATCCAAGTTTCCCCTAATATAATTATTATTCTATTTTCCCAATTATAGTTGATATTATTTCACCATTGGGTGACACACATGTTGTGTCGTGTTGTTGATTATTACTTTGTTGATGACTTATTTCATCAATCGACCAATGATATGATGGAATGGGTTATTTTTACATACATCGTTATTGGAACCTATAATTCCCATGTCATTCATACTTCCATGCCATAAAGGTGCATTTCAATACATTTCATTGCTTGATTTTCTTGTGATTGTTGAGTGATGTTGTAATAGTTGCATGTACCATTATTAAATTGGCAGAGATTGAGGGATTTCATTTCTCAATTTATGAGGTGTATGGGCCCTTAGGGGTTGGGATTATTAATTTACCGAGCCGATCCATTATACTATAATGAAATGGGGTTCATTTTTGGTGACAGATGTACGTGCACTGATTCATCAAAAATGGTTATCCATTATTAAGTGAATCTTTAAATATAACATAAATTGGTTTCATGTCCTTATTCAACCATTTAATGATAAGGAATGGTAATGGAGTGAACATGTATTTTAACTAAAAAAATGACATGAAACATATACTTGAGCACTTACTTATAACTGGTCATCTAAGCAGGTAGTTTAGGTAGTATGCCCGGGGTAGTGAGTTTTAATTCCATTAAGTTTCTTCTAGTAATTCTATATTATGATCCTAAGCTTGTTCTATGTGTTGTGATTGTCATTTATATACCGATGTCACCACGTCGTCCTTGTTTTGTTTTCCAGGAGAGTGGTGATGACCATGCTCCAGATATGGTGGGTCTGGAGCCACCAGTCTTACTTCTAGGAGTTCTACATGAGGCACTGACTTCTGTAACTAATAGGGTAAATAATTCCCATGTCCATGATAGTTTCCTACATCTGTAGCAGTCCATGCAAGGTTCTCCGTAGGTTTCACCTACAATGGCTTATATGACTCGTGAGTTCTAGCATCATCTTCCACTCACTTTTTTAGGGGATGATAGTTCTTAGGCTACTATGTCTTGGTTAGAGGCAATAATATCTATCTTTAAGCATCGAGAAATGATTCCAATGCATAGAGTCATGTTTTCTACAAATATTATTCGAGGATCATCCACGAATTGGTGGGATTTGGATACCCAGGTCGGTCATCATCATGGTATGTTATGGGTTGATTTCCAGACTGCCTTCTATGATCAGTTCATTCCTCATAAACTGAGTGAAGACAGAGCCAAAGATTTCATGAATCTCAAGAATGTTTCTATGTTAGTTATAGAATATTTTTCATGTTTATCTAATTTATAGTTCTTTTCATCACCTCTACCTGGTGAAGAGATTTCTATTCCTAGTGATTATGAGGATGGATTCGAGTATGCCATCCGAACATGGGTGAGTTTCTTTCTCCTTCTTAACATTTCTTTAATAGTTGATCAGGATGTTATAGGTGAGCGTATACTGAAGGGTGGAACATGTACCAAATTTAAAGGATCGGTTCCTCGTCAGGCCAGTAGTTCTTCTGGTGGTAGGAAATGTTCCCTTGAGGGTTTTCATCAAGGTAGTGGAAACTAGAGTTTCCAGTTTATAGCTCTATGGTGTCTGATCATTTTGTAAAACCAAGTAATAATAATCCCCAATGTGATAAAGACCCTTTAGAGTGATGAGATTATGGTCATATGGGTTATCTTTAGTGTTTTTGTTGGATCCTTCCACCACCTTTGAGTGGAAAAGGATTTGTGCCAACTCCACAATCAATAGCGAGTTCTTTTAAGCTGGGTTAGGTAGGGATTTGGAATAGTACTGTTAGGTCTTGGCAAGGAGGGTGTCATGGCCATGGTAGTCTGATCACTAATCACTAGAAGAGAAAGTAGATCATTCATGATGGTTGTAATCTATCTATTGCACAAGGTCGTGGATCAGGTCAGTTTCATGCCTCACAGCTGGTAACTGAGGATCAGGTTGAGGAACCATATACAGTACGTGGTACTTTTATAGCAGCCTCTGTTATTGTCTCTTCTTTGATTGATATTGGGGATTCAAAAACATTCATTTCCCTATTTGTCATTTAATGTCTTGAACTTGAGATATAGTATCGCTATAGTTTAATGACCCTCGATACATCATTGAGAATATGGAAGGATGGAATACTCCAATGTTGGGACTATCCCCTTGTGGTATGAAGTTACCCTTTATTGTTGAATCTTTTTTTATTGAGATTAGGAGCTTCTAGGTCATTCTCAGGATGAACTGGTTAGACCATAATCATGAATTTTTATATTGCTATTACGGTTGGGTTTCTTTTACATCTCCAGAAGATTCTATTATCTTATCAAGGGATAGTGGAATGTCTGGGTTGGGAGAGAAAGACCGAAGCATCCTGGGTTAGGTAAAGTGACTGATCAGATAGAAAATATTTTTATAGAGGATCATGGTTTTGTTAAAACAGATTTCCCTACAGTAGTTCATCATTTCAGGGAAGTCATTTCTGATGAATTTTCTAGGTTACCTACTAAGGGAGAGGTAAGGTTTACAATAGAGCTTCTTCCAAGAGTTTACCCCTTGTCCATTACTCCATACATAATGAAACCTACTGAGTTTTAAGAGCTCAAGTGATAGATACAGTAACAAGAGGACAATGTAATTATCCATCCTAGTACATCCTCTTGGGGTTCACCTATGCATTTTGCTAAAAAGGTGGATGTAACTCTTAATCTATGTGTGGATTATAGAAGGTTGAACCAACAAACAATCAAGAATAAGTATTCATTTCCTTGAATAGATGTTCTCTTTGAATATCTCTGAGGAGAAAAAGTGTCCCATAAGATCGGCCGGAGATCGGGTTATCATTAGGTGTTATTCAGACCCATAGAATTACCTTGTACAACTTTTTATAGAAGGTATGGTCTGTATTAATACCTTGTTATTTAGTTCAGTCTTATGACAACTCCTTCAATTTTCATGTCTTTGACGAATAGTATTTCCCACCCCTATTTGGACTCTTCTGTCGTGGTCTTTTTGGATGAAATATTTGTGTATTCTCGTAATTTTAATGAACATTCCAAACATATTTAGATCGTTATGAGTACACTATGTGAGTATCATATTTATTCCAAGATTCCTAAATGTGGCTTCGGGATAGAAAAATTACACTTTTTGAGTCATATTATTTCTTAATTATGAGTATTTATTGACCTTGAATATGTTAGTTCTGTGGTTTCCTAGGATAATCCCAAGAACGTGTCTGATATCAGGAGTTTCTTGGGGATGGATGGATGTTACCTACATTTCATATTGGACTTCTCACTTATTTATTCACCTATTTTATACTTACAAAGAAGGGTGTTATGTTCCTATGGTCAGAAACATGCGATAAAACCTTTTAGAAGCTGAATGGTGGGTTTCTCTCAACACTGATTATGATTTTTCTAGATCTGGTAAAAGTTTACAGCATCTTCTGCAATGCATGATGCATTTTCCAAGGAGTAGTGTTGATTTAGGTAGACAAATTTTTTGCCTAAGGATCTCAGTATTTGATTCCTCATGAGAAAAAGTACCCTACATAAACCCTCAAGCTAGTAACAGTTGCCCATGCCTTACATTTTTTGAGAAATTATCTTTTGGGTAAGCTCTTTTTCGTGTATACATATCAAAAAATTATCATGTATATAATTTCTCAGTGTTACTTGTACCTCAGACAACGAAGATGGGTCGAATAACTACAATATTTTTATTTTGAGCTTGCTTACATGGATAGAAAGGGTAATGTGGTCGCTTATGCAATGAGTTAGGAAAATCAAACACAGGTTATGTAGGAAGAAAATGATGAATGGAAGTAATGTGCCCTCTTTTTTGAACATCATTTAGAGTTTCATAATAATGAATAGTAGTATTACCTTTCATACTTAACAGTTATCTCTTTCCTCCTTGAAATGGTAAAGAGTAAGTAGTTTTCAAATCAAGAAGGTTTTTTTCTCCATGAGAGTATATCAGAAGATAACCAACTTTCAGATTGGTCATTGGACATAGATGATGTCATGCATCTACTTGGACTTATTTGGGTTCCTGGAGATATGAGAGAGAAGTTTATGTAAGAGTCCCATGCTTCTCAGGGGGTATTTCATCCAGGAATCTCAGAGATGTATCAAGATATGTGACACCAGTTTTTGGTGTCCTAGAATGAAAAGTCAAATTTTAGGATTTATTACAAGAATTTACACTTGTCCACAATAGAAGGAAGAGCACCTAAGACATGCGGGCTTGTTACATCGGCTTCTAGTCCCAGAATAGAAATGGGAAGACGTTACTATAGATTTCTTTGTCAGATTACCTAGGTCACTAAGGGGTATCAATTCTATTTGGGTAGTTATTTACCAACTAAAAATATAGTCCCACTTCATTCCTATTCAAAATACATTCTCAATTGATGAATTGGGAAGACCATATGTTCATTAGATGATACAACTATATAGTGTTCCATGTACTATCGTTTCAGATATATATGTTCATTTCACTTCATGGTTTTGGAAGGGTTTGTACAAGGCTATGAGAACTATGCTACTTTTAAAATTTTCATATCACCCCCAGACTGATGGACAATCAAAATGGACGATACAAGTTCTAGGGGAAATTTTCTGATCATGGGTCCAAGATTTAGGTGGTTCATGGAAGAAGCTTATTCCTCTTGTTGATTTCCCTTATATTAATAGTTTTCGGGACATGATATAGAGGGATCCATTTTAGGCCATATATGGTAGGCCATGCCGTTTTCCCTTGTGATTGATAAAGGAAAGTGAGGTAGCCCTACTAGATCCCTGTTTCATTTAGGAGACATCAAAATAGGTCCAGTTGATCAGGAAGTGTATGACTACTTCTCAGTGTAGAAAAAATTCGTATGTCATTCTCTGTCGAAGACCTCTTATGTTCGATGTTGGGGATCATGTTTTCATTCAGGTATCACCTAGGCTAAGGATTAAATTGTTAAAGAAGCAGGGAAAGATTACACATCATTATGTCAGGATGTTTGATATTACAGAGAGAGTCAGGCCGATATCCTATCATTTTCTACTATATCAGAGGTACTGTGACATACATGATGTCTTTAATGTCTCACTAATTCTCTACTATCATGCTTAGCCATATCATACCTTTGATCAAAATGTCGTTGAGTTTGACGATGATGCTACCTATGAGGAGTATCCAGTACGCATCATTGACCAAAGCACAAACTGAGTAAAGTATATCCCTCTTGTACGGGTGATACAGAATCACGACTGGGTAAAAGATGAGACTTGGGGAATGGAAGCCGATGTATATGCGCAATGGCCAGATTTGTTCTCAGAAAGTGTTTATTTACCAGTTGGGGTGTCTATTTCTAAGAGGATAAGACTGTAAGAACCTGGTTTATCATTCAGTTATGAATCCTTTATTTTTTCACACTAAATATATACTTTGGACATAATATGGATTCTTAATGAGTTCATAATGGTTACGAGGGTGTTTGGGGATTGTTAGGATCCCAATACCCATCTTTTTAGAGGAAACATGCCATGTCAACTATTTTGAGTAAATTGCGTGGGATTTCCGCGTGATAGGACAAAACGTGCAGATGATGTTTTTTGGACAAACCCACCATGCATAGTTGGCATACAGTGTTGCTACTTTACCATGAAAGTACCACTTCTCCCAGGTAACTGTGAATGTCTTACACACAGTTTAATCATACAATGGGAAGGATGTGATTTCAGGTTATACCATTTTGAAAGGTTTTCACATGTTTTAACAAAACATTCTGACAAACCTTGTGTGAGTTATTCTATTTTTTAATTCCTAGTTATTCCCTTAATGATCTAATTATGTCACCCATTTTTGTATAATCCATGATTATGCATAATTGGACTATTTCTCTATTAATTTTGATATTTTTAAAGGCCAAGGAAATGGATCAAGAGATCTCCTTCGTCTGGAATCTGATTGAGATTTTTTTCATCACATTCGATGCACAACAATGTACTCTGATCCTAAGAAAATCAACTGATGAAACTAGAGTATGAGGATTCTATAACCATAAGGTGGGTGGTCTATAACTCATCCCTAATTTTTGTTGATTTTGGAATGTTTCTGTGGGGTCCATCGATCCAATTGGGGATCATCACTTAAATTTAAATTCCATGGTTATACTTGTAAGAATTGTATGGTAATGATCTTTCGAAATATGAGATTAATTGTTAGTGGTTACACCCACAACTCAATCCACCACCTATTTAAGGTTATTTCACAATTGGTATTTTAATGTTTTGAAACATTTGATCCACCATTCGGATGAGCCATTGTATGAACTTCCTAATGGTGATCCTTCTTGTAATAAATTGTTTGAAGTTAAAGGAGGATTTCATAATGTCATTAACCATGTTTTCTCACCACTTGACCCGCATATGGTAAGTGCTTCAAATGACTAAAAAATATGAAATATGGAATGTAATGTACACTAAGTATATAACGTGGCCTTTTTAAAAGATATTTAATAATGGCTACGGGCTTATAGAACCCCTACCATGTTGACGGAAGGTAGAGGAGTCAACCTTAATAACTGAACATGCCTTAATGGATAAATAAGATTTATTAAATTTTTGCAATGCTACATGGCATATCCACAATAATGGAAGACAAGGATTGGACCAATAAATAAATGGATTCAACTCTACATGACCTATGAAATCTAATGGAAGGAAACACTTTAACCATTTGAGTTATTATATGATAACAATATCAAATAAGAATGGTCTAACTTGATCTCACCTTGGATTCTGAGAGGAGAATTCCTTGGGTCTTGGGAACCCCATTTTAATTCAAGGTAGAAGTTTTCTTAGGTTGATACCCACATAGATTTTAGTTCTTTTTTATTCCTTGGATGCCCGGTATACTACCATAGGGTCCCCTTTCATTATTCTAGGATACCTCAGATAAACTACATGGATCCAGTAATGACATGTAGGTGACTTGGATAAACTCCTTGGACCCTGTCATTGCTTAGCCCTATTTTACCTTGGATGCTCTTCTAGGACTCAATAGGATCCTTGTTGTTTACTGCCATGGATTATGCTCCTTGGATTACACTCTTACCCCTTAGCTAGACTCATATGCTACTAAGTTAGATTTCTGTGAGTTTACATTACTTTAGTTATTACCATGTAACTCCCTCAAAGGATATCATTTTCATGTTTCCTTGTTACATCGTGACACCATCACTACTTATACTATCACAAGGTGATGTCTGGGTTAGCTAGTCCTCACATGACTTATTAACATTAAGTGGAAATTACATAATTAATGCACTAGTTACATATTCAGACACCATCCAAGGGATAATGTGGGTACTTGTCTATTTAGTTATATTTTACTATTTTCGTTACTTTATATATGCATTTTTGTACACCACTATATTCCATTACACGGGATAGATCGTATAGACATCCTTGATGGTGGCCCCCTGAGATTTATCTCACACAATCTCCTGGAACCGTTTGGAACCCGGAGTAGATTACATGGTTGCAGGTATTGACAAAGGGAAGCATACAACTTTCAACACTTGATTGCAAGCTTATGGGATGGAGCTTGATAGTAGATGACAGACTAGGATTTTGGGATTCTTGGAGTATTATTTATTCTCTTTTACCTTGTGGAACATGTCATGCCTTCTATCTAGTATCCATGATTTCCAGTTTTCTTGTGATGTGACATTACATCATCATTGTTCTTCTTCATACTGTTATTGTAATTCCTGTTTATATATGGAATCAGTTTGCTTTCACTATTTATTTATATCATTTATATTTCTTCCCCTATTTTCTATTCATTTTTATTCCTTCTCCTATTGTACACTCTATTAATGAGGGAATAGTATTCCAATGTACACACACTAGAACCTCGCTTCTAGTTAGCAGCATCTAGCATTCGGGATGATGCGCTTGAGGAGATGTGGCCCACCGGGCATGGGGACCCATTTTGTGGCATCCCAGTCTGTGTCCTCACACTCCCCCCGATTCAAACAACCAACATGTTGGTCATCCCTATGTCCCCACCAACTCTAGTGGATGCGCTCCCCACTCCATCACCAACCAAAACAGAGGACCTCCTTGAATCATGTTTGACATATGTCTAGGTTCTCCTCACTCCTCAAATTATAAAAGTAGTGGATCTTCCCACTCCCACAGTAGTAAAAGCGATGGTCCTACCTTATTCGGGGATAATAAAAATGGAATTCCTCAATTTATACCCAAATATCAAATCATAGGTCCACCCACTATTATTAAATAGCCTTTGAAAGTTCCCCCTCATGTCTAAAAGGTTTTCTATCATGATGAACCATCCTGGGGTAGAAGGGTTCCATGTTTCCACCTAAGGAATAACACTGGGATTCCCTATGTTTTACTGAATCATTTTCACATATCTGATTCTAATAATGAGTGGGACCCACTAATGAAGTGTTCCCCCTACTCTTATGCATCAATGTATGGGGAAAGAGCCCAGTGTGGGATTCTCGTCATCATGGAAGCTGTGTTTTACAATATTACTAAATCCCATCTTAGGTACATGGAAGTGAAGGAATTTTTGGCTCCTTTATAGGGTATTTCCCTGAATTCCACACCATCATCACTAGTTTCATTCTATGCCTCAACATGAGATCACATAGATTTGTTTTGGGGATTGGTGGATGGCATGCATCCTCCATGTTCACCATTAATTTTCACTACCCTCGTGCTTGAGGCAGTGGTTCATACTCTATCCTATTACACCATGATGATACTATAGGTACCATCTCTAGGAGACTAGCCAGTGAGTGGTGGCCAGTCAGCTGGTGCAACGTTATCTCTGTAGGCCAGTCCACGTCTTCAATGGTCTATATCAATGTCATAGTCACCTCCTTATCCAAACCGGATTGAAGAATGGGTAAATAAAGTGTCAGATATTGATTTTGAATATAGAAACTTCTGGTACACTATTATAGTGGATCAGTTGTCTGAGATGTTTCTCAGATAAAAACTAATGACTTCAATATCCCATAGACTCTTACCCATGATGAAGTCATGTTTTTCCACCAGACCATGTGGGAAAACAATTTCCTCATATGAAAGCATCAATTGGATTATCTATGATCTAGAAGGATTATGAAAACATTGGATAGTAGTGTTGCATGGTTTATATAGTAGAACTTCTCATGGATCAACACCAAGCATCACCTAGTAGTCACTAGACCATTCAAAAAAGATGCATTCATATCTTCCCCAAGATCGATAGAAGTATCAATTAGGCAACCACATATGTGAATATTGATGGTTGGGGATAATAGGGATCTCTTAACTTAAGTCTTATCTTGTGGAGGCTGAACCTACCCGGTGACATCAAGGATATTCCTCCAGGAACTGTTTCACTAAACATGGTTTTCGCCTAGATACACACATAATGGGCATCATCATAGGGTCTGATAGAGAAAATATTCTTCTTGGGGTAGCGTAACATCTACTAGACCCTCCAGTTACTATCAATATCCATTAAAGGGATATGAATTTCCATGAACCACCCACTGAGTCACTTACCATTTGTAAAAAAAATAAAAAATTGTAACGACTAGATTGGGACCTCTAATCCTTCTCACCTGTCTCGTGCAGCACATGAGACATAGGTCAATACCAATATAGATACCTTAATCCAACATCTTTTGGAATATAAAATGATCATTGATGATATAATTGTCGACTGTGTTGTTGAGTGTCACACGTACTATTATGATCCTTGATACAATCATGTCTGTCCTCACCTAGGGAAGTAAGGGCAGCCATATGTCCTCTAGGTATAGTTGTCTCCCATCGATATAGACCATCTTGTGAATCCCAACATGATTTATATCAGAGCATAGGGAATGTGAAATTGGTATGTATCAATAAATATGACTTAGTTGTGTGAGGATAATGATCAAGATTTGGATCTTCTTTTTCCTCGAGTAGTTCACTGGTCGTTCCTTAGGTTGTTCCTCTAGTAGTTCCAACATCTATTCCATAAGCCACTGATCCTACCTACCTTGTTAACGAACCAATGAATGGATTGGTGGTTAGGGGTCCTCTTAAAGACATAAATACACACTAGTAAAATATAATGTCCACTTTCATCACCTATCATGAACCCATTAAGTCATGGAAGGTGGAAATACCACCGGAGAGAAAGTCGTGTCTGGCGAGGGTAGATGACATGCATGCACCCATGAATTTTATGAATAATAACTTCTTCCCCTTCAACAGGATTAGAGACCCATTTTAGCATCTGAACCACTTCATATCAGGGTGCAGAACCATGCTAGTTACTCAAACATAGTAGAAAGTAACCAAGATCAAATGTTTCATTTAGACATTGGATGGGCATGCATTTATCGGGTATAATTAGCTACCCATTGGTTCTATCACTAGTTGGGAAGATCATCACATGAAATTTCTTTATCAGTTTAGCTCTACCACCCATAAGACTAGTATTTAAAACCTCTTCAAATGAAATAAAGGGAAAAATGATCTAGTTGTATATTTTTTTCTAGGTGTAAAGGCCTCACATATTCAGTCAACATTCTACTAACTCAAGAGCAGTTGATAACGATGTTCAAGGAGAATTTCAAGAGTGAATATGTCCCATCCCACATCACTCATAATTTAGTAGGAGTATTTTCATATTTTTATAAGAAGTATCAGTACCTAGAGGACTCATTTTATCAAATTAATATGGAATGTATTTTTCCTCCCCCATTCTATGCAAGAAGAGACGCCAAGGTAGAGATTGTTCTCATAATAGAGATAGAGGACCCATTGCCTCTAGAATTGATACCAGCATAGCCAAACCCACTTCCTCTCTGTGGGAAATTGCCTCATGTCTATCCCTATACATAGCATCACGTGACACATAATCGAAAGGCACGAGAACATAATGAACCACCACCACCTATGTTGGAAAACCAGTTTACAACCCCTCACCAATCTCCAACCCCTCACAAGACTGGTCCCACGAAGGCCTTTTCATAGACAGTAGGAACCTGACCTAATCATTGAATGAGGCTCACATTCCCATTTATTTCGATATTTCCCTTGTTTTGGAGTCCTTGAATATTCTAGATTTCCTGAAACCCTAAGAAGATGACCTCATTGATTTTTCTGACTACGTCCCATATCACAATTTTCGTGGACATACCAACATGGACTGTTATGGGTTCATGGATTGTATCTAGGTCCCATTTTAAAACAATGTATTCAGGATGGTCCCTACCGCAGAATAGGTGGCATGAATTTCCATGATTCATGAAAGTGGTAGTATAGGTCAATAGAAGAAGGTATCTAGTCACATGTCTTATAAGTATGATGATTGATATGATTTTATAGATGTTTATCACGCCCATGGTGTATTCCACACCCATTTGAGTCATCCCAAGCCTCATAACATTATAATACCTCATCCAGATACCACATATATATCAAAATCTAATTTTTCAAACTCTCTGATGTGCAGAAAGTGACACCACAAGGGAAAGTTAAGTCCCCTGGTGAAAAATCCATCTCACGCACTGACGATTTCATGCCCCCATAGATTGGAATCACTCTCATTGTCCGACCAATATTGGAAAATTTCATGGATGATGAGAAATAATATTTCATCATGAATTCTATCAAGTTAGTGAATCCCTATATGATTCTCAATGATGATGAGTGTTGGGTGGGTCCTCCAAATGTTCTCAGTAGAAAACATCACAAACAAGGTCATGGATATGAGAATCATTGGAATGTTTAGGATAGTTCCTCAAATTAACCCATTCATGCTATTTAAACAAGATATTAGGCTCAATGTAGAGCCTAGTAGGCATATAAATCTTAGTCCGTCATGACTGATTCATAGTTGTCATCATTAATGTGACCTGACTAGGAAGAGTCACCACTAACACATCAAGGTAATATGTACTCCACTGTGGCTAGAACTCCAACATCCAAAAATCAGCCAATGGTAATCTTATGATGTTCAGCTAGTGAGTGACGAGACATCACCTACACCACAGTGAATCTAATGGATCAACCAGAAATAACCATTATACCTGTAGAAAAATAGTGACCTTTAACTAGTAAAATTAGACACATATTACAGAAATATGATATTATTAAGAACCTTGCTGATATTCATGAAAATATCTTGATTTTCAAGGCCATATGCATGTTCAGAAGAAATGTATGAATTAATACCATTGCATTTGAAAAGCCCCTTCTTATTTTAAATAGAGGTATCATCCATAGAAGCCATCCATACTGAAGATGTAAAAAGAGAAGAATACCAACCCATAATCTCATTCTCAAGAGAATGATGAAGGTTCTAGAGTTTGGTATAACATTCATCCATTTTATATCACATGATAGATCAGTGACATTGATGTATACCTTGGTCTCGTTAACATTTCTTTTGAGAAAAATCTAATCCCAACTAAGATTCTCCATTAGTTATAACTGAATAATAAATATCTAAGTCCCACTTGACCTAAAGATTCATGGTTATGACCTGATAGATCAAAGGCCATGTGAAAAAATCCACCTAAATATCCAATTATGTAGACAGATTGAAAGAACTGAATTTATGGTCATCTCCCAGGATACCTCATACAATGTTCTAATGGGTAGTCTCGGGATCCATCTGCATGCAGTAATTCCCTCCTCACATAACCAATTCCTTATGGACTCCTTCAATAGTCGATTGGACATTCTCCAAGCTAATTCATCTTTATTGGATTAATTCAATGTATACTTTTTTGTCACTGATTATTAAAAGATCAAATACAAGTATGTGGAATTCTTGAAGGAGCATCGTGATGTGATTTCATGTAGTTATGAAAATATTCAAAGATAAGACCCTCAAGTTTCTATCTATAATCTTGGTATCCCCGTGAGTCAAAAATAGTCTAAGCAACATCCTAGGAAGATGCACACATCTCATAGTGCCATGGTTGTGTCCAAATTTGATAAGATCATCATGGAAAACATCATCATGGACTTTTAGTAACCTTGGTGGTTTTCTAACATCATTACCATTTGGAAGAAGAAATAAACATCAGAGTTTAACTCAACTTCTAGGATCCAATTACTGCTGCCCGATGGATGATTTCCCCTTATAGAGATGAAGTTGATAATTGAAACCACTTATAGATTCTATGGTCTCTACTTTATTAATGGGAATTCTCCTTATAATAATATCTTGATTCCATGGAAGATGATGAATCTACCAAATTTAAAGCACTGTAAGGTACCATCTGTTATCATGTTGTGCCTTCCATTTTGAGGAATTCAGTAGATACATATGAGGGTTATATTCATAGTGTCTTCAAACCAATCCTTGGGATTCTAGTGTAATTATACATGGATAATTTAGTGGTCAAAACTGGCCAACATCAAGACCATCTCAGAGACCTTGATAAATTTTACTTCTTCCTTCACTCTTGGATGTAGAAAATGAGCCCCTCGAAATGTTCTTTCATGGTGACCAATGGAAATTTCTTTAGTCGCTTTTCCATATAAAATGGCATCAAGATATACCTAGATATGATCAAATCTATTGATCAAATGAACCCCTGAGAATCCTTTGGGAGCTCTATGGATTTCAAGGACACTTATCCTACAGATGCCAAAAAAATTTAAATCTTGCCGAAAAGTGTAAGGCCATTTCTAGGATCATGAAGAAAGGTCGCATCTGTTAGTGAGATGAAGAGTGATAGATGTATTTTGAAGAGATCCTGTGATATCTACTACATACTCTAGTTCTGATTCCACACGTCATTGGGAAGCTCTTAGTCCTTATTTTGACTACACTAGAATGACCCCTTGATGCCCTTCTCACCCTGAAGATAAATGAAGGGATAAAAAATAGTTTTTTCTATCTCAATTAGATTCATCAAACACAGAGACCATATAATCTCATTTTGAGAAGAGATTCGTCATGATGGGTTTTATAGTGTAGAAGCTATGACACTACCTATAACATAATGATATATAGTTGGTTTCCCATTTTAATCCTATAAAATACATTATAAACATCTCCATATTGATTATATGTCAAGAATTATGGGACTTCATTCTTCATAAGATTGTAATTAGAATCATTCCACAGAAGGGAATCAATGGTCAAGAATTGGAAGAATTTCTGGCTACTCCCTGACCCCCGTAGGGATATTTATAGACCCTGATTTTATGGATGAGACTATCATCTCGGTGGATCATACTATTCCATGTTGTAAGATTCACATCGATGGTGCCTTCCAATGTCCCACTAGTATAAGGCTCTATGATCCCAATCTCAACAAAGAAATCATGGATATTATCTTCATCGGTCCTACACAATCTATCTTTCTTTATTAAATATTTATTTCATAGTGATGCACTAATAATGAGGTGGACTATGAGGATCTCATCACTATCTTGGATTTGGATCATAGGAATGATGTTCTCAACCAATATGTTAATAGGTAATCCTTGATAGTCATTATGAAAATTAACAGTTACTATATCTTTAAGAAGCTCGAGATCGTGCCTTTTCTCAATTAGGATTTCCATTTAATGTCCCAGTTACCTTTTCATCCAGAGGTGACTCGTGTTACCCTGTCATAGAATTTCCATGATGATTCCATTGATTATCTAGATAATTCTCTTGCAGTTCTTGAATATAAGGATATATTCATTCATGTGGAAAATCAAAGACTAATCACCATTCTTAGTTCATATGATGAAGAAAACCAGAAGGTAAACTAACTTACCATTTATTCGTCCACATCGGGTCCTCAGAATCCCATTGCAACTGAATAATCCTCCATTTGGAATCCTCATTTCATTTAATATATCTATCACAAAAATATCACGTCATATAGATCCAAATAAGAGTTAATCTATCACCATGAAGATCAATTCACCGTTCAGTGTGGTTCCAGCCTAAAAAGACCCTTTACGAATGTGGTTTTGATGGAATGATCTCCTACTTCATTCAAGGAATCGAGATTCCCAAGGATATGAAGTAATTCCATACTAGGTCATACAACACTCATCTGGTAGGTATGAATCTATCTCAAAAGATTCCAAGGATAGGTTACTTCCTACCCAAAATGGTCTTGAACTGAATCGAGTTCACCGAGCAGTTCCATGTATGTCAGATCTAGGCCAAATTTGTGTATCAAATACCATAACTGCTCCACACTACAAATTACACTTAGCCTTTTATGGTCTGGGTACTCAATTTCATGGGACCATATCCACTAACAACAACTCACTAGTTTACGTTAATTATGAATGTAATAGAGTTTTTTCGAAGTGGGAGAAGCTATTCCTCCTGACGATGTCAAGACCTATTCTATTGATTAATTAATGTGATCCAATGTCAGCAAAATATTTAGAGACCGACACACTATTCTCACTAATAAGGGTACCAACATTCATGAAGCTATGTTGAAGATGTAGTATGCCAAATACAATATATATTCTAACCACAATTCTAGCTATTAGGAACAAGAAATCATATAGATTAAAGCATTCAACAAGACCCTCTCAAACATTTTAATGAAGATGGTGGACCAGAATAAGAGAAGTTGGTTGGACATGCTCTCTAATTTTCTATGGTATTATCAAATGATGAATCATAATTCCACCTAGGTGACTCCATATTCACTGGTGTATTGAAAAGATGTATCCCTACCCATTAAGATTCAGTTTCCATCACTCTGTAATGTTTTCTATGACCAAAATATGTCAATCATAGTAGCGGAAGTTCATCCGGACAATTTTAATCTCTGAATTAGAACATGAATCATCCAATTCATAATCTAGAATTAAAACATCCCAATATAGATAAATCATTCAAAAAGAGAATTTTTATCCACTCATTCGTTCATAGTGACACAATTTTGGATCTTTAAGAACTGATGATGCCAAGAAGGAAAAAAATGAATATGGTGCCCAAATAGGAAGGACCTTATGCCATAATTAGGGATATACCAATGATGGATACTCTTTTATCACCATGGATGGGGAGGAAAATACTCCTACCACCATTTCCAATATTCTAAAACCACACATTACATTAATGATCTCTCTCGTCATGCATGATGATAAAATTTATAATGATACCAACAATCTAAGCTCTATGTCCTTAAACTAAGATTTCACTCATCTAAGAAACATGATGTTAAAATATGATGACCTATCCAAAATGGAATTAAACGTCTATTTAGTTCTCATTGAATGAAAAATAACTATGCAACAAATCAGAATCCTGGTTACACAATGATAAATTTCACAATTACCCCTTTGTCCAAGCATTATGACCTTAAACTAAGATCTCTATCATCCTACATGACAATGAACTGCTGCATGGTCAATGGAGGATGACCATAAACTATGTGTTATAACTTATTATTGGGCATTAAACTTCTAATTCCTATCTCTAAGATGTTAATTTTCACAGAATTGATGGTCCTTTTTATGACCTTAAAAGGAGAGTCCCCTATTCATGAACGAAATTAAATGGCTCAATCCAACATGAATTTAAACTATTCCCCACATCATTACCACTTGACATTAAAATGAATGGAACTCCAAAACTATATATGGATTGATTCCCCTCCATCATGGGATACATATTGATGTCCATTCCCATTTTCTTTGGGCCCATTCACAAACTCTCCAAAACCTATTCCTCAAACCATATGATTTCAGATTATATGTGTTTTCTTCAAAGGAATGTTTCGTGCAGTATTTTTCCTTCCACATCATCATTCATGTTGGGGTTCTTCATGGCGCCACCCATAAAATTTCCATTTTAGAGGCCTCAACCTTGTTTATGAACTCTAGGAATGTATAACTAAGATACCCAAAGTCCTTGTTTCATGACAAAAAACTACATTACAATTTACTTCTTAAATGTATGAAATTAAACTATGTATTTTCTATCCTGGCTGCATGATGATAATGTAAATGGTTCTATGATATCTTCACCTGAGATGACATTACACCTTCGCATTTTCCATCTTACATTCCATATTCCAGAAATATGTATTGCCTGATTCTGGTCCTTATGGGATATGTAGAGATGCATGGACATCTTTTCCTTTTTCCTAGAAACAGTGTCAAGAAATCCACACTTTGGCCCTTTGGTCTAAGTATCATTTAGGAATGTTTGGTCTATATTGCAGGACTATTTATCCCTCATTCACACCATGATTAATCATTCCTCCACTCTATGTATCTCTACATTTGTCAGTCCAACTTCATTGACCATAAACTAATATTTTTAATGTCTTAGTCATGTGACAATAAACTACATAACAACTATGATATTATCGTTCAAGAGAATATCATCCCCTCTTTTGGAACAATCCATCTTCCATTCCATCTACCAGAAAAATTTATGGCTTCATTCACATCCGTAAAAGGATATGTAGTGACACATATAAAATTTTTCCCCTAGCCAAGCCATAGAATCATGATCGTTTTTACCCCTATTGGCCTTAGTATCCTCCTAGGAAATGTGTGGTGTGGTTTTGATCTATTTGGTTCCCATTCACATCATGTTATAGTCGAAGCACCACAAATTTTCTTTATAAATAACTCCTTCCATATTCATTATTACTACATGATGTTAAACTGAAATGATCTCTAGAACTATGTATGTCTTGATTCCAATCCTTATTGGATACATATCCACGTACGAATATTTTATCCCTATGTGTAGTCATAGAAATACAAATTTATTATTCATATGATGAAAAATTTCATAACATCATCAACTGTTCCACATGATGTAACGATACATGGATAAGTCCCCTAAACATGGCATTAAACTAGAAATATATGGTGAAAACCCTATGACAATAAACTAAGATCTTTTAGTCCGAGAAACACAACCTTAAACTATTCGCAATATCCCACTTAGGCACTCTATCCTTAAAATAATATCTAATCAAACCTGTGCAGGTTTCCCACCGATATGCTTCTTTGTGTGTTGGTATGATACTTGGAGTGTTGGATTCTACAAGTAAAATTTCCCACTGCACTTCCACACTTAATGTGTCCCTTTATTGGGTTCCCCATCCTCTTCCACATCTGATGGGACCCTAGAATGGCCGGGTTAGGCCACATTGACATTCATCACTTTTTTGGTCTACATCAGAGACTGATTTGGATGAAATTTTGAGATAAGACTCATGTCTCAAACATGGTTAACGACAACCCTCATTTTCCTATCTCCATCCCTGGTAACAGGATATGGATTTTATGTTTCCAATGAGGTCCCAAATTATCCTCCATCATCACACCAGCCTCATTTTGTTCCATATATTGTTTGTAGTAATTCAAATTTTCAACTTCCTTATATTCTAGTGGTTCCCCATCACCCATGGTGTTGTCCCTCGGTACATCTATACACATAGAGAAAAAATGTCAATATGGTTGCGACATTCGCACCTAAAATTAACTTTCTATCATTGTGTTCTACCATTTTATGTGGAAATCCTAAATTCACTCATTTTTTCCCACACCGAGCATGCCTCATGCGGGATTAGGTGTCTTGGTAGGATTTTTACCCAATATAGTAGTGGGACGACCCATATGTATAAACAATATGACTATTTACAAAGAGAGTCTCACTATTATAAAAATACCGTATACCAACTATTTGAAACTGTTGGAATAGGCCTCCAAACCATTGGTATATTCTATACCAACGGTTTGGAGAACCATTGGGTGGTATGTCGTGGGGATGGGTTTATTCTAAAGGTTTTGAAAAAACTATTTGTATAGAACTATAACTACAGTTTTCAAAACTATTGGTATATGTAATACGAAAAATCTATACCAACAGTTCCATAAAACCAACGGTATATATGTTTCATAAAAGAAGTATTCTGTTGGTTTTGATCCTAGTACCTCCTGTTTATTATTGAATGACCTAAACACTAACATAACTTCACTTTTGTGAAAATAATTTCATAAATATATATATTTATTATCATAAATATTTTAAATTTTTATTTATTTAATGTTATCTATAAGAAGATTCCATAAAAAATACATGTAACTAAACAAACTGTTTTGAGAACCATTGTTATAGATTCATTGATTTTGGGACATATACCAACGGTTTTGGACAAACTGTTAGTATAGAGGGGACCGATTCCAACAGTTTGTCCAAAACCATTGGTATAGGGTCTCTATTATGGACCTATACCAACGTTTTGTCCAAAACTGTTGGCATTTCTCCATAATAGAGACCGTATACCAATGGTTTTCGACAATGTGTTGAGATAGGTCCCCCATATACCAACGGTTTTTGGAAAACAGTAGGTATATGTCCAAATTAGTGACCTATACCAATGGTTTTGGCCAAGCCATTGGTATAGGTCCATATATGTAAACTATACCAATGGTTTGCCCAAAACTGTTGCTATAGATCTTATTTCTTATAGTGTCTCCATGGTTATCCTAGTAATATGTGGTGTGGTATGGGATTTTTGGGCCTCATTATCTTCGGGATAAGTTTAACATACCACACACTTCCTCTCTAGGATAACTATATTCTAATATTATCCTACTCAAATGATAATAATCTAAATTTCATTTTAGACCTTAACACATGATGTTAAACTATATGGATACATCCCACATACATGAGGTCAAACTAGGAACCATTTTCCATGTAATATGACCCTGAACTACATTCTATCCTAGGTTCAATTGGTTCATACCGTAGACATTCTCTAATGTTCTAGGGTTTGAGACCATAAGTAATGAGTTCTATGCATTTATCATTCTGAACAATGTCCATACTTTGAGTCTTTTCGTTTCTTTATTTCCACTATATATCATAACCAGAAGGACCCCCTAACGGAGATGGTCTGATACTGCCATTTCTCACCTCCCATTCAAGGACAATTCCCTTATGTATTTTTGGAAACAAATATTGAATCCTATGTTTTTGAATTTTTTCCACAGTCTATCCTAGTTATATACACCTCACCCTTTTATGGTGATCTGTTTGGATCTTACATTGAGAATAGGGTCATTAGTGATTCTAATTATCTGTCACCATTTTTATAATCTAGACCATAGATGTTTTTATTTACATCCTTTCCAATTCCCTATGTTCTAGTGGAACACTAACAACCTTTTTTTCTCCTCATTACATCTAGGAACATTGAGTGAGAAGATCCCATATTTTTTAAATTGTACATGGGTTGGGGGAAGCCTAGAATCACTCATTATTTACCACCTTGAGCACGGATCACATGGTCATAGTAGTTCTAGTAGGGTTTTTACCAACATGGAATGTTGTTGATTGCTATGGTCCAAATTCTATGACATCAAACTTGGATCCCTATAGTCCAAACTTTCTGAACATAATCTATGAATTAATTGACGGTTTTCTTGATAGTATATATTGTGCTATGGAATTATTTGTTCCTTACTGTCATTGTGTTTCCAGTGGTCATTCCAGCCACATTCCTCTTGGAACACATCCTCCAGAATCATTATTACACAACATTAAAATGCATGGGTCAGTCCTATCATGTGACCTTCAACTTCACAATCATCCTCCTCACCACACAAAAAATGGCATAGCACTGTGGATTTCTCAGTTGATAGGGCATCACCCTTGTAACTGGTCATCCACCATGCCATCTGTAATGACCTACACACATATGGATTCCTATGGAAACACTCGTACATTCAATCCTGGTTTAACCTCCCATAAAATTTGACAAATGGGAATGAAGATATTTAATGCCTCATCTATTAGTGTTCGAGTTTGACATGAATTGTTAAATAACACATGGAACTAGTCATCCACCTATCAAGAACTACGCGTGTCTTGATTTATAAACTTATGGGATACAAAGTGATGCCTTCATCATCGATCTTGAGTCCAGTCACAACTTTAGGGCCCCTTTTCATGTAGAATTATCTTATCCCTCACCACAAGATGTTAAAAAAATTGGATTCTAGAACTACATGTGTCTTTAATCCCATCCTTATGGGATATGTAATGATGGACAATAAATTTTTCTTTGGGACAAACCCAAAACTCTCAAGTAAAGGCTCCATGACTTTAAACTATATTCAATATTCATCCAGAATTCATATGTGGTGTGTGTAGACCGCTAGAAACTCAGTCATGTTGTGTATTTTATGCCACCACATTACACATATCCCTATTAGAGAACCCCCCTCCTATGGACAAATTTTATTACCTTAAATTAAAAGCTGATGGAATTTATTCTCTTCCAGGTTTTGTTGTGTGGATTTGGACCTCCTTAGCCTTGTTGATTTTATAACAGAACAAAACCTCATTGACCCATTTGGAAGTCCACTGTTCATTGTTCAAACTATATGAAATTAAAATAAGAACTCATCATTATCAATCCGTGATGTTAAACTAAAACAATACACTATGTTATTTTAGGATTCCACATGATAATTAAGGGATGTTTCAGCATCTTCACAAGAGAGGAATCCCCCATCCATTGTAAGTCTCCAAATACACTTTGTTGAAGAAATATGTGTGTATTCGTTAACATATATATTGGATACATTGAAAAACCTATACATTTATTCTTATGCCCTTCCATATGTTAATTATTCTTTTGGGACCCCTCAGTCTTATTTATGGTCCAAAATACTTGACTCCAAACTAAAATATTCCATATGATTTCACCCCTTTACATATCACATGTGCATTCATCCCATCTGTCCCTTGATACATGTGGGGATTTTGGAATCTATGGACTTATTCACATTATATTTATTTTTTTAATTCCATAGAAAAATTATATGAAAAGACATTTCCATTGTCCCAGGGTCAAGGAAATATTACCTTAAACTATGTGCAACGTCCTAGTCGCTTGATGTTTAACGAGGGGACACATCATGATCACCCGACGTTAAAATTTTCAATGCATCATCCTTATTCAAATGGTGTAAAACTACAAGGCATCGTTTTCCCTCACAAGATAGGTCCTTTCTAGAAGATTGGTTTTATCTTTGTTCATTTCAATGTTCCTACAAAAATGTGATTAAGACATGTTGAGGGTAATTTCAAGAGTGTCAGAGTCCTTTCAAACATTACATCACTCCACCCACGCTTTTGGTTCCCCTTATCTAGATCCTCATCCTATTTCTTATCTGAAGGGACCCACTAAAATATTGTATTTTCCACATCAACTCACTTAACATCCTATCCAAATGCCTCAAAAGATATTGGATGATATTTCAAGAGAGGTCCAGTTTTTCGAACATTGTTTGTGGGTGACCATTTTTTTTCATATACCTAGATAAGTCATACAGATGCTGTGTTTAGAATACGTTCAAGAGTTTTCAATTATCGTGATGCCTTACATTATATGTTTCTAATTTTGGATATCATGATTCAATCTTCCAATTTCCCCTTTATTAACATTTATATTAATTCCCCAGGAATTATCCCACTTATGCACTATAGCGTGTTGGGAAATGAAAGTTGGTTGTTGTAGGGCCTTGTTCTGTAGTTGAAAGCTCTATCATTCCATTCACTCTGAGTGTTCATTCAACAATTATAGACCCAAATTTTTCAATGATTATCTGATACTCTAATACAAAATGAATGATTATGTGTTCATCCATTATTTGTCACACTGGAAATGACCCTCGTGAGCTTAGTGATTGATCATCAGTTACATTAGAGATATGATCGAGGTGAAATAATTAGAAGAATAAAGTGTGTGTCCATGCATGAATTTTTAACCGAACAAGTAAATTAAAATGTATTTGTAATAATTTTGGCAACATAATCCCCTTATGGATCTACCCTAATGATTGAATGCATCAACACATCCACTTTTTGGCATGTGGCGTCAAGTGTCTCCCACCAATTTCGAAGCTCCCTCACCTCATCAACAACCTAAGTACATAGATCATCTACACTGATCTACATCTAGTCTCACTCAACTCAAATGTCACCCACATTATGTTTTTCCTATTTTATCTACTCTTGGGCCTCTGCTAGCTAAACCTAAAATTGAGAGATGAATTCCTATTGATTGATGATAAAGGAAGAATGATCCTTAGCCCGTAAATCTAGTAAATGGATCTCTTATTATTCCACTTAGAGATTATTGATCTATCATATTTCATCAGACACTAGGCAGAATCTACATGCTAAATACTTTCCCCCATCTTCTCATAAAGTTAGTCATCGATCAGCACATGATAAATGCATGAATCCACACCATCGACACAGAGATAGAATAGACATGTGTGAAGTGACCTCATTGGCCTTGTTCATTGTTCCTTTTGGGAATTAAGGAAATGATTAACTCACATAAATTCCCAATGTCGAGTCATTTAGATCTCCTATGATGCATCTATATCATTATTGTCGAGCTACTCAGGGCCTATAAGATCATATTATATAAATATAGAAAAATGAACAATGACAAGATCTTCCACTGTAATCCTCTAGGATGGACTGGGCTCTATGTCATGCGGGTGACCCTCGTCACTCATTTCCCCCCTCAGCAACCTTGCATGATCCAACATCAAGCTATATAATGGAAGTTCCCTTACCCGAATCCATCACCTACATCTCACAGTGTTTCAAGGATTGATCAAATTGAGTGACTAGATCCTCATGGACATGTACTATCATTAAAAGAGCTTCTACAGATGTCCCAAACTGTTATGTTTTTTCTTATATTCTTACAATCACTAATTAAAATATACACCTTCATTAACAAGATCCTTAGGATATGGTCGCCTTAATCACTCACCATGAGGCTCTTGAAACCCAATAGGTGGAGATCGTTCATGATGTAAACCCATATCTAGAATGGGTGGATGACATTCCAGAAGATCTAGGTTTTTGGAATCCTGCCTTTCCCCCTTTCAATGGGACTGGAGAACCATTACAGCCCCTTGACAACTTCATTTTGAGGTGTAGTCCCATGCTAGGATCTATAGCACATCAGGAAGCTTCCAAACTCTAGTAATTCATACAAACAATGGAAGTTCTCATGTTTTTCTAGTATAGACAGTTACCCATTGGGTCTATTGCTGGTTGAGAGGATATTCGCAAGCAATTTTGCTACCAGTTCAGTTCCCGCACATAGAAGATGAGTATCGCGGGCCTCATCAAGTGCATGAAAAGGCCAGATGAACGGGTAAAAAAACTTTTTTTCTAGGTGGTAGGGCCTCATTCTCTCTCTTGAAATCCCACAGACACAGGAACAACTACTAACGATGTGTGCCGAGAGTGTTAAGGCAGAGAAGGTGCCTTATCTCATCACACATAATTACCCGGTTTGGTTCTGAGACTTCTCTAACAAAGCGTAGCGTCTGGAAGAATCCATGTAGAATGAAAAGATGGCATGTATGTTGCCTCCCGCACCCCCTATTGGAAGAGTCACTGTTGTGGCATAGATAGAAGAACCTACATATCTGGAATTTTTTCCATCCAAACAACCCCCACAACCTCATCGATGACCACCACCTCAAGATACGACTCTGGTTCAACATCCAACCCTAAATTTCCTACCACATAACTGATATCCACGTCCGAATAATGAACCACCTCTTCCTTGGTAGTAAATGCAGGACCCTCCCCCACATCAGGCTCCTCCTCCTCGACAGGTTCAAGCTACCAGATCCCCATTTTTGGATAGATGAAACTGCACCTACTCATTCAATGGGGATCGGGTTTCTGTATACTTCCAATGTGACATAGAGCCAAGAATCCTGCCTTTTCTAGAATGTAGGATCCCAAAGAGGCTAATCTCATAGTACACCCCAACTATTTCCCTCGTCATGGGTTCCTTGGACACACCCATGAGTAGTGTTATGTGTTCAAGGACTGGCTTTTGGGCCAAGTCGATTATAACATAGTTAGACTGGGTCGAGCCCTGAAATAAGTGTTGTGTGGGTCTCTAAGGCACAATAATGACAGTGAGGGTGAGTGAAAACAAGTTTATACTAGTGGGTCATCAATGTATGAAAACCAAAAGCCTCACGGAGTAGTCACTCACACCCACAGTATTATCCGTGCTTTTGGGAATCAGCCTAATCCCGTTGAGGCCGCAATGTCACCTCAAGATACTACTTCAGTGTTAATATCTCAGGTTTCATAATCCAAGGAAGTTAAGCGTCGACGACGTAAGGGAATGAAAAGTTCCCCACTGATGACACCATCTTGCGGTTCTCCAAATGAATTCATGCTCCCATAAATCATAATCTCTCTATGAATATTCCCGGTGGTGGAGGATTCTTCATGTGACGACCAAGAGGTTGCTTTGTTAAACACCATCGATCTAGAGAATCCTTACATGGTTCCTGGCGAAGAATAATGATTAGAATATCCTCATAATACCCTCACTTGATTGCAAAGTCAATATAATCATGGATATGTGAATCGTCAGAATGCATTGGAGGTGCTTCCATCCAAGCATTGCATGCCACTAAGACCAAACAGAAGGCCCAAAGAAGAGCTCAGCATGCTCAATACTCCCATACCATATCATCAGATTCACCTCCATCGTTTTATGCATTTATTTATCAGTATGAGCTATTGTGACTAGTTTATTATCTTTTATGTTCATTTGAGGCCATACCTTAGTCATCTTGACCTTTTCCAATAGATATTTCATGTTTTTCAACAAGTGTGCAGTGGGATACTCCTAGCACCATCATGGACCCACGGGTACAACCTGCAGTAGTGGCCATCATACCTTCTACCATGGAACAACCTCCTGGCAGCCAAAACATGCGTATAGCATGAAAGTATGATTTTTTAGACACCTTTACATCATTCTTACAAGGACCTCAATCCTTATGGCCCTTATCCTGTCAGAAGAAATGTGTGATTCCCTTGCGATGTTTTTGAGAAGCCCCCTCTAGTATGGAAAAGATGGGGAAATTGGAGAAGTATTTAATGTTGAGGTGTCCGAACACGTAGAACACATGGCCATTATCTCATTTTTTGGAGATTATGAAGGTTTTACCAAACATGGGAACATCATTCTATTGTATACTACCATGAAATTTAATGGCATTGAAGTCCATCGTTGTCTCACAGACAATGGTTTTGGGATTAATCTTATCTTTACTGGAATGCCCCATAATCTAGGATTATCCAAAGAAGACTTGAGTCCTTCAAGCATGAAGATCCAAGTGTATGACCTGATAGAGGAGACACTGCTAGACCAGACCCAACAAAAGAATCAGTTTGGTGGATTAATATCTATTGTTGTGTTTATGGTGGTCTCACAGAACACATCCCACAACACACTAATGGACATACAAAATATCCACCTGCCTACAACAGTTCTTCTTATATCATCAGGGCCTAAGGTACACCCTCAATGGTCGATTGGGTGTACTCCAAGGTGATAATTATTCTTTTTCATCCCATGAAGCCCACTATTTGTATGCTGATTACAAAAAAATCATGTAAAAGAATGTTCAAAATAAAAGATTTGTGCATTCCACTGATGCCACAGACCCATGGATGGATTTGGATGATGCATTAATTCTCCCTATTAACCATATGGAAGCCACAACCCCAGACATGGGACAATGTTTTTTGTCTCTGGACATCAAAATAAGTGTTCTAACAAGACTAAGGAGTGATGGAATATCAACTTGTATTCATACATAAATCAAGCTCGAGTGATCCATGATCCCCTACCCTGGTGAGGTATCGGGATGTCCAACCCATGAAAAAAGATACATCATTTTTGTTTATTTCACCAAGAAGGGTAGAAGTAGATTTGACTGACACACCATTACTGATTTGATATTATCAAGCATGGCCCCATGGGTCGAAGGCCTGATGGAATCAGATCAAAATCTTTCATCACCACGGTGTTAGCTGCACAAGATTCTCCTGATGAAGTTTCCATGGCCACTCAGGCATGCACCAGTGTTCTGACAGGGCCGGTTAACTAAGAATAATTACCCCATACCAATGATCTTCACACTGTGGATGATGAGGATGATTTGGATGATTCCCCACCTACATTTTAGGATGGAGTCTTCAACACCATCAATGAGTTGGTATATGTGAATCTCTTTACCAAGACAGATCTGAAGCCAATGTTGATCAGTGCAGTTATGTATACAGATAAAAAACCAAAATATGTAGATTCCTTGATGAATCATATCGATGTATTTTCATGGAGTTAAGATGAGATTATAGGGCTAGATCCTCATGTCACCATCCACCGTATCGGCCTCCCAATAAATCATCACTGGTTCAAAGAGCCTCCCAAAAAGAAGCACCTTTACCATGGTGCCATGGTCGAGGTCAAAATTGATAAGCTCATTAAAACCAACATTTTCAAGGAAGTCTAGTACCCCAAATGGTTATCTAACATTGTTCATGTCTAGAAAAAGAAGAGAAATATCAGGGTTTGCATCAAATTTTAGGATCTCAACCACCACTGTCTGAAGAATGAATTCCTCGTTCATATAATAGAGCTTCTAATTTCTTTTACTACTTGATTCAATGATATTAAATTCATGGATTGGTATTCCTGAAACAATTATATCCAGATGGACCCTAAATATTAACAGTCCACTACCTTCAGAGAACCATAAAGAACCTTTTGTTATCGAGTAATGCCTTTCAATCTAAAAAATAATGGTGCCACCAATCAACCTGTTATGAACTACATATTGACCAAAATACTTGGGACATGGGTAGAATTATATGTGGATGATTTTGTGGTCAAATACCACCAATGTTGAAACCATCTCGATGATCTTGAGAATGTTTTTGACTTCCTATACTCTAACTATATAAAGATGAACTCCTTGAAGTGGACCTTCAAAGTTACCTCTAGAATGTTTATCGGCTTCATTTTCAGATATATAGGCATCAAGGTTGACCAAGAGAAGATCAAATCCATCATTCAGGTGTCCCCTCTGAACAAACCTTGAGAGATCTGACGATTTCAAAGACACTTAGCCTCCATACACTGATTCATCATGATTTTTTTCAGGAAGTGTAAGACCTTTTCCTGGATCATGAAGAAAGGAACTTCTTATAATTGGGATGAGTAATGCTAGATAGACATCAAGGAAATCAAGAAGTACATGATCAAGATTCTTGTTCTGATGCCACCCATCCCTGAGAATCCATTGATCCTTTATGTGGATGATCTGGAATGTTCCCCCATCACCTTTCTCACCCAGAAGAACTACAAAGTGGAAAAGAATAGTATGTACTATCTCAGTCAGATGTTGTTTGATATAGAGACCAGATATACCTCTATCAAGAATAGATAACTTGTGTTGGTATTCACTGTACCGAAGCTGCGACATTACTTGCAGCACCGGGAGATACAGCTGGTGTCCCATGTGGATACGTTGAGGTATATCCTAAATCACCCCATGATGACAGGCCGCTGAGCACAGTGGATAGTCATACTTCAACATTTGGACATCAGGTTTGTCCTGTAGAAGGATATCAAGGATCAGGCACTAGGATAAATTCATTCCACACACAAAAAACATGTAGATCATTCCTTGGATTTTGACTTCCCTGATGAATCCATCCTTTCAGTATATCAAGCAACACCATTTTGTAAGATTCATTTTGATGGAAACTCATAGAGCCAAATTGGTTGAAGGATCAATGACCCCATGTTCAATAGGGTAGGCCTGATTTTCACCTATACTACATCCTCATAGGCCATCTTTACCTATTCATTCTTATTGTTGGATGGATTTACTAATAACGAGGTAATGTATCAGTCCCTCTTCACCAGCCTCATGATGGATCCAATTATTTATATTCCCCAACTACACGTGAAGGAGGAATAAGAGTTAGTAATCATGAATACCAAAAATGAAAAAATTGTCATGACACTAAAACTCATACCCCTATTAGTATTCACCTGTCAGTTTATGGACCATTTCTATAATCCGCAAAAAGTTACTCATGTTCCCTAGTCACGAAACAGACAAGATGATGTCTTGGACAGCTTCCCTGCATCCCTTATAGAACTTGATCAAGAAGATCTTATTATTGATGTGTCGCATCAAAGTTTCATCATTGCTATCACTCAAGACGATGAAGATAACCAACAAGTAAGTCATCACACAACCGGTGCTTCCACGTTTGGACCTTCCCTTCTTACTGACTAGCAGAAGAATCCCTTGAATAGAAAACTCTCTTTGACGAGTATCACCAATGTGGAATTATACTAGTAGATAAAGCTGAATGTGAGTGCATTCGTTGGAATGCGGTGCAATTCACCGTACATATTGGAACTATCCTTAAGGAGATCCTCTATAATCATGGGTTTGATGGGGATCTTCTTTGATGTATTCATGGAAATCTGATCTGCTAGGTTATTTAGGATGTTCATGTCATTTCTTAAAATGATCATCAGGCTGGCCCGGAGCACTATCATCAGATCCCAAGACTATGATACTTCTAACCCACCATGATTCATGACTGTATTGGGTTCTATATGAAGTGTCATGTGTTTCAGATACCGGCCAATTTTAGGTATCTCCTGACAGAGGCTCTTCATAATACCAAATATTCATTCCCATTGTAGTGTGAGGACTAGATGTTGTGGGACCATATCCCCTGGTGACAACATGCTAATTTAGGTTTATCCTGACTACTACATATTAAATTTCTAGGTGTTTTGAGGGAATTATGCTCATGGAGGTCTGGCCTATTCCATCATTGACTATGTAATCTCTAATATCATCCTTTGTTTGGGAGTCCCTCATACCGTCCTCACTGATAATGGCACCAACTTCCGGGCAACTGAACTGAATAAATTGTATGCTATGCACAATATCCATTCTAACCACACCACTTACTATCATGCACATGAAAATAGTCAGATTGAGGAATTGAACAAAACCCTCTCGAATATTTTGCAGATTATGGTTGGTTAGTATAATAAATGATGCCCAAAAAATCTCCCCAAGGCACTCTGGGATTATCGAATGGTGACTCATAATTACAATCAGGTGACCCCATATTCCCTGGTATATTGGAACACATGCAGTCTTTCCCAATGAGATTTAGTTTCCATCTCCTCACATGACCGTCTATGATCGACATACACTAGATAGAGTAGCAGAAATCTATTTTGTCAAACTGGAGGCCCTCAATGATAACTAAATTTGTGCCTTCCGTAATCTGAAGAGGCATTTGAATATGATAGTTAGAGATTTCAAAAATAATTTTTTTCCTTAATAATTAAATCATGGTGACACTGTATTGGATCTCAAAACACTAATGATTCCTGAAAAGAAGCCTCTAATGTTAGAGCCCAAATGTTAGGGGCCTAATATCATCAAGAAGGTTTAACCTAATGGTGCATACTCTCTGGTCACCCTGGATGGTGGGCACATTACCCCTCCCACCAATGCTAAATTACCCAAGATGTAATTCACATAAAATTACACAGACCGTCTTCACCACACGATGTTAAACTGTGGAAACCGTCCTGACTGAAGGATGTAAAATGATTAGGCACTTGTCCATCATGATGTTAAACCATAGGTAGTAGGAATGATGCATGGTAAAAGCATTATGACTATAATCTTAGTTCTACCCTATCATTACGGAACATAATAACTTTCTATGGATATCTTCTTATCCTCATGGGATACATAGGAATTCCCAGACACCCTGGTCGTGGGTCCAGCCCCAAATTTCTCCATTTTTTGCTTATCCACCTATGGACCTTGTCATGAAAAAATGGTGTGGTATGGAATATATTTTTCTCACTCAAGTTGGGTTTGCATCAACCGCACTGTGTGCCTCTCTCAAGAAAACGTTCTTCTAATTTTTATCTTCGTCTAAACCATATGAAGTTAAATTTCTTAGAACCTCTAGAACTACTTATTAATTGATTCCAATCCTTACATGATATCTTGGAATGCATGAACATGTCATCTGCTGGTCCAACCCTAGGTCCCTAAACCATTTCGGCCCCATGGGCCCTTCCGGACGGTCCGAGTTCTATGGCCTTAAAACTAAGATCTATTTCATCATGCAATACATTAAAAAGCTAAAAGGTATGATCTATACATCCCTAAAATAATATCCCTCTCATCCAGACTATATTACACTAAACTATTCTTCACAATAATGCATGACTCTAAACTGTTGCATCCTATCCACATGATGTTAAAATGCATGGGTCGGTCATGTGATATGACCTTAAACATTGACACTACCGTCCTGGATGCATAAAGAGAAAATGTCACTTTATTGTGGTGTCCTCGACTGAGAGAGAAGATTTCTTGGCATTGGTCATTTACCATGCTATTTTTTTCAAGTATAACATAATGTTTGATTTCTACAACAACACTAGGAATACTCATCTAGGTTTGTTGCTTCATAGAAAAAAGAGTGAACTTAGGAACAAACAGGATACATCTAATATAAATTATTCCAATTCAAGGGCTAGACCTGCACTTTGTTTTAAGAACTAAGTGTGTCTTGATTCCCATCCTTATGGGATTCGTTGGAACAGCCAAATATTTCATCTTTGGGTCCATCCACAAGTTCAAAAAATTAATCATTTCTTATGTTATCCCTCATATCATGGATGCATTTGGGATTCTTGGGTGTGGTATGATACCACCTTAGTCCTCATTCATGTCGGGTTTTTAAAAAACTCCCCTTGTTTTTATTTTAGGATCCATCACTTTCTATCCTTACCACATGAAATTAAATTGAATGGCACTATAGAATTATGTGTAGCTGTATTCTTTCCTTCGTAGTATACATAGGAACACCCAACCTTTTTTCTTCAGGTACATCCCCAGGTTCATCTATAATTCCCTCAACCACTTGGCCTGAGTTCTATCATGTAATTGTTAATGATGTGGTGTATGAGACATTTTATTCCTCGTTCGCGTCAGGATATCATGCCATGCCACACACACCAACCATTTGAGGATTTACCCTTAATCCGAATGTCCTTACAGCATGATGTTAAACTGCATGGAAGTTAATAACTACATGTGTCTTGATTTCAATCCTTATAGGATATGTAGGAACACATGGGAATTTTTCCTCAGGTCCAACCACAAATCCCTTGACCATTTCCTCTTCAAGGTCATTCAAGGTGTGGTGTCGAATTATTTTTCAATTAGTCAAGCCAGGAGCCTCTCTTTCCATCCATACCATGTGAATTAAAACTACCCAGCATTAAAGTACTATGTAAGGATTGATTCTATAACTTGAAGGATACATAGGAACTCCCAAACATTTTTTCTTTGGGTCCATCCCAAAGTTTATCATCCTTTTGGGATTTCTAGCCTGAGGCCTCTACATGCAGTACGAGCTGAAACAAGACTTATTTTATCCTCATTCACTTTGGGTTTTCTACCATGTTGTGTACCCCCTTAGAGGGCCTCCCTCTTAGTTTTCCATCTTTACCACCTGATGATAAATTTCATGGCACTTTAGAACTACGTATAGTTTGATTCACATCATTATGGGAAACGTAGGAATTCCAAGAAATTTTGTCTTTGGGTCTAGCCCTGTGCTCATCAACTGATTCAACCCATTTCCACCACTCCTTTAAGTGAGTCATCCACTCTTAATTAGTCCCCTAAAACCCTTTTGTGCTTTACCGACGTGCTCAGATTCACTGTGGATTGGGGATGTTATTGTTGGATTTCACATGGACATGCCTTCAATTCCTTATCCTTGCTTTATGTTTCTCTTTATTAGGGTTCCTATCATCCATCATGTGTGAAATGACCCCATAATGGGATGGATTCATGGCCCTTATGTTCACCTACATTTTCGGGTCAATGTCCTAGAGGATATCCGAAAAAAATTGAATGAATGTTAACAGTTTTGAACTCAGTCAGTGGTCAACCCTCAATTGTCTCTTACCATTTTAGGTCACATGATATGGATTTTGTGCTTCGAAAATGGTTAATAGTAATCCTCCATCATTATATCATCTCCATTATTCCCTAAATATTGTTATCATGATTCACGTTCCTTTCCACTTCACCATGTCTAAGTTGAACTTTGACACCCTTGGTTTTATCCCTATAAGAACATTTACACATTAATAGGATGAATCAGTATATTGGGGTTATCATTGACTCTGCGCCATTTTCTACTACTATGTATTCCATGTTTTGAGAATATTTTTTCTACCCATGTTTTCCATACCATTCCTGGCTCACATGGGGTTAGGTATTTGTTAATGATTTATGCCCAGCTGGAAGAATCTCTCTTTCTGTCAGAGCTCTACGACCATAAACTAAAATCTCACTATCAATACCACATGATGTTAAACCTCATGGAACATCCCGAACTACATTTTGTTTGATTCACATACATATGGAATATTTAAGAACACATGTAAATTTTTTCTTCTGGCCCAGTCCCAACCTCTACAAATTAACCATTTCTTTTTTTCAGCCTATTGGACTTCATTTATTATTAGATTATGTGATGTGTCTTATGGACTTTATTATTCCTCATTCATGATAGGTTTATAATACCCACACCATGTACTCCTGTTATGGAATTTCCCCTTTCATTTAGGTCCTTACTGAAATACTTTAATCAACAAGTCACCTCTAAACTATGTGCGGCTTGATTCGGACCATTAGGGGATATGTAGGAATGCCTGGGCATTTTTTTCTCATGTCCATACCTACTTCCCTCATCCTTTTTAGGGCACCATGGACTAATCCCCCTTTTATGAGTGTATGAAGTGATGTGGACTTCTTTATTCCTCATTCCCATTGGGATTTTTTTACCAGAGTACGGGAAACCCCTTTGGGTTATCATCCTTTCGTTAATGTATTTATCGAAAGGCGTTAAAACTCTATTGGTTTATGTACACATTGTGTGTGACTTTTTTGGGTCCCCCATCACCCTTTAAAATATGGAAGGACCCCCGGACAGTTTGGTCTGATTCCATTGAGGATCACCTACCGCCATGGGCTAATACCCTTAAAGATATTGAATGACATATGATACAGGTCACACATCTTGAATTTTGTAAGCTAGTGACCCTTAGTTTTTTGTCTCCATATTAGGCCACATGATATGGGTGTTGTGTTTCGAACGCAGTCAATAGTTATCCTCCATATTTCCACCTCATGATGTGTCATGTATCATGTGTAGAAATTCATGCTTCCCAGCACTTTTAATCCCTCTGTACAACTTATGTTCATCAGAAGGAGATGTCTATTTGGTTGATATTATCACTTAAGAATTGATATTTCTATTATTGTGTACTCTAATGTGATGGAAAATCATGGAATCACTCATTGTATCTTACACCGAGCTTGGCACACATAAGATTAAGTGTTTTAATAATGTAACAACCACATGTAGGGCTGCACAACCCCCTCTTTGGGTAAATTCTCTATAACCATAAAATAATATCTTTATCATCCTTACCTTGTGAAATTAAACTGCATGACATTTTAGAACTACATATGACTTGATTACCATCCTTATTTGATATTTACTGATACCCATAAATTTGTTCCCCTGGCCCTGCCCCAAATTTCCCAATATTTTTCTTTCAACCGATGATTTCTCTGAGTAACTCATAGTGTGATGTAAACTACTTTGGTCCTCATTCACACTATATTTGAAAAAACAAACCATGTTCCCCCCTCAAGGGAATTTCTCTCTTTCACTACGTGGTATTATATCTAAAAAGTAAATTTGTGGGGCATTTTAGGTCCTCACCAGAGGGGTTATGTATGGAAATGGGTTTGATCTTGATTCAAACTAGTATGCCTAAAAAATGTTCCCTTTTAATGATGGTATAATTCCAATAGCATTGGTATACATTTTAACAATTAGTCACTCCATCACATGCTTTTTAATTCATGTTATTCAGATATTTATCCTCTTTCACATCAGAAAGGACCCCAAAAATGACATGGATGCTCAACCTTTCAGCTTTCATACCATCTAAGGCCAGTGTCCCATGAATATATTGGATGAAAATTTTGAGTTAGGCCTCATAATTTTTGAATGCGGTCAGCAGATGACCCTAGTATGTTTGTCCTCATTCCAGGCTAACACAATGTTGGTAGTGTGTTTCAAATATGGTCAACAGTTACCCTCGTTTTCATGACACTATCATCGTGTTCTGAATATTGGGAGTCATGATTCATGCCTTCATTTTCTCATTGTTCAGATTGACTCTAACACCCTTGGCGCCATCCCTCTCGTGTACCAGAATATGTTAAGGGAAAGTGTTTTGACTTTTTTGAAAACCCTATTCACTCGCCAAGACCCCACCATTAGCTCGGAAACACTACGGGTTGTTGAAACCCCGTGTATACGAACCATTACCAATCACTCTAATACACATAGTGAATAATTATGTAGCCACCCCTTGTTTCTCACAATGGGTATGACCCCTTTGGGCTTAGGGATTGATTGCGGGTTACTCCATAATTATGATTGAGATATGATAATTAAAATTAAGAAACAATAAGATAATAAGTCCATGAACATAGTTCGGGATAAGAAAAAAATAGATGCAAATATAAATTTGGCCAAAACATGAACCTTATAGATTGAACCATTTGATGTATTTCTCTACTACTACCACCATTTGGCTTGTAGCCTCTAAAACTTCTTTCTTACTCCTTGATATCCCTCTCTTAATTAGCAGCTATTGAGTAGAACTCATTAGATCTGATCTACATTCACTCCTACTTATCTTGAAACTCAACCTTTTGACTGTTTTCTTATGTTGTTTTCTCCAGTGCTTTGACCAGATGACCCTTCAACTAATCCACAGTCTCTGATTGAATTATGAGGAATATGGATTGCTCGTTTTATTTCTCTTCAAGACACTGAAATTCTCGCTCAGACTTGAGAAAATTCTTCATGTTCAAAAATTTGTTCCGTCATTGGTCGACATTGAAATATTGATGTCCCTCCTCCATCTTTTCAGCTATATAATCCTGAATCATAATATAAAGACGATGATATTCCATAACTCCAGAATAGAGAAACTGTATCCAGGTTCCCATTAATCCCATTTTGGGAACCCATTTACTTATTAGATGTTTGAGGAAGAACTTGATAAACCCATCCCCCTTTGGACACATCATACGATTCTCCTCAACCACTTCATGTTCAGAACCATCTATCTCCTCAGGGGTTGCAATTCGGAATTTGGGTAAAGCTTCCAGAAGATCAACGACATTGTCTCCCTAGGTTATTCATCCCAATGGGTTAAGTTGTTCGATATATGAGAGACTTTCCTCAATAATCTCTATTTTAGAAATATATCCCCTTACCACATCAAACCCTGCCCCGACAGTGATATCACCGGTGGCTACAACCCTTTTCTCAATGGGTGCTGGGACAAGCTCGATTTGAGAAGCGGGTTCTGAGTGGGTTGATATGGTCACATGTAGATTCTCTATAAATGGTCTGCATTCAGCAGCCTGTCAAACCTCCAATATCATCATTAGTGCACAGATAATGAATTCCCTCATCAATCAAGATTTATGATGGAGAATATGGTTATATAATGAATGAAACATAGAAGATATCAGTGTATCAACCACTAACTTTTTAGTCGTTACATGAGCTACCACTATAATAGATCCTTCAATACCTGTTAATTTAATAATGGGTGTTGGGTCTCCACTTGTTCTTGCCACAATTGGATCTCAAACATGTTATATTAGTGCACTATCACCCCCCATGGATTGAGATTCCTTACCACCAGTGCCAATAGGCTCCTGAACAAGATAAAAGTTCAATTGGTGATTATGAATGATTAATAAAGGAATGGTGAGGATAATAATTGAGGCATACCATGATTTTCTCATCCATTTCAATGTTAGAGACATCAATCTCACCACTATTTTGAGGAATCCTTTGGTGGGACATTACCTGAGATCCTTTACACCCATGACCCTCTTATGATTCCCCTATTCCACATCCTTCTTCATCTTTTGATTCACTATATTCTGTATCCTCATCAATGTGGTCATATTCAGATGAAATTATCCGGATCTGGCTCCTAGACGAGCATCACATTCAATAGGAGATGTGGTTCCTCACGCCACCCCTATTGGAGTGCATATACATCCATGGCCATAAAATACACATGAAAATAGTGAAATTCCATCTTTTCAATAATCGAATAAGCCTAATTTAATGTAACTGGATCCCATCTCAGTCCAATTTTTTGAAAAGTACTTCAGGGATCATTTAATTTCATATGGTCTACCAGGATGACCACAACACATGGACAATTTAATCCTTAGTAGGATGAAGAAGATACCTTATATTTTTATGAGGAATCTCCTTTCTATTCCATAATATTGTTCACGAGACACTATCCCTCCAGATTGTGACATTATGGCCACACCACGTGACATTTCCTCCATCGATGTCCCAGTCTGTACTAACTCGTCTTCTCGACAAATTCCCAGTCTATCCTCCCTAGTGACAACTTTTCTACTGTCTCACTATCTAGGTTCCACAATGGCCACCTTGAGCTACCGATGTCTCTTCCACAGGATTCCCTCAGTATATGCCTCCACCCAATGTTCATTGTACTTTGTTGAGAGGCCAACATTAACTCTAATGGGGGGAAATGTAATAACCTCACCAGAGACCTATGTTGTGAACATCAACCATATTTAATGAAGAATGAATGTATAATTCTATCCCCAAACATCTTTATACACCTTTATTGGAATTATTTGGATGCATCCAAATTCTATAGAAAACCATGACTGCAGGTAGGGATAAAGGAACCGAACATCAACCGAGCCACAAACACTTCACCACTAATGCTTTTAAAATATTCTCTTTGCTCTAGTGAGCCTTTCCTGTCATCTTCCATATATCTAGTTGGGATCAGGAATAGACTAAAGGAAATATGGAATGATTACTGATCCTAAGAGTAATCCCCTCATCATTAATCATCGATGGTGTCTTCCTGAGAATATTTTACAAATAGGGATGCAGACCGTTACCTAGGGGATAAAACGGATTTTGGAAATGTTCACCCACCACAGTGAGCAACAACCAAACCAAAAAAGACATGGAAATGTCCATCAATCCTCCATGGCAGGCCTCCTCTCAAAATACACCCCATAATGGAATACAGCCAATCTTTCACAGGAACCACGAGGTAAATCCTCTTATTCGATACCATAATTATGACTGTCACTAATATTACTGGGTGGACTCCAATCCCAATGTACTTTACTAAAAGTAGCCACCCACAGAAGAACATTTCTAGTAATCTTCCATACCAGATGATCAGGTCTTGGTTTTCATCCACAATAAATCCCTAAGATTTATATTCCCCTATCTCTAAGACCCTCCAATATGACCCGCTCTTGCTCACTTGCACCACGGCCAGACATCAATTTCCTCACCCTGACTTCTATATATTTCATTATTTTATACAGAAATAGGATGAACCACATTGAATAGGCAATGTATTTCAAAAATATCTTGACCCCAAGCTTCTCCATGGAAAGCTATAATGGATACCATGTAAGGATGGGAGTCCAAAACCTGTCGCCCCAGATATTCTCTATCAGTTGAAACTCATCATACTGATGCTCGTACAAAGGGAATCCCCTAATACAATGAAACTCCCCAAGACTGATACCATCCTATCCATTATTGATATGGAAGGTGTTTGTATCATGGGGACACAACCTAAAAAACTATGACAGAAGATCTTGTTGGTTGTAGAAATGGAACTGAGATGTCCAAACTGCCTTGAACAACCCAATGTGTTGTAGTTATACTCCGATATTATATCATGTTTGGCATACCCATTACGCCTAGTCCCACTCACTAGTGTAATTTCCTCCGGACCTTATGTCAAAATCCTATAGCCAACCCCAATTCTCATCAGTGATTCTATTTCAGAAGGTACGTGCATAAGGGGCCAGAGAATCCTCAGCATTCGGCTTTCTTCGTGATATGATTCTGGTCCTTTGATTAAGGACATAACTGTACATATGCTTAGTTTCTCTTGGAGGATAAAAATTGTTTGTAATATTGTATCACTGAAGATCATCCTCATGTGTCACCCTTGACCACGGTGTATAAATATCAAATCCCGACACCAATAATTCCTCTAAAATACCAAAGTCCCATGTTGTTAGGATTTCAGATACTATATAATATTTCTAGGATTGGGTAAGCATATTGAATAGAGCATGGTTATCAGATACAACATTCCTTTCACCATATACCTGAGGGTTCATAATAAAGGCATATTCCTTTTATAGGCACCAAAATCCACTAAGGCATCAGTCATGCATGATTGGGAAAACTGAAGGCATATTCCGAAATAGAGAACTATACTGGGAGGGGTTGAAAAGATGTGAAAATACCCTAAGGTATTGTGCATAAAAACAACTCATATGCACGCCGTATTGTATGACCAATGAGGATTAAGAATGTGGTGATCCTCAAGGGACCCGTCCCATGAGAGCTAAAAAAATTAGTGTGTGCATAAAAGTATCGCGTGACTGACTCACGGATCTGGTTTTTCATACAGGACATATTCTTGTTCCCTCGCTGCTATAGATCACCTATAAATAGAAGCGAACCCCCTCACTACTGGAAGCTGAGGATTTAAAAAAGTCTCTTGTGTGTGTATTGAACTCCTTCCATGTGAAAAATATGCCTTACCGGTATTAGATTTTTCAAATCTGGTCTCCCATGGGTCCTCCTTTGGGTGGGAACTCTAGGGCTTGACCCTCTCCTTGATCATTTATTGTCAAGACATTTTCACACAAGACTCCCCCATTGTACGCAATCATTCCTTATCCGTAGAATCATAGCTAACTACATGCATGTACCTCTTATTATGATCAAATGATCTATCATGTGCATCTATTATATGCAGAACTGTCCATTTGCACACAATCCTTCCTCCTTGTGTGCGCCCTTAAGAATTTCTTTAATGTCGCTTCCTTGGGCACCATCATTAGGATCTTCTGATGCGCAACACACCTGTCATGTGAACCCTTCTTCCATGTAGACATTCAGGCTTGTACTAGGTGACTTCAATGTCCCCTTGGAAGTGCTCCATATTGTATTTCCCTACTTCATGCTTCATTTCATAGGTACACTAACAAATATCACATCCACATAGAGTAATGCTAACACTGACCCACTAACAGATCACTACACAATCACACTTAACCATGAAATTGTTGTTCCATCCCTTCACAAAGGGTCAAAGTGTACCAGTTATGTAATTCCTAGGGTTGCTGAGTGAACTCTCTTCATCCGAGCTACGAGGCATTAAACTACCAAGAAACATTCATCCTCAACCTGCAACATTAAACTGTGAACCACCGCATGCGTGACTGGCCTAAGAGGACCATGAAGAGGATATGACTGGGGATCCTTCCCTTATACCGCTATATCAATCATACCTCTCTTCACCACTGGTATTTTTCACCATGCCTCCACCTGGGCAGCCCCCCGTAATAATCCCCAACACACTCTGATGGGAAACCTCCCCCTCAGTGCGAAGGGGATGGCCTCCACGTAAATATGAGTACTTCCAGAGTTTCCTAATCTCCCTCTACCAGGGCTTCTAACCATCTGTAAGCCCTTGTTTCCTTTTTTGGGATGCTAACCATGCATAAGACACACTCTATTCCTAGTTGATTAACCTTTCACAAAGCGATTGCATGGTCTATTACTACCTCTGGTTTCCCACACTGAGAATGACTCACATAGATAAAGAGTAAGCATCGACCATGACATCCTCGATTGGATGTATGTCCTTTTCGTACACCCCGATCACACATAATGTATCCTCATGCTACAAACCATGCATAAGCCCCATGTTTTTTTGGGATTCTTTCCTTTGTGCACTCCCTGATTCTATGCCCCATTCCCAAACTATGTGGACTTTGATCGTTGCCATTGTTGATAAAATTATGTTAGATGCCTCCCTGAGGGTCAATCCCAACATGAATGTCTCATCATTATCTCTCCCTTCAACCTTTGTTTTTTAGGAATATCATTCCCTAATATGTTGTTTATATTTCCTTTGGATCCCAACCACATGTCCATTCTCATGAGTAGCCTCCTCAGGCGACTCATCACCTCATTCCAGAACTACATAGACATTGATGACCAGTCACAATGATATGTAGAAGACCTCATTGAGGTTTAAGACCATTACTTTTACCCACACACAAGTTCCACCACATTTTTATCCTCAACACTTCTTCCATACACCGTCCACATCATTGCTTCTCTTAGTAGAATTCGTGTGGCTAATCAGGCGTAAGACCCACCATATCTTCAGTTTGTGTCCTTTGTGCACACCATGAGGTGAAATCTCAACTAATGGAAAACCTTGGTGTCCCTTTTTCAATGACCGATCATTTTTTGATGAGTCTTGGTAGACCCCCCAGGTGTTCCTTTCATTGGACATTCCCATATGATCCACTCTTGTTAGTGTTACGATCAATTCAATCTATCTCTGCTAGATGTTAAACTTGTGGAATACCCTAGATAAAACAAGGAAAGATGTGGATAACCTCGGGGACATTCGTATGGAATAAAATTCCCCACATTCGATGTGGGATTCCAAATGCATTCACGCCCTTGAGATTTCCCTTAAAAATGGAAAAAAATTCGAATTTACCAGTGCTTTAGTGACCAAAGATGCCAATGATGCCCAATGTGACTACTCCCCTAGCCAAAGGTTGTTGCCCGGACATTATACCCTTGGGAATGTCCAGATAGATGTAGCGTAATTAACCGGCATCCAAAAAGATATGGCACCAGGAAGGGATTCATGAAAAGCACATTAAATCTATAAGGTAGACCCAAAATAGGCAACACCATTTGAGGAGGAATCCATGGAAGGAAAGACTGACATCCCATCATCCCATTTCAATCATGATGAAAAAATTTCGGAAGAAGAAATGAATGTCGCCCACCTTTGGAAAGCTAGAATGTAGGGTAAAAATGCGAACATCGTCGAGAGTCAACACTAGAAATGCGGTGAACCCCAACAAAAGCATTAGAAACCAAAATGTTAATACAACTATATAGAAAAAATAATTACAATGCATAAATAAAAAATCATCACATTATAAATTAATATTTATTAAATAAAATAAAGCATCAGGTTCCCGAGGTCACCTATACCTCAATTCGTACTTCTTCACGTGATGGAGTTTGAACCATTCAACAATATCAATTCACAATTTATTAAAAAAATGGGTTATCATTATCCATTATATTTCTCTTATTAAAATAGATGATTTGAACCATAGTTTAATGCCATCATTTTATATTAAGATCATCATGTATCATACACCGTGGTCTTGGGAAGCTTCATACCATGTCCCCCTAATATATATATATATATATATCACTAATGACATCAAAAGTAGTAGACATTGTCCCGCTCACACAGACACACACACAAACACACAATCACACACACACAGACATATAAATATATATCATGATGATCTTCAGAAACAATATACTGTGTCCCACACATGTGGGCTTTCAGAATCATGGGACATTATACCCCCCCAAAATATCATGACAAGCTTCAGAAACAACAAAGAATGTCCCGTATATGGTGGATTTCAGAAGCAGAAGTCCAGGTCCAAGAAATATTTATCAAAAAAAATTACCATGAGATTTGGTATTAGAAGACCATGTCCCAAATAAGTATATCACAATATCATTTATATCACATATATCACATATCACATCGACTGTGATTAATTAAAAATTATCGTTTTTTGATCACAATTATCCACCACAATATTCCTCTAATTAAATTAGAAAATAAATAATCAAATTCCATTAAGTAATACAAAAATTAATTTATCATTCCTTCATTCGACATCCAAATAATTAATTCACCAATTAATTATCCCCAATTTAAAATTCCGAAATACTCATAAATTAACTAAACAATTAATTAATAAAACATAATAGTCTCAATATGAAATAATTAATTCAACAATTAATTATGAAATATTCAATCCTAATATCTCATAATCAATTCCCCCAATTAATTATTTAATTCCACAATCCCCAAAACATAAATTTCATAATTTTCTCAATTAATGGATTTATGATATTAATTAATTCAATTAGGGATTTCAATTTCTAAAAAACTCTAGAAATTTTACAACTTTAAAGAATGAAATCAACTCATGTCTATAGGATTTGAAAATTAGACCACCTACCTCAATTTGTTAATGAAGATCGCCCTACATAAATCTAAAAACATTAGCCGCATAATGATGTAGATCAAAATCCTAATCTAAAACCCTAATCATGATTAATGACATCATGATATTATGTATCTATTTCTATATGTACAATACTTGATCTAGACCTCAGCAATTAGGCCTAGATCAAAAAAATAGTTGATAACTTACATAAAGAGAATGAAAGAATAATTGTGGTAAAATGAGAATGAATTGGGATGAGAACCACATATTGAGAGAGGAGTGGATCGTTGATATAAGATTCAATTCCCAAAGAATGTAGGTAAAATTTCCTTTTAATTCACTGATACAGATTTAAAATAATCCAAAATCGTGTTGGTCTGAGTTTGGGTAGAATGGGGGATGTATTGGGGGTTCCTAGAATTTTAAATCCAATTTTTAGGAAATTTAAATTACCCTTCATAGTTTCATTGGTATGGGTACATGCTTTTTATTAGCCATACCCCAACCACGCACTAGTTATTTTTGGGGTGCACAATTTTCCTTTTCAGGGTGCATGGTTTGACCAATCGTGTGTTATCCATTCCAACCATCACTATCCAGGGCTGCATTGTTTCATAGGTTGGGCATACTAATTTCTCTAAGAGTGCGCCAACCATGAATAACTCATTTTTCTTCAATTTTATCAGTTTTCACCCAAAAAACCTTATGGTAAAACACAATAAAAATATACATAAATAAAAAACATACCCAAATTCAACATTCAGTCAAATATAGAAAATTGTGGGGATCTTACAATCTTCCATCCTTATAACAGTTCTTCCATAAGATACACTCCCAATCTTCAACAAGATTCCTAAAAAATGATCATCCCACTGAGACCTCATATATTCTTCCATTTCACATGTATAGACCCATGTTTCCACTATATAAGAACTATCGAGAAAGTCATAACCCATAAGACACTCTCACATAGTTCTAACACACGAATCAGATGCTCCTCAATGGAATCATCAACCTCACTATCAACATCACCTTCATTAATAACATTATAAGAGTTGGGGTGATAATTTATTAGTTTTGATACATGGAAAACATCATTTATATGGTTTTATTTCTATAGAAGAGCTCATCAGTATGCCACCATACTAATTCTATCCACAAGATCAAATGTCTAACAAAACTAATCAACAACATTCCCTCTCTCTATATCATGTGTTGTCCTAACCTAGGTGACACCTGATGTAATACTTGATCACCCTCTACAAACTCTAAGGGTATTCTCTAAATTAAAAACTGTTTGATGAATATTTGACAATATTTACATAACCCCTGAAATCTAAGAATATTGAATTTGTTCATGTTATTCTACCAAAACACCACCACTTGATCCTTCTCTAGGTCCACTGACACACCTACCCTTGAGATGATGTTCCCAATGTAGTGTACTTGTTCAATCAAGAAATTACACATTTAAAGATCGGAATATTGAGGATTCTCTCATAGTATACACATGATTGTTTTACGATTTTCGGTACGATCATCCCGAGTCTTGGAGTACAACAATGTATCATCAACGAATACCATCACAAATAAATCCATGCATAGATGAATGATCATATTAATCCGAACCATTAAAAACACTAGTGTTTTCATCAACCCAAATAGATTTATGACTTACTCATATATTACATAAATTCTTTTGAAATTATTCCTTCAAATATAAGAAGTCCAAACTCTAAACTTATGATAACCTGATCTTATGTTGATCTTCAACAACACACATGCTCCCTAGGTCCACCCTCTCTAGTAAATGTCAATGTATTTTGTAGCTATAAATCCATTTTAAAGTCATACATGCACATCATAACCCAACCCATGTCTCTTTCCTTGAATTTCATGAAGCGAGAGAAGTTCTCTCTGAACTATTGCCCCTCTTCCTCAATCAAAACTATATGTGCCTCAGGTTACACATCCGGTAAACCATCTCTAGCCATATAATCCAACTATCCTATCAACAAGAGATGTGATGGAGGCATATATTTAAAATTATAAACAAAACTATTAAGTCTCATAACATAAATTTATTTCATCTATCTAAGAGTAAAATCATAACATGTAACAAAAGTTTATTTCCCCATGTCTCACCACATAGTCAAAACTAAGGCCCTGTTACTACCCTAAACCATCCTATACATAGGTCCTAGATAGGAAGGGTAAACACATTATTATCTCATGTTTGAAATTATGACACCAATTTATCTCATTTTCTTTTCATTTTACCATTCCCAAATTCATATTTGGCTTCTTTTTCAATTAAATTTCACAATATGGGAAAAAATATCAAGTTAAACAACTTACCCAAAACCTGTTTTCCCATACATTCCTAAAATGATGCATGTAAAAAAATAATCCTGAGTGCTTACAATGATGCTCACAAACTCACCCTCATTCCATTCCAAGACCCGATTCAATTATCTGAAATCATAACAACATCAATCTCAGCACAAAACATGTTCATCACCCATTGTTTAATAACATTGAACTGTTACTCGAAACAATGATAACAACAATCCCACCCCGAGTACATGGGTTTCCCCCATACGGGGGTCTACAAAACTCATGCATGAACTCATTACTAATACTATACTCTTCCAAGTATCATGTCTACCTTTCTAAAATAGTAATACTGAAGAAGAAGAAAATAAAACAAGACCTTTGATACCACTTTGTAATGCCCTGTTCTGGGTGCCACGCACTAGTGTCCCAAGCGAGTTTCCAACATAACCTCTGAAATACCTCCTCATATTCCAAAGGGTGATGACTAGAAGTGATAGTAAAATTATACAATCATGTGGATACCATAACCTCATTCATTATAGAAAAATCCATAGGAATTAATAAACAATAGAGAGAAGATATATAATCATAAAAAATACCAATATCACAGGATAATAAAAGAACGAAATAAAATATCCGACTAAAAAAGAAATACATAAAAATTTAAGCGTCAAGTGACTAAAATGGAAACTGAAAATAAAGTAAAAAAAATCTCAATGGGGTACAGAACCACATCATATTCCCTCTTCCAAGATCCATCCCAACTGATCCATCTAACTCATATCCATTTCCCAAAACCCGTCTAGAAAAAAAGTCTATACCAGTAAAAATTAGGACACCCAAGGAATGAATATATCTTAATAGGCCACTAACTACAATTTATAAAAAAAATATAATCAAAAATATTTTTATTGAGTTTTATACATAAATAATTACAACACAGAAGTAAACAGCTATCACATTATCAATTAATCATTATTAAACCACATAGAACACCAAATACCTGTACCTCAATACCTGCTTCATCCCATGATGGAGTCTTAACAATTATACATTACCAATTGATGATTTATTAAATTAATGTTCTTTCATTATCCTTTATATTTCAGTTATCAAAATGTATTATTGGAACAATATTACAATTCCATCATTTTGGTCTAGATCATCCTGTCCAGGGCCCCGTTGGATTAGGACATAGTAGACCATGTACACCCTATATATATATATATTAATACATTATTTTAATGCATCAAACCATGTCCCCACCACCCACACCACACACATATATATAATTATAGGATTTTGAGGCAGTGGGCCATTTCCCATGCAGGTGGGATTTTTGAAATAGTAGACTATGCCCCACACATGTTTATCAAAAATATTATTACTATGGGATTTAAAAGAAACAGGTCATGTCCCTGAATTGTATATGACAGAATCATTTATATGACATATATCACATATCACATTAATCATGATTAATCCACATTAATAATTATTTAATTAAAATTATACATTATATTATTGCATTAAATAATTCAAAAATTAATTAATACATGGCCATTAATTAATTAAAAAATTAATTAATCATTCCTCAATTTGACATACAAATAATTAATTCACTAATTAATTATCCCCAATTCAAAATTTCAAAATAATAATAAATTAATTGAATAATTATTTTATACAACTATGTAGTCTCAATATTCTATAATTAAAAAAATAATTATCAAATAATTAATACCAATATCCAATAATTAATTCCCCTTGTTAATTATTTAACTCCACAATCCATAGATCTCACAATTTTAAAAGTATCTCAATTAATTATTTTACAACATTAATAAATTTAATTGGGGATTTTAATTGCTAGAAATACTAGAAATATTTTTGAATGCATGCATGAAATCCCATCATGACTATGATATTTGGAAATTAGACCACCAACCAAGATTTATTAATGAAGATCACCCCATAGAAATCTCTAAAATTGAGAAGAATAAGTACATAGATAAAAATGAGATCTAAATTCCTAATTCAAGATTAAATACATCAAGATCTTATGAATCTAGATCCTGATCTAAATTCATATATCTATATCTCACTAATTAGGATTATATATAATAAAATAGTGGATAAATTCCTTGTAGAAAACTAGGCGAAAATGGAGGATGAACGTGAAAGAATCAGGTTGAGATCCAGTTACTAAGAGAGAAGAGAATATTTGTTTTGGGAATCAAGTCACATGTAACAGAAGATGTATGGACTTATAATCCATCTATAAGGATCTAAAATCATCTAAAATCATGTTGGTCTGAGTTGGGGTCAAATGGGGGATGTTTTCGGGGTTCCTGTAATTTTAAAACCAATTTTCACTAAATTTAAATTTCAATGCAAGGATTCTGTGGTAGGGGAATAAGGTTTTCCCTAATCGTGGGCCATTCAAGAAAACCATCACTATCTAGGGCTACACATTTTCCTAGTATGGGTGCATAATTTTCTCTAACCATGCACCAAATATTCTTAACCCCATTTTCATTTATTTTTCATAATTTCAACCAAACACACCCCAATGTAAGACCCAATCAAATGGTACATAAATAAAAAAACATACCGGAATTCAATAATGATTCAATTGTATAAAAGTGTTGAGATCTTACAGAAACCATAAAATATTCATCCCAAATTCTCATACTTTCGAGAAAAATATGATATTAGAATAGAAATTGATTATATTAAGTAAATATAGCACATTATGATTTCCTTATAGACAGTAAATTAATTTCTCAAATATATGAAATTGATCATCAATAAAAAACATATTATTTACATCACATCTAATGAATCCATGTTCATTTACCTCACCTCTATTTTATGGTTTAATAGTCCATTAATTTTAATTTATTGTTCACTTTCTAGTTATCAATGATCTCAATCACTCTATATATATTTTTTTAAAACGTTGGGGCTGAAGCCTCATTTTATTATTTAATGCAAAGGCCACTTTATACTGGGTAAAGGGAGACCCATTACATAGCCCAAAGTTCCAGGGCCATGTGGCCTGAATACAAGACTTGAAAGCCCATTCTTTTGGCCCAAAGTGCCCCTCGGTGAATAGTACTGCCAGGGCTGCTATTATACCTCATACCCTGCCTTCACCACTACAGTGTCACTGCCACTACAGTCCTGCTACAGTGATGCTACAGTAACGAAAAATTAGTCCCTTCTTGGATTTAATCATGGGTCTTTTGGATGCTCAATCACAATATATAATTATTCACAGTATTATTCGAAGTCCATATCTTCACTTTAGACTAATGATTCCATATATCAAAACCTAGTTATCTGATGACCTATGTATTTCTTTTTCCCTCTTTTAAATAGAATGTTTTATTAACCATTTTTATGATGTGGATTTAAAACAAAGTTATTCTAAAATATTCAAAATTTAATTAAAAAGATAAAAAAATAATTGTGAGGATTTAATTAATTATTTGGTGGGGATAAAATTTAACACCCTAAGAAAATTAAAAATTATGATATGGTCGATAGCCATTAAGACATTCAACAACAAGATTAAATGAATTTTAAATAATATTATGTTATATATTTACTATATAACCTAATAGGTAAATTTGATCTTTTAAATATTATTAAATAATTATTAAAAGTATCTAAAATATCATACTCAATATTAATATATATAAAATTTCATAGTAAATAATAAATCAATTATTAGAAAGATAATTTTATTTATAAAAAATGGTTTCTTCAAATATAATTTTTATTTTACTTGTTATAAAAAGTTAAAATTATATAATTTAGAATTTCAAAATATTTATTTGTGGTAATCAAATTAATTTTATTATTATCATATAAAAATAACCTTACATTGATTTTTAATTCATTTCTAGAAAGTATTGATTTTTCAATCAATAATGATTTTTGTATCTTTTGAAAAAACATCATCTCGATACATTATATAATTTAAAATTAAATTTAAATATTGATTATACTTTTTATAAAACATTTATTACATAGTTATAGTTAATCCATTTAATTAATTGGAATCATCATTATATTAGTTTATAGTATAATATTATTTATGGGTATAAAAACAACATTTTTCTAAAATAAGTTATAATGTGAATTGTGATTCTATATTTATATTTATTAAACCCCCCCCGAATAAGAATAATATAAATGAAATATATATACTATTTGTTATTATATATTAATATTAAATCATTCAATGATAATTACTGGTCATAGTGTTGTCATAAAAGCACCTTATTCTTGAAAAATATAATTCTCGAAAAAATGTTTTATTTCCACGTATGTGGGTTTAAATTTCACAGATATTCTACCACCAAGGGGAATTGAATTTTTTATCATTGATTAAATATATTGAATCAAAATTAATTATTATATAATAATTTCAATTAATTTTTTTCATAATGAATACTGAAAATATTAAAGATAATTTTTCAATAAAAGTTAATAACGAATTTAGAGTTGGTTAAACTAAAATGGTAAGTGTTAAAATGACATAAAATATTATATGAAATCATTTTGATGTCCATATATAGACTTATATAATATAATTATTTAGAATTATTTATTTTGAGATTTTTGTAATGTGAAAAATGTGTGCCGACCTTTTTTTCAAAAATAATAAGTGTACCACGGTAACACCCCGAGATTTTATGAAAAATATTCTTTTAATCTCATTAATGTCTTGTGTTGTATTCTACACTAGGATTACCTTGCGCTATACGCAACAACATATTAGCTTGCAGTATACGCAACACTATTCTTTGATCGTGTTACACACAATTTTAATAATAGTTATTCTTCTCAACATTGAGTATATATAGATAAATATATATATTGAATGTATAAATGAAATATAGTTGGATTATGATATACGAATCAAAGAAGGATTCTTTCATTGCACGCATCCCAGACTTGGATTTCATTACACGCAATTGCGACCTTCCCCGATAGTGTGTCTTGTACGCAATACCGGGTTTTACTAAACAACGATATATTATTATAATATTGTTATTAACTAGCCTTTATGAATAGTGTTAAAAATATTTTTAATTTTATAACATTATTATTCATCGTACGCATTTCTAGAACAGGGTATAAGAACAAAATAAATTTTTCGGGTAAAATAAGTATTTTTCAAAAAACGCAGTTTTACACCCTTTTGATGGCACACCCACTTTAAATATAGTTTTTGACATGTTTATAAGTTCAATTTGACAAAATAAAATTCTTATTTTGAATCAGGATATAAAAATTTACATTAGATAAAGTTTTGATATTTTTCTGATAACTTTCATATTTTAATGAATAGTAAAAACACGCTATATTTTAATTAAAAACAACTTTTTCCATCGTAATATCATATGTGGTTAAATTATAATATTGAATGGTTTTAAAGTATAAATAGAATATATTTTTACCATTTAATATAATTTATGTCATTAGCATTGGTTTTACCTTGAATTCTTAGGTTAAATCAATTCAATCTTTTGCAATGTTTTAATGAAAAACCTGTTTTCTTTCGACAACGGGATTAATTTTAATTTAATTTCTGCATATTTTTTGTATTGGATTTGGAAAAATCGATTCCATATTTGGAATTAGTGGGTCCAAATTATGTTAATAAGCTACTTTTTATTTTTCGGCATTGTGAATAGTAACTACGGTAAATTTTATTTATTATAGTTAAAGGTAAATCGGGTAATTAAGGGTAAATATAATATTATACAATTACTCGAAAATTTAGAAAAATCCTATTGGATGGATAAAAGTAGACCCATATAACCTAAGGGTCGTATTAGATTCATTATATGGACTTTTTTCCAGGAAAATAATTTAATTATTATTAAAACCAAAGAATGTGACAAAATGTCACATTCTTAAATCTTATAAGTATAATAATTATAATTTAGTGATAAACTTCATGAAACTTCGATATTGAATAGTCTCCTGAAAGATAAAACAAATATCTACATCATAGGAATTTATTTATTATTTTTAGAGATTAAATAATTATCATTTATTATGACACAAAGATGATGTAGTAATTGTCCTATTAATGAAATATTGACAAAATTGATGTTATAAATGCCCAAATAAATGTAATTTGAGACTTTTTATGACTTAAATTAATTTTCTAGGTTAATATGACATGTTATTGTTGATATAAGTAACTTTTTTAGAACTTATCATTCTGTTATGAATTTCATAAAAATCATGTACCAAATAGTGTCAAAATTGACATAAATTAGTTTTTTAAAACAAATATTATATTATTAATTGTTATTTAATTCATAAAAATCTAAGGTTCAGCCAAATGTCTTTTATAAGGATATATATATTAATAATAAACAACTTGGGGTTAGTTTGTCTTGTTATTGTATGTTTATTAACCATATAGTTTAAGAAAACAAAAAGACACGGTAAAAGTTAAATTATTTAACTTAGAGTTAAATCTAATTGATAAGGTTAAAATAATAACCTAAACTTGTCTAAATACTATTGGATTAGATTATTTCGACCCATCCCCACTTTATCTTCGAAATAAGACCCTTTTTAACCATTATAAATCGAATTTGACCTTAATATAAAATAATATTTTGAGATTTTCCTAAGGTGCCCCTCTCCTCACTTATAAAAGGGCACCTCCTCCCTCTCTTCCTCACACCAATTTGAGCATTCAAGCTCGTCCAACCCCTAAAAAAATCTCTTCTACAGTTCCCTAGTATCATCCTAGAGGTCTTGGTCTTCTTGAAATACCATCCTTAGTTCTTTAAGTGGAGGTTAAGTAAAGGCGCGTCAAAAAGAGGTAATATCCATTACCGATCTTTTTTCAATTTCATTCTTCATCAACTTATTCTTCTTTAGTTGTTTCATGATAAATTAATAACATCATTATTTATTATATACTGATATGTTATTATAAATATGAAACAACTCTAATAAACCTTCTATCCATCCTACGGAAAAAGAAAATCACCGCGCGTGCGTACGTACATAATACCATCTCCACGCTGTGGTGTAATCTATTTTCCGCCACCACCTTAATTGGAAGAGTATAATGGTGTAATGAGTATATATATATAATTATTATAAAGTTATATTGATACTGAAATAGTATACATACACTTCAACACAATTCCACAACCATGGGAACAATATCATCGCTCGTGCGTACGTACGGACTACCTTCTCCACGACGCGATGAGATTCATTATCCATGTTAACCATTCCAGAATGATTATAAATTATATATAATGAATAATAATGAAATATATGACATGGTAAATCTAATGGATTTATGTATATTTATATGTCATCTACTTACTTCCATTCAAGACAATAAGGAAAGGAAAACAACGTTCATGCGTAAGTACGGACTACCGTCTCCATGAACGGTGTGTTTTATTTAATTTATCTAACTATTATATATATATATACTGAATATATATGATATATAAATCATATTTTATATTCTGGAAGTAAGTAAATCATGATATAAGTAATAATAATGTCAAGAACAACAAGTCCAAACACCTACGATAAATGAAATGATTTTACCCAAAACATTTCTTTAACATGGAATTTACAAAAGAATGGGTAATATAAAGTCATAAGTGAACCATATATGATATCATAACAATGAATATGATTCTTTAATAAGTTAGTGACATTATTTAAGTCATTATACAGGAGGTTCGGATACGTACAAAGCATATCAAACATAAGGTAAGGGAAAATATCACAATCTCATTTTATCTGAGGTTGTTTATATGTTGGTATTTACTGGGGTGTATTCTATCATCCACATCCAAGTTTCCTCAATATGTAATATTTTTTCCATCCACCTAAAATTGTTTAAATCAAATTTTACCCTTTGGTGAGTTTTTAGTAAAAGATATGAAAGGAATCTTTTGTCATTTTTCGTACGAGGTTCTTTTTGTCTTTTCCAACAAAAGTACGAGAAGAATGTTTTTTTAACTTATGCAGCACGAATTTATTTTTAAAACATTATTTACAAGAATATTCCTTTAAAAATTTTCAAGTTTATTTTTAATCAACTTCTTTTAGTTTTGAATTGTATGACATGTTATGAAAGGAAAAGTGTTTTTGAAGAAGAAAGGATATTTTCCTCAAGAATGGAGTTCAAGTGTTTTATCAAAATTATTTTCCATATAGGATAATAAAGGGTTCTGTTTATATCCCTATTATTACATTGATTTGATTATGTTGTTGTGGAATTATTTTTATGAATTACTTTATCTTATATGAATTGTTTTAGGATGTCATGTTATTTAAGAATCCCATTTTTATTACATGGGTTATGCAATGATGTATGATTTATGATTTTGTGGAACACATAAGAATGGTATCATTATGAGATGGGTGGAACCTATATCTCCCTCCAATTAATTGGGTAAAGATTTTATATCTCATGAGATAGACATGTCTGGAATGGTAGGTTATACCGGTTCAGTGAAACAGGACTGAAATGAGGGTGACTCGGTTCAGAAATGGACTTTGTCCACTAAGATAGTCTTGGCAATGAGTCTTGACTAATAAGATATTATTCTCTATGATTTTTTGTGTATGCCACAAAGTTTCATGTTTTATGTTATTATTATTGGGATTTCATTTCACTACTATGATTTATCCCATGTTATTAAATTATGCTCTCTTTTGAAGGTTATGATTTCCAAAATGTTATATTCATATGAATATGATGTGATTGATATTTATTTTGTTTTCCCTTACTGAGCATTTGAGCTCACCCTTTTATGTTTTTTCCCCAGGATATAAAGAAATATTTTAGGTAAAAAAAGGAAGATCATTATGGGATATGTTGAAGATCTTTCACCACGATTAGAAGATTATATTCCGAGTTTCCAAAGACACTAAACTATTACGATCCTTGTGTGTGTGTTTTTGTTATGTACTAAGTATTCAGAAAAATTAATGTAATTTCCATGTACGTCAAGCTTCGGGTCTCTACAGTTGGTTTCAGAGGGAAGGTTTAGTCAACCTTTGGAATCTAGGATGTGAGAACGTTAGTGAGATCCCTAGAGATATTTCTAAGGTATGTATAGGGATGTCCCTAAAGATAAGTATACGTATAGGATATAGTCCTAGAACTATGGTAACGATCTTAGAATTTAACCTAAGATGTTAGATATTAAGGGTACTCCCCCTTTACTATGTCGTTTTCCCTAGCATTATTTTTGCCTCTCACACTATTCTTTTTGGGTTTTAGACGATGGCTGGAACCCGAAGGAATCGTGTTGATCACTGTAATGGACAATGCAATGATTGTCCTCCTGAACAAACAAGTATTATGGGAGATAGAGTGAAAAATATTATTTCTATACTTACACAAGCTATGAATCATTCTGGACTTCCAAATAAGAAGAGAAGGGAACAATATTCTATTGATTCCTTCATGAGGCAATGCCCACCTTCTTTCAATGGGTCTTTCGATCCACTTGTTGGTGAACAATGGATCAGTACCACTGAAAAGATATTTTCAGTTCTTCAATGTTCTGAACATGATAAATTCATCTTAGACGTATATCATTTGGAAGGTGAAGCTGATCAATGGTGGAATTTTATCAAGAATATGAGGCCAAGAGATGAAATTGATTCCATGGAATGGGACGAGTTCAAGAACTTGTTTTTCAGTAAGTACTTCCCTCGTATTCTTCGAACAAATATGGAAAACGAGTTTCTTGAGATGAAGGAAAAGGATGATGAATTTGTTGGAATATACGAAGCGAATTTTACAAGACTTCCAAGGTATGCATCTGGCATTATCATCCAACCTGAAAGTAAAGTTGATCGATTTTTCAGTGGCTTAAAACCAAGGCTTTGAAGGGCATTAGCTATAAGAGACTTCAGTAGCTATGAAGAAATTGTGCGTTGTGCTATCAAGGTAGAAATAGAAGTTGGTGTTAAATATCCATCTCATGGTTTTGACAAGAAACGAAAGATGGAGTTCAAGTAGAAATCTCAGAATAATGGTGAAAAGAAGATGAATGATTCCTTATGCTCAAAGTGTGGAAAGAAGCATGGTGGAGATTGTCTTAAAGGGACTAGAAAATGTTTTAAGTGTGTAAAATAAGGTCATCGAGTAGCTGAGTGTCGATGTAATGGAAAAATGGTTTCTAATGATGTGAATAAATAAAATACTACAGAGAACGCACCACCAACACATCAATGCTTCAAGTGCAAGGAAATGGGGCATTATGCTAATAAATTCCCTAATCCAAGGGTTAGTGATGATCGAAATGAGCAACCGCTTAAGGCAATGGACAAAGGGAAGTCACATGCGATCACTATTGGCGATGTTGAATATGACAACGATGTGGTGGAATGATTAAGTGTTTATGTAATGGGATTCTAAAATAATGATGTATCATGGATTATTGGAATATTTATGTATTGGTCTAATGTGGTATTCAAAGTGATTGAGATATTTTTGGAAATAAGATGATATGTGGATAATGAAGGGAAAACGAGAAAATGAAATGTTTAACAGTATTCAGGAGCTCATGATTGATATAAGGACTAAGTGATATCATGGTTTGAGTAAATAGAATTTTGAGGATTTTGGTATGTGGAAAGTGTTAACTTTTAACTGCATTCATGTTTTGACTATGGTTCAATGGGTATTCATTTTTTCAAGAGAATACATGGTTTAGGTATTCACATGATTGGAATGTGACCAACAATATATATATATATATATGGGGGATAAATGATGGCATTCACATGTTTGGTTGATGACATTTCAAGTAATCATTTTCTTTATACTATGAGCTTGGACCGAAGTATTTTAGATAAGACTAAATATTGGAATGGATTATGTTGGACATATGCTAAGTATTGTTTAAGGATTAAACTTTTTTCGATATTACTGATGGGATTTTATAGTAATGTAGTTTTAGAAAAAAGACAACCTGCAGGATGGGCGACAGCCCATCGCGTCGGACAAGGCTGTGGGAATCGAAACCACAACCGAAGTGCGACTGTCCTTTTTCTCCAACCACTAGCCTACAGGAAGTCCCTGTTTATTAGAAACTAGTTTTATTATATTAAGCAGTATAAGTCCATTTTAGGAACTATATAATATTAATCTCACTATAGATGGGCTTATGTATTTTTTTTGATAACTTTTCTATCCTTTTTTTTGAGACAGATGGAATGACCCATCATTCTATCACATGATCTGCTAACACATCACGAATGACAAATTCAACTTCATTTCATTAAGAGATGAAGTGGAAATTGTCCAAATAATGAAAAATGGCGAGACTATACCAAAATCACAAAAGTATTTCTTCTAATTACAATTTCATCAAATTTAGGGAAATGATCTTGAAAACCAAAAATGTTTTCCTAGTGCTCTTATATCTGATTAATCAGATGGTACCTTAGATCATCACAAATTTATGGCATTGTGATTGCTGGATTTTCCATAGCCATGTTCTCTACCACTCTCCATCAGAACATGATGGTTAGATTTCTCTTCCATATCCATATTTTCACCTATGTGGAAACCCAGTGATTAGTTCATTTGGGTAACCATTACATTTCATACTTTTGTTTTTAAATATTGGTTTTAGTATTCCTTTTTACGATGTGGTTTTCTATTAAAGAAACTTTCGAATAGCAATCCATTTATAAAACCGACGAATTTCGAGGGCAAAATTCATTTTAAGGGGGTAGAATGTAACACCCTGAGATTTTATTAAAAATATTCTTTTAATTTCATTAATGTCTTGTGTTGTATGCTACACCAAGATTACCTTGCGCTATACGCAGCACCGTATTAGCTTGCAGTATACGCAACACAATTCATGGATCGTGTTACACACAATTTTGATAATAGTTATTCTTCTCAACATTGAGTATATATATATATATATTAAATGTTTAAATGAAATATGGTTGGATTATGATATACGAAACAAAGAAGGATTATTGCATAGCACGCAACCCTGACTTGGCTTTCATTACATGCAATCGCGACCTTCCTCGATAGCGTGTCTTGTACGCAATACCGGGTTTTACTAAACAATGATATATTATTATAATATTGTTATGAACTAGCCGTTATGAATAGTGTTAACTAAATTTTGTATTTTATAACATTATTATTCATCGTACACATTTCTAGAACATGGTATAAGAACAAAATAATTTTTTCGGGTCAAATAAGTATTTTTAAAAAAATGCAGTTTTGCCGCCTTTTGATGGCGCACCCAATTTAAATCTAGTTTTTGACATATTTATAAGTTCAATTTGACAAAATAAAATTCTTCTTTTGAATAAGGATATAAAAATTTACATTAGATAAAGTTTTGATATTTTTCCGATAACTTTCATATTTTAATGAATAGTAAAAACACGCTATATTTTAATTAAAAACAACTTTTTTCATCATAATATCATATGTGGTTAAATTATAATATTGAATGGTTTTAAAGTATAAATAGAATATATTTTTACCATTTAATATAATGAATGTCATTAGCATTGATTTTACCTTGAATTCGTAGGTTAAATCAATTCAATCTTTTGCAATGTTTTAAAGAAAACCCCATTTTCTTTCGACAACGGGATTAAATTTAATTTAATTTCTGCATATTTTGTGTATTGAATTTGGAAAAATGGATTCCATATTTGAATCAGTGGGTCGAAATTATGTTAATAAGCTACTTTTTATTTTTGGGCATTGTGAATAGTAACTACGGTAAATTTTATTTACTATAGTTAAAGGTAAATCGGGTAATTAAGGGTAAATATAAGATTATAAAATTACCCGAACACTTAGAAAAATCCTATTTGATGGATAAAAGTAGACCCATATAACCTAAGGGTCGGATTAGATTCATTTTATGGACTTTTGTCCATGAAAATAATTTAATTATTATTAAATCCAAAGAATGTGACAACATGTCACTTTCTTAAATCTTATAAGTATAATAATTTTAATTTAGTGATAAACTTCATGAAACATCGAAAATGAATAGTCTCCAGAAATATAATACAATTATCTACATCATAGAAATTTATTTATAATTTTTATGGATTAAATAATTATCATTTATTATGACACAAAGATGATATAGTAATTGTCTTATTAATGAAATATTGACATAATTGATGTTACAAATGCCCAAATAAATGTAATTTGAGACTTTTTATGACATAAATTAATTTTATAGGTTAATATGACATGTTTTTATTGACATAAGTAACTTGGTTTGAACTTATCATTCTGTTATGAATTTCATAAAAATCATGTACCAAATAGTGTGAAAATTGACATAAATTAGTTTTTTAAAACAAATATTATATTATTAATTGATATTTAATTCCTAAAAATCTAAGTATCGGTCAAATGACTTAGATAAGGATTTATATATTAATAATAAACATCTTGGGGTTCGTTTGTCTTGTTATGGCATGTTTATTAACCATATAGTGTAAGAAAACAAAAAGACACGGTAAAAGTTAAATTATTTAACTTAGAGTTAAATCTAATTGATAAGTTTATAATAATAACCTAAACTTGTCTAAATCCTATTGGTTGAGAGGATTTCGACCCATCCTTACTTTAGATTCGAAATAAGGTCCTTTGGAACCATTATAAACTGAATTTTCCCTTAATATAAAATAATATTTTGAGATTTTCCTAAGGTGCCCCTCTCCTCCCTTATAAAAGGGAACCTCCTCCCTCTCCTCCTCACCCCAATTTGAGCATTAAATCTCGGCCAACCCCTGCCAAAATCTCTTCTCCACTTCCCTAGTATCATCCTAGAGGTCCTGGTCTTCTTCAATTACCATCATTAGTTCTTTAAGTGGAGGTTAAGTGAAGGCGCGTCAAAAAGAGGTAATATTCATTACCGATCTTTTTTCAATTTCTTTCTTCTTCAACTTCTTCTTCTTTAGTTGTTTCATAATAAAGTAATAACATCAGTATTTCTTATACACTGATATTTTTATATAAATATGAAACAAATCTAATTATCCTTCTATCCATCCTACGGAAAAAGGAAATCATCGTGCGTGCGTACGTATGGAATACCGTCTCCACGCCGTGGTGTAATCTATTTTCCGCCACCACCTTAATTGGATGGGTATAATGGTGTAATGAGTAAATATATATGATTATAATAAAGTGATATTGATACTGAAATATTATACATACACTTCAACACAATTCCACGACCATGGGAATTATATCATCGCTCGTGCGTACGTAAGGACTACCGTCTCCACGACGCGATGAAATTCACTATCCATGTTAACCATTCCAGAATGATTATAAAGTATATATAATGAATAATAATTAAATATATGACATGGTAAATCTAATGGATTTATGTATATATATATGTCATCTACTTACTTCCATTCAAGACAATAAAGAATGGAAAACAGCGTCCATGCATACGTAACGACTACCATCTCCATGAATGGTGTGTTTCAATCAATTTATCTATCTATTATATATATATATACTAAATATATATGATATATAAATCATATTTTATATTCTGGAAGTAAGTAAATCATGATATAAGTTATAATAATGTCAAGAACAACAAGTCCAAACACCTACGATAAATGAAATGATTTTACCCAAAACGCTTCTTTAACATGAAATTTACAAAAGAACGGGTAATGTAAAGTCATAAGTGAACCATATATGATATCATAACAGTGAATATGATTCGTTAATAAGTTAATGACATTATTTAAATCGTTATACCGGAGGTTCAGATACGTACAAATCATATCGGACATAAGGTAAGGGAAAATATCACAATCTCATTTTATCTGAGATTGTTTATATGTTGGTATTTACTGGGGTGTATTTTATCATCCACATCCATGTTTCCTAAATATGTAATATTATTTCCATCCACCTAAAATTGTTTAAATCCAATTTTACCCTTCGGTGAGTTTTTAGTATAAGATATGAAAGGAATCTTTTGTCGTTTTTCGAACAAGGTACTTTTTGACTTTTCTGACAAAAGTACGAGAAGAATGTTTTTTTTAAATTATACGGAATGAATGGATTTTTAAAACATTATTTACAAGAAGATTCCTTAAAAAGTTTTCATGTTTATTTTTAATCAACTTCATTTAGTTTTGAATTGTATGACATGTTATGAAAGGAAAAGTGTTTTTGAATAACAAAGGATATTTTCCTCAAGAATAGAGTTCAAGTGTTTTATCAAAATTATTTTCCATATAAGATAATAAAGGTTTCTGTTTATATACCTATTATTACATTGATTTGATTATGTTGTGATAGAATTATTTTTATGAATTCCATTATCTTATAAGAATTGTTTTTGGATGTCATGTTATTTAAGAATCCCATTTTTATTACATGGGTTAGCAATGATGTATGATTTATGATTTTGTGGCACACATAAGAATGGTATCATTATGAGATGGGTGGGACCTATATCTCCCTCCAATTCATTGGGTAAAAATTTTATATCTCATGAGATAGACATGGCTGGAATGGTAGGTTATACCGGTTCAGTGAAAACATGACTGAAATGAGGGTGACTCGGTTCAGAAATGGACTTTGTCCACTATGATCATATTGGCAATGAGTCTTGACTAATAAGATATGATTCTCTATGATTATTTGTGTATGCCACAAAGTTTCATGTTTTATGTTATAATTATTTCGATTTTATTTCACTACTATGATTTATCCCAGGTTATGAAATTATTCTCTCTTTTGTAGGTTAAGATTTCCAAAATGTTATGTTCTTATGAATATGATGTGATTGATATTTATTTTGTTTACCCTTACTGAGCATTTGAGCTGACCCTTTTATGTTTTCTTTTCCCCAAGATATAAAGAAAGGTTTTAGGTAAAAAAAGGAAGATCTTTATGGGAGATGTTGAAGATCATTCACCACGATTAGAAGATTATATTCCGAGTTTGCAAAGACACTAAAGTATTACGATCCTTGTGTGTGTGTTTTTGTTATGTACTATGTATTCCCCAAAAGTAATGTAATGTCAATGTATGTCAAGCTTCGGGTCTCTACAACCACTAACCTCAATTATAAAAGGCATTCACATATCCTATCCTCTTAAGACCATAGAATAACTTTTTATCAGCCAAGACTAAACAAAAAGTATTCCCTAATTACCTCTTGACATATTATAATCCTTAGTTTTAGCCGAATGAGATCCTAAGAAGGAATGTTTTACTAACCTATGGATTTTTTTTAAAGAAGGGGTATTGTGTAAACTGTTCATTATTTTTATTTATTCTTCCACCTCCACCATATATTCATAAATTATTCAGATATAATAACAAAATTATTTATATATATATATATTTATATATTATTTTAATTAAATAACCTCAATTAATATGATTTCAAATAAATTGCAAAATAAAATAATCATTCGTACATTTGGTGGACTATCACCTCTTGAACCGATTTTATTCATTTTCCATTATTTCCGGTCAGGGATTTTATAATGATAAATTAAAATATTAAATATGGTATTATTAATATTTTTATACCTTTGGAATTATAATATTACATATGACTTCTTACATTCCATTATATGAGGGATACGATAATGTCGCTCGTACGAATGGAAGACTATAGCCTTCCCAATCTATTTGATTCATTTTTTACTAACAATATACTCAGTAGGTAATAAAGATAAATCTATGAAATATATGTGATATGGTCTGCATAATTATTATATTAATTAAATATTTATCATTTTAATAATATAATGGATATTAATTTATTTTTACATTACAATTCAGTGAGAAATGATAATATCGATTGTGCGTGCATATGGAATGCCACATCCAAGAATCAATGCGATTATTTTCTCATCACCAAATAATATGTATGATAAATATAAATTTATTTAATGAAATAATATTTTATTTCTCATACAATGTTCAACCAATAAATATACAATAATTGATACCTTATTTTAATCATTGAAAAATAGAAACATTACCAATGCCTATGTTTAGACTACCACCTCCATGATTATAATGTAGTTAATTTTTCACAACCAAATATGATCATTGGTTATAAAATTGTAAATTATTTATATAATTGGTAATTTTTTCATCATTATTTTTCATATAGATGATGGAAATATTAAATCTTTTTCCCCAATCAATACACCGATGAAAAAATTAATCAATGAACTGAACATCCTCAAAACACATGATATGGACTAAAATGATTATTTTTTTAATTATGCCGTTAAACATATATAAAATATATGATTCAATTAAACTTTTTAATAATTTAAATGTCTATTAATAAATTATAACATTGATATATGATTATTTTACAGACATTAAAATACATTCATGGATTGTTTGGTCTTTAGGAAAATAAGTTCATCCCAATTTCCCTTTATTGAGTCATATTGTATTGTTATAGACCTAATTTTATTTCAAGGGTGTAAATAATGAACCTTTTACATGGTATATCATTAATGTTTTTTACTTCATGGTATTTTAGGTTTCAATTTAGTTATTTCAACCAAGGGAATTTAAATTGAATGTTACTATGTGGTAAAAATTTTATGAACACAATTTATTTTCATTAGTTTATAATAGTTTTTCATTGACTTTGTTATCCCAATGTTATCAATGAATTGATACCTAAAAAATTTTATTATTTATTTCCACGAGTTTTGTGTGTATTTTCATTTTTTACAATTAGTCATTCCATTTATTAAATCTCAAATCATTAGTATGATATTTTTAGGGTTATTTATCTCAAATTATATTTCATTGAGACATATGTGTTTGTAATTATCCTATATTCACTTATGAGGAGTATACAATTACCTTTTAAATTTTTTAAATTAAATTCCTTAGTTATATTATATTTAAAGTTTTTTTTATGATACTTTTTAATGGGTAATACGATTGAAGAGTAACCAATGTGGGAATTCCATTATGTTGTAATATCCATTATTTTATATTCATTCTATTGAATGTTATTATGGATGAAAAAATGTTATGTTATTTTTTGGTCCAAATATATTTTATTTTACACTATTTATAAATTTGGTTCACATTTTTAATTCAAAATTCCATTATTATTTATTGATTAAATATAAGTAAATTTGAATACATGAATCCATTTAAATTTTTTTTATAGGGGAAAAATGAATGTACAAATCAGACATGGAAATCCATTGTTTTTATGAACAGGTGGAGCTTAATGAAGAATGAAATTGTGAAGGCCAAGGGATCTACCATATAAATGTTTTCTAAAATGTTTTCAACTATGTTAATATTAAAAATAAATGATTTATAAAATATTTTTTTTCATGTTTAATAATGTTATTTTATAAGGTTTTAAAGGTAATTTTCTAAAATTTTCTAAATGGATCTATTTGGAATCACTTTATAATGATTTCTCAATTAATTCTTAATTTTTACATTTTACATCCTGAATGGATTTTCTAGTAATCAAGAGAAATTTGTTTGGGTTTTATTATTAAGTTTCAATTGTCATTTTAAATGAAATGTATTTTCACATGTTTTTTTATTTTTATTTTTTAACATTTATTTTAAAATGAATAATTTACTTTTATCATGAATTATTTTATTTAAAATTTTACAGTATTTCCATTAATCAACCACAAATACACTTTACGTTACATTATATCTATTTTAAATATGTAGTATTGATACCCTATTTGTAATGTCTCTATATATATTATGTGGTTTACATGGAATATGTTTTTTTTTCATTAGTGAACAATGAAATGAAAGAACAATGATTATTATTATGTTAAAAAGTAAAATAATTTAAAACAATTATTCCTAAATGGTACTTGGTCATTATTTATTAACATGGATGAGATCAACACATATTAAATAATGGGTGATATCATATAGTCGTGAGTGATCTCAACATATCTTATACGAGGTGTATACACGGACTGCACTAAAATTCATTGGGTAATGTTCCTTGTCTATTAAGGAAAGACATAGGTAGTTACTAGAGGGTTTCTCCTATTTATTTAATTTGGTTCTATTTAATTATGAAATAGTTTTAAATTGTTTTATAAAGAATATTTTTTAATAAACAAACTTGTATTATTCTGGTATCCATTGATTTTATTGTTTTGTTATATAAATATTATAATCACATGGCTCATGATTATTGATTCTTATGACTCTTTCATTCGATTATGATTTATACCATGTTTTAGGTATTGATGATTATTAATATTATAGTTTTATGATAATTAAAATTGATTAGGTAATCATATACTTATTATCTTCATATTATCATTGATGTTATGTAATTTTCAATGACTATATTTACCCTTATATAGAACATTATCTCATCTTTATTAGGTTTCCTTTTCCAAGGATATCAAGAATGATGTAACTGGATTATTTCATAAAGAATTTCATATGGAAAATGATTAAATTTTTTTTTTAAAATATGTAAGTTTTTATTTAGTTATATTAATACTAACATCAATTCACGCATATTGATTATCAATTTTTCTGTACTAATCCATTAAAACTCTAAACCTAAATGGTCCTTCAGTATGTAAGTGATCCTATTTTTCCTTTTGAGGAAGGATGTTTTAGATGGTGAAGTTAGTCCCCCTTCATCCACATTAATTTCTAAAATATAAATCTATAAGATTTTAGCATCATATATAGGAGTAAAGAATTTATGATTTAAAATTTTGGTAGGTTCTTCAATAATAATATCATCCATTTTCAAGTGAGGCATATAGAGCCACCCTGTTAGTAGTTAATATTGACTACTTAACTGGTGGTTAGCATGTATTGGTTCACTATGTCCTTGGATAAGAAATTTTATTTCATTGAGTATGGAGGAAAGTGTGGATTCATTCCATGTGAACCAAATCATTCACAATTATTGAATTATATGGGTGTTTATAAATATTCATTATATGGATGATGTTTAAATATTAATGATTGAGTTGATGAGTTCCCATAATGTGTTTTTGGTCAAGTTCATTGAACACTTTAAGGAATTGGTTTGTAGAGGATAAAGTTGTGCATCTATGGGATTTATTTAATGTATTTTTTTGATAGTGATAGATGTGAAGTAAACTCTCATCTCATTAATCTAGATTTATCGGTTATGGATTTTCTTTATGTTTTTGAAGCCATTGCGGTTTATGGAACTAAAATATATTAGTAAAGTCCTGGTGGTTGATGATTATAAGAGAGGAATCTATTTCTAGATTATAGATGAGGCACAAGAGTTGATTTGTTGATTCTAGTGTTTCTATCATGAAATGGGAAATTTTTATCTTTATTTCTCGATCATAGGTGGACACACACTCTTTCATTGTTTAAGATAATCCCATGGTGATAACATCAACCCTATTGTCATATGTAACTAGTTTTTCTCAAGATATATACTGGTGGTTATCCTAAATATCGAGAGATCATCTATAACTTTCTTAGGTGGGGAGCGATTTTTCTACTGTGTATTTATTTAATAGGGATATTGATTTCATGGATGAGGATATCCCTTTGAAAAAAAATCCCTCAGTGATTTATGTCATGTAACAAACCAATATTTTAAAATATATTTACCTTTAATAAAAAATGTCCCCAATAGATCTTATATAATATAAAATTGATATTTCATGAGTAATTATCATTCAATAGAAAAATAATGTACATTATGTGGAATTTAAATGAAATATAATTGTTGGAAATAATTTCAAAATAACATAGGATCTTTTATTTATCCCAAAGATTGTTTTTGAAATATTTTATTTTTTAGAATTTTTTGGTCATAAATATTTTAATTAAAAATTAATTTAGTGAAATAACCTTATTAATAAATATTTTTTACAAATTAATAAACGGAATTAAATTATTATCATAAGGTTATAAATGAAAATAATATCATTTGATGGAAAAATAATTGTTTTTTAAAAAAATTTATATGTGTATTGTGTTTTTATATTAATAATTTAAAATAGTCACTATAAATGAATTATTTTAACGAAATATTTATTTAAGATATTTAATAAAATTTATTTAAGTTCATTTAATGGTATTTATTAGTAATGGATTGGGAATAAATTTAATTTTATTCTCCAAAATAAATTATTCTAAAAACTACATTCATTGTGTTTTATATGCTTATTTTAATTTTTTTTCTTCTAATTATTGAAAATGAAATTAATAAAAACATTTCAATATTTTGAATTAGAATTATAATATTTGGTAGTGATTATATATTCTTTTTTTAATGATGAATGGTTACTATGGTTAAAATTTGACACTACATTTAAGGTTAAAAAGGGTTAACGACGGGGTTAATCTAAAATATAAGGCATAACATGCCAATAAAACATGCCTAAAAGTTTTTTGTTAGAGATAATTATAACTTAAATTTTTGAATATTATAAATATTGGACACTCAAGGCCACTGTCACATGAATATTACTTTATTATATTTTAATTCTCTTAATACTTATAAGTTTTGCACCCACCTCAAATTTAAAAGGGAACTTGATATCATCTCTCATTGAAAACTTCTTGAGCCACATATATCAATAATACTCTTATCAAAAATATTTTAAAAATTTTTAAACGAATTCTATAGGATTTTATATTATTAAATGATTAATTCAGTGGTTTATAGGATGATATCCAAAGGATTTTTCTTAAAAAATAATAAGATAAGAGTGTATTCGAAAAATGTCAGGACCTAACATAAGGGTTATTGTCATAGTGTAATTTTTAGTTTATATTGTTTATGATGGAATATTATTTGAATTAAATATATAAAATTTATCTCTTAAAACCCATATATTTTATTCTCATATGTTTATATTATTAGGTAATCATGTTCCATACATTCCATTCTAATTGGTATATAAAATGAATGACAATTGTTTTTAAATAAATGTAAACTTTATTTCTTCATTAATTGAATTATTTTCCACCATATCAATTTTATTTAAAATTATTTTATGACTATTATTTTATATTATCCCATGATTATTTAAAGTCATTTCCAATTTTTTTTACATTCTTTAAAAATTATTTAAAATGATTTTTTGCAGTGGTTTCCAAATTGCATATTTGTGACATTTTTTGAAAGGTGAAAGGATTTATTGTGATTATGATTAACACATGATCATATTTTCATAAAAACATTAATGTTATTTACATAAAACTTACTTTTACATCTTTTCATGGTTATTATCAAATAAAAACGATTTTTTAATATTGTGAAATTTTCTATTTAAAATGGTGAATAAATGATGTTTTTATTAAGTTTTCAATGAATGGTTTGGATGTTATTTTATAGTTATTTTTCCTATATTCCAAACAAAATTGATGTTTTTAATATTTATTGAGGGAAATATATAATGATATAATCCATGCTATTTCTTTAGATGGTTTATTATTATGTGATGAGATAATATTTCTGAAACCTGTTTCTTTTCCATGGGTTATGATGTGACGAAATGATGAATGTTTCTATGATCTCATGAAAACATATGTGTGGTTTTCATTATATGGGCGGTGGACCATAAATTATATATCAATCTAAATAATTGGATAATGATTGATATATCATGAGATAATATAAAAGATCATGGGGAGTAAAACCCGTCCAAGACTGAAAAGAGGTTGGGGTGAACACAATCAATTATGGGACTCTATCTACTATGTGAATACGGAATTATAGTAATCCTTTTATAATTAAATGATTTTATATGATTATTATTGTTCCATAATTCCAATGAGTTATTCTTATTCTTATAATGTTCTGTCATTTCTCTTGATTGATTAATGATGATTCCTCATGCTTATGAATCATATATTTTGGATTGATAAATATTTATTCAATAACTCATGATGTTTGACTTATGAATTATTTTGTATAAAAATTAATATTTATCATCATGATATCAAAACCTTATAATTTTTTAATTCTTTAATATAATATGTAATTAATATCTCCCATCATTAAACTTACCAATATTCTAATATAACCCTTTATTAAATTTCCATTTTCCCTAGGTAATGAAGAATGGTTTTAAGTAGGAGATATTTAAAATAGTATAATGATATAATAAATTTATGTGATATGATGAATATAATTAATGAAATGTGTTGGTTATGTATATAGAACTAACTACACTAAACCATTACAGTTCATGATTGTAAATTATTTTTTACTATATTATATTTACATCTAAAATGATGTAATATTTTTGCACATTTTTCATAGGAAACCATAGATTTTATCACACATGGGTTATGTAATTATTAGATATTATTTTTTTAATTATATAATTTTATAAATTATGGCCACTTATAAAGAACAAAATGTGATATATGGATAATATAATAGTTTCATTGGTTGATAACAAGATATCATAGTTTATGAAATCTCATGAATTATTTTAATGATTATATTATTTCTTATAACGATTATTATATATTGAATGTTAAATTATCCTTTGTGTTTTTAGCTAATATTTGGAACTAGAATTAGTCATGTTAAAAATAAATATGGTGGAAAATACAATGATTTCCTTTTGTGTTACGAAATGACATTGGATCTAGAATAACAATACTTGATTCTTTTATCATGAAACTATCTCAAAATATAATCCTTGCTAATAATACAAATTAGAAAAGGTAAAAAACACATAAATTTGAGACATTCATGGTGGACACTTTTTCTTACTTTAGTGAGTTCTCTAGTCATGTAGTTTTCAATAAATGAATCGGTATTATTGGAAATATATTTTCTGTTCTCAAGTACACCAAGCATGAAAAGGTTTTCATGTCGTCATATAATTTTTATGGAAAATAATATCAATGGTTAAATATTATTAATAATATAAGTATAGAGGATGAAATTGACTCCAGGGAATATGAATATTTTAAGAGGATACTTTCTAGTAATTACTTTTCCTAAAAAATTTACACAATAATAGAAATATAATTCATTCTGATTATGTAAAATGATTGTGAATCTATTGGTACTTATGAGGAATATTTAATAATACTTGTCTGGTACAGTTATTGTTTTATCATTGAACCTAAAAGAAAAATTGATTTGATCTTTAGTTGATGCAAACCAAAATTTTAAAAAGTGTTAGCTGTAAGGGAATTTAATATCTATGAAGAAATTGGTTGATGTGATATCATTTTAGAAATTGATATTAGAGAATCACATTATTTTCATTGTACTTAAATGAATAGATTTATAGGGGTGTGAATAAATTTTAATAATAAAACCCCAATTGGATGGAAAATAAATGTATTTTTCAAAAAAACTGTAGAAATAATCATGGGGGAATATTTGATAAAGGCATATAGTAAATGTTTTATCAATGAAAAATATGTCCATAAAATAAGAGGATATTAAATAGATCTAAAGAGGCAATCTAATTAATAGAATTTAGATAGACCTCAACCGATTTCCCAACCAACACAAAAATGATAAAAAATTATGGAGTATGGGAATATTTATATCCAATGAATGAATCCATGGGTAAATGATGAAAGTTGACATCAACAACATCTAAATCAAAGAAACAGTGAAAAATCTCATGTAATCACAACTACTGATGTGTGTTACTAGAATAAAGTTGTGACATTTACACTGGTCATCCACTCTAGAAATATAAATGTCTTATATGATTATAGTTATACCAACACTTTTGTATTTTATTAATTATAAAAGGTTATTATATCACCACCCTAATGAATAGATGTTAAATTTTTATTGAAAAATCATAATGGTGTGATGAGTGCATTTCACGTCTACAAATCCTCTCGGATAAAAGTTTTCATGAATTTTCTTCCCGAATATTTAGTGATTCTCCCATTAGTTGAATTTTATGTGAATTTAAGCATGGATTTGATTTTATTATATTGAAAACATATTAATTTTTGAGTAAGGGAAGTCATATTTAATATTTTGAATGCACTAATGATTATTTATTGGTGAAAGGATGAATATGAACTTCTAATTGAAATTATTTTCGTTACATATTAGTGTGGAGTGTCTATCATAAATGGTTAGAGAGAAACTAAAATTTTATGATATTATTATTTTTTGGGAATATACTATTAAATATCATGAATATATTCATATTATTCTTCAAAATCTTGATGTTGGGATTTCAATAGGACTCATACCTTGTGCTATACCAATTTCAAAGAATCCTTATTGTATGGACTCAACTGAGTTGTAGAAATTAAGGAATAACTTCAGTTGAATCTTTTTAATGGATTAATTTGTCCATGCACATCATAATAGGGTTCAACTATTCCTTTATCGTTAAGAATAAATATGTGTCAATGTGTATTTTCACTTATTATTTTGACCATAAAAAGATTATTTTGAAGAAACAATACATTTTACCTATTATTGTAGATTTTACTATCAAATATGAGGAGATAAATATCGTTAAATGTTTAACATTAGATCTGGATATCATCAGTTGTGGTTCATGAATTAGAATTTATCCTATATAGAATATCATATGGTGTTTTAGAACTATGAATTTCTAGTGATTCCATTTAGAATGACTAATGAATCTTCCATCTTTATGGATTTAATGGATATAATTTGTCTATATTACCTTAACCTATTTTGGTAGTATTTATATATGATATTCTTATACATTCTAAGATCTTGTAATATAATTATAATCATTTGAGTACTATGTTCTATCCCTCGATATAGCAGAACATAAATGTCCATTTTTATAAATATGAATTATACCTACAATTTGTATCATTTTGTGGTCACAGAAATACAAGTCTATAATGGAAGATCACATTATGAAAGAAACAATTGAACAAAAACCATGACCAACAATAGTGACCAAAATATATAGTTAAAATTTGATGGATGGATAATATAAATAATTTTTAAAAAATTTATTATAAATATAAAATGCATTATCCACGTTGACATGTAATGGATATGGGTTACATAAATAGATTAATGTGAAGAAACTTTTTATGGAATTAATGACATGCTGGGATAGTTAACTTATACTCATACTAACCTATAGCGGAGAAGGTTTTGTGATCTATAGTGATTCATCAATGAAGGAATTAAAATTATTTATCAGGAAGAATCACATGCTATTAGTTGATGCCTCAGTCCATTGGAAGGTTCTTGAGAAACATTACCCAACTCATTATGTGTAACTAGAAACAATAATTTTTAATTTCAATACATGGTGAAAATATTTGTATGTTAAAAGGTGTCACATATATATGTAGGATCGAAATAATGATGTAGATGCTCAATATACAAGAAGGGGGGGGGGGGTGAATTGTACACTATAAAAATTTCCTTAGACAAGGAAGAATCTATGTTTAACAAAGTTAAACTAAGTAAATTCACAACACCTCTAATCACCAATTATAGAATTGGAAGAAACATTTACAATATGAGATTATACCATAAAGAATATAGAATCTAAACTAATCAGAGTACAAGTGTAAGGAAATATAAGAAGGCTATACTTTCCTTACAATACAAAAATTGCAGAGGAAAATCAAGTAGTAAAACTACAAGTAACAAGATATAAATCATTTAACCCAAAGATAAGGGTATCCAACAACCTTGGATAAAGGTCCCTTGATTTATACTTTCAAGAATGTCTGTCTTACCTACACCAGGGTAAGCCCTCGATATGAAGATCGGAATCTCTGGAATTCTATCCCCACATTCCCTCAACTTCAAGGTAGTTGGAACCTCTGTCTTCCTCAGCAAGGAAGCCCTCGAACTTCAAGGTAGTCGGCACCTCTGTCTTCCTATCCCCAGAAGTCCTCGAATGTAATCACCAACATTCGGAGTCGCACGAATAAATATAAACGAGCATTTCAGTATGCACAAGGCATGAAAATCTTCTCTCTCTAGAAATCACCTTAACAGCATGTGGTCTATAGATCGATCAACTTGTTTTTGAGCTCTTTCAAATGAGCTCTTATAGGCAAATTTCAAACGGTCGGCTCCCTCCTCCACCGGTCATATTTTCCATGAAATTTGGAGGGAACTGTACATGTGTAACTCATCCAATGGTTAATTAGAAATAGAATGGATGACATCTTTTAATAATAAATCATGTATAACTGAATGCACGACATTGTTTTGAAATAGAGAATATGTAAGCAAAATCCATACAAAATTTCAGAGTGTAAGAAAATTAAAAGTTCGGAGTCTAACCAAAATCAAATTTGGAGTCTATGTTAAGAAATGTTTGGATTCTGTTTTATAGGAATTCGGGGTCTAGTTTCACCAGAGTTCATAATATAATATTGTAGAAGTTCGAAGTTGATCTTTATATGAGTTCGGAGTGGAACTCATGAATGTTCGGATTCGAACTCATGAATGTTCGGAGTCGAACTTCATAAGAGTTTGGAGTCAAACTCACGAAATTTCAGAGTTGAACTTCATAGGAGTTCGGAGTCGAACTCATGAAATTTCAGAGTCGAACTTCATCAGAGTTCAGAGTCGAACTCATGGAAGTTCGGAGTCGAACGTAATAAGAGTTCGGAGTTGAACTCATGAATTTTCGGAGTTGAATTTCATAAGATTTTGGAGTCGAACTCATGAAAGTTCAAAGTCAAACTTCATAAGAGTTCGGAGTTGAACTCATGTAAGTTCGGAGTCGAACTTCATAAGAGTTCGGAGTCGAACTCATGAAAGTTCGGAGTCCATAATTCAGATTAGAACTTCATTACACTTCACATCAAAAATTCGAATCCTCAAAACAGAATGCTCCAAATCTTGACATTATATGACTTTTGGGATTTTGGGTATGAATCTGGTTTTTGAACATAAGAAAAATATTGCTATGTATAAGAATATCTTGGTTAGGGTAAATTTCCTTAAAGAAGTAAATTTTCCATACAGACGTAAAATTTATATTTGCTTAAGTATAAGGTATTTGTGATTTTCAAAACAAGAAGGAATGTAAAAGTCATAAGGAAAACCTTATTGACTCAACAATCTCCCCCTTTTTGGAAAGCACAAACATCCTTACGAAAAATAATATAAGGACTTTGAAAATTTTCATTAGACTTTGAAATTAAAACTTATCCCCCTTTGTTCATTTATGAAAGTGAATACAACTAACTCCCCCTTAGGAATTAAAACTCTAAGGATTGTATTATGAATTTACAGAGTGTATTTTTCATTATTGTAGGAATGAAAAACTTTGTAGTGAGAAAATCCCCCTTACTTTAAGGATATTTCACATAGAAATTTTTGTTTCTCCTCCTTAGGAGTAGTTCTTTTTCCTTCTCCCACTTTCTTGACTTTCAAAAATAATTGAATGGAATGGAAAAGAAAATATGGTACATGAAACATTAGTATATGACATGATAAAACCAACAAAATTATATTTCATTAGTGTTGGGAAAATTTTACAACGAAAGACAACTATAAGAAAAGATCGGAGTGGGTTTATAAGTCTTCCTTTTCCTTTGGAATCTTCTTCTTCAACAAAGTTTTGAGCTTCTTTAGGACTCTTCGGTCTTCCATGAATTGCCTCTCTAAAGATTTTGTCTTTTCTTCTTAAGCTTTCAAAGCCTCTTCCTGAGCCTCGATAGCTTCTTTCTGCATCTTTAACAAATCATCTTGTTGTATGAGTCTTTCTCAAGCTCGATCTATAGATTTCTATCACTTAAAAGATTTTGAGCCAGAGAATTATCCTTGTCACTTAGTTCCTTCACTTGTTGACTCCGAGAACTCTACTCATCAATCAGCTTAGCTTGATGATTTTTAATATTTTTATCCTCGTTGTCAAAGGCATTTTGAACTTCACTCTGAAAATTTTTAAACTGCACTAAGTCTTCATCAAATCTTCTAGACAACTTTGTTAACTTATTGAAGGACTTATATGCACATCATAATCAATAAGGAAATTTTTTTTGTTCAGCTTCTATCTTCACATACTTATCCATGACCATGGATAATGAATCCGATTTCTGATTCATACTCTGTTGTAGCATCTGGCATCTAGAATCTATAGTTGGAAAAATTGGAATGGTGTCCACCAACTTCTTCATAGATTCAACCACAAAATCATGCCCATGAGATGATGATTCCGAATCAGATAAATTTATTTGAGATTTCCCTTCTTCAATTTGCACCAGTTTTCTCTTAGAAGAACCACTAAACTCCTTCTTTTTGAAGACTTCTTTTGTTAGAGTATCCATGTGAACTTTCTTCCCCTAATCAGACTTCAGAATTGGTTCCTCATTAGAAGATACTTCCTCGGATTCAGAAACTTGAATAATATGGTCTTCAACTGGTTTTTTTTCTTGTCCATCCTCAATAAAATTCCTCTCATGGGATTCTTCGTCATCATATAAAACGTTTTCTTCTTCTGGCTGTTGTTTATCATCATACTTACTACCTTCCTCACCTTGATTTCTTATAGTAACTAACATTTCAGATTCTGCCTTATCTTTAAAAACCACTACTTTCTTGATCAAGGCATCTAAATCTTCACTTCCCTCTTCTTCTCCTTCTTCTTCAACCTCTTCCTATACTTCTTCCTCAGATTATTTTTCATCTTCTTCCACTACTTCTTTACCCTTGAATTTTTTCGAAGTGACATAATTCTTAGCTGGAGTTTCTGGTAAAGAAGGTTCTATAAGAAAAGATTTAGGAACCATAATAAAATCAGAAGCTAACTCTGTAGCTCTCAGCAAAGATTGCACCACTTCAGATTCAGACAATTTCTTTTTCATTTTTTTCTCTTTCGCCTACTTCTCTAACTCTTCTGCAGCTCTTTCTTTTAAAGCCTTAGACTCTGCAGGGTCCAATACAAATTCTGAATCCCCTTCTTTCCACTTCTTCTTATCATCCCTCCACATCGCAGAAACTTCATCAGGATAAGTTTTTTGTTTCTTCGTCTTTGGGGGAGCAGACTGAGTTTCCATAGATTTAGGATTTTATTCATTAGCAGCCACTTCCTTAAGCATTCTCTTCTTCCTTTGCTTTATGGATGGTTCCGGAGTGTGTGTAACTTTCTAAAGTACCTCATCTTCTTCTATAGAAAGAGAGTACAATTCTCTGGATTCACTAGAAAAACCCATCTTCATCCTCTTCAAAGTATCATAACTAACTAACATAAGCTTACAATTCCAGACTTTTGATTTGCTTGAAACCTTGAAAGAATCAAATCACCAAACTATCAACATAGATAGTAAGGCAGGAAACATGATTGTATGAGCTCTAAAATTCCCTTCTTTGATGTTCATGATCGTAATCAAGACATGTCTCATCAAATTTATCTTTCTTAGATTTACCAAGAAATATAAGATATAGATATCACTTTTCTTCAAATTATCCTTATCACCTCTTATTGGAACCAGAAATCCTTGCACCCATAGCTCATGAATTATATTATTCGTAGTGAGATGAGAACTTTTAATGGTTGAAGCATCCTTATGACCAAGACATTTTAGTACCTTCTCCTTATTGAATCTTCCTTGCTCATCTAGAAGTTTGTGTGAGAAGAACTCACCTTCTCCTTCGTTGGATAAACCAACCATGCTCGAAACCTTAATGTAAGATAGCTTATAAGTCTTCCATAAGACTTGAAAGAAAACCACTCTCTTCCATCATCCATCTGGAAGGAAACAGACTCGTAGAACTCGATCAGCAAATCAGTATAAACTAGATCCTGTTTATCTGACTTTGCTACGAAAACATCTTCCCATCCATTCAGTCTAATATTTTTTGAAATAAGATAATTAAACTTATAGAAATATGGATGCACCAATCTTTCCCTGAAGATTAACCACTTTGAGATTGTCTTTGAAGATGACATATCTTGAGATGTTTCTTCAACAGACATTCGGAACAGATAGACATGAAGGATTCGGAATGGATTTTCAAAGATCGGAACCAGTTTTAAAAATATCATGAGGGCTTCGAGATGCGAATGATTTGAAAAATTGATGTGGGACAAGTCTTGTGGTCCCCTTTATATAGGCGATGGATGGGACTTTTGGTCTTCCAAAAGACATCTAACGGTTGAAAAACTTTTCATCTGATCAGACGGTTGAAAACACTCCTGCAAGGAAAAATTGACTCCGATATTTTGAGGTTTTAAGGAAAACATCCGGATTTGATGAAAACTAGAATTTGAATTTTTAAAAACTCACTAAACTACCATCATGAAAAATATGATTACAAAACATTATGTAAGGAAATAATAGCTTTCAGATTGGCTAGAAAGATTGTTCGTAATTGGTAATATTCTTGTTGAAGAAATGAATTTAAAAACAAACTCATTACGAATGTTCCTGTACGAAAATATCATTACGAAAATTCCACTATGAAAATTTCATTACAAAAATTCCAGTACGAAAATCTCCATTCAGGATGTTTTTATTATGAGAATTTCAATCCTGAAAATTTCAGTTCTGGAAACTTCCATTCCAGAAATTTGAGTTTCAGAAATTTCCATTCTGGAAACATCAGTTTAGAAAAGTTTGAAAAAATTACTACGAAAATACTAGTTACACTAAGTTTGAAAAAAAGATTATGAAAATTTTAGTTACACTATGTTTGAAAAACAGATTACGAAAATTTTAGTTACAATAACAATCAAATGTACTCCCCCTATGAAAAAGAGTTTATTACTGTCAGGAGAATTGTTCAACAGGATGTTAATGAAGAATGGTTACCTTACTGTTATCATTCCTAACTTTTATTTAATGTATTCAAATCTATCAGAGGGTAATGATTTTGTAAAAATATCAGCATGTTGATCTTGCGTTCTGATAAACTAAAGAATGATATCTCCTTTTAGTGTGTGATCCCAAAGAAAGTGATGCCTAATGTCTATGTGTTTTTCATTAGAGTGATGTTCAGGGTACATACATAAGCCAATGGCACTGGTGTTATCACACAAAATTTGAGTCTTAGTAAAACTAAGGCCATAATCTGTGAGTGTGTGTTGCATCCACAACACTTGAGCACAACAACTTCCAGCTGCTACATATTCAGCTTCACCAGTGGAAAGTGATACAGAATGTTGCTTCTTACAGGACCAAGAAACTGATGAATCTCTTATGAAATGAAATGTTCCAGATTTACTATTTCTATCCATTTTACATCCACCAAAGTCAGCATCCAAAAATCTTTTTAGAATAAAATCATTTCCAGACGTATAAAAAAATCATAGATCTATGGTTCCTTTTAGGTAGCGAAAAATTCTTTTTACCGCCTTTAAGTGAGGTTCCTTAGGATTGGATTGATATCTTACACATAAGTATACTGAAAACATTAAGTATGGTCGACTAGCTGTTAAGTAAAGTAAACATCCTATCATACCTCTAAAATATGTATGATCTACTGGTTTCCCAACTTCATCATGATCTAAGGAGTTTGAGGTATCGATGGGAGTACTTATACTCTTAGTGTTTTCAAAAACATACTTTTTGAGAAGATCTTTAATATAATTATGTTGATATATATAGGTTCCTTCTTGTCTATGAGAAATTTGAAACCCAAGGAAAAAAGATAACTCACCCATCATACTCATTTAAAACTCAGATTTCATTTGACATGAAAATGAATCAGTTAAAGATTGCTGAGTTGAACCAAATATGATGTCATCAACGTAAATTTTAGCAGTTAAAACAATTTTCTTATCTTTCTTTATAAAAAGGGTTGGATCGACATTTCCCTTAACATAGTTATTTTGAAGCCAAAATCCTATGAGTCTATCATACCAGGTTCTTGGGGCTTGTTTAAGACCATAAAAGGCTTTGGTAAGTCTAAAAACATGATCAGGATGTTTTGTATCTTCAAATCCATGAGGTTGTTCAACAAAAAATTACTCTTGATCATAACCGTTAAGAAAAGCACATTTCACATCTAATTGAAAAAGTTTAAAATTGAATAATGCTTCAAAGTCAAGTATAATACTAATAGATTCAAGTCTAGCTACTGAAGCATAGGTTTCTTCATAGTCTATTCCCTCTTGCTGGTTATAGCCTTTAGCAACTAGTCTATCTTTATTTATTATTATGACTCCATTTTCATCACAGTTGTTTCTGAAGACCCATTTTACTCCAATTACAGAAGTTTCCTTAGGTCATTCAACCAAGGTCCATACTTTATTCCTCTCAAATTTATTTAGTTCATCTTGCATGGCTTTGATCCAATCATCATCACCTAAAGCTTCATCAGTGCTTTTAGGTTCTAATTGGGAAAGAAATGCTAGATGTTCTACCTCATTTCTCAAGGAACTTCTAGTCCTTATAGGTTGAATTACATCACCAATGATGCTATCACTGGGATGATTCTTAAGAAACACCTAATTTGGGTTTTCTAAATCCTATTCATCAACATCGGGTAGAAATTCTTCTAGGGTAAATGTTCCAGAAATATCTTCTTGAACATTTTCCTTATCAGAAGGATCTCCGATCAAAGATTGACAATCAGTTTTTGAAAACACATCCGAGGATGTAGGTTTGGATGGTTTAAAAACAAAAGGATTATACTCATCTAATTTTACATGCACTGTTTCTTCAATAGTACAAGTATTTTTATTGAAAACTTTATATGTCTTAGAAGTTTTGGAGTAGCCTAAGAAAATTCCTTCATCAAATTTTGGTGTGAATTTATGTAGATTATCTTTATTATTCAGAATGAATACTTTGCAACCAAAAACCTTGTAGTAGGAAAGTCTTGGTTTTCTACCGTTCCATAACTCATAAGGAGTTTTATTACAAAAACGTCTAATCAAAACTCGATTTATAGTTTAACAAGAAGTACATAAAGCTTCATCCCAGAAATTTCTAGCTATAGAATATTCACTCAACATGGTTCTAGTTATCTCTTGATGGATTCTATTTCTTCCTTCAACTACACCATTTTGTTGAGTAGTTCTAGGTGCTGAAAAATTGTGAGTAATACCTTTTCTACTACAAAAAGTTTCAAATTCAGAATTTTGAAATTCTCCTCCATGATCACTATGAATAGTTTTCAGTGGAAGATTTTTCTCATTTTTAACTTGTTCTCTATAACTTTTGAAATAAGAAAAAACTTCATTCTTCTTTTTTAGAAAATAGACAAAAGTAAATCTGGGGTAATCATCAACTAGAACAAACACATAATATTTGCCTCCAATTCTTCCAGTTTGTGTTGGACCAAAAAGATCCATGTGCACTAACTATAACACATCAGTTGTTGAGACTTCACCGATTGATTTAAAACTAGATTTATGTTGGTTTCCATATTGACAAGGCTCACAAACATTAGATGAATCAAATATAAGACCTGGTAGATCCTTAACTAGTTTCTTCATAGAAATTTTACATAAGTTTTTAAGGTTACAGTGACATAGTATTCTATGCCATAACCATGAATGATCGTCCATTTCACTTAGGAAAGGTAGGTCTTAGCTCCTGGGTTCTTCTATGTTCAAAGTGTAAACATTCTCTTTCCTATTGGCTGGGAGAATAAATTCATCCTTGGAATTGTGAACTAAGCATTTATCATTCCTAAAATTCACAAGGTACCCTTCATCACATAACTGAATTATGCTAATGAGGTTGTGCTTATGAACCTTAACAAATAAAAAATTTTAAATAAATGTTTTACCAAGAAGAACAATATTACATATTCCAATAATTTCTCCCTGAGCATTATCTCTGAAAGTTACCTTTCCTCTTTTCGTCTTGATAATCTTTTCAAAATAGCTTTTGTTACCAGTCATGTTTTGGGAACATCCACTATCTATGTACCATGTATTGTTGTTGGTACTTCCTTTATCTTCCTGAAAACTAGAAAATAATTATAATTTTGGAATCCAAACTTGTTTGGATCCGAGATTTCGAGATAACAAAATTTTAGGCACCGACACTTTCTTAGAAAAATAGGCTTTATGAAAACCTAAATATCGGGTTTTATTTGAAGAACAATTCTTTGCCCAAGGACCACCACATTGACACTTGGTACAAAATGGGGCACTTTGTGGAACAATGTAGTTGTTACTAAAAGTTGGTTTTGCATGGCTATAACCAAATCCTGATTTGTTTCTTAAAGGTCATATTTGTGAATACATTTTATCATAATTTTCTTTACCATGGGTAATGTTTGACAAACACTTATTTAAGGAAAAAAATTTGGACTTGAGTTTTATAACAAAGTTTTTATTCTTCAAAATCATTTGATTTAGAACTAAATCTAGGATGGAAAACACTTTTCTTAGAAATTAATTGTTCTAACTCTTTAGAAAGTTTTTTCTTCTCAAAACTTACATCCTCATGATTTTTTTTAATTATTTATAAAATCAGCATTTTTTCTATTATGATCTTTAGAAAGATATTATATTTCATTCGTAAGAATAGAATTCCTAGAGTTTTCTTTGTCATGTTTTTTATTGAGTTTATCATTTTCAATCTCAAGAAGTTCATCATACCTAGAAACTTCATCATAGGTAGGTGAATTATTTTCTTCATCAGAAGAGGATTCATCATCTGATGAGTTATAATAATTACTATCATTAGAATTTAATGATACATTGGTCAGTGATTCAGCATTTAGTACCTTAGACATAAAGCAATGATTATTAATGGGTAATCCGGCTATAAGACCAAGATTATTCTATCCTCAAGATTCATAATCAAAAGATTCATATGAAGAGTCACCACCACTATCACTCTGGGTGTCATTTTCTTTCAGAACATTTTTAGATTCGGTTTTGTAATACTTCTTTATGTTCCTTTAAGAATTACTTTCTTTTCTTTCTTAATTTTTGAGCAAAGAGAAATTTGGTCTAATATGTCCAGCTCTCTTGAATACATAAAAAGTAACTTCTCCATCTTTTCTGCCTTTCCTTTCCTTTTTCTTACACTTGGATTAGAAATTTCTCTGGCCAGCTATCTTGTTCATCCTTCGAGAAAGATTTTCTAACTCATTTTCTGAGACATCACTTTCACTAGATTCTGATTGGATAACCACCTTCTTAGACTTAGATCTAGTTACACTCTCAGGAGTCTTATCTTTCATATGATTTGATGTTCTTGTAAAAGAAACAGTGAAATTTCAATTCTTCTTTTTGATGTTGTCAGCATCTCTCTTCATTCTTGTTTCATGTTGTAGAAGATATCCAAATAGTTTATCAAGAGAAATTTGAGTGACCTTCCTGTTCTCATCAATTTCTTGTTCTCTTTGATTACCACTCATTAGGCATGATATCAATTATCTTATCCACAAGGGCTTCATCATCTAACCCTTTTTCCCCCATAGACTATAAGCTGTTGACTATAGTCATAAATCTCTGTTGAACTTTACAGATTGGTTCTCCATATAGAAAATTGATTCCATGGTATTTAGCTCTAAGCATAGCTCTCCTATTTTCAATCACTTTAGAATTGCCAAAGTGTGTAACTTCTAACTTCTTCCAGATACAATTAACTGCTTCACAAGAAGAAATTTGGATATATATTTTTATACTCATTGAACATAGTAAAGTATTTCATAAATATTAATTGAGTTTATACTCTTTCTTTTCCTAGTTATTGAAATTTCTAACTTCCTTATCAAGAATTTTATAATCTCCAGTAAGCATAACGAAATTATCCACTCCAGTATTGATAAAAAAGTCTTCATTCATTCTCTCCAATACTCATAGTCATTACCATCAAATAATGGTGGTCTGTCTGGGTTTAGATTGACAATTAAACCAACATTGATTCCTGCCATTCTTAAAAAAACATTTGCAACCAAACTAGTTAGTAGAAATAGTTCGAAACCACAAAGTTCGGAATGACTATTTGGAATGATAATTCGGAATGAAAAAGTTTAGAATGAAAATTCGGAATTAAAAAGTTAGTAATTAATAAAAACTTTCTAAGAAAGGATAAAGAATAATGAAAAAGTGAGCAAGAAAAACATATATGTGAGTATAAGTATTTCAGAGACCTCCTCTGATACCAATTGTATGATCAAAATAATGATGTTGATGCTCAATATACAAGAGTTGGGGTGAATTGTACAATATAAAAATTTCCTTAGATAAGGAAGAATCAAAGTTTAACAATGTTAAACTAAATAAATTCACAACACCTCTAATCACCAATTGGAGAATTGGGACCAACGTTTACAATATGGGATTCTACCTTAAAGCGTATAGAATCTAAACTAATCAGAGTACAAGTGTAAGGAAATATAAGAAGGTTATACTTTCCTTACAATACAAAAAGTGTAGTGGAAAAGAAAGTAGTAAAACTACAAGTAACAAGATATAAGTCTTTTAACCCAAAGAGAAGGGTATCCAACAACCTTGGATAAAGGTCCCTTGATTTATACTTTCAAGCAAGTCTGTCTTACCTTAACCAGGGTATGCCCTCGATATGAAGATCAGAATCTCTGTCTTTCTATCCCCGTAAGACCTCAACTTCAAGGTAGTTGGAACCTCTGTCTTCCTCATCAAGAAGCCCTCGAACTTCAAGGTAGTCACCGCCTTTGTCTTCCTATACCCGGAAGTCCTCGAATGTAATCACCAACATTCGGAGTCGCATGAAGCAATCTGAACGAGCAGTTCAGTACGCATAAGGCATGAAAAGCTACTCTCTCTAGAAATCACCTTATCAACATGTGGTCTCTAGATTGGTCAACTGTTGTTGAGATCTTTCAAATGAGCTTCTATTTATAGGAAAATTTCAAATGGTTGGATCCCTCCTCAAACGGTCATATTTTCCATGAAATTCGGAGGGACCTGTACACATGTAACTCCACCAAAGGTAATTTAGAAACATAATGGATGACATCGTTTAATAATAAATCATTTATAACTGAATGCACGACATCATTTTTAAATGGATCATATGTAAGAAAAACCCATAAAAAATTTCGGAGTGTATGAAAATTTAAAGTATAGATTCTAACCAAAATGAAATTCGGAGTCTATGTTAAGAAATTTTCGGATTCTGTTTTATAGGAATTCAGAGTCTGGTTTCACCAGAGATAAGAATATAAACTTTTAGAAGTTCGATGTTGAACATCATAGGAGTTCGGAGTCGAACTCATGAAAGTTCGGATTCGAACTCATGAATGTTCAGCGTCGAACATCATAAGAGTTCGGAGTCAGACTCATGAATGTTTGGAGTCGAACTTCATAGGAGTTCGGAGTCTAACTCATGAAAGTTTGGAGTCAAACTTCATCAGAGTCCAGAGTCGAACTCATGAATGTTCGGAGTCAAACTTCATACGAGTTTGGAGTCGAACTCATGAATGTTTGGAGTCTAACTTCATCAAATTTCATAGTCAAACTCATGAAAGTTTGGAGTCGATCTTCATAATATTTCGGAGTCGAACTCATGAATGTTTGGAGTCAAACTTCATAAGAGTTCGGAGTTGAACTCATGAAAGTTTGGAGCCCAGAATTTGGATTGGAACTTCATTACAGTTCACATTCATAATTCGGATCCTAAAAACAGAATGCTTCAAATCTTGACATAATATGACATTTGGGATTTTGGGTATGAATCCAGTTTTTTACTGAAGAAAAATATAGCTATGTATAAGAAAATATATGTTAGGGTAAATTTCCTTAATGAAGTAAATTTTCCTTATGGAGGTAAAATTTATATTTGCTTATGTATAAGGTGTTTGTGATTTTCAATACAAGAAGGAATGAAAAATACATAAGGAAAACCATATTGACTCACCATTCTCCCCCTTTTTGGAAAGCACAAACATCCTTACAAAAAATAATATAAGGACTTTGAAAAATTTCATTAGACTTTGAAATTAAAACTTATCTCTCTCTGTTCATGGTTGAAAGTGAATACAACTAACTCCCCCTTAGGCATTGAAACACTAAGGATTGTATTCTGAATTTCTGGAGTGGTGTTTTAATTATTGTAGGAATGAAAAACATTGTAGTGAGAAACTCCCCCTTACTTTAAGGATATGTCAATTAGAAATTTTTCGTTCTCCTCCTTAGGAGTAGTTATTTTTTCCTTCTCCCCATTTTTGATTTTCAAAAATAATTGAAGGTAATGGAAAAGAAAATATGGTACCCGAAACATTAGTATATGACAAGATACAACCAACCGATTAACATTTCATTGGAGTTGGAAAAATTTTACAAAGAATGAAAAGTACAACAAAAGATCGGAGTGGGTTTATTTGTCTTCCTTTTCCTTTGGAATCAGCTTCTTCAACCAATTTTTGAGCTTCATTAGGTCTCTTTGGTCTTCCTCGACTTGCCTCTATAAGGCTTTTCTCTTTTCTTCTTGAGCTTTCAAAGCCTCTGCCCGAACCTCGATAGATTCTTTTTGAATCTTTAACAAATCATCTTGTTGTACGAGTCTTTTCTCAAGCTCGATTTGGAGATTTATATCACTTAAAAGATTGTGAGCCAGGTAATTAGCCTTGTCACTTAGTTCCTTCACTTGTTGACTCTGAGAACTCTACTCATCAATCAACTCAGGTTGAAGTTTTTTAATCTTTTTATCCTAGGTGTCGAAGGCATTTTGAACTTCACTCTGAAAATTTGAAAACTATATTAAGTCTTCATCAACTCTTTTAGACCACTTTTTTACCTTACATAAGGACTTTCTATGGACATCATAATCGATAATAAAACATTATTGTTTGACTTCGATATTCACACACTTATCCATGACAATAGATAATGAATCTGATTTCAAATTTATACTCTGTCGAAGCATCTGGCATCTAGAACCTATAGTTGGAAAAATTGGAATAGTGTCCACCAACTTCTTTAGAGATTCAACCACAAAATCATTCCCATGAGATGATGATTCCGAATCAGATAAATATCTTTGAGATTTCTCTTCTCTAATTTGCACCAGTTTTCTCTTACAAGAACCACAAACCTCTTTCTTCCTGAAGACTTCTTTTATTGGAGTATCCATGAGAACATGCTTCACCTTATCGGACTTCAGAATTGGTTCCTCATTAGGAGGTACTTCCTCGGATTTAGAAACATGAAAATCTGGTCTTCATCTGGTTTTTGTTTTTCTTGTCCTTCCTCAAAAAAATTACTCTCATAGGATTCTTCATCATCATATAAAACATTTTCTTCTTCTTACTGTCGCTTAACATCATACTTACTACCTTCATCACATTCCTTTCCAGGAGTAACTAACTTTGAGGATTTTTCCTTATCTTTAAAAACCTCTACTTTCTTGATCAAGGCATCTAAATCTTCCCTTCCCTCTTCTTCTTATTCTACTTCTTCATCCTCTTCCTCTACTTCTTCTTCTTCTTTAACCTCTTACTATACTTCTTCCTTAACTTATTTTTCAGATTCTTCAACTACTTCCTTACCCTTGAATTTTTTCCAGAGAGACATAATTCATAGGTGGAGTTTCTGGTAAATAAGGTTCTGTAAGGAAATATTTCAGAACCGGAATCAACACACAAGCTAACTCTGTATCTCTCACTAAAGATTGCACCACATCAGCTGCAGACACTTTGTTTTTCATTTTCTTATCTTTCTCCTACTTCTCTAACTCTTCTGCAACTCTTTTAACCTAAAGTGAATGGTATCCAACAACCTTGGATAAAGGTCCCATTATTTATACTTTCAAGCAAGTCTGTCTTACCAACACCAAGGTAAGCCCTCGATACGAAGATTGGAATCTCTATCTTTCTATCCCCACAATCCCTCACCTTCAAGGTAGTTGGAACCTCTGTCTTCCTCAGCAAGGAAGCCCTCGAACTTCAAGGTAGTCGGCACCTCTGTCTTCCTATCCCCAGAAGTCCTCAAATATAATCCCCAACATTCAGAGTCACACGAAGCAATCTGAATGAGCAGTTCAGTATGCACAAGGCATGAAATGATTCTCTCTCTAGAAATCACCTTAACAGCGTGTGGTCACTAGATTGATCAACTTGTTGTTGAGATCTTTAAAATGAGCTCCTATTTATAGGAAAATTTCCAATGGTCGGCTCCCTCATCCAACAGTCATATTTTCCATGAAATTCGGAGGGACCTATACACGTGTAACTCAACCAACGGTTAATTAGAAACAGAATGGATGACATCGTTTAATAATAAATCATGTATAACTGAATGCACGACATCCTTTTGAAATGGAGCATATGTAAAAAAATCTATACAAAATTTCGGAGTGTAAGAAAATTAAATTTTTGGAGTCTAAACAAAATGAAATTCAGATTCTATGCTAATAAATGATCGGATTCTGTTTTACAGGAATTCGGAGTCTTCTTTCACCAGAGTTCAGAATCTAAACTTGTTGAAGTTAAAATTTGAACTTCATAGGATTTAGGATTCGAACTCATAAAATTTCGGAGTAGAACATCATAGGAGTTCGGAGTCGAACTGATGAAAGTTTGGAGTCTAACTTCATCAGAGTTTGGAGTCTAACTCATGAAAGTTTGGAGTCGAACATCATAAGAGTTCGGAGTTGAACTCATGAATGTTCGGAGTCAAACTTCATAAGAGTTAGGAGTCTAACTCCTGAAAGTTCAGAGTCAAACTTCATAAGAGTTCTTAGTAGAACTCATGAATGTTTGGAGTTGAACTTTATAAGAGTTCAGAGTTGGACTAAGGAATGTTTGGAGTCAAACTTAATAAGAGTTTGGAGTCGAACTCATGAATGTTCGGAGTCCAGAATTCGGATTGGAACTTCATTATAGTTCACATCCAGAATTCAGATCCTAAAAATAGAATGCTCCAAATCTTAATATTATATGACTTCTTGGATTTTGGGTATGAATCTAGTTTTTTGTACTTAAGAAAAATATTTCTATGTATAAGAAAATCTAGGTTAGGGTAAATTTACTTAAAGAAGTAAATTTTCCTTATGGAGGTAAAATTTATATTTTCTTATGTATAAGTTGTTTGTGATTTTCAAAACAAGAAGGAATAGAAAAGTCATAAAGAAAACCTTATTGAATCAATAATATATTAATTATAATGAATTTAATTATATATTATCATTGAATGTGTTGAATAATTTTTAAATAGGATTATTGGAGATGATTAAGGATTATGATTTCTCAATATGTTACCACTCTTGAATATATAATAAGGTGGTAAATGTTCTGAGTAAGAAGGGACACAATATTATTTTCCATGAATATGGTTGATTAAAACATAAAACTAATAGATTATTATAGAATGAAACATGAAAATCATTAAAAAAAGATATATATAACAAATTTCCTAGATGAATGTTCAAACATCTATTCCTGTGAAGACTAGAGAGGTGCAATAAGAATATGTGTTGTTATAAAATAAAGGATGGTTCCATAGTTTATTTTTGATAGGGATGAAATTATAATATTCACGAATATAGTATTGTCCAAAACATTCATGAATTAATGAAGGATCTATTATATTAATGTCATAGTTCATAAATCTATATGCATCTTGGACGTATGAATATGTATAGGGATCACAAATAACAATTTTAGTAGAACAAAATGATGAGATATATTGTGTATTATGTATCTTAGTTTATAGTTTGTTAAAAAGTTATGTATAATAAATAAATGATTATGGGGATGTTATATCCCTTATAAATAAGATAATTGAAATTAAAAAACATAAACATGGATTTTATTCTTAGAAACCATAATAAATATAAATAGAATAATTCTATTGAGTTTGTAATCAAACACCTTACAAAGTATAGAAAAAAAATTCTCTCAGAGAATATTTATCTTTTGTTCATCTCAATAGGTTATATATTTTGGAAGTAGTATGGTTGGATGTGGTGCATTGTCTATAATATTTGGTAGATATCTAAAGCTTTCCTTGAAGTCCACGATATATATTTAATGATATTTTAATATAGAGTGAACCTTTAGAACTACATATCATTATTATAATGTTGATTAGTAAGAGATGACCATTCAAAACCTAGAATATATTCTATGACATTTCTCCATAAATTTCAAAGGATTTTAGGATCACCGCTTTTATATTGTTTAATTTTATTAAATTAATATCATTCACTCATATATTAAAATGGATTCTTATGAATAAATTTATAGAAAAATGTACAGAACACTATCATATTATAATTATGTTGGGTAAAAAAATATATTAATATGTGAGATAGATGAGGAAGTATAAGAAAAAGTTAGATATATTCAATAATATATCTTTAAATCTCAAGGAAGTAAATTTTATACTGAAAATCATCAGAATGATCAAATTTTAAAATTTAGTGACTAGGTATTCTTTGGAATATCACCACAGAATATTGTTTGATGGTTTCAAATAAGGGAATACTGAGACCTAGATATATCTATCCCTATGAGATTCTTGATCATATCATGATTGTAATTTATAACATTTATCTTCCTTAGAACCTCTACCAAGTTCATGATATTTTCTATTATTATATTTTAAAGAAGTATATAGGTTATCACTAACATCTACTAAACTAAAATTTCATACCATTGTATCATGATATTTATTATGATGAGAAGCTGTTATTTTTTTTATTGTATGGATAATGCGTTATAAAACAAGGATACTCCTCAATTTAATGTTATTTGGGGGTAATAATACATTAGAAGATGATACGTAGTAGCATAAGTATTTTATGTGAATGAGGTATCATTATTATTTTGTATAAAATTGATATTATTTTTTAGGAGAAATTATTATAAGGGGGTAGAATGTAACACATTGATATTTTTGAATATATTTATCTTTTTTAAATAAATATGTTAGAAATATCATAAAGCATGTAACAATGAAATAATTTAAATAATTAATATATATTATAAATTGAATCACAATATATCATATTTAAATGAAATATATTTTTTTAAAAAAAATTAATACACTTTGAAAATAAAATTGATCAAACAAAAACAATTTTGGGGAAAATAATAAAGTCGTATTATATGTTTTAAAAATTAATTTATAGTATTATAATTATGAAAAAATATTGTTTACACATTTATAAAATGACTTCATTAGTAATAAATTTATTATAAATTTAAATAAAATATTTCAAGGTAAAAAAATGATTTTTATAAAATTTATTTAATGCGTTAAATTTATATTTATTTCAATACATTTAAATAATTATTGTTTTAATTATTTTAATAAAATATTTCAATAATTTACTCAATCAAATGTTTGAACATTTATTTAATAGTTTTCATTTTCTAATGAAGTGAAATTAAATTAAATTATATGTTTAGAAATAATTTTTTTGAAAAATTAGTTTTTTGTTGGGATTTGAGTGATTATTTCAAAATTAATTTCATAAACTCATAAAATTTAATTAGATCAAATTTATTCCAAAAAAAATTAGAAACTTTGGTTCTGAATCCACAATAACTATTTTTCATAATGAATTGTATGTTTCATAAAAAATATTTCCGAAATTGAGGTTAAAAAGGATTAATGAGGGGATTAAAATAAAACATTACATTTAAAATGGCACATAAAATTTTTTAAATTAAAATTTTGGAAGAAATTTAAAAACTATATTATCATATATTTGAGTATTTGACCAATTTATCAGGAATATAACTTTATCAAATTTTAAATTTCTTAATATTTACATGTTTGGCACTGACCCATCTTATAATTCGAAGTAAGTGTTTATATTATAATCTCATTTTATTATGGGGATTTTTTATTATTGAATATAAATTGGTGTAATTATACTCTATTAATCTCTAAAACAACATATATTTTATACTTTTCTAGTTTTTTGGGGGGGTTTTATGTATTCCTTTCATTCGCTTATCTATGGTATTAAAAAAGTTTGATAAAATGTTTTTATAGAAAGTTCATATTATTTCTTATTTGGCCTATGAAAATTTTCATCAATTAAAATTTTTATAAGTGTATGATTTTATATAATGACATGGTTATATTAATTTATTTTGAAATATCTTTGATGTTTAGTTTTATAGATTAGAATGGAATTTATAAAAAAAAATTCAAACTTGTTATTGATGAATTTTAACCAAAAAAAGTAAAGGGAATATTTTTTTCTATGTTTATCACATGAATGATATTTACTTAATAACAAATTTTATTTTCTTATATTTTTACGTTATAGGTTTTTGTTCCTATTTTTAAATTGAAAAATTTTCCCAATATTTTTGAAACTTTTTATTTAAAATGCCATCAAAGGGAAACAATACATTTATTATGTTTTCATGGAATATTTCAGAAGTTATTTTAAAGGAATTATTATCTATGAAAACATCATTTTTGGATTCTTATAATTCATTATGAAAAATATGTAATGATACAATATATATTATTTTATTTGTTTTTATATTATTATGTGATGCGAGACACATTAAAAATCTCATTTATTTTCCATGGGTTATGCTATGATTTATTAATGAATGTTTTTATAACATTTTGGACAACATATACATGGTTTTAATTAGGCAATGTGTTAGTATATAATTATATATCCATTCAATGTATTATGTAATTATTGATATCTAATTTTATTATATAAATAAATATGGGGAGTGAAGCCATTTCAATATGGAAAATCTGTTGAGGAATGAACCTAATGAATTAGGGGAATTTTTACACTATGTGATGATGATTTTGGTAGAAATACGTGACTAATGAAATGATTTTTTATCCTTACTAATTGGGCACAATTCCTAGGACATGTTCTTATGCTTGTGATATACTCTCATGGATCATGATTGATTAATAATGATTCCAAACTTTTATGGTTCATGACTTTTGAAATGTTGATGATTTATTAAATTGACGATGATTTATTACTTATTAATGCATGAGGATGAAAGTATTATGTTATGATCATTATCATTCCCTAATGAATATCTTATTCTTGAAAATGATCATTGATTGATATCTCCTATGTTTACCATTATGAATAATATATGATTATCCTTTCTTATGCTTTCGTTATCCATAGGTCATTAAGAATTTTCTTAAGTTGGAATGTTTAAGAAGGGTAAAATGTGAGAAGATCATTATGGGTCATGATAAATATATTACATAAAATATGACGATTATGTATCTAGTGTCCATAGAAACTAAACCATTATGGTTATAGGATATTAAATAATACTTTTTCATCTAATTTCCTTTATATTATTATACATCTTTCTCAGGTCTCTCGATGTATTGTGGAACTCTATAGGTATAACCATTTAATATAAAATCTTATTATTCTTTAATGGATGTTTTTTTCTCATATGGTTGTGGATTTTGGTTTTCGATGAATGATTTATTTGGGGGAATAAATCCTATAGAGTATGATCAAATGAAAAATCATGATTGTACACTCTAGATTATGGTGGAATAGGCCACCCTCTATGTAGTAGTGTAATTTTGAGTACTTTATCGAAGTTGGTGTTGTGTATATGGGTCTCATTGGTAGATTTACCAAAAGCGTGATGAAATAAAAAATAGTGTATCTTCGATTGTGGGTGTTTTCTTGTTAGAGATCATTGTGCAAATATGGGAATACTACAAATGTTCATGTAAATGTTTTGGAGGAAGTTCCATGTTTATCTTAGGTAAGAATCTAGAAACAATGGTTTTGGTTTCTTTGTAGGAAGAATATGATATAAAAAGTGATGTGATTATCAATATGCATATTGCATAGAATCCCTTCTGTTGTTGGTGTGTATTTTGTAAAGTACATGATGATATGTGCTGTGTGGGTCTGTTTTCTTAAAACAGAATCCATATAGAAATATCATTGAATACAGGGAATATAACACTCCAAGTAGTGATGAACTCATTGAAGAACCCTCTATGGTAGGTATGTTAATGGATCATGGTTTCATTTTTTTCCATATGGTAGTAATAACATAATATGAGAAATATTTTCAGTGTTGAGTCTTTAAAATACCCATATAAATATTTTTTATATTTTTTATTATTTATTTCATCAAAATGGATGGAGGGGATACCTTTATAAAAATAATAGGATGTTCACTTTATAGATAATGTCTTTCCATATTATTTTGGATCTTAGACATTTAATGGTGAAATAAGTGTATATAATGGTGGATTGTTTTTACACAATCTTGTTTTAGGAGATTATTTATTATTCGACACAATTTTTTTCTTTATTTTGATGAAAAGTGTTATGGGTGGGGATGATGTGGTGACATGAATTTTTTCTAAGGGATATTTAACTAATTTTTATTTCCACAATCACAAGACCTTTTTATGAGCATAATGGTAAATTTATAGTTGAATAAAATCCAAATTAATTTCTAATACTCTCATTGATATTAGGGTATAGTGTTTACCTATAGTTTTTGTTTTTATATATTTCCAAGAATATTTATTTTTATGTGACATTAGATAGTCATTAAAAAATAATAATTACCCCATTAGCTAGATAGTGATGCAATGACCTTGATTTTCAATTTTTAATCATTGGAGATGTTTATATGTTTAATATAATGATGAATCAATGAGTTGATGAAGGAATGATAGTTTTTTATAGAATTGATAATAATATAATAAAAAAATTATATTTTTTTAATATGGGTGAGTGAATTGTTTATGAAATTATTATAATGCCTTAATAAGGCCTCAAATGGGAAAAACTGTACCACATATGAGTTTTAAATATTTTATTAACCCTAGTAATTATATAAAATCAATTTATATTAGGCCTCACGATAGTTTTCATTCACAAAAGGAGATAGAAGAATAAATTAAATAGTTAATTAAATTTTTTCTTTAATTCATTAACCGAATATTATATATATATAAACCACACATAATCAAATCTATATATATAGTTTTAAAAACCTAGATGTTTTTATAGGTCCACCATAGAGAAATATTATAGGTAAATATATTTTAGACAGAATTATAGCGATGGCTATAATTGATGATAATTTCCAAAAACATCATTGTGAATGAAATCTTCATGAATGACTGATCTAGTATTCTCGAAGGGATTCATGTTTCTCTCTATGATTTTTTCGTCATTTTATCCAAATAATAACTAACATTATTGAATTTTGGATTATAAAGGAAAGGTCTCAGTAGTTTAATTATTTTTATTATTGAGTTCAATCACTATTTTATGTAATATTCATTATTGAATCAATACCCATGAAATTGAATATTTCAATCTGTTGACAATTCAAAAATTTAATTTTGAATCATATTTAATCCAATAATAAAGGCTTGATTATTCCTTATCCCACTCCTCTTTATATTATCCCCTTTATTCTCATGGATGAAAATCCATTTCCATTAACGATCATTGATCATAGTGAGGATTCACATTATATAGAATAAAATATGTGATTGAAAGGGTTATGTGTCAATAACATGCTGCATTTGAGATTCATTGTAAGAATTCAATAATGTAGTATTTATAGATTACTGATATGGGTGAATAATATATGGTGTTAATGAATATAGAAAACCTAAAATCATAGAGGTAGAGAAACATATTTAAATATATTGTTTATTCATAATAAAAATAATATTATTATTATAAATACTTTTTTGTCATATAATTTCACCGAGTCTTTATATAGGTGGTTTGTCATTGATATAATGAACTATATATTGAGTTGAACTATATATTGAGTTGAACTATTTAAATCCAATATTTTTTATGTAATTTTGACTCATAGATTGGTCCCTAAGCCATGTCACATAACATTTTTTGTGTTTGATATTATAAAATGAATTTTTTCATAAAATGTGCTTTTCAGGAATGTTTATATTTTTTCATTAGTATTTTTATACATTTAAATGAATCCTTTAGACGATTTTTTTATTGAATAACATTTGTGATGTGATATAGTTAAACATGTAATTTATTTATATATGACAAATTATGGGGTTCAGATGTGATTTTTTAGATTTTTATTGGGGCCAGTTATTCATTGATAGGTGAATTGATTCCATAGTGTGATCCCATATTTCTTATGGATAGATAGTGTCGGTATACTCCAGCACACACACATAAGGATTTTTTATCTATTTTTGGAGTCAAAATGTTCTCACCCTAAACCTCATACAATTTATAATTCTCCACCATGGTTCAGTACGCCCATGGCTAGATTTACACCAATCAGCAAGTTGCGGTCCGCCATAAGTATTTTTTTATTTTTTTATATATTTTATGTCATGTATTGTTTTGGAGGATAGATCAATTGTTTTGTGTTGATAAAATAGATCTTGTTGTTCTCCCTTGTCTTATGGTTATGTTTTAATGTTGAGTTATCTTTCAATCACATATTTTGGTGATCATAAGAGTTTTGGAATTTTGTATAGCATATAATTCTGGAGGACATACAATTCCTCAAAACCTAAGGGTTTACTTTGATATTTTTTACAAAATGGGAGATCAACTACACTATTTTTTTCATATTTTTAGCTTCTTTATTTTCTCTTGTGGTATAGATATTGGGGTTTTAATTGGTAATGATTAGGTCCTTTCTTGCATCATTGGGAATTATTTTTATAGTGTATATCATGATTTGGTGTATTTTTCTTCAATATAGTTACTCATTAGTTCCAATAATATTTAGTAGACATGGTAATATATTCCTCCCCCTACATCTTTCTCTTCGTGTAACAATCTAAAATTTTAAAATATGAATAGAATATCTGATGGTGTGTATGAAACGCAAATCTAATATTAAAAGGAAATACAATATCATTATTTCTTACCATATAGTAAAATTATATTTAACTTCATTTTCTGATGTATCATTCAATTTAGGCAACACTAAGTCATCATTCATTACATGCAACAATGACATTCTTTGATAAACTGTGTTACAAGCAAGACCGATTTTTATCCAACACTATTAATATTATTATGTAAATGAACAATTTGGTTCTAGAAAGAAAATTTAAATTTATGATAAAGAATAAATTAATTTTTAAAATATATTGTTGAATTTATTTTTTAGTAATTATTCATAATTGAATAAAAAATTAAATATAATAGAAATTTTTTATATAAAAAATATTTTTATACATCAAATGAATTTTATTTTAATTAATTAAATTAGATAACTTTAGTGGATGATATTATTGAGGATTATATATAATATATGAAATAAATTTTCTTATATTCATACAATATATTTCATAGTAATAAGATAAGAACAAACACAATTTTAAGTCTACTTTTTTTTATTTTTATAAAGGTAGTTTCACCGCCTTTTAATTGTCCAGATATTTTAAAACTAAATATTTGCACATTAATATTTGTTTTGGAAAAAATAATCTTCCTTTTTAAAATAAACATATAAATATTATCTTAGGGAAAATTTTTGGTATTTTTATGAGGAGTTTCATTTTTTATGAATAGTTAAAATAAATGAATTTAAATTAAAAACTATTTTTTCATCTAAAATATTTATAATGTTATCTTAATATTTTAATTAGGTAAAAATAAATAATTGTTAAATTATATGAATATTAATCCAATTTAGTTTGTTTAAATAATTTTTATGTTGATTTAGATATAAAAACATTGTATTCATTTTAATATTTTAACTTAAAAATAGTATTCTAATCCCACCAGTGAGATTGATATTAAATTCAAATCCACTAATTCTATTTTTGGAATTAGAAAAATGTATTTAATTTTTAGAGGTAAAATAATTTATATTATTTGATATTGTGAAATTAAATTTTCAGAATTAATATATTAGAATACTTTTAAAATTTATTAACACGATTAATATTAAACAAATGTTTGCACATTACATGCGATTGTATTAAAATTATGTTAAAAATATGATTTTTATTTAATGAATTGGATATAATATTTATATTGAATTATTATAAATTATCTAATAGATAAAATTTTAATATTATATTTATTTTGTTTTTACTTGGGAAAATAAAAATATATAAGTAAACATGTCCAAAATACTCTTACAAAAACTCAAAAGAATAAGATGATTAAAATGAATTTATTTTGTGTGGTGGAGGAATTTATAAAAACATAATACCTAAACTCCATTATTTTCATTTATTGAAATCATTTTAGTTATGGGATACCTACCAAGAGTGTTTTCTTTTTTTGTATTTACAAGAATTCCACTCCTCCTCCACTATAATTGGGAACTCAATAATCTCACTTAATCACACCTACCTAATAATTTGGATCATCCAAAACCTACCCAATTAACTTATAAATTTTTATAAACTCATCCAAAAATCATTAATTATGGCATAACTCTTACTTAGGAAAGATTTTGTTCAGTCCAAAAGTAAATACCTGAAGAAGATGGAATGTTCATCAATAAACATTTTTGTATTATTTCCACTTTAAAAAACCTAAATTATTTTAATATCATGATTATATAATAACATAAACATATTAAATTTAATGATATGTTGCTCTATTAATGGTAAAACCGACAACATCACAAACTTACATCAAATGAGATGTGAAATCATTATTCTTGTGTATGGAGGACTACAGTCTCACGAACTGATGTTGTTCATTTTTCAATTACCTCCATTCATGATTGAGAATAATGATGTAAATATTTATTATATATTATATTTATTATGTTAATGATACTATTATTATTATTTAACTATTATATTACACATACTTTTATTCTCACAATATTGGGGGAATACGATAATGTCTTTCGGGTGTACTGCGGACTACTGCAATGTGAAGCGATGTGATTAGTTCATTATTTAAATTAATTATATTATAAATGATTTTTAAAAATATATATATATAATATAAGAAATAAAAATGACACATGATATATATATATATATATATGAAATTTAATTTCCTTTATTTCAATATGAAAATAAAATGGAAACAATGGTCAATCATAAGTACTACATTATGTCTCCATAAACGGTGTATTTAATTTACTATAATCCATATGTATGGATTAATATAAATACATATATAAAGAATATATATGTTATTTACATCATTTTTTTACATTCTTGATATGATTATATAATGATAAAATTTATATGAACATAAAATAATAGGTCCAAATAATGTAAAAAATAGATCAGTTACGACCAAAGATGATAAAATTAAAGAATGAGTTGTATTTAATGCATAGTAATATGTTATAAAAGCATGTTATATGACATGAAATATATTAATATCAGTTAATAGAGAGTTAATTTCATGTTTAATTCAATATAAATGTTGTCATATCATGTATGACCAAAATGAAAATTGTGAGGCAAGGGATTTCATCTCAGTGTCATTTCATTGAGAAATATTGTAATGTTATGCACCTAATTAATTTTATATGGTGTATACAACAACCGTTGAAATATAATATCATTAAAAATTCAGTTTTCATCAAATTTTATTTTTCAAGTTGAAATATTTTATCTAATGGCACTCAATTGAAAAGTTACCAAGTCCTAAATATTTTCAAAACTCAATTCTTTTTCACAAGGTTATATTATTTATTCATTGTTGTTAAAATTACTTGATAATTTTTAGGAATTATTTTTAATTTATATTTTTGTATGACATTTTTTATTCGTATTTACTCTTGAAACGCATAATTTATTAAATTAATAACTATCTATTCAACATTAAGATAATTTTAAGGGTTTATTTGGCAATCTCATTATATTTGAGATTTTTTGTTTTTGAATGTAATTTTGAGTATGTTACATGACCATTACCTAATAAAAACATCCATTTTATTATCTTATAGTAATTTATGGTATTTTTTAAGTGATGGTATTATTTTTCCTCTGTTGGGTAGATAAAATTATTAAGAATTTGTTTTAGTAAAATTTGACTTTATTTATTTCTTTGGTCGAAAATATGTTTTATTCAAATACATTTTTTCATAATGTATTTTAAAAATATTATATTTAACCATTAAAATAAAATTTACTAAAAATAAAGGTTTTTCCTTTATTATATTTAATATATTTTTTTTTAAATTAATATTCTTTTATTTTTCTAAACCAAGATCATTTTAAACTATTCAATCATACAAAAGGAATTCTCTTTATGACATGTTTAAAATTAACTACCAATAAGTCTATCATCTCAATATGGATTAATTTATAATTTTATGAAGGCATTTTTAATTTAATTGTTTTGAGGTGTTATTTTTAAATCATTTTTTATAATGAAATAGAAATATTCCTCAAGAATATTTTTAACAATATTTTTTATTTCATTATTGAAATTAACCATTATTCTTACATACATGGGTATAAATAATATTAATACCATATTTATTATTTCGATTGATAGATTATGAATATTTTGACAAAGTATAGTACTGAAATTAAATACCAATTATAATGTTTTTGTCATTCACTTATCCTTTAGGCATTCAAATTAATCTAATGATTAAACATTATATTTCCCCAAAATATCATCATTATTTATCATAGAAATCATTATTTTAAAAACCATATACAATTATTACATATAGTGTTCACATTTAATGTCATTTCACTATCTCAAGAAATACTCATAAGTAATTATTAATTAATCAATTAGAATATTTTATAAGGCATATTGATCATGAATTAAATCAACTAACTTCTATATAATGAATGCGTTGGACTAAAAGTGAAAGGTGGGGACAAATAATTATGTATCCCCTTGATGCATCAACATAACTCATGTGGAATATTAGAAGAAAATTTTAAATGGGTTTTTACCTCTAGATTTGAATCGTCATTTGAAATGTCATGACATCATAGGCTTTTATGTGCTTGAGACATGACATCAAATAATTAATCCTGGAAATCATTGGGAATACCATTATTAAAATTACTTATCCACAAGATTTTATATTTGACATTATCTATGGATGTTGTCCCGTATCACTTTATTTATTAAATGGAATGTTTTTTTATTACTTAAATTTCCATATTTATTTTTCATTGTCCTATTATTTAAATTGAATGTTGGATTCGTAATTTACCTTTACATATTGATAATTATTTATCCAGCTATTTAAATTTTATTTTTTATCAATTATTTACTGATAAATATTGAATATTCATTATCCAGTTATTTAAATGGCATATATGTATAGTGATTTACGTTTAAATTTTTATTATTCACAGTGATTCTTTATTGATGGTTTTTAAAAATAATTATTACAATGTTTTTTAGATCACCTTATTTTGTTATCTTTCTAAATGATTCCATGAATTCTATAATGACTAATATGTAATGATATTCTCGATGAGTTATAGTTATTCCCAAAAAAATAAAAAATAATTATTTTGTAATTTTTGTATTCTAAATGTACTGTAATACTCATGTATTTATCAATTTTAACAAAAAAAAACTAAACTAATGGGTCCATGGAGACGCATTTCATTGCATTCTATACTAATTTAATAGTAGTAGAAACTAGATCCAGACATACTGGGGTTGGTTCAAAACATTTTGAGAGATATGATGGTAATGTAGAATCTATGGTTACTAGATGTAGGGAAACACTGATTTGAAAATATAACACTAAGGTATACATTGAGGATAATAATATAATAATGTCTTAATGTTTTGATAGGGTATATATTATATGTCTATTACTAGAAATATATCCAAATTTGGATAATGTGAGTAGTTTTTGTTCTAGAGAATATGTATCTATTTGTCATAACTCGGAAAAGTGATCATGAGTCTAGACTAGAGAGTAACTAGGTATATGTCAATAATCCTTTCCACGCACCTAGTTTGACACTACATGGGGACATGCATAGTATATTCAAATTTTATTTATTTACTATTAAGAATAATTTCAATATAAGAATAAAATGAAATAAATATGTTAAGCCTAAGTTATCATAAATTGATGTTAGGGATTCAAGATTTTAAAATCATAAAAATGATAGTATGTTTAAACACTATAAAGAAGAAAAAACTTTGTAGGAAAAAATTATGAAGTGCTTATTTATTGGAAATTCTATATTATGTTATTGGATTACTTTTAATAATAATATTTTTTTATAAGAATCCATAAACAACTAAGTATTATGTTAAATTTTATATGCATGTGTGTATTGACTTAAGATTTGGGGATACCTTCATGGGTTTACGAGACTATGTTTGATCGTATGTTTTGTGTCATAAAAACCATGTTTTAAGCTTTATGTGATGAGAGTCTGACTCAAATAAGAGATATTTGGAATGTTGTTTGGAATGTATAGGTTTTAGTGGAAATAGTATTTAAGGGGAAATGAATTTACATTTTATAGACACTTGTTTAATTTTAATAATAACCTTTAGGGTTAATTTGATCATTAATTATATTTTAAAAAAATTAAAACAATATTACTATACATTTTTTGAAAAAAACAATAAGATTTATAGAAACCCTTAGAAAAAAGGTTATTTAATTATTTAATTTCACAAATGTCCATTATATTAATTGGTAATACTATATGAATTATATTGTTTTGAAAAAAGGAAAACCTATAAGTTGGGTGAAAACCAAATCATATTCGTTAAGTGTGTAAGTCTTGAAACCATATCACAGGAACAATAAGGGTTTATCTCGAACCAATAACTTACGAGATATCCTTGAAAATATTAAATTATTTTTAGTTAAACTATTTGAAGAGTTAATATTAATGATATACTAGTTTTATAACTTATTTATGTTCATACATTAATTTATTAACTATATCAGTTTTGGAAAATATTTATATACAAACATGAAGGCTTGTTTTGTAGATCTTATGACCCCTTAAAAGTAAATCTTAGTGATTAAGCCATAGAAATTATTTTTTCTCATTCATTTCATAAAGTAATTTGATAAATTTTAGATTGATCAAAGAATATCCAACATAAATTTTTTTTATTGAACTATAAATATTTCAAAATTTATATTTATTTATATTCATATATAGAAAAATAAATACTATACATTAAAAATATGATCATGAAATAAAAATGTTATCTTTTTTATCCATATCCAACGAATCAAATGGTATTTTATATCATCGTATATTTATGGTTCCTATTATTTTTAGATTTTGTGTCATTTTTGTTTTATGATCAATTTCATCTGTCACTCTCTATCATTATTTACTATTTTATTTCATGTCCATGTTTTCATTTGTCAAAAAATATATCCAATGTGGGAACCTAGTTTTGTTACCTTTTTTACATCCATTTCTCTCAAACTAAGAGTAAAACATTGTTATCCTTTTAATGGTGAAATTGTTTCTCATAAAATAACTTTCAAATATCAAAATATAGAATGCCAAAATCATGTATTAATTGAAAGGACATAATTTATTTATTTTGTGGATAATGAAACCACAAAAAATTTAAAATTTGAATATCACATCTGTAAGCATGTATGACACAAAAAACCAAAGCGTATAAGAGAATATAATATCATATTACCTTACAATATATTTTCTATAATAAATAAATTAAAAATATGATATAGATTTAAATTCATTAAAAACTGATTTAGCTTGTGTTACATATTATAATGAATGTCTTTGATAACTTATATTACAGGCAAGACCATGTTTCAAAAAATAACATTAATTTTATTATTTAAAATAAATAATATCTTCTAGGCTTTTATTTAGTGATTTTCAATAATATTAACTCTATTATAAAAATATATTATGTAATTCATTCATTACCAATTAATATGAAATTAATCTAGAAACCACTTAATATAAAAGAAATATTTTATAAAAAAATTATTTGTATACATCAAAAGAATATTATATTAATAAATTAAATTAATTACTTTTACTGTATTATCTTAATAGAATTACTATTTCATATATTCAATAAATTGTTTTTACATTTATCCAAAATATTTTTTTTATAAGATAAGAACCAACCGGTCTTTATATATAAAAAAGTTAACTTTTATAAATATATTTTTGATGCCTTTTAATGGAACAATTGTATAAAAATTAGAAATGTGAAACTAAAATAAATTTTATTTGTATAAATAAAATTAATATTTAAAATTTTAATGTAAAAATTATCTTAGGGTACATTTTTTGTATTTTTTTGATAAATTTCAATTTTTGATGAATAGTGAACAATACAAAATTTTATTTGAAAACTAACACTTCATCTAAAAACATTATAATTATAAATTATATTTTTAATTGTTTTTAAAGTTAAAATAGTTATCTATACTTCTATTTATGTAATTTAGGTCATTATAATAATTTTCATATTTAATTTAAATAGGAAAACATAATAGATTTTCCTGAATATTCACTTTTAAAAACCTATTTTCTTATCCAAAATGTTAGACTAATTTTAAATTAAATTAGCACACATCTAGGAGTTGAAGTATGAAAAATGGATTCCATATTTGGGTATAAAATAATTTATACTATCTAATAATGTGAACTGAAAATTTTAATATAATGATTTGTTAAAACACTTAGTATTTATTAATGTGGTTTATATTAAAACATGGTCTTGCGCATTACATGTGTTTGTATTAAAATTACTTTATCAAACACATAGGATTTCTATTTGTGGAATTTAAATTAATAATAATAATAATGTTGTATAATTTACCTAATAAATATATTTTTAATTATATTCTAAAATGGTAAATTTCATAGGTAAATAAAATGATACATGTTTTATTGGTAACAAAACTATAATGATATAATTCTATAAACATAAATACTAATGAATTAAATGATAAAAATTTTAATTATATTTTTTGGTGGAGAGATTGATCAAAAAATAAATACCCCCATTAAATTATTTTTAATAATTCGATCCACACAATGTATATTAAATCTCTTAATTTTGATTGCTTTTTTGTATTTAAAAGAATATCAGTCCTCATCAACAATAAACGGTAATCCAATTATCTCAATTTTTTACACATCCCAAGTCATTTAGATTCTCTTAAACCTACCAAATTCACATACAAAATTAAAAAACCTCATAATACATTCATTATTTGGTTAATAAATATAACTTGTGAATGAATTATTGAAAACTAAATAGATATACCTAAAGAAGAAGAATCATTCAGAAACAAATGTTTTTGTATTATATCTTCCTCAAAACCCTTCAATTATTTTTATATCATTATTTTAAAATATCTTCTGAATTTTAAATAGACCAATATTTTTGTATGTTAAGGTTAAAACCTATAAAATCATACAATTTCATCAAATGGGTTATGGAATCGTTATTAATTTTTATGGAAGACTACCGCCACATGAAAAGATATCATTAATTTTTCTATTACCACAATTCATGGTTTGGATCAATGAAGTACATAATATTTACATTTTATATTCATGATATTCTAGATATTTATGATATTGTTATTCTAGATGTTTTATTATATCACACATAACTTCTTGATTTCCATTTTTTGTTAATACAATAAATTCATTTGTGTTTATGAAGGACTACCACCTCTTGAAGCAATGTGACTTGTTCACACATTACATAGAATGTATTAAGAATTATTTTATTAAAAATATTATATATATATATATATGAAACAATAAAGATAAATTATTTATCATATATATATATAAGAATTTATTTTTATTCATTAAATAGGATAAGAAAATAGAAACAATTTTCATGCGCACGTATGACCTACCATCTCAAGGAACAATGTGTTTAATTTCCAAAAAAACAAATTTTATAAATTACTATAAACAAACAAAAAAATAATATATATAAAATTTATATCATGGTTTACATTCTTGAGGTGATTAAATTTTTATTGATGTAATAGGAATATAAAATTACAAGTCAAAGTATACTAAAAAACAAAGCGATTATTACCCAAAAAGGTGAAAATATTGGAAGATTATTAAGAAAAGGGTAAAAATTTGTTTTAAAAGGATCGTTTATGATATCATAAATATTTTTATTGTTCTATAAGAAGTTAATAACAAGTCAAAAAACTATTTTCTTTAGGTTTACTTATTTTTGACAAAAATGAATGTGTGAGGTAATATATTTCATCTCTATTTTATTTCATTTAGGAATATTATTATTTTATACACCTAATTTCTTTCATACGGTTTATATAATCCACATTGACGTGTAATATCCTAAAAATAATTATTCATGGGATTTTATGTTTCAATTTGAATTATTTCATCTAAGTTGATTTCAATTAAAAGTTTCCAAGTAGTCAAAAATTTCATTAATCAATTATTTTTCATTAGGATATATTAATTATATATTGTCATTAATATTCTATGAATATTTTTTTTAATGAAATTTAACTATATTTTTTTAATTTAATATTTTTATGTGGATTTATAGTTGATACACATAATCAATTAGTTTAATAATTATCAATTAAACATTATGGTCATTTTAAGGATTTATTTAAAAATATTATTCTAAACAAGTTGAGTTATTATTAAAAATAATTTTTAAAAAATTACATAACCAATTCCAAATGAAACCTGAAAATTTATTTTCCTCTAGTAAGTTATGAAATTTTTAATATGATAGTTCAATTTTCCAACTCTTTGGTAGTAAATAATTATAGATAATTTTTCAATTAAATCCAAATTCATTTCTCACTTGAGTGAGAAATATGTTTTTTCTTAGAACCATGGTTACTAAAACTATTTTCAAGGTGTTTTATTTATAAATTAAAAAATTATTCATAAAAATAAATTTTTACCAATTTTTATTTTTACATAAATTTATAAAAATATAATTCTTATTGTTCTCCTAACAAGGAGAATTTCTATCCTTTGTACCATTAAATAGAATTTTCTTTAAGAAATGTACAAAATTACCCTCCAACATTACCATTATATCTATGAATGTTTTTTTCATTTTTATGATGACATTTTTATCGATTTTTTTAAAAAAAGCTTCAAATAAAAAGATTGTCAGAGTTTTTCTCAAAATAAAAAGGATATTTTGCCCAAATATTTTTAAATATATTTTTATTTCATCAATAAAAATAAACCTTATTCTTATTACAATTGGAATATTATTTATTTATACAACCCTTATTATCAATCTAAATGGTATATGATGAGTGTTTCCAAGGGTTTTATCAAAATCAATTTCATTGAATCTTATTAGTAGTCATTAACTTCCTGGTGAGTTATTCTCTTTCATATGACCATTATAAATTAAGTTTTTCCTGAATATTAAAATTATTTTCCATGGAAGTGATTATTGAATAAAACATGTACAATTTTTACATATAGTGTTTAATATTAAATTTATTTATTTATCTTGGAAAATACTAATAAATATATATTCTTCACTCAATACAAATATTTTATAATGAACATTATTCATTAATTAAATATATTTGTGATACACGAGGAATTATTTGGTGTGGAAGGGATTGGTGGGGCCTAAAACATTATATAAACAACTTTATGCATCAACTCGTCTCATGTGACATATTAGTTGGGAAAATTAAATGGGTTTCTACACATATTTTTAAACCATCTTGTGAAATGTCATGATGTAAATGTTTTCCTGTTCCATATACCTGATATCCAATAATTAATCATTTTAACTATCAAGAATTCAGTTTTTTATAACTTATCGATGATAGTTTTTCATTGACATTATTTATGGATGCATTTTATTTACAGTTTATTGATAAAATGGAATTTAAGTTGGTTAATTACATTACAAAATATATTTTTACTTGTACAATTATTTGAATGGATTAGATATTTGGTTATTTGAATTTTAATATTGATTTTTCATTATAAAATTATTTAAATTGAATGTGTGCTTAGTAAATTACTATTTTATATTGATTATTCATTATCCAAATATTTAAAAGCAATGCGTTCTTTTTTATTTACCTTTTAATGATAATTATTCTCATTGATTAATTATTTATTCCTATGTACTTAACCATTAATGATCATTTTAGATCACCCTTATTTTTTTACATTCCTAAGGATTCCATTAGGTTTTCTATGACTAATATGAAGGGATATTCAAGATTGGATAATGTTATTCTCAAAAAAAATTATTTTTTACTTTTTATATTATAAATATAATTTATGACTCATTTATGTATCTGGTTTAATATGACCAAAAAATTAATCTTTCCTTCAACATAAATTTCATTGAATATAATGGATATTTAGTGGTAGTGTACAATTTATTTGGGATGATTGGGGCCAGGTTTTTACACATGGACACTAAGAATACTTGGATTTCAGATGGAATATTTCTTTGTGAGGTTATTATGGTTTTAAAGGAATCCTACATGATATTATTATTCTCATAGAATTTTAGACATTATGACCACATGTTTTATTTCTATGAAAACGAATCAGGAGTTTAGAAATGGTTTGTGTAAATGTAGATATGGCATGGAATGTTTAGTGATGATTATTGGGGTTACATAGTGATTTATTATAGATCATGGGGATTCATAATGGTGTTATTAAATACATTATCAAATTAATAATTTTATTAGAGAAATATCAAATTAGATACAATAATTAAATTTTTGTTTCCTAATTTAATAATGGGAATGGTCATCGACTTTTACAAAATAAAAACATTCAGGGAGGGAGGGAACCCAAGTTAGAAAAAATAATATGAGGATTTATATAGTAACCCTTTTAAGTCATACTATGCACAATATAATTACATTCATGATTAGTGTGTTTCAAAATAAATTAACAAATCTACCTCTTGTATATTTGGATATGATATACAATCGATAAGACAATATCATTATTTAGAGATGATAGTGACTACTGTTTAAGGAGACTGATCTTGGAGTTCATGTATTATAGAAAAGATTCAATGTGATTTATGTTTTATAAGATTAACATATTTTTTATTTCACATATATTTTTCTAGGTGAGATGAACTTATACTTGTGTTCTAACAAATGCATTGTATAGCAATCATTTGATCATATATATACATATATATATATCACTTTGGTTTGTTTTTCATCCTTTTTATTGAAGATATATATCAATTTAAGTTTAATAAAGTTTATGTTATCTCATATTGATGATATGACAACTATATGTGGTCACTAGATCTTGGCTATTTTTGGTGGTCTTCATGTGACACTCTTGGCTTACCATTGGCTCATGTAGTGCCCCAACTGGTTGGGTTATATAAAATATAATGTAATTAGATGGATATGATTTTATACTTCTCAAGAAAAGGTTTAAGTTATCCATTTAAGAGAATCAGTCATGAAAATATATTCTTTGTTATGAACATAAATGTAATGAAATATGAGGTAAGCGTATAAATGCCCAAAAATGAGATAACAAATTGTGAAATAAATTTATAGATGATAATTTTTTTTTTGAATTAATGTTTTATTTCTAAGAGATGTATTTTGGTGCATATATTGACAATCAGGACTTAGTTATAGTAAGTAATAGTTATTGTTCAATAAAACCATAATACAATGAAAATTTCAATATTTCAGGCAAAAAAAAATTTAATTTTATATGATGGATATAGATTTTGAAAATAGTAGGTGAAAATAATCCTATAACGAGTTTATGGAATTTCCTTATAGATTTAATAATTTATAAATAATTTAAATTTTATTATTTAGCTCATTAAAATTTTATTTATAAATAAGTTTTATTATATTTTTTATTAAAAATTTATCTACAATAATTTTTTAGAAATAATGAAAATATCCTTTACTTTAAAAAATGGATACATTATGAAAACCTATTTTTTTCAGGAACTATTATTTTAGAACCATAATGTCAATTGATTTTAAATGTTTTAAATAATCAGTAATTATGAATTATTTAAGTAGAATATATAATATATAAATCTAAATATATTCATTTCAATCCATATAAATTTTATTAATACTTATATATAAAATAATAAATCATCTTATTCTTGAAAAATGTACTTCTTGAAAAACAGTTTTTCGACATGATTTATGGGATTTTTTTAATTAATCCATCTAATTAAATGAAATGAATTTGATAAAAAGGATTTGATATTTTTAATCACATTAATTAAAATTCATAAATATGTTCAATGTAATTTGTTTCATAATTAATAGTAAAAAACTATTAAAATTAATTACCACGGTTATGGTAAAAATTGGTTTACTAGGGGTTAATCTATAAAGATATAGGTCTGAATGTTATAAATCTTTATAAAAACCCATTGGTTTGTTTTATATAAACATTATAATTTTACCCTTATAATGTGATCCATTTTGATCAATATTTACAAGAGAGATACACTAAATAATTGAAAAAAATTAAAAATTACATGTTTTCCACTCATCTCAATTATAAAGGGGGACATCCTACCCTCACTGATTCAAAAAAATTAATCATTTTATCTCATAAAAAACCAAACAAATCTATAAACATAATCCTATAAATTCAAGATGCGATGGTATTCTAGAAATACTATACTATGGGTCCATAATAAGAGATCTGATGGAGGTTCTTCTTAGCGAAGTTAATTGTCTATAGTAGGGTCCTTATTTCATACATCATGTTTTTCTAAATTCAATTATGTATTATAGATTTAAATATATGAATAAAATTATATACCATATAACGTTAGGTTATTATGTTTGTGTAATAATATTTATCCATATCATTCTCTTTAAAATGGGACATAAATTCATCACTCTTGTGTGTGGTGGACAACCGCCTCATGAACCAATGTTATTTTTTTAAATTATTGACTCACAATTATAGTAATAATTATTGAATTAATATATATATATTATAAATATTAAATTATATTGATTATATATTTCTAATATATCTTCCAATTTCTTACCCTATCACCCATTATATAGATGACAACGTCACTCATGTGTATGTACGACCTACTTTCTCTATAGATTGATATATTTTATTTTCCATTTCCAATATTAATTAATTATTATAAATTTTTTTATAATGAATAAATATTATTTTCATGAAATTAATAAATTTAGTGACATGATTAAACTATATAATAAATTAAATAACTATAACTTCCATAAAAAACATGAATGAGAATACAACGTAATTAACTAATAAAATAATAGATATAACATGATATTGTTGTTGAAAAAATTAAAAGATTTTTCAAGATATTGTATATGATATTATATATTTATAAATAGTTCTATTAAAAATTATGAACACTGTTAAAATCAATATATATGTGGTTAAATAATTTTTCTCTTAATAGAAGTGCGAGGAAATATAATTTAATATCAGGATCTACTCAATATGGACATATTTTTTGTTATTAAAATATTCACTTTTACGGGATGTGTATACATAAAATTTTATATATTTAAAATGAATACATATTTATTCATGATGATTTATGTTTCAATTCAGGATCATCCATTTAAGTGGCCACAGTTTAAAAGGTAAATAAGTGCTAAAATATCTAAAAATATCACTTTCTTTTAGGATTTTATTCATTTTATTTGAAACAATATTTTAATAAATCATTCATAACATAAAATCATATTCATATACATAGATATTTAAGTATTTTCAATATTCCCTTCCAAATTTCCCTTTTTATGTTAATTGAATTATATAAATAAATGTTTTTAGGGAAATCCAATTTGGTTTGTCTTTTAATTTGGATATATTTTTCTTCCATATCAATGATTTTCAAAATTGATTAAAAAAGAAAAATTATATAATAAAATTTTTAAATAAGTTTTATGTTATTCATTAAATTGAAAAAATATTTTAATGGATTATTTATAACATTTTACAAAATGGGTTTTTTTAAAATTATTTCAAAAAAATAAATTGATTGTTTTTAACGTATAATCCAATAATCGACTTCCCCACATATGTTACCATTTTATAAATTTTTTATTCTTCTATATGTTTTGATTAGTTTGAAAAAATATTTTATAAAATCTTATATTAATATTTTACTTCTATTTATTCATTCTTCCAAAATACATGGTTTTATTACAAAACATAAATTATCGATATACTGATGATCATATGTTGTATCCTAATCATTTTTGGTTGGTTTGTTCTCTTGAAACAATACTTAGTTCTCATCATTAGGCATTATATTTACATTAAATATCCATATTATTTATTAAGGATATGTTTATTTCTAAAACCATGTGTATTTCAATATATAGTTTCTAAATTTGAATGATATTAGATTTAATGGGGAAATATTGATATTATGTATTCTTTATTAAATATTGACATTTATTGGAAATAAAATTTTTTCAAGAATTAAATATATCATTAATAATATGATGAGTTTATTGGAAATATTGTTATAGGTGGGGACTGGAATTAATTATCCCCTTGATTCATCGACTTATCTGATGAGAAAAACCATTTATCATGGTTAAATGGGGTTTGATCAAAAGTTCTAAACTATCATGGTGTAAGGTCATAACGTTATATATAACATGATTCATATTATCTTGGAATATAATATTATATATTTCCAAAATTCATAATTTATTTATTATAATCACTAATATTTTTTCATTGATACTATAATGGACGGATTTCTTGATTATGTTATTTATTAGATGGAATATGGTTAAAGTTATTTACCTTGAAATATTTGTTATTCTATATTTACTCATTATATATTACATGGTTTAGCTACCGATGATTTAAATACATGGACATTTCATCATTTCTGTATAAAACATTATACATTACACAATAGACACCAAATTATCATATTAGCATAGTTCCTTTGATAAAATGGGAACATAAATGTTGGTATATGAGTGAGCTATATTATATCCCACAAGTTTCTCCAAGACTATAACCCCAATTAGAAATATCATACATACAATATATCATCATAACTTAGGGAAGGAAAAAATAAGAAGGCTATGCTAAAAAGCTCAGTAATGGTAAATTAGGGAGATATATAAGCATAAATATGAGCATAAGGGTATGTGAACATGATCATAACATTAAAGATCATACCGTATATATCAAATATCATAAAAATTAATCATGTAATAAATAATATTAGTTCAAAAGACATTAATAATATGGTAAATAAGATCATCAAAATGAAATTATAAAATATGAACAAGACATGGAATTGTGGAACACACATAAACATGTAATTTCATTCAATTATAAGTCATGAAACATTGATATAACTTATTGGGGAACATAATGGGGACTAAACTTATGGGGTGGGACACACCACCACTGTTACAACTTTGAATGATAATGGGTTAAATGAATAAATTATATAACTCATGTTTACATGGTGAACCCTGCATTTTGGGAGTTTAACTGATTTTAACTCCATATTTAACCATGTTTTTTCTAGTGTATTGTTCATGATGGGGGACCCTATGGAATTATTTTAGGGTGTGTACCAGTGAGGATTAAAATCTCTATAAATAACATGTGTTGACCTATGGAGATAATTATTAGTCAGATGACCCGTTCGGGCATGTGGGTGGGTCTCAGGGGGACCTTGTGTATAGGGGGAGACTAGTGGTACATGGCTAGCTGGGAAATGAAAACCATGTTAGGGTGGGATTTCTTTGTTGTATGTGGGGTCCAATTATTACATTTGGTATCTAATGAGTAACCCATCCTTAAGTGTAATTCATTGTCTGAGTTGATATGGATGGTCCACAATGGGGATGTTGTGCTCTAAATGGAGGGTGAATTTAATCCCCTGGAATGTTAAATAGTTAAATAACTAAAGGATATGAATCATGTTGATAAGGTGGACATTTCATTTTTAGATCATACATAATTAGAACTCCCCAGTTAAGACTGTTTGTCATGAATATTTGACCAGGATGGAAAATCTTTTGGGATGTTTTCTATGGTATGTATGATTGAGGACAACAAACACTAAAAAGAACATGCGTTAGCATGTGGGTTAAATCATTAGTCAGATGAAACATTTGGACATGTGGGTGTGCCCTAAGGTGGGGACCATGTGTCTGTGGGAAAACCTATGGTAATTGGAGGGTCAGGACTTGACGACCATGTTACATCATGGTATTTGTGATGTCTGTGGGGAACAATAGTGATAACCATCCCCAGTATAAGTCACTTACTTATAAGATATTTGGTTCCACCATATTCTAATTATGGATCAAGTATTCCATTCATACCATCGTGGATCTGGATTTACCATATACCCATAGTGGATAAGGTTTTACATTATTAACATAGTAGATCATGTTTCTATATATTCCACATTAGATCAATCATTTTTACTTAAATCACATCATTATCTCAGAAGATATAAATATATACCCATTTCATTAGAGGTAGATATAGGTCCCACTCATCATATAAAAATCCATCATACTTGTACCATAACATATAAAACCATTCTTATATCATGACCCATAAAAAGAGATGGGTTTCAGAAAAATCATCTCTTAACCCAAAAAATAAAATGGGTCGCATAAACATTTCATCACATCAAAACATGTGGAAATGAAATATGTTTCATAATAATTTCATGAAATAAAAACCCATGAGAATAATTGGGTTTCAAAATCATATAACCCAAAGAAGATAAAAAGTTGTCATAAATATCATGCTGTTAAAACATAAACCATTCATTAAATATTATTAATTTTATTCATGGAAAATTTCCCTAATAAATCATAAACTTTAACCATGTATCACATATTTGATGGAGAATGATTTTGAATTGTCACATGATATATTTAATAAAGAAAAAAAACATTCATTGAAAATCATTTTCATAAATCAATTTCAAAAATTATTTTTTTTAATAATGATTAATAATTTCATTTAGAGAAATCTGTGGAAAATATATTTTCTTCTCTAATTTGTTTAAAACAAAATGAAATTGGAAAACCTTCTTCTTTACAAATATATTTGAAAACTTATAATTAAAGCCTGAAAAAAATTTAATACCTTTTTCCTTGAAAATTTATTAAAGAATCATGAAAATATATTGAAACCCTTTTTCTTTGAAAATTATTTAATAACATTTAAATGATTCTTTTAGGTAATTAAAATTATATTATCTCAAAACATCATTTTGAAATTATATAAAGTAATCTTTAAAACCAATTGAAAACACATTAAAAACATAAAAACAATTTTGTAAATGATTGCTATTGAGAGAAAATTTTTTAATTTAAAAAAATTGAAATTATTAAAAAAATTATTTAAAAAAAATAACTTTGTAAATATACAAAGGAATGAGTAAGTAAATGACAGTCATGATGGCGGGTAATTCCATACATGCCCAACAATCATTTTTCACCATAAATTTTTATAAAATTGACTTGATCATAAAATGAAAAGAATATTCCTATTTAAAAATCTAATAACTTGTAAAAATTTATCATAAAATCATAGGATTATATTAAAACAATATTTAGAGACAATGATAGAAAACATGCTTCTTAATGAACTTAGAATTGTAACCAGAATGAGAAATATTTTCATGTTTTAATCGGAAGATTTATTAATTATATTATGTACAATGATTGGAAAAAAAATTATTTAATTTTATATAAAATGAATATTTATAGGTTAAAAAAATAATTATTCTTCTTGAGATATGGATAATAATATTTCCTTAAAAGATCAAAAAATTAAAAACCTGATAAATGATTGGAACATAGAAATAAACCATTACAACATTAGTACAATTAAACCATAATAATATGCAATGAATAAAAATAAATCAATATTAAAATATCATTAAAATATAGATATTCACTACATAACATTTCAATGGTAGCATATACACCTCATAGAAAAATATAGGTGCATCACAAGGAATGTGTCTCAAAGAAGGCTAATTGAGACACAATTGCTTTACCAATTTGGTAACTTTGGAAAAATGAAACCAATGAATGAATTATCATAAAATTTAAAGGTAAATACCAGTAAATTTAATATAAGGTGAATATATTAGGTTGGTGGGAAGTGTACACACCACATATAAGAAATACAAGGTGAACGTGCATTGTGCATCATAGAAAATAAAAGTCAGACAAGAAAACCCTCTAACTCAGGTCTTTAATTTCATCATACACCATTTAAAATCCTATATAAGAAGTATAATTTCATTAAAAATGTACCATAGAACCATTTTATTATATCTAATAAAAAATATGTGTTTATATTTCACTATTATTAGCATATATATGTTAAGTTCTCATTTTGGGTAGTATCCACTTTTTTTCACATGTGTCTTAATTAGTTATATTTTTTTGCCATCATACTTATATAATTATTCACAGAAAGAAAAAATTGATATAAATAAAATTTATATAATTTATATATTTATTTATAATAAGTTATTAAATTCAGAACTATGAAATTGAATACACTGTTCATGGAGATTGTATGTCGCATGTACGGATGGACACTGTTTCTATTTAATTATAGTATTTGAAAGAAGGTAAGTAAATTACACATAAAACAAACACACACATATATATTATTATAACTACTATGTAATATATATCATATAATTTTACTAAACCAATCCTTAATACTTTCTATTTATAGTGTGAAGAAATCACATCGCTTTAAAGAGCCGGTAGTCAATAATTCCCCAAACAAAACTATCATATTTATAAAAAATGGAAACAATGAAGGAATGTGTTATATAATAGTAAAATAATCATAAATATATCATATATATATTATATATCATATAAAAATATATTTTACTTCATAATTCAAAATCTTCTCATATGGTAGTGGAAAAAAACAAACAACATCGTTTCGTGACGTTGTAGTTCGATGTACACAGGAACGATAAGTTCTTTTCCCATTAGATTGAAGTGTGTGTCAGTGTAAGTAGAAACCATAGAATAAAACACCTATTTATATTTAAGATATTTTGGTTATTATATAATCATGGAATAATAAGTGTTAATGGGGTGAAGAATGAAGATAAAATAAAGGGGCATCAGAAATGATGCTTCATCTTCTTTGGATAATTCCTATTGGTTTTCACAAAATATATTATTTGGAAGAATTTATTCCCAAATTGAAGATTCTAGTACTTGTTAAGGGATTATTGGACACTATTCTGGATGAATTTTTATTTTTAAAAAGGCTCGATACGGTTTCAGAAGGGGAATAGTTACATCTTTTTTCTTGTGGAGGAGTGGGATTATAGTACATACCAAATGCTAAGAACTAATGGGTGGTATAAAAAACCTAACATGGTTAATAAATATAAAAATAATGTATGAATATAATTTCATTGTTGAAAAAATATCAAAATCATAAAAATAAGTTCATTTTTATAATTTTTTCCATTAGTGTTTATGTTTCCAAATATTATCCGTTTTAGTTTTTCATTTAGGTAACTATTTTTCCAACCCATGGAATTAAAAAATTAAAAGATAATTGAAGAGTGATTTATTATAAAATAATGTCACATTATATTATTAATATTATTCATAATTTAAAAAACTATTATATTATGTGTGTTTCAAATTAATATTAAAACAAGCTCTTCAAAAGCACAAAAACCCTCTGTTAACCAGAATCATGCAAACAATGTTTTTACTATTTAAAGTTATATATGTTCATTATAAAAGATCATTTGGTCTATTAATAGACCATATATTATGTTTATTGAAACATTAATATAATTCTGAATATTGTGGGTTTTTCATTGATTTTAAATATTTTAATAAAATAAAATTTATTCTAAAATAAAATTTATTTAAATATTGACATTATTTATTTATATTTATTTTAAAAATATCAGAAAATTATTCGAATTAAAATATAGCATCTAAAAATATATGTAACATGATATATTAATCTATAAAAATAATTCAACATAGTAATTAATTAAATTTACATTACTTTTAATGTTTTAAGCATCATTTATTTTCATTAATCACAAACTAAATAATCCATTAAATAACATTTGAGAAGCATTAAATGTAACTACTTAATATATATATATTAATAAAAAAATTATGATAAACACTACTCATTTTTATTTCAATAGGATATGTATAACTTAAAATATGTTATATTTTATATATCACAATGTTTTGTAAAGGTTAATCATAAGGAATGTTCAAATTTTGGATTTCTTCCATACATAATTGATGAAATATTGTACTTTTATTGAATAGTATCCCAATAATTCATAAAATTAGAAACGTGAATGGATAGTCTAAATATTGGTATAAAATGGATTTTGGACTATTTTACTGGCCATTTTGGCCCTTATGTTTATGTTTTAGTACATTGTTATGCTTAATTTTACCTTAATCACAATAATTAAATTTAATCACTTTTAATAACAGTTTTTGCCAAAAACTATGTTGTCCTAATTATAACTTATAAATTATTGTCACCCCAAATATAGAATCCATTTTTTAAATTAAAATCATATATGTAGTAGTAATAAATAAAAATTTAATCCTCTTGATGAGATGCCACATTGATTTCTAATATTAAAATCATTAAATGTTTGGTTAGTTTTTTTATAAAATTTCAAATTGAAATTGTTTCCAATGACCTAAATTGATAAATTATTTCTAATTTATCTACATGATATTTTTTACCAATAAAAACATAATTTATCCTTGTAATTAAATTAGATGAAAAAACTGTTTTGAATTACAATTCAATATTATTCATTATTTATCAAAAACTGAAACTTCACCGAAAAATACAAAATTTAAACCTAGTATAATTTTATGTAATACTTTCAAAAATGAATTATATTTTTTAAAATTAAAATTTCAAAATTTCTAAAAATCATAATTAAAATCGGATCTCCATTAAAAATAAGTAAAATTTCTTTTTAGATAAATACAATTTTTTTATTCATAAAATTGGATTTAGTCCTTCTTTATACTGGACAAATAAATGGAATGAGTATAAAAAATATTGATTGGATATATAATATTTATGTTAGTTAAAATTTTAATAAAATATTTTTTATTTTAATTATTGTGATAAAATTGTGTTTATATGTACAAAAATATTTTTATTAGAAAATAAATTTAATTATTTTCAAATAGTTCTAAAATTCACTTATATAAATTAATAACCAAGGTATTAATTTTATATAAATGTGTAAATAAAATTTTAACATTTCAATTAATATTATTAATGACATCCATTCCAATGGATAGTTAGTAGATATAATAATATTTTACTAATCATATTAACATGATATTTTAGTTAAATAAAAATGTGGCCTTGTGTGAAATAGATGCTCTAAAATAGACTTAGTTTTTTGTGTAATAAAAACAAAAAATATTATTATTTGCATAATAAGAGAATATAAGTATTTCATATAGATCAAAATTAACTTGGTGTTGCGTATAAAACAAACCAAAAATAGTTTTTTAATATAAAATAAATGTATTCAGTGCTGCATGAAATAAAAAATATCAAAAAGATTAAATGAAGACGATTTTTTACAAGATATCTGGTTTTTTCATTCTAGACCGCTTAAAATGAATTTACCTATCAAAGTTTATATGGGTTATTAAAATACTGATACTTGAATGTTCCTTTCATATGAACCCATTATAAAAAATCAATACTAAAACATCCTTAAAAATGGAATGTCAAAAACATGGTGGTTTCCCTAGGTAGCCTATAACTTGGATTCCAGATGGGAAAAAATTGGAGTCATTTAAAAAAATAGATATGGAAGAGAAATATAACCATAATTACATATAGGAGAGTGATATGAGACAATTCTCAGAGAAAGTTATAAATCATGAATCCATAAATCTGTGATTATCTAAGGTTCCAATTAATTCATCGAAAAAGAAGGTATGAGGGTAATCTTTTTAGATTAAGGATTATTTCCCCATTGTTGAGGAGTTTTCAAGAGAATATATAATTTCCTGATTTAGTGTAATCATACCCTTTTTTGTTCCATGATATATTTCCACTTCACCACTTTAACCAAAAAGGAAGGTGAATTTGTCATTCTGAAAAACTAACATATCACGAGATATGTGAAAAGACATCCCATATGTAATCATATACCATAAACATAATTTTTAAGAATAGGTTTTATAATTTTTCTAAAACCTCATGTGGGGATTTAAAATGTTAATATCAAAAACATCATCAAAACTATAGGTTAAACATTCCAAAAATGTTTAAACTTATAACCCTTTCGAAATATGAAAATCCAAAACATTGTAAGGAAGGTCAATGAATTATACTGACATTTATCCCTTATATCCAAAGGTAGAACATGGATGTCACATTCCAAATTTTCAATGAAATCATCGTGTAATATCTTGAAGCATGAAGATAATTTGAATTAAAATAATATTTTTTTGTAAAACATACATTTTTACTTATTCTAAAGATTACTAGATATGTTCCTTAAATCAATGATGCTGTAAAAATAATCCATGATGACATATTCCACCTTTTAAAAAAATCATATACCAGTTATAGGGTGATAAATACTATATAATTTAGTTTATCCAAATTAATCATCTATTTATATTAGATAAATACAACTCTATCAACATCTTCAATACATTAATGGTTACATTCCCATATTTCAAAATATCACATATCCATTAATTAAAGTTTTTAAGTATAATTCCCAATTAGAAATACACTTTTAAATCATTTATGAAAAATGTTTCTGGAAAATATTTATATATTTCATGGTTCATAAAAAATAATCATTGAATTCCAAAACACATAAACTTCAATCCTCAAACATTAATCTTATACTATTAATAGAGCTTCAGCATGTTATTATGTAATATCCCTTTTCATATAATATGAAATATAAATCATGTCTTATGGTTTCATAGACACAATATAATAATTGTTATTACTTTTTATGTAAGAATTTATGTTATAAAATAACATAAATTTTATATCTCGTCTGTGGTCTCTTTATCTTCAAAAGTATAACCAATACTCCTACCACCTACCTGATTCTCTTATGGGATATTAGGACATAGATTTCTATAATTACCATACATTACACATCTAAAACATTCAATCATAAACCAATTTCTTCTAGTTATGAAAATTAACTTTAACTAGAATTAATAGAGTGATAAACATTTATCTTAATGGAAAACCATATAATCAAGAATAAATAACATATAGGATGTCTAAATCATGGATAATAATTCATTAATCTATGACAGCATAGGTTTATCCTAGGTTAATCATTGTTATGTTCTACTTAAATCCTTTATGATGGTTCATTATGAGTTTGTGAATACCCAACGAATATCTCTCGGGAGTGTCAAAACCGGTGTGAAGTTAGGCCTGTTGTCATGTAACAGGTTATGCTCAAGTTAGGCCTGATACACTTTTTTAGTTTTTTACCCATAATTATAACTATTCCAGAGCCACTTCTATTTGTAGTATCTATGCATAGATTCATTTCTAGGGAACCCCTCACTATATTATTTAATAAAATTTTAATACATTTTAGTATATTTTGCCTCATCCTTAAACATATTTGTATAGATAACCCTAGATATATCTATAGACATATCCATAGAGATATAAGTAATGTATTATATTTATAGTTTCAAATGGATCAATAAATATTTTATCTAATGTTAACGATAATGAACCATGATTAACATACATTAAAATTTTATTATTTTTGAGTAATTCTTATACATTACACAATAGACACCCAATGGCCATATTAGTTTAGAGCCTTTAGAGAAAAGGAAACTTAAATAATGGAACATGAGAGGGAAATATTACATCATAATAGTTTCTCTAATACTATAACCCTTATTAGAAATATCATACATGAAATATTTATTCATAACATGGGTAAGGAAACAATAAAAGTGGTGAGATCAAATGCTCTATAAGGTTAAACAAACAAGATGTATAATCATAAACATGAGTATAAGAGTACGAGAATGTGTTCATAAAATTAAAATATCATAACCTACATACGTATGATTGTAAACATGAATCATGAAATTAATATTAGAATTTCATGACACATGAATCATATGAGAAACAAAATCAAAAGACATGAAAAAATAACACAGGAATAATAAAAGGAATTGTGGAATACACATTCACAGGTAATATCATTCCATATAAGTTAAGACACATTGATAGAAATTAATAGGTAACTTCATGGGTACAATACCTACTAGGAGAGAAACTAAAACGTACCTAGTTATAGTTATTTCTTGATATGGGATTAGGTTTCCAAATATTCCCACATGGGATCAGGTTTCCTCATCTTCCCATAGTGGACCGGGGATACCAAAATCCCAAAAATGGATAGGGATCCCTATATTCCCATAGTGTATCAGGTTTCCCCATATTCCATAGCAGATCAAGGCCATTGACTTGAATCCCATAATTCTATTTTGATATATAAATCTTTACCCAATTCATTGGAGGGAGATATAGGTCCCACACTGAATATAATAATATCATTCATACATGTGCCACAACATAATAAAACATTCATCATATCATGACCCATAAAAAGATATGGGTCTCATAAAAATCATATCATAACCCAGAAAATCATTTGGGTAAAATAAACAGTTCATCACATCGTAACTTATTGAAAATAGATTTGTTTCATAGTTATTTCATGAAAACATAACCCATGAAAAAAGAGAGTTCCAAAATAATATAATTCATGTAAGATAAACGGGTCTTATAAAAATCATTCTATAAAATGATAAGTAATTCATGAAATAATAAGAATGGTGTTATTGTCTTATGTCCTTAATAAATCTCAAACAATAACAAAGGACAAAATATTAGATGGAGAAGGATTTTTAAGGATCACTTGAATCATTTCTTAAGGAAAATAAAATTTCATTGAAAAATATTTTTGGTAAAACTATTTTCAAAATAATTTCCTATAAAGAAAGATTTATAATTTAATTTTATATATTTATTTAGTAATATATAATTTCTTCTTTGTAAAATTATTTTCAAAATATAAATAATTTTAAAAACCATTTTCGTTAAATATAGATTAGAAAATATATAAATCATGATTGACAATTTTATGAAAACATATTTCCTTTAATACATATTAAAGATGCTTGAATATATTTTGATAAATTTATTGTTTTAAAATAATTTGATAAATTATAAAATAATCTTTGATATCATTGAAATCCTTTTCTTTGTAAAAAATAATTTTCAACATATTGAGGAAGACTTGAAAATCAATTAATACACTATTCAAACATAACATAGTTTTGGAAAATCATGTTTCCTTGGAAAGAATTTTATAATCAATAATTTTCTTGAATATTATGATAAAAGATTCAATTAAAAAATCATTTTCAACTTACAAGGGAAGCATCAAAGAAATGACGGTATGCTGCTGGGTTAGTTTGTACATGTCGAAAAATTTTTTACACCTTAAATGGTTAGAAAAGTGCCTTGATTAGAAAAATAAAATAAGATTACAATTAAAAAGTTAAAAAATGGGTACAAATATTCTCTAAATAGAATAGGATAATAGTAAAACATTTTCATTTTTTTAGAAAACACACTTTAGAAAGAACATAGATTTCTGACTCAAAAGATTAATAATGTCATATTTTCATAAAAATATTTTCTTATTTACCTTATATACCCAATAGTGGAAAAATGGTATCATTGAAGTGATATAAAAAGAATAATTATATGATATTAAAATTCATGATAGTTATTTTGAGTTTAAACATAAGATTTCATCAACTGATTCATAATCATAAACAATCTTGATAAGCGATGATATTGTATCAATAAACAGTTACAACATTGTTAACATTGAACCATAATACACAAAAAATAATAAAATTTAATGAAGTTGAAAATAAAATTAAAATAATTATATTCAGGATATAACAATGAAAAGGTAGTATATATCCCTCCAACAAAAATATTGGTGCATAACATGGAATGTGTCCCAAAGAATACATATTGAGACACAATTACATTAATATGTTGGTAAATTTTGAATCATAAACTCCATAAATGAAATATAAAATAATGGGTATGTAAATACCCATTAATATAATTATAATAATCCTATATTAGATTATATCTATTATATAGAATGCATATAAAAAAATGAGGTGAACATGGATTGTGTCATATGGAAAATAAATATGAGATGAGATAACCATTACCTTAAATATTTAATTTCATTGAACATGTTCTGAACTCTTTTATAATAATTATAAGTTTATTATAAATGTTCCAAAAAAACTATATTACTATATCTAATACCATATTTATCTTTTTATTTCCATTTTAATAACATTTCCATGTTAAGGTCATGTTTCAGGTAACATTCACATGGTTTTTTCCGGTGTCTTAATTTTCAATACTTTTAGTCCTCATGCTTATATAATGAATTAGAAGATATAAACCATCATATAAATATAATCTGTATTAATTATATATTTATATATAATAATATATGAAATGTTGAAAAATTAAATGGTCTTCATTGTTTAAAGAGATAGCTGGTCGTACGTACACATGAATGTTATTTCACTTTAATAATCATAATTGAAAAAATAAAAGTAAATGAGATATATATATATATAATGTACATAAATTAGAATCAATTTATTATATATTTTCACTAAAACCAACCTTAATACTTTACATGTAGGTTTTTTAACGAGCCAAATCGCTTTGAGGAGGCGGTAGTCCACACTCCCCAAACAAAATTATCATATTTACCCCAAATTTTTAGATTAATGGTATGTGTTTTATAATAATTCAGGAAGGAAATATATATATATATCATATATATTATATATATAATATAAAAGCAATGAATTCATCAATATTTTCAACTATGAGTGGTGGTAATGTAAACATGAACAATATTTTTTCAGGGGGCGGTAGTTCATCATACACAACAGTGGTAAGTTAATTACCCATTAGATGGATGTTTCAGTATGTTTCGGTAAAAAAATATACTAAAAACATATAATTATTTTTATGATACTAAATTTATTACATAAAAAAGTATTAAAAAATTTTTATTGGGGGGAGAAATAAAATAAATCAAACGATGTTACCTCTTATTTATGTAACTCCTATTTGTTTGCTCCAACTAGATTACATAGATTTGTTTATAACCAAATGTTGTATCATGTGATGAGAATAGTTATATTTCAAGAATATTTTAGAATTTTTTTAAGGACCAATTTGGATTGAGAGGTGTGAGAAAGCAAAATAATGAATACCTTTTTATAGTGGATGAGGTGTAACATTTTTGTTAATAAAAAAAGGTAAGCACAAATGGGATTTATTCATGACCTAATGAGGTTAAAAATGGAAAAATAATTTTGTAACATGAATTTATTCTTGATAAAAATATACAGAACCCAAAAATAAGTGCATGTTTAAATTTCCATGCCATATTCTTTATGTTTCCTTATATTTGTCATTCTGGTTTTTCATTTAGGTAACTAATTTTCCTTCCTATGTAATTTAACCATTAATAATTATTTAACGTGTGAATAATAAAAAAATAGATTCCCTCTTAATTATAAAATATAAATAATTTAATAAATAAAAATATAATATATATTAGAAAATAATATTAAAACAAGAACATGTATCACAGAAAAAACACAACTTTAACCCGTAGTGTGCTAATAATGTTTTTACTATTTAATTCTATATATGTCAATTAGAAAAGATCATTTGGTCCACTTTAAAACCATATTCTATAATTAATAAAAATAAATAATCACTATACTGATATGTAGTTTTTTATTTATATCAAATATTATACGAATAAATATTTAATTAGAAAATAAAATTAATTTCAATTTTTGTAATATTTATTCAATATTAATTTACAAAAATAAAAAAAAACTATTGTAATTCAAATATATTATTTTTAATTATTCTTGAAATTATATATTCATTTAAAAATTATTATAAAACAATAATTTTTTAATTTTACTTTACATTTAATATTTTTATCATCATTTATTTTAATTAATTTTCACTTAAATAGTCCATGAGTAGGGTTTTGTTAATAATTTAATGTAACTAATTCATCTCTAAAAGATATGAATAAATCATTAAATAAAAAATATCTAATTTATTTTTAAATATGATATATTTAACCAAATATATGTTTTTTAACTCAATGTTTTATAAATGTTAAATGTAATTAAATTTTCTTTCTTTTCTTTTTCCTTACAGAAATTGTGATATAGAAAAATGTTATTTAATAGTATCCAAAAACCCATAAAATTAGACACATGAATAGATATAGTAAATATATTGTAAGGAAAAATATTTTTTTGAAGTTTCTACAAAAGTTTTACCATAAAATTAGGTTTTATTCTCTTGTTAAACTTTATTTTACCTTAATCACAATTAAAAATTTTAATCACTTTCACTAATATTGTTTATAAAAAACAATGTTGAATTTATTATCAATTATAAATTATTCTTATCTATAAAATTCATTTCATTTTTCCAAATTCCATTAGTATAAGTGGTAGAAATTAATTTATGTTCAATCCCACGAAAGGGATGTCATAGCAAGTTTTTAATGTAGTGGTGTTCAAAAGTTTGGCATGTTTTTATATCTTATTTCAAATTGAAATTGATTCTAGTTAAATATATTGTATTAATTAATATATAAATTATCTCATTTATGTTTAAAACAAATTAGAAACGTTTTTTACCATTATCAAAAAATTCAATGAAAATTCATTTTTTAATTAAAATTCACCAATATTCATTATCCATTTAAATATTATACTTTAAAGAATTATTTCAAAAATTCACACTAATAATATTTTTATGTTCCTATTTAATTATTTTTTCCAATTAAAAATTATAAAATTTTGAATAATCATATATAAAATGGGTTCTCCATTAAAAAGCGATAAAATTGCCATTTAGAAAAGTAGAATTGTTATTCATATTATTGTATTTATTAATCTATTACTGCAATGAAATATATATTATTTGTATAAAAAAGTATATTGAATATATAATATTTAAATATTACTTAAAAAAATTATTCAAAATTGATTTTTATGTTATTGAGATAAAATTGTGTTTGTACGTTAATAAATAATTTTTCATAGAAAAGTGATTTCTTTATATTCAAATAGTTATTAACTTAATTTATAATAATTATTGACCATGGTATTCATTTGATATAATGTAATAAATAATATTTTTAAAATATAGTTAATTTAATTCATTACATCCATTCTAAAGGATAGGTGGTGGCTATAATAATATTTTTATATTCACAATAATAAGATATTGTAGTTCAGTAAAAACATGGCCTTTTGTGTAACCCCGTATTCGATGGGACTCGTTGTTGTGTGTAATTCAAGGAAAACATGGTGATTTGTTTACCTAAATACAATATACATGTTGCATGTAGTTCCTGATGAACATAGTGTTGTGTATAATGAAATCCAAACATAGTTCTTTAATATATAAAAAACTATATTATGTTTTCTGTGAAATGAATAATATCTAAAAGATTAAATTAATTAAAACAATGTTTTTCAGAAAATATCATGGTGTTATATGTGGTATGTGACTATAACTAAAACCTTTAGCTCACCATTATTCGTTTTATCTTCCCTCATATATGATGAATAGTTATTTGAATGAGTTCAATGTTGCTTAATGTTTTCCAATACAATTTTTCAAATTGAATTAACAGTGTAAAATGGGATTCTTGAATATATATTGTTTTCTATGACTAATAAATTTATTTTCAAATTATTATTTTAAACATTTTATCTATTCCAATTAAATAATATACACACTCACTCATGGTTACTTTTTTTGGGGTTATTATAGTTTGTTTCTAAGAATGTTTAGTTAAAACCTTGGGAAATATATTTTGGAAACAATAGATTTGGGAACATAAAGCATTGATAATCTTTTAGAACTCATCTAATTGTAGAATAAAATACTAAATTTATATTAAGGTAAATAATATATGGTTTTACTAGAAATACATATAAGTAGAGATACTGCTAGTTTATGTGGTTTTGGAACAATTATTTAAATGGGTAATAACTCAAAAAATCACATTAGGATTTGACTCAATTATTACTTACTAAATGACAGTGGGGATTACTATACACAATATTTGAAAATCTTAGGGTATAAGATATATATAACTCACATTTTTGTTACAAAACAATACAAAGGAGTTTTTACAAAAAATAGGATTTAGGTGTAATATTTAAGAATCCATGATTAGGATTACAAGATTATGAATGAATAAATTATCATCTTATTTAATGTGTTATATTTTATTTTGAATCATATGTTATAATTTAAAATTTTAAAAAATTATAGATTGATGGGTATATTATAATATTTAAAAATAGAACAAATAATAACCAATGTTATACATGCTCATGGTTAATGAAGAAATTTCCCTATTGATAAGTCTAATACAATTTATATTGGGACTAAAAAGACCATGAATATATAAAAAAATATTAATAATTTTATTATTAATAGCCTTACTTGAATGGATAATTTTTCTATTCTATAGTTTTAATCACCTATGTTGTATCATTTCACATGAAAAAAATCCCCCATCATTTATTGGAACTATTAATCGAGTGGTAGCAAATAAATGATTTACTTGCAATGAAAATATATTTCAGTCCATGGAATATTTTAAAATGGAAAAGGTTATAATTTTTTATGTTATCTATAATGTGATGCTGATGAATTGTTTTCATTGATCCAGAATACAAGGATGGAAGCATAAAAATAACATATAGAATAGAGATATTTTAAATAAACATTCTACATCTAATAATTCCCTCATGAGAAAATAACTTAAATAGAATAAAAGATTCTCATAATTAAGAAAAATGAAAAATGAATTTTTTTTGAGTAATAAAATACCATTACAAGACTATAAATGTATCCTATTAGTTACATATGAAATATGAAAGAAATATTGTTCTTTTATTCGATGGTTATAAGCCATGTCTTGTAAGGACACTAGCTTTCCAACACTTTTTCAGCATATGACAAAATAGTTTTATTTGATATCAAAAAAGGAACAAAATTTTCAAGATCACATATATTCAATGGTAATATAATGAAGAATAATTTTTATAAAAACATTGAATAAGGTTCTGAAACAATTAAGAATATAAAAATTATTATTTCATATCATGTAAATATTTTGGCAATAAATATCATAGAAAATGATTGATGGGAGATGGAATTTGTTACATGTGAATTGATAAGGGTAATAAGGACAATAAATGAAATGGGAATTGAAAAATAAATTATGTCAAGTGATTAAAATATAGTTAAGTGGGGAGTTATGTACCCCAATGACCCAAGGACCAAAGAAACATATCATATAATTGGATGAGTGGAGATATTCATTCTTATGTGATCACTATAGCCTAGTTGAATGTTCCCAATGATGTAGTGGAAGTTAAATTAAATGGAGAATCTAATTTATCCATATAATAATATTATTTTTAATATTTACAGTCTATTATATCTTCTATTTTTTTTTCTAAAATAATATATTTCACTAGATCATTAATAAGGGATTTATCACTCAAAACTCATAGTAGAAATCAATCTGTGATAGATATTTTTCATTCACATCCTATTATAACACAAAAACATTACCTATTCAAATGTATTATTATAATACATATAGTAAATTTTAGAATAATTTATGGTATGGAATGGATTTTATAAATATTATGGTAATATTTATGTTATGGATATATAAATTAATATTCATGATGAAGATGTGAAATTACATATCATTATTGTAGATACATTAGCATCTGATTCATGTCTAAATCCAACCCTAGTAGCTCTTATGAATGATATTTTTAGGGAATAATCATATAAAAAATCTATAAATGGAAGATTTAAAATTCAAATTGAGTATGTACATATTTTATAGGAACAAAATTTTATATTTACTAAGAAATTACCTAAACATTCCGCAAATCAAGAGGTCGAGTTATCCATGAATTTAATCCCAAATGAAAGACCTATATTGAGGAATCCCTATATAATGGCCATTTTAGAGTTATTTACATTGAATAAACAACTATAAGATAATTAAGATAATGGATTTATTCATTCTATTGTTTCACCTTAGAGATCCCATATTTTTTTATCAATAAAGATATATCCATGAGGATGTGTATTTATTATTGGGAAATCAATTCCATTATGATAAATAAAAACTATAATTTTCCTCAAATTGAATAAATATTTTACTAAAATTCATGGAGATAAATATTTTTCGAATGCATACCATTTTTTGGGAATCATCATTTTTGAGTAAGGAAGACATTCCAAAAAAATTATTTTGAATTAGTTATCAAAATTATGAGTTTAATGTTATTGAATTTTGATTGACTAATGATTGATCAATTTTTTTGGATCTAATAAAAATATTATTCAATTAATATCTTGATATTTTCATTTTATAATTAATTAATGAAATATTTTTGTAATCTATAAATAATGAGGACATTATAATTACTTGTGGATCATTCTTGAGACTCTTAGAAGAAAAGAGTTATATAGTAAATTTATAATGTGTGAATTGCAGCCTTAGGAATATTTTTTAATGGCCACATTTTATTAATGGATATAATCTCATATAATCCTCGCAAGACTATGGTAGTCATAAAATATCCTATACCAATGAACCTAACCAAGGTATATAGTGTATTTATATTTTCTGGTTACTATCTGTGATTCATTTAAATGTTTACATTATTGGATTACAAATTAATTAAGATTACAATTAATTGGGTTATTTTTATATAAAAAGTGGAATGTGAATATTTTTATGATGAATTTGATAATAAATTGGTAAATTATATAATTTTTACACTACTATTTGGTAATGATGAATTTTTGATATACAATGATCACTCTAAGAAAGAAATTGATTCATTACGTCTGAAAAATGCTATAATTATTACATATTAATCAAGTTATATAGTGTCCCATGATAATAACTATCAAACCCATGATCTTATATTGGAAACACTATTATTTTATTTGATTATGTGGAGAAATTATTTCTATGGTGAATGATGTCACTTATACAAGGACTATAACATTCTTAAATATATATTTTCCCATAAATATATCCATATGTTGAGAAGTGGATGGATATATATACTAAAATATTTGTTAATTCACTACCAGCATGTTAAAGAAAATAAGGTAAAAAATTCAATTATCAAAAATTGTCATGGGGTTTCAACCAAATTAGTGATTGAAAGGGTTACTATTTTCATCTATATGATAAATATGGATATAAGATTTATAATGGGAGGGTTACATAAATCCTTTTAAACATGATTCTGAAACCTTATTTATTGTAAAATATAAAAATTTCTTAACTTCATGATGATAATTTTCAAAAAAATATCTAAATATGTGAATGATGGAAAATTTTCATACATTTATTAGTAATATGGATTTCTAAAAATTTAAAAGAAAATATATATTACATATATAACTTGAAAAAAAGTTATTTGTAAGACGATTCTAAAATATAATATTTCTTTTTAAATCATGGTAGAAACAAGATGGAGAGTTATTTGATGGAACATTTTTGGATGGATAACATGAAGTCGTAAATTACTCATTATATATCAAGATGTATGGTTTTCAAATAGGTGGAGTTAGAGAGAAAATTTCAGGGGATTTATGCATTCTATTCTTATTTCTAGGTCGAAATTTGAATAAATTAATTCGGATTTTTTTCCCAAGGCTACAAAATACTTCATGAAAAAATGACAAAATTGGGTTATTATTACTTTTTAAAAAAATATGTATATTCCCATCCGATATTATATGGTTTTCCTATTGAGAAACTTACAAGGATCTATATTAATGTTGTTATAATAATTTACTGTGTTCCAATTTAAATTAAGATATAACTTGGTCCTTATCTTACATTAAAATTCTTTAATATACTTTAAATGTCTCTTGATATTGATATTCATTTTAACAATGTATTACATCCTCAAATTGATGGATTGATTTAAATTTTTATTCAAACATTATAAGAAATGTTGGGGGATTTATTAGTTGACATTGAATATATATGGGACTAGTTGTTTCCATTCATAGAAAATTATTATAACAATACTATCTATTCACAAATTCAAATGCTCCCATATAAATCATTATATAGAAAGAGATGTAGTATGAAATCTTGTTGGGTGTATGTTGGTTAAAGGAAACTTATAGTCTGAGAACTTTTTAAGGAGAAAATTATAGTGGTAAAGAATATTCATAATAATATTAAATTTTCTTAAGGAATGAAAACATTCATTCTAAAAACTGTAGGAAATAATTTTTAATTCAATTGGGAGATCACATTTTCATGAATATATCACCTTAGAATGGTGTTATAAGGATTATTATGAAAATGAAAAAGAGACCCAGTTCCATCAGACCTTTTGAAATTGTAGAAATAATTTTAGTAGTGGATTATTGAATGGAAATGACTTCAATCCTCTCTAAAGTAAACGATGTCTTACATATATCATTGTTAAATAAGTACATTCTAGTATATACACTTGTACCCACCTCTGAAGAAATTTATTTCTATCATGATCTATCTTACTTTGAAGTGACCATCCAAATTTAATATACTAGATATAATCTATTGAGTAATTGGATGAATTTATTATAACATTACATTATATAAAAAATAAAATTATATGTGATAAATGGTAACTATATTATATTATAAATAAGAACCACCATAATTTGTTTTAAAAGTAAATATCTATGAAAATTTTATGGATGAAATATGTATTCTTGGGGATAATGTAACATAAGAGTCTCAATTATATTAATTGAAATTATATTTTTATAAAACTACAATAAAATTCATATTTCAATATTTCATTTAATGATATTTCTAAATTTATCGGATGAATTTTTATTTAGAACATAATTGGTCCAAATTATCCTATAATGAATTTTTTAAATTTTTATTATGATATAATCATTTTTGAATGATTGAAAATAAATTATTTTAATATTAAAATTTTATTAATAAAAATGTATTATAATATCTAAATTTATCAATTTATTGACAAAAATTTGATATAAATAATGATAAAATTATTTTCATGTAGAAAAGTATGTTCTTTTGAAAACAAATTTTTTTCAAGAATTGTTTTTGTTTAAAAAGGCATAATATATATCCATTTAAATTATATAACATAATAGTTATTAAATAATTATTTATATTATATTTATATATTATATATCTATCTATGGGAATTTAAATCCATCTAATAATGAATACTAATCATATAGTAAATATAAGTTCATTTTATTCTGTAAAAATGATACTCTTCGTGAACTATATTGCAACATGATTTTTAGGTATATTTTTAAATTAATTTCATACACTTATTAGAATATAAATTATATAAATTTATTCAACATTTTTATTCATCATAATTAATATTTGTAAATAAGGTGACCATCAACATTTCATAATAAATAGTAAAGATATTAAACATTATTTATAATTGTTATTGTATGAATAGGTTTACTGAGGGTAATCTCTAAAGATAATGGTAGAAGTGACCTAAAAATTTATAAAATACCATTTTTTTGTTTAATTATGACCATATCTTTTCCCCAATTCAAATATGAGAATGTTTTTTACTATATAACCACGAATGTGATGTGGCATTACTAAAAAAAATTGAAAAATCACACCTGTGCTACTCACCTCAATTATATAAAAGAACCTACTACACTAACATATTCATAGATATAAATAAATTTATCCCAACCAAATTTTTCAAAAATATCACCCCAAAATTCATAGACATGTTTAGAGGTTCTTTTATTTTCATAATACCAAACCTGGGTTCCTTAATAAAATATCAAAATAATTTTCTTATATGAGAATATAATTTTCTATACAAAACTCATTACTTTTTTACTTCTTCATTAACTACAGTCAATAATTTTTGAACAAAAAAAATATAAGAACACCAATATATACCATATAAATAGATTTTTTTATGTTAATTTCATAAAATTTATCCTTCCCCTTCTCCATAAATTGGGAAACAATTCTATCACTTGTGTGTACAGCAGACTACCTCGTTGTGGACTAATATACTTATTTCCCTTCCTTAACTCACATGGATAGTCATAATGATTTAAATAATGTATATTTTTTATTTATATTATTTTATTCTGATTATTTAAATTTATTATATCATCAACATCCTTACTCTTTCACACATTATGGTAATTATAATCTAGCTCAACTGTACATATGACCTATCATATCCATGAAGTGATGTGATTAATTTCTTGTGTACAACATTTAATAATCATGAAAAAATAACTACTGAGTAAATAAGTTATTTATATGATTAATATAATTTAGTATATTATGTTTCTATATTATCTAAACAAGAACCAAAAATTTTAGGACAAAACATGCATGAAAAAAGAAAATTAATAGTCAAAAAAATAGTAATAATAAACGATTTTTAACGAAAAAGTGAAAATATATTATAAAATATTTCAAATGATATTAATAATATTAATATGGTTCAAAAATAAATTAATAACATGTTTAAACCCATTATAGATATGGTTAATTGATGTTCAATTAATGGAAAGCGTGAGGTAAGGGAATTTCATCAAAAGTTACACTCCATTTGTATATATTTTGTTATTATGCACATATTCACATTAAATGTCCTATATAAAAGTACATTGATCTATTTAAAATAAAAGAAAATTTATTCATATTTATTAATGTTTCAATTCAATTTCATTCTCTTAATGGGTTACATTTCAAAATTTACCAAAGAGGTTATAATTTATTTAACAATCCCACATTATTTTGGAATTTATTTTATATTAATTGAATGAATTTTTTATTTTATGCTTCTCTAGATCCAATAAATTTATTATACATTGAATATTTATGTATTTTCAATATTCCCTTCAAACATTACCACTATTTTTTACTGTAATCAAGATGTGACATGATTACAAGAAAATTTTATATTATATCACTTTTAATCTGTCAAATTTTTTTCAATATAAATTCCACTAATAATTATTTTAGAAAATTTATTGAATATAGTGAATAGATTTATTAAAGAAATTTAAATTTATCCATGATTTTTAAAAGGGGTTGAATGTAATATTTCTATGTGTTTCAAGAGGGATTTTTTTTCTAATTTCATTAAAAATGTTTAAGGGAATTCATTCTAATTTATATGGTGATAGAATACTTACCTATTGGAATAACCATTTAAAAAAATTAACTTTTTCTTCATATTTTAAATTGTTTTACATAGAGAAAATATTGATGAAGTATTATTTTAATACTTCACTTACATTCACTTTATCCTTAAAAAGTACATGTTTTTTAAAAAACCTATATTCCTATTGAACCCATAATTGTATATTGTCTCTTTCTAATATAGTGGTCATTATACTATATTGAAACATTCAATTTCTTATGAAAATTGGAATTAAATTACCCGTAATTGTATATATTAATTATCGTGGATATGGTTATTCATTTCTGATATCCCTACCCGACAAACCACTAAAATGGTTTTTGGATTGGTTGGTCGCATGGCCTCAATTGTGCCTCCCTCTATGATAGGGGCTATTGACTACAGTCGAGGGACTGTGGACATGATATCTGGGAGGCTATACCCTAATGAAGGAGTTGAAAAATGATAAATTAGAAGATGAAACAATGATATGTGATAACATATAATAGTTAAAAAAATAATAAGATAAATAAAAAGAATCAAAATAATAATATTAATCAACTGAATAAAGAAAGATGGACAAAGGAAATAGACAACAATGAATTAATTTCACATTGATGATATATAAATAAAAATTATACATATAGTACATAGTGGAGCAGTAATATACCCAAAAATACCGTACATTCTCCAAGGTTGATCTCTATGAGCATCGTGATCTTGAGCATGGTCGTGTGCTCTTAACTCTTAGGTACTAAAATAGTAGCACAAGAAAACATACATGGCCTTATAAAAATAAGGTCTACTCAAGAACCCCAATGAAATAGAGGCCTATGAAGGGTGTGAGATATGAAATCTCAATAGGATACCACCAACGAAGTCTATGACTAAATCCAAGTAATTAATAATAAGTAAAGTAGTGTGTTGGTTATATGAAAAATTAAACAACTGAATAAATAAATAACAAAAAAACAGACTCAGGTTCCTAATGGACACATGGGGGATCTACCTCTTTAGGATCATAGACATAATGAGTGTATAAAAAATATCCATATGCATAAAATAATAATATATACACAGTGTAGTTATATATTTCATAAAATTATATGATCCAAGTACGTGTGTACGTAAGTAGCTATATACATAGAATACTAGTTTTTGGATGGCCTGAGCATCAATCATCCATACAAAACCATTTTGAATGAGTCTATAAGACTCATGAAATATTTTTCATTCCATATATCAAAATAGAGTGTGATATTTCGTGAATTACTCTCAGGATCTTGAGTGATCCATCACGTTATCACTCTAAACTGAGAGTTTGGCCCCACAGCCCAACTTCTTACATTGTATCATTTGTCTGAGAGAACAATACTCAAAAATAGATGTACAAAAGCATGATTTTTACCATTATCAATAGATCCACTACCATCATTATGAATAATATAAAAAGGCATAATCATATAATAACATTAGTCATTATAGCCATGAGGCATTAGCTTTCATGATCGACATTTAACAAGTTTAGTAATAACTATTGGAATTGAATTTATAAAAAGTCATATAATCCATGATTATTTAATTATTAAACAACTAAAAAGGTATTAAGGAATTCTAAAAAGGACTTTATTTTTTTAGAGAAGCACATACAACTAGATTGAGATTAAAAGTCGTAATCTTTTATCAGTGCTAAAAAAGCTCTTATAAAAGCACATTTAATGGTGAATTCTACAGTGTCCTATCATAGTACACTACCAATAAAGTCTAGTGCATTGTAATAGTTCACCAATGTACCAAAAAAAACAGTAAATCGGACAAATCATGTACAAATATAGAATTCAAAGGAAGAGAAAACAATATGTCCTTCCTTTTTCAGTTTTGATGACGTGATGAAAGTGTTAAACGAAAATGATACTTAAATATTGAAAAACACACATGGAGTCATACTGATCACACTGTGAATAAAATTGGGGTGTGACTTATTCTTACACATCTCAAATGACATATTTATAAATTTAATAAGGTATCAAAACACTCTGAATTTTTTTTCTCAGTTTTGCATACGTCACTATTATTTTTTAGTAAAATTTCATTTTAAACTAGATTCGTGAACATTGACTCATTTTTCTCCCATATTGAAGTATTTTTAATTGAAACTAAATCCTAAACATCAAAATTTACATATGAATTATTTTCCTAAATTAAAATGAAAATATATACATGTTTTATCAATTTTCAGTGAAGGGAACATCATGAATTATTATGTTGATTTAACATTATAATAGACACATTGAGTTATACTGAACACATCATGTATCTCATTGAGGTGAGGATGATTCATACATATCAAAATTACTTTGGGATCATTTTAATAAAGCATAAAAATAGTAATAATTCGTTTTCTCACTTTATTAGTTGGTGAGTTTTCCTTTTCAATAGAACTGATGTCAATTTTAAATAAAAAGATGCATTTGGAGTCATATCAGTGATATTGTGCATCAGATTAAGATGGGTCTCATTCATAAATGTCCTAAATGACTAATGGAAAATTTTAAAAAATTATATAAACAATCATAATTTTTCTACTTAGTTTTTATTATGTCAATTTTCTTTTTCAATAGAATGTCATTTTAAATTGGAAACAAGCACATTGACTGATACCAACCACATCGTACATCAGTTTGACCTGAGGCTGATTCCCACTCATAAAAAATGGCTTATGACACAATTTATTAAATTATTAAAAAAATTCAAGAAAATTTTATAGTTTTTCAGTGAGTTATATTTTTTGAACTAAACTGTAAATTTTAAACATATAACGGGCACATTAAGCCATATTGGGAACATTTCGTATTGGATTTAGGTGCTAATTATTAATACACATAAAACATGACATATTTATTGTTTTACTAAATTATCAAAATAATTGGAATGTGTTTTAAAGGATTTGAGTAGGTTTGTTTTACATTTTATCAAAATTCATTTCAATTTCAAAGAAAAAGTCACACATAGAGTCATATCGGTCACATCGTGCGTCTGATTGAGGTGAAGATAATTATGTCGAATGAAAAATGTATTGTTGATAATTTTCATAAATTATAAAAACAAGTGAATGTTTTTATTGGTTTTTAACATGTTATTATTCCTTTTTATTAAAATTGATGACATTTTTAAATAAAAAGATACAATTTGTGTTATAACTATCACATTTTTTTAGCTGATTGATGTGAGGATGATTCCTACACATATCATGTGTCTTAAAGATCATTTTCTTAATGTATTAATATAATATGAATGTGTATGATCAATTTTGATTATGTCACTTGTTTACTAAGATGTCATTGTAAACTGGAATTACGTATCTTGACCTATAATGATCATATCATGTATTAGTTTTATGTGAGATAGATTCCCATGCATCAGAAATGTATTATTAATCAATATCCAAAATAATGAAAAAAATAAATGTTCATTTTCTTTGTTTTCAATGAGTGAATTTTTTTGAACAAATCTATCTATTTAAAACTGATAATGAAAATATTAATTCATAGCAGTCACATTGTGCATTAGATTTAGTTTCAGATGATTTCTACACATCCCAATGGGATTATGTATTATTTACCTAAATAATCAAAATAATCAGAAAATGTTTTCCTGGTTAAGTTTATGTGACTTTTCATTTTTACTAAAATTTCTATCATTTTATAATTAAATGAATTACTTAGAGTCATACTAGTTACACCATCTATCATAATGAGGTGTAGTTTAGTCTTACACATCACAAATTCTCAGAAAAATATTAAGTACTAATGTATCCATGTTTCCATTGTCTTTCTATATCAAATTTTCAAAGCTGTATATTGACATGATGCTCATTGTTGAAATTTTTTCTCATTATTGAAATTTTGAATACCTTAAGAAACTCATGTTCCCATTATATTGTGGGAAGTCAGCACGATTACCACATAATCTTCCTATACTCTCCTAGTTTTCAGTAATGATTACTATTTTTCAGATAACATTATTGAATAAATATACAGTGTTAGGAGCTCGATAAATAAATCCAATGAATATTGAAAATATGGTTACATCGGAAAATGGAATCATTTTACCTCTTTTACAGAGTGTTTTAGATATTTGAATTAAAAATATCACTTCCCAAATTATTTATGAAAATAATAAATATTTATTAGATAAAAATTATAAGGAAATTAAATAACAAATATTATAAATAATGATGAAAAGGTTAATTTAATAAGTAGTAGGAATTCACCTTCTCTTAATGGTTATATAAATTCTTGATGTGTTTCCTTGTCTAAGTTTTCTCCATTGTATGATCGAATTTTTATCCTTTATGAGAATGAGGATCTTTAATAAAACCACCACATCTCAAATAGAAGAATCCACTTGTGCATGAAAAAAATTATTATATGAGTAATACTAAAATGAAATAAATTAATCCTAAATATGAAACAATAATTTAATTCTATAGAAAATGATTTTATTGGGAAAGAATTATTGAACATAGGGATAATACAATAGTAAAGAATGAAGAAGAGAAAAATATGAAAATATATATCACAAAAAAATCAATCAATGATTAAGGATGATGAGGTGAAAATAAATTGGGAACCAAAATGAAATGTTAAAGAATGGTCTATTATTAGATTGATTAATATAAAAAATACATAGTGTTTATTAGATGTGTAATGAAATAAATGAATTAATTTTAAAAAAGTATTAAAGGGTCAGTAATAATTTCAAATATTGGTATATTTTTATCAACTACAAGAAATACAAGAAAGGAATAAATCAATGATTAATATTTCATTGCTGATCAGAAATGTTTGGTGAAAACATGAAGAAGTAAGACTCTACAAAAACCCACATTTTTACTAAGTAGAGCCTATATCCTTCAGATATGCCAAAAATGTTGATAACTGGATAAAATATATGCATGAGAAGCTTCATTCATGTACGAAAACAGTGACATGAAGATCTTAACCAGAATAAGAACAATGAAGGCTTCTTATGGATCATTTTGTTTCATATATTGTTCCAAAAAATGTCTATTATTTTAAAAAATGTGATTTTTTTAGATATTTTTTCATTCTACCAATGTAATACTCTAAACCTAAAAGGTATTCATAATTTATTGTAATGAAACATTATATATGGAATGTAATTGATATTGTTACATCAATAAGGAATAATATTACTACTATAAGGACATAAAAAAGGGATTTATGGTTATATTAGTATACCATGAATTTTAATAGATTTAATAATCCATATTGATCGTAGAACATCATTAAATTATCAAATACAAACTCATAAATTTTAGTTGAAGTGGGATTATAAAGGTGTGATGATTCATTCCATGGAAAATAATTTCTATTTCATCCAAATATATTCTATTAAAATTTATTAATTAAATTTACATCAATAAATGTTAATATTTTATTTAAACAAAATTAGATAAATCTAGGAATATTTTATTTTTTATTTAATATTTAAAATATTCTTTAAAATTTAATTAATTGATTACTTTTATCATTAAATAAATTACTCTTCAAATAACATATCATGTTTAGAAAAATATTGATCAAATGTAAAGGAATGATAACAGTTAATTCTATCAAAAATGTACTCTTATTCTGTACTACATAATGAAAAAAAATTTATTTAAACACCAGGATGCTGAAAGTTTTCTTATAAAATGACACATTCTTATTGTTTATACTCTGAATATATTTCAACAACCAAAATAGAAATATCAACTACATTTTATCAAAAAATAAATTTTTACTGTAAAATATTTTCCAAGGATTATATAACCTTAAAATTCATTGATTTTTCATTTTATAGAATTTAAGTCATCTTGAATAAATTCAAATTTAAATTTTCTAAAACTAAAATACTAAAAACATTATATTTTTTCAAGAATTAGTTAAATAAATAAGACCAAAATTCAAACAAATATTTTTTTTCTCATCAGATTTTAGAAATTCATCAAAATAATTTGATTATTAAATTTCATAAGTGACCCATATATCTATCGCAAGCCACATGTAATAGTTCAAAGTCATCCAAAATAAATCAACAAACATTAAACTATATTTCATTTTTTATTATCCTAGGAAAATATTTCATGAAAGAAATCAATATATAGTAGTTCTTATGTACTGCCAGATATTTCAGCATCCATTTTTGGGAAATAAATTATATAATTATCTTTCATATAGAAATAGATAATTCTATATTTTAGTTCCTCATCACTCATCCCTCTATATGGAAATTATTTCCATACATATTGTAAGACCCCAATGATGTGATATATTTCATTATCCATGTTATTTTCAAAGTAATATCCAAAACCAATGACAACACCAACCACAATAAATATAATGTTTTAAAAATTTGGTGATTAAAAAAAGGTATATTTCAAGGAATATTGGCATTGGAAGCCTATTAAATGCCACAATATCATGACCCATCATTGGGATTGACATATTTTAAGTCAGATAATACCGATGTTGTCCTAAGGAGACTGTTGATGCTCATTTTCATCACAGAGTCTAATGACTGAAGAAGGGGAATACCTTAGCATAAAGAGATTCATCATTTGAAGAAACATCACAAATTGACAAAGGAATGAACAAGGATCCCATTAAGTAAGGGCCGTGCAAGTTTCAAGATAGTCGCGTAGGTATACCTGCGTGCTACATATTGGACGCACAGGTAACTCACACGCCCTATTTGATTTTCACCCAAAGTCTTTAGCAGCCTATAAATACCCCCTGTGGGACCCCCATTTTAGGGACAAAAAAATTTCAAAAGTCAGATTTGAGCTCTCGGTTCCCTAGTCTCTTCTTGAAGTCTTCCGAACGCTTCTATGGTAATTTTATACCTAGAATGGAAGATCTAAAGAGGAGGAACAAGGCCTAAGTGTTAACATTCACCAACACTTGTGTGCCTAAGTGTCTAACCCTTAAGGGAAATGGTCACACATGCACACCACCATATGCTGTCAACAGAACCTAAGCGCCACCCTTTTGTATTCCTTTAGGGATAATAATAAGGGATTGAGCTAAGCCTCGCCAAAGTATTAACCTATAGGTTGTCCCGCGCACAGGTACACCAGTACTACCCAAGTAAACTTGCACGCCCAGGACCTGTGTGCCCAAACAAAACTTACGCGCTTTCCTATTTTTGGGTTCCCCTCTTTAATATTCATCTCATTTCTTCAAATCCACCTATCCTCTTCATGATTTAGCCTTCAAAACCATCTTTAAATCCATTTTTGGCATGGTTCCTTTGTTGGATTCCATATCTGAAAGGAATTCTATGGAAAATATCTTAATACCTAGTGATTTACTTATCTTTATATCTCTACGGTAAGAGATTTCATTCATTCATCCTTATCTTTTAAGATAAGATGATTTTTAATTTGGGCATCCTCCTATGGAGTAAGCCCCAAGTCCCCTAACCTGGGACTCCTTTTCAGTAGTAAGCCCCAGTCATCATGTTCCCTTAATTTTGGGAATCCTCTTTATTAGTAAGCCCCTAGTTCCCAAATTTCGGGCCTCTTTCTCAGATGTAAGCCCCAAATTCCATGTTCCTTAACCTGGGCCTCCTTTTTCAAGAGTAAGCCCCAGTCTTAAATTCCCCGTATCCTGGGTCTCCTCTTCATGAGTAAGTACCAGTCATAATTTACTTTTTATTCTCAAGAGTAAAACCTAGTCATATGTCCCCTCTAATTTGGGCATCCTTTTCAAGATTAAACCCTAAGTAAAGTATCCAATTCTCCATAAAGCACATATACCTTTATAGACATTGTTCCCGGGTTTCTTCCCTGAAGTAAATCCCAATCCTCATCTATCTGGGTAGTCATACATACATAAGCCCCACATTATTTGTTATGATTTAATCTTTCATGGCACAATTGTTAGGTTTTACCAATACCTCTTATTCTCACACAGAGAATGACTCACATGAGCTTAGAGCGTAAAAGTAATTATGACATATTTTTTTAGCCATCAACCATGTATAAACCTCATACTTCTTTACTCGAACTACGTGGGTGTTGTTTCCTTTTCTATACAATGATATGTAGGTAGCCCATCTGTGGGTACGATCTCAACTCTAAAATAATCCACATCCTTATGAATGGAAATAAACATCATGTTCCCCTCTGATTGGATTTAAAACCAGTATGGTTATAATAATGGCCAAGAGATCTCTATATAATTTATTAAAGGATACCATTGACTAATAATTTCTATCAAATACAGATGATTCTCTATCAATAAAGAACCTCAAATACATATAAAAGACTCTCTAAATATCATTCCTATCAATCATTGATTCTCATATCTAAGGAAATCTCATTTTCATACTTGGTAATTTAATAATGATTCACGAAGAAAACATAAATCTATAAAGAGAGTCCTGGAGTAAAAAATAATTCCCCTAAAAAAGGTGTGATGAGTCCAACCTCCCATCCTCTCGACCAATGCAATTTCTTAATCCTCATCGGTCCACAACTAATGAGAACCCACCTTTGGAATGTAGGTCCAAATGGATATAGAATCATTGGATTTTTCCGGTTCTACAAACAAACCCATTAGAAACCGATTGGAATGTTTGAATCTTAAACAAATGAGGTAATCCCCATTTCCAGAGGAAACAAAAAATGGTGAACCCGATGTGAATCCTTAACCATGTTAAATGATGTTTTACTTATTTGTTAGGAACCTATTTAAACAAAATGAGAGGGCCAACAAAATAATCAATAACATATGTACTCATCCAAAAGATGTAGTGGCCAAACATATCCTGATCATGTATGTTATATCAAACAGGCACTCCTCTCCAAGATATTCTGTGTTACAGAAATGGATTTTCTAAAGTTCACACCTGTGAATACCTCTGCTATGAATACCTCTGCTGCTACACCTTCTGGATCTTCATCTTCTCTGAGGATGACATCTCCTAATCAGTGTCTTCAACACTGGGTATCAAATGAACTGTTTAAGGAATACAATCAAAACACTACCATTCCGACTTTGGAGGCCTCTCAAAAAGCCCTCCAATCAATAATTCACCCTGGTTGTCCGGACAGTGATGACCAAGGATCAAAAAGTATGTGGTGCTAACCACCATCTCCAACCATTTCGGGTCATTATCCTTGGAACGAAACAACCAGTCCCTCCCATATTATAGGGACGTAAATGAAGAGGTCACTCAATGCCTCGGTTCAAGAAAGCATGAGTCCTTCTCGAGGGCTCCCATCAATAATCACCACTAGACTTGTGCGGCAGTGCACCCTCAACATGAAGAGGGTATCACTTTTAGGGGTTCTACATAGGTCCCTTAGTCGCGAGTCCACAAGAGGAACTTCTAGAGGAGAAATATGGTCAATAGGGAGAAGTTTCTTATTTATGCCCCTTCCAAAGAAGTTCATCAAGCTAACTTGATGGCAAGCAACGACCGGGCATATACATATGTCTGTTCTAATCCTTCTTGTCCACCAGACTCGTCTGGAAGCAACCCACCAATCCCACCAAGAAATTCCGACGTAGTATTATAGTCAAGAATTTAAACTTGTTTATAATTCATCAACCTATTAATAGGATCATCTGACTGCACCCAAAGTAGGTCGCGAATCTAATATGGTGGCCACTAATAAGAAGACATATACACCTGTTTACAATCAACAATTCTGTTAGTAGTATCGTCTGCCATAATTGAAGGAAAATCTTCAAACATACTTGACAAATAATACACAACAGGCACATACACCTTCCAATGTTCATCAGGCTAACAAACAGTCTCTTTTGGTAGCACTTGGAGAAGTCATTAGGAAAGCACCGATGAGAAATTTAGAGCAGACTCAACTCTCTACCCCCACACATGAGTACATTCATAAATCACTGGTAGGAAAAGGAGGACAGGATTATGAATACACACCTACTCCAAGAATGAAATGGATGTATATTCCCGTTCTGGAAGATGAAGTCACCAAGCACATTCTGACGATGGTGAACGAGCAGAAGCAAATCCCTACTCATATTCTCGATGCCTACTAAAATATTATAACAGCTTCAGCTGCATCATTGGGAAGGAAATGAAAATCTATCCCTACCAATGAAGTGACACATCAAAAAATCACTCCATAATAGATAGAAACCTTTGTTTCAGTCCAAGAGGGTTGTGGGGAATACTCCCTGATATCATACGGACAATCAAATCATGCACAGAAACCAGATTTGAATGGAGATAACCATCCTAACCTGACTATTTCTCCTGAGAAGTCACATACACCTACCCATAATAAACACTTTCATCAAAAGTGATTCCTAAATTGAGTAAGAATTAATATAAAAAAAATACCCACTCATCACAGTTATGAAATCAAGAGCAAATCTCTAATAAGGCCTTGGTCGATGCTGGAGTTCGTGAATCCCTCAAATAATTATCTGTTAGAACTCAAGATTCTCATCTCTCATTTCCCAATAGTGGGAACATTAATTCTGAAGGTATGCATCAAACACTTCCTCATGAAGGATTGCTTCATGACAATTCGGTCGATCTCTAAGTTTCATCTTCGTATGAGAGTCACGATAACCCTCTGCGTGGCCAGAAGATCAAGGATAAAAATGTTTCATATTTTGTTATAGCCCATCGTGGTGGTCCTCCCCATGATGATGAATTTATCTCTGAATATCATCTACGCAGTAGTAATTCAAATTTTCTAGATAATAAACCAATGGAAAATGTAGTGATGAGAAATCCCTCTTATCTTGAGGCACTTGAAAATGTGAATCCAGTCATGTCTGATGCTATACCGCTAGAAGGTTAAATACATTATCAATCAGAAGATATCATGGGATGTATGTCATTCTCTGAACCACCCCTGGGTCATTCATCATCTAGTTTGATAATTGTATTCTCTACAAATCATGTTGAATCTAATGAAACAACAAAGAAGCACCAGCTCCTTTCTAATAAGGTATAATAGTCGTCATCCATTGACAAATAGGAAATAATGAATATGAGGAAGCAACTAAAGGTGAAGTACCAGCCATGTTTTGGCCTTTAGCTGACTCTCAGTATGATATTCCAGAAATGTTGATGGAAGATTGTATTCATGATATTTTTATCAACATATGGAAAAATCTTTGTCAATTGAAAAAGAAAATATTATATTATGATTAATATGAAAATCATGTTAGGATAATAGAAGGGTTACAACGCCAAATTGATTTGACATCTCTCATAGTTTCTTGATATCTGAAGGCTAAAAAGTAGGAGAGATCCCTTCAGCATTCATGCCTTGGCGCACTGAAAATATTGTGTTAGTTAATTGCGAATTCCCCATCTGGTTTTCATATCAGGGGTTGAGGTGTTAATGGAGCACTAAATTTCACTGTACTATCCAGTCAAAAAAGCCCACCAAAGGTTGTCTCATGCAATGTTGTATCCTAGAATTGGCCACATCTAGCTGATTTTGTGCATAATCAAAGGCATGCTCAAGACCAGGCCTCAACTAGTTATTCTCAAAGTCAGGCATACTGAGAACACATTGTCGAATTACTTTTTCATCAGGAAAATGAAAATATCATATAAGCTTTTCATTTAGAGTGTGAACATCATCAAGTAACAGATGTGTCAGAAATTATCCAACGATCTTTTGAGCCAAGTGATTTGAGTGGATGTAGGTTGATGCATCCCACCAATATTTGGACTAAAGTCTACAAGATCATGAGAGATTTTAAGAAAGTCGCATATGTAGCAGCTCAAGAAACACCCCATCATGCCAAACTGGGGACTCTCTTAGCCCAACCGTCAGAATCAACAAACAGGATTGGAGGAGTTGAGAAGAAACAGCAGGAATAGCCCCAGTCCACCGGACTGGGGATTTTTTCAAATCCGCAATCCCTTCCTTAGATAAATTCAGTCTTCTCTCGATTAGGGAAGAAGCCTCAAGGGGAACGAAGAGCCGAATTATTAGGAAATTCCCTCCAAATTACAGTTCGTCAAGAAGTTCCTTAGGGATCAACTCTACAGAAGGATGTGTCTCATCTGTGACGTGGAAGAAGAAAATATCATAGAAATTCCGATAGAAGAGTTGCAATGAATTATGAATCAATAAATGCCATCAATTCCATTGTTTCTGATCCTCCAGAAATTGAGGCTCATTTAGAGGGATAAGATGAGGAAGTTCCTGCTCAAGGGGCTATGCACAGAGAGGTAAATGAAGAAGGTGTGTGAACTCGGAAATAACGGCGTACCCAGAATCTAGGAATTCTTTCAAATAACAAACTTCACCATCTCCGAAAGGCTTCCAACAAGAGGAAAAAAAATATTCATGTTATATTCCCTTATTCCTCTGGAGAAGGCCAATCACTCTCACTAGAGAGAATTTTCACACAACAGGAGAAATAAATTAAGGAATTAAGGAGGATGAATGAAAAACTACTTCAAGGTAGTCTTCCTCTTAAGCATGATGGGGTTATTCAGCCAAGAGATTTTATTGCATATACTGAGATGGATCAAGATTATCCTCCCTTACCAGTACACCCTAACAGGTCTAATCCTATGGGTCATGTGCAACAATAATCGGTGGTGCTACCATTAGTTGTCGTACCAGTCGCCACACCTATCCAAACTCCAGTTATTGCACCTTCACTGGTCCATGCTCAACCTGAAGTTTTTAAAAATTTAATGACTACCATTGATTCATTAACAGCTCGCTTGGAATCAATGGAATATAATCATGCACTGGTTCAACTAGATAAGAGAACTTACCCTTAATGGGTTGATGAAATCCCCCACCCATCAAATTTTTCAAGTACCACATTCCCAATTTTTAATGGTCCAGGAGACCCAGAACAACACTTAAAACATTTTGTTTCTCGTTTTGATCATATAATGTGAACCCCTCAGCAATAAAAAGTAGTTAAGCTCAGGTGTTTTGTACAGTCATTACAAGGGCCTGCTTTTGTCTGCTATAAAATCTTGAAATCCTGGTCAATTATCAGATGGGAGGATCTCCGCCAAAGATTCCTTCATCAATTTATCCCAACGATTCTAAAGACAACAGTTTTTGATCTTTCAAATTGTAAGAAAATGGAGAATGAATGAGTTTTAGATTTCATTTCTCACTGGAATGGATTAACATATTACCTAGGCTTAGCACTACCTAAATAAGAGTTGTTTCCAATATGTGTGGAACATTTTCTTGATGAATTATGCACACCATTGATCCCTATGAAATACACAGGAGTGTTTCGAGACCTTACTTTGATCGCTCAGCAGATCGAAGACTCTCTTATAATGACTAAGGATAAAACCTGTGTAATTCCATATGCACCAGGAAGGATAATGGGTAAAGTAGAGACTACTACAGTTATTCTTAAACAAGCACATGTAGCTACATCTACTTCAAAACCTTCATCTTATCGAAGGGCTCTACCTCATGAGCATCAACAACAGAGGCCGTTTCATCAAGACAATCAAAGAGATCAAAGACATAAACAATTTGAGGATTTAAAGAACAAAGTCTATTCTTTCTGAAATGAAAAAGGTCCTGGTTACCTCCTTTAGGCTCTGGAAAATAATTTGGTTCAATTGCCATGGTCTAAAATGTCTAACAAGGAAGAATATTAAGACTGCCCCAACTATTTACCATTTCATCATATATTGGCGAATCCCATTCAAGAGTGTTTTGTTTTCAAAGATCATCTAAAAAAGATGTTGGAATCAGGATAGGTCAAACTAAAAGGTTCTTCAGCCCAGGTAGCATGTGTTACTACTACAGATCTAGAGGAAGAAGGCGAGTGGCAAGAAGTAAAATACAGAAATGTTTAGAAATATGATGAATGGACGGTTAGAAAATTGATCCAAAAAACTCATGCCATTTTACGAATGCAATTGAAGAAACCAATTTTGTCTTCTGCTATGAATTCCATAGAAAAAACCCTCTTCATTAGAGGGAAAATCCTCAATGAAATGGCATAATTCAAAGAAAGAATCGAATTTAGGAGAAGATGAGATCATGTCAAAGCCCAACTTATCATTGACTCTGGAATATTTTGTGACATCTACTTCAATGCTACGGGCACTGCCGCAGAAAACGACACATCATAAATTGGGTAATCAGGCAGAGTCTTCATCAGATGAAGAGTTGATATTTTGTTCTGTTAATTTGTTTCACTTCATAGATCCTTATTCCAATCCCAATTTTGTTCTTGATGAGTCTGAGTTACCTATATCAAACAAAGGAATTAGAGGGAGTTAAAGAGGTCTGGGATACAGAGGAAGACATGGATATCCCAGAAACCACTATTCCAATTCTACCACTACTAGAACTGGGTATGCAGCAGAAACTCGTGGTTGAGCCCTTCCGCGGGCTAAACAAGAACACGCATGTTCTTCCACCCAAGGCAGATTCAGTCCAGGTACAATTATTTTGGATGATCGAATGGAGGTTAAAAATTCTTTATCACAACATGTAAATAGACTTAGTTGGTCAAATATTCCAAATTAAGAGTATTTCCAAATCCTATTTCGATACAAGAAGCATCTACTTCCAAAACATCATCTTCTAAGGCACCTGTAAAACCACATGTTCCTGTTTGAAAATGCAGACCTTTAGATTAAAAGTATGATGTCTTGAAGTATTTAGCCCAAGTACCGACCAAGTTATCAATTATGGATGCCTTGAATTTATCAAAGGATCTTTGGGAGGCACTCATTGAGGCTTTTTCAAGTCATCAGGAATTTGAATCTGAAATTGTTACTGCAGAAGACTACAATGTAGATAATAGTCCTAAAGAATGCCATGAACTAATATCTTTTATAGATAAAGATGAAGATGATTTTGTTCATGGAAATATTAGGCCTTTTTATTTATCTGGCATGTTCAATGATGTAGACATCCAAAGTTCTTTCATTGATAATGGTTCAGGTGTCAAACTCATCCCCATTCATACACTTTGTCGATTGGGCCTCACTGAATCTAATTCATCACCTTCTACATTGATGATTCAAGGATATGATAAAAATGAACAAGATACATTAGAATATATCACACTCAGAACTCAATTCGAAGATCTTGTATCCAATTCAGATTTAATGGTTGTTCGTGATGACACAACCTTCAATATTTTTCTTGGAGGACCTTGTCTACATCAACATGCAGATATCCATTCATCATACCATAAATGTCTTAAATATTGTTTCAATGATGAAATTGGGACAATTTTTGGTGATAAAGCCCCTTTAAAAACATGTGAATCTCAATACATTGAGGCGGAATTCTATCACATGGAGGGAAAGGAGAAATCCACAACAAGGGAGGTTACCAATGTTAATGATTCATATGGTTTGGAAATGATTACAGTAAATCCATTCAAACATGTGAGTACAGATTATGTGTTTCATATCAGTCAAGTTGATACAATAGACCCAAATCCAAATACTCTTATGGAAACATCCATAATGTCAATTACGGTAATCATTCCAAACATCATGGTAGAAATTGGTGATTCACCAAGTAATTATGAATGCTCAAATGGAGATGTCTTCATTTCATTCGCCGAAATCCAGCAACTCATATTTCTCCAAATATTCCAGAATAAGATATAGCGATGTCAAAGATGAATGATGATGTCGATTATCAATCCCTCATCTCCTCTTAATTACCCAGGGAAGACCCTTCATCATTAATAGGGTCAGAAATGGTAGCCTCTTCTTTAAGATGATCAAATTTTAGCATCTCTCCTAATTATGGAAGTTCTGATTCATCATCTACTTTGCAAGTAGAAGAAAAATAGATAACATGTGTTGATGAAGAAGAGGAATATATCAGGGATGCTCGTACAGCTTTTGAAGAGGGTATCTATACCACTGTGGATGAACTCAGAGAAATAAATATGTGTACAAAAGAAGATCCACACCCGACTTTAATTAGTGCGGCCATGACTCTTGAAGAGCAAGAAATGTATATTTCATTTTCAAATAAAAATCATGATATATTTTCTTGGAACTATACAGAAATTACCGGGCTTGATCCCGATGATGCTACTCATATTCTGGGTTTGTCATAAGAACATCGAGGATTTAAGCAAGCCGCATGAAGAACACACCCAACTTATGCTTCCAAAATTGAAGCTTAAGTGGATAAGCTTATCAAAGATAACTTTTTCAAAGAAGTTCGATATCCCATGTGGTTGGATAATATTGTCCTGGTGAAAATGATGAATGCAAAAATTATGGTTTGCAATGATTTCAGAGATCTTAATCGGCATTGTCCCAAGGATGATTTTACAATTCCGATTACAGAACTCTTGATTAATGAAACAGCTGGCTATGAAGCACTTTCCTTCATGGATGGATATTTCTGGTATAATCAAATCCAAATGGATCCAGACGATGAAGAATCTATAGCCTTCAGATCCCCATCAGGGTCTGTTTTTCTATCGGGTAATGCCATTTGGCCTGAAAAATGCATGAGCAACATATCAGCATTCCATTCACTGTATCTTCAAACCCTTTTTAGGGAAATTTTTTGAATGTTATGTGGATGATTTGGTGGTTAAATAAAGGCAACGTTATAATCACTTTGATGATTTGGAAGTCATATTCCACAAACTTCGACAACACAATTTGAAGATAAACCCCTTGAAATGTGCTTTTGGGGTAACCTCAGGAAAATTTCTCAGATTTATTGTATGCCTTCATGGTATCGAAGTAGATCCTGAGAAGAAAAAGTTAATCCTTGGTATGTCAGCTCCTCAAAATTTGAAATAATTGATAGGACTTCAAGGACACGTAGCTTATATTTGGCGTTTCATCGCCAATCTGGAAGGAAAAAGTTTACCCTTCATAAAATTAATGAAGAAGATAGTCACCTACCGGTGGATTGCTGAATGTCAAGAAGCATTTGATATTCCCAAGAAATATCTCTTGATTCCACTAGTTTTAATGCCACATTTTGAAGGAAGACCACTTATTCTTTATGTGATAGATTTAGAGCGATGACTGGGTGCCTTCCTTGCCCATAAGAATGATACTGGGAATGAAAACAACCATTTCTATCTCATTCAGACTATGATTATAGCAGAATCACGATATTCAAGTATTGAAAATTTCTTCCTAGAATTAATCTTTTCAGTTTAGAAATTGAGACACTACCTGCAACATCATGAGGTCAAATTAGTATCTCGCAATAACTTGCTAAAATTCATCTTTAGTCGTCCTATTATTACTGGACGTCTGGCAAGGTGGGCAGTTATTTTGCAATAATTTGATATCTAGTATGTGTCTCAAAAGTCAATAAAGGGCCATGCTCTGGCTGATTTCCTTACTGAACACCCTTCAGTATAAGATACATATTTATATATTGATGTTCCCGATGAGGAAGTCTTTTTTATTCAAGATCATCTTCAAACATGGTAAATGTAATTTGATGGTGCTTCTAGAAGTCCAACAGGGACGTAAATAGAGGATCCTAAATTCAAAAAAGTTGGGTAAGGAATTTTTCTTATTTCCCCAGAAAGGGTAGTGCTACCCTATTACTTCTTATTGTGGGAAGGAAGTACAAATAATGAAGCAGAATATCAAGCTCTCATCGCAGGATTGGAGTTGGTGCTTCAAGAACAAGTGAATCACATAAAGGTGAACGGTGATTTAGATCTAAAAATCAAAAAAGTCAATGGACATTATTCCATCAGAAAAGAAGATTTAATCCCTTTGTATGATTACGTCAGAGAGTTAATGGTGGAATTTCATTTGGAACTGACTTTTTCTTATGTCCAGCGATCACAAAATTCTCAAGCTGATGCACTGGCTAATATATCCACAACTCTGGAAGATCCAAATAAGGAAAAAACAGTCATCAGTATTGCCCACCGTCGTACAATTTCGCCTTATGTTCAAACCGGAATAGAGGAAATCAATAAAATTATTCCCATTTTTGAACCATATAGTCATACTACCGAATGGATGGAACCTATCAGGGAATACCTTCAAAATGGAATACTTCCACCTGATAGTGTCAGGAAAGAACAAATATGGCAATCTGTGGTCAATTTTACTCTTTATGATAGCTTTGATCACCTAGATAAATTTCTCCAAAAAAGTGGTTTTGATGGAATTCTCATCAGATGCATTGATGGTGAAGAGAAAATGGCTTTCATGAATGAAGTACATGCAGGAGTCTGTGGTTCCCACCAGTCTGGACATAGAATGTCTAATCAAATTCAAAGGCTTAGATACATTTCACCTTCAATTATACAAGATTGTGTTGATTTACCGAAGAAGTTTCATTCATTCCAAGTATGTTACAACTTCATTCATCAACCCCCAGAGTTGTATCATACATCTAAATACTCATGGACATTTTCCACATGGGGAATGGATGTAGTAGGACCTTACCCTTCAGCTACATCCAAGAGGTTTATGTATATTATTACTCCTACTGACTTCTTTTCCAAATTGGCAGAGGCAATACCGCTCAAAGAATTCAATTATAATAGCATTGTTAACTTCATCAAGTCTAACATCATTACTAGATTTGGTGTCCCTCATACCATATTGACGGACAATGGTACTAACTTCTGTTTATCCGAGGTAAGGAAGTTCTATCAAGAATACAACATCAAATCCAACCTTTCATCTCGGTATGATGTAGCGGCCAATAGAAAAAATAGAATCCTCCAACAAGACTTTTTCAAACATACTACAAAAGATGGTGGATAATGATCAGATGTCATGGCCTAATAATCATTTTCTTGCTTTATGGGATTATCAGACCCCCACCCGCACTGCAATGTGGTCAACTCCATATTCATTTATATATGGAACAGAAGCAGTCTTGCCCATTGAAGTTCAATTACCCTCATTCAGAGTATCCATTTGTGATCAGTCATCTACATATGAAAAATATCAAAAGTGATTGGATGAATTGGAACGATTAGATGAGAAAATATTGTGTACCCAGGACCACTTGTAAGTCTATCAGAATCGAATAACACGAGCTTTCAACAAAAAAGATCGTCTTCGTTCATTCATTCAAGGAGAATTGGTATTGGTTCTCAAAACTACAATGATACTAGGAAAGAAACCTCCCAAGCTTGAGCCAATGTGGGAAGGAACTTACTCAATACATAAGGTCTACTCTAATGGAGCTTATTATTTAATCTCAATCGACGAAGAACTCATTAGGACTCCAACCAATGAAAGATTCTTGAAGATGTATTTTGTGTAATAAAAATACACCATTGTCCAAAATGATGTTAAACTATGTTTTCCTTGCTGAAAGACTTTGAACTGCATAGTCCCTTACGTCCAACATGACGTTAAACTGTGACATCCTAGCTACATGATTCTATACTGTACAAAAGTCCCTTACGTCCTGCAAGATGTTAAATTGCATAACCATCATCCTATATATATGATGTTAAACAGTGCACCTCTTCATCCCACATAACATTAAACTATGAAAAATTCTCTAATACGTTTTGGCTACATGACACTAAACTATACAACACTCCATCATCCAACATGACGTTAAACTGTATTCTCCCATTTTGTCCATCATGACGTTAAACTATGTTATCCTTGCATCATGGCATTAAAATTCATAGTCCCCAAAGTCCATACTGCAAGACATTAAACTGCATAATATTCCCTTTTGTCCAAGCTATATGAAATTAAACTATAAATCCACCACTTTTGTACTTACTGGATGACATTAAACTACATATTCCCCCCATTTTCCAACATGACGTTAAACTGTGCTTAGTCCCTCATACGTCCAACATGACATTAAATTGTGCATTGTTAGGGTTGTTGCTACCTCTTGTTTCTCACACCGAGTATGAATCACGTGAGAATAGAGTAATATTCAACCATAACACCCTCTCTAGGACACTAGCCATGCGTAAGTCCCAACACAATATTTTTAGGTCGTTGTTCTCAAAAACAACTTGATCACTAGTTCATTCTTAAACTGAAATACGCGGACATTGATCTATTCCTTCTATGCTAGGTACGTAGGTAACCTTCAGAGGTTCATGCCCAAAACCAATATTTTCACATCAGTTCACCTCTATCTCATATGATGTTAATTCGTGAAGCCACCCCCAGAATCAATATCATCACATTGTTTCACCTTCATCCTTGATATATGATGGTAAACTATTTTCAGTTTTTGTCCTTTATGAAAATAAACTAAAACATTATTTGGAACTCTCACCTAAGAGGGAATCATTATTTACATTGATCTCCAATCATGTTATATTACAAATACTAGGTTCGTACATGGAAATACCCGAACCTTTAATCATCGGTCAAACCATAATTGCACTATAGTCCCCTTTCACCCTTCACTTGTACAAACCAAATTGGTACAAAGGGTATTTCAAGAACTATGTGCAGCATGATTCCTATCCTTATGGGATACATAGGAACGTTCGAGAATCCCTCGAATCTAGCCCCAGTCTTTAGGCCTAACCCATATTCCACTTTCAATCCCTTGACTGACTAGTCCCCCGGTGAAAACATGAATGTGGTATGAAAACCCTGGTCTTCATTCACATCATGTTTATAAAATACACAATGTGTATTCATCATTATGGTCCGATCTCTACGACCCTAAACTATGATCTCCCACACTCTTAACCCAAATTATGTTAAAATGTATTTCAAAAACTACGTATGGAATGATTTCCATCCTTATGGGATACGTAGTGATATCCAACACCTCAATTCAAGACCCGACCACAAAATGATTATGGTTATCATTGTTTTGTGTATCTCTACATACATGTAATTATGCTCATTTTGATGTGTCATACTCCTAACCTTAAATACTTAAATATCTTCATAACCCTTTCTTGACTTCTGGTCACAAAATGTCTGATACCTGAGAATTATTTTTCCTGATTACGCAGCACCTGTCCTTAAGCAGTCTTGCATAAGTAGTCTACATAATGGAGCTGTCATCCAAATGATACTATTATTTGACAATGCAGCCAATGCCCTTCGGTGGACCTGCATAATTCTACCCTCTAACAGGTTTTTTAAATAATGGTAACTTCATTATTGGGGGAAAAACCACCTTTTGTCTTTATTCGTCTTAATGAAAATATGTAGGGATATGAAAAAATAGTTATCCTTAACATATTTTTCCCATACTATTTTTCGTGATCTAAAAGTATTCAAGTCTATGGTTTATATTTCCCTTCACTACGTTTGGGCCAGACCTTCACAAGAGTGACATTCATCCAATTCTATGACAATATTTATTGGACATATCTTCTTCATATTTAAGTACCTCTCTCCATACAGCAGACTATGTGCTTTGGAAAATTTGAATCTCTAAAAACTTTCACCATCTTTTTAGCAATAGAAGAGTAAAATTTATGAGAGTTCTTTTGCCTGAATATGCAGTACGTTCCCTTAGGCGGCATTGCATAAGTATTCTACATAATGGACCTGTCAGCCAAAATATTCTATTATTTGACTATGTATCCAATGCCCTTAAGTGGCCCTGCTTAATTCAACTCCCTAACAGGTTTTTTGAATAGTGGTAACTTCATTCATGAGAAATACATCATCAAATGAATTTTATCCAAATTTTCATATCATTCCTCATATTCAAATTTTTTAGACATAGTTTACATTTTATCCCCCATAATTGAGTGTGGTAATATGTTTTCAGATAAATTATATTGGAATTGAGTGAATTTTAATCCATTCATTCAAAGTTATTTCTACCTTAAACATTATCCTTTTTTATGTCCTATGTGGATAACTATAAATATCCCAAAAAAGACAAGGGAACTCTGAACAAAAGTCAAGTCCCAGCTCACTAAACATGCATTTCGTATGATTTAGGTAATATTGAAAAATTAAAAAGATTCAAGGTTTATAGGGTTATTTTTATAATCCGAGTAAAAATCAAACTATGTTTACTTTCCCCAATGGATTAGGTAAAGATTTAAAGTAGGTATCATGAAAATGTAGGAAAAAATGATTTAAGATGAAAGTATTCTTCATTGAAGCACCAGATTTAGAAGGACCTCTATAGACTAGAGTCTCTTCTCTTTTCCAAGGATTACAAAAGGCTGTCAACATAAATCATCGTTTGATTTACAGCATCCTGAGATTCATCAGAATCCACTTGAAGCTCATGCACATGACCAAAATCACTCTTTTTAGCTTGATGGAGTGATTTCTTGGCATCTGCAATGGCTTTCATACCTTTCATTTGAGCTCCTTCCAGTGAATTATTATGTTGGACAATTTCCCCAGTAACATCATCGAACTGTTGCTGAAGGTGCATCTGCTGAAAGACATTATCTTTGATCTTTTTCTTCATCTCCTTTAACATGGAAGCATGATTAGCCTCAGCATGGGATATCGGAGCCTCAAATTCATTGATATTGGCTGACAGCCTGACCCTGGTCAGGTCTTGACGGTACCTCTTCTTCTGCTCCCTCCGTAAAATGACTTGTTTCACTGCGGCATGGATCTCTTGATATCCAAAACCGCCAGGTCCCAACATGAAGAACATGGATGAAAGTCGCGGGATCTTTGAAGATAGATCTTCTAGTGAAACTTCATATATGATCTTCCATATGTTTTTCCATGCCTTTAGTCTTGAAAATTGGAGCGCCCTTCGTACCTCCGGGTCTGACTCAGCATCACTATCATAGGGGGGAATATAATCCGGTATTAATGCACTTAGGGAAGTTCCCTATTCTCTCCTTCCCCCATGACCCGTGTTACTTCACTTTCTATTCCCGTTGGGGCGGAGGCTGAGGCTTCACCTCCAGATCTAGCCACTGAAATTGATGGCCATACATAATCAATTGAAATCTTTGGTTAATTTCAAAGGAAAACAAAATATGATTGGCTGTCTTTCAAATTAAGTACAATTGAAAATATTGTTATCCCTTGCCCAACTGTAGATCAGAAATATGATAAGGCTCCTCATCATCTTTCCTAACTTCAAATGGATTTTCAGGATGAATTTCATAAATCTCTACAAGGTTAATCTCTACATTATCTAGTGTCTCTACAATAGTAGGGTTGTCCATACCTCTTTAGGAATTGGCAGTTCAGCAGCTTGCTCATATAGAACTGCATATTTGAACAAATCATGGTCAAAGATGTAATAAGAAGTTATTTTAACGGGACAAAGGATAACACTCACGTCCAAAATCTTCTAAATCACATGGTAATTTAACATGATCTATAGAATCTTCAAAAGATGCGCCAATTTCAATCATTTAATCCTATGTTATCTCAGATTCCTAGATAGTCTCACCAGTGGGGGAATTCGATACATCTTTATGGAGACCCTCATTCTACGGCCTCTGACCCCGGAAATCTTATTCAGATAAAATTCCGACATTAGTTGCAGTGGCTTCCAAATGCTCTTGTGTAGGGGTTGAACCTAAAGTTTAATTGAATGGAAGTAAGTTGATGATTTCATTCAACATTTTATGAATAATTTTTAATTTACCAGAAGTAGGCTCTTCTCTTCTTGAAGTAGCAGCAAGGGCAGTACTGGGAACAGAAAGTGGTTCCTCTTTAGGAGCAGCCAAGCCAGCATGAACTTGTGATTGTTCACCAGCACCCTCTTTTGTTCTTAGAGGAGTGTCAGTCCTCTCCCTCAAAGGGGAAAATGAATAATACCCTACAATCCCATGATGTATGATCAAACTTTTCATGGGTTAAGACTCATGACTATCTGAATGGATTACCACTACTGATGAAACGTTTAGTTGTGGACATCCTCATTCGATGCTTTTGTTCATTAGATTTTGGGGAGTGATGACATCTTCCTCTCCAAATATAAGTATTAGAGAGTGAAAAGACCTTTCTAATTCCACATCCATGGCATGCCGGCCTGGAGATACCTCGCTGAGCTCATGAAAAAATTCATTAGCCCCGATGGCATTACCACCAGGGCTATACTGTGGTGAAGGAACCTCAGTAGATCCTTTCATTGAAAGCTGTAGGATGATGAAAATAATTTCCTTGAGTAACAAATCTTTGACTAAAATCATGTTTCAATGAAAATAAGGAATGAAAATTACATCTTTATGAGCCACTTAATCGTGCCACTCCTCATCTACTGAAGCACCAATACCCTCAATGGTTCCACAATCCATCATTTCCTTCACCCACTTGGTGATAGAAATGGAATAATCCATGGAATATATGAGCATCTACAACTATCTGATGTAAGACTGCAATTCATAGGGATTATCCTCGAAATAGATATCAACAGAAACCCGAAGAATTCCTAATCACAGGATGTGTAGCCCTTCACATAAATCCAGACAGGAAGTTTTAGTATTGCAATATAAACTATGCCATGTATGGACATCCTCTGGTTGCAGATATTCATCATGTGTACTAGAGGGCTACGAGTAGGGTCCTACAATCATAGACATCAGCATCTTCCCAACTCCTTCAACTACAGATAAATGATAAGAAAATGAAACGTGTTGCTTTATAATGTAATGGCGATTAAATTTCCTCAATGAATTAACTCACTAGGATTCGATGGAGTGGGTCTCTTGATTCTGACAGAAGGATTATATCTGGCACGAGGGAACTTTGCCGCATTTAGTGCCTCATCATCCCCATCTTGGGAATCTGGCGAGTCAGCCCTAGGTGAGGAACCTAGGGAGTCATCTCCAGGTGGGGAAGCATCACCATCCCGATGAAGGGTTTATTTATCTACAGTTGTTTTCTTTTTCCCCGCATGATGAACCGGATGATTCATTACCCCTTTATGGTATGATGTTATCCTGTTCTTGGCATACCATGTAGTCAAATTACTCACTGCATTATCAACAGGTAGATCAAACACTTCCCTGGTCTTCTCCATTGATGTCAGCAACCATAGTTGTCGAGCAACCATCGGATGCTGCTCTGACCTGACTTGCATAGTACGAGATACAACAATTTGTTGTAGACACTTGAATTGGAATGAAAATATGTATGGAGCATAGGCCTTGCATATAATCTCTCCGTCAATCCTGGTAGCTAGTACACCATCTCTGCAAGCCACCATGTATGACCTCAATTCCAGGCCAACCGTTCCATCATCAACAAACTTCCTGTTTGGCGTGTTTCCATAAGGATGGAAATCGAATTCCTTGAACATGGTCATCCTCACCTTCATATCATAAGAGTTGAGAGCTAATATAGAAACTCTAGAAAATGCCTGCACTGATGGCCTGAAAGAGCTTCCAGGAACTTGTACTCCATTCTATACAGCATATGTCCTGAAATGAGTGGTGATAAAGTCCCACAAAACATGGAATGGTCCCACTATTCTCAAAGGATAATTACCCATAATGACATGGAGTAAGATCCTGTGAATTTTCGCCAAAGTGGGGGTGGCCAACCCAACCATTTTTTTCTCGGCCAACTTGGCTGCCACAACAATGGTCCCTAGCCTAGCGCCTCCCTTCGAATCCCTGACTGGCAGAAGAAAAAAACTGAGCCACAAGGCTAAAAATCCCACTAGACGGGTCTTTTTTGGGATTCTCTGATCCACTCTGTTCCCCCACTTATCAAAATATCCTGCTTCTATAGTCGGGTAGAATGTGCCAAAAGCACCCCTCTTCTTTATTCTGGGGAAAATTTTAGGACGAGTACAGCTGGACCACTCCCCCTCTTTCCTAGTATGAAAAATATCCATCCAATACATTGGATTAATATCCTTTCTAGAATGATATTTGGAGGTTTTGGAATTCATGATATTGTAGATGATTTTCAATAACTCCTGATCCAAACCCAGAGTCTTCTCGGAATTATTCCAAGTCACCATGGGGGGGATGAATTAATCATAATTATCACCCTAAATTAGATCCCCTGAGATCTTATAGACATCCCAAAAACTGATGCCTACTTTTCTGAGAGTCAGATGGAAAGAATTGGTTTCTTGGCTCCAGGGGTTGATTAGTTCTGGAAAAAAGTCATCATTCTTGTAGACATATCTCTGCCCATCCCACGCAGCTTCTTATATTGCAGCTCCTTTCATATCCTCGACAAAATCTACATAGGTTTGTCCCACCCAATATGCCCACATCCAATTTTGATTCACACCTCCTCTAGGATGGAAGTCCCAACTCTTTTTCCAGCCTTTGGATTGATCCATCTGAGAATTATGGAAGGTTGAAGGATAACATTGTGGTTCCAGCTCAGGCTTGTGAGGTTTTAGATCTGGGGAAGAAGGGATATGATGCATTATATAGGCCTTCTCCAATGTTCCATTATTTACAAATGATCCTCCCATTGAGACGTTTTCTGAAGCAAAATTGGTGTAAGTCTGAAACCAATAATGTGGAAGATAGTTCTTTGCCTATGGAATGATGACTTCTTGCAGATGACCATGCCCATATAGTGGAATGTAGATGCTCTGTAGAAAATTAATATGATACTTCTTCATGTACTTTTCTAAATCTGGGAGAGTGTTTTCGCAAATATCATAGTAATCATGGACAATAATGTTCATCATATCATCAATTCGCTTTCTCTCCAGTTCATCAGACATTCCGATTCTTCTAGGAGCCATTGAATATGCACAATGGTTGAATAATTAACTCTTATGTAAGTTGATTTTTCATAAATATTTGTGAAGAAAAGTGAAAAAATGGCTAAGGAATTATGGCACGCAAGTCCAATATTGGCGCGCAAGTGTAAATGTGTTGCGCAGGTTTTGGCTTGCAGGTATCACCATGCAGGTCAAAATACCTCTGCAGAAGCGTGACAAAAATAGAAGCATTGAAACCGTAGGAAAAAAAAAGTCACTTGCGCAACGAGAGCAACCTGAGAGGCGAGAGCTCAGAAGTATTCAAATCCGGGTGCTTAACACGAGAATAGGGCACATATTTATAGGGAAGGCCGCACCCCTATGCACCGAAGCCTAAGAAACTCTCACCTACGCGCTAAGACCTGCATGCTGAAAACTTGTGTGCCACCCTTCCTTGGTTTTCTCCTTTACCTCAGAGTCAAATCCTTCTTCCTTTCAGATCCATCTCTGATGGGGGGATTTTATTGACACTCCTTTTTTTCACAGAGTCTAATGACTGAAGAAGTGGAATACCATAGCATAAAGAGATTCATCCTTTGAAGAAACATCAAAAATTGACAAAGGAATGATCAAGGATTCCATTACGTAAGGGCCGCGCAAGGTTCAAGATAGTCGCGCAAGTATACCTGCTCGCCACATATTGGGCACGCAGATGACGTGCGCTCCCTATTTGATTTTCACCCAATGTCTTCAGAAGCCAATAAATACCCCTTGTGGGCCCCCCATTTTGGGGACGAAAAAAATTCCAAAGGACATATTTGAGTTTATGGTGCCCTAGTCTCTTATTGATGTCTTCTGAAAACTTCTAAGGTAATTTCTTACCTGGAATGGAAGATCTAAAGAGGGGGAACATGGACTAGGTGTTGAAATTAACCAACACTTGCGCGCCTAAGTGTCTAACCATTAAGGGAAATGGTCACACCTGTGTGCCACCTTATCCTTTCAACGAAACCTACACACCACCCTTTTTTATGCCTTTAGGGATAATACTAAGGGCATGAGCTGAGCCTCTCCCAAGTATTAACCTATGGGTTGACCGGTGCACAGGTTCACATGTACCGCACAAGTACACTTGCGCGACCAGGACCTGCGCTCCAAAACAAAACATGCGTGCCTGCCTCTTTTTGGGTTCTCCTTTTTCCTATTCAGCTCTTTTTCATCAAATCCACCACTTCTCTTCAATATTTAGCCTTAAAAACCCTCTTCAAACCCATTTTTTTGGCATGGTTCCTTTGTTGGATTCTTTATCTGAAAGGAATTCTTTGGAACATCACTTAAAACCTAGTGTTTTACATATCTTCATTTCACTAAGGTTAGAGTTTTGATTCATTCAACCTTATCCTTTATGATTTGGAGATCTTTAATTTGAGCATCATCCTTAGGAGTAATCCCCAAGTCCCCTAAACTGGGCCTCCTTTTCAAGAGTAAGCCACAGTCTTCAAGTTCCCTTAATTTTGGGCATCCTTTTTAGGAGTAAGCCCCAAGTTCCCATATTTAGGGCCTCTTTATTAGGAGTAAGCCCCAAATTCCATGTTCCTTAACCTGGGCCTCCTTTTTTAGGAGTAAGCCCCAGTCATAAATTCCCCTTAACATGGGCCTCCTCTTCAAGAGTAAGCCTCAGTCTTAATTTACTTTTGATTTAGTGTTTCTTCTCAAGAGTAAAACCCAATCATAAGTCCCCTCTAATTTGGGCATCCTTCTCAAGAGTAAGCCCTACGTTAAGTATCCAAATCATCATAAAGAACGTATACCTTTATGTTCCTTGTTCCCAGGTTTCTTCCCTGAAGTAAATCCCAATCCTCATCTATCTGGGCATTCATACATATATAAGCCCCACATTATTTCTTATGATTGAATCTTTCATGGAACAATTGTCAGGTTTTTTCAATACCTCTTGTTTCTCACACCATGCATGACTCACGTGAGCCTAGAGCATAAAAGTAATTATAACTTCTTTATTTGAGCCATCAACCATGCATAAACCTCATACTTTTTTACTCGAACTACATGGGTTCTGATTCATTTTCTAAACAAGGATACGTAAGTATCCCATATGCGGATACGATCCCAACTATGAAATAATCCATGTCCTTATGAATGAAAATAAACATCAAGTGCCCCGCTGAGTGGCTTTAAAATTAATATGGTTATCATAATGACCAAGAGATCTCTATATAATGTATTGAAGGATACCATTGACTAAGAATCTCTAACAAATACAGATGATTCTCTATCAATGAAGAACCTCAAATACATATAAAAGACTCTCTAAATCTCATACATATCAATCATTGATTGTCAGATCTAAGAAAGATCATTTCAATACTTGGTAATTTAATAAGGATTCACGAACATAACTTAAATCTATAAAGAGAGTCCCGGAGTAGATAATAATTCCCCTCAAAAGGTGTATTGAGTATGACCTCCCATCCTCTTGACCAATGAAAATTCTTAAGCCTATTTGGTCCACAACTAATATGCACCTACCATTGTAAAGTAGGTCCAAATGGATATAGAATCATTTGATGTTTCCAATTATATGAACAAACCCATTAGAAACCAATTGGAATGTTTGAACCTTAAATAAACAGAGTCATCCCCATTTCTAGAGGAAACAAAGACCAACATGTTATCGAGGAAGACAACACTTCAATATACATAATTTTTTTTTTTTGGTAGTTTTATTATAGTATAGTGCAACAAAACTTGTTGGGATACATAGATGTGGGATGAGAAAGTTTAGTGGATAATCGAGGGAAGTTAAAGATATTGAAAAACCTAGATTGTGTTCGAGATGTGGTTGTGTCCAATACTTGAATCGCTCAAGACTTGGATCGAAGCATATGAATAGTTGGTTCATTGATTATGGCCTACATTTGAGCTTGTATTCTATAACAATGAGAACTGATATGAGGTCTCTTATATAGAGAGCTTCAGATACCGCGAGCTTGTTTACAATTGTTAGGGTTCTTAAAATAGATCATTTCACTTTCATAAACTCTTCTAAAGATACATTTTATTAGGTCTATGGTAATAAGAAAAGATAAAATGAATCTTTATGAGTGAAATTTTTTTATCACTAATAAATATCTATGTTTATTAGTGCTAAAAAATCACCAATAAATAATTAATTTTTTTTAAATAATACTTTTTAAAAAATTATAATTATTATATTCAATTCTAAAACTTATAAAAATAATTTTTTTGAAATAGTAATTTTATAATTCTTTGAATATAAAATTTATTGATTATTTTTATATATATACATTTTTAAAAGATAATATTTATATCATTATATATATTTATATAAATATATTTATATTTATATATATATAAACATAGTAAATATAATCATTATTTAAATAATTTTATTATAATTTTAGAATTATTTTTTTTATAATTATGTAAATTCATTTTAAAAAATTTAGATTTTAAATTTAAATGTATAAATTTATATAATCATTTTACATAAATTTAAAAATATTTTTTAAAAAATAATTTTATTTTCAAATTTATTTTTAGCATTATGAATTAATATTTAATCATAAGTTCATGATTGATAATAATAAATAAAATTGAAATATTAAATCACGTACAATATATTATAAATTTGGATAATCTTGATTAATATTAATCATTAAAATATGGATATATATTGAAATAAAGATGAATACATATTGAAAATATTAAAACATAGTAAATAAATAATTATAAATAAATAAATAAATAAAATTATTAAAATATCAAAAAAATATTTATGGGTGCATCTGTATATAATAAACATATGTGAAATCAATATAATACATTTGAAATATGTTATAAATTGAAAAATCCAAGGACATTCCATTTTTTTAACTAATCACGGAAATTATTCAGTATTTTTAATTCATATTAATTTGTAATTATAAAACATTATTCATTAAATATATTAATATTTAATATAATTCATAAATAATATTTTTAATTTTATAAATAATATTTATATAAAATAATATATATCAATTTATTTAATATATACTATTTATTAACATTATCAAAAATCATATTATTAAAAAAATATTTTTAATATTTCCCCCAATTTACATTTCTTTATTTTAAATTTGTTTAATTTTTATTTTTCATATATGTATATATTAAATACAAACTTTTTATTAGAATTTATAATATAATTGTAGTATAATAAATTTATTCAGTTGATAAAATATTTTTTTAATCGATAACATTTTTAATATTATTTTTAATAAACAATTTTTTTATTATCTATTTATTTAATTATTTCATTTTATTTATTTGGACATCTATCTGATCTAAAAAGTAAAGAAAAAGGACTCCTTTATGAATTCTAATCTTATAGCATAGAAAAAGGGTACCCATTATCATTGTTAAAAATAAAGCACTGATAAAGGTTGCACTTTAGAAGAACTGAAAAAAACGCTGATTAAAGATACCCATTTTGAACACTAAAAATAAATCACTAATAAAGGGGAACATTATGAGTGAAAAAAATATCCGGGGAAAGGTTTAAATTTATCAACTCTTATTTTTGTGAAAATAATGAAGCCATTTATCAGCACATTCTTCTAGTGACAATAAATACCAGAACTGTTAATTGCTTGTTTTGTAGTATTGTAACAAGCGGTGTGCTTATGGAACCCAATTCCATTCCATTCTAATAATTCTCTTAATTAATTCATGGAAAACATGTCATCATGAACATGAAAATAAATTTAAATCCTTCCATTTAGGACACTTAACGAAAGAAGTCCATCATGTTAGTCCATCAAATTTATTTAATGAAATAACCTTCTTGAATAGACTAAATATATTTTATCATTACATTGAATCTTCCAATACATGGGAAATCATTAAACTAGGCCATAAAATTTAATTAATATGTATCAAGGTCTAATTGGAAAATTACTCACATGGGAAATCCCATTCATTAAGTAGGAGGATCCCTTAGAGGACACCGGTTTATTAGTCATGTATATAGAATGGAGAACTCCACTTAAGAATATCATTAATGGCCATGTCCTAACCATGCCACATATCAACCCATACCAAACAAGGCATAAGACTACACCATAGTCACACGACCAAGCATGTTTCAAATAACTAACAATTAATTTTTTTCATAGAGGACAATGGAACTCATTTGAGTGGATTTATTATGAAAACATGACATTGTTTATTCAAAATTCATTTATCATATACATGAATCACATTCAATTTCCACATATTAATTCACTAAAGTAATCAATTTTGAAAAGAACAACCAAACATTAAAAATCACTATAAGGAATAACATGGAACTCAAAATGTGCATTTATCAATTGAGTAATTTATTACAAGGGTAAATCCAATTATAAATACAAGATGATTGATTAGAAGTCATTGTTGGAATTAAAAAAAATTATTATAATAGTGAAAAAAAATTCGACACAGATAAGGTGTGTCAATGATAAAGGATTATGCCCTTTATATACATAATAAGGATCATATGGAGTGTATCTAGGTGCGTTGATCAGTTTGATATGAAGAACCAAATTTAAAATGTGATGCTCACCAAAGGAAGGAACACAACACTACAATACTATTCTTAAAATGATTGAAATTTATGAAAAAGTCATAGAACACGTATCTCATGCATAGGATGTTCCACTCATCCAATATTGATCCCTGCTTTAGTCTAGTTTGGATGAAATATAAGAAACATACATTATCCCTAAAAATATGGTAAATGAAATTCCATGTTGATAACTCAATGAAGAAACGATTAAATAATGAAATTTAAAATTAAAATTTACAGCGTACCCATACATAACCATATATACTGATGATGTTCGATTCACATTTATGATGGTGGAGTTATCTCCAAACCTAGGTGATGGAGTATGTAGCTCCATTTGTGTAAGGAGAAGATATCATGCCACTTCCAAGATAAGAATAATAAATAAAAAGAGTTTTAAAGCTCATTAATGTTAAAATAGATATGTTATCTATAAAAATTGGGTTACATGGTTTGGATATATGGTTTCACCAAATTTTGCCCCAATCTTGTGGAAATAATTCCTTAAGATACCACCTCACATGGTTTTCATGACATGGTTACTCTAACAATACACCAACTGTATGATGTATAATGTGATTATATTGTCTAATTGGTACTAACCGTGTGGTATAAGAACATGGTCTGGGGAAATGGTTCATATCCAATGTAGGGAACTTCTTCTCCACTTACATAGGCTGCACCATTTTCACCAATAGACTACCCAGTCTAAAACACACTATGCACCTCTGTATGACCACCCAAACATTAAGATTTTGGATCCAAAACACAACATAAATTCCATGAGACACCACATTTACCCCTTAGAGCATTAACCAAGATTATAAACAAAACATTTAATTTTTCTAACTCTTCAAATGATGTTCTAATTCTCAGTTCAATGATTGAAACATCTAGTAAATGCCAAAATTAAAATTTCTTTGTAAATTTCACCATTTCTAAAAAACAAGGGCTATTAGAACCTCCCAACCATAGAAATTCTTATCCATAAGAATATTTAGGGAATAATGAAAATTTCACTCAACCATCAATGTTCATGAAGTCTTGTTCAAATGGTCATGTTGAATTTTCAAATTCACAACCCACCACCAAGAATAACATAGGCATGCAGCACTGAAGCCATCAAAACCTAATCACATTTTTTTCTAATCAAACACCTAAAATGAGCTTACTTGAGATCATTTATAATGAGAAAAAATCATTTATCAAGGCACCATAGCAGTATAGAATTCTAAGAAGGGACAAGTTTATGGGGTGCAGTAGTAGCACTATACTAGCTGTGGTACTATATAGGCATTGACACTATTGAGGTGAAGGCACTATATGAGGATCTATAATGGCATCACTACAATAGCAGCCCGAGTACTATAGCCTTACTATTTACCAAAGGGCCCTTTAAGCCACAAATGGGTTTCAAGCCTTGTATTTGGGATTTCACGCCCCAGGGCCCATGTTATATACAATGGTTTCCCCTATACCCAATCATAAACAATTCTCTTTTCATTAAAAATAATTATGATGCTTCAGCCCCAATCTCAAAAAACATATCTTTTGATATTTTGGACAAAAGGTGATTCCCACATTATGCTTTAACATCATAAAAGAAGAATTCCAAAGTATAGTACCTCCACCATCGTAATTACCTTAAAAAGTATGCTGATTAGTGTTCTAGTGGAACTAATGATGTTATTTATTTAAATGGGTGAACTCGATTACATCTGAGGTCTTATATAGAAACTCTATAAAAAGAAATTGTCCAAACCTAGTCGACCAAACAAAAAATGTCCATGCATGATTTCTTGAATGACACAGCTGACACTCACATCACACCTACCATAATGCGACGGTGTGCTTTAAAATGGTTCAAATTGACTGTATCAAATAAAATAAGAGAATCAAGATTCAACCCACCTCCGAATGACCATTAAAAAAATGCCTACATTAGTAAATTGAATCATTACAAACTGAACTGCATCACCATCTTCCATGTAATGTGATGTTTACAATGAGTAAATTCACCAGATTCCATACTAAATTATGGTGATGTCCCACGATAAATCAATCATCAGATCATTTATACAGTAGTGCCTCGGATAGCACAAGGGTGTTTTCCAAATCCATCCCACTGGAATTCTTCACCCATTTATACATCACCTCTGTGCTTGATAACTAGTCCGGGATAACCTTAGATTCAACCACTGGTGTCCAAGGAATTATCCCAAAGCATCCCATACTTCATTATTCGAATAATAACATTGGTAATAGGATATAACGACCACATTATATCATTATCTTGGCCTAGAACAAAATCTTTATTACGATCATGTCAAATAAAGATGGTTGGTGTCCATGAGTCTTCCTAGGACATTTCTATATGATATCCAAGGAATCACTTAGGACTGAACAAGCCTAAAAGAAAACCATTCATCCAGAGTGAAACAATTATTGAGATTAAAAATCATGACTAAGAGAATTTAAAACATTTATATTGTGTAAGACCAGTTCATTGTTATTGTATCAAGGATGTTATCAATATAGTGGACAAGCTTGTCTATTTTAAAAGAGTACAGTAGGTGGATAACAAGGTATAAAAAGAATATTTGAACCGATACTGGTCAACTTCATGAAATAAAACCTACTTCACCTATCAACACATAATCAACTGAACCACGATGCATTTACCACCCGAGGTATTCTGGGGTTAATCAACATAATTACCAAAGTCCGTCTTATACCTAAATTATTTCTCAGTGGTTCTATACACAAAAATCTATCGGAATGAAATGTTGATAGAAAAACACCTACATGATTAAGAACATCTAATCCTCAAAGGCATTCATGAAATTCTGACCATTTCCAATGGTACACTTTGGTTTTTTAACTTCTCATTGGAAGAACATTCACATACCAAAACTGACACGACATTCCCCACCACAAGAGTGTCCTAGTCATCAAAAAATAGATATTCTAACCAATCATAATCCCAATAAATCAAATTAAGATTATATAGACATGTGATTCTTCTGTGATCCATGATCACATATTTCATGGCCTTCAGAATAATGGCTAAAACAATCCTGATCCTCTTGTCAAAACACACAATCCTCTAAAAAATTCATCTGGATCATTGGGATAAACATGATTCCATTAAGTCCTAGGTCACTATACTTCATAGATGACCTAAGAAAATACTCAATATCCCAAGTCTCATTGATTTCACTGAACTCAACTATTTGTTTCATCATTTAAAAAATTTGACGGGTATCGCATATATCAACGCACACTACAATGAGAATGCAGATGAAAATATAACATCTTGAATGCAATGCACAAACTTTTTATCCCTATGAATTCATGTATTTGATGGAATTTACAAGGGATTTAACCTAGATTCATTTTTCTTCATATGTCCATTAACCTTGATTATGCCACTAGGTAATCTAGTACAAAGGAAGAATACAGGGTCACACGATCTATGAAGAATCCGACCATGCCTTTAGTATGTCTAACCTATGAAAACCGAGTATTACTCGATGCTCATACTCATAATAACGGTCAAGAAAAACATGGAAACCCCATCCAATGAAGGGTGTCATTTCAAAGTTGAGATCCTTACTAGGGACATTGACACAAAAAATACACCATTCATTGGAAATTGCATTGCATTTATCTTGGAATTTAATCCCTAAGGGTGATACCTACATCATAAAAGCCTCTTAAAGAAGAACAAGCATTGACCCAATCCCTAGGTGATTCCCAACATGTTGCACTATGATATATTCATGTCATTTAAGCTACTGCGAAAATGAAAAAAGACCTATAGAAAATGTTCATGTGTCTTTCCAAGGAAACATGAAGATATAATTAAATTACCTGAACATGAGGGATTAAATGAATCACACAACCTAGGGGTTCTTTTTTCATTTGTATTGATTCATATCAATATTAAAAAATTTAATAGATTTAAAAAAACAAAAAGGTTTACAAGAATATCTTAAAAAATCATTTCTAAAAACTAATCATTTATTTTAATACATTTATAAATTGGTATTTTTTCATATAAATTAATTTATAACAGATATGGGGACCTATGAGAGTCCCATTTATCGAACATAGTTTCATTAGAGTTAATCCCAATTTTTTTGTTAACTGTTAATGTCTAAAAGACTCATAATGGGTTTTCACCAATGATGAATTCCCCAGCTAACATGCATGGGTGCATTTTTTCCTTCAAAGGGGACTCATATGGGTCATTATGGTTGAAAAATAATGGTAAAAATACTTAATAAGGATTCCAATTCATTCCAAATTAAAATGATATAGAATTTACATTTCATCTGGTTTGAAGTACAAAATTTTTACATACAATGGTCCCATTATATGGAAATCCATCTACGAATCTAGAAAGGGCCCAATCACTTTTCAATTTTTCATTTGGTTCCCATTGAATGATGTCATTTCACATTAAAATTTAATCTTTATCCACTATAAATTTTGATAGAAGTATCTAGAAATATAAAAATCCAAAAGGATGGTTCAAGTATATGGGTTACCTTTTCCAAATTATATGGAACTAATACACCTTGCAGCTAAAAAAATTCTCATTTAATCACAACCACTATATTTATCTTAGGAAACCACTTACATATCAAATGATAACTATCATGTTCTCAAAAGAAATAAACATAGAGAAAATTGATAACAAGCTTATAAGAACAATACATAGGTAAGATATTCTAAATAAATAAGTATCATGGCACATAATCACTTAAGAATCTTACTTAAACTAGAATGATTAAAATTACCCAAGCATATATAAAATAATTATGGAATGAAACAAAAGTCACAGAATCCAAAAAAAAATCCAGCCTACAAATGAAACCAAAGGGAATACCATATATATGGAATGTAAATATCTATGTGATTATAATGTTGCATGTAATGATTTATCTTTGACATACTAGACAAAGGTTAATTTTTATAAACAACTTAAATCAACAAGATGAAAAAATTACACAATTAACTAGTAGTGAAATCGTAATTAAATATAACAAAAAATAGTATAAACTACAATCCCTGACCTTTCCACTTCAATTTTCCCCTTGGGTGGGGTGATTAGATCAATAAATAATTATTTACCAAGAAACAACATATTACAAGTCTCATATCTACCAACACAAAATTGTAATAAAAATGAAAAAATGAATCATTTGATACCAATTTGTGGTGTCCCAGCCTGAAGATGGTCATCAGACCAGTGGGACACATGGCCTCAAGAACTCTTCCTTGTATGCCAGACACTGTCGATTAGCAGTGGGTATATATGGAGGTGATAGTTGGGAGACAATACCCTCAGTTTAGAGTATCACAATAGTTTATCAAATTGTAAGAAACTGATTATCAATGATAGATAAAAGCTAATGAAATAATATGTGAACGGAAATGAAGTAGAATAATAATAGTAATCAACATAAAAATTTAAGATGGTAAACACTAATGTAAAAAATCCTTCATGTCTAGATGATGATGAACATAATTAACAATGAACTTAAAAAATATCATCAAACAATAAAATACAAAAATAAAGTGAATACAGTAGGGCCCCCATGGGTGATCTCAATGGGAATCCACATCTCCCATTCGGTCATGTACTTCTAACTTCTAGGTAATTGAAAACCAGAATAAGAAAATATTCATTGTCAAACAAGCATAATTTCTAAAAAGGTACCCCAATGAAATGGTAGTCTATGTAGGGTGTGAGATATAACATCCTAGTAGGTTACCACCTATAATGTCTCCAAATAAATCCAATCCATGAATAATAATTAAATAATTGTGAAAGTATTATGAATCAATTAACAAATATATAAATATATAACAACCGAACCACTCGGGTCCTAAAAGACACTTGGTTGCTCTACCTAGTTCAACTCATATCCATAATACGATTATGAATAGAAATCATATGTATATAGTAATTATATATGCAATGTATTGTGATATATTTTACCAACCTATATGAGAAATGTACATGAGGAAATAAGTGGATATATACCTTGAATAATAATTTTTATATAAACTAGGCATACCTCAGTCATCCATAACCAACATAAATGTACATATTAGATCAAACAATATGGTACATACTCTACATCCAAATAGAATTTGAGATGTAATATACAATAATCTATATGGTGAGGGAGCCATCATGTCATCCCAATGAAAAGAGAGTGTGGAACCTTATTCCAACATTCTACGTAGCATCACTTGTGAGAGAATCCATGACTCAACACCCAATGTAATGGAATCTGATTTATCTCTCTGCTAAACAAATCCATTACCACCATTCCACATCATATATTAAGTCTTAATAATAATATAACATTAATAGCTTAATCCATGCGGAATAACCTCTCATTCGCTACATTAAAACAAACCATACAAAACTTAAGTAATTTTATTTATAAAATTCATACAATACTTTATTAATTAATTATAATAAGAGGTGTGGTCGTACCACCCAATTACATTCAATTTAAATAAAATTATTTAATGCATTCATGAATAACATCCATTCATGAAAATTTTAATTAAATTAAATCATTCCATTTATGACACTCAAGGAAGGAAATACATCATGTCAAAGAAATCTCATTTACATAATGAAAAAACCATCATGAAGAGAATAAACAAAGTTAACATGGCATTGAATATATCAAAACAAGTAAATTATTTTTACAAGTCTCATGTAGGTACTTCAGAGGTAACATTGTCTATTTGGGAAATTATCTACATGGAAAATCTCATTCAATAAGAAATTAAATCCCATATAAGGTGGTTGGTCCATTATTCATGTATATATTAAATGAAAAAACAACATAATAATATCATTAATGGTCATGTCCTAAATATGTAATAAATCAATGAAAAAAAGGAATTGTAATTTAAATAATTCTGACATACAAGCATGGCTCAAATAACTGAAAATTACTTTTCTTCTTCGAAGACAACACACCTCGTTTAAGGGTTTTTACAATGAAACCCTGACATTGTTTATGAAAACATTATTCTTCCCAATCATGCATCACATTCAATTTCCACATATCAATTCACTAAAGTAAAAAATTTAAAATAGAACATAAAAACATGAAAAAATCACAATATGTCTTGAAATGGAACGTAAAATGTGTTGTTATCAATTAAAAAATTTATTATAAAGGAAAATTCCATTATCAATCCAAGATAAACTCTCAGAAGGAATTTTGGGAATTTAAAATAATTATTATAATAGATAAAAAAATTCCACACCTAAGTGGTGTCTATGATCATGTTTGATGTCCTCAATATATATAATAATGATTATTGGGAGTGCATTTAAGTGTGTGGATAAATATGATATGAGGAACTCAATTAAGTAGAGACATCCGAAAAAGGCCATTTTATGGATTAATAGACCAATTCATTAAATGATGGAAACTTAAGGAAAAGGTCATAGAGAACCTACCTCATTCATAGAATGCTCCAATATTCCACTATTGAGGCCTGATTTTGTCCCGTTTGGATAAAATCATAGAAACAAACAGTCACCCTAAAAATTGACAAAAAGAGAATTCACCTTGATAAATCAATCAAGAGATGGTTACATGAATAATCATAAAATTTAATTGATAGATTACCAATTTGGATCCATAGGGACCGATAACATATGATTTGGGCTTTATAGGGAGGATTTATCTCCATGTCTAGGTGAATGAATTTGGGATCTCCCTTTACACATTGAGGGAATCTCCTGTGATTACCATAACTAGAAGAAGAATTAAAATGGTTTTTAAAATTCATTAAGGTAAAAATAGTCATTCTACCCTTAAAAAAAGCATCACACCATTTTCACCCATGGTTTGGCCAAACCATGGGAAAACTGTATGGTATACACTCTTTACGAAACCACCTCAGATGGTTTTCCCCACATGGTTACCATAAACATGTTCCAATAGTGAGATGAATAGTGCAAGAATACATTAAATGTTTCACTAACCGTGCAGGATAGGTGAATGGTTTGGTAAAACCATCCGTACCTCATGAAGGGCACTTCTTCTCCTCTGATATAGGCTGGATAGTTTTTTGTTAGAGGCCGCATGGTTTCAAAAAAACCATAAACCTCTTTAAGACTCCGCAAAACATGATATTTCAAATCCTGGATATTTTTTAAACTCAAAAAGGCTCTTGAGGGACTCTAGGGCCTACCCCTAGTCTAAAAAACACAATTTTTAGTGTTACAACCCTCAAAATTACAATAGGATGCTCGATTTAAAAACAAATTATCCATAAAATGCTGGAATTAAATTTTTATTGGAATTTCACCTCATCTAAAAAACCTAGGACATTACCCATTAAACCAAATAAGATTTCTACGTATGGTGTTTAAAATTAAATATTTTTTTGAGTGGGGGAATATTTATATTCTTTATTCGTTTTACAATATAGAAATTCAATGATATTTTATATTTTTGATGAATTAAATCAATCATTTGATATATGATGAATTCCTTGTACATGGAGTGATAGGAGGGTATTGAAATTATATAACCCCTTGTTCGATCAATAACTATCATGATAAAAACCACTTAGAAAAAATTAATGGGGTTTACCCCTAACATTAAATTATATTTTTTCAAGGTTTTGATGTTATAGATATCATGATGCATGAGATCATGGGATCCAGTATAAAGAATTTCCTTCACTAATAATACAATAATTATTTTCCATGATATATTCTCATTGTTGTTATAATTGGATACTTTTAATGATCATGTTATTGATTAAATGGAATCTGTGTTCTAGTATTTACCTTTTTATACTAAATATTCCTTATTCATTTATGACAGCTTCCTTTTTATATAATCCTCACTGATAATTTGAGAGCACATGTATTTTGATTCCCTTCCATAGGATATGAATAATTTTTATTTTAATTAGTTTGAGGTTTCAGAATGATTTCCAATAATATTTAAAATATTTTATTCCCAATTTGAAATGGTTATCATGTATGTATATGGTTCTACAAGACCACTAAACTAATATGTATTTTCGGATTAGAAACCTTTTATCTATTCCAATGTAATAATGTAGACGTTGGATTTGGATTTCAGGACAAAGGGTTCTTAAAGTTATTGATTATTATTTATTTAAAAAAATGAAACTTGGGAGTTTCATAACTAAAAAAATATATGGGAAATTAATTCATATGATATGATGTATTTTTAAATTGTTAAGAATCATTTTTATGTTTCTTAAAGTAAGAAATACAATTAATAATGTGTTGTATCATTATTTTATAAATAGGATCAGAAATGTACTATTTGAAAAATTATAAATGTGGGATTTTTTTACTAAATACTTATATATATTATGCATGTTCAATTTGTAATGGTTTTTCCTATTAAATTATTATATAGAAATTATATTACTTTTTACATGGAAAATGAATATAGAATTTTGAAATGATTAATATGATGAAATTTAATTAAATTATCTATAATAAGTTATGTTAATAATTTTAAGATTTTGTTATATTAAGAATGAATGGACCCCTATATAAGGTAAATAATAATGGATTTAAAAATGGAATGCGTATTCTAATTTCATAAAGAATAATCAGAATGTTAGTCATGGAATTAAGAAAAATTATCAATAATTAGGGTATATATATTTAGTGTGGAAATAATATTATTCTGTTAATATTATGAAATTATTAATTTAATAATGAATTATATGGTGGTATTAATATTTTGATTTTATAATATTGTAAAATAATCATTATATTTGAAATGATATATTCTTTATGTTTTTATGGTAATTACCTAATGTAGGAAATTATATAACCATGTCTATATACAAAAAAATCAGACGAATATATATTACATATTATTTGAATAATATTCATTACATTCCATAACAATTCATTCATGTATAATTTAGCTCTAATCCATTTGGGAAACTGGACACAAAAACAACTAGTCATAATGCGAGAAACACCATGACTCACTACGTTATTCATATCTAGAATCCCACTTAGAAAGATAATACATAATATAATTCATCATAACTAGAAAAATGGAAACATAAAAAATAGTGATCTTATATACTCAGTAAGGGTAATCATGTGAGATATCAATGTATGATGGGAGTAAGGGTATAAGAACACGAGACTATTCAAAATTATACCACCTTTATCAAATATCATAAACATGAATCATTTAACCAAACAAGACATAACATAATACAAGAATCATAATGGAATTAAAGATCATGCACCATGACATCATAACATTTGAATAAGTCATAGGTCTAAGGCATATAAATAATAAGAGTAAATTATTTCCACATTAATTCAAGATTCATTGAAAATTCTATCATAGTGTAATGGGTTAACTCACTATACCATCATTATAGTCAAGGTTCACTACCAAGACAATCGCCGTCGATAGAGTCCCTTATAGAATTGGGTTCACTACGAATTCCATTCATATTTTTCTTATGAGATATCAATCTTGAAGGAATTCATTGGAGGTAGAAATTGGATCCACCCATAACATATCAAAAATCATACATATGTGTGGCGTAATATCCTAAATCATTCATCATATCTAATCCCATAAAAGGAAATAGTTTTCATAAATATTTTATTATAATGTAATATATGGAAAATAAACACATATGAATATCATTTCATCATTTCATCAAATCATATTCCACTAATAAAGAAGTGCTTTTCAAAATAATTTTTTCATGCTATAACCCATGGAAGAGGGAAATGTTTCATTAAAATCATGTATTAATAAATATAAAACACTCAGAGAAGTAATTAAAATGGAATCCTTGGATAATATATTCATAAAATAATAATTAACACAATATTAAGTAATCTTAGGTTTAAAATGCCTTCGAAATAAAATCCCCATGAAACATTTCCTCAAAAAAATATACTTTTCTCTGAAAATTAATTTTTTTAAAAAAAATCATAATTGTTTAAAAATTTTGTTCATAGAAAATACCTTTTATAAATTTATAATGGATTCATAAATGAAAATAATTTTCATTTCATTGGAAAATTTCCATTCATTCTCTAAGAATGGTTCCATTCAAATTTTCTATAAAAGACAAATGAATCTTGTTTAGAAAATAACCATAATATTCTATTCAAATTTTTATATAAAAATTAAAACATGGGTAAAAATTTCATTAATAAATAATTATGAAAAGGTTAAATATAATTTTTGGAACATTTATTATAAAAAACTATTTTGGAAGAAAAAGGATTTTTGACCAAAGATAGAAATAAAAATTATTTTTCTTTAAAACGTTATTTTGATGTCTTATACACAAAACTACAATAAAATGAAGGAAAATCAGTATTTTAATAAATTAAAAGGAATATGAATTTTCTTTAGTTTATTGAGGTATTAATCATATGATTTAATAATCAAAGGCACAAATATAAGAAACCCTTATTTATAATTCTATTATATCATAAAAAAATAGAAAATTAGTAACTTTATATCACAAGACCAATGAAAAATTAATTTTAAATAAAACCTATAATATCACAAGTAGAAAAATATTAATGTTATTAATTATCAATTTTGTAGTATATTCAACTCATAAATGATGATACATGAATAATATGACATGTGACACCAATAATGAAAATTGAGAAAAAAATCTCTTTCCATACATCTTGACATCCATCATAATCACAAAAAACTAATATATAATAAATATAACTTTATTTTATATATATTAAATAAAAAAAATATATTTATATATAATACCATATATGTAATAATTATGACCTTTTATTATTCTTTTTTATCAATTCAATGTTCAAATCATGTTTTGGGCAAGAACTACTATTTTCTTATATAAATTATTTTTCTAGTTTTTACCCATATTAATTTGATCATGATCCAATAATCATTATAATATTAATCATGATTTAAATATCATATTTATTCAATATTTATGTATTTATATTAATCAACAAATTTTAGAGATGGAAAATGAAATCCATCGTTCAAGTAAATGGTTGGTCATAAGTATGAATAAATGTTGTTTTCGTTTTATTGAAAGATAGAAATAATGAACGTTAAATAATATATTACCATTAAATAATAATTTTTATGTCATATATATAATAAATTATCATTAAAAAACTATATTATCGTCCATGTAAAGCATGAACAAATCACATCAATTTATGAGGCGGTGGTTTGTTGTACACATGAGAAACGTTATCATATTCCCTAAATTTGAATGTATGAATCAATATGTGTCATAATAATTATATAACTATAAAAATATCATATATTTAATATTAAAAAATTTAATTCATCATTATCGGGATCCTTGATATGTGTATACAAATTTCTAATAAAATCATTTCGCGAGGAGGTAGTCCACTGTAAAAACAATGATGATTTAATTTCCCATTTAATGGAAGAGGATATGGTTGTAGGTCAGGAAAATAAAATAACAATATATCTTTATATGTATGATAATGAGGTTAATATATCTTAATGGTTTAAAAATAATTTAATGATGTGGAGAAAGGAAAAAAATTAAAATGTTTGTTGATGAATGTTACTTTTTCATGAGGTATCCTTCTTAATTTGGCATCGAAAGCCTTCGTTAGATTGATTTATGGGAAAAATTAGGAATCTAGGATTAAAATAGGTAATAAAGTAAACTATTTTGGTAGTTATGTCTTCAATTATATTGTCTGTGTGAAGATTATAGGATTAGGGGTGGCCTTTTATATGCGAGTTGAGTAGATCACTTGAAATATGAAAATGAAAAAGTTTTACCTGTGTTTTTTACATGATAAAAGCCTAACCAATTGGACATTATTGATCCTGTGCCATGATAAAGATATAATATTTCAATGAAATGATTTTTATATGATTTGGGACATTTTTATTTCACATGATTGTTTATCCCCCCTAAAAAACCCATTTTTACCGTAACGGTAAAAGTATTTTTATGGTTTCCACTATTAATTATTCTAAAAAATTTATTTTTCCATATTAAAAAATATAAATTATTTTAATTTGAAATATATAATACATTTTTACAAATTATATTCAAATAATTTGTAAATTATAATTAAAAATTAATCTGATTTGCGTGATAAGAAAACATTTTTTCAATTAGAAAATGTTAAAATATTTAAATGGTTTTTAGATAAATATTTTATATTAAAAACATTCCAATGAACTAAATTATATTAATTGACATATAAATAAAAACTGTTACCTAAAAAATTTATAAAACAAGATGTGTCTTTAAAAATTCATTAAACAAAAAATGAAATTTTCAATACAATCCACACATTTCACTATTCATCAAAAAATAAATTTTTTCCGAAACATTTATAAAAAATAACTACAAGATAATTTGAATTTTTAATTTCAGAAATTAATTTTACTTTATAAAATAATGTAAAAATTAAATTTTATTATGGTTCCCATAAATAAATAAAAAACATTATTTTGAGGAAATAGTATTTTCAAAATGTATAAGGACATTTTCTAAAATTATGTATTTTTTATCGATATGATATATTTATATAATGAAACTATATAATATTTAAAATGTGTTTTTACTATCCATTCCATCATGTATAAAGGTTATGTAATAATTTTATAATTTAAATTATAATATTAATAGTTATCGAGGATTGTGCAACTCAGTGTAGCGTGTGACACATTATATAAATGAAAGTTAATTAATTAAAATAAAATATTTCATAAGATCTTGGGTAGTTATATTTCAACCATAGTTAAAATTAATTTCATCCTCATAATTATATAACCCTGATACATTTCGATGAGAATACTTCTATCTCATAATATCCCCAAGTTCCCACACATATACCCTAAATTGGTGATTTTACCACAAAACATTGACCAAGTGAGTGGTCTTGTTTCATCTCACATTATCTATATGATAAATAATATAAACCAATTTATCCTCATAATAATGATCAGAAACAAAAAAATATGACCTCTAAGATTATATTATGAGACAAATCAGTTATGTACTTTATCCGTAGATATACGTGGAACAAATCAAAAACATGAGAAAGGATCAATGGATGTGCAAACTGATAGGACACCATCCTGATATGGATATTGATTTCAAATTTACCAGTATAAACAGGGATTAATTTTCCATTATTTAAAAATATAATTACCTTATTCCAGGAACAAGTTCTTACAAACACCATTTGACTGACTTTAATATTCAGAACACCTTATTGATTATCAGCATAATGTTTCTATAAACATTATGCAGACCTTATGTGTTGTTGAATAGATATAACAGTATCTTCTAATTCATATTATATCATAGGTCCTAATAATTGTATTCCAGAAAATCCATTCTATAACATTTCATCTATACACTTCTTTCTGTAGGGGGTTCATAATGAGAAATTGAAAGGCGTGAGTGGAAGATATTTTTGCAAGATAACTGAATTAGAGAAAGGTGTTGATCCCAAATAAAATTAAAATATCGAAAAAATATCTTATCATACCCTTTATTTTTTTGTTGTATTCTATCAGGATGAAAATGTTTTATTTATGTGACACATTTTTGAAACTCAACTGCATATTAAGATCTTCCGAAAAACATTTCTAGAATATTTACGTACGCCTTGGATCCCAAGAATACACAATTTAATGTGTTACTCCATGAAACCTTACCACATCATTAATTAATATCCAGAAAAAAATAATGAAGAAAGAAATTTTCTCTAATAGTAGTGAATTTTGATGAATTGTTAAGGTGATCGACTATAAAAAATATATTATGATTCCATTTATACATTTTGGGGAGTCCAAAAACAGAATCCCTACTACGGTTTTCCCCTTCCCATTATAGTATGGATAGTTGATGTAACATGCCCTTATAATTATGTCTCTCAACCAAACATTATTGAAATGATAAAAACCAAGACACAAACTATTTGATATGTCTATTTATTCTAGCCCACTATTAGTACTCATTAAAATATCTATACATCTTCATAATTCTAGGATGAATAAAGAATTATTAACAATAAGGTTCCTCTAAAAATTTCATCTTACAATATTGTATGGAGAGAACACATACACAATTCCTAAACCATATAATTCCTTTAAAATCAATGTTAATATATGGAACATTTATATCTTTTTTTTAGTTCCACATCTTCCTCCTTTAACACATTTATCATCACACGGATTGATGGTTGAAAATTCAATCAATCGAGATAAAATTTCGTACCTTTATTCAATATTTTCAAATCCATCTTTTATAAATCTAGAAATATTGGATATTTTTTATCCTCATCAGAAACAAGATAGCATAATCCTTTCTACTCAATGCATCTATTACGTTGTTCACCTTCCCATGGTTGTAATGTATTGAGAAGTCTTAATCATTAATCATCTATAACCATAATTTATGAAAACTAATATACTAAATCTATTTGAATATATACATTAAACATTTGTGATAAGTATATATGTCACACATTTATCTTAAAGATAATGCCTCTAAATATTTAATGAAAAAATTATTATAGCTCACTCTAAATCACGAGTTGGTAATTTTTCGCATAAAACATCAATTTTTACGATGTATTAGCTAAAACCATTCTATTATAGAAATTAAAACATCTCAATACCCTTATGGATGCATTACCATATAGGGAAAACCCTTACCCACTACGGGGTAATTCAAGAATAAGTGTGATAACTAATCTTCTCTTGAGATCCATAAAATTCCCTCACATTCATTTGTCAAGAGGAACTTGTATCCCTTACATGTGAAATTGGTTAGTGGATTATATTTTCATGATATATTATTCAAAACCCATTAATAATATTCATCTTATCCACAAATACTATAGATCTTAGTATCCATGGTTCATCTACGCCAAAAAATCAACATCCCCTTTCTTTAATGGATCTATTGATATAAACTCTCTTAACTTATATATGACCCAAATAATGAATCTTTTAATATGAAAAATTTAAATTTCATAAAATTATCATATAGTTTCTCTTTCATTAGGGGATTTTGTTCGACTATATTGTGATCATATTTCTGTTCTTTTAATTTTCTATTAATAGTAATATCGTTTATTAATACCAACAGAAAATGATCAAGGTGTTATGTAAATACTCTATTCATAAATTCCATAAATATACTATGGTAATTACTATGAATTAATGGAATCACTATATATTTATTGTGCACATAACTTGTATGTAACATTGTCATAGGTACATCCTTATTCATTAATTTCAATTATTGATATCTAGAATAAAGTTAAACATTATAATGGTATTAAACTCAACCCTATTAGAAAAAATTGATAAAAAATATGTGGTATGTGATACTTATTCTTGATCATGATATTGTTAATATTACTAAAATAAATGTATAGTCACATCTCTTTTTTCATTTCGATAGAAAAAATAGGATAACCCAAGGTGTTACAGTTGGAAGAATGAATTTCTTGTCAATGTTCTCCTTGCTATTTTTTTCTCAATTACTATAACTAAATTAGTTATACTATATAGGGTGTTTTTTAAATGGGCATGGAACCATGTATATGTTCTTTTGGAAACTAATCTTCATGATTTGGTGAAGTACTAGGCAACTCTTCTATAAAGACATAAAAAATCTCCCACATAATATGAATATCATTGATACGGGATTTCCCCCTACCATATGAGATATAATCCCATTATGAATGGGAATCACGTCCCATAATATCAATGTGATATCCATCCTAGGATCATACTTACCATCAGATTGATACATGATCATAGGGTGTCATAGAATATTAAAAAAACATCCCTTCCAAGATAATTGTTGTTGGATTCATGTATATAAATCCAATTCATTCCTATGATAACATCAAATTCAACCAGATGGATAAATATATGAATTTTATGAAGCAAAATCCCACAAACATAAAAATTATAATTATTATATACATTATATAAAATCATTGTACTATTTTGAATTTTCAATACTAATAGTTGAAATAATAAATTGGTTGGATTATGGAAACAGATATAAAATTCCTCAGATAAGAAAAATAGGTTGTTCCATAGTTAAATAAAAAATTTAAAATTCTAGAGTGAATGCTAAGTCTACCATTCACAATATAGTTATCACACACCTCATTATAAAAAATGATTTCATGACATTCCCCCTTGTCCCTTTACTAAGAGGTTGCTGACATATATCATCATCATTAACATTCATATTTTGGAACTTGTTAAAATAACACCCATAATCTTTAAGATTGAAACACTAGAGTGTGGGTGGTGTATTATATAAAGAATAATCTGTATTAACATTGTTTGATAACATCTTATATTCACATTTTAATTAAATTACATGGTGGCCTCTCTTCCACTACTTAATATAATTTTTAATTCTATTATGAAAAGCTACATATTGTTTTCTTATACACATTGAACATGAAGGAAATAGAATCTTCACCTATCCATTCATTTTTGTGTATCTATTGAAAGACTTAATTCTTTTCTTTTCAAAAATATTATATTTATATGTTACTCTAAAATTCATTACCACCTTTTTAGACAGTCAGATGATATCTTCATAAGTAATGATTTCTTTAATAGTTGACTCCCATCAGATACGATTTTTATGCCACTAATGAATTGATCAACATTACATTAACGTTATATGGTAATTCTACAATCATACATGAAAAGTGATGTAAAATTTTATTTATAGGTACCAACAATTCATCAACATTCATCATGATAATAAACAATTCCCTCTATTATTTATGAATCATTAGGGGGACATACTTTTTCAAAATAAGATTTTAATCTCATTTCACTCCATAGATTCAATTTTATAATGGTACCTTTTGTATTTTTAATATATTACAGAAAGTGTCTTCTTTGAACTAAAAATGATATACAACCAAAAATAAATTTTCTTTTTCCAAACACTGGAGAATATAAAATATATTTTATGTGGCACTGATCCACTGTTTGGAAAATTTTATATCAGTATAAAATATAAAAGAAGTTTAATGTATCCTCAGGAAGTAATAAAATCATGTTTTCCTATTTATTTTACATTTTTATGTTCTACATGATTCATAGATTAAGAAAATAGTGTTTCCATAGAAGTTCTATTTTACATTTCTACTCCCAGAATGTTTGGACACATAGGAAGAAATTAATTTCATTATCTATCACACCTAAAATTTTCTTGGTTCCATTAGGTCCCATACAATAACAAAAAAATAATATAGTTAAAAACCATACTCATAGAAAGTAGCCACATAATCATGAAAAAAATATCATAGGATAAAAAAAATCACGGAACCTTCTTTTTTAATCTATGACACCATAGGTTTATATAATGCCATATATAGTCATAATATATTAAAATCCATTGTAGTGGGTTTCAAGAAGTTTGTGAATATCAAATGAATATCCCCTAGGAGTGTTAAACTATGTGTTTCACAAGGACTATTATTGTAGAAAATGTAATGGATGAATTTATCACAATAGAAATTATTATATGTTATTACTCCAAGGATATTATATTCTAGAGCCTCATTATATTATTATATATATATGGGGAAGAAATTTCATGGAAACCACTCACTATATTATTTAGAAAAATTCAGGGACATTTTCCTATAATTTATGTAATCTATAGACTTATCCTTACACAAATCCTTAGGGGTCTCAATAAAATTTCCATCATGCAAGTTTCAGATAATTAAATATAGCCTAATCTAATACCAATATAAAATATACAAATTTTTCATAAATAAAAATTAAATCCTATTAGAATAATATTCATTAAATAATATAATGATAAATGACCAAATCATTTAGGTCTTGTGTCATTGGAAACATGGACACAAAAAATAGTCCATGAGTGAGCTATGACATGTCCCAATAATTTTTTATAAGTATAACCCTTCTGAGACATATCATAGATAATATAATTCATTATAACCAGGGAATCCAGACATAAGAAATAGTGATATTATATTTTCATTAAGTGTAAACAAGGGAGATATCAACATATCATTGACAGAAGAGTATAAGAATAAGAGAATAAAATTTAAAAACCATAACCTGTATAAGATAGGTCATAAACATGAATCGTGGAATTAATCTTGGAAGTACATAAATTAATCATCATAGAAACACAAATAATGAACCATGATAGAATAACATTTTCATAAGACATATATTTGTGGTATGCACGTAATCAAATTAAATCAATACCTCACTAGTACAAGGCTCAATTATAAGACTATAATAGTAGAATGGGTTCACTCCTTAAGAAATTTATTTGTCAAGGTTCACTCCTAATACTATCACTATCGATAGAGTCCCTAATTGAATAGGTATTACTCCCCACTCTAGTACTATTTTTCTCATGAGATATCAATCAATATCCACACATTGGAGGGAGATATATGTCCCACCCATCACATAATGAAAATCATATATATATATATATATATATATATATCTGTGTGTGTGTGTGTGCCAAATAACAAAAAAAAATCATTATATCCAAACCCTTAATATGAAATGGGTTTCCAAAACATTTTATCCTAATAAATATTGAGGAAAATAAATATGTTTCTAAAAAAATCATCATTTCATAAAAGTATTACTAATGTAAAAAATAAGTAATTTTCATAAGTTTTTTATCATGGTATAACCAATGGAAGTGAAATGGGTTTGAAAATAATATTTTCATAATAAATACAATGAATTTAAATGAAACAATAGAATAATATCATTCTATAATATCCCCTGTAAGTCAGGATTATCATCAAATTATGTAAACTTATATTGAAAATGACTTTGAATAATGAATATCATAAAATGTTTCTTGAGGAAAATATCATTTCAAAATTCATTTTTTAAAATAAAAAAAAACCTAAAAAAATATGGAAATGATTTCCCATAAAAATAAAAATGTCTAATTTATCAATTACTCTTCCGAGAAAATAATGGTCATGAAATTGTGGATTTTTCATTCATGATATATATTTAAACATAAATATTTATTTCCTTATTTTAGTAAAATATCTACGGTCCTATTTTGGAAACTGATAAGGAGATAAATTTCAAAAAAATCTAAAACATCAGACATGGTAAACTATTTCCTTATTATATTAGTTGTATAATATTAAATCCATTTCTGGAAATCTTTTTTATAAAATTATATTTTATAAAAAGAGTGTTTTCGACTTAATATAAAATTAAATGATATTTTCCATAAAAACATTTTAAAATATTAATCATATAAAAAGAGAAAAATGAAATAATAATTGATATTATATAAATGAAAATAGGAAACTAATAGTCATTATTATCTTAGTGGGTTGATCAATATACCTCATCATCATGAAACTAAACATAAAATATCTTTAGAAACGATGAGATTATATCATAAACCCCTTACTACTTTGATAACATTTAATAATAATCCCTATGGAAAAATAATGGTAAATGGAACATAATCTATCATGAAAATAAATTTATTCATGATATTACATTTCTACATTGTTGTATACACCCCTCATAAAAGTAGATCTGTTCAAAAAATAATGTATATCTTAGAGAATGAAAATTGAGACCAAAACCCCTTAACTGAAGTCTCAAATTCATTCATACTCGTTAAAAACTAATTTGTTTAAAATATAATTTTATTATATATATATATTAAAGATCAAAATATATATAGAACCTACCATATATGATATACTCATGACCTTTTATTAACTATTTATTAACAATTCTATTTTTATGTAATGTTTTAAGAAATAACTACATTGTTTTCTATTTTTTGTGGTTTGTTATTTTTTTAGTATTCTTAATTTTATCATTGTTAAATAATCTCATTAATGTTTATGATTATATAAATATCATATATAATCAGTATATATGTATTTTTAGTAATCCATAAAATTTATAGATATACAATTAAATACATTGTTTATTGAGATGGTAGGCTATACATACAAAGGAATGATGTATCAATCTTTTTGATAAAATGAATAGAAGAATGTCAAATAATATAATACCTATGAAAAAGTATTTGTGAAAAATTTCACATAATTTTCCTAAATTTATCCTTACTTCCATCTATGTATTAGGGGAATATATCACATCGCTTCGTAGGGATGTATTCTGGCATACACACAAAAAAATGTTATCGTATTCCTACAGAATAGAAAGTAAAAAGGTATATGTGATATAATAATTAAATAGGTATAAAAATTACATATATTTAAAATATTATAATTTATTTTACCATATATTCACCCCTTAGAGGAGATGATTGTAAATAAGTAGCTTTGGTTTTTGAGGTCCTAGTCCACCAAAGACATATATGATAATTTCGTATAACATTTGATAGAAGAGAAGAAAGTTATAGGTAATTAAATTAACCTAAAACTATCTTAATATATAGATGATACTATTCTTATCATATATTTTTGGTTTAATAATAATTTATTAAGGTAGAGGATGAAATAAAATAAAACATCTCATTGAAGAACGACATCTCAACTTTATGTAAAATCATTAGGTTTTAACCAACATCTTTCTTTTGTTGGATATTTAACCAAAATAAATATTGTAGTATGAATAAAAATAATTAAGGATGATATTATATTAGGTATTCTCTTAAAAAATTGGGTTTGATACATAATGTTTAGAATTTAAGGTATGGATTTATATAATTGAGGAGAGTGGAACCCTTTTAATTTTTGATATAAAAAGTTGTTCAAATATTTTTCACATTCCAAATGGATCCAAAATGTACCATTGTCAGGGATAATACATGATGCGGTTCATATTTTACCATAAAATTTGTTTTGGAAGAGTTGTTAGTCATGTTTACTCATATATGTTTATTTGAACCCCAAGTAAACCCATTTACACCTTAACTGTGGTAAATATCATTTACTATTTTACAATCAATTATGGTCAAAAATTAATTTTTAGTTATTATATAATAAAAATTATTAAAAATTAAATCATGTAATTCATTTTAAAAAAATAATTATTTTATGTGTAAAATTTTAATTTAAAATTAATCCCACCGATGTAATGAGAATGTTGGTTTTCAATGTGAAAATGATCATATGTTTACAACGTTTTTTGATCAAAATTAAATATAAAAAATATTAAAATGAAATAAATTGGTATAAATTACATATATTTGAACTTATGTTACTTTAAAACTCATTTTGAATAAAAATATTAACATTATCAATCTTTAAAACTCAAATATATATTTCAATGAAAACCATCATTTTTTATTATTCATAGAAATGTTCATATTTGTAGAAAAAATAAAATGAATTTACTCTAAGATAAAATCAAACTTGATAAAATCAAAATATAATTTCATTTTAAAAATTAAATTTTATAAATTTTTCAAAAAATCAATTTCATTATTGTTCACAAAAATAAATATTTTTTTTCGAAAATAATATTTTTGAAACATATAATGACTTTTCTAATATCTATTTATTTTTTATAAATATTTTTTAAATATATAAATCCATTATAATAAATATTTAAAATTTATTTATTTATATTCATGTAACAATGTTTAATATCTAATTAGTAACATCCTTTTAAAATAATAATAAAAATTGTTTTTTTGTAGTTCTTCAATGCTCATGACTATAGCAGGTACTGTAGCAGTAACAGTATCAGGTACTCTTTGGAACTATAGCAGCTAGGAATATACCCTCGTTTGGGCCTTCGGGCCACCAATTTGGTCCCCAAGTCCTTTAAGGCCTTCGGGCCACCCAGGCCTTTGGGTCAGTAAGGCCTTCGGGCCACCTCAAGGCCCTTAGGCCACCGTAAGTTGAGATTCAAAACAGATGACCTACGAGGAACAAGATCTACAAAGAGCATGAGAAAGGATCCTTCACCACAGTAGAAGATAAACCGATTTCAAGAAAAAGAGGGTATGGAACCTCCCATCGGGACAAGCCTGTGCATGCACGGGAATTCCTAGCCGAACAACCATGTGAAGGTGGAGAGCTGATTTCCCGATTAAGATGTTGGGGTGGAGCAGTTCCAAGTAGTTATTCTTGGTTGTACATAATGATTGAATCCTATGGGAAAATGAATTCCTCTAAGGCCTATGACCCAGGTAATACTAACGCATACAGGCCTTGTAATGGTTCCACCTCACTCCTTGAAAGGTGGATTATCAAAATCAATAAAACAATGAAGGTATTTTGGCCATTGGAGTAACATGTTATTAAAGAATTAGCATTTATTTGAATATATATATATCATAAAATATATGGCTGTTACACCAAGGTTTTGATTTTTATTGAATATGTAATTTGTATATTTTCCATGATTTTAAAAATTCCATCATTTTAGAAACATGTCCATTATTCCATATGTTGACTGGTTACTACATCAGCAATGTATCAAGCCATTACTTATCCAGAGTGACACTATGCACTTCTACTAATACTTATCAATAAAGTTGAACAATGAGACATAATATTTTCACAATTTTTTAGTACTTTTTAATGTACTATGATTGGTCATATTAACTTCATACAATTTTTTTCACTATAAACATATGGGTCAGGTATGAACCAAAAGGCACTTGGGGTCTTTTATGGTGGACTGGCGAGATATATTTCTAACGCCGTATACACTCAAATATCACAAACATGAAGATACACATATTTTAATTAGCGTATGATATGGACCCTTAATATCAAGATGTTAGAGTTTGTGGATATTGTTATGATGTTATATGGTATTAGTGGAGTTGATAGAGATTAGTTTTCACCATTATTTGTATCAATTTTAGCTGTAATATTTCGTAATACAAGTATTGGGCTAGGATAATTTCTTTTTTATTTATTTATGATATATGGGAAATCATTAGGAATGATGTTTTAATGTATCAAATTATATTTTTTATTTTACTATAATTATAGAGATATTATTGAAATGATATATTTGATAGTAAATCCCTCCCAAATATATACTCACAAACCCTATTAAGAGAGTCACTGACCTATAGATATCATGTTGTATGGTTATGTTCATTCATCATTTTTCTTCTTCAAAAACAATGTGTGACTGTGATATATTTCAAAATGGTCTCTTTGTTGTGGTTTTTTGGATCTTGAAATATATTGAAAATGGTAAAAAGGAGATTAGCTATGAAAGCCTGTATTGAAAGTTATATGTCTCTACATAATCAAGAAAGTCATAGTATAAGTATATGATTCTAGGGGAATATGATTTTAAAATAAATTGATTTATTAAATATCTTTTGGGGTATTAAAATTTATATGTTTTTTTGCTGAATAGTTGTGTGTTCAAGAATCAGTTTTTGTTTAAAGGTACCAGACATAAGTAAGCATGCATGTTAATTTGATTGATTTTAAAATTACATGAGAAAATAATTACATCAAAATAATTAATTAATTATTAATAAAATATGTGTTTCGTAGAATAATTTACTATTCTTTAATAGGTTAACTATATCAATGAAATTTACTTCATATTGTTGCGTAATTAATTTTGATTTGATTATCATCTTTGAACATATAAGTTATGGGTTCGGTTTTAAAATAAATATTTATGTATATAATTTGGGTAATCATTAATCAGAGGATATAATAATTGAATTTTGTGTAAATCATCTGAAATGAAATTTAATATTTTTTCTTTATTCTACATTAATAAAAAAGGGATATATTTACAAATAATTCTTCATAAGAAAAGAATTGAGATATAAAAACAAGAGATTTTCAAATATGCATGACGTGGGAAAATTCTTATGGTTTTGTATTTCTAATTATGGTCTTCAATGATTGATTATTTATCTCTATTATTTATTTTATTGATATTAAAATTGAATTAAAAGAATTGTGAATCATGGATTAATTTTGAATTAATAAATTCATATAATCATTTATGAAATAAGAGGTATACTTTTTGATTGAATGAAAAATGATTATTAATCAGTATGTATTATAAATTTAACTATATGTTAAATGAAAAATGTTAATAAGAAAATCATATTTGAATTCATAGCGTCATTTAATGAGGATTTGTTTTTGAAAAATTATTATGTATTTACTATTTAGTTACTTTGTGTTTTTTGGGTGTTCCTTTAAATAAAATGTATCTTAATTTTTTTTTATTTTTTTTGGATTATTTTTTTTGTTTTAATTGAATTAATATAAAAAAATGTTTATTTTATTATTATAAAAAATGATGAAGTTGAAATTTTTAATTTAAATATTGATTTAAAATTGATTTATAATTGGTCGTGTGATCTAAACTAACTATAGTTATTATTGGATTCGTTTAAAATGATTTGGGTGAGTATTAATAATTTCATGGAATTTTTATAGACTAAAAATGTGAAAAAAAAGTATAAAATGAATTTTGGTTTAGCATAATTTTGTCGGTATGATTTTTAAAATGTATTTTGAATATGTTATGATATTTTTATGAAATAAATGATTTTTTAGATTATAATTTGAGGTTTTTTAAATGAAATATAAAATTTGGATTATGTTTTATGGTTAATGTAAATATTTTTATAGTTCTATTTTTTAAATTATAATTTTTAGGTTTTAAAATTTTAAATGGATGTGTTTGAAATCATGTTTTTGACATATAATTTTGGTGAATTTTTTATAATTGATGATAAGTTAATAAACAAGGGGGTGTGTTCAATTTTATTAATTTTATGATGAAAGTATATTTAGTTTCTAATTTACAAAAAATATATTATTTCTTGAATATAATGTGAGTATGATGATTTGAAACATTACATCATGGTGAGTTTTATCAATGGAAATTTATTATTAATTAATAGTTGATTTTAAGGAATCAATTATCCTACTTAAGTGTATATTGAAAAAAAATTATATCGGGTCATATATTTTCCTAAACCTCTAATTATGATTAATGTTCTAGAGAAGGAAGTTTTCATTTTGGAAGTGCATTTAATGTGAATATATGTGTTTTGTTATCATGGATGAGATAATGAGGCGGTTGTAGGCTCACGATTCCATGATTGGTCTAGTGTTCAAATTGGTTTGGTTATGGCCACTGGTGAGTGTTTATTTTCCTAGGGATAAAAATTTGGAGTTGAATTTAATTTTTTAGGGATGATCATAATTATGATATGGAGGTGCCTATTTTTGTTATTGCGGTTTATAGAAAATATTGGGTTGTGAAAACTATTTTTTGGATACGTAAAAAAAATTAAATAATGAGTGATGTGAAAAAGGATATGTTATAAATAATTTGAATTCAAGTTTTGTGGTACTATAGTTTTTTAATGTAGTATCCAAAATATGATCTAAAAAATATTGAAGATGGAGAATAAGTTCAAAATATTGTACTATTCATTAAAAGTTATATGTAAGGTTAGATAATATTATATTGTCCTAACTAATATAATAGATGACTATAAAAGTAATATGGTACTAGAACTGACATAATATGTTCTATGTTGTGTGTACAAAATTACAATGCTTTGTTGGGTTATAAATATTGGTTGTAGAAAATTTTCATTTTTTCAATTTTATTAGTAGTGTTTTGGTATTTTGGGAACTTGTAACTCACATGTACCTTTTTTAGTTATTTATTTTATTATATAGGTCATATGTTTCCTCCCATGGAGATGGGCTAAGTGAGAAAAATATAAATTACATTTATTATTTCCTTATATTTTAGAGTTTCTCTTAATAATGATTCTGCTTTTAGGAGTTGTGGTCTAGTGCGTGAGGTGTGCCAATATTGTAATTATAGATCATATGATTATTTATTTATTTTTAATGTATTTAATTCATATAATTTTTTTTGTTTTATTTTTCATTATTTTATGATTTTATGTGTGCTTTTGAATTATTGAAGATTTTGCAAAAGTGGTATCAGGGCTTCCTTATAGAGTGTAGTATTGCCAAGCAGTATTCCATTGTTTAAAGATATTATTTGAGTGGCCTTTTAATATATTAATTGTAATATAAATACAGTAATATATATTATGATATTTCTTTTATTTTTTATTCATTTGGAGTTCTATTCCAATGTATGACGTTAATGGACGGTAGGGTTCACATTCATTATTTTGTTGGGACATATTTTAATTTCTAGTGGATGAAAACTGAATTCTATCTATTCATACGAGATATAGAGATCCGATTTATGGAGGTCATTAGGAAATAAAATCCAAAGGAATAATTTGAAAATAATGACCAGAAGTAACTTGAAGATGTTCAGATGATGATATTATGGAACCTATATTTTAACATTTCAGACATTAATACTACTATCAAGTTGATGACTATAATTTACAACATGTATGATATGTTAACAATAATAAAAAAGTGCTTCTCATACAGTAAATTATAAGCATGAATATATTATAAGTAGTATTAGTGGTATAAAATTTTAGTGAATTTATTTTAACTCAATAGTAGATTTAATCAATGGGTGTGAATTTTTTTAGTAAAGTTTGGACGTTGATCTTCATCTCATCATTTCTAGATTCATGGGACCATTGTGAGAAATTATAGCAGTATGACTGATTTAGTGTTATAGGATGTTAATGACCTCATTTTTATTACACATATTTTCTAGATGGTTGATTAGTGTTCCTTCAAAACAAAATTCCATACATAAGATAGATTATTCACTTCTCAAGGAATAATTGAGAAGCAGAATGTTTAATAAGAGAAGAAGAGATTAAATATTCCTTAGATATGACCCATTTTCAATTATTTTGGGAAGAAAGGGAAATTATAAAATTGTTTTAGGGATATATGGGTCAATTTTTGAAGTTATTATTTTAAAATATCAATTGAAAATACCATTTCAATTATATGAACAATATTAAGATCAGTGTCACTAATCGACTAGATTCATAGATAATTAACTTGTGATTATTTTCAATATATTTCTAAGAGATGATAGATGAAAAAAAAATCATCATAAATATTATATAGATTTTTTCTTGTGAATGATAAGTCTCTTGAAATTTTAGAATGTGTGATACTTTTATTTGGACTCTGAATAAATACTTACGATAGTTTCAAGGGATGTAACACATACCGGGGCTACAGAAGAACATAATCCTAGTAGAAAATATTGATGTTGTGGGTTTCAATACAATATATTCAAATTGTGTGTGGAAGATTATCTAGGAGTCCATGGTGGGGGAACAATGTTTGAAGAATATGAAATTATATAAAACTGTTATATTAGGCGGATCAATACATGTTAGAAAATCAATATCTAGATACGTTAGGTTGTTTCCTGAACGTTTTAGTAACACTGTTGTGAAGTTTATTAATGTATGGAATGAAAATAAAATATTGAAACTCATATTGGAATAATACCAAAAATATGTGAATTTTATCCATGGGATGAATATAAAGGTATCCTTTAATAGATTAGTAATTATAGAAAATAATTTAGAGTAAGAGCTACTTTATAAATATGTATGCATAATAACATCTGAATATTCTTCCAGAATACAATTATATTATATATTATTATTAATAATGGGATATGGAATGTGTAAGAATTTTTTTGAAGGGAAATTGTATAATTTTTGGAATATTAATCATATTTTGATCCATGAAGTTATATGATAATATAATTAATAAAAAATTCTAGAGGTTTGAAAATGGTCAAGATTCTATAAGATTAGAGTGCTAGAGGAATGCAATACAGATTGAGATGATTATACCAATAAATCCAACATAAAGTGCTTTATTGAAATGGATTAATTATAAATATAATTATGGTTTCAATAGAATGAGGTTTTATATGATTTTTTTATGAAATCTTTGGTTAAGTAAAAAACTATAAATCCAATATTGTGAATTCTAGTTAATTAAATCGGTTGGGGAACGATCTTCTATAATAGATCTTTTGTATAATGATAGTCAACTTATCCCGCATATTTTCTAGGTGTTACCTATGTCTATATTGATTCTAATGAAAATAATAAGATGATTTATATGAAATTGGTGTATTTCTTTGTAGGGTACAATGATACAAAATTTCTATTTTGATTCTTGGACAGTTACTTATAGAAGGTAGTTAGAATCTAAGATGTTATTCTAAATGAGGATATCATATGAAATAATCAAATCAAGATTGAATATAAAGTTTAAATTCGTTAATAAATTCATGAAAAGGTTTACATAGTCAAAATTATATCAAGACTATCCATTTTGAGGAATATGAAAGATAAAATGAAACCGGACTATTTGGAGGTTGTTTCATATAGAATTTGGTTTCTATAAGTATTACCATTTAAAAATAAACTAGAATGATCAAGGACTGTAATGTATTGGTGTAGATCAACAAAAATATTTTTTCATTAGTATTGGTTCATGAAATTCGAAAACATTATGTTCAGATGTGATGGTATACAATGGAAAGGCTCCTAGTGAAATGATCAGAAAAATCATAAAATCCATGCTTCTTTTGGATTGACGAGAATAAGATATCCCAAAATCCTTGGAAGGTCACAATGACTCATGATAGTTGAAATTAGTAATCAATACTACTAGAATAACTTATAGTAAAATTTATATAGGTATAATAGGGCCTAATCATGGTTATAATTCACCAATATGCAAAAAATTGAATTTGACTATGAAAGTTAATTCCCTATATCTGTAATCAATCCTGATTGTGGGTATATGATTTTTCCTTTATACCACATATAGTGAGGATTATATGTCTATATATCTATATTTACCCATGATAATAAATGAAATATTTTTTTATATGGAATATAAATGAAAAACGTCTATAACCGAAGTTTATCTGGAAGGTGGCTATAAGATATTATGGAGGAGGAGTAATTCCATTACCAAAAGAAATAATTTATACATTGTGGTTTATATCCATAATCATTGAATTAAATGGATATATAGTGATGTATATGATCATTATATCCATGATCCAAATTTTCCATGGAAATAATGTGGGATATAGTGATGAATATTATCATGGTAGTTCTAAAAAGTATTTTTTTTTTGACAAAATGTATCATAATGGATAACCATTGTCATTATCCTGTGCTGGAAGTAAATTAAATAAATAAATATTGATGAAAAATAGAATAGACGAATGAATTATTGAATGATATTTGGGGGGGGGGGTGGATTTTCAATTGTATATAAAATAAGAATGATTTAAAATTGAATATTTTGAGATGATAAAAAATAAATTTTTATAAATTGGAATGTTCAATATTTTTTTAGAAAAGATGATTGATAATTTGTAACCAATATAACCAACAATTTAAATTGATTATTTATCAGTATCCTAAATATTAAAATTAACTAAATTTTAATCCCATATTCTAATCAATTCCTAAACCCTAAATAAATGAACATCACAATAGAAATTGAAGCATTTCAACCCTAGGAAAATTTTATAACATATAATAATATCATCTTTCTTTGAAATTCATTCCAAATTTGTCTTTATTGTTTAGTTATAATTATAAAATAATTTATACAATAAAAAGTTGAAATAGTTTATTATTTGTATTATTTTATACCATAAAAATTCTATCCAAATGTTATTAGATTTTTAAATTTACATACCTTAGTCTCGATTCCTAGGATCATACCGCCACATGTTAAATTTTTTTTGACATAGTTTATTAACTTTTAATTAATCATCTAATTGATCATATTTTTATTGAATTCAAATTTTTTTAGGGATTAAAAATAATCAATTCAATAATGTGTAAAAATAATGATTAAATAAATATTTTGCATCCATATGTGGATGTGTCATCAAATATATGTTTTTCCTAAGAAAAATATTAGATGTATAAAACCCAATTTGTAACACCCATATGGTTTTTTATGAAATATTTTTATTATATAATTGCAATTATTTAACATATTTCACTATATGTGATCATTATTATAAATGACCCATGATATGCCCTTTGAATAAAATTAATATTATAACCTAGACTTTGGTTAGTGGGAATAAATATAACTATCATATAAAAATGTATAGTTAATAAAAAATATAAATAAACTATATATTTTTATTTTTGTTAAGCGATTTAAAATTATTAAATGGAAATAATGAAAAATATTTGTTATATATTTTTCAAAATATTTTTGATATTCACCCAATATAGGTTATTTGATAGGTTATGAATAAACCATATTTGATATATAATATCCCATATTTTTCAAAAGGGTAATTTTCATCCATTTAATGGAGATCCTATTTTAAATTTATATTTTCATGCATTACTAATTTTTATATAACAGCGTAAACATGATCTTTGGAATAGAAATATAAAAAAAATTCATTAAATTTTTATATTTTATTATAACATCCAAGTTTTTAAGAATAGTTAAAATACAAAAAAATTATTTGAAAACAATTTTTTTCATAAATTAATTTTTATGGATAAATTATAATTTGGAATAAATTTAATGACTTAATATAATATATTTTTATCATTAAATATAATGTATATCCTTATAATTAATTTTACATTGAATTCTGTTGTAAAAACATTTCAATATTTCCCAATGTTTTACCTCTTATTCCCCATTCTCTATTTTTGACAATGGGATTAATTTAAAATTAATTAATTAAAATTTTTTGATTCAATTTTTTAATAAATTAATACATATTTGTAATCAGTAAGTACAAATTATGTAAATATTATTCTTTTTTTTGGGAATTATGAATAGTTATGTTGGTAATTTTTATTAATATGGTAAATTGGTAAATTGAGTAATTTAGGGTAAAAAAATTTTATGAAATCATCATAACATTTTTCATAATATCATTGTATTAGTGTGTTTTGACGTAAATAATTCTTGGGTCTAAATAGTGTCCTTGGGAATCAAAATGGATTAGACTAAATAATTTTATTTTTAAAAAATAGGGAAATATTTAATAGGCCTTACTCTAATTTTAATCACTATATCATTTTTAATATATGGTTTTACAGAAAGTAAATTCGATTATAAAAATTCATTTGAAATATAAAATGAAATTATTTTTTTATAAAAGCGATAATGACCATTAAAAGACCCAACCACCTGACCAAATCGTATTTTTCAAGTATTTCTTGATAATAACAATCCAAAGGTCAAGTTATAGACCATTTAGAGTCTTATAGAAGCGATTGTTACCCTTATATAATTTTATTTAATGCGATGATAAAATTGACACATTCATGTTTTAATGTGTATAACATTTTTATGGTGTGTTATATAGAAGTGATATTATATTATATTTATTATTATGAAATATAGAGGATTTATATTTTTCAGAGTTTTTTATTTTATTTTTTATTCAAAAAATAACCATATTAAATAATTTTAAAAAACTATTGTACTACTTATTTTATTGAGGGAAATATGAAATAAATATTATTAATATTTTTAAAATAAATATAATTTGGGATAACTAATATGTCCAAATAATTTTAGAGATTACCTTGACCTCTTAAGAATATAATAAAATAATTTGTTTGATGTAAATTTTTATATCATAAAATTTTAAAAAATATAGGAATTGAATAGTTTCAAAATTGACACTATTGATTGTTTATAAAAATAATTATTTATTAAATTATTTTAAAATCATAAAAAATTCTAAAAAATATTTAATATATATGATATTTTTTAATATGTTCTAAAGAATTCATTTATGGTTTAATTTACATCAAATAAGTTAATATTACACCCTTTAAATATTGAAATATTTTTTACCATAGTTAAGAAGTAAATAGAATAATTATGTGTTAATTAAAATGATAAATATTAAATTTATACAAAAATATGTATAAACTTTTTTGGATTGTAATATTACAACCCTGTCATATCTCATCTTCGAAATTGGGAAATTTTTTAGGTTTTTGGATGGAGTTTCATTTTATTATATGTTAATATTTTTTGAGATCCAAAACGTTCCACTCACCTCAATTATAAAAGGGAAGCTCCTACCTCACCCCTTTATATTACATTGACCCTTAATGCTCATCCATACCCTGCCCATTTCCTTTCTCAACATCCTTAGTTATATTCTAGAGGTTCTTGTCTTCTTTAAAGGACATCTCTAGTTAATTAAGATGATATTTAGAGGGGGAACGTCTAAGAAGGGGTGTTTGGGATACATATAAATGAAATCAAACCATAGGCAAGAGAAAATTTCACAATCTCATTATTTTTAGATATTGTTTATACATTATTATTTACTACGGTATATTTTTCATACATTTTCATGACTCTTAATTATGTATTTCAAAATATTCTTTATGTTATTCTATAATATTTTAGAGTAATATTTACTCATTGATAGTTTTGTATTAAATGGTATTAAATGAATATTTTTTTGTTTTTGATATGAGGTACTTTATGACATTTCTATAAAAATTACATTGAAAATGTTTTTTAAATTATATGACATAAATATATTTCTTTATGTTTATAACACCTTATTTTCATGATTCTTCCTCTACATGATTTCATGTTTATTTTCATATAAATTCCTTTCTTTTAAAATTTTATGGAATTTTGTGAAAATAATACTTTCTTCAAGAAGATAAGATATTTTCATCAAGAATTAATTTCAAATGTTACAAGAAAATTATTTTCCATATAAAAAAGAATTCAATAATTGTGTATAGTATCAAGTATAATTTCTTTATTTTTTATATGGTATGATAGTGTTTGTGGTGGATTATTATTTATGAAATCCATTTGTTTAACATGAATTATGTTTTGGTGCTCAATGAAACCCATTTTATTCCTTTGGTTGGGATGAATGGTTTATATTATTATGGAATATGTATGAATTATTTCTTTATGAGATGGGTGGGACCAATATCTACCTCTATTTCATTGGGTAAATATTTATATCTCATGAGATAGACACAGATACAATAGGAAATGATCTTAGTTCAGTAGTACAGGGTTGGAATGAAGAGTAAACTCAATTCAGTAGTGAATATTATCTTCTATAATGGTCATGGAATTTAGTTGTTAAAAATATGAAATTATTTTCTATGTTTATGGGTATCCTACAAAATTTAAGGTCTAATATTATGATTTTTTTAATTAAGTTCATTGATTCTTATGAACTTTTATGATTTATCCAATGGAATGGTATTACGAATGTTCATATGTAGGAAAAGATTTTTAAATGTTATGTTATTATGTATTATGATTATGATATAATTGATATCCCCCTTGTTTTCTCTTACAGAGCATCGGAGCTAAGTCTTTTGTATGTTTCTTTTCCTTGGGTCATGATAAAGAGTATTATGTAAGATATGTCAAAAGGGGGTTTAATTATGAAAAAATTAAGGGGGAGACAATGAGGATTTCTAATAAACCAGTTGTTTATTTTTAGCAGTTTCTAAAGACACTATGCCTGTATGGTCCTGTTATAGATTTTTTATATTTTATAATGAACATTCATCAATATTTATATAACAACAATGTACATAAATTATGGGTTATTATAGTTAGTATTAGTGGAAATGTGTATTTAACCTATGGAATTAAGGATGGTAAATATTTAGTGTGATCCTAAAGGGTATGTCAAAGTATAAGTTATAATCCTAGTGTTTTAGAAATGATTAGGAATAACCTCGGATAAAATTTGAAGTGTCCAATATTGAAATTTTATTCTTGTTTGGGAGGTTTTCCAATTATGATTAGTGTTTATTACAATATGATTATTGGTTTTTTTCAATGGCTAGAAACCAGAGGAACCGTGATAATAATGAATGATTTAAGCAACACAATGATTGTCCTCCTGAGAAATCAAATGTTATGAGAGATGGAATGAAACAACCCTTAGTTTTTATCACAAATATTTCTCATGATATGAATCATGAAATAATTCCAAAAGATAAAATAAGGGAACAAAATTTTTTGTAGTCCTTCGTGAGTCAGTGTCCACCTTCTTTCTACAAGTCTTATATTCAATTAGGTGTTCAAAATGGATCCATACAACTGAAAAGATATTTTCAGTTCTCCAATGTTTAGAACATGATAAAAACATATTTTCATTATAATATTTGAAAGGTGAATATGAAAAATGTTAGAACTGTATCATGTATACGAGGCAAAGTGGTGAGATTTAATCCATTGAATTAGATTACATTAAGAACATATTTTTCCAAAATCACATTCATTGTATTTTCTAGAAAATGGGGGAGAAGTAGTACCTTGAACATATGTAAAAGAATTATGAATTTATTGGAACCTATGAAGAAAATTTTACAAGAATTTCATGGTACACTTCTAGAATTTTAATCCATGATAAGATTAAAATTGATCGATTCTTTAGTTTCCTAAAACCTAGACACCAAATACAATTATCCTTAAGGGACATTAGTAGATACAAAGAAATTGTTCGATTTGCTCTCATGAATATGATGGAGTTTTGTGTAACCCACTAGTCCTATGGGATTGAAAAGTATAGAAAAATGGAATTCATGGGAAAATCTAAAGACCACACTGAAAATGAGATGAGATTTCTATTATTCTCAATGTTTGGAAATAAACATGGAGGAAATTATCTTAATGAGACTAGAAACTGGCTTAAGTGTGGAAAATAAGTTTATTAGGATATTTAATTCTAAAGTGATGGGAAAAATTTGTCTAAAGATGTTCATTGAGAAATGGATTCACACAATGTACCTCATACACATAAATTTTTTAAGTTCAATGAAATGGGGCATTGTTCCAATTAATACCTTAATCCAAGGTTTATTGATGATGATCAATTTCATCAATGTCTTACACACAAAGATAGAGTCAAGTCATATGTGATCTTTATCGCTTATGTGGAGTACAATAATTAAGTCATGAATGGTACACTTATCTTCCACTGTAAAGTAGAAAATGATTTATTTGATTCTAGACCCTCTCACTCTTTTTTTCTGAATTATTTTCTTAGGGTATCGTTATATTACATAAACAATTAGATGTTGAGTAAGCTATGACAACTCTTCATTATATAATAGTAACATTAAAAGTTTACAATTCTTCTCTAGTTTAACATTATGGGTATGCCATTTTATAAAATCTTTTGATCCTTAATATAGTTTAATTTTATATGATTCATTGTAAGTATTAGCTTTCTCCATATGGTCTTAATATCAACTGCCAAGGAAGGGATGTCACATTTCATATTCCAGATCAATATATGATCATATATTAATGTAACCATCAATATAAACTTTTGGTATAAATTTCATCCATCTAATGGGTTTTATTACTATAAATAAAGGTTATATATCTCAAATTTTTTGGGATAAACACACAATTTAAAATATACCTATTGTACCAAATTTTTATGATGTCTTTTAGATGAAATACCAAGTCCACCATGAAATAATTAATGTTAGTTTCAATATAATACATAAAAACTGTTATGCCTATTTTAATGATACCTTATAGAATGACCCCAATTGATTTTCCTGAATTAATGAAGAAACTCCATAGAATCTTGAAAATGGATTCATATACCACACTGAATCACCTTGGGGAGAAATTTTCTATTTTTTATGAAGAATGATGGATCAATGATACTCTTCATTAATTATCAATATTAGGACAATATCACTATTAAGAATAAATATAATCTTACATGCATTGATTACTTATTCGACCAAATATGTAGAGCTCAATGCTTTTACAAGATTGATCTTCATTCAGGATATCACAAAATAAATTTCAAGAAGGAGGATATACCAAATAATTCATTTTGGATAAGATATATATACTATAAATTTATAATTATTTCTTATTGTTGTACTAATTCCATTTCTATCTTCACAGATCAAATGAATAGAGTCTTTAGAGACTCTCTTGATCAGTTTTTTTATTCTTTATAGATGATATTATTTTATATTAGAATACACAAGAAGATCATACAGATCACTTGATAATTGTACTTACGAATCTGAGAAAGAAGAATAATCAGTATAAATTTATCATTTTTAAATTTTGGCTTTACAATGATTCATTTTTGGGCCACATAATCTCATGCTAGGGTATGTATATGGATCCATAAAAATTAAATGTTATTGAAAGTTGGATGAGACCAACAATGGTAACAGATATCTGATTTTTTCTTATGTTGGTTGGATAGTATCAATATTTTGTGAAGAATTTTTCATGATTACCTAATCCAATTACCATGTTAACATGGAATGGATTTAATTCGTGTGGACATTGGAATGAAAAGAGAATTTCAAAGAGTTAAAAAGAAGGTTATCTAGTGAACCTATGCTCAAACTTCCTTGTAGCGGAGAAAGGAGTTTAATCTACAGTGATGAATTCTTGTTGGGCATGGGTTTTCATCTAATGAAAAATGATATGGTGAAAGATAAGTCCTCCCAAAAATTTAAAATCCATGAAAGCAATTACAAAAATCAGGATTTTGTGTAAACTGTGGTAATAGTTTCATTAAAGATATGTATATATTATCTTTATGTTGAAAGGTGTGATATTTGTATAGATCAGAAACGTTTAATGAATATTTTCACACAAAACGAGATGAATATGTATCAAATTGGATTTTTGGAGTTGATTAATGATTAGGAATAATCAATACATTTCTACACATGTAAAGCAAACATGGTGGGAGATGCTTTGAGTGGATATGACTATTCTAGCCTATCTGTTATACTAATTACAAAAGGTCCATTATTTATGGATTTGTAAATGGTTGATAATTCAATTTTAGAGGATGGTGGTAAGTCATATCTTTCACAATTTAATGTTCAACCATCTATACATTGATGATTAAGGAGGTGCATAAGGAAGATATAAAGCTACAAAAGAAGGTGATAAATGTTCCTGAATTCAACATTGATTATGATGGAATAATAAGCTTTAGGAACTAGATTTATATTTCTCCAATATAAGAATTAAATAAAAGGACATTGTATGACTCTCATAAACATTCAATCTCTATTCATCCTAGAAGAATTAATATGTACAAGGACCAGAAAGTGTGTTTCTCCTAGGATGGAATTAAAAGAGTTTTTGTCGAATATGTATAAGGACCTGACCCTAAAACATTACATAATATTGAATTAAATGAATAATTCACATTGAGGATCTTTATAGGATTAGAGTTTTAGAGAATTATTACATAACTATTACATCTCAAAAGATTACACAGTAGAGACTTCTACACAGTTTTCTTTTTTCATAGAAAATAAACTCTTGAAAAAAAGTGTAATGTCTAGTTCAATGTTTTAGAGGGCATGGATTTTCCTTGATCCCAACCTCGACCTTATTACTCTTTAAGTCCTGTGAAAACATTTCAAAACATGGGATTAGCAGAAAAGTCTCAGTAAGGGTTATAAAACAATGAATGAAAACATTTGTTCATACATACATAAAAAACATGAACTCTTTTACTTAACTCATGTAATCATAATATTTATTAAATACACATAGAAATCATAAATAATAAAGGTACCTTGTGGAATCCATATCAAACATACATTGTAGTTATCACAACTACATAAGGTGTCACTTTGGAATACCCATCACAGTATATTCCCAAAATCACTTAAGAGAAACTTTCACGTTTACTTACGTTACGTTACCTAAAGCCTTCGAGAGATATCTCAAGCTCAACCACCTTAGGTTTATCACGTAACCACCCGTATACATAAATAATTCCCAAGAACCATAACATGATCATAACACATAACATAAGCATAAATGAAAGATAACATTTCCACATTGCGATAACAAAATATCATTTCAAGATATTTATATAATAAATCCATTCTAAAAAATCATTTTCAATGCCAAAATACGTAAAAAGAGTATATGGTATTTATTTTTCCTTTTAAAACATTACAGCTTGTTAAGGAAGCCAAAGGTCAAATAATATTCGCGACGACGGAAAGGACGTTGTCACCGCTTATGTAAAAAAGAACATTATTTTTTTTCATTTAGTAAAATGATTCGTAAAAAATCATTCCATTTTAATTAAATTACAAGTAAAAGGTGTTTATAAAGCATATAAAATAAAGTCATGTATTAGAACAAAATATGCCTCAATTAAAGGAGATTGAGACGAAGTCCCTTACCTCATGTCCAACTTGACTTGATAATTCTTTAATCTCTTGAATAATAAATTAATGTTAATTTCTACTTTCTTAATAACCCTTTTCAAGTCTATTATTCCTTTTATATCACTTATTACCATGTTATAAGAATTATGCAATCATTTATGTTAATAACATTCGTTTTGTCGATATTTGGTTCTTGAGTCAAAAATGTACTTCTTAAAATTACACGTTGTTCATGTGGTCAACGTTTCATTATATCCGGAATGATATTCATGATTTGGATATCATATATATCGTATATATCTAGAATACACATGTTTTTATAATATTACATAACATTTAGAGGTAAGAAAGGAAATGCACCGTTCATGGATACGATAAGTCGTAGGTACGCATGAATGCTACTTTCAATTCTATTTAATATTTTAATGGAATTAAAACATAATGATACCTAGGTATATTATAATTCCATTATAATATCATATATAATATCATTAACTTCATCTTTTATACATCCCACATAAGGAATTAATTAGTCACATCACTTTGAGGGGGCGGTAGTCTGCACTTCCTCAAATTAAATTACCGTATTTACCAGCTATGTAAACCATAAAAGTGTGCTATAAATGGAAAAAACAGAAGAATAAAGAAAAAATAAACATAATATATATCATATATAAATACAGTTCCATCATAATGGCCACCATGAGAGGCGTTAAGAGGTAATTGAACAATCATCAATTCGTGAGGCGTTAGTTTTCTATCCACAGAAACATTATGTTCTTCAACCATTAGATGGAGGTGTGTGTAAGTGTAGTTAGAATATTTATTTTAACAAAATAATAGTTTATTTATGATAATGGTGTTGTTACAAAAGAAAGGAATAAAAATATATTAGGGGTTCGAGAAGTAAAATAAAAGAAAACAATTTAAGAAAAACGGTTACCTTTAATATGGGTAACTCCCTTTGGTTTGAACCATAGGACTTCTTGAAGTGCCTTCTACATATGTTAAGGCTTTTATGAGGAGTATAAGGACGTAGGGAGATTAATTGGGCAGAGTTTGGGTGAGAAAAAAGGCATGTGAGGTGTGAGGAATTGGATAGAAATGGTCTCCTTTTATTAGGGAGGGGACGAGCTCTTTAGGAAAGTGTGAAAATATTATTTTATTATATAATGATATTAGGTTTCTAAAGGACCAAAAATCAATATGGTAGAAGATAAGATGACTCATATTCTAAATAAATCATCCAATCAGAATTGGACTTGTTCTGTATAATATTTTATTCATTATAATCTTATTTATTTAAATCATTTATTAATGAGGTAAATACTGCATCATTATTGTGTCATGAATAATTTTATTTATATTATGTCTAAAAATTATAAAACAAATACCATAATGTAGGAAGTATTTTTAAATTTATAATTATTATTCATTTTCAAAAAGATAATTTATATAACCCCTTAAAAAAATTAATATACTAAAAGATATTTTCTTTTGTCATTTTTACCTTTACTTTAAGTTAACTAATCTAAATTGACATTATCTTTCATGAATTTCTCCATGGGATCTGAAAATAGACCTAAAGATGCCCATGGTCGGCCATGACTCATACAATAAGGTTTTCACAAGTGTTAGGGTAATTTTGAATTATTATAATATTCTTTTAACCTTAAATTACCCTATTTATCTTTAACTGCAGTAAATAAAAGTCAAAAGTTATTATTCATCAAAAATCATTTTCATCTTATTGAACCACATTTTACTTCTTGATAACAACCATGTATGTTGTATTTTCGAAATTCAATTCACAGAAGTGGTAAAATTTATTTTAAATTAAAAATTCAGTTTTTTAACAACTACTAAGTGGTTTAACTATTAATCAAAAATTGAAGTTTTTCAGAAAAATTCCAAAAATTCAGCCTCAGCTATATTTGATATTAAAAATTCAATAATGATGAATAATTTTCCAAATTCAAAAAATAAAATTTTCATTAATTAATTTTAAAATTAAATTCTATTGTTAAAACAAATAGCGTGTTTTTATGAAACAATAGCTATCAAAAGATTGACACTTGTTTAAGTCCAATTTCAAAGTGAAATAAACTCAATGACCAAAATTGGATTAAGTGGTAAAAATATATTTTAATCTATCTTTAAAACTAATTAAAAATATAATATAACCATATAAATAAATTAGATTAAAATTCACTTTTGAATTAAAATACAATATTTTTCACTATTCACTAAATAATGAACTTTATCGAAAAATTTTAAAAATTTTACACAAAGTATATTTTGATGTCCCCATACTAATGAATAATTTTATTTGGTCATATAAAATGTATTAAAGTAAACAAAACTATATTTAAATAGGTTTCACCATTAAATCGGCATTTTAATGTAAATTATTCTTAAAATTAGAGTCATTCACATTTTAAGCCTCTAAATTTTATTGGATAAATGTAAATACATTAAACAAACATGTATAATCATATTTTAGTTAGTTTCATTCATTCCTACCAATATAATGTCTAGGATTTAACTACCATTTGAAATAATAATAATATTATATTATTAGTGTGCAACGTATGATTTCAGAGAAACTCGTTGTTGCCTATCAGGTACACTATCGAACATGGAAACCCTATTTAAACTAAAATTAATATTTAATTAACAAATATTAATAAATATGAAAATATCTTATTCTTCATTTACCTGGGATGTTACATCCTTCCCCATTTTGGAAATTGCTTCCTCGCAATTTTTATTCACTTATAAAAATAAGTGGTGGTATTTATCTCTCATAACATTTTCAGATTCCCACATTGCCTCTTCAATCATATGGTTTTTCCACAAAACCTTTATCTGATAAATTACATTATTCTGCAACACATTCTCCATATGGTCAAGAATTTGGACTGGTTGTTCTACATAAGGGAGATTCTCATCCAACTGAGCAACCTCTGGGCTCAAAACATGAGATGGATCTAGCATATACTTTCTCAACATCGAAACATGAAAAAAATTGTGTACCTGGGATAAAATTGGAGGTAAATCCACTCTGTACGTAACTGATCCAACTTTTTCAAGAATTTCATAAGTTCCAATGAACCTCGGACTCAACTTTCCCGGTTTACCAAAACGCATCACACTTTTCCATGGAGAAACATTGAGAAAGACATGATCACCTACCTCAAAGGAAAGACCCTTCCCCTGGTTATCTACAATACTTTTCTATCTACTCTGAGCTGTTCTCATGTGCTTCTAAATCAACTAAAATTTCTCTGCCATCTCTTCTACCAATTCTGGTCCCATCAGCTTCCTTTCACCTACATCATCCCAGAATGTGGGAGTTCGACAACACTTTCCATATAATGCCTCAAATGGAGGCATCTGTATACTAGAATGAAATATATTATCAAAATAAAATTCAAAAAAAGAAATATTTTGGTCCCAACATCCTTGTTAATCCATCGATCAAGCACGTAACATGTCCTTCAAGTTCTGAGTTGTTCGTTCTAACTGCCCATCTGGATGAGGATGAAAAGCTGTAAAAAAATATAATTCAATACCCAATGACTTATGAAAGAATTTTCAAAAGTTAGAAATGAACCTGGGATCACGATCTGATATAATGGAGATGGGAACTCCATGAAACCTTACGATATCTTTATCATACAACCGAGAACGTTGATCTAGATACAGTGTGTCTTGAATAAGAAGGAAATGGGAAGATTGGGTCAATCGATCAAATATAACACAGATTTAATTATTACCTAGTGATGTCTTTGGTAATCCCACAATGATGTCCATGGATATATTTTCACATTTCCACTCTGGCACCGGTAGAGGCTGAAGAATTCCTTTCGGTAACTATCGATCTGCTTTAACCTACTAGAAAGTCAAACACATTATAGTAAAATCATCAATATCTCTTTTCATTCCATCCCATTAGTAGTACATTGGAAGATAATTGTTGTCACGACCCGTCCTTGGGGCCTGTGTCGTGAATACCCCAAGCCCACCTTCCATAGTCCAGGGGTTGGCGACTAGAACCAAAGGCGTAAATCTTGATAAAAGGGAATGAATTGCCTTTATATAAGAAAACAAACACCACAGAGTACGCAAGTTGAAGTAAACACTAACTAAACTGAGTTCAAAAGTAAGTGCTAGAACGTAAATGGGACAATATACAAACCCAATGAATGTATAGTAGAACTGAGAAAATTAATGTACAAAAGCTGAAAAGTAAACAACAACCACCGATACGTCCTCCAAATTCCCCACATGAATGGTGCGTACAGATGGTCTCCTCATCTCCTTGAATCTGTCTGTCCACTCCATGTACGTCCCGCCTAATAGTCCACTACCGAATAATGTCCCGCTCGACAGGCCTCATCCATGGTCAGCGTTGTCCATCGTCTGCAACCAACACAACGTAGTGCGGGCATATCCCGTGCAGGGGTGAGTATCCGATACTCAGTAGGGACCCCAATACCCCCGAAGGTCTCCAAAATCCACAAAAGATAAACAACCAAGGAATGATACAAACACGAAGTATCAACCAATTCTAATTAGGTATATTCCCATACATATACCTATGTCATCAATTCCAGTTCAACTCCAACTTAAGGGCCCAAGAAAACCCAGTCCACACCGGAAAGCAAGTCAATCATATCGATAATAATGATTCAAAGTCAAGACTCAACTCACACAGGTATACTACACACGAAAAGGGGTGGAGATGATAGATGTATCATCTGAATCATCTCCCATGCCAAACCCACATAGGATCAAAGTATAGAAGTCATCGCTGCCGATCCCACATAGGATCCAAGTAAAGTAACCATCACTGTCGAACCCACTTATGATCCAAGTACAGTCGTCATCACTGTCGAACCCACAGAGGATACAAGTACAGTCGTCCTCACTACCGAACCCACGTAGGATCCAAGTACAGTCGTCCTCGCTGCCGAACCCACGTAGGAACCCAAGTACAGTCGTCCTTGCTGCCGAACCCATGTACGATCCAAGTACAGTCTCCATCATCGTTGCAGTCGTAGCCAGCTCCAGGGTTCCTGCACACAGCACGCTCTATTCCAGGAGGGTCCGCTCCACGATCCAATGGGGTCGATACATCAACTATCATGAATTCTAGAGTTGATGTATCAAAAAGTTCTATCTCGTCATTAGGGACTCAACTCGATAGACGGCGTGTCAATCGGACGCCCGGTCAGAGAGATATTGGCTTTTCCGTCCCAGGGGCCTAGTTAGAAATACGCTCATTTCTAACCCATCTGATATCCATAGTCATTAAAACATATAGTGGAGTAATTAAATAGAACCGTCTCACCAAAAGGAATTCATCGTATTTTACGGCACGTCATTCAGACATCCAGTCCTTAAGTTATAAGTGTTTCCGCTCCAAGGCCCTGGTAGTTTTCGGGTTCGAACCAACCCGGCCATACCCAAACTATGCCGAAACCTCGTGTTTAATGTACTGAAATGACCACCTCGATCCAAGGATCCCTACTCAACTAATGGTTCATCGATCAAAGGTCTGTAGCACATTTTTTAGACGTTTGAACAAACCTGGTCCGAAAATAGGGGGTCTGGGCACGGTCTGACCCGGCCCAATACCCCCTGTGTCGTCCCGAACCGGGTCTGGGACCAGCCCGATTGTGCACAGGCCGGGACAGCTGGCATTGCCTGCCCCGTGGCTGGGTGTGGCCTGGCACAACTGGAGCGGCTGGCCCAGCCCGTGCGGCCTGCGGCCCGGCTCGAAAGCCGGCCACGGCTCAGCGCTGGACGAGCGGTGCACGAGGGGTGTGCCCCTCATTTCTGGAAACGGTGGACCCAGTGGGATCCTCCCTAGATGCTAGTCGGGGGGGTTACACCTCCCTAGTTTCCTGGTAATGGCCGAATATTATGGCCAGCTGGTTGAGCCACCGCGGGACCCTTTAGGGTCCCGGCTCCTGTAGACTCTGGCGGCCGGTTGCCCGGCTGCCCATGCTAGGTTCTCCGCAGCCAAAGGCCACGGACCGCTCCAGTCTGCGGCCTCCTTTGGCCTCACCGGCACGGCGTGATGGTGCCGTGCTCCACCACAGTGGCCCGCTCCAGCCGCGGTCCTCTTCGTCCCTGCGCGGTGCAATGACATCATGTCGCCTTCGCCTCAACCATCAACAAAGAACAACAAGAAGAAGGGGGAAAGAACTGGCCATGTTTGTGTTGTCTGATCTCCTCTTGTTATGACGATAAAATTCGGACAATTATTGGAAAATGAAGGATGATGATTAAACTTGAACAAAAGAATTAACCCCAACCTCGACAATCGATGTCGTTCGCCGGTCGTCGCGGAAGGCAGCGTCGCGTGGTGAGGTTTTGAAGACTGTGTTGGTGTGTGTCCAAGGATGAAATGGAGTCTCCACACTATTTGTGGAGAGAAGATGTAATGGCACATTATCTCTCTTTGCGGTGACGGTGGTTTTCATCGAAGAGGAGACATTCTTCGCAGGAAGATGATGTTCTTCAAAAAAAACTATAGTTCTCCCCAAATCCTCATCACAAAACAATTCTATCCCACAAAAAAATAAGCTACTCCTTATTTTATTTTCCTTTGCCATGAATTTCAAAAACATAAAATTCAATCACTTAGTTAAATTAATTGATGTGGTTTAATCAGTTAATTTAGCATGTGTTGGCATGAATTAAAGTGGGAAAGGAGTTACTTAATTTAGTTCAAGGATTTGCCGACATTAAACACACGTAGTTTAATGGGGGGTTTTAGGGCGGTTTAGGGAATGTGAAGGGTTGAGGATCGTGTGGGCCCCACCGCACATTTATCATCACATGGTGAGTTAGGATGCCAGTTGGTCCCACCCTAACCCTCCCATGTAGGATAAAACCACCTTAGTTAGAAATAAAATTGTACCACAATTTTATTCACTTTTTATTTAAACCACTTTTTTTTAACAACTCCTCCCAAGAAAATGAATATTCGGTAAATGTCCTCCTAATAAAATACCGGTGTTTCGGTTTCATCAGTTCCCTCAGATTTCATTTCTGAGTATCGGTTCAAAAGATAGAAAATCATACTCGTTCGTTCACTGAACGTACCTGAGCTAGACTTCAGAAATTGATTCCGGGCACACCAGGCCTCAGAATCAGGTTCCGTAAAAAACAACATACTCGTAAAATCCTAATGAATTTAAGAAAAAAAAATTCATTGAGATTTACGGGTATTTACATTACTCCCACCTCAGGGATTTACGTCTCTGTAAAGCTACATCATAAACTAGGGAAACAAATGTGGGTATTGTACACGCATCTGAGCCTCCCCCTCCCATGTACTCTCTGGGAGGTTCTCGTGCTGCCAACTGATGCGCACTATAAGAATCTACCATCGACGTAGGTCCTTCTCCTGTTAATCCTAGAACTCCACCGAGACCTCCGCAAATGTCACCCTGTCACCGATGTCCGTCTCTCCGTGGTCGATGATATGTGTCGGGTCATTCACGTATCACCTCACCTCTGATAAGTGGAAGAAGTCATGAACCTGGTTCAACTGAGATGGAAGAGCCCAGAAATAATCCACCTTTCCTATCCTGTTTAGAACCTTTAAAGGTCTGATGAAGCTCGAAGATAACTTTCCTCCCCTCCCAAATCTCTGTAATCCATGTCGAGGTGAGACCCATAAGAAAACATGGTTGCCATCCTCGAACTCTAGTGGTCTCCGCCTCCTACCAGCATAGGACTTCTGATGGCTCTGTGCAGTCCTCATCCGATCCTGGATGATTTTCACTTTCTCCATCATGGCATGGACCATCTCTGGTCCTACAAGTGCTGACTCCCCAGGGTCAGTCCATCATAGAGGTGATCTACAAGTTCGGTCATACAATGCCTCGTATGGTGCCATCTCGATGGTGGAGTGGTATTTGTTGTTGTACGCAAACCCCACCAATGGTAGGTGATACTCCCATCTATGACCAAAGTAGAGTACACATGGACGAAGCATGTCCTCTAGATTCTGAATGGTCCTCTCCATCTGACCATCCATCTGAGGGTGAAAGGCATTGCTCAGGCATAGCTGCGTCCCAAATGCCTCCTAAAACCCCTTCCAAATCTAGGAAGTAATGAGAGCATCTCTATCGAAGATGATAGGCGATGTAAAACCATGAATCTGTACGATCTTTAAAATATAAAAGCATCCCAAGATCTGCACTGAGCCATTCTTTCTGATAGTTAGAATGTGGGCCGACTTAGTGTGTCGTTCGACGATCACCCAGATGGAGTCGAGTCCTCTGGAAGAACGTGGATGTCCCGTCACGAAATCCATGGATATCCCGTCCCACTTCCACTTTGGGACCTCTATGGGTTGTACCAAGAATGCTGGTACCTGGTGCTCCGCCTTCACCTACTGGAAGGTGAGGAATTGAGAAACGAACTATGAAATAAACTTCTTCATACCCGGACACCAATGCTTTTGTCTGAGATCCTGGTACATCTTCGCTACTCCAGGATGCACCGCCCGTACAGAAGTGTGAAACTGCCTCAGTACCTCTTCTTGTAATGAAACGGGTTCCATGTTACATCCCCTGAAGAGGATGATGCGCTCTCCTCCTATAGAAAAAGAATCAGGTGCCTGCCCTGAAGAAATCTGAGCACATCGCGTCTCACCGTCAACGTCCCCACGTTGTGCCTCTCTGACCAATTATAGTAGTGGAGGAGTGACTGTGGGAGACTGTAGGAAGGTTTCCCCATCTCTATCCATGAATTATATCTGCAATGCGGCTAGCTTCTTTGTCGCTTATCCAAGTAGCTGAATGTTCGATCTCCTACTGAGAGCATCAGCTACTACATTTACCTTCCTAGTCGTATAAACTATCTCAAAGTCATAGTACTGGTGGAACTCGAGCCATAGCCAATGTCTCAGGTTCAGGTCCATCTGTGAGAATATGTACCTAAGACTCTGGTGGTCAGAGTAGACTGTAAAGCACTCACCCATCAGATAGTGCCGCCACATCTTCAAGGTGAAGACCACTACTTCTAACTCCAGATCATGGGTAGCATAGTTCTGCTCATGTTGCCTCAAAAATTGTGAACCGTAAGTGATCAATTCCCTCTCCTGCAATAGGAAACCCCCGAGTCTGGTCCTTGATGAATCGCAGTAAACTAAGTACCCTACTCCCTCCTCTGGTAGCCTCAAGATCGGTGAACCGGACAATATATGTCTCAGCTCCTGGAAGCTCAGCTGACATCTATCGGACCACACGAAGGGTTTCCCCTTCTTTATTAAAGCTGAAAGCAGTGCTGCAACTCTGGATAAATCTAGCACAAATGTCCAATAGTACCCAGCCAGACCTAGGAATCATCGCACCTCTGTCACACTCTTGGGTGGCTCCCAAGCATGTACTGCCTCGATCTTCACAGGATCCAACACAACTACTGCCTCGGAGATGATGTGCCGTAAGAAGTGAACCTATCGAATCCATAACTGACACTTCGAGAGATTACAATAAAGCTGGTTCTCTTGGAGTGTGTCCAGAACAACCCGCAAGTGGAAAGCGTGCTCCTCCTCAGTGGTCGAGTAAATCAATATGTCGTCGATGAAGACTATGATAAAACCATCGAGGTAATGCTGGAAGATCCTATTCATGAGACACATGAATTCTGGTAGAGTGTTGACTATTCCTAAAGGTATAACCAAGAACACATAGTGGTCATACCGACACCTGAAGGCCGTCTTCTTCACCTCCTCGTCTCAAACTCTGAGATGATGAAAGCCTGACTAGAGGTCTATCTTCGAAATCCATCGTGCTCCCTTTACTTGATCAAAGAGGTCTCCAATCCTCGGAAGTGGGTACTTGTTCTTCACGGCCACATGGTTCAGGAAATGGTAGTCGACACACAGTCTCCAGCTCCCATATGCCTTCATAGCAATCAAAATCAAGGAAGCCCAGGGTGAAAAACTGGGTCGAATGAATCCATTTCCCTGCAAGTCCTCCAGTTGTACCTGTAGCCCACGAATCTCATTGCGAGCCATCCGATATGCTGGAGTAGATATCGGGGATGTCCCGGGGTATAGGTCAATATAGAATTCTACCTCTCTGCGAGGAGATAGTCCAGGATCGCCGTTATAAAAACATCTGCATACTGATCCACCACAACAAGGAAACTCAGACTCCACACATTAACTGCTCTGAGGATGAGACTAGACAACTGATGTGTGATCGGTTACCCTCCTCTGCATGATTCTGTCCTATACTGAAAAGGCTCCCTTCTCACTGGTGAAGGTGAACATGTTCCCATCTATGCGGACACACCTCACCTTATGCCTAATATAGTCGATCTGAGCATTGACCGTATATAACCAATCCATGTCCAAGATGGTGTCATAAGGCCTCGACGCCACTATAAGAAGATCCCAGCCGATGCACTCGCCTCCTAGAGTGTGCTCACACTGCTGACACCATTGTTTAATCATCGATTCTCCTCCCGTAGGAGTCTCTAGCCGTAAGGATCGAGTCAACGGCTCTATCGGAATCTCCGAGCTCCGAACAAGGGAAGCAACAATGAAAGAATGACTCAATCCTGTGTCTATAAGAACTACAGCAAGGGTGGAGGAGACACAAGTAGTACCTCGAATCATCTCAGGTGTGCCGTGGTCGTAAGCCTCCACTACCTGAAGCTGGGGATGCCTCTGTCTGCCAGCTCCCTATGGTCGGGGTGGACCTCCTAGTGGTGGTGGTGGTAGAGCCTCGAAGGGTCGTCCACCACATGCTGCTCGGGCAGCTCCTATACCTGTTTTGCCTGCTCCCTGCGGACCGCCATGGTCGAACATATGCCTCTGCCTGGGTGGCCCCTCAACTATCTGCTGCTCCACTGCATGGAGGGTTAGGCAGTCACGAGCCATGTGGCCCTGCCCTCCGCATGCATAGCACTGTCTGCCACTCGTATGACTGGCTCTGCTGTATGTGCCCCGCACATCCGAACCAGTATCCAAAGGTCACCCTCTTGATGGTCTGGTTCGCTTGGACCTCTGCGACATCTATCTACTGCCAGCTACTAAATACTCTGCTATGTGTCGTTGTACGATAGGCCTCACTGTTCATGTAGGCTCAGCAAGAAATCACTCCAAAAGAAGGGATCGCTCCAGTACTCCTGCCTGGGTCGGAATTTTGAGGGGGATCATCGAATCCCTAATCTCATTTCTTAGTCCCTACTCGATGGTCCCGGCCCCGAAGTATGGGTCATGTACCATGTCTATGGAGTAACGCAAGAGATCAGTAAATCTCGCCGAGTACTTGGCTACTGTCATGCTGCCATGCCGCAGCTGTTGTAACTCCTCGATGCGCATCCCATGGAGGGTGGCTGGAAATAACTCATAGCGAAAGAGGCTCTCAAATTCCCTCTAATGTGGGGATGCCTCATCGTCAACCTAGAGAATCAGGCTCCACCATCTACCCGCTGCTACGTGGATGAGACTTGCCGCTAGTATTACCATGAGGTCATCTGGTGTCCGTACAAATATGAAGACTCGGATGATAGCCTCCATCCAATCCTCATCTGCATGAAGGTCCGTATCTCCACGGAACCTGGGCAGCCTCTGACACTGAAACTCGTGTAGCGCTCTCAGGCGACGTGCACTCCCAACTACTGGGGCTGGTGGTATTGGTGGCTCGGCGGGTAGAGGTACAGCCGGTGCCTCCGCTGTAATGGGGCCCTACACCAAGGCCTCGTGGTTCTATGGGCTGCCATCTCGTAGAAATCTTTGAACCCTAGCTGGCTACTGTCGTGGGGCCATCCTGAAAGGAAACAGGTTCACCACCGTTAATACAGTATACCTGGTGAGCTGACACAAAGTAATCACAATGAAAACATTTAAATCACTATTGCAATCAATGTTTTCTTGCACTGAGTCGAAAATAAAAATTCAGGGACCTGGTGTACAGATACGTCGACCACCGCACCAACACTGGACTCCCAGGACTAATAACCACACTCATTACCCTTAACACTATTGATTCACATAGAAGAAATCATCAGAGTCCGGAGTTATGTGGTAGAACTGACTCCCCTGATACCAATTTTCACGAACCGTCCTCAGGGCCCATGCCGTGACTACCCCAAGCCCACCTTCCATAGGCCAGAGATTGGTGACTAGCTCCAAAGGAGTAAATCCCATTAAAAAAGAAGGCATTTCCTTTATATAAGAAAACAAACACCATAGAGTACGCAAGCTGAAGTAAACACTATGTAAAATGAGTACAAAAGTAAGTGCTGGAAAGTAAATGGGATATAATACAATCCTAACTGAAAGTACAGTACAACTGATAAAAGTAAACAACAACCATCATGACAGCCTTCGGAATCCCAACCTGAAGGGTGGGTACGGATGGTCTCCTTAGCTCATCGAATCTGTCCATCCACTCCATGTACGTCCCGCCTAATAGTCCACCACCAGATACCGTACCGCTCCACAATCCTCATCCAAGGTCAGTGTTGTCTGTCATCTGAAACCAACACAACATAGTGCAGGCATAGCCCATGCAGGGGTGAGTATACGATACTCATTAGGGACCCCGAGACACCCGAAGGTCTCCCAGAATCCAAAAAGGATAAACCAAAAAGGAAAGATACAAACACGAAGTATCAACCAATTATACTTAGGTATATGCCCATACATATTCCTAAGTCATCAATTCCATTTAGACTCCAACTTAAGAGCCCAAGAACAACCCAGTCCACATAGGAAAGCACAACAAAGTACACACATGAAAGCAAGACAATCATATCGATGATAATGATTGAAAGTCAAGACTCAGCTCACACAGGTATACTACACATGAAGAGGGGTGGAGATGATAGATGTAGCCTCTGAATCATCACTTAGGCCAAACCCACATAGGATCTAAGTATAGAAGTCGTCGCTGCCGAACCCACGTAGGATCCAAGTACAGTAACCCTTACTGCGGAACCCAAGTAGGATCCAAGTACAGTCGTCATCGCTGCCGAACCCACAGACGATCCAAGTTGTAACACCCAAGACTTTTATGTTATATAAATCATCAAAGGAATCTTTTTCTACACACAACACTTTATTGGGTTTCTTTACACGAAATTGCGACCTTCCTTGATAGCTTGCGTCGTACGCAATACCGAGTTTCACTAAACAATGATATGCTATTAAAATATTATTAAAAATAGCCATTATGAATAGAAATAACCACTTTTTGAAATTATATAAATTTTGTTTTTCAAAATTGACTTCATTTTTGGATTTGGAATATCGAAATTATCCTAGGGTGAAATTTTGGTATTTTTCTGAAAACTTTCAATTTTTGATGAATAGTGAAAACACTAAGTGGTAGTTAAAAAACTGAATTTTTCATAAAACATTATTTCACCACTTCTGTGAGGGGAATTTCAAAAATTCAAGAGACACGGTTGATGTCAGTAAGTAAACTGTGGTTCAATGAGATGAAAATAATTTTTGGTGAATATTAACTTTTTACTTTTATTTACCACAGTTAGAAGTAAATAGGGTAATTAAGGGTAAAAATGATATTATTATTACCCTAACACATGTCCTAATTCTATTGGATAAGTTTAATTAGACCAAAATCAATCTTAGGAATAAAATATGACCATTTAGGCCCACATGGATTAGATTAGGGCATTTATTATTAATTTATTTAAAGAAGGGTTAAAATAGTTAAAATCAAAGTTTAATAAGTAAATAATTTTTAATATAAGGATATACATAAGATAAAATAGACTATAAATATTCATTAGAAAGATAAAGAGATTTCCTACATAATTATATTTTATTTGTAATTTTTAGGCATTAAATAATTTAATTTTTTTATGACACAAAGATGATGTAGTAATTATCTTCTTAATGAAATATTGACATAATTGATGTTATAAACACCAAAATAATTGTAATTTTAGTCTTTTTATGAATTACACAAATTTTATAGGTTAATATGACATGTTATTATTGATTTAATTAAATTTTTTCGAACTATTAATTCTTTTATGATTTTCACAAAAATCAATTACTAAATAGTGTCAAAATTCACATAAAATAGTTTTTAAAACAAATATTATATTTGTAATTGTTATTTTTTTCCTAAAAATCTAAGGTTCGGCCAAATGACATAGATAAGGTTATATATATTAATAATAAACAATTTGGGGTTATTTTGGTTGCTTATAGTATTTTTATTAACCTTATTGTATAAAAACACAAAAAGACACGGTAAAAATATTATTTAACATAATGTTAAATCTAAATGATAAGGTTTAAATAGGAACCTAAACTTTTCTAAATTCTATTGGATGAGATGATTTCTACCCATCCCCACCTTATCTTCGAAATATATCAATTTGGAGATATTTAAATCCGAACTTGACTTTATAATAAAATAATATTTTTAGTTTTCCCAAAGGAGCCCCTCTCCTCCCTTATAAAAGGGCACCTCCTCCCCCTCTTCCTCACAACATTTTAAGCCATCATGCTCATCCAAACCCTTCTAATTCCTCCTCTCCACTTCCATAAAGACATCCTAGAGGTCCTCGTATTCTTTAAATACCAATTTTAGTGCCATAAAATAAGGTCTCAATGAAGAACTTCAAAGAAGAAGTTATGTCTGTTACCGATTCTTTCATCTTTATTTCTTCTTCCACTTCTTCTTCTTTAGTTTTTTCATTATTAAGTAATAACATCAGTATCACTCATATACTAATATGTTATTATAAGTATAAAACAACCCTATTTCACCATCTATCCATCCTACGGAAAAAGAAATCACCGCGTGTGCGTACGTACGGAATACCGTTTCCACGCCGTGGTGTAATCTATTTTCCACCACCACCTTACTTGGATGGGTATAATGGTGTAAATAATGACTATAAATGACTATTATAAGGTTATACTGATTCTGAAATAGTATAAATACACTCCAATACAATTCCACGATCATAGGAATGATATCATCACTCGTGCGTACGTACGGAATTCCGTCTCCATGATGTGATGAGACTCGTTCTACATGATCTTCATTTCATAATGATTATATAAATGAATTGGATTAATGAATATGATATAAATTACACTAATAACATTCTGTAAATGAGGTATCTATAACCTAAAGAGAATAATAAGAATTTATTCGACAAAACACGCATAAGAACAAAAAGTTATAAACACCCGAATAACAAGTAGCAATGAAATATTACGACTAAGAAGCTAAGAATATGACCATATATGATATCATAAAAATAATTATGATTATGTAATAAGTCAATAACATTATTTAAATCATTATACAGGATGTTTGGACACTTACGAAGCAAAACAGACCTATGGTAAGGGAAATATCACAATCTCATTTTTATCCGAGATTGTTTATACTTTGAAATTTACTAGGGTTTATTTTATCATCCACATCCATATTTCCTCAATATGTAATATTATTTCCATCCACCTACAATTGTTTAAATCCAATTTTACCCTTCGGTAAGTTTTTAGTAAAAGATATGAAATGAATCTTTTGTCGTTTTTCATACGAGGTACGTTTTGACTTTTCTGACAAATTTCCGAAAAGAATGTTTTTTTAAATTATACAGAATGAATGGATTTTTAAAACATTATTTCCAAGAATCTTCCTTTAAAAGTTTTCATGTTTATTTTTAATCAACTTATTTTTGTTTAGAATTGTATGACATGTTAGGAAATAAAAAGTGTTTTTGAAGTAGAAAGGATATTTTCCTCAAGAATGGAGTTCAAGTGTTTTATCAAAATCATTTTCCATATAAGATAATAGAGGGTTCTGTTTCTATCCCTATTATTACATGGATTTGATTATGTTGTGATGGAAATATTTCTATGAATTCCTTTATATTATATGAATTGTTTTATGATGTCATGTTGTTTAAGAGTCCCATTTTTACTACATGGGTTATGCAATGATGTATGATTTATGATTTTGTGGAACACATAAGAATGGTATCATTATGAGATGGGTGGGACCTATATCTACCTCCAAGGCATTGGGTAAAGATTTTATATCTCATGAGATAGACATGGCTGGAATGGTAGGTTATACCGGTTCAGTGAAACATGACTGAAATGAGGAGTGAACTCAGTTCAGAAATAGACTTTGTCCACTAAGATAGTCTTGGAAATGAGTATTGAGTAATAAGAAATGATTCTCTATGATTATGTGTGTATGCCACAACTTTCATGTATTATGTTATGATTATTGGGATCACATTTCACTACTATGATTTATCCCATGTTATGAAATTATGATCTCTTTTGCAGGTTAAGATTTCTAAAAGTTATGTCCTTATGTATATGATGTGATTGATATTTCTTTTGTTTACCCTTACTGAGCATTTGAGCTCGCCCTTTTGTATGTTTTATTTCCCCAGGTCCGGAAGAAGGTTGTTAAGTAGAATATTCCAAAAAGGGACTCTAGATATGATGAAATAAATGCGAGGCAAAGTAGATTCTTTATGAACTAGATTTTTATGTTTCCCAATTTCTAAAGACACAATACTTATATGCTCATTTCTTAGTTTTGTTATATGTTGTAATAAGTGTGCTTCAATTTTGATGTAATAACAATGTATGTGAAGTATGTGTCGTTATAGTTGGTATTAGAGGAAAGGTATAGTCAACCTTTGGAAAGTAGGATGTGAAAGCCTTAGTAAGAACCCTAAGGATAAGTCTAAGCATAGAACACAATATTAGTGTTTTAGAAATGGCCATGAATAACCTAGGATAAGACCTTAAGTGTGAAATCATATTTACGATTATGTGGTTCTCCTATTATAATTAGTGTTTCTCACACTATTATTCTTCGTTTTAGTCAATGTCTGGAACCCGAATGAATCGTGTTAATGCGGAATGCGACGGGAAATGCAATGATTGTCCCCCTGAGCAACCAAACGTTATGGGAGCTGGAATGAAAAATCTTGTAGCCATGCTCACACAACTTTCTCAAGCTATGAATCATGCAGGACTTCCAAACGAGCAAAGAAAGGAGCAATATTCTGTTGAATCCTTCATGAGATAGCATCCACCTTCTTTCAGCGGGTATACTGATCCATTAGTTTCTGAACAATGGATTAGTACTACTGAAAAGATATTTTCAGTTCATAAATGTTCTATGCATGATAAAGTCATCTTAGCAGTGTATCATTTGGAAGGTGTTGCTGATCAATGGTGGAATCTTATTAAGAATACGAGTAAAAGGGATGAAATTGAGTCCATGGAATGAGATGAGTTCAAGAACACATTTTTCAATAAGTACTTCCCTCGTATTCTCTGAAGAAATATGGAGAAAGAGTTTCTTGAACTGAAGCAAAAGGATGATGAATCCGTTGGTACCTATGAAGCAAATTTTACAAGACTTTCAAGGTATGCTTCTGGTATTATTATCCAACCTGAGAGTAAGATCGATCGATTCTTTAGTTTCTTAAAACCAAGTCTTCGAAGGGCCTTAGCCATAAGGGACTTCAATAGCTACGAGGAAATCGTTTTATGTGCTCTCAAAGTTGAGATGGAGATTGGAGTAACCCATCAGTCATATGGGTTTGATAAGAAGAGGAAAATAGAATTCAAAGGAAAATCTAAAGAGCACACTGAAAAGAAGATGAGCTTTCCCTTATGATCAAAGTGTGGAATGAAACATGGAGGGAGTTGTCTTAAAGGGACAAGTAAATGTTTCAAATGTGGAAAGGAAGGTCATTGGGAATTTGAATGCTGCGATTATGGGAAGAAGATGTCTAATGATGCAAACAAAGGAAAGGATACACAGAATGAACCTACTACACTTCAATGTTTAAAGTGCAAGGAGATGGGACATTATGCCAATAAATGACCTAATCCAAGGGTTGATGATGATGGTTGACGTCAACAAACTCTTAAGGCTAAAGACAAAGGAAAGTCACATGCAATTTCTATCAGCGATGTGGAGTACGATAATGATGTGGTGAAAGGTACACTTACAATCCACTCTAAAGTAGAAAATGTTTTGTTTGATTCTGGATCCACCCACACCTTTATTTATGATGAATTTTCTAAGGGTATCACCGTATTACCTCAACAATTATATGTTGAGTTAGCTGTGACAACACCTAATGGCACAACTGTCGCATCAAAAGTTTATAATTCTTCTCCGATTGAAGTTTGTGGTAAAGTGCTTCTTGCAAATCTTGTGATCCTTCCTATAGTGGAATTTGATGTGATTCTTGGCATGGATTGGATTTCTCTACATGGAGCTCATATCAATTGCCAAAGAAGGGAAGTCACATTTCATATTCCAGATCAATCTATGATAGTCTATCGATGCAAGGATGAACATAACCTTCCAGTGGAAATTTCTTCAATTTTATGGGTATTGATTCCACTAAATAAAGGTTATTTATCTCAAATGGTTGGTGAGAAACTCACGATTAAAAATATTCCCATTTTACAGGAGTTTGATGATGTCATTCCGGAGGAATTACCGGGTCTTCCACCAAATCGTGAAGTTGAGTTTTCAATAGAACTCGTACTGGGTGCTTTGCCTCTTTCAAAGACACCTTATAGAATGGCCCCAATTGAGTTGCAGGAATTGAAGAAGCAACTCCAAGAGAATCTTGATAAGGGGTTCATACGCCCTAGTGCGTCACCATGGGGAGTACCTGTTCTGTTTTTCAAGAAGAAAGATGGATCAATGAGACTCTGCATTGATTATAGAGAACTTAAAAAGATCACTATCAAGAACAAATATCCTCTCCCGCGCATTGATGACCTATTTGACCAACTACGCGGAGATCAATACTTTTCCAAGATTGATCTTCATTCAGGGTATCATCAATTAAGGGTCAAAAGGGATGATATACCAAAGATGGCTTTCCGTACAAGGTATGGACACTATGAATTTATAGTGATGCCATTTGGTCTTACTAATGCCCCTGCTATCTTCATGGATCTAATGAATAGAGTCTTTAGAGACTATCTTGATCAGTTTGTGGTAGTCTTTATAGACGATATTCTTGTCTATTCAAAGAGAAAGGAAGAACATAAAGATCACTTGAGAATTATATTTAAGACCCTGAGAAAGGAGAAGATTTATGCCAAATTTACCAAGTGTGAATTTTGGCTTCAAAAATTTTCATTTTTTGGGACACATAATCTCAAAAGAGGGGATATCTGTGGATCCAGCAAAAACAGAGGTTATCAAAAGATGGTCGAGACCAACAAAAGTAACTGTGATCTGAAGTTTTCTTGGTTTGGATGGATATTATCGACATTTTGTGAAATATTTTTCACAATTATCTAATCCACTCACCAAGATGTATCAGAAAGTAGTTATGTTTGTTTAGACGGAGGAATGTGAAGAGAATTTCAAGGAGTTGAAATGAAGGTTATCCAGTGCACCTGTGCTCACACTGCCTTGTAGTGGAGAAAGGATTGTGATCTATAGTGTTGAATCCACGAAGGTATTGGGATGTGTTCTTATGAAAAATGATATGGTGATAGCTTATGAATCACGACAGTTAAAAATCCATGAGCAAAATTGCCCAACACATGATTTGGAGTTAGCTGCGGTAATCTTTGCATTAATGATTTGGAGGCATTATCTTTATAGAGAAAGGTGTGACATTTATACTGATCATAAAATTTTAAAGTATATTTTCACACAAAAGGAGCTGAATATGCGTCAAAGAAGATGGTTGGATCTGATTAAGGATTATGACTGCTCAATCTATTACCACCCTGGGAATGAAAACAAGGTGGAAGATGCATTAAGTCGACAAGACCATGCCAGTTTATCTATGATGAGGATCACAAAATATCCAATATTTATGGATTTAAAAAGGATGTATCTTGGAATTATAATGGAAGGGGAAAAATCGTATCTTTCTCAAATGAATGATCAACCATATATACATGTGAAGATTAAAGAGGCACAAAAATAAGATGTAGAGTTACAAAAAAAGGTGAGAAATGTTCCTGAATTCAACCTTCATTGTGATGGGATAATAAAGTTCAGGAATCGAGTTTGTGTTCCTCCCATCCACGAATTAAAGAAGGAGCTACTGGATGAGGCTCATAGTTCTTTATTATCTATTCATCCTGGAAGCATGAAGATGTATAGGGAACTGAATGAGTACTTCTGGTGGGATGGAATGAAATGAGATGTTGCTGAATATGTCTCTCGATGCTTGGTTTGTCAAAAAGATAAAGTTGAGAGACAGAAGTCTAAGGGGATGTTACAACCATTACCCATACCCGAATGGAAATGGGAAAACATCACTCTGGACTTTGTCACAGGACTTCCTAAAACATCCAAAGGCAATAATGCTATATGGGTCATATTTGATCGTCTTACAAAGTCTGCACACTTCATTGCTATTAGAGAGGATTTCTCTCTTGATCAGCTTGCCAGTATATATGTAAAGGAAGTGGTAAGATTTCATGGAGTACCACTTTCTATTATATCTGATTGGGATCCGAGATTTACCTCGAAGTTTTGGCGAAGTCTTCAGCATACTCTTGATACAGAGTTGAGTTTCAGCACTGCTTATCATCCTCATATAGACGGTCAGTCTGAGATAACAATTCAAACTCTAGAAGATCTGTTGAAAGATTGCTCTATGGATTTCAAAGGTGGTTGGGATCAAAACCTACCTTTGGTGTAATTTTCTTATAATAATAGCATTCACCCCAGTATTCAGATGGATCCTTATGAAGCTCTCTATGGAAAGAAATGCAGGACTCCAACTTTCTGGGATGAAGTTGGGGAAAGAAAGCTATTAGGACCCGATCACGTTGATGAAATGGAAGAAAAGGTCAGATCTATTCAACAACACATAAGATCATCTCAGAGTCGACAGAAATGTTTTGTCGACAACCGAAGAAAAGACCTAGAGTTTGGAGTGGGCGATAAAGTGTTCTTACGAATATCTCCCTGGAAGAGGGTTATGATATTTGGAAAGAAGGGGAAATTGATCCCTAGATATATCGGTCCTTTCGAAATACTGGATCGTGTTGGGAAGGTAGCTTACCGATTGGAACTTCCACTGAATCTCTCTCAAGTTCACTATGTGTTCCATGTATCTCTCCTGAGAAAGTACATACCTGATCCTTCACATGTACTTAGCTCAGAAGTTGTACCGCTGGAGCAGGATCTTTCTTATGAAGAACAGCCGATAGAGATTCTGGATCGTAGCAAAAAAGTCCTACGAAACAAGACCACTCGATTGGTGAAAGTTTTATGGAGGAGCCACCAATTATAAGAAGCTACATGGGAGCTTGAGGATATGATGAGGAAAAGGTATCCACATCTGTTTGTTACAAAGTGACGAGTTTCGAGGGCGAAATTCATTTTAAGGGGGGGTAGAATGTAACACCCGAGACTTTTATGTTATATAAATCATCAAAGAAATCTTTTTCTACACACAACACTTTATTGGCTTACTTTACACGAAATCGCGTCCTTCCTCGATAGCTTGCGTCGAACGCAATACCGAGTTTCACTAAACAATGATATGCTATTAAAATATTATTAAAACTAGCCGTTATGAATAGTAATAACCACTTTTTGAAATTTTATAAATTTTATTTTTCAAAATGGACTTCATTTTTGGATTCAGAATATCGAAATTAGCCTAGGGTGAAATTTTGGTATTTTTCTGAAAACTTTCAATTTTTGATGAATAGTGAAACCACTAAGTGGTAGTTAAAAAATTGAATTTTTTCATAAAAATTAATTTTACCACTTCTGTGAGTGAAATTTCAAAAAATTTGAGAGACACGGTTGATGTCAGTAAGTAAAATGTGGTTCAATGAGATGAAAATAATTTTTGGTGAATAATAACTTTTTACTTTTATTTACCACGGTTAAAAGTAAATAGGGTAATTAAGGGTAAAAATGATATTATTATTACCCTAACACATGTCCTAATTCTATTGGATAAGTGTAATTCAACCAAAAACAAACTTAGGAATAATTTATGATCATTTAGGGCCACTTGGATTAGATTAGGACATTTATTATTAATTAATTTAAAGAAGGGTTAAAATAGTTAAAATCAATGTTTAATAAGTAAATAATTTTTAATATAAGGTTATACATAAGATAAATTTGACTATAAATATTCATAATAAAGATAAAAATAGTTCCTACATAATTATATTTTATTTGTAATTTATAGACATTAAATTAGTTAATTTATTTATGACACAAAGATGATGCAGTAATTATCTTATTAATGAAATATTGACATAATTGATGTTATAAACACCAAAATAAATGTAATTTGATACTTTTTATGAATTAAACTAATTTTTTAGGTTAATATGACATGTTAGTATTGATTTAAATAACGTTTTTCAAACTAATCATTCTGTTATGAGTTTCAGAAAAATCAATTACTAAATAGTGTCAAAATTGACATAAAATAGTTTTTTAAAAAAATATTATATTAGTAATTGTTATTTTATTCCTAAAAATCTAAGGTTTTTCCAAATGACTTATATAAGGTTATATATATTAATACTAAACAACATGGGGTTCGTTTGGCTGCTTATAGTATGTTTATTAACCTTATAGTATAAGTACACAAGAAGGCACGGTAAAATTAAAATTATATAGCTTAATGTTAAATTTAAATGATAAGGTTAAAATAGGAACCTAAACTTGTCTAAATTCTATTGTATGTGGGGATTTAGACCCATCCCTACCTTAGCTTCGAAATATATCAATTTGGAGCTGTTTAAAACTGAACATGACTTTATAAAAAAATAATATTTTTAGTTTTCCCAAAGGAGCCCCACTCCTCCCTTATAAAAGGGAACCAACTCTCCCTCTTACTCACACAAATTTGAGCCTTAAAGCTCCGCCAAACCCTGAAAGTTCTTACTCTACACTTCCCTAGAGATATCCTAGAGTTCCTGTTATTCTTCAACGACCAATTTTAGTGCCCTAAAAGAAGGTTTCAAAGAAGCACTTCAAAGAAGAGGAAATGTCCGTTACCGATTCTTTCATCTTTATTTCTTCTTCCACTTATTCTTCTTTCGTTGTTTCATTATGAAGTAATAACATCAGTATCACTCATATACTTATATGTTATTATGAAATAACCCTATTTCACCATCTATCCATCCTACGGAAAAAAAATCACCGAGCGTGCGTACGTACGGAATACCGTCTCCACGCCGTGTTGTAATCTATTTTCCACCACCACCATACTTGGATGGGTATAATGGTGTAAATAATAACTATATATGACTATTATAAAGTGATACAGATTCTTAAATAGTATACATACACTCCAATACAATTCCACGATCATAGGAATGATATCTTCACTCGTGTGTACGTAAGGAATACCGTCTCCACGATGTGATGCGACTCGTTCTACATGATCTTCATTTCATAATGATTATATAAATGAATTGAATGAATGAATATGATATATATTACACTAATACCATTCTGGAGATGAGTTATCTGTAACCTAAAGATAGGAATAAGAATTTACTCGACAAAACTTGCATAAGACCAAAAAGTTATAAACACCCGAATAACAAGTAACAATGAAATATTACTAATAAGAAGCTAAAAATATGACCATATATGATATCATAAAAATAATTATGATTCTATAATAAGTCAATAACATTATTTAAATCATTATAAAAGAGGTTTGGACACTTACGAAGCAAAACGGACCTATGGTAAGGGAAATATCACAATCTCATTTTTATCCGAGATTGTTTATACTTTGAAATTTACTAGGGTGTATTTTATCATCCACATCCATGTTTACTCAATATGTAATATTATTTCCCTCCACCTAATATTTTTTAAATCCAATTTTACCCTTCGGTAAGTTTTTAGTAAAATATATGAAAGGAATCTTTTGTTGTTTTTCATACGAGGTACTTTTTGACGTTTCCGACAAAAGTACGAAAAGAATGTTTTTTAACTTATACGGAATGAATGGATTTTTAAAACATTATTTCCAAGAAGAATGCTTTAATAGTTTTCAATATTATTTTTAACAAACATTTTTGAGTTTAGAATTGTATGACATGTTAAGAAAGGAAAAGTGTTTTTGAAGTAGAAAGGATATTTTCCTCCAGAATGGAGTTCAAGTGTTTTATCAAAATTATTTTCCATCTAAGATAATATAGGGTTATGTTTCTATCCCTATTATTACATGGATTTGTTTATGTTGTGATGGAAATATTTTTATGAATTCCTTTATCTTATATGAATTGTTTTATGATGTCATGTTGTTTAAGAATCCCATTTTTACTACATGGGTTATGCATTGATGTATGATTTATGATATTGTGGCACACATATGAATGGTATCATTATGAGATGGGTGATACTTATATCTCCCTCCAATTCATTGGGTAAAGATTATATATCTCATGAGATAGACATGGCTGGAACGGTAGGTTATACCGGTTCAGTGAAACAGGACTGAAACGAGGAGTGAACTCGGTTCAGAAATGGACTTTTTCCACTAAGATAGTCTTGGAAATGATTCTTTACTAATAAGAAATTATTCTCTATGATTATGTGTGTATTCCACAATGATTCATGTTTTATGTTATTATTATTGTGAACACATTTTACTACTATGATTTATCCCATGTTATGAAATTATGATCTCTTTTGCAGGTTAGGATTTCTAAAATTTATGTGCTTATGTATATGATGTGATTGATATTTCTTTTGTTTACCCTTACTGATCATTTGAGATCACCCTTTTGTATGTTTTATTTCCCCAGGTCAGGAAGAAGGTTGTTAAGTATAATATGCCAAAAAGGGACTCTAGATATGATGAAATAAATGGGAGGCAAAGTAGATTCTTTATGAACTTGTTGTTTATGTTTCCCAATTTCTAAAGACACTATACTTATACAGCCTTTTCCTGGTTTTTTTATATGTTGTAAGAAGTGTGCTTCAATTATTAATTAATAAAAATTTATGAAAAGTATGGATCATTATAGTTGGTATCAGAGTAAAGGTATAGTCAACCTTTGAAAACTAGGATGTAAAAGTCTTAGTAAGAACCCTAATGATAAGTCTAAGCATAGAACACAATATTAGTGTTTTAGAAATGGCCATGAATAACCTAGGATAAGAACTTAAGTGTGAAATCTTATTCTTGATTATGTTCTTTTCCTATTATAATTAGTGTTGCTCACACTATTCTTCTTGGTTTTAGTCAATGGCGGGAAACCGAAGGAATCGTGTTAATGTGGAATGCGATGGGAAATGAAATGATTGTCCCCCAGAGCAACCAAACGTTATGGGAGCTGGAATGAAAAATCTTGTAGCCATACTCACACAACTTTATCAAGCTATGAATCATCTAGGACTTCCAAACGAGCAAAGGAAGGAGCAACATTCTGTTGAATCCTTCATGAGACAGCATCCACCTTCTGTCAGCGGGTCTACTGATCCATTAGTTGCTGAACAATGTATTAGTACTAAGGAAAAGATATTTTCAGTTCTTCAATGTTCTGAGCATGATAAAGTCAACTTAGCAGTGTATCGTTTGGAAGGTGAAGTTTATCAATGGTGGAATCTTATTAAGAATACAAGGAAAAGGGATGAAATTGATTCCATGGAATGGGACGAGTTCAAGAACTTATTTTTCAATAATTACTTCCCTGGTATTCTCCGAACAAAGATGGAGAAAGAGTTTCTTGAACTGAAGCAAAAGGATGATGAATCTATTGGTACCTATGAAGCAAATTTTACAAGACTTGCAAGGTACGCTTCTGGTATTATTATCCAACATGAGAGTAATATCGATCGATTCTTTAGTGGCTTAAAACCAAGTCTTCGAAGGGCCTTAGCCATAAAAGACTTCAATATCTACGAAGAAATCGTTCGATGTGCTCTCAATGTTGAGATGGAGATTGGAGTAACCAATCAGTCATATGGGATTGATAAGAATAGGAAAATGGAATTCAAAGGAAAATCTAAAGAGAACACTGAAAAGAAGATGAGCTTTCCCTTATGCTCAAAGTGTGGAAAGAAACATGGAGGGAGTTGTCTTAAAGGGACAAGTAAATGTTTCAAATGTGGAAAGGAAGGTTATCAGGCATTTGAATGATGTGATGATGGGAAGAAGATGTCTAATGATTCAAACAAAGGAAGGGATACACAGAATGAACCAACTAAACATCAATGCTTCAAGTGCAAGGAGATGGGACATTATGCCAATAAATGCCCTAATCCAAGGGTTGATGATGATGGTCGACATCAACAAACTCTTAAGGCTAAAGAAAAAGGAAAGTCACATGGAATTTCTATCAGCGATGTGGAGTACGATAACGATGTGGTGAAAGGTACAATTACCATACACTCTAAAGTAGAAAATGTTTTATTTGATTCTAGATCCACCCACTCCTTTTTTTCTGATGAATTTTCTAAGGGTATCACCGTATTACCTCAACAATTAGATGTTGAGTTATCTGTGACAACACCTAATGGCACAACCTTCGCATCAAAAGTTTATAATTCTTCTCCGATTGAAGTTTGTGGGAAAGTGCTTCCTGAAAATCTTGTGATCCTTCATATAGTGGAATTTGATGTGATTCTTGGCATGGATTGGATTTCTCTACATGGAGCACATATCAATTGCCAAAGAAGGGAAGTCAGATTTCATATTCCAGATCAATCTATGATCATCTATCGATGCAAGGATGAACATAACCTTCCATTGGAAATTTCTTCCATTTTATGGGTATTGATTCCACTAAATGAAGGTTATTTATCTCAAATGGTTGGTGAGAAACTCACGATTAAAAATATGCCCATTGTATGGGAGTTTGATGATGTCTTTCCGGAGGAATTCCCAGGTCTTCCACCAAATCGTGAATTTGAGTTTTCAATAGAACTCGTACCGGGTGCATTGCCTATTTCAAAGACTCCTTATAGAATGGCCCCAATTGAGTTGCATGAATTGAAGAATCAACTCCAAGAGAATCTTGATAAGGGGTTCATACGCCCTAGTGCGTCACCTTGGGGAGCACCTGTTCTGTTTGTTAAGAAGAAAGATGGATTAATGAGACTCTGCATTAATTATCGAGAACTTAACAAGATCAATATCAAGAACAAATATCATCTCCCACGCATTGATGACCTATTTGACCAACTACGCGGAGCTCAATACTTTTCTAAGATTGATCCCTAAGAAAATGACAGTGCATCGATCAGAGGTCCGTAGCCCAAGCTCTGGACGTTTGAAAAAACTTGGTCTGAAAATAGGGGGTCTGGGCCCGGTCCGACCCGACCTGGGTCCAGGTCCGGCCCGCGGCTGGGTGCGGTCCGGCCCGACTGGCATGGCCCGGCACAGCTCGTGCGGCCAGGTTCGGAAGCTGGCTGCAGCTCAGCACTGGCCGAGCAGGGCTCGAGGGGTGCGCCCCTCGTTTCAGGAAACAGAGGACCCTATGGGGTCCGCCCTTGATGCTGGTCGGGGGGGGGGGGGGGGGGGGTTACACCCCCCAATTTACTGGTAATGGCCAGCCATTATGTCCGGCCAGTTGAGCCACCACGGGACCCTTCAGGGTCCTGCCTCCTAGAGACGCTGGCGGCCGGTTGTCCGACCGCTTCTTGTCTCACTGGTGGGGCGCGCCAGCACCGCGCCCCGCCGCTGCGGCCTGCTCCTATCCCGACCTCCTTCTGCCTCACCGGCGCCGCGCGACGGCGCCACACACCACTGCTGTGGCCCACTCTGGCTGCGGTCCTCTTCGTCCCTGCGCGGTGCAATGGCACCACACCGCCTTCACCTCAACCATATAAGAAGAACAACAAGAAGAATGGGGAGGAGAATCTGCCGTGTTTGTGCGGTCCAATCTCCTCCTGTTACGACGACAACATTCGGCCAATTCTTGAACAAATAAGGATGATGATTAAACTTCCCTACCTTAACAATCAATGTCATTCACCAGGCGTCACGAAAGACGTCTTCGTGGGGTGAGGTTTTGAAGAAGGTGTTGGCATGCATCCACGGAGGAAATGAAGTCTCCACACTAGTTGCAGAGAGAATAAGAAAAGGCATGTCATCTCTCTTTGCGATGACGATGTTCTTCGTCGAAGATGAGACGTTCTTTGTGGGAAGATGATGTTCTTTAAAAAAAACTCGAGTTCTCCCCAAATCCTCATCACACAACAATTCTAACACAAAAATAAAATAAGTTACTCGTTATTTTAGTTTTCTTTTCCATTCATTTCAAAAACATAAAATTCAAACACTTAGTTAAAATAATTGAAGAGGTTTAATCAATTAATTTAGCATGTGTTGGCATGAATTAAAGTGGGAGAGGATGATTTACTTAATTAAGTTCAAGGGTTTTCCAACATTAAACACAATGAGTATAATGGGGGGTTTTAGGGGGTTTTAGGGAATGTGAAGTGTTGGGGATCGTGCGGGCCCACCTCACATTTATCCTCAGATGGGTAGTTAAGAAGGTAGTTGGTCCCACCCTAACTCCCCCATGTAGGATAAAACCACCTTAGTTAGAAATAAAATTGTACAACAATTTTATTCACTTTCTATTTAAACCAAATTTTTTAGCAACTCCTCCCAAGGAAACGCATCATCAGTAAAGGTCCTCCTAAGAAATCACCCGCGCTTCGGTTTCATTGGTGCCCTCAGATTTCATTTCCGAGTACTGGTTCAAAAGATAGAAAAACCCGCTCAATTGTTCACTGAACGTACCCGATCTAAACTTCGGAAATTGATTTTGGGCCCACCGGGCCTCAGAATCAGGTGCCGTAAAAAACTGCGTACTCGTAAAATCTCAAAGAATTTAAGAAAAAAAATTCCCTGGAAATTTATGGGTCTTTACATTTCTTTACATCTATACATATTAGTACTTCCAGGATGAACTGAAAATGTAGAACTATGAGCATCACATAACAAATCATTTTTCAACTGTGAATCACAAGGAATACATAATCTTTTTCCAAATCTCAAAACAGAATCATTATAAACGTTAAAATAGAGAAACTTACCCTTCTGAACTAACACAAAATTTTTCTCTAACTCAATGTCTTCCTTCTATGCATACTTAATTCTATCTGATAGAGATGATTTCACTGACACCTGAAACAAAACTGAAGAATTTCCAGTAACAACTTCTATGAAAAAATTTCATCAAATCAAAAAACCGAAGTATCTCGTTCCAAACGTAACATGGTTAATGAAGCATTAATTTTTCGACTCAAAGCATCAGCCATGTTATTTTATTTTTCCAAATGATAAAGGATCGTGTAATCATAATCCTTGATTAATTCCAACCATCTCCTATATCTCTTGTTCAATTATTTCTGAGTGAATATTGACTTCACGATTTTGTTATCAGTATATATTTCACACTTCACTCCTTAAAAATGATGCCTCCAAATTTTTAAAGAAAATACAACAACAGCTAATTCCAAATCATGTGTAGGGTAATTTAACTCATGTGGTTTCAACTGACGTTTAGGATAAGCCATTGCCTAATCATGTTTCATTAAGAAACAACCCAGTCCTTTCAATGAAGAATCATTGTAGATAACAAACTCAACATTTCTGGAAGGCAGTGCCAAAATTGGAGCATTCACCAATATTTTTTTTTCAAATCTTGAAAATAATCATCACATACTTTTGTCCATATGATCTTTACACCATTTCGAGTTAACATAGTCATTGGACTAGATAATCGTGAAAAAATTCCAACAAACATCTAGTAATAACATGCCAAACCAAGAAGACTACAAATCTCGGTTATATTTGTGGGCCTTGGCCATTCTTCAACAACTTTCATTTTAGTAGGATCAACAGTTATGCCATTTTTTGAAACAATGTAACCAAGGAATGAAATTTTTTGTAACCAAAACTCACACTTGGTGAATTTCCCAAATAGTTTCTTTTCTTTTAAGGTTTGAAAGACAACCCTTAAATGAATTTCATATTCCTCCTTACTTTTGGAATAATCCAAAATATCATCAATGAACACAACCACAAACTTATCCAAGAACATACGGAGTATTCTATTCATAAGATCCATGAATACAGTAGGTTTATTGGTTTACCCAAAAGGCATAACTACAAATTCATAATGGCCATATCTAGTATGAAATGAGGTCTTCAGAATGTCTACTTCCTTTACTTTCAACTGATGGTACCCCGACCTCAAGTCAATCTTCAAAAAATACTGAGCTCCCTGAAGTTGATCAAACAAATCAACGATATGAGGAAAAGGATACTTACTCTTAATAGTGATGTTATTCAATGATCTATAATCAATGAAAAGTCTCATTGAACCATATTTCTTTTTACCTAACAAGACAAGAGCACCCCATGGGGATGTGCTAGGTTGAATGAAACCTTTATCTAATAGCTCCTGTAATTGCTTCTTTAACTCTAAAAGTTCAATTTGAGCCATTGATTAAGGGGGTTTTCAAACTACCTAAGCATCCTGAATTAAGTAAACAGTAAATTCAACTTCCTGATCAGATATAATACCAAGAAACTCATTAGAAAAAACATCAAGGTACTCATTTACCACTGGCACATCATTAATCTGAACATTTCCTTTTTTTCAACAATATGTACAAGGTAACATTAATTTCCATCTTTTACTAGTTTCACAGCTTCCTGATATGTTATCAACAACAAGGGGTCATTTTTTATAAAAAATGAAAATCATTCTGAAAAGAAAGTTCTTTAGGTCTACAGTAAATCTTAGAATGATATACAGAAATCCAATCCATGCCCAGTATAACATCAAACTCTACTAGAGGAAAAACAAAAAGGTTTATAGGTAGATTATTTCCACACACAAGGACATGAATGTTCTTATTTTTTCTTTTTATCTCAAAATTTCCTCCTGGTGTTTTTACCGTAAGTTCAGTATTCATATCATGAGATGGAATTCCCAATTTACAAGAAAAATTCTATGAAATGAAAGTGTGTGTATACCCTGAATTAAAAAACACATAGGCATAATTTGAACAAACAAACAATGTACCTGATAATACTTCAGTTGATGGACAAACATCTACTAAAGTAGTTGCAATGGATTTCGCCACTCCTTTATGCTTGTAGTCAGGTTGATTTCCATCGGTTGAGTTCTTTTTTGGATGCTCATTTACATAATGACACATTTCATTGTACTTAATACATTTTACTTACAGTAATTCAGATATTTTCCTACCATTACCATGATCTTTTTCATTGTAATTACACGCCTTATGCCCCATTTTACCACATTAGTGGCACTTACTAGAATTCCATAGAAATTCCCCAACATGATTTTTACCACAATTTTCACAAACTGTAAAATTAGGTTTCCTACCATCAGACTTTTTTGAAGAGTTATTCACTTTCTCCTACCACATCGGCCTATTATTTTGTTGTTTGTAAAAGAATACCTGATAATCAGAAAACTCCATTTCCTCCTTCACTGTAAAACGAACAAGTTTTCATAACTTTTGAACTCACGAGAAGCTAAAGCCCTTCGATAGTTTGGATTTAATACTGAGTAAAAATGGTTGATTTTAATATCAAGATCTTGTATGAAATTTGGAGCATACCTTCCCAGTCTAGTGAATGTTTCTTCATAAGAATCCACTGAGTCATCCTCTTACCTTAATTCCAGGAATTGTTTTTCAATCCTAAGACGAACCACATTAGGAAAATATTTCTCAAGAAACATAACTTTTAATTCATCCCAATCGAGAGCATCGATCTCCTCACTATCCCTGATATTTTTCACCATCGACCTACATTGATCAGCTTCACCTTCAAAATGGTAAACAACAAGACTAACCTTTTGATGTTCTGAACAACCCATGACATCAAAAATCTTCTCCAGTTCTTTAATCCACCCTTCAGCTAGCATAGGGTCAGATGATCCTCTGAATGATGGGGGATGTTACCTCATGAAATGCTCCACTACTGACTTGTTCCTCTATGGTTGATCTGTCTAATCTCATACATGGATACCACCATCATTTGTCTCCAGAGTCAAATATTAAATCTCTACAACAAACTATTCAGTTCTGATTCTGACCATCTCAGGTCGATTATTTGGAAGGTTGTCTTCCTCCTGATGTCGTCCCAACATAGCTGCCCTGTTTCCTCTACCGAAAACCATTTTGAACAATGAAATATCTTAGGCGAAGCAACATGGTAATCTGTAAATTGTATATTATATCAATATTAACATAAATTACTCATTAGATATTAATTTATCAATACCCTACTTTCTATAGTTATCTAAACCGACCTGTGATACCAACTAAAAGGACATAGCCTTAAAACAATACATAATATTAAATTATATGAATAATTCACATTGAGGCTCTTTTCAAGATTATAGTTTTAGAGAATTAGGACATAACTATTACATCTCAAAATATTACAATGCAGACACTTCTACACAGCTTCCATTTTTTCACAAAATATAAACTCTTGAAAAAAGAGTCATGCCTAGTTCCATGTTTTAGATAGCATGGCTTTTCCTTGATACCATACTTGACCCTATTCATCTTTAAGTCCTATGAAAACATTTCAAAATATGGGATGATCATAAAAGGATCAGCAAGGGGTATAAAAAAATGAATGAAAACAATTTTTCATAAATACATAAAAAACATCAACTCATTTACTTACCTCATGAAATAATAAGATTTATGAAAGACGCATAGAAATCATAAATCATAAATGTATCTTGTGGCATCCATATCATACATACATAGTAGCTATCTTAGCTACATAAAGAGTTACTTGGTAATACCCATCACAATATATTCCCTAAATATCATAGGAGAAACATTCATGTTTACCTTCTTCACGTTACCGAATGCATTGGAGAGCTATCTCGGGCTCACCCGCACTAGGTTTATCACTGTACCACTCGTATACATAAATAATGCTCAAGAACCATAAAATGATAATAACACATAACATAATCATAAAAGAAAGATAACATTTCCACATTTCAATAACAAAATATCATTTCATGATATTGAAATACTAAATCCATTATCAAAATCATTTTCAATACCAAAATACTTAAAAACAATATATGGTATTTATTTTTCATTTTAAAAACATTATGGCTTGTTAAGGAATCCATGGATCAAATAATAATCCCAGTGGCGGAAAGGTCGTTGTCACTGCTTACGTAAAAAAGAACATTGTTTTGTCATTTAGTAAAATAATTCGTAGAAAAATATTCCCTTGGAATGAAATAAAACGTCAATGGTGTTTATGCATTTTATAAAAGAAAGTCGTGTATTAAAACAAAATATGCCTCAATGAAAGGAGTTTGAGATGAAGTCCCTTACGTCGTGTGCGAATTGACTCGATCGTTCATTAATCTCCTAAATAATAAACTAAAGTTCATTTCTACCTACTTAAGAACCTTTTTCACATTTTTTATTCCTTTAATATCACTTATTACCATATTATAAACATTATGCAATAATTTATGTTAATAACGTTTGTTTTGTCGATATTTGGTACTTGAGTCAAGAATGGACTTCTTATAATTACATGTAGTTCATGTGGAAAAGGGTTCATTATATCCAGAATGATATTCATGATTTTGATATCATATATATCATATATATCCAGAATATATATGTTTTTATAATAGTACATAACATTTAGAGGTAAGAAATGAAATGCACCGTTCATGGAGACGGTAAGCCATACGTATGTGTGAATGCTAATTTCAATTCTATTTCAGATTTTGATTGAATTAAATAATAATGAAACATAGGTTTATTATAATCCTAGTATAATATCTTATATAATATCATTAACTCCATCTTTTATACATCCCCCATAAGGCATTAATGAGTCACATCACTTTGAGGGGGCGGTAGTTTGCACTTCCTCAAATGAGATTATCGTATTGACCGACTATGGAATCCATAATAGCATACTATAAATGAAAAGTATAGAAGAATAAATAAACCATAAATGTAATATATATCATATATAAATACTATTCCATCATAATTTCCACCATGATAGGCGGTAAGAGGTAATTGAACAATCATCGTTTCGTGAGGCGTTAGTTTTCCATCCACAGAGACATTATGTTCTTCACCCATTAGATGGACATGTGTGTTAGTGTAGTTAGAATGATTATCATAAAAACATCCTATTATATTGAGGATACTAGTTTTTTTACCAAAAAAAGTAATAAAAAGAGTTTAGGGGTTGGAGTTGTAAATGAAAAGAAAACAATTTAAGAGAAGTTGTTACCTTTAATTTGGGTAAATCCATTTGGTTTTATCAAAAGGGAATTTTAATGGGCCTTATGCATAAGGTAAGGCTTCTAGGTGGAATATATGGATGTAGGGAGCTTATTTTTTCAGAGTCTTGACGAACCAAATGGCTTGAGAGGTGTGAGGAATTTGATAAAAATGGTCTCCTTTTATAAGGGAGAGGAGGGGCTCTTTAGGAAAGTGTGAACATCTTATTTTATTATATAATGATATTTGGTTTCTAAAGGTCCAAAAATCATTAAGGTAAAATATAAAATGACGAAAATTATATATATAATCATCCAATTAGAATTAGACAAGTTTTGGATAATATTTTAATCATTATAATCTTATTTATATAAATCATTTATTAATGAGGTAAATACTACATCATTATTGTGTCATAAAAAATTTAATTTATTAAATGTATAAAAATTATAAAAGAAATACCATTATGTAGGAAATATTTTTAACTTTCTAATTAATATTTATAGTCGAAATAATAATTTATATAACCCCTTCTAAAAATAAATTTACTAAAATATATTTTCTTTTGTCATTTTTTCCTTTACTTTAAGTTGATTAATATAAATTGCCATTATCTTTCATAAGTGGCTCAATGGGGTCCCAAAAGCAACCCAAAGATTCCTATAATCGTAAATGACTCATCTAATAATGTTTGGACAATTTTTAAGGTAATTTGGAATTATTATAATATTCATTTAACTTTGAATTACCCTATTTACCTTTAACCATAGGAAATAAAAGTCAAAAGATACTATTCAGAAAAAATTATTTTCATCTTATTAAACCACATTTTACTTCATGATAACAACCATGTATGTCGGATTTTAAAAATTTAATTAATAGAAGTGGTAAAATTTCATTTAAATTAAAAAGACAATTTTTTAACTACTACTAAATGGTTTAACTATTAATCAAAAATTGATGTTTTTCAGAAAAATACCAAAAATTCACCCTAAGATAGATTTGATATTCAGAAATCAATAATGATGTTTATTGTTCCAAATTAAAAACATAAAAATTTCATTAATTAATTTTAAAATTAATTCCCATTGTTAGAACAAATTCTGTGTTTTTAAGAAATAATATCTATCAAAACAGTGACACTTGTTTAAGTCCAATTTCAAAGTAAAATTAACTCCAATAAACAAAATTCGTTTAAATGGTCAAAATTTATTTTACTTTAACTTTAAAACAAATTAAAAATATAATATATCCATTTAAATAAATTAGATTAAAAGTCACTTTTGAATTAAAATACAATATTTTTCACTATTCATTAAAAAATGAACTTTATCGGAAAAATCCAAAAAATTTACACAAAGTAAATTTTGATATCCACATTCTAATGAAGGATTTTATTTGGTCATATAGAATGTATTAATGTAACCAAAAAAATATTTTAAGGGGGATCTCTATTAAATCGTATTTTAATGTAAATTATGCTTAAAATTAGATTCATTCACATTTTAAGTCTCTAACATTTATCGAATAAATGTAAATAAATTTAACCAAAATATATAATCATATTGTAGTTAGTTTCATTCATTCCTGCCAATACAACTGCTATGAGTTAACGACCATTTAAAATAATAATATTATATTATTAGCGTGTAACACTTGATTTCAGAAAAACCCATTGTTGCATATTGGGTACGCTATCGAACATAGCATCCCTTTTTAAACTAAAATTAATATTTAATTCACAAATATTAATAAATATGAAAATCCCTTATTCTTCATTTACCTGAGATTTTACAATATGTATCTCGTTTCTTGGGTTTTCATCATGTTAAGTCTGAGATATTGATTTTTAAGGGTTTGTTACAACCATTAGCCATACTAGAATCTAAATAGGTAAACATCACTATAGAATTTTTCATCGGTCTCCCTAAAAAATCTAAATGCCACAATGATATATGGTCTATAGTTAATAACATTACGAATTTGGCACATGTCATTACAATTTGAGTGGATTTTCATGAGGATCATATTTCCATGATATTTGTAAAATAAGTGGAAAGATTGAATGGAGTACAACTTTACATTATATCTAATTGGGATCCAAGCTATTGATTAATGGTTTGGTGAAATAATAATTAGGTTCTAGATATAGTGTTATGTTTCATCACTTATTATCTTCCCTAGAGGGATGTTCAGACAGATAGAACAATTAAAACAATATAAGGAATGTTGAAAAATTTCTTTATGGATTCCAAAGGTGGTTGGGATCAACACCTAACTTTCATGGAATTTTCATACAACAACAGCTTTCACTCTAGTATTCAAATAGCCCCTTATGAATCTCTCTATAAAAATAAGTTCATAACTCCAACATGCTGGGATGAAGTTGGGGAAAGAGTACTATTGGGACCTGATTTTGTTAATGAAATTATAGAAAATGTCATATATTTTCAACATCACAGAAGAGAATATCAGAGTTAATAAAGAATTTATGTTGAAACCCAATGAAAATACCTAGAGTTTGTAGTGGGTGACTAGGTGATTCTATGAATATCTTCATATAAGAGAGTAATGATATTTGGAACGAAGGTAATGTTAAGCCCATGGTATATTGGTTCATTAGAAATTTTGGATCATGTTGAGAAGATAAATTCCCAAATGGTGCTTACAATGAATCTCTCTGAAGTTCATGACGTGTTACATGTATCTCTTATGAGAATGTACATACCTAATCCTTTAAATGTATTAATATTAGAAGTCAGACCACTAAAGCAATATCTTTTTTATGAACAAATACTAATAGATATTCTATATCTATACAAAAACAATTTCTACGAAACTAGATCACTCTCTTTGTAAATGATTTATGGAAGAACCACAAATTTTAAGAAGATACATGGGAACATGGTGATGTAACGAGGTAGAGGTGTCCTCATATTTATTTATCTAAGTGAAAAATGTTAAGGGAGAAAATTAGTTGAAGGGGGGTAGAATGTCACCACCCTATTTTTATGAAATATTTTATTAAAATACCTTTAATTCTTTAATAGATTTCATTATGAAAAATTGTGGGTTTAAAATAACCATGAGATACCCTTAGTATAAAGTGACCATTAAAACCACTCCTCTCGGTTGGCTGGAATAAATTTAACTAACACACCAAAATGTATTGTGAATGAAAATTATATATCAAATTTATATTTTTATTTTTTCATGATTTACAACATGTAAATGAAATTAATGAAATATATATATTTTAAATTTTTTAAAAAAGTTTTTATATTAGTCCAATTGATATTTTTTCATATAGTATGAATATACCCTATTTGATATATAATGACATACAATTTTTAAATGTTTAATTTTTCGCCATTTAATGGTGAAACCCTTTTAAATTATGATTTTTATAAATTAATAATTTTTTTTATGAAAACATAAACTTTTTTACTTTGAGTAAGGATTAAAAAATTAACTTTGGATGAATTATTGATATTTTCTAATCACTTTCATGATTTGATTAATAGTAGAAATACACTAAATTTTAATTGAAAACAATTTTTTCATCAAAATAAGTTATATGGTAAAATTAAAATATTGAATTATTTTAAATTATAAATAGAATAAATTTTTTATCAATAAATATAATTTATTTCATTATAATTACATTAATACTAAATTTATATGTAATTACATTTTAATATTTTGTAATTTTATAACTTTGAAAACTCATTCTCTCCTTCTAACAATTGGATTTATTTTAAATTAATTAAAACCAATTTTGAACATTGAATTTTTAAAATTGGATTCCACATTTGGAAACATTAAGTGCAAATTATGTAAATAGATTGCAATTATTTTTTGGCATTTTGAATAGTAACATTAATAATTTTTATTAATACGGTAAAAGAGTAAATCAGGTAATTAAAGGGAAAATAGTACAATAAAATTACCCTAAATAATTTCCTAAAATCATTATATGAGTTTCTTAAAACCTAAATCATCATTCGGTAAAAATGGATTTTTTTGTAATCCAGTTGGATGGGATTAAGGAATTTAATTTTTTTAATTTGAAGAAAATTTATATATGTATCACTCAAAATTTAATAACTATATCATTATTTATACTATGTTATATTGAATATAAATTCTATTATAATTACTCACTAGAAATATAAAATGTTTTTCTTTATCAGGATAATTTATTTTTAATTTTTTTGAAGTAAATAATTACATTAAGGACTAGTACATTAATGATGTAGAAATTATTTAATTTTTGAGATTAATAAAAATAATAATTATTAAAGTGATAAAAAAAATTATAATATCCAAAAAATTGAAAAAATATTATTTTTTAAGAATTTATTAACCATAATCATCCATGGGTATCATTATTTACAATTTGAATACATAGTGAACAGATTATGACAATTATATTATATTATTTAAAGTGATGACAAACTTTCCACACTCATATTTTAATGAGTATTACATTTTTAATGATGGATTAATCATATGATATATTAAATTATAATATTCATATTAATTATAGGAGATTTAAATTTTTATATTAATTTATTTTAATTTTTTTTCAAAAAATTACAATATTAAGTAATTACACCAAATTGTGGTAGTAATTATTTTTTTAATGGAAGTTTCAACATAATATTACTAAAAATATAAAATGAAAATAATTTGGGGTAAGTAATATTTACAATGAAAATTTTTAATTACCTTGATCTCTTGGGAATATAATAAAATAATTCGTTTGTATTTAACATGTTATATTAATATTTTAAAAAAAAGATGAATTAAATTGTATCAAAATTGACAGTATTGATTATTTATCAATGTAATATTTTTTTAAATTATATAAATATCATAAATAATTTTTTAAAAAGTAAAATAATTATGATATGGTCTAAAATTTCTAATGTACTTATTTAAGGTCTATTTGACCTCAAATAATTAAATACTTCACAACATTAATATTAAATGTTCTGTTTACAAATGTCAAAAATTATATATAATAACTGAGTGTTAATTAAAAGGATAAAGCTTAAATTTATATAATAACTTGTCCAAAATTTATTAGTTGAGGAGATTAAACCATATCTCATCACATATTATACATTGGGACATTTTTTAGGTTTATGTATGGATTTATTATTAGATTAAAAATTAATATTGTAGGAGATATCCAAAGTCCCCCTCACCTCAATTATAAAAGGGAACCACCACCCCACCCCTTTACTGTAGCTTGAGCCTTCAAGCTCGACTATCCCCTACCCATTTCCTTTCAAAAAATTCATATTTACAATTCAGGGTTCTGTTATACTTGAAAGCCCAACACTAGTTCTTTAAGAGTATATTTAGAGGGATGACATTGAATAATAGAAGGTTTAGATACAGAAAAAGGAAATCATACCTAATTTAATAGATAAATTCACAATGTTATTATTATTCAAGATTGATTATATGTAAGTATTTACTAGGGTAAATTTATCATATATTTCTATTTTTCCTAATTATTTATTCCCAAATATTCATTATATTATTCTATATTTTTTAGATTCATTTTTACACATTGGAAAAAACAAATTAAGGGTATGAAAGTAATCTTTTTTCATTTTTGATATGAGGTACTTTTTTGAATTTTCTGGATAACTAATATGAGAATGTTTTTTAAAATTAAATGGAAAGAATGGATTTTTATGTTTTCATAAGGAATTATTTCTTTGAAGCTTCCTCTATATGATTTCAGGATTATTTTTAAATAAATTCCCTTATTTTAAAATCACTTTTAATTTTGAGAAAATAAAATTTTCTTGAATAAGAAATGATATTTTCCGCAAAAATTAATTTCATGTTTTATATTAAAATTATTATATATCTAAAAAATATTTTTTAATAGTTGTATGCTTCAATTTTAATAGACTTATTTTTTCTATGGTTTTACTGTGTTTATGATGTCATGTTATTTATAAAATCCATTTGTTTTACATGGATTTTGTTATGTTTTTTTAAAGAAACCCATTTTATTCCTTAAGTTATGATAAATTGATTATGTTATTTTGGAACATGTAATAATGATTTCTTTATGAGATGGGTGGGACCTATATCTCCCTTTAATTTATTGGGTAATGATTTATATCTCATGATATAAACATATCTATAAAAGGAGATGATATCGGTTCAGTAGTACATGACTTGAACGTGGAGTGAAGTCAGTTTAGTAATCGAATTTGTCTGGTATGATGATCTTGAAAATGAGCCTTGACTTATATGAAATTATTTTATATGATTTTTTTATGTCACAAAATTCATGTCCAATGTTATAACTTTTTGGATTAAATTAATTATTTCATATAAACTTTTCTGATTTATCTCGTGGTATTATAAAACGAACATTCATATAAAGTATAAAATTTTAAAATGTTATGTTCTTATGTCTTTTGATTATGATATGATTGAAATATCCCATTTTCACCCATACTGTTAATTTTAGGTCACCCGTTTATATGTTTCCTTTCTATAGGCCATGAATAAAGTTATTAAGTAAGATATGTCCAAAATCTACGTAGTTATGATGAAATATGTGTGAGATAATAAAGATGTCTTATGAAGAATTTTTTATGTTTTCTAGTTTCTACTGACATTATAACTATACACTCCTGTCATGGATTCACTATATTTTTTAATGAATACAATTCAACTTTGATGTAGTATTAATGTATGTAATGTTTGTGTCATTATAATATCTCATTAAAACCCCAATATATAAGCCCGGTTTATTAAAATAAAAGAAAATTATGTGAATATAAGAACCAAAAAAATTAATGGAAAGGGTGTTCAAGAATGTTAAGAAAAAAATCAAGGTTGAATAAGAACATGAATGATTCTATGTAGAGATCCACATGTGTCAGCATTCCATCCCTAAATTAGATAGAAAAATGGAATAAAACCACTATATTTGGGTAATCACCATGAATTAGTCAAACCATCAACTCCTTTTGTGAATTATATATATTTATAGAGTAGAGGGGAGACTATTGTTACTAAATACATAAAATTAAATTTTTAGAATGTAGTCAAAATGAATTACAATTATGGTGGTGAATTATTAACCCTCAAAATGAAAGAGATATATGCATCTCTAGTTGAATGAAATTATAAAAATTATATCTTAAAGAGTTGAAACATTTTCAACCAAATTAATGAATTTATATAACATATAACGCCTAAATTGTGAGGTGGGGTTCATTATATCAAATATAGCTCAGTGATGAATTCATATCCAAATTACCCCCATCAAAAGGGATATTCATCTCACATTATGAAAATGAACACTAAAAATATTTTATTATATAATTTTTCTAAAAAATATCATGATAAATTTATCCATACGAAATATTTTATTATAAAAACACAAGAGTAAATTAAAAAAGGAAAAAATTAAATTTACCTGGAATTATATAATTCAATATAATATTTAAATGATAAATTAAATTATTAAATAGTGATTCATGTGGTGAAATTGTATAATTTATTTTAAAAAAATATTCAAAAGATAGGATTTTTCAACTCCAAAAAATACCATTTTTCAGTACTATGGATTTTTTTAAATCCAGATCAAATTAACTTAAAAACCAAAAATTACAAATGATCAGAGATATTTTCCAATATATAATCTACTATGTCCCTTCATTGAAAAGAAATATTATTTTATTTTATTCTACCACATAATTTTTTTTAAACACCAATAATTTTACCATTACCTAATCACAACATCCCTAACACTGAAATTCAGGTCACTCTTCACTCAAGGGATACATAATATTTATTTGTTCAATCACATAAAGTATATTATTCTAAATTTATTCCTATAATGAATCCCAAATATCTACAGCATAAAAAAAATACAAAAAGATGTCTTGAATGTCTCTGAGAATAAGGGTGGGTAGGTACGTAATTATAGGAAATTAAATAAATATCAAGAAGGATGTTACAATTTAAGAAACTATCATGAGAATCAACAAAAAAATTTCAATGAAAACTCTTCTTTAGAATATGAAATTACCCAAATTATACAACTAAAATGAATGGATCTTAATTGTCGAAATAATAATATTGAATAAAACACTCACTTTTTCTTTTTTCTTTTTTTCAATTTTTCATAATTTACACATTGAAAAATTATCACACTCATCTACAAATATTTTTTTACCTCCTAAAAATAAATTTTATAGTTAAAACACGATCAAAGGATAAGGCTTAATTATTTTGGAATTCTTAATAAATTACATATTGTTTATTTTTTATCACTTTTTTATTCCCCTATATCTATATATTATTATATTTGGACTAAAAGTGACACAAATTTGTCAAAATATAAGGATACTCCCCCACATATCCATTGAAAATAGCCCCACACTTCTTCATCATTGTAAAACATCCACTTGCACCCTAAACTACCTCTTCCCCATAGTTAATATATTCAATATCCTAAAAAATAAAACGAGTTGGTTAGGAAGGATAAAATAATATTATATAGTGGATTTCTAATAATTTTTTTTCATGGACACTAGGGTAGTAATGATGATAAAAATGTAAAGTGGGGTATGTGGGATGAGTTATCAAGGAATATACATGAAAATCATATTTATGTTACTTTTTTTAATCATATATTTGACAATATGTAATGTAATTTATATAAGGGAAACCTACTTGAGTATCTCTTAAGAAATTCGTTTTATAAATAGTGATAAAAAAATTATTTTGAATACTTAATGTGATGGAAAAAATTAAATCTTATGAAATTGATTCATCGGAATGGATTTAAATTGTTAGTAAATCTCATAATAATGTTTTGAAAATAAAATTAATTAAGAAAATTTTAATATTAAAATATATATAAAAACCATTTAAAAAATCAATTCCAATTTCTAAAAATTATTTAAAGATTAAAAATTTATATTTAATTTTCACATAAGATCACTGTTCTGAATAAACAAAAAAAACATCACAAAGAAAACCTAGACATGTATATTCAAAATTGTATCCCAAATTCTACAATTAAAATGATTATTTTTCTATAATGTGTCCCTATCAAATGATGTATATATTTTAAATATTTAATTTAAACTATGAACAATGACATAAAAGTGATAATATAAGGAAAAAAATGAACTTCTCACGTGTTATTGAGCTCGTTTAATGTGATTACATCTATTAAATGTTTGGGGATATATTTTAATATATTTATTCAACTATTTCCAGTTGTCTATAAATATCCTTCTCTAGGCCTATTTTGGGGCCTCTAATAAATGATAAAAACATGAAATACACTACATGGACCTAACCATATTAAATTAAACATATTAGGAATCAATATTATCTAATAACTATATAGATAGTATTTTTCATTCACATAAAACATTGTTTGTTAAACCATCTTGTCACAACACCACCCAAGTCATGGCTCCAGACACGACTGCCCCAAGCCCATTCCCATAGGCCAAGGGGTGCTTAAAAGAACTGAAGGCCTAAATAAATCAGGGAGTCCATTTTATAAGAATATGTTCAAACATAAATAGCTATCTCAATAAAATGGAAAAGAGGGAAACAATTAAAGATGCAACACTAAAAATAAACTAATCTTTCAAGAACATCTATGAAATAAAAATATATGGTAGTGTATAGTGAAATGTAAATGAAAAAAAAACACACCCAACAAAAAATTTTCCCTAACCTGACAAAATTGGAAAATAGTAAATAGTTGAGAGAGCCCCGATCCTGTATCCTAATCTTTGACAACTATATGTGATCCATGAACCATGAATCCCTAAGCTCCTATGATGTCACGGTCTACATTTCTGTCATCTATAGATGACACAAAACTGGTTGGGAAAGACCATTCAGGGGTGAGTATATACATAAAAAATAGAATTCCCAAAAGGGTATATAGGGAGTAGAAAGAGGTATAATTGGACCAGAAAGTAGAAGATAGAACAAGTTATATTGAATGAGTATTTCCCTAACTAGATTAAGAGTGAAAGTAAGATTATCCGAACAGAATGATATAAACATGGTGAGTATATGAACTACTCATCATGTCTTCACCACCAATAGTTGAAGAGTAGACTCAACCAACAATGAGAAGATAAAAATTGAAAGCACGTGTCATAACCCATGCGTATTTACCACTCCTGGAAAGATAGTATTAAAATCTATTTTGTGAATCTAGAAGAAAGAATATATATATATATATATATATATATATATTCTTAGTCACAGAAACCCAAAAAAGTGTGTATGTGGATCTCCATCTCATAGCTCAGCCCCAAAATAAGGGTATGAATCTATTTCAGAAGATGTCCACCTATGGTTCACAGCATCCCACATGTCTTCTTAGAACACACATTTCAAATGGACTCAAGTCACCAATTCTTAATACTATCTGCATTGTGAAACACTGTCTCGACCACATGGTCTTTGTTCAAGTTAAAAAAATCTTCATTTGAAAAGTATCCATATTTATTGTGAGCACACATATTTATGGAACCACTTATAATAAGTGTGCCACATAATTGAGGGGCTCAAAACCTAGGTAAGGATATCATGCCTTGGTATGATAGGAGGGCCAAACTCTTTCAGTCACTGAGGAACTCAATTTCAGTACCCTACATGATGATAGTACTCAAGAATGTTATCTTGGTACCCCAATGTATAGACCTAGTGTAGGATTATCCCAGATAGAGTTTTTTAGGGAACTCCATTTCCTTTCCTTTCGATAGGGTAAGATAGAAATGATCATTGTAGAACTTCACTACCATACCTACTGGAAGTTAATCTTAAACTGTCAAGGAACTAAATTGCCCATCCACGATGGAGGGTACTTCAATAAGATCATCAACGAATTCCATTACCCTTCCATACCAGAGGGTAATACCAACAAGCTCTGGTGATCCTGCAAAATTGTTTCCCTCATTGTATGTCTCCTCATAACATGCTAGAAATAAAATAATTCACACTATATCTCAAAATCTACTACAAAGGATATCGTTGCATTCTATTTAGAAAAAACATTGAATATGATGACATTAGGACAAAATTAGAGTTCAATTGATGGATATATGAAATTTTTAAGTCCCCATGATGGATAGCAAAGGGTACACCAAATTTTAGGGGAGCCACATGGAATGTGGTCCCGCTTCACAGCTAGGTTGTCTCCCTATCTTGCACACAACTTTATACAATGTAATAGAACAAGCATTCTAGGTGGAATACAACCCATGTGATAACTTACTAGGACTTAAAACATGTTGTATTTCTATTTCTATGTACTCTATGTGTTCATGTACACTCGTACACTGTGTGTTGGTACCCATGGGGTGTTTCATGTGTGGTTAACCCATGACCGTGTATTCAACACATGGCTTGTTATTTTCTATGTGATACGTCACAATGATCTCTCACACGGAAAAGAGGTACATGACATGTCAAGGGAAATAAATTCCATTTCATCCATATGGGATTCCAAAACCTTTATTCTACCATTAGAAGGGGATACATGTAGTGTGTTCTTCGATATAAATGGCGTGTAGTTGAAAATTTTCCATAAAACTCTTATATTATCTGCCACATTGAATCTGATCCAACTTCAATGGATATCACCTGAAATTGATCCAAAATCATTAGATATGGTTGAATCTCTTTCTCATTAGACATTGTTTATAAAAAATGGCATTGATTTTGATTTGGATAATTTCCATTCATTTGGAACACCTCAACATCTTTGTGGAACACTTTCATGAATATTAAACACAAGATCAATCATCCTATCCATTAAAAGACCCGGAATTTGTTCTTTTCTCCACAAACTATTCATGTTTCCTAGATCATATGTGGATCTTGGTGCGAGATTAATCTCTAGTCATCTAAAAATAATCATTCCAGGACCTTGATGATCAAATCAATGTATAACTCTTATTTAAACAAGTAAGAAATTGACTACAATAAGGTATTCAATGATTATTGGCCAATTATTCATGGGAAACAATCAGTAATATGTTCTAGGTTTAGATATACTAATTAAATAGATTATATTTTTTGAATGTGGTCATATGAAGAGGTTGCAAAATGGTTGGGATTGAAGAACAATATTAAGACTTCTCATCATTTTATCAATGGAGTAAAATCCCCAAATACGAGTCATATCATGGTTTTGGATCGATCGCTTGTGAATAATGAAATTACACAATGATTGAAAGATGATTCTAAATTTTTTTCATTCTTTTCTACTCAATCATATAGTTCCGTCTTTTTTGGAAAAGGGATTCATCAATTTTTGAGTGATGAAGCTCTCACCAGTTGATTACATATATAATGAGATAACCCATGAGAATTTTTTCATGGTGATACTTCAATAAAATTTTGTTTTAGGTTATATTTATTCAATTGATTAATTATATAAATATTTAATTCACTTAAATGAATTGGAAACAAGTGAGGGGTCCAAAAATCCTTATCCAACTTATTTTATGTCTCACCTATGGTAAACACTATATTTTAGACCCAATCGTGTTTTCATATTTTCAATCTATCCAAACTTTTATGAGTTATCCCATTTTATTTAATAAACCACACACACCCAATATAAAATATTTTTATACAATAAGTTCTGGGCACATCATAACTCATAATCGTATGTTTTTTTAGCACTAATCTTGGAAATTTATATAAAACTATTTATGTTTCTTATTATAATAAAATTATGTCTCTACCTCATTCCCTCCTTCAAGATTTTCATTTCAAAAAATAAAAAATAAGAAAATAACTCAGAATAATGAGGCCACACAGAGACCTAGCACTCTTATGAAATTTCCCCCACATTTCCAAGTTTCAAAAACACATAAACAAAAGGTATGAACCATCCATGAAGTATCCTCTATTGAAGATCCCTGATATCTATGAGTTACTCTACAATGATAGCTTTATCCTGGATGTTCAAAATTCTCCAGTAAATGAAGTATGTAGTCTAATGATAGTTTCTCCTCATCTATGACATATGGAGGACAATGTGTCCTCTCTCTAGCTATGAGGGTAGGGATAAGTTATATGAAAACATTCCAACCCGCTACATGATCTCAAACATCTCGAGGATCCTTATATATAACATGCCTCCCCATTCAAACCCCTAAGATCCTCATTACTGGGAGACTCTCAAGAAGAAATTGTCTCCATGATCGAACTCTAGGGGAATATGGTAGTTTTATACATCAGATTTATATCTACTCTTCACCTTCTTCATCCACTTGCGGATGACCTAAACTTTTTCCCTTGTAACCTACATGAAATCTGGGTCCATATGAGATGTGTAACCAATCTATGTATAGAAAGACCATGACTTACATGGTCTCCCATAGAGGGACTCAAATGGTTTCATGATGATGGTAGAGTTTTAGATATTTTTTTACAAAAACTCTACCATATGAAGATGATCCCTTAGTTCCGGCTAAAGTACAACATACAAGCCCTCATCATATCTTCTAGCACATAAATAGTGCACTATGTCTACCGATCGGTCTAGTGGTTCATGGATTTTCACATATGTATTTGGTTCATGAATACCTCATTCATACCTTTCCCTAATCGTAATGTAAAATTCCCATCATGATTGAAGAAAATCATTAAGGGTACCCCAGGAAGGAGAACAATTTCATGTACATACAACTACACCAAACGCTCCCTTGAAATCCTCTCTCTGATATATGGGAAATTCGTTGACTTGAAGAGCCATTAAACTATCACCCATATGGTTTCGTGTACCTTCTATGTGAATGGAAAACCTCTTATGATGTCTAGTTATATGTCAACCCATTTCCACTCAAGAATATGAGGGCGATGCAACAAACCCATAAGAACATGGTGGTCAATATTAAATTGCTGACAGGTGAGGCATTAAAGATAAACTAAATTACAATTCATCCCATTTAGGACCTTAAAAACATCTATTGGATAACTTTGTTCATAGTTCCGATATCAGGATATGTAGTTTGGATATATGTTTGTATCTTTGGAACCACCTCCTACAGCATTGGGGCTTGAAGTATTGTTCTCCCCTGGAACATGTTGGCATGATTCCCTATATTAGAATATCCATCTAGTGTGTCGCATATGAATATATAATCATTTTAGACCACACATTCATTGTCCCCCAGCAATGACTATCTCACATGATTCAGAAGTGATCGAGTGAGTACCATTGATTGAAGGAATGTGGTACACCCCTACATCACTAGGGGAAGCCTAAGGGAATATAACTGCTCCAAAGCATCCTAAACTAAGAGAACCTAGTATATATATCCAAGGGAATATTTTACAAAACTTCTCTTCAAGGGAGTGTATACTATCTCAAATCATAGTGTAGTAGGAACTCCAACCAGCATCACTACAATATGTTGAAGATTCTCTAGATGAAGACATACCTGAGACTCTTGTTGTATGAGTAAATAAAAAATCACTTTCCTAGAAGATAGTGCCTCCACATTTGTAGAGTGAAGACAAATGACACAAGATCTTGGACTTAAGTCGCATAATTATACTCATGGGGCCTCAACAACCTCGACCCGTATAAAATAACTTCTTATTGTTACATCAACATTAAACCGACCCCTGCTCCATAGAAATTAAAATACAATAGAAAATACATACCATTAACTGGTAGTATCAACACTAGTTCACTCATCATTATATACCTCCGCCATTCAAATTCTCTATCCTACTTCTCATACTAGGTAAACACCAACCCATTCCACATCATGATGGTCAAAGTGGAAACGATCTTGGAAATGTCTAGAACAAATATCTAGTATTTCCACTCCAATCCCTGAAATATTTGCATCTCTAACACATTCATGGGTAGATCCTAGTAAATAATAGCCTTGATATTTGCAGGTCCATGGATTAACCATGCATCGAAATGACATGCCCTAGAATGTGAACCTCATTTATCAAGAACGGTCACTTCTAGAACCTTCTATAAAACATGTGCTCTTGAAGAAGGTCCAAAACCACCTTCATGAGTTCTATATACTCCTCCTCTAATGAAAAGTAAAAAATTAAGTCATTTTTAAAAAAAAAACTAGAACAAATATGGATACAAACCAATGTTCATCATAGCTGTGAACATAGTGGTGTAACTTTTCACAGAAAAGTGCATCACTATGAACTCATATTGTCCATAGTGAAAACACAATGAAAAATTTTGAATCTTAGCATTGAGAACCATAAAATAGTGTTAGCCAGACCTAAGATCAATTTTCAAGAACCGTATCATGACTATAAAATTTTCAAAAAAGGTAATCAATCCACAGTAATGGGTACTCATCCATTATTATAGTCTAGTTCAGGAGATAATATTCTTTGAAAATCAATAAGTTCTTGTCTACATTTTTTCAATAGACAAATTGGTGCCACCTAGGGGGACACACTAGATCTGATGAAACCATTCTCATGAAGGTCCATTAATTTCAACTGTAGATTCCAATGACTGGTAGGTTTTATCATATATGTTCTATAAGGTATCACGATTGTCCCTGGATGAAATTAAATGAAAAAAATCCATCTCTTATCTCAGAGGTTATCTTGGAACTTCCTATGAGAAAAAGTACATATAGTCATCCACAACTGAAGGAATCAAAATTCATATAGATACAACTTTAGCAAGGTCTATTCATTCCAATTAATTGGTCATAGTCTAGAGCTTCATACTAGCAGTATCTTATTTTCCTTCCTAGAGATATATCTCTCTAGAAATGGATAATTGTGTCGCATCAATGCGTAGGAATCTAAAAAGTTTGTGGGGACAATAAATATAGGATGAAACCATGGATAGACAATCCAGAACCAAGATAGATTCATAGGTTACCAACATGAATAAAAAAGGTCCCATTTGAACCTCTCTTCTCCAAGTGATAACTCACACTACCGGTAGATGAAAGATGTAGAAGACACATTCTATATTGGAACCTCAAGAAAACGATATTGTGCTAGTCCCTCAAATGGGAGATCTAGCTCTCACACTAGGTGCAGAGAGAAAAATAAATGTCTATCACATTTTTTTTATAATTCTAAATAATTAGTATAATGAACACATATCCTACCTTGAATCAACTCATGCCATGTGGGGTCATAGAAATTAAAAGCATGAAGCTATCTGTGACCTCATCCACCAGCTACCTAAACATGATGTGGGCCACCAAGTGGTGGCGGTGGATGGATATCATGTTGTTATAAACTAAACATAACTCCTCCCTCTCATATTCTAGATCTGGATCCCTAGGGACCACCCTATCCATGCATGGGAGATCCTTGATAACGATGTTTCCTCTACTATGGAGGTATATAAGCTATCTACCTAGGCTTCTTAGAATGCCTAGTCAGGTAGTCACATGACATGGGACATCAATTTTCACAAGTAAAGCTCCACCCCTCACTAGGATTCTATATTCCCCTGAATTATAACTCTCCTATATGACCACATTCCCGAGCTTTCACATTGAAGGGTCTCAGGGTTTGATATCCCGGATCATGGTATCCACTGGATGCTACATATGTCTCATCCATATTGCAGCCACTACTAGATCCAATTTTCTAGAATCTCTCTCATAGAAATATATATGTCGCACATGCCGGCTCCAACTCCCCAAAATAGGTGGGGATGCACAAGGGCACTACACTGGTTTGTATCTCTCTACAGATCCCCTACTCAAACTCCCATACTCTGAGGTAGCCGCCATAGATTATGTCAAGGTGGTATTGTGTAAGGTATGTGAACATTTTCGTGTACTCATCCACCATTTTCCCTCCATGATGGGGTTCCAAAAAAACCTTGATCAAGACTGATCATAACCATTAGTGGTAGTACTACTCCTGAAAAAACTACTAGAATTCATCCCATGAAATAGTCAACTCATCATGAATCAATGTCACTAGGATCCACTAATGCCTAGAAGCTCCATGGAAAAGGTTTTCGACCATTTATACAACATGATTTGTAGGTTTCAGAATGACATTGAAGGCATGGAGCTGTGATTCTTACCAATCCACAACTTCCTATGGTTTTGGTTTTTTACAAAACATCAGTGATCCCTAAACATGAAACTCATGGAGTGTGCTAGGAATGCATGTATACTTAGTATGCTCTAATGGGATTATATGATACTCAAAAGGTGTATATTTTACTACATTCCCACATATATTTAGGGTTAATAGGATATAACCTTAACTAAGGACTCATGACTCATAGGGTTGTGGTCATGAATTGGAGCTGGTATCCTGGTTGGTTGTCATCAAAGGGACATCAAAAAATTTATCAATGAGTAACATTATCTGAAGAGAATTTATATATATTGATTACAATTGGGATAATAATCTATAAAGACTGTGAAATACTCAATCCTATATGAGGTATAAACCATTGAATTTTGCAATAGATGTCTTGGCATATCGACTCAACAAGAATGGACTCAGGGTCTTGATGAGTGGAAATGCCAGCTGCCCGTACCCTCATTGGACTCCCTTGATTGAGATCCACAATCAAGAAACTTTGAAACTATTTCCATGAACCCATATAATCATCGTAAGGGGACACATCCAAACAAAATCCTAAACGAATGAACTTGCTAAGATACCAATATATCATGACCCGACCCAAGTCGGGGCTCGAGCCACAACTACCCCAAGCCCACATCCATAGGCTATTGGGTTGAGACAAGCGTTGAAGGTATAATTAACTCATGGAGGAAAATTACTAATAACATGTTCACACAAACACAACGAACTCAATGGAGAAAAGCAATGGGAAAGAATAAAAGATTCGAGACACCTATAGAAGTAAAACAAGTATGCATGAACATCTAGAAAAACAATTGGTAGTGTATACTAAAAAGTAAATGGGAAAAGGAAAAACCCAACTAGGATTACGTTCCCATCTGAAAAAACATTAAAAGCATAAAAATTTTAGAGATCATAACTCTTGTATCCAAATTTATAACCACCGTACATGGTCCAAGAACACAATATTCCTAAGATCATTTAAGCTGGTGGTCCTCCTATCTGTTTTCTACAAAAGACATGACACCTGTGGGAAGATCCCATGTAGGGTGGAATTATAAATACATAGTTTAACATCGTAAAAGGGTGATGGGGGAGTAGTAAGAGATAAAAATGAAGAGGAAAGAAGTTGATAGAATCAGGTAATGTAAAAGGGTATTTCTCAATATAGACCTAGAGTGAATGTAAGATCATTCAAACATAAGGGGATAAAAACAATGATTAGAAAAAAATACTTTTCAAATAATTGACACATGTAGTATTATATCAGACTCATCTAACCATGAGAAATTAAACATAGAAAGAAAGGGTAATCTCCCACATGTCTTCACCACTCCAGGAAGGATAGTTTCACAATACAAGGTGTGAATAAATATGAAATAATATATATATGTATATATATACATAGTCAGAGAAACCAATTTGAGAGAATAAGCTGATCTCAATCTCCCAGCTCATCCCAAGGAGAATAATATAAATCATTTTAAAGTAAGACCATCGACGATGCCCAATATCTCATGAGTCTTCCCTAAAAGCATTAGTCAAATTGAAAAAACACCACACCTTGAGCCTATCTTCTTTAGAAGAAACTAACTCTCCATAATGGTTTATATCATGACATAATACTTCTCTCAGTGGGGGATGTATAATTATTTCTCATGACTCATATGGTATATCAAATGACTTCTTATCATTGGACCTCACATTCGAGGGGCTCAAACTCTAGGTAAGGTTCGCATGCCCTAGTATGATAGGGGGACACTACTCTACTGGTAATTAAGGAACTCCAACACTAATCCACACTATAAGGAAACTCGTGGGGATGTAATTGGGGACCTCCGATGCCAGTAATGATTATGGTATGTTCGAAAAGATGTCATTGGGGAATGACACTACAAATTTTTTCTGTAGGGTAAGCTATGAACGATACTTAGGGAATGCTACTATCGAGCCCTTCTGAATGGTAATCCTAGATCATCGAGAAAAACTACTTATTATTCCTACTAGAGGGTAACCCAATATTATCATTGGGGAATGCTACTTCCTAGTACTGCTGGAGGGTATGTCAAAAATGTTCTGGTGATCCTACAATATCACAATCATCATCAGTCATCGCCTTAGTATGTTCCTGACCTGATACTAGATACATCGTATCTCGAAATCCTTTACATAGGACACCATCACATTATACATGGAAGAAACCAAGGATAATAAACACTTGACAAAATATATGTGTTCAAATGAGGGAGATACAGATGTTTGAGGTCAAGTGGAAGGAACTTAAGGGGTACACAGTGTGTTAGGGAATCCACACTTTGTGTGGTTACGCTTCCTAGCATGGATATGTCCCCAGGTCACACACATCCTCATCCCATGTAGTATAATATGATGTGTAAGTTGCAAACAATCCATTAAATAACTAATTAGGACCAATTTTTTGTATATTGGTTCTGTCCATGAACACGGACTCCCTGTCTATGTACTATGGTACACGATGTGTTGGTACACAAAAGTTGATTCCCAAATGGTTAACCCATGCCCATGTATTTCGAACAAGGAATTTTCCTGGAAATGTGATCCATCACATATCTCACTAATATGGAAAGGTGGTACAAAATGTTTCAAGGGAAGTACACATCATATCATACTTATAGGTTTTCCAAAACCTAGAATTGTTGCTGGAAGGTGTTAAATGTTGGGTTTTCATTATATACAAGGTGCGTAGCTGGAAATATAAAAAAATGATCTAACCTACCACTTTGAATCTGCTCTAATCGTTGTGGATATCACCTAGGATTGAATAGAAATAATTGTATCTAGTTGAATCTAATGCTCGATGGCCAGCATTCTTCAAAAAATGCTTCATTGATGATTAGAAAAACCAATTTTTTCATACACCACCATGTATCCATTTATCATGTTCATGAAAAATAAACACCAATTCAGTCATCCCCACCACACAATGATCCCAGATCTATGCTTCTATTAAACAATTATTCACGTTTTATAGATTTGGGGTAGATTTGGGTTCCTGATCAAGCTCATTTCATCTTATAATTATCAAACCAGGATGTTAGGGATCTAATAGAAGATGAAAACATATAGAAATGAGGGAGAAAAGCACCAAATCAAGATTTTAAATTTTCATTGGACAAGAGTTCTTGTTAAATGTATAATAATGTGATCCATGGCCAAATAGAAAATTGAAATAAATTAGATTTTTAAACACTATCACATGTAAAATTTTCACAAGGTTGTAGATTTAAGAACAAAATTAAATCTACTCAAAATTTACTTCAAGGTTTTATATCACCACAAATGAGTCCTAACACTACTTTTTATTGGTAACGGGTGAAGAACAAACTCATACAATGATTCTAATGAGATACTATGTTTGTTTCATCTCGATCTACTCGATCATAGATTTTCATCATTGTTCGCCAATTGATTCATCTATGGGTGGGAGAAGGAGCTCTCAATAGTGGATTCTGGAAATTTTTAACAGATACTAGATATTTTTTCCATTGAGATACTTTTATAAAATTTCATGTAAGGTTACATGAATTTAATTAATCAATCAATCGGAAAATTTGTTTACTTAAACTCAACGCCAATGATATAGGGGTTTGAACAACCCACACTAACTCATTTAATGTCACCCCTAGGGTAATCAAAATGTTACATACCCAACTATAGTCTCAGGATGATAATACAATCATCTTTTTAAGTGTTATTCCATTTTCTTTAACTAACTACTTGTGTGATGTATAAATTATTTTAAATATTTTTGTAAAATTCAGTCTCAGTAAACCATTCCTTGGAATCACGTGTTATATCAGCTCCTAGCACTGGAAATAAATATTGAAATATTTGAACGTTATACAAGAATAAAATGGGTCTCTACACATCTTACCATATGATTTTTTTTGTTGAGACTTAATTTATTATATTATGAAAATTTAATCCTCGCAATCTTATGAAGTTGTATCTTACATTAATCTCTATCTTGGATGATATCTGTGTTTCATTTAATTATATCATAAAAGTCCTACTTCTAAACCATTATTTGAATATGATATGCTTTTGAAAAAATTATTTGGTAGGGGAACATGTTGATGGGTGTTTTGATTACTGTTCTGTATTACTAAAGTGGATCACCCAAGAACATTCCCAAATCCTCCCTCTTTTGCTACATAATATTATTAAGAATATGTTTTATCTCATAATTTGAGACATTCCCATAGCCATTATTTTGGAGGTGGTATGGTGTTTTTTCCATAACCATGTAATTTCATGTGAGGAAACTAACATTACAGTTTCATAATTTTGACCCATAATCAATAACAATTCTATTTTATATTCCAATTCCACCACAAAATATGGCACTTGAAATAATGCACTATGACATTAGAATCAAAACACTTTGTGGCCTTAGACTCAACCCATTTTCTAAATTAATCAAAAAAACAAGAATGTGAAATAATAAAAACGAAAATCAAAATTGACACATTAAATCAATTCCCAACAGATCAAAAGTATCATGAAAACATAAGGACTATTGATGTATCTCATGCGTCTTAGAAATATTTACTATGTTTATTCATGGTGAAAATGATTTAAAATTCACATGGTAATATTGAAAAGAACTATCCCATTATAATATCGAGTCTAATAGATTACTATCTATTCATTGGGGGAAATGTGACCCACATGAAAGTGTACGATATGAATAATGAACACTATGAAACTCATGATCAGGAATCCATCTCCTAATGGCTTGGTCACTATAGGTGATACAAATGTATGTTTAATCCCTCATATAATAACTATCATATCTTATTTAATTGTCAAACATAGTATATTATAGGTTTGATGGGTTTTTAAATGAAACCATGTAATTAACTAGAATAAAATGGGTTTGTACTAGAGAGGGTATAGTGATTCTCATTAGAAAAAATTTCCTGAAGTCATACGGGATATGTGGAATCATTCTATGATGTGTGACTAATCCAACTTATATATCTAGCAACAATTTTATATGAACATTTCTTGTAATTTATCTAAATTTCAATCTCTTAATGTACTATTATCTAATATATAAATCTTGACTTCACATTTTAATTTTTCTTGATATATAGAAAATTTTCATGGTTTGATAAAAAAATTACATTAGATCTTTTAATCTATGAATGGAATTATGATAACCCAAATATGATAGCAAGTAACTCTTTATTTATTGTAATAGTGTTTTCTTAGGTTTAATCAAATATCATAGAGATATTACAAATCATATGTGGCCTCTTGTCTATCCTTAATGTAAAGGCATATACAAATGTCAAATTTAATGTACAACACATATAACAAAGATGAATCCCCCACATTATAGGTTTATTATTATGGATGTGGTGAGGCTCATCTTAATATCATTGAATTCAACCATAAATGAATTACTAAATACAAATATCTGAATCCTTTTGAACTAATCTCAATAAGGGCAGAAAAATCTTATGAAAATATATGATAATGGATCGATAAAAACTTGAATGTCTTAAGAAATATCTAACATCACAAACATATATAAAATATGAATAGGATAAAATAATATATTTCTTATATATATCAAGATATATTCTTAGTTTTAACACTACATTACATAAGGAAATATCACTCTCTTCCATGAAATATCATTTTCAATGTTCAAAAATATATTTTTCTCAATGAAAATACAAAAAAATTAGGAAAACTCATGATACACAGATCAAATGAATAACTATGCATAGAAAAATAGTCTATAAATTCATCTTGGAAATTATCTATAAAATTAGAAAAAATTACTCACTACAAATCATTGAAAGGAACCTAAATAATTAAAAATTCTAAATGGTAACCTTCGGTATGTTAATTTACTAACGCTAATGAAAAAGTTGTATTCTCATGGTCCATGGGTGTAATAGTATCATAAAACTAAGAAAAAAACCATCCATAATGAAATAGTGTGTCTTTCATATGATTCTATCAAGAATCTATGTGATGAGAGGAAAGGGAAATGATATATAAAAGTTTTCTAATTTGGATAACTATGTAATATTCATACTCACCGGATTTTTTTATTATCATAAAAACTGAATAATCCATATATATTTTTAAAACTATGAAACTAATATCCTTATGGACAACCTGAATGATGAAAACTCAAAATTAATCCTATATGGAATAAATTATTCTCACCTCATGTAATTATTTAACAACTTTCTTTGAAACTTCCAATAATTTTTTCTTGAACCACATATGTTGTTATCTAACAAGTATCTCCATATCTTCAGAAAGATTCATGTTCATCAAAATAGAATTGTTGATACCTATTATATTTTCTAAGATCCACTAAATACACCTTATTTTTTACTAATATTATCCAAAAGTTATTCCTCTTATATAGGATGTATATTTATAGCAATTATAAAATGAAATTTTTCTCCTATCAAATAATTATACTATTATGGATTTATTGGAAATACATGGAGATCTAATGTGAGTGAGTAATATATTAATGAAATAATATAAAGAAGTGTACCATTTTAATATATAAGAACAAGATAAAAAATTTATCATCCAAGATGGATAAAAACATCAAATCAATCAGCATACTTAATATTCAATTCATAATCAGAATGAACATGATCAAAATCATAATCTGAATTTGTAAAAAAATATAAACAAAAGGAGTATTATAATGAAATAATTGTGTGTAAATACTTTTAGCCATTAATATAGAAATTATTCTAAAAACCTCATTAAGAATATAATAATCTCTATCAAAGGATGTTTACAAAATGGGTCAAAATAGGATATAGTAATGTCTGAATTTTTCTCCTAAAAGGTATTTTAGGGATTTTATATTATTTAATCTCACAATTTCATTAGTAAACTCTGTCCAAAAGGTATCATAATTCAAATTATTTATCACTTCAGTTTTTTTGAGGAAGTTATTTCCAAGAATGATTGTACCACCGGAATGTACTTGACCATCCTCCATGTTTAACAAATAAAATTATATTGGAAATAAATTGACTCTTATGAAAACAAGTATTATATCAAAAAAAAACACAAAGGATATGTTGTAACCCTATTTTATAATTGTATCACAATAATTTTTTGTATCAACTCATTAGTATATATGGATATGAAAGGATATTAAGTAATAACATTCATAAAAGTGATTAATTCAGAAAAAAAAACCCAATGAAGTTTTACTCCCTAATGTTGCATGGTATGATGGGTGTCCTAAGGTCCATACATTTTGATGGAATTACAATGTTACACCTAATTAGGGTAGATACATTTAAATCAATAATGATTCACATATTTTCCAATCCTTTATTTATTTATACATATATCGTAAAAATGTTTTCAATCCCTATAATTTTCATCACTGCCTCAAGTAGATCGATGTTGATCTCAAAAACATAGATTGTGCATAAAATTCTTTTTTACATTACCTCTTCTATATTATTATTGGTTTTAAAAACATTATTATTAATTGGATGTTCTTAGTCATCCTCTTTCACTTATCTTTAACAATATTCAAGTAACCAATTAGTTTTATGTTATAATATTGTGTGATATTAGTGGACAACTGAAAACATTTCACTTAATAATTTCCATCCTACTCACCTGTGTGATCACATTGAAATTTCCTTTTCATTTTACAAGGGTTGTATGGGAATATTTCATGATTTATTACAAGCTATTTTATCGATTGTAATGGAAATATGACTAATTTTTTCTTTCATCTCTCACAATTGTGTACCTTGACTTGTAAACTCATTTTATTGTCTAAGAATAAATTATTTGAAAAGATATTACATGTCAGAGTGTCCCTTTTTATAAAACTACCCTTGTCGTTGTCGGCTTATTGATAAAAATTCTTCAAATTCCTTTTGGGTTTTTTGAAACCCTTATTTGCATGATGGATATTGCGGAAATTAATTTTAAAATGTAATAGTTTTTTAGGAATGTACCATACTAGATCCCATGATGATCTTTCCTCTCTAAATTTTATATTTGTGAGAATTTTCAAAAGTGGTTTGATAGGGTGGTCGTTTATGCTAACACAATCCCACTAGGAATACAATATCAGAGTCTTATATATCCTATCATTGTGTGCAGGAATCAGTGGGCTGATATGGTGTGGTAAAAGTCCCAAAAACCCTTAATGTAAAGGGTGGTGTTATCTTTTATGAAATGGAAATATGGCTCACCATAGTAGTCAAAATCATCTAACATATAATAAAAAAAGTTATCAAAATTTTGGGAACATATATATGGTATACATATTAGTACAAGGGATCTGTGATCACTATATTGCTATGGGATTTGTGACATTTTCTCCGTTATTTATTTAGATACTATGGGTGTCTTTTCAACTAATTCTTTTCCAATTGTAACTTCCACCATGATCATATCCTAGGGTGGAATACCATTATAAATGTAAAGGATGATTATTTTCTCACTGATTTGGTGGTGTGGGATTCTTTTACATGTCTTTTTGAATCTCTACCAGTGCTCATACATTGAATCCCCTTGAATTTAATTGATTCAGGAGATCTCCTTTTTATTTTTTGTATTCCTTGATATCTAATGAATCTCTATAAAAAATAAAATCATTACCACTTCATACATATTCTGGACAAAAATTATAAAGGTATTCTATATATAATCCAACCACTAAAATTAGAATTCAAATAGTTTTATTAGTTCTACAATCATATCAAGGTTTCGTTAATGAAAAACTACATTTATTTATTTATATTTTTATTTTGGTCCTCTTTAGAGAGTCCATAAAATTTTGGTAGAGGGTCAATTAACTAAGATTTGAGTTTAATGTCCAATTAAATATTTGGATATTCAATGATTTTTTCTTGATATTTTAGATCACGTATTAAAAATTCAAAAATTGTTTTTTTATTTTCATAATTTGTACTATGTTTCATTATATATGATAATTTCATAGATTCTTAAGTACCTCTGATGTTATTTTCTATGGAATGGAAGAAAAACTCAAATGGATGAATTTTGATACATCTCATATGATTATATTCTCTAAAAAGTTCTAAAAAAATACATTTGAAAAAGGGTCTACTTAAAAAATAATTTTATTTTTGGATTTTATTTATATTAAATGGTTGAAAAAAAATAATAAAATGGAATAAAATGTCATTAAAATATATTTTAATCAATGGTACAAATAGATGAATTGGAGAAAATCCAAGGGATGGGGGATGATGAAAGAAGAAAAAAATAGAAATAAAAAAATAAAATAAGATATGTGAAACACCTCCCTCTAGGGAAATGACACCGATTTGATGAAATATATAGTGTGAATTATCAACCCATTTTTTTAACTAAGTGCAGTATGAGGAATTGAGTATGTAGTATTCTTGTGGAGGAAGTGAATTAGATAAAACGATTTGGTTTAGAGAAAAAAGATAAAAATAATGGATAAATGAATAAGTTAATTAAATTTATGGGGATGATATTTATAAATATTATTCAAATAATAATTTAATTTAAAATAATGAATATTTAACGATGATGAAAAAGAATGTGTGAAAAACCGAAAGGTTTCTTATTTTTTTGGAAGACATGATTTGTATAGTCTTAGTGATGTAACTCAATAAATTAATTAACTAGATATAATCATTATAAATATTAAAATAGTCATAATTATGATCCCCTAATCTTATCAACCTCTAAACCCTATATAAATTAATATGAAAAATAATAATAATTTTAACATTAGGTTTACTTTAGAACCTAAATTTCTAGAACCCTCCTTGATAACTAATCCAAATTAAAATATATGGTGTATGTATAGTTCTGAAATTATTTAGTCTCCATAAATTGTAATTAATTAATTATAAGAATAATTTTTTTAATTTTAAAATAGAATCCATGGTTGATTAAATTTAAAAATTTATTTTTTTCCTCTCATGATTCAAAAAAAATGCTTCCTTGAACAATAAATGTTCATCGATTAAGTTTCATAATTTGAGAATAATCAACTAATTTATTATATTAATTATAATTAAAATATGTTTATATATTCAATATAATCAATAGAAAATGTTCTAATTGAAATTGATTAGGTATAATTTATGCTTCCATGGGTGGATGAGACATTGAAGTGATATTTTTCCTAATAGAGGGATTAAATGTGTAATAAGTAATAACAAAAAAATCATTTATTCCAACATAAAAAATTGAAATAAAATAGAAAGAGTTCAGAAATAAAAAAAATTATTTATTTAATAAAAATAGATGTGACACAATTTAAAAAAACATTGATGGAGAAAGTGAAAGCCTCTTGAAAGAGATATCACATTCAAATATTCCTTACCCAAGTATATTATAAATGTGGAATGAAACTACTATTCATATATAATCACACACAATTACATGAACCATCCACTCCATAGGTTAATAATAAATATTTATAATCTTAATGATAGGTTATGGATTCAAAAGATAAAAAAATTTAATGTTCTAGTTCATGTAAAAAAGAATTTTGATTATTGTGGCACATCATTAAGCTTCAAAAAATCTAAACTAGATACATATATAATTTTGTTATATTAATAAAAAAATTATATATTATTAATATAAATTTAGAATCGACATAATAATTTATTAAATTTTAAGACAGAAATGGTGAGTTTGGTCTCATTCTATCAAATCCATCTCAACATTAAATTCAAGTCAAAAATTTTCCCGACAAATGAGACAAAAGAATTAATTTTTCCCGATAAATGTGAGTTTGGTCTCATTATATCACAATAAATAATAAAATACAATTAATTTATAATTTTTACAATAAATTTCAATATAATATTTATTAACAAAAATATGATAAAATCACCATAGTGAAATAAAATGGATATAAACATTTTTTAATGGAAATTTCAAATTTGAGCTCAAATTAGATATTTTCTTATAAAACAAAATAATTGTATATATAGGGAAATTATATAAATTATTATCAAATAAAATTTAACAAAAAACAAAGATTTATCTTATATAAATGGTTATGAAAGACTATGTCTATAAGGTCATATTATAGTGGGTTATAGGCCTGATCATGTATGAATATGGATATAAGTTTGGGTTATAACCATGGTATTAATAGACCTTAGCTATAGCGAGTTATGTGGGAGGTATAACTATGGACCCCAAGGACTAATTTTGTATGGTTCATATATCCATGATCAATGAAGACAACATATATAAGTTTCATAGGTTAGTGATATTAGAAATAATTAAATAAAAAAATATTTCTCAATATTAGTATGTGTCTATGTGTGTTTATATGTGTAAAAATAAAATTGGTAGATTGGTAGTTTGCATTTAGTTGTGTAGACTATATGCAAGACCAAAACTCACATGCCATGTTTTTTTTTTGAAAAATAGTATAGTTGTGTGAAGGTGGATACCCACATTAGTTCTTTTAACCAATATTCCCTCCCATGGATATATTCTCATTGTTGTAGCCCTGACATTTATAGCCATAGATTCCATGCCGATGGTTCTAACCAATTTTGTACATGTAAATTATGGAGTAAATGGACTCTTTACACATCTCATGGACATTAAAACTACCATTAATTACTATTAACAAATTCTATTTACAAAATAATGGGTTTTATTCATTGAAATATGAATAATATTGTAATAAATAAGAAAAAGTATGAATTATTTTGAAGGAATTTCAAAAAACATATGTTGTGGATTTCATGGAAATATTTTCACTAGTATATAAGAATTCAATGATTAGGATATAAATCCGAATGATTATTATATAAATTCTATATTATAAATAGTTATATAAGATGATGATATTGTTTTATGATGATTTTTATGGGGAAATTATAATCTAATATCTAATGAGATTCATTATGAATGGACTGGATGATCAAGTTTATTAGATAAAACAATGTTTGTATGGGACAAAATAAGAACCTAGGTATTGTAATTAGATGTTCTATTCCATTATAGTAGATAATTAATTCGTATAAATAAATTTTATCATTTGTGTTTTAAGAAGTTGTTGTATTATTGAAGCTTCTTCATTATTATTATTTATATATATGATATACTTTGGTAAGGACTTATGAGAGATCGAATTGAGGAAATGATTGATTTTTTTCTACATAGTTTATGTTGAGTGATCTTGATTCCCAAAATTGGATGTTAGTGATGAGGATCAAAAGAGACTTTTGGTCTGGAACTTTATTCTTATCCTATTGTGAGTACATCCATATGGTATTGGAAGGATTCAAAATGAGTGAGTTTAATCATATGATAACCCAACATTGATAGATATTTCAAGTAATATAAAGAGAATGGATAGACAATAGAATATGTGGATGACTACATGAAAGGGAATTGATTTCCATTGAAGGTATGATTATTGATGTATTCCATGGTTTACAGGATGGTAGACATTTCATTTTTAGTGGGAGTTGTCATGGGGTTCCTTGTGAAACTAGAAAGAGTGAATCATAAGTGTTGATGTGGATTATTTTATATCACAATGATTTGAAATTAATATAACTCTATTTATTAATCGATGGTCCATTTCTTGTTTTAGTAGAATAATACAATAATGAGTACGACAAAACAATGACAAGTAACATTGTATTTGTGTTCAATTTTGGAGGAATGACTATGAGTTGGATATTAAGAATTTTACCAATAGTTATGATACTTATTCTATGATAATTATTTTTTATTCATTATTTTCTGTGTGGATTTTTTCTTTTAGTTCACTATGATTTTAGATGAAATTTTTTTGAAGTGGGGTGTTTTGGAATAAAGACTTTGGGGCATTGTTGATTAATGATTTGGTAGCATTCATTTAAGAATTACAAATCCTTGTTTTTCATGTTGAATTTTTTTAGCCTTCATTAAAATTATTAGAAAAAACATAATAGAAAATAATTATCTAAAATGAAGGAGAAAAAACATGGGTATGCTTGTCGTGGTGTGAAACGAATAGGATTTCGTGACACATTGTCGGGGATTTATCATGGATTTTTGAGATATAAAAATATAACAATGTTGTAAAATGGGTTCTGAACCATGGTAATTCTATGTATTGAGGGTATTATTGATGTAATACATCATTTCATAAAGTGAATACAATGTGGTTTGGGTCAAATCCATTTTTAATTAGTAAAATAAAAAATTTTATTTCTGTAGTGATGTTCTTTTGATTTTTATATATTTTATATATATAATGATTGAGTTACACCATGTTGTGGTTTAGTCAAACATCATCACGACTTATCATCATCCTTTTTATTATAAATATTTTCATACCTCTCCCTCCAATTGATTTATTTTTTGCGACTCAAAAAATAGGTATTTTAGATATATGATTTTGGATACATGGTGTATCGTTAGTTGATTTATAGGTCTTTGATTTCGTGTGGTCATGTTATAAAAATATGAGGTCTAATTATCCTCCCATTATTATATTATTTATTTTATCTTCAATATATCCATGAGTTATATTAGGGAATGTATTTCATTTTTTTGTGTATTTTGAGTGAATGATTAAAAAGGTGTTTGAGTTTCTTTGGTTTAGTGGGAGATACTTGAATGTTTTTTGGTATATGACCATCATTATATTTTTTTTTCTTGTGTTGTGTTCTTCAATACATATTCATGATAGTTTATTTTATGTCTCACTCCATTTTATTTATTATGATATCGTTTATTTTTCATGCATTGGATTTCACTATAATTTGTGCTCTTTAATAATGATTTGGCATTTTTTTAAATGTTGGAATTGTAATAATAATATGTTAATAATTTAATAGTTAAGTGAAATAATTTGTTATACATTAAATTTCATAAATTTTTTCTTCAATAATGATATGTTTTTGTTATATTTATTATTATGACATAATGCCACTATGTTTTAAAAATATCTATTTTAATGATTGGAATCATTTTTTATCAATGTTATGAAAATTTTTGTTGGAACTAAATTATATATGTTTAAAAACCTGAAATTATTGATAAATATTTTCATGTTGAACTTGAATTGGTGAGATAATAATATATTTTTTATAATAATGATCATGTTTGATACTATGGTAAATTTTTTTGGTGTCATTTTGTGGTTGTATTGGTGGATTAGGTGTAGTTTTTTTTCATTGATGAAGAAATGTTTTTTGTTCTCATTGTTGGTGTGGTTTGTTTTTACAACAATAAGTGGAGATTGATGTGGTTGGTTCATTATAAATTCTTTGAAATGTGTTTGCTTTTTATAAATTATATACTAATTGAAAAATAAATAAATGGGAATCTGTTTTGATTAATATGGAGGTGGTAAAATGATGATAATTAATTTGATATTATACAGAATTTTTTGACTCAAATATATATCAGTTAAGAGAATAATTATTAGTTTCGGATATTAATGTAGATTATGAAACATTCTTGTGAATAGATTAATAGTGTGTTTAGTGATGGAATATTAATAGGTAAGAAGATGGTAAGTTCAGGAATCACTATTATGAAGGTTTTGGTGTGGTGCGTGTGGTAAGGTTCAAGTGTTTATGGTTTTTGTGATGTAATGAGTATCTTGTGATGGGATATGATGATAGAGGTGTTTAGATAGGATGTTTTAGTTTGTTTTATCTTGTGTTTCCTTATATATATATATATACATATCCATAATTTCATTTTTTTTCTTACTCTCAACCACTTGATTTGGAAATTGATATAGATTCCCAAATTATGTTTTAGGTTTTGGGTATACCCATAACATTGAGAATTGGGGTGATACATATGGCCTACTACCCATCCCCTCCAGACATAGCGTGGTGATGTTGTTGTACAACAGTGATATAGGGATATGGTAGTAATGATATGATGTGGCGATGATGAGTGTTGTGGGAGTGATGTTGTTATGTGTAAATTGTATGTGGTTATGTAGATATGATATGTGTTTTGTTGTTGTGGTTATTCAATTATGGTAGTAATGTGGTTATATGAATGTAGTATGTGGATATTGAGGAGATGTGAGTGCCAAGACATATATCTTTAGGACGTTAGCATGACTAGATCAATGAGAAAGATAGTTTATGTAACATTTTATAATATATTTTATGATTTATATATTAATATACTTTTATTTTACTTTAGTGTGTGATCCTTGGTTTGTTTGGGATATGGTTGACCATGGGATAGGTAATTAGTCAGTTTCACTATTTTTTCACAAAATATTTGATAATGCTTACACATTTTCATGGGAGTTCCCTAAAATAATCCTGGTTAATATACTTTAATACTCCACCCCATTCCCATCCCCACTAGAAGCCCTCTTGGTCTAATTGTTATGTGCGACCCACAAACCACACTGTTAATGGGACAAGATTTTCTGACTCAAATAAATGTTATAATAAAACACATGTTATCGGCATTACACAAATCATTTTATAGAAATCTTTTTTGGAAACGAAAAATAAACTCGATATAAAAAATATACAATCAATGTAATTTTATACACAAAAAATGCCTCAAAATAAATATATAAAAAATACATTACTAGGATAGTGACTCTACAAACATCATCCCACTCCACATCAAAAGCTATTAATAATGTACAACAGGGTCACAAACTCCATTTAAAAAATATGAAAATATGATATAGAATATAATGGAAAGTATATAAGTATAATTAGTAAGATCCTCCCCAAACCCTATAATGTGAATGTAGAGGAAGAATAATAATTTTTCAGTGAATGAATAATGAAACTAACACATTATTTTGTTACTCTAACTATTAAAAATCCTCATAAAATCTATCCTACCAAAAACAAGATGAAAATATTATAATATAATTAAAATACACTATATAAGATGATTCTTAACGTCTACTTCCACAATAAACTAGCTCCCGTTACAACCTAATGAAACATGTCCAGTTCATCTTCTTTCCTCTATATCCACATAACTATATAACTTCACCACAACTCCAATTTCACAACCTCAACCATATACCATATCTCATCATATCTATATATCCTCCAAGTCCACATATCAAATCATTATATTTAATGAAACCATGAAGGATTTGAACCTCGTTCTATCATCCTCATATGTATGTCTTCATCACACACCCACATCAACTCATTCTATAACCTCAGTCTATCACGCCCTATTAAATATTTTTAGAGAGGGATGGGAATGGGGAGTATTCAACAATACATTTAAACTCCTTCATTGATGGTAGGGAAACCAACTAAAACCCAAAACCTCATAATCACCATTCATGTTACCCAACTTGGATGGTGGTGTGTATGATATAACATAAACCACAATCGATATTTATAACTAAAAAATATCACCTTAGTGGGATTCATTATAAGAAAATAGAACTAGATACATAAAAATAACCCCCACACTTCAACATCACAAGAAACCATTTCACAACCCATCCCCCGGGGCCCGTGACGTGACATACCCAAATCCAGCCTTCTGAAGGCCTGAGGTTGGAGACTTACGCCGAAGGAGTAAAACTGAAAGTGGGAGGAAATTTCTTGAGTACTTGTACACACGCACGCAAAAGCTCCATTGAAATATATAAAATAAAAAAATCACGCCACTGTAAAGAAACCACTAAGTAGAAATACCACTAAAAGTCACATGGGCCAGAATAAAAACCAAACTAAAGACTAACTTGAAAATAGAAATGTACAAGGAAACCCTGAATATCCATCTGATGAAAACCCCACTGGATGGATCGGTACATGGTAGATGATGGAAGCCATTGTACTGTATCCCACCTACCTAGTCTCTCTAGGAACCACAGGGTCCTGGGCCACCGTGTCCTCCATGAAGGTGATGGTCTTCTTCACCAGACACAACACGTACGGGAAAATCCCATGAAAGGGTGAGTAGAAAAATATTCAATAGGGACCCCAAAACAACAATGGTAATAAAATAAATAAATCCACAAAAAAACACATATCATGACCACCTAGCGTGATCATGATGCCTGACATATCACACACATTATATTCTTGAGTAGGTTAGTAGAACCATTAGTCCCATCATAGAACACCTCTACTGTTGGCAAAATCATTCACAATGAGTACAGTGGGTATGCCAAGTCACATAGAAGCTGGATCCCACTATTCTTAGGACTATTTTGGTACTCATCCATACTGAGTACCGTCGGTATGATGGGATACAGAGAAGCTTCTCCCCACCCTGGTAATGCCAGATCACACAGATGTCGCTTCCCACTAATATATGGACAAGCGGAGGTACTCTTCCTGTTGAGTATTGTGGGTCTGCCAGGTCCCACAGAAGAAGATCCCTACAGTGGTTCTGCTAGGTCACATAGAAGCTTCTTCCCAATAGGTCATCATATCTGATCCATATAAGGGCCACTCATCCACAGTCTTTAGGTCTCATCCAACTACAAGGCTTTCGCACGTAACACACATGATCTCGGGAGAACCAACCCCCAATACATTCATCTTATAACAAAATCCATTAAATAATCTATAGGGTATTCCAAAATATCCACCTCATCGCGGGGGATCCAATAACACAAACTTATTGTCAATCGGACACATGGTTTTCATGATATTGACGTTTTTTAAAAATGGGGTCGGTGGGGTACGTGTCTGGTCAGACCTGGTTAGACCGACTTGACCCATCCTAGATCAGGGTCCACTAACCTAACCCAGGTCTTCCAACCCAACCTGTACCCAGCCCACCGAAGGAAGACTGGTTTGTTAGTCAGTCCGAGATGTGGCATGAAGCTGGGTGCAACACCTCCCTCCCCTCACAGTCAATATAGGGTCGTTGCCTCCTACTATGGTCGGTTGACTACATCTTTCCGCCAAACGGCCATCCATCCTAGTTGTCCGAGATTCACACATGTGATCAGAGATGGAGTCCCCCTTATTTCTACAAAATATGGTTATGGGACACTCAAACGATTCGGCCATTGGGCTACGTCAACCTCTATAGGCCATCGGCACAGCCGTCAGTCCTCCTGAATCCCTGCGGCCCTGATAGGCCATGATGCTCCTCCCAGCACGCCATCATGGCACACCTCCACATACCACCACTAGAAGAAAACTCAAAATACCACCGGGTCTTCTCCAGATGTTCGTTCTTCATGTCAACTATGCCTATGGCCTCTGTGGGGTATTGAATTCCCAATGATGGCCTCAAACATTCATTTTAGCCACTTCAAACATTCATCAAACAAGAACACACAAGTAGGAGGGGATCCAGAGTTATTCATGTTATCTCACACCCTCTGTGTTGGAGTTTAAAATATGGGATTAATGGGTATGATGATTCATCAACAATAATTCAACCTTGAAAGGAAACCTAGAAACATCACCCTCCCACATGAACGAACGATCTGCAGATCAACCAATTCATGGTTTGATCCTTGTTCATCATTTAAAATAATGAATGGTGAAAAAATAAACCAAAAAATGACCCCTACATCGGCTAAGGTTCAACATTGAAGTTTTCTACCAGTGAAGTTTCAAGAATTCAACGGTGTTCTTTGAATCCTAGTCTCGTTATTCATAAGAAATTAGCATCTCCAGCGATCCTCCAACATTCATCATTCCCCATTGGGGATGAATTCGGTAGGATGATCATCAGTGAATCCCTATTTTTTAATTCTCAACTCTCAAATTCATTATTTAAATAAAAAGAAACATGTCATAGTGTTTCTCTTACACTAAGATATTGCATCATTATGTTGTTCCATTCACAAAACTTCATAGAGATTATGCTTACAAAACTAGACATTAAAAATAATTCATTAATGACCCTTTTAGTCATATCGTAGCACCTCCATATTCCTTTAAACATTTCCAATGAAATATAAAATAATAGTTTCAGTTAATTTTTTATATTTCAAAAAATTCCAAAAATTAACACTTCCGTCTGGAACTTTTCAGTCAAAGTGAATTCCTTTATAGAAAAATCTTGGTGCTCCAAGTTCAACGGTGTCATCATATTTTCAATCCGAGAACTGGTTCAAAAGATATAAAAACTCACTCGGACATTTACTTATGTGAACCTAAATAATGTTCATAATTCCGTTTCAGGCTCACTGGGACTTGGAATTATGTGTCGTCAAAGCGTACGACCACAAAATAATTTCTTATAATTTTAAAAAAAAAATATACATAAATTTAAGGACAAAACATTCTCCTGACCTTATTTTATTACATCCCAAAAATCCAAAATAGGTCTAAGTAAACAAATGGGGGTACTGAGCATGGATATGAGCTTCTCTCTCCTATGGGGTCTCTTGGAAATTATCATGATACCACCAAACATGAACGAGAGGAATCGACTATCCACGAAGGACCCACTCCTATTGAACCTCTATCTCCACCAGAAACTCTGAAAATGTTACCCCATCACCAATGTCAAGCTCTCCATAATCGATAACGTTTGATAGATCATTCACATACCTCCTCAACTATGACACGTAAAAAAACATCATGAACACGGTGATCTTGTGGGGGAAGAGCTAGGTTGTACCCCACCTCTCCAACTCAACTGAGAACCTAAAATGTTTTGATGAAACTCAAAGATAGCTTGCCACCCCAGAAAAATCTCCCCATTCCTCATTAGGATGAGACCCAAGGGAACACATTTCCTCCCTCCTCAAACACCAAGGGTCTCCGCCTCTAGTAAGAATTTGATTTTTGTCTGTTCTGTGTAGTCCTAGTCGGTTCCGAGATGATCAGCACCTTCTTAGTGGTAGCCCGTACCAACTCTAGATGCACGAGTGCTGACCCCCTAGGTCTACCACTCACCAAGGTGATCTTCATGGCTGCTCGTACAAGGCATTAAATGGGCCATGATAATGGTGAAGGGATTGATGTTATTGTATGAAAACTCCACTAGTGGTAGGTAGTCCATTAAACAGAAAACAAAATCATTGAAAGAAGAAAGAAGAATTTCCTCCAAGGTTTATATGGTATGATTCATCTGGCCATTTGTTTTGGGGTGAAAAGGTATGCTCAAGCACAGTTATGTCCAGAACTCCTCCTGTAATCCCTCCCACAACTAGGATGTAAAGTGTGCATCAAGGGCTGAGACGATCGTCAAGGAAACCCAGTGAATCTTCACGATCTGTTCGATGTAGAGGCGTCCCAAACCCTCTACCGATCCCTACTCCCAGATGGGTAATAAGTGAGATGACTTGGTGAGTCATTCAACGATCACAAAGATAGAATCGTAGCCCCTGGACGTGTGTGTTAACCCCATCATGAAGTCTATAGAGAGTCCATCCCATTTCCACTCTGGTATATCATGTGGTTGTGTTATTCTTGATGGGACCTGATTTATGGACTTCATTTGCTGAAAAGTGAGGCATTGCGAAATGAACTCTACCACGGCTTTGCTCATCCTTAGACACCATTACTGACGTCAAAAGTCATGGTACATCTATGTCACACCATGATGTACTAACAAAGGGGATGTATGGATCTCTGTCAACCCCTACTCTCATAAATTCACTGGTACTACAGTGCGACCTCTTAAAAGGATGATGTGCTCCCCACCTATAGAAAATCCATCAGGATCCTATCCTAAGGATATATATGCATGTCATGCCTCACAGGAAACATCAACATGATTCGGATACCTAACTCATGGTAATATTGGGGAAATGATAGTCATTAAATAAAGGTAACTGTCTCCATCACTGTCTATGAAGGATATCGACATCATGGCTAGATTCTCCATCGCCTCACTCAGTAGCTATAAGCCAGACCTCCTACTGAGCGTGTATTCCACCATGTTCCACTCCCTAAAATTATTGACCATCTCAAAGTCACAGTCTTGGAGGAACACCAAAAATTTCCATTGCCTCATGTTAAGGGCCTTCTGTTAGAATATATAACTTAGAAACTTTTAGTTAGTGTAGATGGAAATCATTTCACCCTTCTTGTAGTGCCACCACATCTTCAAGGTAAAGACCACTTATACTAACTCTAGGTCATGGGTCACATATTCTTGCTCATGCAGCCTCAACTACCATGAACCATGTGGGATCACTGATAACTTCATGCATTAGGACACAAAACAATCTCGTCCCCGATGCATCACAGAATATTACATACCCAACGCCCTATTCTAGTATTCTCAAGATGGGTGAACTCGTCAGTCTCTACATCAGCTCTTGGAAACTCTACTGAATCTTCTTCATCCACACAAAGGGAAATCTCATACGTTTCAATGATAATAAATGTTATTCTACTCTGTAAAGGTCATACACATACCTTTGGTAGTATCTGACTAACACCCTGAAACTCTGCACCTCATTCATGCTCCAGGGTGGCTCCCATGAAAGCATTGCCTCTATCTTTACCAGAACCACTGAAACTCCATCCTCGGAGATGATGTGTCAGAGAAAGTGGACCTATTGAATCCAAAACTATCACATTGAAATATTACCAAATATTTGGTTATCTCACAATGTATTCAGGACTATTTGAAGGTGTTTATAATGCACCTCATATGACACCAAGTACATCAAGATTTAATCAATGAAGACCACAATGATACGATAATTGTACGGCTGGAAGATCATGTTAATGAGTCTCATGAACACTTCTAGGGAATTTTTCATGCCAAAAAGAATCACCATGAACTTGTAGTGGCTAGGCCAACATCTTAAGGCTACTTCATCATGTCCTCATCCCATACCCTGAAGCTGATGATAGCCTAATATGAGGTCAATCTTCGAAAACAACCTTGATCGCTTTAGATGATCGATGTAGTAATAAATCATCGGAAGTAGATACATGTTTTTCATGGTCACCAGGTTCAGGAACTGGAAGTCCATACATAGCCTCAAACTCTCATCTGCCTTCTTGGAATATAATACTCGTGCTTCCCATGGTGAAACGCTAGGCCTCACGAAGCCCTTCCCCTATACGTCCTTAATCCATACCCTCAATTAACAAATCTATATAGGAGACATCATTTTATTCAATGTGGATATCGGTGTCATCCCGAGGTATAGGCTGATGCAAACATCGTACCCTCTATGTGGAGATAGTCCTAGATCATCCTCAGGAAAGAGATCGTCATACTCATCCACTACTACATGAATGACCATACTCCTCTCGTCCTGTACACCGAGGGTGACACTAGACAACGGGTGAGTGATCTGTTATACCCTCCTCTGAGAAAGACCATCATCTACAGAAAAGGTTCTTTTCTTGCATTTGAATAAAATCCTTGTCCCATACTCATGGACACAATACACTTTGCGCCTAAAATAGGTGATCTGATCATGGAATGTAGATAACCAGTCCACACCCACGATGACTTTGTAAGGCCTCAACCCAACTACTATGAGATCCTATATGAATATCTCCCATCATATATTAAGCTCACACTATTGGCACTAGTGTGTAATTGTTGAATCCCCTCACATAGGGGTCATTAATTGTAAATATTGATCCAATAGTTCCCCCAGAATCTCTGAATCTCGAAAGAGGTCCATGGAATGGAAAGAGTTACTGGAACCTATTCCTATAAGAATTGAATATAAAGTGGAGAATACATTGGTAATACCTTTAATCATCTCTGAAGTTTCATTGTCGTGGGACTACATTTCATGAAGCTAGCCTCACCCCTGTCTATCGGCTCCCTGAGCCCAGGGTGCACCACCTGGTGTGGTGGATGTAGTACCTCGAACCGTCGTCCACTGCCCGCTACTCAACCTAATACCATTGAACATCCTACACCCTGAGAACCTACTCTATTGAACCTCATCCTCTTCATTGGCGGTCCCTGGATCACCTTATGATCATTTGTGTTGTGGGTCAGGCAGCCACGATCTATTTCTCCCTACCCACAGCACATTAAATAAAATATCATTCCTTGCAGACTCTCTCTGTTATGGGAGCCCCAAACTGCTGATCCTGAGTTCTGGGGTCATACACTAAAAGGCCTGGCTTGATTGGGCCATCTCGACTAATTCTTGTTGCTCCCACTAAAGACTCTATCACCTAATGTCTACTGGTGGCTCCACGTGTCGGTGTTTTCTCTACTATGAATCTCTCTATAATAATGGGTCGTTCCAGCACTCTATCCTAAGTGGAGATTCTGAGATACACTTTGGATGCCTAAATATCCCATACGATTACATACTCAAATGGTCAACCTCTGATGGAAGGTTACCAAACCATGTCTGTGGAGTAGCGAGAGAGGTCTATAAATGTTGTAGAGTACTCTTCCATCGACAGGCTGCCCTACTGTAGGTAAAGTACCTCTCAGATGCGAACAATGTTCTAGGTTTTAGGGAAAACTCCTCCCGGAAAAGCTATGTGAAGTCTAACAAAGATAGGTTCACCTAATCATTCGTCTAGATTTTCATGTTCCACAATCTCCCAACCAAGCCATGGAGACGGATTGCAGCCAAGATCACCATCTGGTCAAGATGTGTCCTCACTAATCAAAAGAATCACATCAATATGTCCCGCAAGTCCACAACGACTTGAGGATCTGTCTCTCCCCTAAAACAGGGAGGAATATTTCTCTAAAACTCATTCAATGCACTGATTCTACATACATCCTCTTTGGGTACTACTTGCAGTGACTGCTGATCAATGGGTGGTGGCAACACCAATGCACCGCCTGGTGGGGCTATCTCTAGTACTGGTCCCGGAACTAATGTCTCATCGCTAGGCAGGATGTCCACATGATCATGTATGAGATTCCTATCTATCTATCTACATGGAGGCATCCTGAAATAGATCAATATGCACCATAGTCAGAAGTTTATACCTTGTGAGCTGAATATTATTAAAATATATCATAAGGAGACACATAAGAAACCATTGATTTCATGTACAGAGCCAGGAAGCAAAATTCAGGGTCTTGGTGTATGGATATGCCTACCGTCTTACCAACCATAGACTCCCAGAATCTGAGAATCTAACTCAAATTATTTAACATTATATCTCCAAAACAAAACATCAGACTCTTGGTCTCTACGGTATAACCGACCAACTTGGATACCACTTTTTCATGACCCATCCCTCAGGGCCCATGTCCTAACATACCCCCTGCCCACCTCTAGAAGGCCATGGTTTGGAAACTTGCACTGATGGCATAAACACACAACTGGGATGAATATTCTTGAGTACCTGTACGCATGGACAGACTACAACATCACAAATATGGAAAAAACAACCATTCCACCTTAAATAACCAATGAGTATAAATACATCTGAATGAAAAATGGTCCAGAATAAAAACCCAACAGAAGACTAATTGGAAACTATGAATGTACATATAAAACATAAATAGACATTTGATGAAATCCCAACCTGATGGATCATTACAGTGTAATTTCTGAAAGCCATATAAGTATGCTTCATCTGCCTAGTCTCACTGGGAACCATCGGGTCCTGGGACACTGAGTCTTATGTCAAGGCTCTAGTTGTCTGCCCCAGACACAACATGTGAAGGTAAATCCTATGTCATGGTGAACTACAATATTCATAATAGGGACCCCAAAACAACAAAGGAATGCCACAAATAAATCCACAACCAAACCACAAACCGGGATCACCAAGCATGATCATGATGAATGAAATCTCATAGAAGCTATATTATTGAGTATGATAGTATAACTATTAGTCACATCGTCGAACACCTCAGCTACTGGAGAACTACTCCTTAATGAGTACGGTGGGCTTGTCGTGTCATACAAAATCTTCTTCCCACTAACCTTTGGACTGATGTTGTAAACATATCTCATGAGTACTATGGGTATGTTGGGTTAAACTGAAGTTGTTCCCCACGGTGGGCATGTCGGCTCACACAAAATCTACATCCCACTAATCTATGGCCACGAAACGGTACTCCTCATGTCGAGTACCATGGGTGTTCCAGGTCACACAGAAGATACTCCCCACTTTTGACCTATCAGGTCACATAGATTTCGCTTCCCACTATGCTATAGTATCCATTCTACATAGGGTCACTCGTTAGGAGTCTTCAGGTCTCAGCCAATTGCAGGTTTTATTCATGTAGCATGCTTGATCATGGGAGAACTGCTCCCAAGACCATTAATTGAATTCCAACATCCATTAAATCCTCCATATGTTATTACAAAAATTCATCCTCATAATGTGTGTTCCAACACCACCAATAGCTTGACAATCAAACACCCAGTTTGCATGATATTTACTTTTTTTCAAAAAGGGACTGGTTGGGTCTGAGTCGGGTCTAACCCGGGGCTACCAACCTGACCCAAAAATTGTCCTTCTTGGGTCCAGTTAATTGGTCCTTCTGTCAGGCATATTGGGTCAGTTCCGGATAGTGCCCAACTCAGACTGATGAAGGCATACAGATTTTTCTGCATGGAAGGGGCGCGGCTGGATGCCACGTCTGGAACCTCCCTCAACCCACGGTCTATGGGGGGTTGTTTCCTCCCATCGAAGTCAGTTTACCACGACCTACCTCAACACACCTGTCCAACCCGACCATCCATGATTCAAGCAGAAATTCAGAGACTGCCTACCCCTGATGTATGCGGTGCATAGTTGCAGTCCACTCCACCATTGTGGCTGCTTAGCCACGTCCACCTCCACCGGCTACATACATATCCATTTCTCCTTCTACTCAACCTCCACCAAGGCTAGACACGGTTCTCCACCTTATGTTCGATCATGGAACATCGGTACCTACTCATGGCTTCCACTGCAGGTCTCTTCTGACGACACCTATGCAATGGAAAAATACTCTTTGTACCACCGGGTCCTCTTCAGTGGTCCGTTTTCGCACCCACTACTCCTACAACCTCCATGGGGTTTTCTCATCACTACAAAGGCCTTGAAATTTCATTTCCACCACTTTGAACATTTTTCAAACATGAACGCACATGGAAGAGGGGTTAGAGAATTATTTGTGTTTGCCCAGGACATCCACATTAGGATTTTAAAGCAAGGAAGTCTTTGGTATGATGTTTCATAAAAAATAATTCAATCCCGAAAAACAAATCCCACAAACAGCACCCTCCCGCAATAATGGATGATCTGCAAATCAACCTGTTCGTGGGATGATCTATTTTCATCTTTTAAAATGAATAACGGGTAAAACATAAACAAAAAAACCCAAACCTTGATCAATGATCGATGTTGAAGTAGTCCATTGGTGAAGGTTCATGAATTCAAAGGTGTTCATTAATTCCTAGTCCAGTTCTTCATAAGACTTCAACATCGATAGTGATCCTGTGGAAGTTCATCACTTATTGTTAGAGACTAATTCCACCATATGTATTTAATAGAATCCTTAGGGTATAATTTTAAACACTCTAACAAGTTAGTTTAATAAAAAGAAACCATGTCCCATTGTTTCTGTTATACTGCGACCTTACGCCGTTACACTATTTCATTTGTGACAAAATGTTGAGGTTATTCTTTAAAAAATATCCATTAAATAGATTTCATTAATTAGCCTCATCATTTCACCACAGCGCCGTCGTCCACCACTCAAATATGTGAATGAAAAATAAAATAACATTTTATGTTATTTTATAATTTTTCTAAAAATTACAATACAATTATCTTAAATAAAGCAAATAACGGTCAATGTTATGTCATTTATAGAAGAATACCAATGTTCCGAATTCAACAGTACCCTCCTATATTCAATCTGATCTCCATTTCAAATATTTTAAAAAACTTCTCACACATTTACTTAAGAAAAAATAAAAAAATGTGATAATTTCGTTTCAGGCTCACCATGCCAACGAATCATGTGCTGTTAAATTGTGAGGTCTCTAAATAATTAGATATAAATTAATGAAAATATACAGAAATTGCAGTATATTATAACCCATCATCACAATTCAAACCAACTAGATCATCTCTATATAAAAATAACAACATTTTTCATTCATCATTTCATAATCAAAATAATAATATTGGATTACCAAACTATTTATAAAAAAAATATAATTAGATTCATTTAATTTATTAAAAAAGCTAAAATTAAATTCCCGAACTACTTATCAACTATAAAACCATACAAAACCATCACTTCTTCACATCATTTATATTATCACACACAATATTTTAATCTATAAAATCCCATTTTATTTATTTTTTCCAAACTACCAATTTGAGGTTAATTGTTAATTATTTACAATACATAGTACAAATTATAAGACAATAACACATCCAATTCAACAAAATTGTAGTCAAACCAGAATAATTATAGTTACCCTCAATTTTTATACATTAACATTACACAACTTTTGCGGAATACTTAATACATTATACAAACAAACATACAACGACTATACTAGTATTGTGTCGTTGGGAGCATGGAAATGTAAAAAATAGTACATAAATGAGATACATCACCTCCCACATGGATCATATTGACTAGAACCCAACATTAAACCATCAAACATAATACATATCTTCATAACCTGAATGGAATGAAACATAAAAGGGGTGAGCTCTGATTCTCAGTAAGGGTTACAAGGGATAAATGTATGCCTAATCATGATAATAAGGGTATAAAAACATGATCATTAAATTAGAAGATCATACATTACTATCAAAGATCATAAGAATGATTCATGTAATAAATCATGGCATTTCATAAGTCATGAATCACAAGGAAATAAATAACGTTGTCCAAAAAATCATAATAGAGGAATAAAACATAGAATTACGATAGACACATAAAAATATATAATAATTTCCATAATATTCAAGGAATTGTTTTCGAAACCAACATAGTTGAAAAATTCCTTTACTGAACCGAGTTCACTCCTCATTCCAACCACATAATACTGAATCAAGCACATTTCATGTTCCAACCCTGTAATACTATACCGATTTCATTTATTATTATATCATTTTCAATCTAATGTGATATAAATCATTAAACATATCATTTGAGGTAGATATAGGTCCCAACCATCTCATAATTATATTATACATATACATTCCACAAGATCCTAAATAATCATATCATAACCCTTGAAATGGAATGGGTGTCGTAAACATGTAATCAGATCTTATCACATGGAAAATTAATTTTTCTATAATCATGTAATCATAAACATAACCTATGAAAATAGGTTAGTTTCAATAGAATATAACTCCTGAAATTGAAATGGGCTTCATTAATATTATGCCATCAATAAATAATCCATCTGTAGAAAGAATATGAATGGTAACATTGAATAATGTTTCCAGAAACACATGAATAACACAAACATATGTTATCATATATTGGAAATAATTTTTAAAGTCCTTTTAAAAACATTTCTTTATAAAAATATCTTTTCTACAATGAAAAATTATTTTTAAAACATCAAATGTTTTGAAAAAAAATTCATTGAAAAAACATTTTAAAACATATAATGGGAGAATTGATAAAAAAACCATTTCTAAACACCATTTTAATTGAAAATAGTAATAATTTATTTATTTATATCATTTCTAAAATGATTTTAAAGAACATGGTTTTTGAATGTGATAGATTGACGACTTGAGAGCGAGACGGTCAGATTCTACTTAAGAAATGTTATCTAAATAACAATGAATAAAAATATCTAACTATTAATTTTATATATCATTATAAAAAAATGATAAAAAAATTCATTAGATTTATTGAGATATGTATGATAATATTTTATCAAAGAGAGCATAAAAATAAACATCCTAAAAAAGTGATGAGATTATTTTAATAATCTCTTATTACATGGTAACATGGGATAATACTCTCCATGTAAGAAAATGGAATTACATGAAGCATGGAATATCAATTAAATAATTAAATTAAAGATATAACATATAAAATTCTATTATACACACATCAAACAGAATTTATGTGCATAACAAAATTGGATTATCCAAGACGGAAAATCTAGACAAACCTATTTTTCTGATTTGGTAACTTTTTAAAATTAATCCCCATAAAAGAATGATTATAAAATGTATTTGTGAATACCCATAAACACAAGTATTATATACATAGAATAATATCATAGGAAAAAAAGTTATGAATTACAAACAAATCATGTATCTCCTGAAAATAACAAGTGAGATGAAATCCATTAACCTTGTGTCCTGACTATCTGCATACTCGTTCAAATCACCTGTATAATAAATATAAATCTATTATAATTATTTTATAGAACCATATTCTTGTAACTAGTACCATAAATATATTTATTATGAACTTATATTACCCAATTGTTAACAATTTTATGTAAACCTTTTACTTTGGAAAATATACACTTTATTCTAATATATGTATTAATTTGTAATATCATTGGTACATAAATATATATAATGATTTAAATAATGTAACACACGATTTAAATATAATTTTTATTTAGTATTTGTGTATTATAATGGAGATGGTAAACCTATTGAGACCACATTGTTTATAAGGCGGTAAAATTTGTAAATAGTTGTTAATGGAGATCAAAATAAAGAATGAAATGAAGGGATTCATGTTATAAATAAATGATGAAACATCTCACTATTCCAAGAGAGAATGAAAGAGACTACTTGAAAAAGCATGAATTATTTAATGGGGGATAATGAGGGGATTTGATTATTTAAGAATTATGATGCAAAGCTTAGAAGATGATGCTAGTCATATTCATTGTTGACTGAAAAGACATGTGTTGTAAGAAGACATGGAAGTTGGTATGTTTTTATACATTACCTATAGAATCTAACGATGTTGTAACTGGTCGTTCAGATAGAATATATCATGGTGGAAGAAATTCATGATGAAAGGCGCTAACTATTGAAGAAGAAAGATGACAGTGAATTAACACGGATGTTCTTTCCAAAGATGATTTTTAAGGTCAAGTCATTTCCCAGTGTTTCCCAGATTTTTGGACCTCAAAATAGGGATTTTTTTAAAAAAATTAAATGATTTATGCATAGGACATAATGGGATGCAGAACGGTGAAGGAAATCGCCAAAGGAAGACAACAACGTACCTTAGAACATGGACTGTGAACCATGTTCTAGGAATGGTTCACGACCACGTACTATGAAGCAGAAATTTGTGAAGCCCACAGTGAAGATTTCCCACATTGAACATTTAGGTAAACGAATTAAAAAAATATGTGGGGTTATATTCCAATATATGGAGTTCTAATCTCATCATTAAGAGAGGGAGAATTCAATAAGAAAATATCATCACTGTGAAATAACTCAGCTAAGTCTAAATGTAGTACATAGACGAGATTATGATAAGGTTTAAGTGGTATGAGAATGAAAAAACAGTTCTCAAAATTAGGAGATATAGTCCGCGAATGAAATTTTGTGTAAGAAAATTTGGTATACATGAGATAATATAATTCTCAGAATTTAATGAAGATGTTCATGGAAGATAGAGGCAGTGTGTGGAGGCGGTACGCAAAGGTTGTAGGAAATGGTTGTACGTGAAGGTGGTACGCAAAGGAGATATGTGAAATTTGTATGTGAAGGTGGTACATGAAGTTGATACGTGAAGGCGATATATGATGGAAATACATAATGACGGTACGTGAAGGTGGTATGTGAAGGTGATACAGAGAGGTGGTACACATGGGCACAGTGTGTGACGCTGGTGCGGTGCTGGGAGGAGGGGTCGTGCATGGTGTAGGTGTGGTGCGCAGGGAAGGTGAAATATGAAGATTAGGTGTTGTATGTGGAGAAGAAGGGGTAGACAGATCAGGTGTGGTAAACAGAGTAGGGGTGGTACGGGGAGCATGCGAGGTATGCCTAGTGGTGGTGGTACGCAAAATAGGAATGGTACGTAGACCAGGTGAGGTACACATTGCAGGCATGATACGTAGATTCGAGACAATCCACAGAATCAGGGAAAAATATTGGAAATGACTGAATTATAAAGAGATATTGTGACTCTAATTAATACAAATGGAATATTTTCTAGAACAATCAGTAATTTCTCTAAAGGGGAAAATTGAATTTAAAAGAGCATCAATTCAGGACTTCGATGAAAGGAATGTCTAATGCTGAATAGAGACAAAGGCTTTTCATGACAATCTATAAGTCATTAAACTGACTTAAGATTCCTTCAATGTAGTGATTTAGGGGGAGTCAGTGAAAGTTATTTGATGGACGTAGTATGCTATCCCTAAAACATAGTAAATTCAATACACCTGGGCCAAAGTGACTATGTTAAACACTTTTAATCCACAACATGTGATGATTAGGGGTTTTGGTATGACTGAAAACCTATCAGTGTGTGCTCCTTGGATATATCCCTTAGTGGTGATAGAAGTACAATTGTGGTGTTTTCCATCTGCATGTGAATGTTTTAATTACTTCACCTATTCTTCGCATATGGTAAAATATGTTCCTACCAACGTGAGAACAAGATCCAGTAATGAAGAGAAAAATTTGACACCCTAATTCACCCCCCTCTCCGGGTGGTCTTGGTTCCATCAATTGGTATTAGAGGGAAACATTTACGTATTTTGGATACTCTCTAGTAATTATATTCAAAAGATGATTTAATTTTTCTTTTATAAGTCAAAAATGAAGAGCAGTCCTAATGAATATTAATCTTTTTGTGAGAAAAAGTTTATATTGAGTAATACCGTGACGAACAGGAAAAATACAGATAAGAGAGATTTGAAGAAGTCCCTCTTATCTAAAGAAGATTTAATATCTGTTTCTCCATTCCATTTATAAAATGAAGATTTTTTAGGCTTGGAATTAAAAGAGAAAGGATATCATGAGGTATGTGTTTGAAACCATGACCAATATTCAGTCTCTGATGAAATTGATAGAATAAAAAAATACCTTTATGATATCTTTGAAGATATAGTTGTTGGTTTTTGTACAATATTTCCATGTATGGATGGGGAAATATCCCATATAATAATAGACACAAATTCTATGGAGTAAGGCTTGGATAAGAAAATATCAGAATGTTATAAGCTCTCCAGACATATTGAATCATTTGAATAACAAAGAAGGAGACATGAGATAAATACATTAAAATAGTTCAATGATGTTGAAGAGAAACAGAGATTCAGAAATGATATTGAAGAAAATATCCTTGTTTTGAAGGGAAACTGAAAAATTACACTGATATAAAGGGTCTACAATTAGAAGGGATATCCAAGAAGATCAAGGGACATGAATCATTGATTCATAATACAATGATTTTGCATGAGGAATATTTTTTTAGAATGAAGAAGTCTTGTGACGTGAATATAACTATGATTGAAGATCAGAATGAAAATATCAATATGAAATGTCTAGAATTTTATACAATGTTGACCAATCTATTGGAGACATGTATTGAGACTTCACAAAAGAATGAAATAGTTTCTGCTAGTAATCAATCCTCTCTTGAGGTTTCTAATGTCAAAATACACCCAAGATTTGATTAAAATATCATTCCTTCAGACATTAATCAATAACAAGTTGGTGATAAGAATAAGGGTCCATCCATCTCATCTTATACTCATGTTTATATGTATGATTCCACATGGAGTACAGGCCGGATGATAAATTCCAAACAAGTATGGACGAGGAAAGGTGAGGAGTAACCTATCTCCATGTATAGGGTGAATAGAGAGAAGAATGTGGATGGTGGTTCTCCACAATGAACACAACATGTCATAAAGATGGCCCGCCAACACAATAGAAAGAAAAAAAGTTCTGTGGGTCAATATTTGTGTTGAAACAGATTTGGGAATTTTGTATTGGATGGTTGGTAGAATCCCTTAAATAAAAAATCCCATAGAAAGCATATATCAAAGGTAAGAAATTGAGAGTAGAAGATGCATCATCTGCAGGTCCAGAAGCTTTTTTTATACCAAAAACATATTTAAAATGCTTGATAACATCTGTGATATATGCAATGGAAGAGGTCACAAGGTAGGTACTTTCCCATCTCAACATGAATTCATTATTGATAAGAGATGAATATTTGCGATGCTGGATAAGAATGAAGTAGCTACCATGGGAATATATCAAAAGAATATTAAGAACACACATTTCCCCAAGAAGATCTCAAGTAGGGAAGTTGACATGTCTCTGGATTTTAAATCCATGAAATTAAAGGAAAATTCAACCAAAAGAGATACTAAGAGGAATGAAACTCAGATGAACCTGTGTGTAAGATCCAGACCTACTACAATAGTTCTAAATGATATTTTGGTCATCTGGAAAGAAAATTTGGAAATAATTTGGAAAATTGAAAAAGAACAGACCAGGGATAGTGGTAGTGGAAGAGAAGAACATTCACATGATGAATAAAATGTGCATGAGATATTGCAAACCAATAGAAACACATATGTTAATGATGTTTTAAGTGAGAGATTTATGAAATATGGACACATTGAAAAAGTTAGTCTAACCTCAATACTAGAGAATGAATCTATCTTTAAGAGGAGTAATAATTTTCTATTCATGATCACTATTATGAAGATAAATTCTCCACTCAAATCAAAAGAGAATGTAAGGAGTGCCCTGACACATCTACCCATGTTAGAGCATATGTTTAGATGTGAAAGCATGAAGACTAGAAGAAGTGGATAATTTTGGTTGAGGAAACCCTATCATCCTTTCTTCTCACATTGAATATGCAAGAAAGGACCAACTTCTTCCCTTAATCATTTGTGTATTGTATTTGTGTTGATAGTTCAGGGAATTCAAGGTGATTCGTTCTCTCTAGGGGAGAACCTGAGATGCAGTTAATGTTGTCAACTCAGCATACCTAAGCTGAAGAAGCTTCCATCCTTGGATGATTCTTCAATTGATATTAAAATATTAAAATGATGAAGGATCATTCATGATGAATACATTGAGGAGTGATTCACTTGAGTTGGGAAAAACTAAATAATATTCCATAATTTTTATTTCAATAAGTATCAACTTCTATTAGTATTAAATTTAATTACTATAGAAATTTCGTGAAGAACATTTCATTTGGAATGGTATTTCATTTCTCAATCTCTCATCCTCAGATACAAAGAATGAATATCATTTTAAAAAGGGTTAGTAACTGAATTAATTAGGGACATAATAAGAATGGAAGATCTCTAAGTCCACTTATCCTTCCAATTGCACTTTATTGTTTTTGATCTGTTGGATGAAGTGAGTGTAGTAGTTTCATGTTAATTATTCCCTTTCACATTCAATTTCTTCAGCCAAACATGAAAGTAAAAAACCATTGAATAAAAAGCACATGAGTTCTCATCTCATGAGGTATCATGATCAGTGAATAATGGATAACCTTATTATCTAAATCAAATATTCTTGTTATCTACACTGAGCCTCACTTATGTAGACTTAGAGTGACATGATTGATGAAAAATTGATTAAGAAATGACTCATTCCACTTTCCCATAAACATTGTATTTCTTTTCAATAAGGGGGAGATATAGTGAAATGAATGTTTGAAAAGTGGGAAATAAAGAAAAAAATGGGCGTGAGAAGATTCTCATTTTTATATTGACACTTTCATTTGAGGACAACGTTACGGTATTGAAAAAAATACAAAGGGGGAGATTTTTGGGATAGCATTGTATATAAGGTTGTAGTTATTGTAAATAGTTGTCAATGAAGATCAAAATGAAGAAGGAGATGAAAGGATTCAAGTTATAAATTGATAATGAAACATGTCACTGCTCAAAGAGATCATGCAAGAACCTACATGAAAAAAATGCATTATTTCATGAGGGATCATGTTGGGTTTTGACGATTTAATAATTATCATACAAAGCTGAGAAGATGATTCTAGTCATATTCAGTGTTGACTAAAATGACCGATATTGTTAGAAGAAAAGGAAGTTGGTAAGATGATGTACTTTCCCTAGAGAATCTAAATATTTTTGAACTGATCATTCAAAAAGAATATATCACGGTGGATAGAGTTTGTGATGGAGGCTACTAACATTTGAAGAAGAATGTTGATATCGAATTATCATAGATATTCCTATAGAAGAAGATATTTAATGTGGTGTTGTTTCCTAGTGTTTTCTAAATTGTTAGACATCAAAATCCATATTTTGTTTTTGGAAATATAAGGATTTCAGAATAGGATTGAATGAGTTGAAGAATGAAAAAGTAAATAAAAAAAGTAATCAAACATAATACCTTAAAACATGGAATATGTACCATGATTCGGGAATGGTTCATCACCACGTACCTAGCAGCGGAAAATTGCGGTGTTCACAGTGAATAATTAAAACATTGAAAATTTGGGTAAAAAATATTTTCAAAATTTTCAGAGTTATTTTCCTATATAAGTAGTTCTAATATCTTCATTATGAGAGATAAAATTTGATAAGAAAATATCATCCCTATGGAAGATCTCAGCTATGTTCGAAAGTGGTATGCAGATTAGATTATTCTTAGGATGAAGTGGTACGTGAAAGACGAAATAGTTCTCAAAATTGGATGGTGTAGTCTGTGGAAGACATTTTTTGTAAGAAAATGTGGCATGCAATAGATAATAAAATTCATAGATTTTAATGAATATGACCATGGTATGTAGAGGCGATACATAAAGGTGGTACGTGAAGGCTATACATGAAGTCTATACACAAAGGCGATACATAAAGGCGGTACATAAGTTTGTACATGAAGGGGGTATGTGAATTTGGTACGCAAAGGCAGTACGCGAAGGCGGTACAAAGAGGTCTAGTGTGCAATGTAGGTGCAGTGTGCAGATAAGGTGAGGTGCATGGAGCAGATGCGATATGCGGATTTGGTGTAGTATGCGGTGCAAAGGCAGTATGTAGAGCAAGTGCGGTACTCAGAGTAGGGGCGATACGTGGTACACCGAGCAGGAGTAGTATGCGAAACAGGTATGGTACGTAGACCATGTGTGGTATGCAGATTAGGTGTGGGACCTAAATCCGAGATAGTCCTCTGAATTAGGAAAAACTTGCGGAAAATAATACATCATAATGTGAGTTTGTGATTCTAGTGAATAAAAAGTAATGATATTCTAGTGCATTCAGTAATTTCAAAAAAAGAGAAATTTGAAAATAGAATAGCATAAATTCCAGAGTTTGATGTAAGCAGTGTCTCATGTTGTATATATCCAATGAATTTTCATGACAATATATTGAAGCGACGATCAAGTCATTAAACTGAGTGAAGATTTTTCCAACACAGTGAGCAAGGTGGGTCAGTGGTAGTGATCTGAGGGACATAATGTGCTATCCAAAATACTAGTAAAGGCCATGCACGTAGCACAAAGTGACAATAATAAAACATTTTTAATCCACAAATTGTCATGTTTAGTGGTTTTGGTATTACCGACATTCTGTCTGCGTATGTTCCTTGGACGTATCCCTTAGTGGGTAACCTAGTAAAATTACAGTGTTGTCCTTTTGCATGGGAATGTTTTAATTACTGCACATATCCATCATACAGGGTTAAAAAAGTTCTTACCAACATGGTAGCAAGATCCAATAATGAAGAGAAAAATTTTACACTCTGATTCACCCCCTATCATGGTGGTCTAGGGTACTTCAAAGTCATACGTATGGATGAACGCTGAATCCATTTTTACTGTCGTATTGAGTGAAAAAAGATAAATAACATATGTATATATATATAATTATTCCTATAGAATTATTATATCATATATATCATATAATATTCCTACACCATTCGTTAATACATTCCATGTAGTGTGTGAATGAATCACATCACCATGAAGAGGCGGTAGTCCACACATCCTCAAACGAACTTATCGTATTTACACCAAATTGAAGGTAAAAAGATATGAGTTTTAAATGTAATAAATAAGATTAAATACATTATAAATATATTAAATAAAATATTAAAGGGTAATTTGTAATCCTAATTTCCACCATGATAGGATGTAAAAGGATAATGAGAATTCATTATTTAATGATGTGGCAGTTCATCGTATATGTAAACAATTTGTTCATTACCCATTAGATGAAGGTTTATGTAAGTGTAGGTTGAAACCATATCATAAAAACATCCTAGTACATATTGTTTACGATTTTTAAATATAAAAACATGAGATAAATATATTTGTGGGGTGGAGAAGGAAAAAAAAAGAGCTTTATATGAGGCATTGCCTCTTAATTAGGTAACTACTTCTTGTTTATGCCAAATGAATTCCTTGAATTTCTATCTTCCCAAGGTAACACATCTAGGGGGAATGTTGGGATGTTGGTATGTTGATTTATTTGATCCTATCAGAACCTAATATGTTTGAGTTTTGTAAAGAATATTGATATATGGTTACCATTTATAGGGAATGGTAAGGAAAAACATAGTAATTTTGAAAACAAGTTTAGTGTACCAAAATTTTTATCTAAAAAAAGTCATAAAAAACAAAAAAACTCAATTATGTAATGTTAATGGATGATTAATGCCCATAACATTGGGTTTTTATAATTTTAAAGGTTATTTATGGTCTGAAATTGAAGGATTATTCCTTAGTTAAGCTTAATTTTACATTAACTGGTGTAATTAATTTTAATTTCCCTCACTACAATTTTTAGTAAAACAAAGTTGACCTTAATATACATTATAGATTATGTTGATTCAAAATTTGTAGTCAATGTTTCCAAATTATCTACACATAGGTGGTAGATGCTCATTAAAAATTAATCTTGTAGTCAAGTCGACAATGTAAGGGTTTTAATGTAAAAATGTTTTTAAAAAATTTCTAAGATCTTATTTCCCATTTCAATGTTAAATTTTTTAAAATTTCATAAATTTTATTAATTTATAAAAATATAATATTATTAAACTTTTAAACAAAATCAAAATATAATTTAATCTTATAAATAAGTCATTTGAAAAAGCAGTTTTGAATTAAAATCTGGCATTTTTCGCTATTCATCTAGAAATGATGTTTCTCATAAAAATAACTACATTACACCCTAATCTAATATAGAAATTATAAATTATAAATTATGTTTAATTTATAAAATTATATCATAAGATTTTTATATAATGTTTTTTTCTTTTTATGAAAAGTTCATTAAAATAAGTTCATTAGAGAAAAATGTATTTTTTAACATTAAAGGACTTTACAATAAATCATATCATTCATTTACAGTATGTTTTAATTAAAAAAATTATAAAAAAACATTTCAAAATTATTCATTACTATTAAAATAACTATATTTATTTGCGAGGTTATAATTATATTGTTTAAATAATTATAACAATAAAATTATATTTCATAGAAACATCTATGTAGAATATAATATATGACAATCCTGTGTTTCATGTTACATATACGAATTTCATATTATGGTTAACTAACACCAAGTCCATGCCATGCAAAAAATAATGTTTAACTTAGTTCATTTCATGACTGGAATGAAAATTTAACTAATTCAAAAAAGGTCCATAAAAACTCAGAGGGCTACTTTCTAATCCCCTTAAAATGAATCTACCCATTGAAATTCATCCAACTGGTAAAAACATAATGATACATATGATTCATTATATCTTCAAGTTTCAAGTAACGTATTATAACTAGTTATTACTCCATAATACTTTAACAAGGTGAGTGGTCTTGTTTTCTAGAAACTTCTATTCACTATCCATAATTTCAAAAAATTACTCCTTATAAGAAATATCCAACTCCATTAGTATGACCTCTGAGTTTAGTACATGTGAAGTATCTAGAATGTAATTCCTATTGATAGATACATATAACACTTAATAGACTTCATAGATATCTTCATGAAGTTGATTGTGATTGGATACCAACATGATATAATCCAAAATCTCCAAGGGACCAATATACATAGGTCATAGCTTCCATTTATTCTAAAATATCATAACATTTTTCTAGGGTGATATTCGTAGAAACACTTTATCCCCAACATCATATTCTAGGCCACATCCATAGTTACCAGCATAAATTCTCTACCGAAATTGAGATTCCTTATTAATATTATGTTTTTAACCCTCCAGACCATTTCATCAACAATATTAGATCCTAATATCTTTATTTATCTTGCCTTAGTCCTACCCATTAGAGCTCTATTTTTTACCATGATGGATTCATATGGTGCCATCTTAATTCTTAAGAGTAATCTATTTTAGGAAAACTAAACTACAAGAAGTTGTTGATCTGAACCACCTTTGAAATAAATAAAACAAGGTCTCAATATATCCTCAAGTATTTAAATGTCATTTCAGATTAACCATCTTTTTAAGGTTGATATAAATTTTTGCAACTCAATTATGTATCACATGATTGGTGAATACTTCACCAGAACATTGAGGTAAACCTTGGATCCTGATCTAATACAATGAAATGTGGTACTCGATTCATCATTCCACTTCTTTAATCTATATACTGGAAAGAGGATCCAGATATAAGTCTTATCTAATAGCAATAATATGCGTGGAATTAGTGATACAATCTTCTACCTCCCATATAGCATTAAACCATATAATGGATGTGGGTAGTACAATGAAAACATCCATTATGATGTTCTCCCATTTCTATTATGGAGTGGTTAATAGTTGCAACATCCTTTTATACTTTTTTCTTTTCACATTAACATGTTATCATAATAAGCACTGTGATACAAACATTACATTATCCATCTTCATGCCATCCCACCATATGTATTCTTTGAATTCACTATACATATGCATACTTCCAAGATGAATAGATAATGAAGAACTATGAACATCCTCTAACTTCTTCATAAAATATGGTATATAAGGAACACATACATGGTTCCAAAGCCTCACCATTATATCCTAGAAAAGAATAATCTTAAGAACGTTTTTGGTTATCTTTTTTAGCACTTTATATTCCTTGTGTGCCTCCTTAATCTTCACATGGATAGAGGGTTAAACATTCATTTGAGAATGATATGATTATTCAACTTTCTTATAGATTTCTTGATCCATCCTTTCAACATACTAAAATATTAGATCTTCTATGTTCCTCATTATGAATAAGCTAGTATGAGCCTTCCTTCTCAAAGCATCGGCCACCTTCTTGACATTCCTAGGGTGGTAATGAATTGATCTGTAATAAAAATTTATAAAATATAACCATCATATTTGGAAAATGTTGAACATCTATTGTGAGAATATATATTTTAGAAATTTATGATTGATATATATATAAATTTTATCCATAAATATAATTCCCCAATATATTTAATGAAAAAATTTCTGCTGCTAACTCCAAATTACGAGTTTGGTAATTTTTCTATTTAATCATCAACTACAGTGTGGAAGAAGTGATAACCACGTTATTATTCATAAGAAAAACATAACAATACCTTCTTGGATGAATCATATAAATTTAAATCACTTCTCCACTATAGGGTAATATAAGAAAATGTGAACTAACTAACCTTCTCTTCAGTTCCTTGAAATTTTCCTCACATTCATCAGTCTATAGGAACATGAAAAACTTCCGAGTTAACATGGTCATAGGATTAGATAGTGACCAGAAAATCTCCAAAAACAATTAATAATATAAGATAATCCAGGAAATCTATGGATCTCAGTCATCATGGTTGGTCTAGGCCAGCAATTAATAGCATCCATCTATGATGGATCTACTACTATAACATATCATTATATTATGTGACCCCAAAATGAATCCTTTTGTTTCCAAAATTCACACTTTGTACGTTTCTCATATAGATTATCCTTTTGTATGGTATTTAGTATAATTCAAAAGTAAACTTAGTTATCATCATTTTTCTTTGAATTGATAGGAATATCATATACTTAGACTACCAAAAACTGATCAAGGTAATATCTAAAGAAACTTTTTATTAAATCCATGAAGATATCATGAGAATTAGTAAGACCAATATGAATCACTATATATTTGAAGTTACTATACCCTATATATAATTTCATCTTGGTTATATCCTCTTTACTGAACTTTAATTGATGATATCTAGAACAATTGTCATTCTTAATAAGGTATTGAGCTTCGTGTAGTTTATCAATCCCATCATCAATATGGGAAAGATGATACTTGTTATTGATTTTTATCATGTTCAAATCCTAATAATAAATGTAGAGTCACATTGATTCGTCTTTATTTTTCACAAAAAAATAATGGATGCACCCAAAGGTTACAGACATGGCCGAATGCATTCCTTATTATGGTTTTCAAGTCGTATCATCTTGAATTCCTTCGACTTAATCAGATCCATTGTATATAGTGTTTTTGAAATTGGGGTGGAACTAAGTATGAATTATTCTAAGAAATCAACTTCCCCTTTTTTTGGAATACTAGGAAAATATCCAAAAATACATCAACACAATACCAGAAAATAATTATGTCATCGATGTGGATTTTATCCCGAACCATTTGAGATAAAAAATTCTTTTGAATGATAATTATAACCCATATAGTAGATATAATCTCCAAAGTAAGTTCATAATTATCATCACATTGATGGATAATCATATGAGGTTTCTAAATATCAAACATAACATCCATTACTTGATAATTGGTGTGGGATTTATGTAGAAAAAATCAATCCATGCCAATAATGACATCAAATTCAACAAAAGGAATAATGATAATATTTTCAAAAAGTACATTCCCATAAACATCTACCATAGTGGAATCAAATAAATGTGAGGAAAATCATCATATAATTTGGGGTTTTCTATGCTAATTCTACATTTACTTATTTTGGTGGATGAATAAAATCCCTATAAAATTATTTATATATGAAAGAGTTGGTAGATCTAGAATTAAATAGAAATTTATCAGTACTATAATGGATAGTAAGTGTACCTTTCATCACTTCGTTATCATAACCCTCATCATAAATAGTGATTTAATGAGATTTCTCATTTTCTTTAACACCCCATTATTTCACAATATGTTATTTCTTCAAAGTAATTCAATTACTTGCACTACACACAACACTGAGTTCATTCGCACCCCAACATACCAAAACAACCGTTCAAAAATAGTTATGAATAGTATTAACTGAATTTTGAACTTTATATTATACTAATAATTTTAGAATCCATATTATGAGTTCCTTAGACATAATGTAAGAACAAATTCTTTTTTTTTCAGACGAAAAAATATTTTTTAATGCCATTTTACCACCTTTTAATGGATAACCTTTTTTCAATCCAATATTTTAAACATTTATATATTTAATTTGAAAAAATTTATGGCTTCTTAGGAATTGGGACATAAGATTTTTGTTTCAATATATTTTTGGTGTTTTCGGATAACTTTCATATTTGGGTGAATAGTAAAAAATACTATATTTTAACTGAAAACTACATTTTTAATCAAAATAATTTAAAGTGTTGAATTAAAAATTTTAATAGGGTTGTAAGTATAATTAGATTATATTTTTACCATTTAATCCACTGATTGTCATTGTAAGAAATTTCACTTTGAAATTGGACATAAACATGTTTCAATCTTTTAATAGTTATTATTTCTTAAAAATACGCCTTTTGGTTTTGATAACGAGAATTAATTTTAAATTAATTAATAATACATATATGTTTTAAAATTGGTAAAATATAATTCATTTTTTAATTAGGAATATCAAAATTATCTTAGGGTGGTGTTTTGGTATTTTTCTAAAAACGTTCATTTTTTGATGGATAGTGAAAAAAACTGAGTTATTGTTTAAAACCATATTTTTAATTAAATAAATATATATTTTATTTAAATTTATTTTTGGTCACAATAGATACATAATACCTATATATGTTCAATTTAATTCATTGGAGTCAGTTTATAATAATTCTAGATATATAAAAATTTTATTAAACTTTTTACCATCATTTACCCACCTCCTCAGAGTATTTGTAAATTTACATAAAACATAATTTTTCCTTTTTTCTGAGTTGAATTTCAAAAATCCAGGAGACAAGGTTGATATCATTAAGTAAAATTTTGTTCATAAAGATAAAAATAATTTTTGGTGAATACTATCTTTTTTACTTTTATTTACCACAGTAAAAAGTAAATAGGGTAATTAATGGTAAAAATGATATTATTATTACTTTAACACATTCCCTAAGTATATTGGATAAGTATAATTCGACCAAAAACAACCTTATGAATAAAATATGAGCATTTAGGTCCACTTGGATTAGATTTGGAGATTTAATATTATTCAATTCAAAGAAGAGTTAAAAGTGTTAAATTCAATGTTTAATAACTAAAACATTTTAAATATAGGGTAAAACATAAGATAAATTTGAGTATAAATATTAATTAGAAATATAAATAGATTTCCTACATAATGGTATTTTAATTATATTTCTTAGACATTAAATAATTTAATTTATATATGACACAATGATGTTGAAGTAATTACATAATTAATGAAATATTAAGATAATTGATATTATAAATATCCAAATAAATGTAATTTGAGACTATTTATGAATTAAAATAATTTTTTAGTTTAATATGACATGTTAGGGTTGTTCAGATGAATTGTTTTTGATGTAATAATGCTGTTATGAATTTAGCATAAAAAAATTCCAAATAGTGTCAAAATTGAAATAAAAGAGTTTTTAAAACAAATATTATATTATTAATTGATATTGTATTCCAAAAAATCATAGGGTTGGTCAAAAGAATTATATAATGATATTTTAATAATTAATGAACCACTTTGTGATCGTTTAGGTGTTTATATTATGTTTATTAAACATATAATATAAAAATACAATGAGACATGGTAAATGTCAAACTATTTAAAAAAAGATAAATCTAAAAGATAAAGTTAATATAATGACCCAAACCTGTCTAAAACCTATTGGTTGAGTGGTTTTCTACCCATCCCCACCTTAGACTTTAAATAATTAATTTTTGATTCATTATAAAATGAAAATGAGTTTTTTAAAAAATAATATTTCTAGCTTTTCCTAAGGTTCCCCTCACCCCTATTATAAAAGGTAACTCCGTCTTCTCTCTAATTCACACAATAAAAGCCATTTATCTCGGCCAAAAACTACCCAAATACCATCTCAATTTTCCTACCATTATACTAGAGGACTTACTTTAGTCAGAAAGCCAACCTAAGGACGCCGTTTGATCAAAACAAAAGGAAGAGCCCGGTGAAGAGGTAAATATTTCATCACCTCTTTCAAGTTCCTTTATTCTTACACTTCCTCTTTCTTTGTTGTTACCAATCTAAAAAAATTAATCTCGGTTCTTCTATATATTTTTATGTTATTATAAATAATGTACCATCATATTCATTATTCTATCCATCCTTTGAATGACATGTCATCATACGTGCGTACGTACAGCTTACCGCCTCCACGTCGTGGTGTAATTGTTATTCAATAAATTATTATTTGGATGGGTATAATAATGATGTGTAATTATTGTAAATAATAAATATAACGTGATAAAGATTGTATATCTATTATTTTGATATCAAAATAATTATATTGTTGGTCGTGCGTACATACAGATTACTGTCTCGACGAATGCGATGAGATTATTTCCCCATCATATCAATTCAAGACTAACTTTCATTAGATGATTAAAAATTATTTTTAATGACTTAATCTCATTCTGAATTTGAATAAGATGCATCCTATCTAAAACAAATATTACTTACATAAAAATCATATAAAGGAAAATGAATCAGTTAAATCCTGAAATGACGATAATACTGGGATTTTATTAACAAATCAAGGTTAAAAGATCATATATGATATCATATTAATGTATATGATTCTTGTATAATTTAATAACAATTATTTCACCATTATACAGGATTTTCACCTACCCTCGACCAAGGAAAAGTACAAGGTAAGGGTTAATTCAAAAATATCTTCATTATATGAGATTGTTTATACGTAATTATCTACTGGTACCTCTTTATTATCCACATCCATGTTTCTTAAAATGTATTTCAATTTTTTTTACTATTTACTAGACAATGGGTTAATGTCATTTATACCCTTTTTTGACCTTATATGTTTTTAAAGGAATATTTTCGTCGTTTTCCAAACAAGGAACTTTATAACCTTTTCGACAAAATTAATATAAAAATGACTTTTTTTAACTTTTACGGAGGGTGCATCTATTTTCCACCTTTATAACATCGTTGATGCTTCCCGTACAAGCCTATATAAATTTTTTAAAATAAAAATTTTTATTTTATAATTATGTGTCCTTTAAATGATTAGAAAATTAAAAGAGATATTTCTCTAAAAAGGTTTTGTTTTCATCTATGTCAACATCCTCTGATAGATTTTAAGTTTGATTGATGTTGATTTATTATGATACAAAACATCCATATTGTATTGAAGGTTTTGTGATATTTTTGAATGTGGATGTGTTATTTCATACCATTCATGGTTTGTGGATAATGTATCGACATTTCGTATGATATTTTTAATATGAATGTTTATGTTATGTTTAAACCTTTTCATATGGGGAATGAATTGGACTTAGTATGTGACGGGTGGAGCCCGCTATAGCTCCTCTATGCATCGGTAGGTCTCATGAGACAAACTAGTGTCTTGTCACAAGGATTTGACAAAATATTATTTGTAGTCTTGTAATAAGGCCTTGACTATGTGGTTATGAAAGTCTGGCATTATGCATTCCATCATTATGAAAGTGGCTATTGATATTTCTTATGATTACTCAACTAGTAGAATATCCATTTGAGTAAGTAAATGGATTTATTTTGAATTATATTTTCCTTATTATTATGGATTTTATGTTGAAAATGCTTTTGTTTTGGTTCAATTCATTTCCTTAAATGTTTATGATTATTTATGAAAGCATTCGCTATATTGTTGTCCTTAATTAGAATCTGATCTTACCCCTTTCAATGTTTTATTTTTTCCCGGATGAGAAGAAGTATATTTTGACTATCCTGTAGGGATATACTATGGGATCTCAGTGTAGTCTATGGAAAAAATGTTGTTGTAGTTTTTTATTTTATGACTTAATGTAAACCTTATGAATGTATCCAGTTATTCTATGGCTACTAAACTAATAGATATTTCAAGACAAGATATTGTGTGATCATGCCAATGATACATAATAATGCACCGACTATGGGCTTCTGGGGACGCAGCATTATAGTTGGTATCAGAGGATGTTTATTAAAAACATTGGAAACTGGATTTAGATAGAATCTGATTAGTGCACATTGCCCTAAGATAGACTTCGAGGATTTGTATAGAATAACTTCCTAGAAATTTGGTACTATGGATATTTTCTGAGTTTTCCAAGAAAACACATCCTTTTCAGGATACGAGTAGGTAGAGGTGGCTCTAGAATAGATGTACCTAGGGGTAAAACCCGAAAACACCGCTTTGATCTAGACTCGAATGGTAAATGGTTCACGAAAACGGGCCTTGTTGCACTCTTGGTTACGACACTCCTAGGGGATATGCTTAGGACAATTCCCATTTTCTATACAAATCATTATAAGGTATTTATGAGTATATACCTTCTCTAAGAAAATATTTTTATGATTATGGGTTATATCCATAAATTGTTCAATTCACGTTAGGTATTTTACATGTTTGGAATTATTCATTGAAATTCATAAACTGACCAACTGTATTCCATTGTATTGAAATGGTGCCGAGTAGAAGAAATGTTAAATCCAGCAATATGTATGTTCCAAAGATTAATAAGGATCATATCTTTCACAATATTAAGCCATCATTTAGAAGGGAAATAGTCTCCCATGTATTCTCAACATATGAAGAAATAGTATCATGTGTTAAAAAGATAAGTAAATAATTCTCTAAGTCCTGTGGATTTGAAGGGAAGAAAGAGAAGAAAAGGATGGAAGAGAGAACGATGGATAAAGGGAAGAGGGAAAAGAATGATTTTCCTATATGTGATAATTGTTGAATGAATCACCTTGGTAAATTCTTGAATGTAATCAGAGTTTGTTTAAGTGTGGATAAAAAGGACACCAAGTACGTGATTGAAAGGGTAAGAAAAAAGTATAGAATGTACAATGAATCATCTATAATGAGTTGGGACACTATGTGAATCAATGTCCAAATCATCTAATTATACCCCAAATGTTGATATTGGATAATAATAATGTTATGATACTACTAAATATGAAAATGAAAGATTAGATTTATTACATTGTTATTAATGTATTGTGTCATCTTAGTATTGTATTAATGATGTACATGTTATAATAATTATAGAGTATATAAGGATTGTACTACAGTAATATTTCATTAAGGACTTGAGATTGTGTGGAACAAAGAAAAGTGACTCAATAGCAGGTTATTCTTTAAAAAAATATATGGTTGAGAAAATGATAACCTATAATATGTTTATGATATCGAGGTACTGATTTTTAGAATAACACATGATTGATTTGGATAAATCATATTGGATATTCTTGACTACCTTGAAACTGGTTAATGATTTGTATAATCTATCAATCTTTTAGTTTACAAAATTTTTGTATCGAAGGAGTATATCAATTATTCTATAAGGAATAATGGAGCATGGATGTAATCAATAAGGTTTTATGGTAATTCAGGATGTTACAGTGTTTTAAAAGAATACGTGAAGAATGTGTTCACATGTTATTACATGGAAAAAAGGATCTTTATTGTGTTTACCTTCCTTATAAATTTTATTCTGTGAGTTTGGAGAGAGGTATTTTGGATAATTATAGTTTGAGATTATTTTATTGATTTCCATAAAAAAGACAACCCGTAGGTCGGGCAGCAAACTGTCGCGTCCAGAAAGGCCGCGTGACTTGAACTCACAACTGAAGGGCGACAAGGGTGTATCACCTACCACTGGCCCACGTGAGGTCCCAGATTGAATAATGTAGGTTTTTTTAAAGGTCAGGTAGATGAATTATAAATTAATTTTTTTGAACCCTATATGAATATGACAGATAAAATATGTTTTAAGTTCTATTATCTTTTAGAGTGAAAGATGAGTTTGTGTTAAGAATTAGTTAAAGGATGGAACTATAATTGTAAAGTATGTATTTTTTTATTACCTTATTCAATAAAGAAATTAGTTCTTAAACTTTAGGTAAGGTATCTTCAAACTAATTTTTTTTATCATAATATATTATGTTTTGTTGAACCGGTGATATTCTAAATTATCATAGATTGATGACTTTGAGGCACTCAATTCTACAATTATTTGTTACTGATGACCTCAGTCACTCCCATTAAATATTTAAGTGTTTCCTCTAATAATGTGTCTCTAATTTCCACCAATTTTCTCTTAATCTAGATCATAATTTGGGTGTGACTTTTTGATTCCCCTTTTCCTCTCATTAAGACTAGATTTTAGTAACTCAATTTCTGATGTGGGTTTTCCCACAAATGCCATTTATATTTTCAAACTTTTATTTTCAAAGAACAATACAAATTGAGAGTACACAATTTATTGAAGTAGGGATGAATTTATCACCCTAATATTTCATAGTATGTTATTTCTTCAAAGTAACTTAATAACTTGCACTACACACAACACTGAGTTCAAGCGCACAACGAATTACCAAACTAGCAGTTCAAAAGTATTTATGAATAGAATTTATAGAATTTTAAACTTTATATAATCCTTATAATTATTTAATCCTATAATGAGTTTCTTAGACATAATGTAATAACAAATTCATTTTTTTCAAATGAATGAAGTATTTTTCATAAAATACAATTTTACCGCATTTTAATGGATAACCATTTTTAAAATCCAATATTTTAAACATTTATATATTCAATTGGACAAAATAATCTTCTTCTTTAGAATCGGGACATAGGAATTTTGATTCAATAAATATTTTTTGTTTTTCTGATATCTTTCATATTTTGGTGAATAGTGAAAAATACTATATTTTAATTGAAAAAAACATTTTCAATCAAAATTTATAGTTTTGAATTATAAATTTTATTGATTTGGAAGTATAATTAGAATATATATTTACCATTTAATGAATTGATGTTCATTGTACGTAATTTCACGTTGAAATTGGACATAAACAAGTATCAATCTTTTGATAGCTATTATTTCTTAAAAATACACTCTTTGGTTTTGACAACGGGAATTAATTTTAAATTAATTAATGAAACATATATGTTTTGAAATTGGTAAAATATAATTAATTTTTGAATTCAGAATATCCAAATTAGATTAGGGTGAATTTTTTTTTTCAGAAAACATTCAATTTTTGATGAATAGTGAAAGACACTGAGTTATTGTTTAAAACCGACTTTTTATTTAAATAATTATTTCTTTTATTTAAATATATTTTAGGTCAATATAGATACATAATACCTATATATGTTTAATTTAATTCATTGGAGTCAGTTTATAATAAATTTAGATATATAAAAATTTTATTGAACGTTTTACCGTCTTTTACCCACCTCCTAGTAGAATTTGCAAATTTACATAAAATATAATTTTACCTCTTATGCGAGTAGATTTTCAAAAATCCGAGAGACACGTTTTATATCAGTAAGTAAAATTTTGTTCAATAAGATGAAAATAATTTTTTGTGAATACTAAGTTTTTTACTTTTATTTACCATAGTTAAATGTAAATAGGGTAATTATGGGTCAAATGATATTATTATTACCCTAACACATGTCCTAATTCTATTGTATAAGTATAATTCGACAAAAAACAAACATATAAAAAACATATGATCATTTAGGTCCACTTGTATTAGATTAGGACATTTATTATTATTTAATTCAAAGAAGAGTTAAAAGTGTTAAATTTAATGTTTAATAACTAAACCATATTTAATATAGGGATACACATAAGATTAATTCGACTATAGATTTTTATTTTTAAGATAAAATTTTTTCCTACATAATGGAATTTTATTTATATATTTTAGCGATAAAAAAATTTAATTTAATTAGGAAATAATGATGATGCAGTAATTAGCTAATTAATGAAATATTAAACAAATTGATATTATAAATATCCAAATAAATGTAATTTGAGACTTTTTATGAACTACACTAATTTTATAGGTTAATATGACATTTTAGGGTTGCCTAGATCAATATTTTCAAAGTAATATTGCTGTTATGAATTTATAAAAAACAAAATACCAAATAGAGTCAAAATTGACATAAAAGCGTTTTAAAACAAATATTATATTATTAATTGATATTCTATTCATAAAAATCTAAGGGTCGGCCAAAAGACTTATATAATGATATTTGTATCATTAATGAACCACTTGGTGTTCTCTTAGAAGTTTATTGTATGATTATTAACAATATAATATAAAAATACAAAGAAACATAGTAAATGTCAAACTATTTAACCTAGAGTTCAATCTAAAATATAAAGTTCATATATAGAACCAAACCTATATATAACCTACCGGTTGAGTGCTTTTCGACCCATCCCCACCTTATCCATTACATAATTAATTTTGAAGAAATTAGAAACCGAAAATGATTTTATCATAAAATAATATTTCTGGCTTTTCCTAAGGTGCCCCTCACCCCTCTTATAAAAGGGAACTCCACCTTCTCTCTAATTCACACCTTCAAAGCCATTTTACTTGGAAATACTCTTCCCAAATACCCTCTCAACTATTCTACCATTATCCTAGAGTCCTTAATTTAGTTAGAAATCCAACCTAATGAGCCCTTTTGATCAAATCAGAACAAAAAAGCCGAAGAGGAGGTAAATATTTCATCACCTCTTTCAAATTCCTTTCTTCTTCCACTTCATCTTTATTTTTGTTTCCATTCTAATATAATAACTCTAGTATCATCTATATACTGTGAAGTTATTATAAATATGGTACGACCATATTCATTATTCTATCCATCCTTTGAATGACATGTCATCATATGTGAGTACTTACAGCTTAACGTCTCCATGTCGTGGTGTAATTATTATTCAATACATTATTATTTTTATGGATATAATTATGATGTGTAATTGTTGTAAATAATAAATATAACATGATAGTGATTCTTTATATATAATTTTAATATCAATATAATGATATTGTCAATCGTGCGTACGTACAGATTAGCGTCTCCACGAATGTGATGATATTCATTCCCCATCGTATCCATTCAAAACTAATTTTCATTAGATGATTAAAAATAATTTATAAAGACTTAATATCATTTTGAATATGAATAAGATACATCCTATTTATAAAAAACATTACTTACGTAACAAAGCATATAAAGAAAAACGAATCAGTTAACACCTCAAACGACGATAATACTAAGATATTATTAACAAATCAACGTTAAAAGATCATATGTGATATCATATTAATGTATATGATTCTTGTATAATTTGATAACAATTATTTCACCATTATACAGGAGTTTAACCTACCCTCTAACATGGAAAATTACAAGGTTATGGTTATTTCTATAAACTCTTCATTATCTGAGGTTGTTTATATGTAATTATCTACTGGGACCTCTTTATCATCAAGATCCATGTATCTTAAAATGTATTTCAAAACATTTTTATCTATTTAATAGAAAATGGGTTAAATTAATTTATACCATTATTTGACTGTATATGTTTTTGAATGGAATATTTCCTTCATTTTCCAAACAAGGTACTTTATAACCATTTCGACAAAATTATGGTAAAATGCCTTTTTTCCTTATACGGTGGGTGCGTCTATTTTTCACCGTTATAACATCATCGAAGCTTCCCTTACAAGCTTATAAGAATATTTTAAATATAAATTTTGTCTTTTATAATTATGTGAACTTTAAATGATTTAAAAATATTTGGAGACATTTCTCTAAAAAGGTTTTGATTTCATCTATGTCAACATCCTTTGATGGATTTTAAGTTGGTTTGATCTTGATTAATTACGATACAAAACTTCCATATTATATTAATGGTTTTGTGTTATGATTGACTGTGGATGTGTTATTTCATACCATTCAGGGTTTATGGATAATGTATTGAAATTTAATATGCCAGTTTTAATACGAATATATAGGTTATGTTTAAAACTTTTCATATGAGAAATTCATTGGACTTAGTAAGAGACTGTTGGAGCCCGCTATTGCTTCTCGATGCATCGGTAGGTCTCATGAGACAAACTAGTGTTTTGACACAATTCCTTCACAAAATCTTATTTTTAGTCATGGAACAAGGCCTTGACTATGTGGTTATGAACGTATGGAATTATGAATTCCATCATTATCAAAGTGGCTATTGATATTGCATGCGATTATTCGATAAGAATAATATCATTTTGAGTAAGTAAATGGAACTATTTTGATTTATATTTTCCATATTACGATGGAGTTTATGTTGAATAGAAGTTTCTTTTAGTTCAATACATTTCCTAAAATATTTGTACTTATTTATTAATGTTTATTTTATATTGTTATCCTTACTAAGAATCTGATCTCAACGCTTTATATGTTATATATTTTTCCAGGATGCGAAGAAGTATATTTTGACTAACCTGTAGGGACTGTATATGGGATGTCAGTATTTTCTATAGAAACAATGTTGTTATAGTTTTACATTTTATTATGTAATATAAACCATATGAATGTATCTAGAACTTCCAAGACTACTAAACTAATCATTCTTTTGAGACATGATCTTTTGTGATCATGCCGATGATACATAATAATACACCGGATTGGGGATTCTGGGGATGGGGGGGTTAAATTTTCCACTGGCTTAAGTGGTTACTAAAATCAATCATCATACCCAGACCTTAGCTTTCGATAGTGGTCAACATAATAACCAATATCCATAAACTTCTAGAACTGAATCATGGGAGATTTATTCTGGGTAGTTTTCTCTCCATTAGCATTTGAGCTTACATAGTTCCATCATCGTGATAATAAATTTCTTGATGAACTTACCGTTAACACATAAAACATTTAATAAATACATTAATAAAATTCATCCATGTTTCTTCCTAGATTTATAGGATAAATATAATTTAATTTTCATTTATACATTGTTTTTGGAGATTCCATTAAAATCTATATTCCTTTTATTTAAAAAAATGAGTTTGATTTGTGAAACCGACCACCATTTCAACATTGATTACAGAACACATAATTTATTTGTAGATACTAATTTCTCTAAAGGGTATTTCCCTTCTGAGACTTATCTTTGTGCCACTAACTAATCCATCAAATTTACTTTTGGGATGGATAATAATTTGTGAAGCATTCCTCGCTAGTGTTGTGAAATTTTTCTTGCATGTACCAAAAGATTCATTATCAATTTTTTAAACACAAGGAACTCTTTTTCCATTGTGCTTCAATGAATCTGGGTGATTTAATTATTGAAAAATAAGTTCTTTAACTCATCCCAATCCATTGATTCATTCTTATCTTGTTTCCATGTATTATTTATTATTGTCCACTACTGATCCACTTTTCCTTCTAACCGACAAACTACTAGAATGAATTTATCCTTCTATGAACACAAGATAATAGATAATATCCTTTCATTAGTATTAATAAATTGTTCATAAGAAAATGGGTCACAATTACCCCTAAAATAAGGTAGATGTTTCTTCATGAAGGACTCAACACAATTTGGTCCCTCCTTTTCCAAATTTAATGTCAATAAGGAATCAAAGATTGAAATTTTTTTATGATCAAAGAAATTTAGTTTTTCATTATATCTCCCATATCATTAGTTTTCCTAGGAGTAAAATCATTTCATTGTCCATGAAATAACTATCAACATGGTTCCTTTGGGTTCCATCCTGTCACTAAAACCAAAAGGAATTGAGTGATAAAAAGTTATCATATCAAGGAACTACCTAATCACTAAAAGAATCATATATGAAATCTAAATTTTGAAAAATTATTTAATATATGATAGATATGTTGTTTCATAGGTTATTCATTGCCAACTTCTATTTAAATCCATCATAATAGTTCATGAAGTATTGGGGAATTTTGAAATCATATCCCTCTAGAGTTTTAAACCAGGTAGGCGGTAAGTCCCATTATGATGAACCAAAATACTATGAATTTGGCCTTGACCATATTATCATAGTTGTTACAACTATGTATATTTGTTTCAATGACACATACACATGAAGTATCAATATCTGTATTTAATATGTGGAATAACCTCTCTCTACCCTTCACCAAAATTGAATGATATTTTCCTATACTTTTCCTTATCCTTATACTAATCTTTATACATGTTATTAGAGTTCTCACTATGGTTATATCATCATATATTAAAAAGGAAAAAGAAAAAATTTCTCTGATACCAACTATAACGATCCCCTATTTTCATACATTATCATTTAATAATATTTTTGGAACTCATAATACTTTATACAACCAAATGACCAACGACCATAGTAGTCTAGTGTCTTTGGAAACATAGAAACATAAAAACTAGTATAGAAATGGGCCACATAATCTCCCACTAGGTTATTCATTACTAGTACCCTTATTAGGTTAATCATACACAATACATATATTCATAACCTAGGGAAAAATAAATAAAAAAGGGATGAGATCAGGTGGTCAATAAGGGTGAAAAGGGAGAAATGTAGTCATAATCACTAGAATTAGGGTATGAGAACATGTTCATGAAAATAGAATATCATACCCTACATATCATATATAATATACATGAATCATGGAATAAATCTTACTAGTTCATATGATGTGAATCATAAGGAAATAATGGACATGTTTTAAGAAAGTATTACATTAGAATAAATCATGGAATTGAGGTAGACACATATGCATATATAATGATTTCCATTGAAGTCAAGGAATTTCAACAGAGACCATATTTGTGGTTAAACTCTTTTACCAAAATGGCCCATTATAGCCTTTTATTACTGAATAGAGTTCGCACCATTTTACAACCCTATAATATTGAACCAAGTTAATTTACGGCTCTAGCCCTGTAATACCAAACCAATATCATTTTTCATTTAATAAATGAATATTTCATGAGATATAAATCATTAACTAGTGGTTTGAAAGGAGATATAGGTCCCAAACATATCATATTGAAATCAGACATGTGTCAGAAGATTATATATAATCACATAATAACCCATGATATAAAATGGGTTTCATAAACATGTAATCATAACATAACCTTGGGAAAAAGATTGGTTTCATAGTCATTTTGTTGTATACATAACCCATGAAAATATATAGGATTCAAAAGCATATAACTTATGTAAGAGAAACATGTTTCATCAACATCATTCTATCAAAACATAATCCATTCAGATAATGAATATGAAGGAAAACATTCAATAATATTCCCAGATAGGCATGATTAATACCAACGTATGTTATCTTATATGGTAAATGATTTCAAAAGTCCTCTTAAAGACACTTCTTGAGAAAAATATCCTTTCTGCATTTAAAAACAGATTTTAAAATGTATAACGATTTGAAATCATTTTTATTTGAAAATATTTCTAAAAACATATAATGGAATCCAAGATTTTTTTTTAAAAAAATTAAAATATATTTTCATTGAAAATAATTCTTCGAGGTTAATTTGAATACATTTTTTAAAACTGTTTTGAATTTTTTTAATGTAATAGGTTTTTGACTGGAGAGAGAGACAATCAGAGTATACTAGAGATTTTATCAAAAGTAACATAGAATAGAATATTTTAATAATACATTGATAAATCTTGAATAAAAATAGTATAATAAAAATCATGAGTGTTCTTGATTGATGGATCATATCATTTCATCCAAAGAAGAATAAAAATAAACAATCTCAAAAAATTATGAGGTTGTTTTAAAAAAAATTTATAACCTAGTAATGTGGAATCATAGTATCAATTTTAGAAAATGAAATTACATCAACCATAATATGTCATGAAAATTAAAAAATTCATGACATAACATATTAAATGGAAGTATATACAAATCAAAAAGATTTTAGGTGCATAACAATGCATGAGTCTCAAGGGAAATTGGAACAAAACTATTTTTCAGATTATGTACCATTTTTTATATGAAACCCCATGAATGAAATATCATAAAATGGATATGTTAAAACCTATAATGTTAAGTGATATGAAATCCCCGTAAATTTTATCTTTAACCACATGATACATGTTCAATCCCCCAGTATAATAAATTCAAATTTATTATAAATATTTTAAAGATCCATTTTATTATATATAATACCATATATGGTTTGATTACATCGTTGAATTACCCTCTTGTTTACCATACAATTTTAATGATTAACATTGGATAATATATGAATTGTTCTTCATATTTTCCTTAATTTTATATTACATTTGTCCTTATAATTATTTAATGATTTCCATAATGTAAACAATTATTTAAATAAATTTTATATTCATTATATATGTATTAAAACAATCCATATAATATATAAGTATGAAATATAATACACCATTACTTGATATGGTAAGATATACTTATGTAAGAACGTTGTTTTAATTTTTACGGTTGCATTGAATGAAAGAAGGTAAATGACATGTCTATATATATATGTAACTCCCCGACCCGAGTTACCTAGAGTCGGTGAATTATTACGTAACATTGGCATGATAACAAAAGATCAAGTCTCGAATGACCGATTAGTTTAGTAGCCTTGGAAACACTATATATATTCCGAAATGTTACATTACATCATAAAGTGAAAAATCACAATAACATAGTCTCTATAGTCCACACTTCTATCCCCTTAAGATTATCCCTATAGGACAGTCATAAAATATATCTTCACATCCTAGAAAAGTAAAACATTGAAATGGGTGAGCTTAGATGCTTAGTAAGGATAAAAATACAGCAGAAACTTTCATAAATAAACAGAAACATTTAAGGAAATGTATAAATAAAACAAAATCCTTTTTAACATGAACTTCAACATAATATGGAAAAAATAAAATGAAATAATTCCATTTACTTATTCACCTAGATATTCTACTAGTCGAATAATCACATGGAATATCAATAACCACTTTCACAATGATGTAATACATAATTCCAGATTATCATAACCACATAGCCAAGGCCTCATTCCAATAATACAAATAAGAGTTTGTCAAGGCCTCGTGCCAAGACACTAGTTTGTCTCATGAGACCTACCAATGCATCGAGGAGCTATATCAAGCTCCACCCATCACTTATTAAGTCCAATGCATTCCTCATATGAACAGGTTTAAACATATCATAAACCATAAAATAATCGTATCACATAAAACATGCATAAATGAAACATAACATTTCTAAATTTCAATAACAAGATATCAACACAAGACATTGATATAATAATAACATTATCAAAACCATTTTCTATAAAAAATAAATGAAAAGTAAAACAATGTATTTATTTTTCAGTTTTTTAATAAAAAGTTACGGTTTATAGGGGAAGTCGAAACTCAAATAATGGTCACAGCGGCGAAGAAGTCGTTGTTGGCGCATACGTATGACAAAAAAACACTCCCTTTTGTTTTTTAGTAAAATGATTCATATAAAAATATTTCTTTTGAATAAATGAAAAATTCAAAAGAATTTATACACTGTATAAAAGAATGTTTTGTATAAAACAAAATATGCCTCAATGAAAGGAGATTGAAACGAAGTCCCGTACCTCGTGTCTGACTTGGATCGATGGATCTTTAACCTTATGAATAATAAACTAGATTTAATTTATACTTGTTTAAGAACCTTTTTTAAGTTTATTATTCTTTTTATAGAACTTATTACCATGTTATGAACATTAAGTAATTATTTAAGTTAATAATAGTCATTTTGTCGATCAATGGTAATAGTGTCAAAAATAAACTTCTCATAAATACAAGTTGTTCATGTGGTATAATATCCATTATATACAGAATTATATTCATGATGTAGATATCATATATATCATATATATAAAGTATATACATTCATTTATAATATTACATAACATTTAGAGGTAATAAATGAAATGCACCGTTCATGGAGACGGTAATCCTTACGTACGCATGAACGCTACTTTCATTTCTATTTCGCATTTAATGGTATAAAATCATAATTATATAAAGGTATATTATAATTCCTGTATAATATCATATATAATATCATTTACCCCATCCTTTATACATCCCAAATATGGAATTAATGTTTCAAATTGCTTTGAGGGGGCGGTAGTCCGCACTTCCTAAAATGAAATTATCTCATTTACCCATAAAGGAAATCATAAAGGTATGCCATAAATGAAAAATACAGAATCATAAGGAAAACATAAACAAAATATATATCATATATAAATATAGTGACATATTAATGGCCACCATGAGAGGCAATAAAATAAGATTGAACAATCATCATTTCGCGAGGCAGTAATTTTCCACCCACAGAAACAGTATGTTCTTTAACCATTAGATGAATGTGTGTGTAAGTGTAAATCAAATCCTTCTCATAACAACATCCTATTATATTGAATATACTGGTGTTGTTACAAAATAAAGGAATAAAAGGAGTTTAAGGGTTTGGAAAAGAAAAATAAAACAAAAGAACATAAGAGAATACATTACCTTAAAATCGGGTAACTCTTTTTGATTTGAGCCAAAGGCTTATTTTAAAAGACTTCTCCCCAAAGTGAGGCTTCTAGGAGTAAGAGACTGAAGTTGAGAGAGTATTTGGGCAGAGTTTTTCTGAGCCAAATGGCATTGAAGATGTGAATAAGGTGGTAAATGTGGGGTCTATTTATAAGATGAGAGGAGGGGAACTCTTGGAAAGTCATGAAATGTTACATTATTATATAATGAGTTTCAGATTTTAAAGGTCCCACAATTATTTGAATTGTTCATTAATGAGGTAATTGCTCCAACATCATGGTGTCATAAATAAATTTATTTATTTAATACCTAAAAATTATTAAAAATTACCATGATGTATGAAATCTTTTTCTCTTTCCAATGAACATTTATAGTGGAAAAGTTAACATATATAACCCCATGTAATAATTGTTTTAGTAAAACAACACATGTTTGTCAAAATTTTATTTTTACTTTAAATAAAAACTTATTAATGTCATTTTCTTAGCCAAGTGGCTCCATGGGGTCCCCATGTCGACCCATGGATTGTCTTGGTCGGCCATGACTCATCATATAAGGTTAAGAAAAGTGTAAAGGTAATTTCATATTATTATAACAATATATTTACCTTAAATTACACTAATTACCTTTAATGACGATTAATAAAACATAAAAGTTACTATTCCCCAAAATTTATTTTCATCTCATTGAAAAACAATTTACTTACTATTGAAAACCATGTATGTCGAATTTTTGAAATTCAATTCACATAAGTGGTAACGTTTCATTTAAATGAAAAATTAGATTCTTAACTACCACTTAGTGGTTTCACTATTCATCAAAAATTGATGTTTTTTAGAAAAATACTGAAAATATCAACTTAGTATAATTTTGATATTCCAAATAAAAAAATGAAGTCCATTTTGAATTATAAAATTTATATAATTTCAAACAGTGGGTATTAATATTCATAGCGGCTACTTTGATTAGTCGTGGTGTGTTAGAATCTCGAACTTGTGTACAATGAAAGCTATTGAATTATTGAAAGAGAAGCGTATCGTGGAAGCTTGGGGTGTTAAATTCTCCCCTCCTTCAATAAATTGAATCCTCAAAATTTGAAATTTTTCTTTTAAAATAAAAGGTTCAAAGTAGAAAATACATTTGTGGAAAACCCTTATCTGAAACAATGTTAATAAAAATATAAATTTAAAAGAAAGAAAGATAAGTACAAAGGTCACTCGAGATAGCCCATACTAGGATTCTATAAAAAAATGGATATGGAGGAGAAACAAACCATCAAGGTCTGATGGAGAGTTGTAGAAAATAAGATTAGGGGAAAGTTAACTACAAGAAAATCACAAAAATGTGATTGGTTAAACGATCATTGATTCTCCAGTAGGAAAAGTTAACCGGAAACGTTTTTGTTTTATGTTAACTTTAATAAAGTTGAGTAATTTATTTGGGAGATTTACTAAGAACATAAGGAAACATACATACTTGTCATGTAGACTTTTCTTTCTTTAATAAATTTTTATGAAAAACCCATCTTTAACTCAAAAAGATAATAGAATTCAAAAATATTATATTTATCATAATCGTACAAGGTTCCAAATATTAACACATACCATTTAGATCAGGAAAAATATTTTTTAATAACCAGGGACTTCCTATATTCTAGTGCTAGGGGATAAAGGCTTGTCGCACTATGGTTGTGGGTTCGATTCCTGCAGCTTTTTCTGATGCGACTGGTTATCCCCCGACCTGCAGGTTGTCCTTTAAAACTATAGTATTATAATATTCCAAAAATAATCTTAAGAAATGTTTTAACCTTAAAAAATACTATAAAAAGTTCAACATAATCCATTCCAAGCTTTATAGTTATCCAAAATACCTCTGTCCAGACTTTCTATAAAAGGTCTCTAAATACAAAAATCAATTGTTACATCGGTTTCCCCCAACAAAGTAATGTTTCTATTATTGTAACATACTAAAAATATGATTAACTTCATCATATTAAAACCTTAATGAAAACAACAAGTACTATAGTACAATCCTTATATATATCACATTATTCTTATAAACATAATATGGTTCTTGAGTCCAAAAACACAAATAAAATAATTATTCAACTTCATCTATAGTAACAACATAATCTTGGCCTTGATCCCATGGCCTTTTTTAGGTAAGTTTCCTGGGCTCATAGGTAATTCATTTTCATAATTCCCCATTTATATACAATTGTAGCATTCAACATTGATAGCCACTTTCTTTCCCTTACAATCACGAGCTTGGTGACCTATTTCTCCACATTTGTAACAAAATACCATTCCCTTTAAGCAAGTACCAGGGTGATTCTTCACCCAATTATCACATAATGTAAAATACTTAATTCCCCTTTTCCCATTATCTATCTCTTCTTCCACCGTTCTCTTCTTCTCTAGATTTACATTGTTGTCATAATACTTAGAGAATTCCTTTTCTCTCTTGATAGCACATGAGACAATATCTTTGTACGATGAGAAGGATTGTGATACTAAATCTTGATGGAGAAATGGTTTTAACCCCTCAAAGAAACGATAAATCTTACTTATTAGGTTACGTATATAATCTACAACATACTTTGCTAACCTTGTAAAGTTAGACTCATACTCTGCAACATTCTCGTCCTCCTTTTGCCTCAGACTCAAAAATTTCCCTTCCATATCTGCTCGATGGTCACGAGGATAGTATTTTTTTAAGAAAAGCTCTTTGAACTCCCTTTATTCCATATTTTATACTTCATCATCTTCCGTTGTATTTTGAATCAATGACCACCATTGATCAACATCTCTAGTGAGGTGGTAAACTGCCATGATAACCTTTTCCCTTTCACTGCTCCCCAAAGCCTAAAATATTTTCTCTAGGGAATTTATCTATTGCTCAGATTCTAAGGGATTTGTACTCCAATTTAATTTTGGTGGTTTTTTCCTCATGAAGTGGTCTAAAATTGATCCTCCACGTTGTGGATCAGGGTGCTCCATACGAGTAAGGTTATTATTCATAACCTGAGTGAGTTGTCCCAGTATGGCGATAAGCTGATCAGCACCAGTTGTATCACCAACTCTATTATGATTATCTTGAGCATGAGGGAAATCCATACATGTAGTTCGTGCATTGATATGGTTTCAATTCCTTATACTAGGTTCCATTTATAAACAATGTCATAAACTAGATTAGTTTATTAATTTGAATACATAATTACATACTTGTAAAACACTTAACATAAATTGAACTATTTATGGATATAATCCATAAAAAATGTTTTCTTTGAGGAAGTATATACTCATAAACCCTTCATAATGGTTTTTAAAGAAATCGTGAATTTTCTAAGCATATCCCCTGAAGTGTCATAACCAAGAGTGCAGCAAGGCCCGTTGTCGTGCACCAGTTCCCATTCGAGTATAGCTCAAAGCGGTGTTTCAGATTTTACCCCTAGGTACATCTGATCTAGAGCCGCCTCTTCCTACTCGTATCCAAACAGGGATGTATTGCTCAGAAAACTCACAAAATCTCAATAATACCAAAATTCTAGGATGTTCCTCTATACTAATACTCAATGTCTATCTTAGGGATATGTGCTCTAATCAATGTTTTTCTAAATCTAGCTTCCAAGGTTAGTACTAAAATGCCTCTGATACCAACAATAATGCCCCGACCATAGTAACCTAGAGTCGGTGCATTATTACGTAACATTGACATGATCACAAAAGCTCAAGTCTCGAATGACCGATTAGTTTAGTAGCTTTGGAAACGCTAGATACATTTATAAATGTTACATTACAACATAAAGTGAAAAATCACAATAAAATAGTCTCCATATTCCACACTTCTATCCCCTTAAGACTATCCCTATAGTTCATTCATTAAAAATTTCTTCAGATCCTGGGAAAATAAAACATAGAAAGGGGTGATCTCAGATGCCCAGTAAGGATAACAATACAGCGGAAACATTCATAAATAAACATAAACATTTAAGTCAATATATAACTAAAACAAAAGCATTTTAAACTTGATGTTCAGCATAATATGGAAAAAATAAAATGAAATAATTCCATTTACTTATTCACATGGATATTATACTAGTCTAATAATCACATGAAATATCAATAACTACATTCATAATGATGGAATGCATAATGATAGAATTTCATAACCACGTATCCAAGGCCTTGTGCCAATACTACAAATAAGATTTTTTCAAGGCCTTGTGCCAAGAAACTAGTTTGTATCATGAGACCTACCTATGCATCGAGGAGCTATAGCAGTCACCAACCATTACATATTTAGTCCAATGTATTCCTCATATTAACAGGTTTAAACATATAATAAACCATAACATAATCATATCACATAAAACATGCATAAAGGAAACATAACATTACCAAATTTCAATCACAAGATATCAATACAACACATTGATATCATAAAAACATTATCAAAACCATTTTAAATACCAAAATAAAATAAAATTAAAACATGGTATTTATTTTTCATTTTAAAAAAAGTTATGGCTTGTAGAGGAAGTCGAAACTCAAATAATGGTCACGGCGGCGGAGAAGTCATTGTCAGCGCATACGTGCAACAAAAAAACATTCCATTTTTCATTTAGAAAAACACTTCATAGAAAAAAATTCTTTTTGAATAAAATTAAAATTCAAAGGGTTTTATACACCGTATAAGAAAAGTTGTGTATAAAACAAAATATACCTCAATGAAAGAAGATTGAGACAACGTCCCTTACCTCATGTTCGACATGACTCTATCATTATATAACCTCTTGAATAATAAAATAGAGTTAATTTATACTTTATTATAAACCTTTTTAAAGTTCATTATTCCTTTTATATTACTTATTACCATGTTATTAACATTATGTAATTATTTAAGTTAATAACAGTCATTTTTTCGATCTTTGGTACTTGAGTCAAAAATAAACATCTCATAATTACAAGTTGTTCATGTGGTATAATATCCATTATATCCAGAATTTTATTCATTATGTAGATATCATATATATCATATATATCCAGTATATACATTCATTTATAATATTACATAACATTTAGAGGTAGGAAATGAAATGCACCGTTCATGGAGACGGTAAGTCGTACGTACGCATGAAAGCTACTTTCATTTCTATTTCGTATTTAATGGAATAAAATCATAATGATATAAAGGTATGTTTTAATTATAGTATAATATCATATATAATATCATTTACTCCATCCTTTATACATCCCACATATGGCATTCACGATTAAAATAACTTTGAGGGGGCGGTAGTCCGCACTTACAAAAATGAAATTATCGCGTTTACCCATAAGGGAAATCATAAAGTTATGCCATAAATGAAAAATACAGAAGTAGAAGGAAAAAAGAAACTTAATTTATATCATATATAAACATAGTCACATATTAATGGCCACCATGAGAGGTGTTAAAAGAAGATTGAACAGTCAACGTTTCGTGAGGAAAAAATTCACCACCCACAGAAACAGTATGTTATTTTACCATTATATGAAGGTGTGTGTAAATGTAAATAAAATACTTTTCATAAAAACATACTAGTATTTGGAAGATACTATTTTTGTTACAAAATAAATGAATAAATAGAGTTTAAGGGGTTGGAGAAGAAAAATAAAACAAAATAACATAAGAGAAGACATTACCTTAAAATCATGTAACTCTTTTTGATTTGAGCCAAAGGCTTCCTTGGGAAGACTTCTTCACAAAGTGAGGCTTCTAGGAGTAAGATAGGGAAGTTCAGAGAGTATTTTTATAGAGGTTGGCTGAGCGAAATGGCTTTGAATATGTGAATATGGTGGTAGAGGTGGGGGCCTCCTATAAGAGGAGAGGAGGGGCACTCTTGGAAAGTCATGAAATGTTAAATTATTATATAATGAGTTTCAGATTTTAAAATTATCAAAATTATATATTTCGAGGATAAGGTGATAAGAGTTTGAAATATACCAATCCAATTGGTCTTAGACAAGTGTAAGTCTTATATTTTACCTTATCTTTTCATTTTATTTGAATTGTTCATTAATTAGGTAATCGCTGAATCATCATGTTGTCATAAATAAATTTTTTTATTTAATGCCTAAAAATTATAAAAAAATACCATGATGTAGGAAATCGTTTTATCTTTCCAATGAATATTTATAGTCTAAATGTTAACTTATATAATACCATGTAATAATTGTTTTAGTAAAACAACACATGTTTGTGACAATTTTATTTTTTACTTTAAATAAAATGTTATTAATGTCATTTTCCTACCCAAGTGGATCCATGGGGTCCCCAAGATGACCCATGGATTTTCTTGATCGGCCATGATTCATCTAATAAGTTTAGGATAAGTTTAAAGGTAATTTCATATTATTATAACATTATATTTACCTTAAATTATACTAATTACCTTTAATCATGATTAATAAAACTTAAAAGTTACTATTCACCAAAAATTATTTTCATCGCATTGAACCAAATTTTACTTACTAATGACAACCATGTATGTTGGATTTTGTAAATTCAATGCACATAAGTGGTAAAGTTTTTTTTTTTAAAAATTAGTTTTTTAACTACCACTTAGTGGTTTCACTATTCATCAAAAATTGATGTTTTTCAGAAAAATAACAAAAAAATCAAGTTAGTATAATTTCGATATTCAGAATAGAAAAATGAAGTCCATTTTGAATTATAAAATTTATATAATATCAAAAAGAGGGTATTACTATTCATAACCACAATTTTGATTGGTCGCGGTGTGTTAGAATCTCGAACTTTCGTACAATGCAAGCTATTGAATTATTGAAAGAGAAGCATATCATGGAAGCATGGGGTGTTACAATATATATATAAATTATTCATTTAGAAATATATTATCTAATATATCATATAATTTCACTAATCTGATCAATAGTACATTCTATGTACTTTGAGAACAAATAACATCACTTTGAGGGGGCAGTAGTCTACACTTTCTAAAATGAAATTATTGTATTTACATTAAATGGAAGGTAAAAAGATATGTGTTGTAAAATAAAAAATGATGCATAAATACTTAATAGTTATAATATATAACATATATAAATTTATTTTCCATCATTACATCAACTATGAATGATGGAAAAGGAAAAATGAGTAATCATTATTTATCCAGGCAGGAGTTCTCCACATAAGTAATCAGTATGCTCTTTACCAATTAAATTGAGGTGTGTGTAAGTTTAGGTTGAAACCGTACCCTAAATAAATTGTATATTTAGGATCTTGGTTTTTCAAATAATCATTAAATAAAGAGAGTTGAAAGATTTTAGGAAGAATTGAGGCATGTTGGGAAGTGTATTATTCATAGATTGGCATAACCTACGAGGTTCTAGAGGTGTGAAGAATAGGGAGAGGTGGTTAATTTTTATTGGGAAGGAAACTGACACAGTTGGCATTTTTCAAAAAAAGTAAGGTGTACCCACGTTTTGACCTATCAAAGGGCAAAAAAATCCAAAAATACTAAATAATGGACTATTAATGTATTTTTAATTTCCATACAATGGGTGTCAGAAAAGTTTCTAGGTCGTTTAGGGTGTTAAATTTTTGTTTTAGTCCATAGGTAATCTTAATTTTATCTTTGTCAATGCAATTAATTTTAATTTCATTCATTGATATTTTTAGTCAAAAAATATGTTGAACATATTAGACCTTATAAATTATTATGATTCCTAATATGGAATCAATTTTTAAAAACTCCTTTTACCAAAGTGCCATAAATTAATTTAAAATTAATCGTATAGTTGGGTTGACGATGCAGAGTTACAATGTTAAAATGATCAAAAGTTTGCCATGTTTTTATATCCAATTTCAATGTGAAATGGCTTCCAATTACCCTAATTAGTTTAAATGATAAAATAATAATCTAATTAATATTTTGGACCCAATTAAATATATTTTGGCCTTGTACATAAATTTTAGGAATTTTTTTTTGAATTAAAATCTATAATTTTTCAGTAATCATCCCAAAATGCATTTTCACAGAAAAATACAAAACAATAACCTTATAGTAATTTAAACATTGTAAATTAAAAAATTATGTTTATTTTATCAAGTTAATTTTATATTTTTTTATAAAATTAATTTTATTATTATTCAGAGAAGGACTTTAAAAGTAGTTCATTTTAGAAGACTATATTTTTAATATTATATAAATTTTACAAAAAAATCATATTATTCATTATCAATATTTTCTGTTTAGGCCAAAAATTTATGAAAAATATTTTAAAAATATTTCTTTATTTTTCATATAACTTTTTTTAATCGATAGTATATAATTATCACATTTAGATAATTATAATAATAAAATTATTATTTGTAGAAACATCACTATTGTCTGTAAGGTATACCAAGTCTATGTTCCATGTAACAAACACCACCTTTTTTACATGATATGTATTCCAATTATCTGTCATGTGAATGTAATGTTTGACTTAGTGCATTTCAGAATAAAAATGACAAATTAATTTATTCCAAAAAAATGTCAATAAAAACTTAGGGTGATACAAAAAAGTGGGATGCCCATATACAAAAAGGGATACCTAAATATCCCTTAAAATGGTCACGAAACCAAAATCCCACAAAGAAAAACACTATAACATACATAATGAAATGAATATAACATCATCAATATATTTCACCCCAGAAATTTATAAAACACACCAAATGAGGAAGAAATATAAGGATAAAACCATAACAATAGAGAAGGCCTGATACTATATTTGAAACCTGAATTCCTCAATATAGAGCCTTTAGGATTGATGAAGAAAAATATGTTCACAGTGAATATCTATGAATTCCTATAATTGGATCACCTAAAATTCCAATAACTTTGTCTAATATATCTTATAGAAGATGATCATTTCCAATTTAATAATATAACAAGAAATAGTACTAGAATATATATATATATATATATATATAATTCACACAACACTAAAATGGAGTTGACATAACAATATATTAATAAAATCATGTGAATTAACATATAATATTAAAAGTATTGTATTCTAAAGGACAACTGCAATAATATAAGAAACGTGTCTCTCGACAGATCACAAGGTGGAAGCGAATAACAAAACCCTCATCTACAACACATTAATTAAACACTGATTTATTTATTTATTTAATGAAAATTTTAACCCATCAAACAACCTTCCACATTCAAATCCTTATTCATTATTTTATTCCTTTAGTAAAATTGCATACTACTAGGAACTATGATATAACTACACATCAGCCTCTCTATATCACATCCACACCAACCATACCATCCCATAATAGTAGATATGAAACCAATTAAACCATTTTCATCACATAATCACCTTGATTATATATGAAACATATCATCCCACTATTATGAAAACTACTTATTTCTGAAACATGAATAAGTGATGGACACTTCATCCGTGATGCCATGAATAATATTTACTGGAAAATGGATAAAGATTTGTATATTTGAGACATTGTAAAAATTATTTTTTAACATGAGAATTAACTAGGGAATTAATAATTCTGGGTTTAATGATGGTAGCCCCTATGTATATGGTAAAATGTGGTTTAAACTCATCATTTTAGGGCCCTGGGGACTTCTTTGATGACACGAATCACTTTCATGATGCCTAAAATATTTGTATCTATATGGACATATCTTATATGGATCACTATATCCATAGAGAACTAACCTATTTTATAGTTATCAACTAGTAACTTTTTTTACCCTATTATTTTTACATGGTACTATTCGTTCATTGGAAAAATAGTATTTCTAATAAACAGTCCTCAACAGACATAGTTTAAGACACAAATACTTTCAAAGACATGTACTTTGATAAATCATAGTATTTGTGCCAATCCCTTAAAAAAAATTTACGGATGAGATCCCAATGGTATAATTCAAAATTTATTTTATATAAGACATATTAACGTTTTTGTAATAACATATATGACTATATCACATCCACATAAAATTGTCACTGTATAGTATTCATAAACAAAACACATAGGGTACAATGTAAATCTTTCATAAAATTATTCCACAATTGAAATCCTTATTAGTGTGAAACTATACCCTATTTTGGACAACACCATTTCATAAAAATAATAATATTATATGTATTCAACTCATATTGGAGTATATTTTTCCTCTTCACATTTTTTAACCTTTATATAAAATCTTGAATGAGGGTAACCCCAATAAAAAATAACTCTTTTTGGGAATCTAGACATCCTATTATCTCCTTGAGGTGATTTTTTAGTCACACCTTGGTACCTCATTATCTCAAGTCACTCAATTAAGCTAAGACTAGTCATTTTACCACTATCTGGGTACGCTTTTTGGGAGGTCAAACCCCCCAAAATATAACCTTTCTTCGATCTCCTCTCTAGCCTCCTAACATATATAACTGAATCCATTTTTTAATTTATTATATCCCGTAAAATCATGCATTACATTGATAGTAAATGAATCTAATATTATAAAGGATATATCATGGGTAGTTCTCATTTACTTGTATGATCTTCATAGAATTATTAATCATGATTTCCTTTGATTATTTGGGTCTATCCTATGATATGGCTATGGGAACATTCCTTAGCTCGAAAAACTCATCCTATGATCTCTAATATATTTTTCATATCTCTCATGAATTCAGTTTGTATATATATGTCATAATAATGATCCATAGGTGTAAACAATGGTTTAATCTTGTGTAATTCATGACTTTTCATCCATTGCCTTCCTCCACCTATGTATATAGTCATATTTCCTCATCATTTAGTTACCTATATATGGGAGATAAATAAAAATAGATCTCTTACATGATGTAATTCCCAATTATAGAAGGTTATATATGCATAATTCCCACACTAAACAATATTTAAGTACAATTTATTTATTATCAAGTTCTTTATGTCTTTAAAAAATGGGATTTTTCCTAGTTATATAATCATAACGGGCAAAAACTTTGGTTATTCTGTATGAAAATGTAATTCACCACATAGGTCATTGTCACATGACTTTAAACGTAATGAATGACCTCATTATATGGAACTGTTAAAAATAGTACTCTTCCATTTATAGATATATATAATAATATCTCTTCATAATCCTTCTTAGAACTACATAAAAAATTCATCCTCCCTAAATGGTGATAAATTCTTGGGATCTCATTTCTATTAATTTAAACTATTACATAACCAATCAGTGAAAAATAGATGAATAACCTATTATACATATCGTTTCCCCAAAAATTCATGGTTTCAATTGGAAACTATCATGAAAATAGTAACTGGTATTATTATTGGGAAGGATTTCATGAGTATATATTAAATCATTATTAGAGTCTTAAATTAGGAAATAGGTTCCCTATTGAGATGATATAACTTCCCAATCTATTATTTAGAAATAGGATTCATCATCTCTTCCACATGAAATTGATAATCCAACCACCATTCGAATATAATAGAATTTCCAAAAACAATTGATCCCTCAAAAAATGAATAAAATGGTAAAAAAATGATGAACCTTACAATATCTCTAATACATTTGAAATAGATCAATTAAAACAATGCATTATCATTTTTAAAAATTCACTAATGGAAACTTTTTTATTTTTTTCCTCTAATATATAGCCAATTGAATCCCCAATGAACATGGAATAAGAAGTTAGGTTCCTATAACGACCCATACTTTACATACATTGTTATTACTTCAGAATTGAAGCACACTTATTACAACATATAACAAAACCAAGAAAGGACCACATAGGTATAGTGTCTTTAGAAACTGGGAAACATAAACAACTTGTTCATAAAGCATCTACTTTGCCTCCCATTTATTTCATCATATCTAGAGTCCCTTTTTTGCATATTCTACTTAACAACCTTATTCATGACCTAGGGAAATAAAACATACAAAAGGGTGATCTAAAATTCTCAGTAAGGGTAAACAAAAGAAATATCAATCACATCATATACATAATCACATAACTTTTGGAAATCTTAACCTGCAAAAGAGATCATAATTTCATAACATGGGATAAATCATAGTAGTGAAACGTGATCCCAATAATCATAACTAAAAACATGAAACTTTGTGGAATACACAAATAAAAATAGAGAATTATTTCTTATTAGTCAAGACTCATTTCCAAGACTATCTTAGTGGACAAAGTCCATTTCTGAACCGAGTTCACTCCTTGTTTCAGTCCAGTTTCACTGAACCGGTATAACCTAACTTTACAGCCATGTCTATATCATGAGATATAAAATCATTACTCAATGAATTGGAGGGAGATATAGGTCCCACCCATCTCATAATTATACGATTCTTATATGTGACACAAAATCATAAATCATACATCTTTGCGTAACCCATGTAGTAAAAATGGGATTCTTAAACAACATCACATAATAAAATAATTCATATAATATAAAGGAATTCATAAAAATATTTCCATCACAACATAATCAAATACATGTAATAATAGGGATATAAATAGAACCCTATATTATCTTAGATGTAAAATAATTTTTATAAAACACTTGAACTCCATTATTGAGGAAAATATCCTTTCTACTTCAAAAACACTTTTCCTTTCTTAACATGTCATACAATTCTAATCTAAAAGAAGTTGATTAAAAATAAACTTAAAAACTTGTAAAGGAAGCTTCTTGTAAATAATGTTTTAAAAATCCATTCATTCCTTATAATTTAAAAAAACATTCTTTTCATACTTTTGTCGGAAAATTCAAAAAGTACCTCGTATGAAAAACGACAAAAGATTCCTTTCATATCTTTTACTAAAAACTTACCAAAAGTTAAAATTGGATTTAAAAAATTGTAGGTGGATGGATATAATATTACATATTGAGGAAACATGGATGTGGATGATAAAATACACCCTAGAAAATTTAAAAGTATAAACAATCTCTGATAAAAATGAGATTCTAATATTTCCCTTACCTTAGGTCCGTTTTTCTTCGTAAGTGTCTGAACCTCCTCTTCTTTGAAGTGATTCTTTGAGACCTTCTTTCAAGGCACTAAAATTGGTCTTTGAATAAGACCAGGACCTTTGGGATGTCTTTAGTGAAGTGTAGAGGAGGAATTGGCAGGTTTTGGCTCAGCTTGAAGGCTCAAAGTGGTGTGAGGAAGAGGGGGAGGAGGTTCCCTTTTATAAGGGAGGGGAGGGGCTCCTTTGGGAAAACAAAAAATATTACTTTATTATAAGGTCATGTTCGGCTTTAAATAGCTCCAAATTGATATATTTCGAAGCTAAGGTAGGGATGGGTCGAAATCCTCTCATCCAATAGAATTTAGACAAGTTTAGGTTCCTATTTTAACCTTATCATTTAGATATAACATTAAGTTAAATAATTTTACTTTTACCGTGGCTTCTTGTGTTCTTATACTATAAGGTTAATAAACTTACATTAAGCAGTAAAAAGAACCCCAAGTTTTTTATTATTAAAATATATAACCTTATATAAGTCATTTGGCCGAACCATATATTTTTAGGTATAAAATAACAATTACTAATATAATATTTGTTTTAAAAATTATTTTATGTCAATTTTGACACTATTTAGTAATTGATTTTTGTGAAAATCATAACAGAATGATTAGTTCAAAATAAGTTAATTAAATAAATACTAACATGTCATATTAACCTATAATATTACTTTAATTCATAAATAGTCTCAAATTACATTTATTTTTGTGTTTATAACATCAATTATGTAAATATTTCATTAGTAAGATAATTACTGCATCATCTTTGTGTCATAAATAAATTAAATTATTTAATGTCTAAAAATTACAAATAAAATATCGTTATCTAGGAAATATTTTTATCTTTCTAATGAATATTTATAGTCTAATTTATCTTATTTATAACCTTATATTTAAAATTATTTAATTATTAATCTTTGATTTTAACTATTTTAACCCTTCGTTAAATAAATTAATAATAAATGTCCAAATCTAATCCATGTGGGCCTAAATGGTCTTATTTTATTCCTAAGATTATTTTTGGTCGAATTACACTTATCTAATAGAATTAGGAAATGTGTTAGGGTAATAATAATATCATTTTTACCCTTAATTACCCTATTTACTTTTTACTGTGGTAAATAAAAGTAAAAAGTTACTATTCACCAAAAATTATTTTCATCTCATTGAACCACATTTTACTTACTGAAATCAACCGTGTCTCTCGGAGTTTTGAAATTCCACTCACAGAAGCGGTAAAATTAAGTTTTATGACAAATTCATTTTTTAACTACCACTTAGTGGTTTCACTATTCATCAAAAATTGAATGTTTTCAGAAAAATACCAAAATTTCACCCTAGGCTAATTTCGATATTCCGAATCCAAAAATGAAGTCCATTTTGAAAAATAAAATTTATAAAATTTCAAAAAGTGGTTATTACTATTCATAATGGCAAGTTTTAATAATATTTTAATAGCATATCATTGTTTAGGGAAACTCAGTATTGCGTACGACGCAAGCTATCGAGGAAGGTCGTGATTTCGTGTAAAGCAATCCAAGCAAGTTTTGTGTATAGAAAAAGATTCCTTTGATGATTTATATAACATAAAAGTCTCAGGTGTTACAGTTCCTTATCTCGGTTGGGGTAATCATAGGATGACCTAATTTACACTGATCCATCAAATGATTTCACATTGAAAGAATCCTTCATTTATAACGACTATAATAACTCTAAAACCTCAATGAATTCAATCACTAATTTAGAACATAAAATTCCAGGTGGTAAATTCCATATTGATGGAGTATATTCCCAATGTACATTTTCCCATACAAGATATGGACCATTCTATCGTGAAAGTTATGAATCCATTGAGGTTATTACCACGCTGGTAGTCTAGAAGGGGGCATGAAACCCCCATCATTATATCCAAAAAATTAATGATTTCTAAATAGAATGATGTAAAAAACTCACTTTTCAAAAGGAGGTTTATGAGGACAACGGACATTTCTAGAAAATCACCCAAGCGCTATCCCAAAGTGATCCTATCCACCTTTTTCATCCTCACCGACATGCATCCCTAGATCACATAGAAATTGCTATTGATGTGGTTTCAACCCCAATCAGGTAGACAATTGAAAGTACAAAAAGATTATAGTGGGAACATTAATCTAGAAATTTTTAAAAGTATATTCATGTCATTTCATATAATATCATTTTTGAGAACCATTGATATATCTCGATTTTGTCCCCATGTATGATTTAAGTCATTGTTAATAAGAATCCTCTTAAATTATTGAGGTGATCCCTAGTGAAATCTTCCATAAAACCATCACTAATGATGGAGGTTAACTATAACTATATCTGTACTACCATAAGTAATTTCAATAATAATAATAATGGGGAATCCCCATATCATTTAAGATGAATGTAATTTGTATGGAAACATTAATATAATCCTTATAGGTCATACACATGGTATAACTCAAATTGAAATAATTGGGTGTTCCCTGATGGTAGTCATTATGTAGGAATAAATAACTAGAATTGATGTATTCTCAAGGATGAAAATCAGTATGTCAGAGGCTGTGGAGGTCCTCCCCATGAAAAAATACTAATCAAAATCTCTAGATAGCCCCCAAATCATTCAATGTTGGTTTCCTCTAGGTTTCAACATAAATAATAGCCATAAAGGACCTCCACATATAAAGTAACAAATAAAAATAATTAAATTTCCTCTCTATGGTACATGTGTCAAGGGTAGTCCCCATGACATGATTTTCAGGGAATACTGACATCATATTATTACCAGAAACATCAATAATTGAAAACTATAGAAGTTATTCCTTAGTATTTTTTCATAATGGTCATTACCATGAATGAGGGAACCACTAAAATAATTTTCCTTCCCTAGGAAGTAAATAAAAAAATTAATAATATAGATCCTGCACTTGTTGATTACACTCCCACAAACCATAGAGGTCCTCACAATTATGATTGAAGACCCAAAAACCCGAGAGGTACCGCATGGTGATCAAGAACCCAATATCATTGGAGGGCATACCCAATAATTTTTTTAAAAAGGTCTTCTTAGTGTTTAAATCATTCTAAAGTTTCTTTATTACCTAGGGGTTCTAGAGAAATCAATTCTATCCACAACATGAAAAACCCCCCTTAAGTGTAAATACCTCCCAAAAACTAATGGGTGTGCCTTATTTATGTTCTTTATCACATCAATAAAATGAATGTGACACCAAAAATGAATCTAATTACAGAAAACATTTTCATTATTTAAAAAAAAATTGGGAAATAACATTTACGGTTCGAAATTTTTCAAAATTCATTCAAAATAGATGAATAATATTACAACATTATGTGGAAATATTTTTATTATAAAAAATTATCATCACTATTGAAGACCATTTCAACCTTTGAGTTTTAAATTCATGAGATAATTTATGTGGATTTAATATGTCATTTTTTTGAAATATTTGGGTATAATATTGTCGTCTAAATTCTAGATAACTAACTTATAAGTGTTATAATGTTTATAAAATATTTGGACATTCCCCTGGATTTGATGAAGCGTGGATTTTATGGAATTTAATTTTATCAATTTAAATTATATAAATGTGTGGTAATGAGTTATGATTTGACTTCCATTTTTTTAATCAATGGAGAATCTATTTATATGTTGTCAATACAAGTGATACATTTATTCCCATACACTATGGTTAATGGAGTATGAAGAGTTAGATTCCTTAGTATTACATGATATACAAGTTATATCACTATAAACATACATCTAATGATTTTTGATATCTTATTCATGTTAATTACAAGTGCTAAATATTTGAGAATCATTTTGAACACTATTCATTTCTGTATTCATTGATGGAAGAAGAGACAAACCACTAAACCTATATTGGATGAAATATATATCTATTAACTCTACAATTTGTGAATGATAAATTGGATTTGAGTAATATAGGCATGGATAATGATTGATTTAATGAAGATTCACACCAAATATGGAAGGGGAGTTTTTCAAAATACTCTATTATTTTGTATTTAATAAGATTTAACACCACAGAAATATAATAGAATGGGTTTGGAATGATTTTATTAGTTCTAAATATCATTGGAAACGTTTTGATATAATTTTAAGGAGTCTTGAGAATCACTAAACCAAAATTATGTTCATTCAATACCACCTATAAAAATAATGAATATTATAGTATGTTGAACAAACTTATAAGTACTAAATGAAATACTATTATTACAAAATGATATGGTTTAAATATGAGTATTAGAAATTAGGTACTGATAATAAGAATTCATGTCACTATTAATTTTTTGATCTGAATGATTCTATAGAGTATGTATTTTGAATAATTATTTTCTGACTTTATCATAAATCCATAAATCATTGATTTTTATGAGCACAATCCTTTTAATTCCCCATAGTAAACTATTGGAAAAGACTAAATCTTCTACCCATACTGAAATTTTAAGATTTCTATAAGATGAAAATGAAGTATGTATACTATACTATAATTTTTCATTTTTTGAATTTTCAAAGGTATAGATGTGGTGTTCCTAAAAAAATTCATAATTTATTAGAAGGTTTGTGATGTTTTACTAGATGAAAAATAAAGAATCATGATTTCATATATGATAAATATTAAAATGATAGGTATGATGCTCAAATAATATTATAATATTGTAATGATACTAAATCAAATATTAGAAATGATTAGGGCTTGGTTTGAATAAGAACAACTGAGATGAGGATGAGGTGCATTATTCATAAAGATAAAAAATGAACATATCATGGTGTAATGAATAATACTAATAAACAATACTCAAATATAATGTCACTATTTATCTAATCCTATATTATTTGATATGGTACTATTAATTTTATTAAAAATAATTTAGTTGGAAGGAGGATAATTTTACCATTCTCGTATCATGTGATGTATTCCAAATATAATAAGGCTTAAAATTAAGAAATTAATATATTATTATGAATTATTTAGCTCTATCAATCATTCATTAAGGATGATGGTTGTGAAAGAAGAGAATTAATGATGAGTTTATACTATTTGTACTTACTCGTTCCAGTTTTTGTGCTATTTATATGTGAATATCTCACACATAATGTGGTAGTTACACTCTAGAGAAGAAATTATTTATTGTATGATATTTAAAAAATAAAAAAATTTGAATTGTGAATTTGGGGGAATATTTATTAATATAATGATTAATATGGGCCTATAAAATAATAAAATAGTATTTTATATTTCAATTTTTCAAAACCTATTTTTGTTAAATGATCTGATTTATTGAATTTCAAGTGAGTTGGAAAATTAATGTGCATGAAATATCATTAGGAAAAAAGTTGGTATTCTAAAAAAATATTTTTCGGTTGTCAATATAATGTTCCCAAGGTATTCCCTTTATGGGTATTGAAAATATTTGAAGAAACTAGAAGTGTTATACTATTCCTATGAGGTTGCAAGAAGTTCGAGGAAGATGAAATTTAAAGGAAATATGATTCTTTCCTCTGAAAGAGCGAAGAGAGACGAAAGATATAATGAATTTTAGAGAAGGTAAGTTGAGTAACATTATAAATATCTCTCATAGATATAGTAAAATTATAAAATATTATAAAAAATAATATCATTGGGTATTGAAGATGATGGTATAAAATGTTGTTGATCATCATTATGGGACCACGTCATGTGAGATAAATCCACGATAAGTTGATGTTGATGATAAATTAATGTAAAATTCATGATATGATCATTTGGATCAAACATTTCATTGAATTAGTTAGAAAACAGATCACTTTTTCTGTTAAGGACATGAAGAAATTTTCTATATGAAGTGAAGGAGTTGAAAACTATGTATGTGATAGATAACTTTCTTTTTATGTCACTATTGTGAAGGAAAATATCAAACTAAGGGTGTAATGAAATCCATGTGTAGTATCATGTTCTACATACAGATGATAATAATTGAATGAAAATTAGTGGTATTCTCATTTTAAGAGGATCTATGAGTTTCATTAAATGTTATCATGTGTTATATTGTGAACTACACTCCTGTGTGACATGTTGGGAATGGTTTCAAGATGATACCTATCAAAATACACTTATATTGATGATAAGATAATAGTTGATAATTCCAGACTCATTTGGAGTATACATGACAATGTATAGGTATTTTCTTTGATCCTTGTAAATCATATGTTATAGTTTTATTTTATATATTACATAGTATGTAGGAATTAAATTCTAGGATGGAAAACTTAAATACTAATTTAATAAACCCACATAAGTTGTTGAATTATAAAATATTTTTAATGTAAAAATTGAGAAATTGGAATTTAATAAACAATTTATAACTAAAATCACATCCCTCTAATGTGTCCCCACTAATCCGTTGGTTGTTTTAATTGGTTTCTAAGAAATATTTCCCTTTTAATTAGATATTGGATTCATTTTTATCAGTATTATTATTAGAATATAATGAAGTTATTATTTCAAGGGAGCCATGAAGTTAGAGAATAGTTATAGAAATATTTCTCCCTTATTTAAATATTTTTTCACATCTGTACATTTACTAAGGAAAACATAAGAAATAAATGTTAAAATAATCACAGAAAAATATCAGGAAATAAATAATATCAATCGTTGTCTAAAGTTACTCATAATGGTAACTTCTTATCTATGGAATTTGTTTATAAAAATCATTTGGTGATTCATATTATAAATTTAGAGTGTTTTAAGATATCAAAACCATTTAATAGTTATACTCTCAAGATGGAATATATTTGTAAAATGTTAATGATTAATTTTTTTATTCATATACTTGGATTCATCAAGGAACAATTTGATGAAAAGTCATTGTTAATGAAATAAGAAAAATTCGTGGAGCAATTATTTGGTAAACAAGTTGTAATATGTGACACCCTCTCAAAATTGATGAAATGTAAAGAATAAGATTATTAAAATTAAATTAAAATATTAAATTAATTGATTTTCTATTGTATATTTATTATATAAACAATGAAAACATCACGAAAATTCATAATATTTCAAGCCTACTCAACAAAAATGTACATCCAAAGGGATAAAGGATTTGGAATGTTCTCTACAGGAGACATGGAAGAGGCATGAGGATCAAATTAGATTACTAATGGGTGATTGTGATGATGGGTTGAGATCAATGGAAGATTATAATAACAATCCAATCTTGAAATTTCTGTAGTATAAAATGAATTAAATGAATTAAATGATGTAAATTATGGATCATTCCAAAAATATTAGAATTATTCTACAAATAAATATGTGCAAAGAGTTCTCCCCCAATAGGGACTTTAACTGTTGGTAAAGGGTTATTGAGATCATCAAGAGAATATTCCACTTTAGGCATATTAAAAAATTAATCCCCCGAGATAATTAATTAATTTATTATAAAATATGGATGATCTAAATGAATAAAATGGATATTAATTATATATATATGTGGATGAAGAATAATTTATTGTAATCTACCATAATATAATTGGTTTATGTGGAAAGTGTCGAAATATTTATTCCATTATTGGATCACAAATGAATGGTGAAATAACAGAAAAAATTATTTTATCATAAAAATGTGGAAACATTTCATCAAAAAAATAAGAGTTTTATAGGATATATTATTCGTTTTTGAAGGGTAATTTATATATATATATATATATATATATTGATGGAATAATATTCAACTCATACAAATAATATAAGGATTCAAGTTAGGGTGATAAGTGGCTAAACAATAGAAAAACCTACGTGGGAATATTCATAAAATGAACGAAATAGGGATGTGTGTAAAAAATTTGAAAATTTTGATAATTCTTTTCTACTCTTTCTTTTATTGAAATAAATAGGGCAAATGAAGGTATATTATAACGTGTAAAAATAATTGTATTTATATGAAGGTAAATGTCACAATAAAACATGTGAATGAAATATCAAAATCAAAGAAAATATTTCTTCATCACTTAAAAAGTTTATAAGGTTAAAGTAAAAAATCTCATGATTTCCATGATTAAAATTAATTAGGGTGTCACACTAAAAAAAATAATTACCTATACTTTGTTACAAGGGGCCACAACAAGTAATACTTAATTAAATTATAAGATATTGAATAAAAAAGGAGAACTATAGATGGAAAAAGGAAATAAAAGAGATGCATAAGGATATTTGTATAGTGGAATACATATTTGATAAATACAATGAAAGAAAATCCTAGATGTGTTAATAATAAATTTATAAATGAAGTGTGTAAGGTTCAATCTAGTTAGATACACCCTTAACAAGTGGATGAAAATTTACTAGAAAAAATATATATTTCCATGAGGAAATGTAAATATTGATTTTTTCATGTTATAGATTATATTCAATTAATAAATAAGAATATAAATATTTTAATGTTTCAATATGTGAAATACTATGTATCAGATAATTTAGCCAAACCAGTTGAAAGAGAGAGAGAATATGGAATATGTAAAAAAAATTATGTATTTATTGACTTCTTATGTTAATAATAATAATACAACTAAAAATAAGTTGAGAATGGAAAGGATTCCATGCTTTCAAAATGGTATTACTCATGAAAATAAAATTGTTGATGTTTGAAGAAGAATAGATCTGAATGTTATGGGTTGTGAAATCTATCTCATGCCTCTTGTGAAAGATAAAGATCAATTTGAAGACCCTCTTAATTCCTAAATCATCCTATAATTTTATACATTCTTATAATGTTAATTTAAATGAGTTTTACCCATTCATTGAGAGAAATACAAGTCAAGATAGCAAAAAAACATTTTTTCTCAAAATCATGAATCCTTGAATATATAGTATTGTTAGTGCGAGGAATGATAATCATAATCCATTACTTATTATAGTGTATAATGTATTTTTTATTTTTTATGGGGTGTGTTTATATTACAAAAGGAGGATGTTTTTTACATATAATTAAATTTTCATATTTTTTAAGGTTAGTATATGTTTTAAAAAATTTATAGAAAAATAGATTTGTATATCCTTTAAAAGTAATAGTGTATGTCGGTTACAAATTGTGTTCTATGTTTATGGATAAAATTGGTGTATTGGAGATAGAGATTTATGTTCAAAACAAGTTTTTTTCCATGTAGACATGACAAAATTAACTGATGACCCATTTGAAAATCTATGTGGTTCCTCCTTTCACTTGTGATAGTGTAAGATATTGGGAAGAATAATCTCTTTTATAAAGTGGATAAGGAAAATATATTATTAATTCATGATAGTAACCTTTGACCCATTTTCATTCAATGTTAATTAGTGGTAGAAATACGCAACTACATGAGAAATTTTTTGGGTTTTTCTACAAAAAAACAAAATGGGAGATTGATGTTCGCAATGATTTGATTAATCCAGGATTACATGGATTGCATTATTTCAATTTATTTTATGACATTCTATTATAATTAATGTAGGGTTGGGTTCCATTATAGGTTGAATTTAGGATGTATATATATATTGGAAATTTAAATGAGAATTTTCTTGACAAAAACAATTGGTAAATGAGGGTGAGGTGATGTTTGTATTGGAAGTACTTATTATATCAGTTCTAAGGGAAGATAATAAAATCAAAATATTATGGAGTTTCTATTTGTGTCAAATAAATGTTCCAAATCCTATAAAATATCTATCAAAAACAATTATTTCAATATTTTAATTGATTGGGAGGAATTAAAACGTACACCTACACTAGATAGCATGAAAATCTTTTAGGTTCACGGTTTGTGAAGGCTAATGTGGACTAATGTTAAATAGAGACAACTCATGATTAATTGAATAATCGATTCACCTATGCTGGGAGATGTGTTTATAAATATACCATAATATTGAATACATCATATACAACATAATCTTGGAAATATAATTGAAGGATTATTGAATGATTTTTATAATTCTACATATCATTGGAAGAATATTCGGGATGTTTTTATAGAGTTTTGAGAAGCCTTAGGGAAAGATAAATTCCATGCAAAGCCATCTGAAGAGATGTTAATTATGGTGTGCTGTGAAAAAATAGATAATTTCTAAACATAATTTTTCTAAGACTGGATCCTAGAGATTTAATGTAATAATAATAATAATATCGGTTATGATCGGAATATTTCAATCTATTACACAATTGTAACGACACGAACTTTTGAATAATATTTTGTTTTCAAAAAATGTATGTTTTACTGTGTGATAGTCATTAAAACAATGCATGTATAAAATGAAATGTTACTATGAGTTTTTGACTATTATGTGACTGTTGGTCAATTATGATAAATGATAAATATGACCCTTTCAAATTATAATATATTTAATGTTATAATTATGGTTTATAAATATAAATGATCATGGAATTTTAATTCAGAAAGAAGAGTCAATGGAGTCAACTAGTAGTAGTACACCGTACGAATCCCATTTTTCAGAGCTTGAGAAGGAGGTAGGATCACATGTCTTCTCTCTGGATCAACCCCAAGTGTAGCTTTAACATGTTAATCTAGAATTAAATCTCATACGGGAGAAGATCAAGTTGCTGGATATCACATCTCAGGAAATGTTATCAGTGTAACCCCAAGAGTCTATCACCATTGCACAACATAATCATAGGTGATATACTGGTGTTATATAATTTTATATAATAAGATATTAGTTACTTATTTTTTAATTTATTTTTATAAATAAATGTATTGTTCCATCAATTTCATCCAGAGAATAATTTTACTCATAAATATGATGAAATTGATAATATGGTTTTTCTGGTTAAAATGGTATTTTTGAGAAATATATAAATCATTATAAGAAAATCAGATTTTATTAACAATGTTATTATAATTAAATATTGTTATAAAACACACCTTTTAATTATTAATGATGATAATTTATATTATTTTTTTACTCTTTAAATGATTAAGTAATCTGTTTAATAAGAATTATAATTTTTTTACAAAAATATATATATAGTATTTATAATTTCATTTTAAGAATTTATATTGATGAATTAATGAATTTTTGGAATGAATAATATTTTAAATAAATAATCTTATTAAATATGTTTTACTAAATATAAATGATAATATAATTTACATGAAGTTGAATGTAATTTTTATTATTTTTTGAAAACTGTTTTAGTCAAAATCTATCAATTTTCAATAAATGTCATTTTTTATTTTACAATTGAAATTTTAAATATTTAAATAATTATATTGATAAAACTAATATTATATTTTGAATATATTTATTGAAATTTTTCAATGGTATTTTTTTCTATAATTTTCTTAGACTATCGAATTTTTTGGTACAAATTAAATATTGTATAAATATATAATGTTTCTCATGAAAAAATAATTACCCAATTGTGAGGTAATGAAATACTATAAAATGAATACTTAGCCAAATATTTGTTTTACATTAAAAATAATGTGATTTTAATTTATTATTTTTTTTATATTAGATTAGTGAATCCCCCAAGACATATACAATATTATTTGATTTTAAAACAATTTCTGTGAGACTGTTAATCACCTCCACATAATAAAAGGAAATATTTTATAATATTTGGCCCATGTCCTTATAAAATAATTTATAGCAATACACTTTTTTATAATCTTTTGGAAAAAACCATTGGATGGTTTGTGTTTTTTCAGTTTTATTGTGTACTGTATAAAACCAAAATAATAAATATATCCCCCTCCTTTGCTATATAAACACACCCTTTTTCCCATTTTTCATCACTCAATATCTTTTCATCTTGAACAGCCTCCAACTCCAAATCTCTATATCCCTCCCAATGTTCCCTCAAGATCCTAAGATTCCCCCCCCCATGCCTTTGGAGTCACACATCCACATATGGAATCTCTAACTTTCTCTCTTCCTTTCAATTCAGAAATCTTGTTTGAAATTAGTCTTTTTAATATCAATTGGTTATTTTTAATCCATTTATATTTAATTACCTACTTTCAATTTTATCTAATTTGGATTATGGATCATTTATTATCCTACATTTGGACCCTTTCCTAAGCTATTACTATGCCAAAATTTTATAAGGGATTTCTCTCTTCTCATTTCCATTCAAGCACTTTTTTATATTATATATCATAGATTCCATTTGAAATGATGGTAAAATATTTTACATGATACCCTTAAAATAAAATTTATTTATTAATGATTAGAGATTCATTTCACTACCATTAATCCCCCACACGATGCTTCAATGTACACCATTTACTATGCTGAAATTTCGTAAAGGTTCTTTCCTTTCTCATTATTATCCAAGTTTCTTTATATTGTTACACCATTTTATATCATATAATAAATGATGGGAAATGTTTTGGAACCTCCCCCCATACATTCCTTATTATGTTATAATGATGATATAACCATTTCCTTATAATTAATCACTCCCATGTACACTCGTTTCCATGCCAAAATTTCATAAGGGTTTTCCCCCTTATCATTTCCATTCATGCATTTATTTTATATTGTGAAACTAAATTTAATTTCATATTTTTAGTTATGTTCATAAACATCACCTATAATTCCCATTTGTTGCATGTATTATGGGATACATCTTTCTTTTCCATTAACCATTTTTAGGAATTTATTTATGACGTCGTTATTCTACCAAAATTACATCACAATTTTTCATGCCAAAATCATCATGTAGTGAATACCATACCCATTTCTCAATCAAGGGTATTCAAATTTTTTCACATATACTTATTTATTAGGAAAAATCATTTATGTGCACTATATTCCATTTTTTTAATAGATTATAGGTATTAATGAATCCATGTTGTATGATCTATATTGAACACTAATACATGAAAATGAAATGATTATGAAGGGTGAACCCAGATAGCACTCTAATGCATTGGGTAATTTTTTATATCTTCACACGCCTTCTGAAATGAGGTTTACTCATGCGAATTCATGTTAAATGAGGGTTTACTCATTCAAATTCATGTCAAATTATGGTTTACTCATGTTAATCCTTGTTAAATGAGCAATATCTCATGCTAATATCATGTTTCATATTGTTTCCACATTTCCATGTTATAATTATCATGTTATATCATGACATTATGTTCTTGTACCTTTACTCTCTATTTTTATTCCTCTTAACTGACATGTATTTTTTTTACATGTTAGTTCATGTTTATTCCCTCACTTAGATTTATAGCTCACCCTTTTCTTATGCATGTTCTCAGGTTATCGCATGAATTGCTAGGTTCGATGGAATGTAGTGGTCATGAAACGAATATTTCAATAAAGATGTGTATTTAATGTTTTAAGTTGTCATGTAATGTTATTAATTTCTTAAAATACTAGATGTATCTATCTTTAAAGTTGTATTATGTGAAAATATTTGAAATAAATAATGTTTAAATAAGAAATAAAGTGAAGGGTTTTTATAGTGTGTATGAGAGGATATGGTTAGATATTTTTGGGATTAAGATTAGAAAACTCTTGTGATATCCTTAGATATAATACTAATTATATGAAAGGAATATCTAATTTTTTGAGTATAGAATAAGTGATTTATTATGAAAATACATACTTTTCTAGAGAAGGACAAGTAGAGGTGGACTTATCATAGATGTAACTAGGGGTAAAACCTAAAAACAACTCTTTGTGATAGACTCTAATTAGAACAAGAGCACAGCAACAGGCTTTGTGGCACTCCGGGTTAGACACTCTCGCGTTATATTCTTTTTTAAATTCAGAAGCGTAGTAAGAACCATTATTAATTGAACCAAAAAAATCCCTGAGAATATATGTTATGAAATAGATCATGGATAAACTAAATTTAAACTTAGGGTATCATAAATTCGGATATACTATACAAGTTTATCCTTCAATGTCTTCTTTTTTACATTATTATTAGTTGAGTATTCAAACCCCCAAATTGTATTCTCTTTTTCATAGTTAAAATATGGAAGGAGGGAGATAAAAAACAACCATTCTCTCTCTTCTTGAATTACTAATTTGAAAGATTATCCGAAAGTCATGCTAAAATGAATTTTAAAATATTTCAAAGGCACAAGTTACATGAAAACAACATTATGAGGCTTCTAATACCTCTATAATTACATGATTATTTCATGGATCATGTACCATATATTATATAATTTTGTCCTCTCAACTTTCTTACTGATCTACGTGTGAGAACTACCATCGTAGTATTTTTAAATTCTTCTCATTATTTCATAATTTTGAATCACTAAATGATTCTCAAGATTATATAAAAGAGGAAAGACTTGGTGAAACCTATATGTATCAAATTATAGATTTATATCTTTGGGGACATACCAAAACTGATATACCAAAACCCTATTTTTGGAATATTTGAAGATGAATCACTAATACTTTTTTATAAATAAAAATTTCAAAAATATATTTAACAATTTCAAAAATATATTTAATAATTATATAAAAAAATACCTCTTTAATGACTTAATGGTGCTTTCATCGATATAATTCATGATGCTTGTGGTGTTTTTGGGTAAATTATGAAGATGATTTTGAAAGTATTATGAGGTACCATTATGACACATGAAAATTTATAATTAAAGAAAATGCTAATGTGAATGGCTTAAGACCTCATTAAAAATATAAACGATAAGTAACATAACATAAATTCCAATTAGCATGAAAAAAAATTAGGGGATGAAACTTCTTAACGGGGTAAGAATGTAATGACTCAAACTTTTGAATAATATTTTGTTTCTTGTAAATGTATTTTTTACTGTGTCACATTAATTAAAACTATACATGTATAAATTGAAATGTATGTATCAGTTTTTGACCATTTGGTGACTGTTGGTCGATTATTATTGATCGTCAATATGAATATTGGAAAAAATAATAAAAGTAAATTTTATAATTATTGTTCATAAATATAAATGGCAATGGAAATTAATTCGGAAAGAAGAGTCGATTGCCTCAACCAGAAGGATTATACCCTACGAAGTCCATTTGATAGTTCTTGAGAAGGAGTTAGTGTCACTGGGATTTTCTCTAGACCAATCCCAATCAGAGATTGAAGATGTTAATCTTGAATGGAATTTTCAACTAGAGAAGTTCAAGTCAGTGGAAATCACCACTCAGGTGATGTTATCAGAGTCGTCCCAAGAGTCTATCACCATCACACACTTTTCCTTTAAGTCATATTCATATGTTATAAGGGGTTATATAACATGGTATTAGATAATTATTATGTAATCTATTTTTATAAATTATATTCTTATTCCATCAATTCTATTATGAGAATAGACATTCTTAAAAATATGATGAATTTGATAAATTAATTTTTCTGGTAAAATAGTACATTATAGATATATATAAATTATTATATTAAAATAATGTTTTATTAATATTTTTATTATAATTATGTATTTTTATAAAAAAACACCTTAAAATTATAAATAATGAATATATATATTCTTTATTTTTTACTCTATAAGTTATTAAGTGATATGTTTAATAATAATTATAATTTGTATAAGATAATATAGAAATTATATTTTTCATTTCAATTAATGAATTTATTTTGATGAATTAAATAATTTTTGGAATGAATAGTAAATTAATAAAATATTATTATTGAATAATTATTATTAAATATAAATGATCATATAATTTGTTGGAAGTAAAATGGAGTTTTGTATGTTATGAAAACTTCTTTTTTCATTACCCATCAATTTTCAATAAATGTCAATATTTTATTCTAAAATTAAAAATTCCAATATTTTGAAAATTATTTTGGTAAAATGAATATTATTTTATGAATCAAGTCATCTAAATCATCCGATGGTGAATACTTCATAATTTTCTAAGACTCGAATTTTTGGGAAAAAATTAAATACTGTATAAATATAAAATGTGTTTTAAGACATCTTAATGACCCAATTTTGTTGTAATAAAATACTATAAATGGATATTATAAAAAATATATGTTTTAAATTTAAAATAATGTGATTTTATTTTTTATTTTTTTTGTTTTATAAATCCTAAGTGAATCCTCAAATACTGATACAATATTTTAGGATTTTAAAATAATTTCCTTGAGAGTGTGATTCACCTCCACATATTCGAGTGAAATATTTTATTAATTTCAGACCATGGAATTATAAAATATTGTATAACACTTTAATTTTCTAGAATTAATGGGTAAAACCCATGGGTTGGTTTTTGGTATTGAATGTTTTTTTATGTAGTGTCCAATACCAAAATTATAATGCAATCCCCCTCCTTTCATATATAAACCCACCCATGCTCCCATTTCTCTTTACTCAAGCACTTTGAATTTCTACTACCCTATTCTCTATGATCAATAGATCCCTACCAAGGTTACCTAGCTCCCAGAAATCCTTCCCCATGGCTTTGACTCATACATCCAAGTTAGGGATCCTCAACTTTATATCTTCCGTTCAATTGAGGAACCTTTTTTGAAATTAGTTATATTAATTTAAATTGGTTATTTTTTCATCCTTTTATAATCAATTATATACTATCCATTTTATGTTATTTGAATGAGGGATAATTTATTCCCCATCATTTGGACCCTTACCTAAGCTTTCAATTGTATAATAATGGCTTTTTGCTACCACCAAGAGCCAGTAGTAAAGAGCTATGACAACCACATATTATCCGCTAAAAGGAAAATGTTATAGAGGAGATGGAAATGGACTATAGCGCAAACATAAGATGGACACTATAGGCCAGTTCGAGATTGGCTATAGTGACCACCATTTGGCGGTCTCTATTGGGGTCATTGAAATTAGCTATAGCAACCGCCAAACTGAGGTCACTATAGCTTGACCACGTATAACATCTAGCGACTGCATAATGGCCATAAAAATAATTTTATTTATTTTCTAAAAAATATTATAACAAAACAATAAAAAACCAATATTTAAAAAACACACAAAAACATTTCCAAAATATCAAAACTCATACGAACATAAATCTCATAATCTAATCATCTTCCATGCTCCACATCCATCGTCAAATATAACTACATGACATAATTTAATTAAAAAATTAATTCTAAAAAATCTTCCAAACAAATTATTGAAATGATAAAACATATTACAATTAAAGATTAATATAATAGATCAAATTAATTTGATTTAAAAAATATATTAATAATTTAGAATAACTTTTTAAAATTTTAAAATCACTAATTCTAGCATTCTATGTAGACCACATTTCTGATTGATATGTCATCTGCTCACACAGATAACCAATAATAATAAGTCATATTTTTTGTGATTTCATTTCATTATGATGTTGTTTTCTATGTGTTTGATTATTAAAAGAATGTTTTGGTATTTTATAACACTAAAAGTTCATTTTCTATCATTGTGGTCAAACCACACCTCCGATTGAGGTATCAACTGCCCGACCATTTCAAAATTCACTCACCTATTGTTTTCATTTGACTTCATGGTATTTTGAGGCCATACAACTGGTTTGACCACTTGATATACATTTTTAAATGGAGTCAAACACTTAAAAACCATATATTTCGTTGTATCATACACATTTCTCGTCTAATTGACGTTACATATCCTCATACATATCAGTAATAATCCAATTTTCAGGGGATTTGAAGTCATTTTGAGGTTTTCTTCTATAGATCTGACCGGTAAACATTCGTCTTGTTGTTTTATGTAACCAGAATTGCATTTTCCATCACCAAAATCGCACAACACCTCTGATTGATTTATTTTCTATACAACCATTTCAAAATTCACTCACTGGTTGTTTTTTTCTAATTTCATTGAATTCTAAGGTAGTTCGGCTGGGTTTGACCACCTCACACTCTTTTTTAAATCACAACAAACACTTAAGAAACAAATATTCAGCCATACCGCACACACCACAAATCCAATAGATGTTTCGTCTCCTTATACACGTCATGAGTAATAATAATATTTTTTTCCTATGGTTTCTAGTCTTTCCGAGGTTGTTTTCAATGAATTGGATTGTTAAACATCCATTGTGGTGTTTTATGACACCAAAATTGTGTTTTCCATCACTGTTGTCAAACCAAACCTCTGATTGATATAATGTCTGGCTGAACATTTCTCAATTCAATTCACAGTTGTTGTTGTCTAAATTTATGGCATTTCGAGGTTGTTCGGAATGTTTTGACCACCCAACACACCTTTTTAAACCATGCCAAACATTTTAAAACAACATATTTAGCCGTATCATGCACACCACAAGTCTGATTGATATTTTTCCTCCTAATACATGTCAAGAATAATAATTATATTGATTTTTGGGATATTAAGTCACTACAATGTTGTTTTCTATGAATTTTATTATTAAATATCTATTTTGGTATTTTCTAACATCGTAATTGAATTTTTCATCACCGCGGTGAAATGAAACCTCCAAATTAAATAACATTTGCTTAACCATTACATAATTTATTCAATGGTTATTATTTTCTGATTTCATGGAATTTTGAAGTTGCATGGATGGTTTTGACGACCCAACACACCTTTTTAAAGCATGCCAAACACTCAACAAACACATTTTTAGTTGTACCCCACACACCACAGTCCAATTGAAGTTACTTCTCCTCATAATCCTCAAGAATAATAATTATATTTGTTTTCCAGTGATTTATAGTCATTTTGAGGTTGTCTATTATGCACTTGATTGTTAAACGTCTATTTTTCTATTTTATGACACCAGACTTGTGTTATTTGTCACTACATTCACACAACTCCACTAATTGATGTATCAATTACTCAAATAATTTAAAATTCACTAAATACTCGTTATTGTCTGAGTTCCTAGAATTCTGAGATTGTTTGGTTGGTTTTGACCACCCGACGCACCTTTTAATGCACGAAAAACACTTAGAAACACATATTGAGTTGTACCGTGCACACCACACATACGATTGGTGTGTTTTCTCATCATACATGTCAATAATAATAATAATAATAATTTTCTATTATTTCAAGTCATATTTAGGTTGTTTTTTATGCATTTGATTTTTAATAGTCCATTTTGGGGTTTTTTGACCGCAAAATTGTGTTTTCCATCACTGTGGTTAAACCACACCTCGGATTGATGTAACGTCTACCCGACCATTTCACAATTCCCTCCATGGTTGTTTTCTGTTATTTATATTCATTCAATGGTAGTTAGGTTGGTTTTGACAACCCGACGCACCATTTTAAAGTGTTCTAATCACCTAAAAACACATATTCCACTGTACTGCGAACATCGTGCATCCGATTGACTTTTCATCTCCTCTTACATTTCAAAAATAATAATTTGATTGTTTTCATGTTATTTCAAGACATTATTGAGGTTATTTTATTTTTATTTGATTGTTAAATATCTATTTTTGTGTTTTGTGACTCTTGAATTGTGTTTTCTGTCACCGTGGTCAGAAGACATCATCGATTGATGTATCATCTACTCTACTGTTTCACAATTCACTCACTGGTAATTCTTGTTTGATGATATGGAATTATATGGGAGTTCAGCTAGTTCTGACCACGGGATGCACAATTTTAAATGGCACCAAACACATTAAAAACATATTTAGTCGTACAATTTCCACTGCATGTCTGATTGAAATGCCCTCTCCTTATACACATCATGAATAATAATTATATTCTTCTCTTGGGATTTCATGTCATTTGGTGGGGTTTTTTATACATTGGATTGTTAAATGTCTGTTTCGATGTTTTGCGACACTGAATTTTCATTTTCTATCCCCATGGTCAAACGAAAAATCCAATTTATGTAATGTCAACCCAACCATTTCCAAATTTACTCACTTGTGGTTGTAATCTGATTTACTGGCCTTTTGATGTCATTTGATGGGTTTTGACAACCTGAAACATCTTTTTAAAGGGAATTTAACACCTAAAAAACAATTCAACTGTATCACACACACTGCACATCCAATTGACATGTTTTCTCCTCATACACATCAAGAATAATAATTAGATATTTTTTCTATGATTTTAAGTCATTCTAGGATTGATTTGTATGGATCTGATCATTAAACGTCCATTTTGATGTTTTATGACACCAAAATTTCATTTTCTATCATCGCAGTAAAACAACCCATCTGATTGACGTATCATCTTCCAGACAGTTTAACAATTCACTGACTAGTTTTTTCATCTAATTTCATGGAATTTTGTGGAGATTTAGCTAGTTTTGACCTCCTAACACACCTTTTTATGTCACAAAAATCACATAAAAGACATATATTCATCCATAACATGCACATTACATGTTCGATTGATGTGTAATCTCTTTTTAGACATCATTAATTATAATTATATTTTTTTATTGTGATTTCAAGTCATTTTGAATATTTTTATATGCATTTGAGTGTTAAATGTCCGTTTTGGTATTTTATAACACCAGAATTGTTTTTTCTGTCAACGTGGTCAAATGACACCATTGATTGACATACCGTGAGCCTAACCATTTCAAAATTCACTTACTGGTAGCTGTTGTCGGATTTGATGTCATTCTAAGGTTGTTCGACTAGTTTTAACCACTCGACACACCTTTTAAATGGTCTTCAAACACTTAAAAACACATATTAATTCGTATTGTGCACACTGCACATCCTATTGACATGTCTTCTCCTTATACACATCAAGAATAAAAATTAATTGTTTTCCAATTATTTTAAGTCTCTATGAAGTTGTTTTCAATGGATTTGGCCCTTAAACTTGGGTTTTGATGTTTTATGTCACCAGAATTACATTTTCCTACACTGCGGTCAAAAGACACCACTGATTGACATCTCAACATCCCCAACATTTAAAAATTCACTCACTGGTTGTTTTCTCCTTGTTTCATGGAATTTTGAGTTTGTTCGACTAGTTTTGACAACCCGACACACCTTTTTAAAGTGCACCAAACACTTAAAAACACACATGAAGTTGTACTGCACACATCAGAAGTCTAATTGACGTTTCATCTATTCATACACATCATGAATAATAATTAGATGTCATTTCTATGATTTCATGTAATCTTGATGTTATTTTCTACTCATTTTGTTGTTAATTGTCCATTTTCATGTTTTGTGACACTGGATTTTCGTTTTCCATCCATGTGACCAAACGACCCATACTATTTATGAACCTTCTACCCAACAATTTCAAAATTCACTAACTAGTTGTTTTTGTTCAATTTCAAAGAATTCTGAGGTCATTCAGCTATTTTTACCACCTAACACACCTTTTTAAATATCGTCAAATTCTTAAAAACACATATTCAATCATACCGCACACACTGCACGTTTGATTGACATGTTATCTCCTCACCCACATCATGAATAATAATTAGATTGTTTTTTTGTGTTATTTTCAGTTATTCTGAGGTTATTTGTTATCGATTAGGTAATTAAATGCCTGTTTTTATATTGTATAACACCAAAATTGTGGATTCCATCATATCATTCAAATTACACCTCCATTTGACATATTGTCTACACAAAAATGTCAAAATTTACTAACAAGTTTTTTTCGCCTTGTTTCATGTAATTTTGATGTCGTTCACCTGGTTTTGACCGTTGAAGCACTTTTTTAATGCTCCAAACACCCAAAAAAATACACAATCATTCATACCCCACACACTACACTTCTGATTGATTTTTTGTCTCATCAACCGCATTAAAAATAAGAAACATATTATATTCATACGATTTCAAGTTATTTTGAGGTTTTTTCTATGCATTTGACTGTTAAACATCCGTTTTTGTGTTTTATGACACCAGAATTGAATTTTCCATCACCGTAGTCAGAAAACATCTCTGATTGATGCACCTTCTGCCCGACCATTTCAAAATACACTATACGGTTATTTTTCTTTGATTTAGTGGAATTCCAAGGTCATTCGGTTGGTTTTGACAACCTGACTCACCATTTTAGTGCACACTAAACACTTAAAAAACATATATTCAATAGTACCACGTATATAGCAAGTCCAATTGATGTTTCATAACCTCGTACACATAAATAATAATAATTATATTGTTTTCCAGTGATTAAGAGTCATTACAATATTTGTTTTCTATGAATTTGATTGTTAAACGTCTGTTTTTTGTGTATTATGACACAAAAATTGTGTTTTCTGTCACTATAGTCAAATAACATCTATGATTTACATATAATCCACCGTGTCATTTCAAAATTCTCTCACCAGTTTTTTTTCTAATTTCATTGCATTATGAGTCCATTTGGATTGTTTTGGCCACCCAGTGCATCTTTTTAATGAGCACCAAACACATAATATACACAAATTTAGTTCTACTATGAACACCACTAATCTGATTGACATGTTTTATCCTCATACGTATCAGGAATAATAATTAGAACATTTTTATATGAATAGCTCTAATTTTTTTTAACTAAGGAGATTTATTCTTAATTTATTCTAGATAATGACATATTATTCCAACATAAAATGGATGTGTGACCACGTGAGTGTGCTGGTCGTTGAACGTGGGATTCTCAATCTGGAATGAACTAAATAATACTATAATTTACAAGAGTTAAAAACATGTTATCATCCAACTACTCATCTCTAACAGACCACTCTAAAACTAGCATATTAAACATAAAAGAAAGATAAATCATAATAAATTTAAGTGTTGTGTAATATATTGTAATTAAAAATCTTGTAAACATTAAAAAACTGAATTAAATAAATATAATTGAAATAATAAAACACATAGGTGTAAATAGAACTAAGGATTCATGAATAATTATTAATTCCTACTAAATGTAAGATATTAAAATGGTAATGTAAATTACCTTATGCAAGAGTTTTAACCTCATATGGATCACCAATATAACTATGATGTCCACCAACTATATCTGGGGGATACAATATATATAAATATTATGTATCATAAACATATCAATAAATGTGCATATTTGTTTGGTTTTATTTATTTTTTTACCTATGGATCCACTAGTGTACCCTCAACAAGACGTTGTGTCATCACTTCTTTGATACGTGTGTACATATGTGATAATCCTTCCCCAGACTATGCATAGAACTGATGAAACCACTCATCTGTATTGTGTTGTATAGCCTTCATGGTAGAATCTATCTCAGCCTTTGAACACATCCCTACATCTCTGCATGCATCCATCACATCCTCGCAAACATCTACACGTCGTGGGACACCAATGCCCAAACTCAAATAATAACATTGACTGTCACATCCCACGACATACTAAAATATATCATCTCTACACACATTACCACGACATTGTTCCCTATTATACTCTATAAATTGAGGATCAAATTGATCTTATTTCACATACATAAGGATTTAATTTACAAATATGAATAAGTTCTATAAAATAAAAATACATTTGTTACTAAATAATTTTCATACTATAACACAGGAAACATCAAGAACACACGACCAATGAGTACATACCCATATTGACATCTGATAGATAGGCTCAACTTTTTGGTGTAACTATAATAAAAGGGTTCACCATGTTATACTATAATATTTTTAATATATTAAAGAATAGTGAATTCTAAACATAAATAAGGTCTATGCTATGACACATAACGAGTGCCAAGTCTAGAATGTGTGACCTGCATCGCCCGATTACATGAATGAGGAGTAGAATTAGTATAAATTCAACATATTATGTTAATATACATATAAAAAATTAGTCATTTATAGATTAAAATAAATAAATTTTATCATCGTCCTGTCACATGACCAAAACACAACCAAATCATGCCACTGTATTGGAAGAGTTCTCAAAGGGACTCATTGAAGAATGTCTGGAACACCTGGAAATGGTATCAAATGATCTCTATTCACATTACCTTGTAATCCATACAAAAATTTCTGTATTTTGAGATACATACTTCCTAAAAATAATTTGAACAGGATGTCAAATTATCCTATTAAAAAACTATCCAGTATATGTGATAATAATAAAAACAATATCATGAAAAATTAAACCTTGAATTTACCAGAACGTCACTCCACAATATGTCAATTGTATCCTTGGGGAATTAATTCCAATCATTATTCTTCATATGTTATCAATGTGGTTCTCATTTCATACTCCCAAATTGAAAAATCAATACAGTTGTACCTTCTCTAACTGGATAAAATTTGTAATCAAATAACACATCCAATCGGGCTCACGAGTTCCAATATCGAACCCCTCTATCAAGACCCATACATCTGCTAGAAGACGCACCAGATCCTAATAAATATATATTCATTATTAAATTACAATATAAATGAATTTTTATTTAAAAAGTAGAATCAGTCCTTGAAATATACACAGAAAGTTACAATCAATTAATTTAGAAAAATTTAAACATACATACCAACAAAATCTATTGTACCACTCTGACGACCCAATGACATAACAACATTTAAAAAATTATAGTTAAATCAATAAATTTTTATACATATATAACTCGTACATATTTTTACAAACTATAAGTAGGGAAATAATAGCAATCTTCAACTAATCATTAAAGTCTATCTTATCTCCTTCATTTGTCTCTCTATCCCATTGTATATCTTTATCTCGTATAACTAATATTGTTTGGTTAGGTGTTTGATCATGAAATGAGACAACATTAGGTTACACTCAGTTAATATGAAAACCCCCACTTTAAGAAAGTTTCGCCACAAAATTCAAATTAGAATCAATTCTGACAAAGTAAATATCCTCTTCCTACGATGTCAGTATGAAGGGCTCATTGCTTACTCAATCATCTTTATATAAAAAATTGTTAAAGTTTACTTATGTAAATTGGAAGTTATGAACATTCATTCCATGAACCTTATTGACCCAATCAAACCTTAACAATACGTGTTTTCTGATACCACCATATATAACCTCAATAATATCCCTAAAAATCCATAATAATAATATTCATCAACAAAAGATTAACCAACACGACAGTTTTGTGTGGATTGGATCTCGTCATCATCACTAATACAAAATTGGAAACCATTAGAATCTAACACCTTATGAAAATGAGCTGTAATAAATGGTCCATCATCTAGTTTGTTTATTTCGTTACTCAGAACATACGTACTTAAATCCCTGATCTTTTGAATCTGTAAATTTCACATAGTTTAATGGAAAAAAGATTGGGAATAGACATCTAAGTAGAAATATAAAAATATTAAAGAAATTATTTATACATACATGAGTAATTAACCACCCATGAAATGTGTTAAAATAATGTTTTTATACTTGATAGTCAGTTGCACATGGCCTTTCACTTTTCAACTCAGCGATATGCATCCAAAATCACAATATAATAAAAGGAATGTAATAAAATAAATATATAAACATAAGACACATCAACTATGAAACTTACTATATTATTGGAATAACTGATTGAGTGTTGGACAACACATATCGATGATATTGAATCAACTCATTATAACATCCATGGTTTTATGAATGAAACATTATGTTCAGTATCATGCATGATACGCTACGTCGAACATAAACGAACAAATAAATTTTATTATTTAAATGGTACATTATAAGCTAACTGTTGGAATGAAAGGAAGGAATATTATCAACTGAATTACTAAAATATTGTTCAAATTTTTTTGAATAGTTAGTAATTGGTTACCATATTTACTAGAAATTGAAATAAAAACCAATTGAATAAAAAGGATGTTTTTTTTTGAAAACCAATTTAAAAGGGGAATAATTGTGTTTATAAAATAATGTCACCGCTTTTGGATTATCATAAATAAAAAATAAATGTTATGTATTCAATGTAATTCTTTAAATTAATCTTATATTTTTTCTATATATGATATAAGATCAAATTCAATTTTTTCTGGTAAAAGAATTATTTAAACAAATGCAGTTTTACTTCTTTTTGATGGAGAAACATTTTTAAATTTAATTTTTGAAACCATTATTTGTTATATTTTAAAAAATAAGCATCTTATTTAGAAGCATTATATCAAATTTACTTTGGATTTTTTTAATTTTTCTGATAACTATTTTGTTTTAATGAATTGTAAAAACATGATAAATTTTAACTAAAAATAACTTTTTTCCATGTAGATAATTTAGAAGGTTAAATAATAATATTTAATTGTTTTAAATTATAAATGGATTATATTTTTATCATTTAATCCTATTTTTCCCATTGTATGTAATTTTTACATTTTAATTGAATATAAACACATGTCAATATTCTGATTGTTTTTACATAATAAAAAAACCTTTGGGGTTTTGAAAATGGAAATTAATTTTAAATTAATTACAAAAATTTCAATGTTTTAAATTTTGAAAAATTGATTCTATATTTTTAATCATAAATTCCAAATCGTGCAAAAAGGAACCTTTTATTTTTTTTTTGTCATTTTTGAATACTAACTTCATTAATTTTTTTAAATTATTATAGTTAAATGGTAATATAAGTAAATAAGGGTAGAAAAATAATATTTTCATAATATAACACTACCCTAAAACGTTTCTTAATCCTATTGAGTGATATATTTCCAACCATGAGAATCTTTAGGCATAACATTTGGCATTTGGGAGCCACTAGGGTCTAAAAATGACATTTTATATATATAGTTTAATGTAAAGGGATATAGAACATAAACATGTATCTTTTACTAAATAAATTTTAATATTGGATTTTTAAGTGATGTATTAGACAATAAATAGTGATTAGAAATCTAAAAATATTTTCTACGTTAGGAAATTTTATTAATAATTTTTAGAAATTATGTATATAAATTTAATTATGACACAATGATGATGTAGTTATTACTTATTTGATAAATGATTCAAATAAATGATATTATAAATATTCAAATAAAAGTAATTTTTTTATTTTTATGCCTCAAATTAATTTTAAGGAAGAACATTACTGGTTATATTTTAATTAATGATGTTTTTTATAAGGATTCAAGTTATTATGAATTTTTATAAAGGCATGATATGAGTAGTGTCAATATTGATACAATAAAAATTTTAAAATAAGAAATTGGTTATTAAATATTAGAACATTCCAAAAAATATAATATTTGAAAAAAAAGGTTATGAAAAGTATAAAATTTCATTAATGAATCTTTATTTTGACATTTTTCATATTTTGTAACTATTTTTATTCTCAATGTGTTGAATTCTTGATAACACAGTAAGAGTATAAAAGGGTTAAATAACAAAGATAAGAACTACAAAAATATCCAAAACCAGTATAATTATTATTGGATGATTTTATTTTGACTCATAACTATCTTATATTCTACCTAAAATAATTTGGACTCATTTTTAATCAAAATAAAATTTATAATAAATTAATATTTCATGAATTTCTTAATGTGAATATCCTGCCTCTTATAAAAGGCCACCACCTCTACCCACATACACACACCTCTATAGCCCCTTGGTACATCCAAATTCTATTCAAAAAATCTCAAAATAACACTCCCTTCCCCTGAGAGAATTACCCTTGGAATAAGACAATCCAAGAAATCATTTTGGCTCAATTCAAAAGAAGTTAATGGATTTTGAGGTAACTCCTCCTGTCAAGTTCCTTTCCATTATTTTACTTCTCCACTCCCCATTTTATCATTATACTTTTATTAAATAAAAACAATAGTATCCTCAATATTATAGGATTTTTTGAGAATAATTATAACTACACTAACACACACCTCCATAAAATGGATACAAACTTACTATTTCTGTGTATGGTGAACTAATGCCTCATGAAATAATGAATGTTCAATTTTTTCATACATACTCTATTGGTGGCCATTATTATGGAAATGTATTTATATATTATATTTTTTATATTTATATTGTCTATATTATTCTTTAATTTTTATTTAAAACGTACCTTTTTCTTTTTATGATTTATAAATATGATAATTTCATTTGAAGAAGTGTGGACTATCGCCCCTCAAAGCGATATGACTCATTCATGACATACATGGAACATATTAAGATAGTGTTAAAAAAACATATATAACATATATAACATATATATTATACTTCAATTATGATATACCTATGCATCATTTAGTTTTTTCTCTTTTAATATGATAATGAAATAAAAGTGGTGTTCATGCATATGTACGACTTACCGTCTCCATCTGAATTGAATTTTATTTATTATCTAAAAATGTCATGTAAAATTATCATTACATATATACTATATAAAAATGATATTTAAATCATGAATATCATTTTATATATTATTTAATTTTTACTACATGCTCAATTTACATCAAACAGGTTCGTTTTTGTCTTAAGTGCCGAATATCGACAAAAAGAATAATATGAACTTAAATAATTATGTAATTATTATAAAATGATAATATGTAATATAATATTAATAAAATACATTAAAAATATTCATAATAAATTTTATATTTACTTATTTTTACTATTCAAGAAGATCATCAAACATATATGACGATTTGGACTCAAGGAAAGGGACTTTTATCCAAATTTCCATTCTTTGGGTTAATATTCTACTTCGTGATTAAATAATTATATGATTATGTGGAAATAAATATTGAAATCTTATCAAATATTTATAATTTAATTATTTGTATTTATAGTGAATACACATAATCAATCTATTTTATAAACAAAATGAGAATTGTAAGGGAATTTCTAAACTTAATTTCCACTCATTGCGTTTTATGCATACATAATTGATTATATTATGCCAAGATTATGTGTTAAATCACTATTTTTTTATATATGATGAAATTTTCACTTCCCTTTGTGTGGATATACTTTTTATACACATAATAACCACATTAATAAATTATTACATCATATATACAAACATTGTAAGGGAAATTGTAACTCAATCTCCACTCATTGAGTTAAATATACATGTCATTGGTTTTGATTTACAATGAATATGTGCGAATGACCTATAATTGTTTTACACTGAATATCCACTTATATTTAGTGTATTTTTTCACACATAATTATTTAATTGATTTTACATTAGTCAAATGATACGATCTTTGTAAGGAACTACCTCTCAATATCCTTTAATTGATACATAACCTGATATTGTTCACCTTTAAAATCATATGTAGTGTATATACAACCCTTTTGAAATTTTCTATAATGAATTTCTATATTCAAAAGATATTTAAATTTTCTTTTTATAAATTTTTTCAATTTTTTTATTCATTTGTTTTTCAATTGTTACGAGACACTTTAAATAAAATATCTTTCTAAATTCTATAATGATTTATTCTTATAAAAAATTCTCATTAATGTCAATGTTTTAGAAATAATTTTAAGGATTTCTCTATATTAAGATTAATGTTTTTATATGTTATCTTCTTTTAAATTTTTAATAGTATTATGAGGATCCTTTTTTAAATCTATGTATAATATTTTTTAAATGAATATGAAAATGGATTGAATATTTCAATATCTGGAATTTATTTCTTGTGATTGATGAGTGAAATTTTTATAATTTCAATATTTCATGTGTTATGATTATGTAATGGTACTTGGATAGTCGACATGTGGTTATGTGATAAACCAAATATGGGTGGTTCCAGAATAAACGTAGGGTGGTTGATCATATGATAGATCCCTAATGCATTGGGTAAAATGAAAGAGGTAAACATTAATGTTTCCGCTATGAGATTTAGGTAATATAATATGATGGGTATTCAAAATATATCCATGATGTTTAACCCCTATGTTGATGTGAATCGTACAATGTTTGTAAGTTATGGATTCCACATGTTACCTGTATGATTTATGATTTCTATTAGTTATTCATAAATCTTATGATTTGATGATATATATTAAAGAGCTTATGTTTAAAAGTGTAAAGTATGATTTCATTTATTTGAATGTATTCATGGACTAATGTTTTATTTACTTATTATATAACACTTAAAGGGATTTTTATGATCATCCCAGTCTTTTGATTTTTTTTTCATATGTTATAAGAATGGTTATGATAAAGGAAGAATTCAACAAGTTTTTTATAATGAAAATAATTCTAGTTTAAATAAAAGAGTTTATTATTGTGAAAAAATTGGATAGAGTAGAAGTGTCTACGTTTCAATATTTGAGATATAATGTAATTGGTACTTCCTAATTCTCTAAACCTATAAACATGAACAGATCTTAAATGTGAATTATTAACATAACTCAAGATTATGTAACATTTAATGTTGGGGACTTATAGTTGTAATAAGTTGAATGGTTTAGATGATGTTAGGGATTATGAGTTTTTGTTAAACATAGGGTTAGTCTATCTATCCATTCATCAATTTAAATACTTATTTTAAACCTTCTTTAGATCACAAAAATACGGTTAAAATGGATGGATGAGGATGTAAAATGATATTACGATCTCTTCTTGATGACTTACAATAATTACAGCAAAGCTATGTTCAGTAGATTCTGTTACATTTTCTAACATACAACTCACTTGCAACAAATTTTGTGACATATAAAACACCATTAATATAACGTGATACCATTGTGGATAATGTAATGTATTTAATCAAATCCTATTTTCTGAATATTTTCATATTTTCAAAAAAGATAAATACTATAATGTAATTTTAAAATATTATACATTATCAGAATATTTTAAAGGATATTGTGATTTTGGAAAAGTTACTGAAGAAGGAGACCCTTGCACAACCAATTTTTATTTTGTTTTTAAATATATAATTTCAACACATACTTAAGGTATTTTAAAGGGACCATTGATTGAATGTTTTCCCTCAAACTCAATTCGAATATTTGATAAAAATCATGTTTTATCGGATGTTTTGGCATTATATTCCATAAATGATTATTTTCCAAAACTATTTTTCTGTGAAAAACCATATGACCCATGTTATACAAGGTGTATTAGGATAAATAAGGATAATTATTTTTAATGTTACCTAAATCCTTGTTGCAATGCATGGTCCTTTAATTTACATGAGCAAAATAATGATAAAAATTGATGGAAACCATGATCAATTTATGATGTTCATTCTATTTGGAATAGTTTAATTATATCATATAGAGGTAAAAAAATGTAAATATACATAATACTTCATGAATTAATATGTTTTGGTAATTTTGAGTTGGGATAAAAATGAGAGGTATAAGACATCCATTGAGATTAAATTATGTTATGGTTATTGTTTGAGGAATTTATCTCATTTTTTGGAATGTTATAAAATTATATAGTTTTTGAAAAATGACAACACAAAGACTATGTGACAACTTATCGCATCAGACAAAGATGTGGAATTGAATACAAAACTGATGTGCTAAAGGTATTTATAACCTATCAATATCCTACGTGAAGTCCCCAGTTAGTATGAATTTCTATTTTTATTAAAATGATTTTATGGATCAAGAATAAGTTTATCTTTGTAACTTATGCCTTATGATATATATATCCTTAGTATATGAAAATTATTTTGTTATTAAGTGATAAATTTCATTTTAGAAGGAATTCTCTCTTTTGGGAATACTATATACCAATGGAAAATAAAATACTATGAGATTTATGTTTAAGAGTAATGGTTGGATTTCATTTTGTAAGAATATATGTTTTTATTGTGGACATATGGGGATTTAGGTTATTTATGGAAATGATCAACCTATCATGGAGAACATGTGATTAAGTTAATTACTTTTAAGTATGATACTTTAAGAGTTGTCGATACTATTGGAGATAAATGATAAAGTTTTCGTGGAAGACTATGTGATCAAATCATTATGAATTTCATGTTTCAAATTTAGTTTGGATTATTCTTTTTGAGTAATTATATTGACAATTAATTTTTCAGTGGTATTTGTTTATCTTTGGGGTACTATTTGGAGACTAAGAGTAGTATTTCTATTTATAAAAGATTATTCTTTTTGGGGGATTGTCTTATCTTTTACTAACCATTTTGGATTTGGTTAATGTCTAAAGATAAGGTAAATATATGGTTTATATTTTTTAGATTATGTTATTCTCTATAAGTTGATTCCAGAAAATCAAGGGTGAAAAAGTCATCTTGAATACTCATTGATTGGAGAAAAGATTTGTTTTTTGTTGATATGTATTAATCTATGAAACACTAATAATCAAATTAATTATATTTGTTTATGTTCTTATTCTTTTAATCTAATGAATTCCTCAACATTATGAAAAGGTCATTAAAATAAAAAACATTTTCTCTTTACTTTTCCTACTAGGAAATCAAACATATTTTAACACATCACAAGTTTATTGTTTTCTGGTTGTTAGGATTCTTTTGATATAGTTATCTATAACTATAAATTAGAACTTTATGGTTAGTTTTTATTCTATATCCATGATTTCCAACATTTAATATTATTTTGTGTTATCTTGGGTGAACTTTTTACTTTTCTTTAATTCTTATAAAGTGATATTTTTATTGACTCTTTTTCTAATGTGGGATTTTCAATGATTTTTTCGAGCACAATTTTAAAATTCCAAGCACACAATTTCTAATAGGGGAAATTATGTAACATCACATGTTTTAAGAAATAAAAACTATGTTCAATATCATATATGATACAATACATTGAGCTTAAATGAACTACTAAATATTATTTTTAAAATGTTATTATTATAACATAGACGTTGGAATAGTGGGAACGAATCATGTCAAATTAATTATGAAAATATGGTTTAAAAATGTTTAAATATTGGGTAAATGGTTACCAAATTTATTATAAATGGAAATGAAAACAAATTGAATATAAACGTTGTGTTTTTTTGTGAAATCCTATTTAAAAAGAGAATAAATTTGTTAATAAAAAAATACCACAAGTTTTGTATTTTTATTAAATTAAAATTATATGTTATATATTAAATTTATTGTTCTAAATTAATCTTAAATATTTTCTAGATATGATATAAAAAAATTCTAATTTTTTGGATAAAAAAGTATTTTTCTAAAAATGTTGTTTTAAAAAATCTTGATTTAGAACCCATTTTTAAATTTTCCATTGACATCATTATATATTTCTTTTAGAAAAATAATATTATTAATTTTAATTGGGACATAACAATTAACATTGGATGATTTTTTTATTTGTTTGATAATTATCATCTATTTAAGAATGTTACAAATATGCTATATTTTAACTGAATTTTGTTCCCATTGAGATAATTTATATGGTTAAATCATATTATTTAATTGTTTTAAATTATAAATGGATCTATTTATCATTTAATCTGATTTTTTTCACTGGATGTAATTTCACAATTTAATTGTACATAAACAAATGTCAATCTTTTGATAGTTTTTACTTCCTAAAAACATGCTTTCTGGTTTTGACCACATGAATTACTTTTAAATTAATCACGGAAATTTTGGTTATATGAATTAGGAAAAATGGATTCCATATTTTTATTCATAAGGTCCAAATTGTGTAGATAGGTACCTTTTATTGTTGGACATTATGAATAGAATCATGAGAAATTAATTTTTATTACCATGGTTAAAGGGTAAATTAGGTAAATAAGGGTAAAAAATAAAATTATCATAATATAAAACATCCCTAAAACGGTTTCTAATACAATGGGATGATATGGTTCTTACCATGAGAATACTTAGGCAAACAATGTTGCATTTTGGAGCCACATGGGTGTGAAAAAGACATTTTATAATATTTAAATTAATGTAAAGGGAAACATAAAATAAAAATGTATCTTTTACTAAGTAGATTTTAATATTAGGTTATATAATTTATCTATTAAACTATAAATAATAATTAGAAATATAAAAATATTTCATACATCATGAAATTTAATTTATAATTTTTAGAAATAAAATAAAAAATTTAATTATGATACAATGATGATGCAGTGATTGCTTTATTAATAAAGGATTCAAATAAATGATATAATAAATATTAAAATAAATGTAATTTGACTATTTTGATTCCACCAACTAATTATATGGATGAATATGACAGTATATCTTTGAATTAATGATGTGTTTTATAATTTAACATGTATTTATATATTTCTAAACATTTTTGATATAAATAGTGTCAATATTGACATAATTCATATTTAAAAACATAAAATATTTTATTAAATATTATATAATTTAAAAAATAACTAATATTCTTCTGAACTGTTAAGATAATTTTAAAATTTATTTAGTGTCTCTTTATTTAGATATTTTTCATGTATTGGTAACTATTTTTATTCTCAAAGTCATAAATGATTGATAAATTGGTAAGAGTAAAAAATGGTTAAATAAATAAGATATGGATTAAAAAATATCCAAAACTAGTCTAATTATTATTGGATAATTTTATTCCATCTAATAATCATCTTATACTATAAATAAATGAATGTGGCCTCATTTTTAATCGAAATAAATTTTATAATAAGTTAATATTTCACAACTTTTCTAAAATTCCTCCCCACCATCTTTTAAGAGGCCAGCAACTCTACCCAATAACTCAAACATATAAATCCCCTAGTCTAATCCAACTAATGATTATATAGTCTCCAAAAATCCCTCCTTTACTTTTAGTATCCTTTCATATGGAAGAGGAAATTCGTGAAATCATTTTGGATCAAATCAAAAACAATTATCTTATTTTGAGGTAACATATTCTCTCAAGATCACATCCTTTATTTTCCTTATCCACTCCCTATGATCTTCTTATTAATATATTACATAAAAACACAAATATCATAAATATAATATGATGTTTTTAAAAGAATAATTATAACTAAACTTACACACACCTTCATCTAAGGGATACAATCATACTATATCTGTGTACGGTGAACTAATGCCTTCCAAAACGATGATTGTTCAATTTTCTTCTTCCACCTATCATGGTGGCCATTAATATGGAATTGTATTTATATATTATATATATTTTATTTATATTTTATCTATGATTCTGTAATTTTTGTTAACAATATTCCATTATTCTTTTCATGACGTGTAAATATGATAATTTCATTTGAGGAATTGCGGACTACTGCCCCCTCAAAGTTATATGACTCATTCACGCTATAAATAGAAAATATATTGGATGAATTTAATGAAAATATGTATAAAATATAACAAATATATTTTAAATTAATTACAATATAAACATCTAAAATTTATTTATATCTCATTAAATAGGAAAAACAAATGAAACTAGCGTCCATTCGTATGTACGACCTACCGTCTCCATGAATTGTGCAGTTCAGTTCACATATTCAAATGTAATGGACTATTATAAATACATATAAACTGGATATATATGATATTTAAATTATTAATATCATTATATTGTTGATTTATATTTGACTACATGGAAAATTTACATCAAACCAGTTCATTTTCCACTCAAGTACCAAATATCGGGAAAACAGTTGATATGAACTCAAATAATTATGTAATATAAAATGAATAATAAAATTAAAAAAAGCTTATGAAGAAAGTGTAAATTAACTTATTTTTATTATTCAAGAGGAATAAGGAACATACGTGACGCTTTGGACTGAAGGTAAGGGATCATCTTAACCCAATTTCCATTCATTGGGTTAATCATATACATTGGAATTATGTCATTCTATGATTATGTGAGAAATGAAATTTTGATATAATATAATGTATTTATAAATTATATATGTGTATTTATATTGAATAAACTTAATCAAGATATTTAATTAACAAAATTATCTTTGAAAGGGAATTTCTAAACTCAATTTCCACAACTTTGGTTTACACGTACTTTGTTGACTATATTATTCCACGAGTATGTGTGGAAACACTAATTATTTATTTATGTTGTAATTTACACTTCCCGATGTTTGGATATAATTTTTATATACAAAATCACCACATTGTTAAATTCTTACACCATTTATATGATCATTGTTACAGAAATCGTAACTCAATCTCCATTCATTGAGTTAAATATGAATGAAATTTGATTTGATTTTACAAGAATTTATGGGAATTACATATTATTGTTTTGCTTTTAATATACACTTATATTTAGTGCATTTATATTTACCACGAATAATTATGTCACTTACATTTCTTTAATCTAATGACACAATCTTATTAAGGAACTACGACTCAATCTATTTTTATTGAGGCATTTCTCGATATTTAGAACCATTAATATCCTATAAAATGTATATACTACCCTTTTGACATTTAATATCTTTAATTTCTATATTCTCATGATAGTTAATGTTTCTTTTGAGGTCATTATTCATTATTTTTATTCTTTTGTTTCTCATGTGTTTCCATACTCTTTAACTAAAATATAGTTTTAAGTGATTTAAATATTTATTATTCTAAATATTTCTCATTAATTTCCATGTTTTAGAAATAATTTTGAATATATAATTATATAGAGATTAAAGTATTAAAATGTGATTTTCTTTTAATAGATTCAATGTGGTATGGGACACTTTGATTCAAATATCTTTTTATGAAATTTTTTTAAAGGCATTGTCACGAACCAGTCCGTGTCGACCCTGAGCCGGTCACCCGAGTCGGTCTTTGGCGAGTCCGAAGGGGCATTCCCGATCCCCCCGGGATGGAAACTAGTGTCTAGAATCAAAGTCAAAATATTGGGAACGATTTGGCCCAAAAAGATAAATAAGTAAATAAGAATAAACAGAACAAAAGCACTAAACTCTAGCAGCAAAATGAAATAAAACCAGACAGCTGATGTACCTCCATGTGACCCTTCAGTCACCTCCCAACCAATTCCAACATTGCCCCCAAAATTAGAAACTCATCCAAGAAGACCTAAACAAGGGAAACCTGTGACTGAAATGATAAAAGATAGGTGTGAGCATTTAAAACTCTCAATATGAATGCCAAAGTAAACCACCGAATCCTACCAAAACCACTTTCCAGAAACAATCCCAAAACACGAGTTTGCACATACAAAGATAGAAAATAGGGTTTTCATATTTTAATGGAAAAAGGATCTTGTTTTATCATCTTAAAAACCAACACACGAAATAACCTGTTTTTCCAAAAACAATGCATTTCATGGAAACTGAAATTTCAAATTTATGATTATCACATTTGTGAAAAAGAAGAACATGTAATAAGTAAATTCTGGAAACCATTTGCAAGTAAATGTAAACAATCAGATATAAGAAATAACTGTGGGTGATCCTAAACATCCCTATAAAACCCCTGGACGTACTCGGTTTTAGACTACCTGTCAGCATGGTACTCCATAGTCAATAACCAACTGGCCACCCTAACAGCCAACCAGTGGCACGCCCCACAAGGCCTACCTACCAAGGGGTGACTAACCCATCTAGTCGGGGTTATCCCGCAACTGTCACTCGATTCTCTAAAAGATGCCTAGGAAACCATGGTGATTTCAACAATACTTTGTATGTAGGATACTCTCGCAAGCGTGACTCATCTCACCGCACTTGTTAACCCCTTACATGGACACCACTACACGAAAACCCTCGAAGGGAAGTCCCCCTGTAGAGATGCTGACAAATATGTATATATGAAATTCTTTCACATTCAACAAGGTGCCAACATGGCCTTCACAGCATGTGCAGTTTTCATGACATTTCATAAATGTGTTATGTTACCAATTGAGCACACACATTTTTTCAAAAAGTCAGTGAAAATACATTCTTTTCAAAGAGTCAACACAAATATTACAATTCAGTTGGAAGATCCATACAGGCCTTTAACATGGAATGCCAAAAGGCATTACCCAAAACATTACACAAATATCTTTTACATTTTCAAAACCAAACTAGCCCTTAAGATCGAAACACGCACTCAAACAATTCAAGTTTTCCAAATGGGACTTTAAGCTAAACGACCATCTAACTCACACAAAACCCAACTAGGCCTACTTCTTTTCATCCCTCCTGAAATACCAAACCATTTCATCAAAAAATCCTCTTTAATAAAATACAGTTTTTAGGTGTCATTTTCATTTAGAGGCACATCCATGTGAGCACCTAGTGCTCCCATGGATGTGCCAACATCCAACGACACATCTGGTTTTTAGAAGAATCACCATAGAAACCATATTCATAAAACACTTAGCATTGAAACCAAACCCAATTCTTCCACAACACTTTATAAAAGCAAATTGCATCTTTAAAACCAACCACCATTTCCAAAACTTTTTCCAAAACAACCCATTGGTTCATCATTTTGTCAAACAAACACACCAAACCAAATCAAACACTTCCAAAACACAATCACTATCAGTTACAAAAAAACACCTCACAAGGCACTCAATTTAACTTTACTAAGAGCCTAAGCATTTCATATAAACCAACAATAAAAGCCACTTTCGGAAATTTAAAACAACAATATAACTCTGTCAATTGATTTTCATAAATACAATAAAGATGCAAAAGATATAAAAGGATTAATTGAAAACATTCAAGTGCTCAAGGTTTGATTCAAAAAAGGGAAACGGTTGGAAACACCTACCTCAAGGATTAGGCCTAGCCAAAGCTTTCGAAAACACACCACCATCTGCTCATGTGCACGCACTCCCACAAAAGCGCACGCACTAGAAAAAAAGTTATCGCCACACACTAACAAGACAGTCGACACCCAAAGTCTTTACGGAGCAGACCAACACACAACCCACAAATACCAAGGACTCAAAAATATAGACAGGACCCAAAAATAAAGTGTGCACAAAGAAAGGAATTAAAGGCATCACCTCAGATAACGGCAATGATCATGAAAACCCGTCGAAGCAAGATTGCGCTCCAAAATAATTATCCATACAATAAATAAAATAGAACGAATTCAAAACAAAATAATGATAATAAAATAAATGAGTGCGCGATACTAAAACTCACTTTAGACAGTGGCGGCGAACCGAGAAAACATGCGGCAAGCAGAGATCTCATCCAATTTATTATCCTCACTCAAATAAAATATCCGGGCTTCATAACACCACCATGACACTAAATTAATAGTGTAAAACACAACACAAGACAACAAAGTTTGGTTAAAATTGAAGGAAACACCAAATTAAAATGAGATGAAAACCGTGGTTTGACAGCGAGGGGAAACGAGATCGCACCCGAGCAAAGCAGAGGTGTTGCGCAAGGGAATTCGGGTCGTGCCCGAACAAGGCGGAGACGCGTGCAAGGGTTCAGGTTATGCCGGAACAAGGAGGAGGCGCGTGCAAGGGTTCGGGTCATGCCGGAAGAAGGAGGAGGCGAGCGCAAGGGGGTCGGGTCTCTAGAAACTCGCCGGAAAGGGATTGGGTTCACATGAAATGCACCAAAAAAATTGGGTCAGGTTCGGAGGAGCACTGGCAGCCACTGAATGGACGATGACAGTTCGCCGAACCAGATTCCGACGGGAGGGGGCGATGCTGGAGTAGTCGTGTGAGGGTGAAGAGGGCGGGCCGACGGCGGGCTGGCGGAGGCGGATGATGATGCGGCAGGTGAGCCGGCGGGGATTGTGTGGTAGGGGGAGGAAGGTCCGTCCGGGGAGCTGGAGGCACAGTGCGCGGGGTCGGGCGAGCCGACGGGAAGGTGGAGCCGGCCGGAGGTGGCCAGGAAGCCGGACGGAGAGGGGGATCGCACAGCAGACGAGAGGAAGGGGGAGGGGGGCTCGCGCGGGTAAGAAGGGGGGCCGGGTAGATTAGGGTTTCTTTTTATATATTTTTTTTATTTTTCTTATAATAATAATAATTCTAATAAAATAAAATAATAATAATAATAATAATAAATCATAATTATTATAAACATATATACATATATAAAAATATGTATAAACATATATAAACATAGATACATAGATACCTATATATATATAAACATATATATAACATATATAAACACATAAACATATATGAACATATATATAAACCTTTATACGCATATGCATATAACGTTAAAACATATTTATTTATGAACATACGTGTATATATATATATACACCTATATACATAAATACACATACATTATATATATTTACACAAAACGTTAAAACATAAACACATAAAAACGTAGATACACACATATATACACATATATACACATATAAACACACATATACATATATCTACAAACATAACGTCAAAACTGGATAACCATGCGGTATTTCCGCACCGTATGGTACCCAAGCGGACTGCAAGCGGGCAACACATACCCAAGCGAAATGCAGGTGCGCATGCGGACTGTGCGTTTAAAATGCACGATGTTCACACAGTATACCAAAACATAAACTCATCGCAACATTAAATATTTAAACCGAGACTCACCCTCACTTAGGAAAAACCACCCGACGCCAAGAGCAATAAAATATATAAAATGACTAAAAAAAGCGGGTGTGACAATTCTCCCCACCACAAACACTTTATGCCCCCAGAAAGTCACCAAGCTAATCGTTGACACAACTTGAGTCCATGCCTAGGAAAAACTGAAGAAGAAATGTGAATCCCGGGATGACCTTACACTCGACGGGTCACACCCGACTAATTCAAGAAAAAACTAAAGCCCGAGGTTGTGGGGAGATCACGGAAGGGTTCTCCCCACCACAAGAATTCGTTAATAGGGAATCCTTGAAACCCGATCGTACCATCCCTGAGGAGGCCAACACGGGAACTCCCAAACCAATCCCAGTTGATTTCTCCACATAGACCTAACAACACTAAGAGACTTAAATAGGAAGCTTGCCACGAAACGACCAAACAACTCGAGGATAAGGAATTAACTCAACCCCTCCGACACCGACCGAACAAACTCCTCACCGCAACCAGAGACTAGGGAATTCCTAGACCAAACTCACCAAGGGCCTTGAAATACCGCACGTTAATTTCACGAAACCAAAAATCCCTCTAACGAACACAATTGAGACCCAACTCAAAATTAGAACGACCCGTTCATTCATGGGCCCGTAACCATTCAAGGAGAACCAAACAATTTGAAAACACACTGAGAACATATAAGATAGCTTAGACTGCGGTAGAAAAAGTTCATCACATCACCACAACAATGATGAGCTTACAACGGTGACAATAACATAACAAGGAAAATTTGTATATTTCCCTTCATAAAGATGAAAACATAATCTGAAGCGAGGTTCTACACACCCTCGGCAACTCCTGACTGTGCGCGAGCTTCACCCCGAGACCTATGGCTGAGGCCCTGATGGATGAAGCATCTCCTGCCTCACAGTCAGGAATTTTCAACTCCTAGTCTCTAACTCCTTCACGAGTGACGCTTCTTCCAGAACACTCCCTGGTGGCCTGGACAGTCGCACGGTAGGAATACATCGGAGGGATGTGACAAGCTGGCTTAGAATGCCAGAACTGGCCAGACTAGCGGTATGGGAGAGAACGCTCCAACAAACTGGGAGTCCATAAAGAAGAAGATCCTTTCCATATGGGGAATCCTTACAAGACATGACTCCCACCAAATACTCCCGAAACACTAACGACAATGATACATCCCACCTTTTCTCGTCCAGAACTGAACTCTCAAATAAACCTGGGGCGGTACGCACCCTAACAACCTTGGGAGTTCCCAACAACCTAAATACCCACTCCAGTTCCACAACCACACAACTACCCCTCACAGACATTGACTACTTTGATCAATAGGCAACCTGTAAAAAGAACTAAAAACTGGGAATGACTCATTAGCAACCTTAGCGACGTTTCTGGGCGGCATACTAATGACAACATGAGAAACATCATTGAAACCGGCATTATGCGAAAACTCAATCAATGAAACAACATAAGCCAAGGTCAATTGGCCCATAAGACAAACATATACAAACACAAGAATAAATCACTATTCCAAAACCATCATTTCTTTAAAATTTTAAAACTCACATATGGAACCTTATGAACCGTCACATGTGAATTCATTCAAGCTCTCTCACATCATATGCAAACAAAGTGCCCCTACGCACTCTCCGTACATACCCACACACATGTAACCCTCCATAACGAGTGCCAAGGTTCAAACACTTATTTCCTTACCAAATCCAACACATGTCATGTTGTTCCAAACCGAAACACTTTCTCCTTAAAACCCAATTCACCAATTTCAAAACAATTTTAAAAGAAACACTTTTCCATTTTAAAACAACTTCCATTTTTAGCACATGCTTAAATCAAACAATATCAAAACGAAAAACAGTCAACAACAAACCACCAAAACGCGGAATCTAGTGCATATGCCTAACTCGGCGATATGGTGGTGAGCCATATCCCAAGTAAGGTATATCACTAAGAGGACCTTGAACTGGACACTTGGACTCCACATGGGTCACCACTCCATGTAGGGCCACAACCTGAACCATTTCGCCTTAATTATCATCCCTCAAACCATAATAATCAAAGCCAAAAGACTAAAAACCCAGACTACCCCTTGTAACTCAGGTCTCGTCACGGGCGATGGTGATCAAGCACCGACCCGTAACCTACCTCCTTATCCCCAAAAAATCCTAATCTCCTTCTACTAGACATCCCAAATAACAACCTCCCTCTGATACCATTTTGTCACGAACCAGCCCGGGTCGACCCTTAGCCGGTCACCTGTGCCGGTCCGCAGCAAGTCCCGAGGAGCATTCCCGATCCCCCCGGGATGGAAACTAGTACTGGGCATCGAAGTTAAAACATTGGGAACTATTTGGCATAAAAAGATAAAAAAGTCAATAAGATGAAATAGAACAAAAGCACTAAACTCTACCAGCGGAAAGAAATAAAACCAAACAGCAGACGTACCTCCATGTGACCCTTCGGTCACCTCCCAACCAAGGCCAACATTTCTCCCAAAATGAGATACTCAGCCAAGAAAACCTGAACAAGGGAAACCGGTGACTGAAATGATAAAAGATAGGCATGAGCATTTAAAACGCTCAATAGGAATGGCAATATAAACCACAGAATACAACCAAAATCACTTTCTAGAAACAATACCAAAACAAAAGTTTGCACATACAAAGATAGAAAATAGGGTTTTCATATTTTAAATGAAAAAAGGATCTTGTTTTACCCTCTTAAAAACCAACACACTCTATATCCTGTTTTCCCAAAAACAATGCATTTCTTGAAAACTGAAATTTTAAATTTATGTTTATCATATTTGAGAAAATGAAAAATAGGTAATAAGTAAATGCTGGAAACCAAGTGCAAGTAAAAGTAAACAAGAAGATATAAGAAATAACCATGGGTGATCCTAAACATCCCTTGAAAACCCCTGGACGTACTCGGTTTCAGACTATCTGCCGGCATGGTACTCTACAGTCAATAACCAACTGGCCGCCCTAACAGCCAACCAGTGGAACTCCCCACAAGGCCTACCTACCATGGGGGGACTAATCCGTCTAATCGGGGTTAGCCAGCAACCGTCACTCGATTCTCTAAAAGACGCCCAGGAACCCAGGGTGATTTTGATAATACTGTGTAAGTAGGAGTCCCTCGCACGTGTGACTCATCTCACTGTACTTATCAACACCTTACACGGACACCACTACACGACAACCCTCGAAGGGAAGTCCCCCTATAGAGATTCCCAAAAATAAGTATATATGAAATTCTTTCACATTCAACAAGGTGCCAACTGGGCCTTCACAAAATGCGCATTTTTAAAAACATTTAATAAATGAGTTAAGTTGCCAATCGAGCACACACATTTTTTCCAAAAGTCAGTGAAAACACATTCTTTTCAAAGAGTCAAGACAAATATTACAATTCAGTAGGAAGAGTCAAACGAGCTTTTAACTTGGCATGGCCAAAGGCATTACACAAAACAATACACAAATATAATTTACATTTTCAAAACCAAACTAGACTTTATGATCGAAACATGCACTCAAACAATTAAAGCTTACCAAACGGGCCTTTAAGAAAAATGACCATCTATCTCACACCAAAATCCATCAGGGCCAACCACTTTTCATCCCTCCTGAAATACCAAACCATTTCATCAAAAACTCCTCTTTAAGAAAATACAGTTTTAGGTGTCGTTTTCATTTGGAGACACATCCATGTGAGCACCTAGTGCTCCCATGGATGTTCTAACATCCAACGACACATCTGGTTTTTAAAATAATTTCCTTAGAAACCATTTTCATAAAACACTTAGCGTTGAAATAAAAACTAATTCTTCCACAACATTTTATAAAAGAAATTTTCATCTTTCAAACCAACCACCATTTCCAAAACTTTTTCCAAAACAACCCATTGGTTCATAATTTTGACAAAAAAAACACACCAAACCAAATATTACACTTACAAAACACAATCACTATCAGTTACAACCAAACACGTCACAAAGAACTCAATTTAACTTTACTAAGAGCCTAAGCATTTCATATAATCCAACATTAAATGCCACTTTCGGAAATTTAAAACAGCAATATAACTTAGTCAGATGATTTTCATAAATTCAATACAGATACAAACGGTATAAAAGTATTAATTGAAAACAATCAAGTGCTCATGGTTTGAATCAAAAGGGGGAAATGGTTGGAAGAACCCACCTCAAGGATTTGACTGAGCCAAAGCATTCGAAAACACACCGCTATCTGCCCACGTACACGCACTCCCTCAAAATCACACGCACTATAAAACAAATTATCGCCACACCCTAACAAGATAGTCGACACCCAAACTCAGTGCGGTGCGGACCAACGTAGAACCAAGAAATACCAGGGACTCAAAAATATAAATAGGACCCAAATATAAAGTGTAAAAAAACCAAGGAATTAAAGGCATTACCTCAGATAGCGGCGGTGATCATGAAAACACTTCCAAGCAAGATTTCACACCAAAATAATTATCCATACAATAAATAAAATAGAACGAATTCAAAAAAGAATAAGGATAATAAAATAAATGAGTGTGCAATACTAAAACTCACTTTGGATGGTGACAGCGGACCTAGAAAACATGCGGCAAGACGAGATCTCATCCAATTAATTATCCGCACTTCATCTAAAATATCAGGGCTTCATAACACCACCACGACACTAAATTAATAGTGTAAAACAAAAAAAATGGAATCAATGTTTGGTTAAAATTGAAGGAAATAATAAATTAGAATGAGATACAAACTGTGGTTTGACAGTGAGGGGAAATGAGATCGCGCCCGAGAAAAGTGGAGGTGCTGCGCACGGGAATTCGGGTTGCACCGGAACAAGGCGGAGGCGCGAGCAATGGTTCGAGTCACGCCAGAATAAGGAGGAGGCACACGCAAGTGTTCGAGTCCCACTGAAACAAGGAGGAGGCGCGCGCAAGGGGGTCGGGTCTCTAGAAACCTACCGGAAAGGGATCAGGTTCGCCGGAAACGCACTGAAAAAAGGGGGTTGGGTTCGGAGGAGCACCGGCAGCCGACGAATGGACGGCGGCGGTTCGCCAGATCAGAGTCAGATGGGTGGGGGCGGTGCCGGCGCGGTCGGGTGAGGAAGAAGGGGGCGGGCCAAGGGCGGGCTGGCGGAGGCGGACGGTGAGGCGGCAGGTTAGCCGGCGGGGACGGTGCGGTTGGGGGAGGAAGGTCTAGCCGGGGAGTCGGAGGCGCGGTGTGTGGGGTCGGGCGAGCCGACGGGAAGGCGGAGCCGGCAGGAGGTAGCCAGGAGGCCGGACAGGGAGGGGGCTCGTGCAGCGGATGAGAGGAAGGGGGGAGGGGGGGCTCGCGCAGGGAAGAATGGGGGGTCGGGTAGATTAGGGTTTCTTTTTTAATATATTTTGTTTTCTTTTTCTTATAATAATAAAAATTCTAATCAAATAACATAATAATAATAATAATAATAATAATAATAATAAATCATAATTATTATAAACGTATATACATATATAAAAATTTGTATAAACATATATAAACATAGATACATAGATAGATATATATATATATATATATAAACATATATATAACATATATAAACACATAAACATATATGAACATATATACAAACATTTATAGGCATAAGCATATAACGTTAAAACATATTTATTTATGAACATACGTGTATATATATACACCTATAAACATAAATACACATACATTATATATATTTACACACAATGTTAAAACATAAACACAAAAAATGTAGATACACACATATATACACATATATAAACATATAAACACACATATACATATATCTACACACATAACGTTAAAACTGGATAACCGTGTGGTATTTCTGCACCGTACGGTACCCAAGCGAACTGCAAGTGGGCTACACGTACCCAAGCGGAAAGAACATGCCCAAGCAGACTATGCGTTTTAAACGCACAGTTTTCGCGCACTATCCCAAAACATAAACTCATACCAACATTAAAAATTTAAACCGAGACTCACCCGCACATAGGGAAAATCACCCGACGCCAAGAGAAATAAAATAAATAAAATTACTATAAAAAAAGTGGGTGTGACAGGTATTGGAAATGGATTGAATATTTAAATATCTTGAATTGATTTCTTCTGATTCATGAGTTAAATGTTTATAATTTCAATCTTTCATGTGTTACGATTATGTAATGGTACGTGAAAATTTGACATGTTGTTATGTGATAAACCAAATACGGGTGGTTATGTGATAAACGTAGGGTGGCTCAGCCCTCTGATAGATCTACAATTCATTGGGTAATGAGACAGATGTAAACATTAAGTTTCCACCTAAGATATTTAAGGAATACATTGTTATGGGTATTCCAAACATAACAGTGAAGGGTAGTACCAATGTGTTTATGAATTCTATAATTTAATTACATTATAGATGCCACAATTTACCTTTTTGATTTATTATTTCTATGATTTATCAATAAATATTTTTATTTCATGAGGTATATTAAAGAGATTATGTTTTTTGTTTGAAAAGTTTTATTTCATTGATTTGTATGTATTCATTGACTAATGTTTTCTTTCATTATTGTATAACTCATAATTAGATTTTTATGCTTATCTTCTGCATTGAAATGTTTTTCATTGGGTATAAGGAAGGGTAATAGAAATGAAAAATTCATGTAGATTTTTATCAAGAAAAGTATTATTGTTTTAATTAAATAGTTTTAATATTGTGCAAAAATATGATAGAGTAGAAGTGTCTATATTGTAATATTTGAGATATAAAGTAACAGTTAAGGACTAGTTCTCTAAAATACTAAACCTGAAAAGATCTTTAATGTGAATTCATGACTTATCACATGATTATGTAACATTTGAGGTTGGTCCCTTAAACTCATTATTGTTCATATCAAACATTATCTCTTCTCCGGAAAAGTATTTTTGTTTTAATTAAAGAGTTTTATTATTGTGAAAAACATTGACAGAGTAGAAGTGTCTATATTATAATATTAGAGATATAATGTAATAGTTATGGACTAATTATCTAAAATTTCAAATCTGAAAAGATCCTCAATGTTAATTCTTTACTTAACTCATGATTTTGTAACATTTGTGGTTGGTGCTTTAAACTAATTATTGTGCATATCAAACATTATAACTTATTCGATTGGACCCTCTTCATTCTGAGATTGTTTATATAACATTGTGTCATCTTCATCAATATATGAAGCATAAAAATAAGTACACTCATCCATTAAATATACATTAGAAATTAAAGCTTCTAGAAATTCGTTGTTTTGCACATATTGTTTCAATGTATTTAAGTATATCTCTATTGGATACATCCACCAGAATTTCATGAGACCACTAGTAATGAATTCTCCAGTTACATACACAGTCATGTGAACCATTACATCAAAAAAAGAGGGTTTAAATGGTTTCTCTAGGTGAAATTGGGAATGTACAATATTATCCTAGTACTTTTTGAAATCCCTCATGGGATGGTTCTTTAAACAGGGCTGTCTAAAAAAATTAGAAACATCAATATACGGTTCAACAAACAGGGTAGGTAAGAAATCATGAATTGTTATCGAAATTAACTATTAAATAATAATATGATTATTGTGAATTTTCAACCCTAGTAATTTCATTCTCATCATATTTACATTCTTTAAAATATTAGAGTCATAACAATCAAGCACCTTGACGGTCCTCAAAATTGGTATAAATGTATGTTTCCATTTTTTAATCACTGTGTACTGGGAAGTAAGAATATATTCCTAATTAACTTCACCCACTTGTAAATTTAACGGTTTTATCAATCCCAATTCTTCGAAATCACGTGAAGCATTAGCACTGTACTTTGATTTCCCTTACAGCTTAAAATAGTGCATATTATATTATCAAATTAATTTTTCAATTTGCATCACATTCAAATTATTTCATAATGTATTATATTTTCATTAATGTAATTTGAAAAACAATATACACTATTTCACCTAATTATTACTTCTCTATCTATTAGTAGTATAAATGGAAGAAAATGCAAGAGCCAATAAATCTTGAAAATAATATATTGTATAGATGATTTCATGATCATTTTGTGCACTAATTTGAACCCTAGACTTTATTCATGGTGATAGGTCATTCTCTTGATTCCTATCATTTGACACACAGTCTTTTATGAAAATGTTTAATGGAGGAAGAATGTGTTTCTGACCATGATATCCGTACATTTTACTGTGTTTACAACACATAGATTTCATAATTTTATTAAAACTAGGGAAAGTAAATTCTCTTTTTTGTACTCAAATGTGATAAAGTTGCATACACTGGGAAATCATTAATTGTCCATAAGAAAGAGTCTAAGTGTCTAAAAAATCATCTTCTAGGAAGTCAAAATTCATTGCACCATTGGCCCAAAATTTTTATAGCTGAACAATAAACGATTTCATATAAACATCAATTTTATCACCATGTCCTCTCAGACCATTAATTAGAGTCGACAGTAACAAAAATAGTTTCTTCATACATACCCATGGGGGAAGGTTGTATGGAACTGATACCATTGGCCACCTACTATTTGTCCCACCATCCATGGACCTAAATGGGTTAGAACCATTTATTTTTATTCACAATCAAACATTACAATCATCCTAGTAAAAAGTCTCGTTTTCTTTGATCAAACTCCTTCAATGCCAAACAATCATTCTGGTGAGTTAATTTATCTACATCTTTTTTCATATATAAATTACATGTCATAAATTTATCAATTATAGATGTCATGAAGAATATATTCAGTATCAATTTTAGTGGGAAATAATACACATGTTTAGTGGAATATTGTTTCCCTTGATTCAAGACCATTCCAAGAATAATCTGACTACCTTGATTAATCTATTTGGCCTTCCACCAAAATGTGCAACAAATAGTACAAATATTTAATATCACATTATCTTCTCACAACCAAAAACAATTATTCTGGAACAAATCGATGGCATCATATATAAAACATAGGTCATTAGTCAACTTGTAAGCATGATAGGATGACATGGGAATCTATGCTATAGTTGGGTGTACCTTCTTCAAAAAAACCAACTATATGTAGAATGAGGTTTCTTACCACCAATTCAACTATGAATGAAAATTTACTAAATTTAGTAAATCCATAATATAATATGGTATTCTAATTGTCAATAATTTCAATGAAATTCAATGCTTCTCCACTATCTAAGAATGGGGATTACCCCATCCCATGTCGTCATTTACGACATTACTATCTTCAGGTTGAAAATAATGCATCATATCATTGATCATTATGTTCATCAGATCATCCATTCACAAATCAACATCCATATGAATACATTCTAATTAATTACATGAAACAGACTCTTTTCCATTATGGGTATATGCCTTATAGTTTTTCAAAAACTCATTTAAAAATAGATGTACTCAAACACTATCTCGTTTGAAGAGATTTCTATTTTCAAATTTTTTGTATGTAAAAGTAAACAAATCTCTTGAAAATATTCTAGTGAAATCCATATATCGCTTAATCCCCTCATAATATTCACCTGAAAACCTATCTTGTATATAAATCCATATCTTATCTAAATTTGTATTTAATAGAAACAAAATAATTGAAAATCGTATTTAAATTCTAAAAAAATCAATTCATTAAAGCATAAAAACCAATGTGTTAAATTCTATTTATAAAGACAAATAAATTAAGTGGATTGGATTTTGTGAAATTGTGATATTCCTATATATATTATGATCTACTTCGACAAGGAGGATAGAAGTGCTAAAATTGGTGTTATTCCCTTATAAACAATCAATGAGGGAAGATTAAATCACATGGGTAATATTTTAATCCTTTACCCAAGTAATATGGTTAACATTGATCTAGGATAATCCATGGAACCCTAGGATATGTGAAAATTAAATATTCATTTATTATTCTTCTATGAATTATATGGTAAAAATATAGTAGCATTTTTTGGGTTTTTATTGTCATGTTTATGTTTTCATATAACCTATGTGGAAGGGTGTGGGTAGATGTCCTATTGTAATGCTTCTATGTGCACTAATGTTTGTTTTTGTATGGTGGGTTCTGAATAAAGTATGTTCATAGCTAAATCCATCAATAAAAATGATAACTTGATGTGTAATATTTTTAGTGAGTGTTATCAAATACTACTTAAAGTGACAATAGTTCATGAAAATATTAATTTTCAAAGTAAATATGTTTCCAAAATAAGAAATATATATAATAAGTGGAGATTAAAGACAAGACAATTTTGGGATAAGTATTGAGAACAATATGACTTTCTTTCAATGATTCCATATTAAAGAGGGAGAAAATATTACTCTTGAATATAACATAGTTCATTAATAATGTCTATATCATAATTAAAACATAACATGGGTAGCTAAGTTAGGGAACAATTCATTATAGTTTCAATATATTTTAAAATGTTTTTGGAATATAACATGATAAACAACATAATAACTTATTGACATTGCAGGACTGATGTTCCCTCAACCTTGGTCTATCGATATATCAAAAGAATAATCACTAATATATTTCCATCACTTTCTTGTATACCATATGGTAATTTTTTTAGTCTAACATTTCTTGGTTTCTACATCACATTCAATGTTATAGTAACCCCCGATTTTGAAATCCTAATTTCATTTCCTCTCTCAATATTAATTTTCATGGATGAGATACTAGATTGTAGATGTCAAAGAACGACTATCCTCCATAGGACCCGACTATAGGTAAAGGGGTGTGAAACTATTGTGGATCCATAATGTTGTCGTGGCTTGACGACAGGGGTTCAACAGTCAGGTTAGAAAAGAATAGAATGTGTTGATGGGGGCAGGGCGACTGTGCAAATTTCAGGAGGATTTTGTTGTGGGGAAAGATGGGTTGGGAGGGTTCAATGAAGGTGGTACTGGAGGACTCAACAACGGGGTGCAATAAGGTTTGGATGGATCAATGGTAGTGGGATAGTTTTAGGGTGTATTTTAGAGGTGGTGGGGGGTCTCATGGTTTCATGGGTGTCTCCAAGTCGCGGGAGGGTGAACAAGGGAGAGGGTCGCGAGTTTTGGGATGGTGAACGAGGGGTAGAAGGAAAATTAGGGGGATAAAAAATATAGTGACCTCTATTTAGAGGTTCTGCATAATATCAATATAAACATCTAAATAGTGGTTGATCTATCTTCGCAACTCTAAAACATAAATTTCTTGTCATGTGTTACTATTCCAGAATTCTGTAATGGGTTTCTCTCTTCTCATTTCCATTCACACACTTATTTTGTATTATGTATTTTAGATTCATTTTCATATGATGGTATATTATATTCCATGATCCCCTTAATTTAATATTTATACATAAATGATGATATCTTCCTTTCACTCTCATTAATCCACCCTATGCTCTATCAATTTCACCTGTTACTATGCCGAAATTCTATAAGGGTTCCTTCATTTCTCATTTTTCTCCAAGTTTATATGTATTGCTAGTATCTTTTATTTCCAATTATAAATGATGGGGTATGTTATTTAACCACCACCATACTATCTTTTTTAATTTTTAATGATGATATACCCCTTTCAATATCATTATTCCCTCTCATGTGCAACGGTTACCATGCCGAAATTTCATAAGGGATTTATCTCTTCACATATCCATTCAAGAATTTATTTTATATTATGTATATAAATTCCATTTCATATGGTGGTATATGTTCTAAAATATCACTTATATTCCCCATTTCTGTCCTAGATGACGGGAGACCACATTCTATCTTGTCATCACTTTTTATGAATTTCTATATGACATCGTTATACTGCCAAAATTACACAATGATTTTTCATGCCAAAATAATATTGTAATGAATACCAAAACAATTTCTCTTTCAAGGGTATTAACCTGTATGAACATATACGTATTGATTGGGGACTAAAATGTATATATTTTACATTCCTTTTTCAAGGAATAAATTATTATGTATAATGAATCCATGTTGTATGATCTATGTGGCACACATATACATGAAAATGAAGGGATTATGAAGTGTGAGCCATGATAGTGCTCAAATGCACTGGGTAATGTGCAATATCATGAAATGCATTGCGCAATGAGGGTTTACTAATACTAATTCATGATTAATGAGGTTTTACTCATTTCAATTCATGAGAAATGAGTTTTAATCATGCTATTCCATATCCAATGAGCCTTGCCTCATGCTAATATCATGTTGTATGTGGTTTCCATATTTCCATGTTATGATTATCATGTTATATCATGCATTTATATTCATATTCATTTTAGCTCTATTGATATGAATATTTATTAACATGTATTTTTTCCTCATGTTATGTCATGTCTATTCCCTTTCTAGGATTTATAGCTCACCATTCTTGTATGTATGTCTTTAGGTTATTGAATGCAATGCTAAATATGAAGGAATGTTGTGGTCATGTAATATTTGTTTTCAATAAAGATGTGTATTTCATGTTTTCAGCTGTTATGTATTGTTCCTAATATAACATTAAACAAGAAATCTTGATGTTTTGAGTTGTGTTATGTGAAAATATATTTAATAATTCATGTTAAAATATGAAATAAAGGGCACAATTGTAATGAAAAGTCTTGATTTAATTACTTCAGAAGAGGAATCATTTTGAATACTATGTGAGTGACTTCAGCATATTACTTTGAATCTAATACATGAACTGCATAAGTCTTCGAATTACATATTGAAAATATTTTGTTGAGAAAAATGTATTAACACATAATTAAATTATATGAAATCTGTTGTGTTAAAATGAAAGACATAAAGAATAACGTATGTTTTCATCATACGATATTGAGAATGTGAGTCTCTAAAGTTACTATTGTAAATCATTAACACATAGAATATTTTATATGATCTATTGGATGAAAAATTTAGTTTCTATATTTAATATATGATAATGATTTAAAAAATATTATGGAACTAGATTAATCATTGGATTTCGTTATGATCATAAATTTAATATTTCCAATGATTCATTCTTTGATTGATTAAAAAATGATATAAAGACATGGATCATTATTCCTGATCATGAAAAATGAACATATCTATATTTCAATACTAAAAAAGAGGATGAACCATCTAATATCAAGACACTAAATACCAAATCCACCATAATTTTGATCTGATTCTATTTGAGCATTCAAGAGGAATAATATATAAGTCCATGGATGTTTACATTCTTTAAAGATTAGAACTCATCGAGATATCATAAATTGAAAATTAAAAAATCAACATATTCTTACATTTTCTTTAGAACATTTATTCATTCACAATGTTATCATGCTGAAAATTAAATAGAAATGGTATTGAGTTGTTTCTTCATGCACATATTTAAGGTGACTTATATGTTATTTACATGAGAGGATATCATGTTATAAGAGAGATATGAGAACCACAAAATAATATATTATCTATATAGTAGATGTACATCTGGATTGTTGGTTCATTTTTTAATTTTGGGAGAGTTATAAAAATATTTTTATGTATAATAATGAAAACATTTTTTAAGAAGCAATTAAAAATTGAGGTGAATTAAAGTATAGCCTTATATAATGTCCTTTTAGGTAAGAAGTTTGAGTTCATGAAATATAATGATCATAAATGTTTGTATTGTGTAATGATTATCTATGGATAGAATAGAAAAAGATTCCAAATATTCCATTTATGGATAATATAAATGTTATGAGATACAGAAATTATCCTACTAGACAAATGAGGTGATGACCAATTCAAGGAAGAAGAAATAAAAAATAAAGAAAAAGTATCCAATTAAAAGGTTTTAGGGTGAGGCTATCAATATAGAATCCTAGAGCTCATATGTTTTGTAACAAAAAAATTATTGAATAAAAACTGGTAATAGAAACATTTTAGAAAATAAGACCAATTACTACCAAAGATAAAGGAATAAGAAGAAGCCAATAATCATTCTGATATCAGGTTAGCTGCACTGAACTATTGAGATGAAGAATATGATGAGAGATCAATCTAAAATACATGATTTTATCATTTGGATTTGGAATGTCAGTGAATGAGTGAGAATGTGTTTAAACAAAGTCTAAATTGGACCTTTGAAACTATGTTATAAGCATTTATTCAGCTGTAAGAAACGTTATTGAAATAATCAGGAATTTTATGATTATATTGTGAGGGAATAAGTCATATTGTGGGTATAGATACATACATGTATATTATAGAGATAAAATTAAAGATGAGTGGAACATAAATATAAGTTATTGGGATGCTAGTTGGAAATGGTTCCATGGGATACAATACAATTTCACATGTGTAATATAGTGAAATATACACCCATGTAATGTATTTTTCATTGTTTATGGATGACACATGGCCAAATATACTTTTATTAAGGATAAAAGTTTATTTGGGAATACATGACTCAGTAAAAGTTTAAATGATAAGGAGTATGTATTTTTAATGAACTTTGTAAATTTAGTTTTATTCAATTATATTACATACCAAATAGCACATATGAATTACTTTCTAGGTCTAGAGACTAGAAGATTAATTTTTTATAAATTGTGAAAAATTATAAATTCAAAAAAATAGTTTATACTTTATTCACCCAGCTCTCGCAGATCTATGATAATATATTGGTAATTTCATAGTGTTAGATGAATGCTACCTCCATGTTATTATATCAATTCTTCTCGTAGAATATAATCAATACGTTATCTTGTAGCTTGAGAAAATCAAATAAGAAAACATTAATAGTTGAAAACCATTACTCAAATAATTAATGATTCTTTGACCCATCCATATATTTGAGGTTGTGGTTAATTTGGGATGTTCCATCTCATCCCACCCACCAATCAAGTGTTTTTATTAAAAATGGATATCTACAATGTTATTTCCACAGTCCTTTATTGACACTCAAATTGTGGTTATAAAAGATGTTAATTATAATGAAACCGAAATTTCCCAAGATTATAGAATAGGTAAATATTATGGGGATTAAAAATTGATCAGATTCTATACTAAACTTATAGATAGGTGAAATAGGTATCCAAAATTCGGTGATTTCAATTTTATAATCAAGATATATCCTATAAATTGGATATTTCTCAAGTAATCTGATCACCCAATATGATTCATAATAATAATGCTAGAATATGATCCTAGAAGGTAGGAAGGGGTGAAACAACAATTGTAACAGCATATTGGAATCCCTACAACTCTAAGGTAGGTGCATGTTTTTCCCAGCTACCACCCCTGACATCATAAATTATAAAAAAACAACCTTAGATCCAACCAATAGGACTTGGATAATTTTTTTAGCCGAAAAAGGATAGTACTATCTTGGATAGGGTAAACCCCATCTGTGTTTTCCTCATGTTATGATGTGTTGGTGATTAATGGATCAGACACTTTAATGGGAATTTGTTTAGTGGAATACCAATGTAATTCACTTAAAATCAATATTCAAAAATATCTACTATCTTTATATAAATTGGAACATTATAAAGTCAAATTAAATAATTTTAAGGGTTAAAAATCATACAATCCTATATCATGAAATAATAGAAGAGTGCGGCTGGCCAGTTGAAGGGTTTTTTGAGAATAATGAGGACCTTTATTCGTCAAATAGAATTAATTATTTTAAACCTCCAAAATGATTCCTATAATACAATGTTTTTATTATAGATCCCATTAATGTAATAAGATATAATATTGAAAAAAGGAAAATAATAAGAAAAATATTCAATGAAAAACACCATTTTTATATATGTTCATGAAGAATTTGATTGTACATGACATTAGAGGCTTGCCCAGGATTTTGTTTCTCCTCCAGAAAATCCCCTTACAACAACTTAGAGTTCTATTGTTAAGGTTAATAGTAATAGTGTGGGTACATACACATTCACCCACTAACCTAGAGTGTTAACCCCTTTCTAATAGAATAATGACATTCTGAGTACATAGTTTGGATAAATAGTAGAGTTTATAAATGACAAATTACTCAAAGGGAATATATATCTGATGTATTATTTCAATTATAATGATTTAATGCAACATTTTTCTTACCCACTTCAAAACCATGAGGTATCAATAATTAATTGAGCATAATTGATCCACTATGTAAATTTTAGGCTACACCCACCTATTCTTTTAATTATAACACTTGTTTAATATAAAAAAATTCTATTATTTTGGAAATAACAAAAACCAATTTAGTTTTATAGTAATGTGATGTATTTATATAGATACAATCCATTGTTATAGGGAAGAAAAAAATATCAAGCCTGTGAAAATTTATATTCTCAAATATCAATGTAGTAAGTTATTTCCTAGGAGTAAAGGTTTGAGTCTAGGATTTACTGAAATGAATATAGGGAAGGTTGAAATATATTAATTGATACTAAGTGGAAAACATTCCCTTACTGTTTAAATTTGACAACTCCTCCACCAAACATTGGGAACCATATAATCTTAAATATTATTGAAATAAATAAATCAAATGAACAACTAATGTACCTTGATTCATGATCTATCCCATTTTTGATATATTGGGAACAACTAGAATAATTGAAGATCAATTGTATCATTTAAACCCTTGGGATACCCATATTTATTGGTATAGAAATCATAGATCAGGATTTATTACACATTTATTAGATCTTCATTGATTGGTTTTATATCAATTTGTTTCAAATTTTTTGAGGACCAATATTCAATACCTCTATAAATACAAAAAAAATTAAAGGTCTAAATACATCATTTAATGATTTAAGTGCTTAACTTATTCACTACACCTAAAAATCGATTCTTAATTTTTTTTGAAATCCATATATATAATATCTAGAATTATATTGGAATAATGACTATCGCTTAAAAGCACACTTGTGGGTTTATAGATTTTTTTAAAATAAGTAATTGGTTGGAATATTACATTTAATGAACCAAAAGCATATATTAGAAGACACCATCATCATAATTGTAATTTTTTTGAAGATATTTAGTATTTTAGTCACTCTCCATCCAACACTTGTGATGACTCCAATCCATAATCCTAGTAAAAATAATACATATCATCTTTGTTGGAAATAAAAATAACTGCCCATTTCCCAAAATAAATAGGTTTTATATGATCAAGAATTTGTGCAATATAAATTTTCAAAACAATAAGAAATGGGATTAATCATTTTAAAATAAACAAGTCACGTAGTTTTGTATAACTAATATAGAAAAAATATATTAATAATACTATATATTATAATTATTAATGAGTTGGAAATAATGATAATATCAAATACTTCCCATATCCTTGAATTTTGGGGTGTAAGAATAAATACTTATTCATATTCATGAAGTTTCTTCAATGGAATGATAATGATTGGTGGGTAGTATTGAAAATCCCTATAATGCATGTATCATGTTTGTATACCACTCTACATAATGTATAGTGATGAGAATGGGTGGAGGATTCAAAAAAATCAATACACTAAATTTTAATGATATGATGACTGAAAATTAAATTTTTATTTCAAAAGAACTTTTGAGGAGAAAATGGGAAACCAGAATGACATCAAATAAATAAAACACAACTAAGCCTCCACGTCTAAGACCATCAAGGCTATCCTCATGGGCCAAGGCTGTAGTGCCACAAATAAACACACAAAATTCAGACCGAAGAAGCTATCAATGGCATCTATTTGATTGACCTATATATTGATAAATATGGTTCTTATAAAATATATTTCCCTTATATTTTCTATCTATGAGGTATTTGAGGTTGAGTAATACATAATTGTGGTAAAAACTAGAGTCCTGGTGTTATCTTTACCATAATCATAAACATGCAAGAGATCAGGAGATTAACACATTATTAATCCAAACAAGGACACAGGTTTGATAGGGGAATCCAAAGGATCACATAAATCACATCATATTAGTAAATTTATTATTACATTGGCATTCATATAGAAATTTTTTTAATGTGAATTAGTTTTCTCTTTATAGACCATAAAAAAATTCATCATAAATTATGAAGTAAGATGATGATTGTATCTATAACAGGATTAATATAATGGGCCCCATGTATGTGAATGTCCTTTTGGAAATAAATATCATCCACTAGCTGAAAATGAAATTTATTTTGGAAAATAACAGTATTCCCTACAAGTGATTCAAATTTTAAGGCCCTTCATCTCTCTAATGAACTTTTGGAAGCCATGTAAGATAATGGATATTAGATTAATCTTATTCTAGCTAAGACTCTTCACCATTTAAAATATGAGAATAATGATCTATCCCCCTAAATAATGACAATATAGTACTATGAAATGATTAAATTGAATATCACAAGAATTATCAGGCTAAAAACGCATTTCAATGTCCATATGTGTATTTATGAATTTACGGTGGTCTATTCAAGAACTAAAATCTATGCCTTATTTATAGACTATGGATTTATTAACATGTAGTGGTTTAATCATCATATAATAAAGGCATGATATATTTAATTATTGTTCATGTTACAGTTTTTTAGAATGATAATTCCCCATTTTACTCATACGATGATTTGAATATTGATGTGTTATATTAAAAAATAACTATTGGTCGATTTTATAGTATAAAACACCGCCCCAAATGTGTTATAATATTCTAACAATAGTTTTTATATTGTGTTAAATTATGGTTTCATATTTCATATGATTAATGTGAAATAAATAACCCTATATTTTTAAAATTATAGAGTTTTGTTAGAATAAGAAAGAGATAATTGAATCAAATTATTGATTTTTGATTCCTCAGAAGATTTTATTTATGAATTTACTTCATCAATATAGGGTAATATCACTATGATTCCCATGAGAAATAATTTGGATTTTTATTCTCTTTCCTATATTAATATTTAGAGTAATATTTTTTGACATGGCCAAGTATTTTTAAACAATTAAAAATTCTCCACTAATAGGTAATGTAGGTATTTGTATCTTTATCCTCCATTCAAAAGATTTTGGCTGAGTTTTTATCATTCACCCCCATAGAGCAACAACATTCCAAATAAAGATGTTAATTTATCTACACAGTATATTGAAATTATAGAAGATGATGAATTATTTTTTTATTTTATATGACAACATAGATGAAAAATATAGAGAGTCGCCTCATGATTTTCAAAAAGTGTTCCATCCATTGTTTATAAAAAAAAGATGGAATATTTTGATTATAAAGAGGATCCAAGACCCAGGTTGACTAGTGCATGACTGAAATTGATATTTTTATTATGAAAGAGAATAGATAACAAAGATAAATGTGAAAAAAAACAAGGTACACATTATGTGGGACAAAATAAAATGAAAACTGAGGGAATCGATGATGATCAAGTTCATACCCAACATAGGGATGGAACTGATGCTAAAAAAATAGATGTGTGAGGATTTAAGGGAAACTCTAGAGTCAAGGAAATCAGCTTCTATGTTTTCCTTGTGAAAATTATGTGGAATAATAATATTTCTCCACATCATTCTTCTACATTTACAGATTTGGTAACCAATCCTCCAAGGGAATGGTATGGAACCTTTCCTTGATTTAACTATGTACTGAGAGTCAAATTCAATGATTGTAGGAAAAATATATCATTTATTGCATTCTTAGTGACCTAGGAGCATCACCCTAGCCTCCTCTTATAGAGATTCCCCAATTAAGAAATAAGAAATTAAGGTAAAGAGAATAAATATCATACGATCCTACACCAAGCCTCCACCCCTCATCATTACCATATTGAATGAACAATCAATATTTAGTGTGAAGCCTAAGGGGGAGGGATCCATTTGATCCGATGACCGAGGGACTATCTAGGATCAAGATAATAGGACCTCCCTGAGGGGTATAAAAATATGGGAGGGGGAACCTCTTCCAAATGACTCATCACCTACAACAACTCAATGAGAAGGCACTTAATTCTGATGGTGATATCCAATAATGAACCTTGAGCACATTTAAACCAAGAATTATTTCTTTCATCCCAAATGATCTGGAAACCAGTCCAATAATGAGTGCTCTTGATATCTTCCCTTGTTTATTCCCATACGATTTTTGAAACCATGGATCTAAGAAGTTGTATCCTACAAGTGATGTCTCTTGGAAACATGTGATTCTACTCATGTAAATATGTACCTGAATAGCCCATTGACTCTCAAATAAAAGGTGGCATAAGGATTTATTGCAATATAATGAACATCAGCTGCATTTGGAGGCCATCTGAATTCCTACAAAATTGATATTTTCATTAGTATCAATAGCATTATGCCTCATGCCCTATATAAGAAATATCAATTTTTCCTGGACCATCTTGTACCAAAGAATATATCACCATAAATTAACTTCAACCAGAGTATATAATAGGGTGCAATATTATTTTGTAGTGAATTTACATTATGTTGAGCCATCAAAAATGAACTGGTCTGGATCCTCTGGTAACTCAATATGAAAAAAAAATCCCCACAGATTAGTGTTTTGGGTAGTCTAGAAGAAATCAAGATACCAGTTCACTTGATTGAATGACAGAGATAGAATAGGTCATCCTAGATTTCCAATTTTGGTTCTCTTCATGTTTTACTGCCAGTATGAAATGTCACCATGACTAGCAATCCATCTAATGTGAGGTTCCACCATCAGAATAGTGTTAATAATTTATCACCAATGTGGGGAAGTTATTCCATTTTTATTTACCTTATCAAATACATATTTGGTAGTGGAATATATTCCCCATAGAGAACAAAATTCGAGATCCTCCCATTCATGTTTGGTGTGCATGGCTTAAATTGAGCCAACAATGTCAATCAGGTTGATTCCAGATTCAAAAAAATATTGTAATTTTATATAATAGAATCAAGATGTGTTTACAAGTAATTATATAGAGATACATGGATTATATATTTAGGGATACCATTATGATTTTTTCCTTCCTTTCATCCACCATGGTTATAACTAGGTAGTGATAAGGATGCATCTGGCTCATGGTTCTAATTTGGATGCCATGATGGATATCTTCAAAATGGAATATTTCATTTGTGAATTCCAACACCTTAAATTACTTTTTGAAATTGTTTCTAATAAAGAGAATAATTATAAAATTATATTCTAGTATATTTTAGGATTCAATCATTCATTATCTAAAGGCTGATTTCCCTATTTTTATTATAAAATTCTTTATTAATTTGATAGTATGTTTGTATCCATCCACATAATAAATGATTACTATGGTTACATAAAGATCACGATGTTCCTTATATACAAGGATGTACAATAAATTCAAGCTCTAAAAGGTGTGTATTTCTATTGACTGATTCTCTTTTGTGTGTGGAATGATGGTTGCACATACCAGAAAAACATGCACTACAACATTTATCCTATTTTATGAAGGTAGTCGAGTTTTAACTTGAAGAAATTGTATTTAAATATAATAACAATTAAAATTTCTTCTACAAAAATGATGTGTTTATAACTAATATATGATAAAATAACATGAATACGGATCCATATAAATAGACTTTTATAATGACACATAGAATTTATTTATATCTATGAGTCACTATCAGGAAAAAAAATTGATTTCTATAAGGAAATAAGAATTCATAAAATTCACCCCTTAAATATAATGAGAGTTTAGAGGATATTATGATAGGATGACATAAATTGTGAATTTTATTATAAATCTCATTATTATGTAGTTTTTATTCATAAAATTAATTAAATAATAATAGGCCTACAAGTGGAAAAAAATTCAAGAGTAATTGTATACTCTCAAAAAATATCCCATGAATTCCATTTTTAATGAATATTATTAATGTGAAACTAATTATTTTCTACGTAACATTCATATAATTTTCACTTTCTTTCAATAATTCCTATTTGAATGGTGAATACAAGGTGAAAAATGATTACGACATCAATAATATCATGTGGGAAGCTGAGAGAAATCTATTGAAATTTATATAAATTACCAAGAACTGATCTTTCTAGTGTGGAAGCCTATCCATGATCTATAAAATCATGAGATCCAAATAATATCTTACTTGGATCCACTTATGTATATCATTGGCTGACCCATGTCAGCTGGAAACTATCATAATGGGCTGTTATATTTTTGTAATTTGATATCCACTTTGTGTCTTAAAATGTTATGATGGAAAATAATGAATATATTTCATAGAAACATACTCCAACCAAAAGCAGTCATTGGGGAGATTAAATCTTATAGAAGATATTTTTTCCCAATCAATCTGTAACACCACAAGATTTCATAGTATGTTATCTCTTTAATGTAATTCAATAGCTTGTGATACATGCAACACTGAGTTCAAGAGCATCACAACCAATAAAACTATTCATTTAAAAAGAGCTAATGAATAGTAGTAACAACATTTATGAATTTTATTTATATCATATATAATTTTAAAATTCATATTTTGTGTTTCTTAGACATAATATAAGAAAAAATTAAATTTTTCAGATAAAAGAATTATTTAAAAAAAAACAGTTTTTCCACCTTTTAATGGAAAACCCTTTTAAAATCCAATATTTAAAATTTTATATATCCAATTTAAGGAAAATAAATTCTTTTTAAGAGGCAGGACATAAAAATTTAGTTTGGATAAATTTTTGGTACTTTTCTAATAACAATCCTATTTTGATGAATAGTAAAAATACTAAATTTTTTTTGAAAAAAAAAATCATTTTTAGTTGAAATAATTTAGTGTGTTAAATTATGAATTTGGGTGGTTAAAAATTATAATTTGATATTAGTTTTACCATTAAATATAATTTAGGTCATTGTAAGTAATTTCAAATTTAAATTATTCATAAACACATGTCAATCTTTTGATAGTTTTTTACTTCTTAAAAACCTACGTTCTGGTTTTAACAACACTAAATAATTTTAAATTAATAAATAAAAATCTATGTTATAAAATTAGAAAAGCATAAATAATTTTATAATTTGAAATATCAAAATTATTTAGGGTGTATTAATTGTATTTTTCTAAAAACATTCAATTTTAGGGTAATAGTAAAAAACACTATGTTATTGTTTAAAACTGACATTTTATTTAAACAACTAATATTTTTATTTAAATTTATTTTAAATTAAAAGTATATACATAGTACCATAATAATTCTAATGTGATTCATTGGAGTTATTTTATAATAAAATTTGGATATATTTAAAATTTCATTGAACTATTTAATGTATTTTACCCACCATCTAGGAACATTTTCAAATTTGCATAAACTGAAATTTTACCGCTTCTATAAATGAAATTTAAAATATTTGAGACACACGGTTGACATAAATAAGTTAAACGTGGTTCAACAGGATGAAAATAAATTTGGTTGATTAGTTACTTTTGAATTTTATTTACCATGGTTAAAAGTAAATAGGACAATTATAGGTAAAAATGATATTATAGTAACCCTAAAACATGTCTTCACTCTATTGGATAATTTTATTTAGACAAACATCAACCTTAAGAAAAAAAATATGACCCTATTTGATCGTATTTTATTATATTATGAAATTTATTATATTTTATTTAAAGAAGACTTAAAATTGTTAAAATATATTTTAAATAATTAAACCATTTTAATATAAGGTTATACATAAGATTCGATTATAAATATTCATTTTAAATATTAAAATATTTACTAAATCAGTGTATTTTATTTATAATTTTGTGAAATTAAATAATTAAATATATTTATGACACAATGACGATATAGTAATTACTTTTTTAATGAATGATTAAAATAATTGATATTATGAATATTAAAATAAAATTAAATTGAGACATTTGATGCATTCCAAGAATATTTTAGTTTAAAATGACATGTTAGGATTGATTCAATGAGTTATGTTTGAAGTAATCATTTTGATATGACTTTCACAAAAAGAAAATACAAAGTTGTGTCATAATTTGACATAAATGAGTTTTTAAAACAAATATTATTTTATTAAATTATATAATAGTCCTAAAAATATAAGGTTCATCCAGATGACTTATGTATTGATAGATATGTAATTAATAAACCACTTTAGGTTCACATGAAATTTTATAGTATGCTTATTAACCATGTATTATTATAATAAAAATATATGGTTAAAGATAAAATATTTAACTAAGGGTTAACCCTAGAAGATAAGGTTAATATTGTAAAATAAAAAAATCTAAAACATATTGGTTGAATGGTTTTAGACCCATAACCACATTATACTATAAATTAATATATTTTTATTAATTAGAAATAGAATATTATTCTACAATAAATTAATATTTTAAGCTTTTTCTAATGTGCCTCTCATCTCTTGAATAAAAGGGTACTCGCAATTATCTTGACTACACAAATACAAATAAATTTATCTCATCCAAAACATGCTCTAATATCCTCCAAACTACCCTAAATTCTACCTAGAGGCCTCAAATATATCATAAATCCTACCTGTGGAACCCCTTTGTTCAAATCAAAAGGAAGAACATGAAGAAGATGTAATTACTTCATCACCTATTTCAAAGTTCTTTTCTTCCGCCACTTCATATTTAATTGTTTCTTCCATACCAAAATAATAACGCTAGTACCTTATCATAATAAGATTCTATTATAAATATTGTACATCCATATTCATTATTCTATCTGTCCTATGAATGATAAAGCCACCATATGTGCGTACGTCTGGTTTATCGTCTCCACGTCATGGTGTACTTTGTCATTCAACACTTCATTATTTGGATGAGTATAATAATGAGTATAAATGATTTAAATATAAAATAAAAAAGGTTAATTATTCTATATATATAATCAACCATCCAATTACATAAAATTTAACCATAAATATTATAAAATTGTTGCTCGTGTGTACATACGGCTTACCGTCTCCACGACGCACTGAGATTCAATTCCATGTTCACCATTCAATGATGACTATTAAAATATATATAATTATGTAATATATTACATAATAATGATATTGGATACATATATATAGGTATTTACATATATCTCATTCACTTATTTCATTTCAATACGATATAAGAAACGAAACTATATTTACGCATACAAACGGCTTACTGTCTCCATTAATGGGGTTTTCCTTTTCATATATCTATCTATTATACATATTTATATTCGGAATATATGTGATAAATAAATAATGTTTCATATTCTAGAAGAAATTAAATCCTGATATAAGTTATACAATTAAGAATAACAAGTTAAAGCACGTATGATAGAAAAACCGATTATTACACGAAATGTTGCTATAACAAGGAAATTATTATTAAATGGGTAGTATAAAGTAATAAATGAAACATATATCATATCATAATGATTAATATGTATTTTTTTTGTAATTTAATAATAAACTATAGTACTTATATATGAGACTAAATATACCTTCTACAAATTGAAAGTACAATGTAAGATTTAATCCTCAATCTCATTATTATCAGAGATTGTTTATGTGTAATTTTTTACTAAGACATATTTATTATCCATGCCCATTTTTTATATAATATTTTTTAAATCGATTCTTTTTAAGGTACAATTTAACTAAAAAATCATTTTAAATGGTTTAAATAGTTATTCTTATAAATCATTCTCATTAATGTCCATGTTTTAAAAATGGTTTTATATATTTATTCATATTGACATTACTGTTTTAAATTGTTATTTATTTTTAAATGTTTTTAGGTGGTATGGTAAAATTTGATTCAAAAATATCATTTAAATTTATTCCATTATAAATTGTATGAATTTTAAAAAATTTAATGAAAAAGGGGTATTTTTTTGAAAGAGTTTTACTGATCATTTTCAACAATGTCAACATCATATACTGAATATTATTCTTGATTGAGGTTGATTTATAATTATACAATCGTCCATAGATTATTAAATGAGTTTTGGTATGTTTAACTGTGTTTGTCCTCTTTTTATGCCATTCATGTTTTATGGTTAATGTATTTATATTTGATATACTAGTTTTAATATGAATATTTATGTTATTTTTCAACATTTTCATATGTTTAATGAATTAGACTTAGTAAGTGACAAGCGGGGCCCGCTATAGGCCCTCGATACATCGGTAGGTCTCATGAGACAAATTAGTATCTTGGAATAAGAGAATGAAAATATATTATTTGTATTATTTTCATGGGGCCTTTACTATATGGTTTAGATGTGAAGAATAATTCATTCCCTCATTATGAAATTAGTTATTACATGATTTTATTCGACTAGTAGAATATCCATATCCATGTGCATGTTTATATGTTAATTTTTGATTTATTTTGGAATTATTATGTTCATGTTTCTGTTTAAAAGGCTGTTGTTTTTATTAATCGTATTTTCTTAAATGTTTATTGATTCCTCTAAATTATTTAACCTTACTAATCATCTGAGCTCGCCCCTTTCTTATGTTTTGTTTTCCAAACATTCCAATGAAGTTTATTATTATGGATATGAACAATTAAGATAGGGGCATAATGGAATTATAAAATAATTATCTATGTTGTATTTTATGTTTTAAATGGTAATTTAATGTCCATGTATGTATTATTTTTTCTAATCCTGATAAACTAATCGGTCATTCGAGACACGATTCCTTGTGATCATGCTGATGTTATGTAATAGTACACCGAGTTTTGGAAAATAGGGTCAGGGCGTTACAGTTGGTATTAAGGGATGTTTAAAAATAACCTTGTAAATCATATTTAGATAAACTATGATTAGGGAAAATTACTATATGAAAACTTTTGAGGATTATAAGAGATGGAAATCCAAAAAAATTGTTAATATATATATTATGTGGGTTATCCAAGCAATACATTTCTGTTTGAATACTACAAGTGGATGTGGTTCATGCACAAATGTATCTAGTAGTGAAAACTCTAATAAGGTGTATTGGGCATGACTTGGGGCATCTTGGTACACGACAATGGGCTTTACTGCAAACCTGGTTTGACACTCCTCGGGGATATTCATTGGATAATTCACATTTTCTATACAAACCATTATGAATGATTTATGAGTAAATATGTTAGCAATAAAACCATTTGTATTATTATGATAAAATATGAGTAAATTGTTTCAATTAATGATTATAATGTTTAGTTTTTTTTACTATAATTAATGATATTATCTAACCTAATGTATGTTGTCATTTCGAAATGGCACCCAATAGAAGGAAAGAAAACCCCAACAATACACATGATCAAAAGAGTTAAAAAGATTCTATCATTCATGGTCTTAAGCTAAAATTTAGAAGGAAAACAACCTCCCATGTATTCTCATCATTTCAGGAAATAATATCAGGTGTTTATAATATAATTAAATAATTATCTGATTCTTATCTTGAAGGGAATATTGAGAAGAAGATTATGCGGAAGTGAATGATAGATACAGAGAAGAAGGGAAAGAAGGATTTTACCACATGTAATAACTATTGAAAGAATCCCCTTGGTAAATAAAAGAATAGAATGGGAGTTTTTTATATGTGTAAAAAAAGACACCATGTACATTATTGTAAGGGTATAAAAAAGGTTTCAAATGTATAATGTGTCATCTATAAGGAGTTAGGACACTACACGAATCAATGTTCCAATCATCATATTATACAACAAATGATGATATTGGATAATTATGTAGTTATGATACTACCATAGATGAAGAGGAATAATTAGTGTTCTTGTAATTTTATTAATTAATTCTGTCATTTTTGTGTTGTATCAATGATGTTCTGGTTATATGAATTATGGAAACAAATAAGTATTGTACTACAGTACTATTTCATTATGGATTTAAGATTGTATGTTACCAAGTAATGTCACATTGTTTCAAGACAAACATTTTGGAAAATACATGGTTGGGGTAAAGATAAACCCTAAAATGATCCGGATACTAATGTATTGATTTTGGAATATGAGATGATTGATTTGGATAAATTATGTTGGATAATATTGACTACCTTAAAACTAATTAATTATTTGTCTATTCCATCATTTATTGTCTTTAGAATTTTTTTGGATATAAGTAGTATATCCAGTATTTTATAATGAATATGGGAGAATAAATGTAGTTAATAAGGTTTTATGGTAATTAGGGGTGTTTCCATGTTTTAAGATAATACATGATGAAGGTATTCATATGTTATTACGTGGAAAACGTGATCTTAAATATGTTTACCTTCCTTATAAATTTTAAACTATGTGTTTAGATAAAAGTGTATTGGATAAATAAAAAAATTTAGAATGAATTAAGTTGGTTATTGGATACTATATTTTAAGCTTATAAAATTTCATAATATTATTTTTGGATTATTATAAGAAGGACAACCCGGAGGTTGAGTGATAACCCGTCGCGTCCAGCATGACCGCAAGACCTTAACCTGAAACTGAAGGGTGACCAAAGGTGCATTACCCACCACTGGCCAACCTGACGTCCTGGTTTGTGTAATTTGTATTTTTTAAAATATAAAGAAACATGAATTAAAAATTCAATTTCTTTTTGAAAACCTATATGATTAGGCTTAATAGAATATTTATGAGTTCCAATATCTATTGGAGAGAAATATGAGTTTGCGGTAGAAATTAGTAAATGGGTGGTACTTTACTTGTCATTTATTCTTTTTTTCCTTGAAAATTTAGGGCAATAATCCTAAAACCAAAAACACGTTATCCTAATACATTATGTTTTGTTAAGGTGATGATATTTTAATTCATCATTATTGATTTATGTCTTTAAGGCCCACATTTTTCCATTTATTATTCACTTGTTTGTGATTGATGACATCAATTTCTCCCTAAAAATATAGACAATTTTCCTGCAATTATGAGTCTATAATATTCACCAATGTTCTCTAATTCTAAACCCTAATTTTTTGGAGACTTTTTCATTATCATTTCCCTCTTATTAAGACAAAAGTTTACTAACCCTATTTACGATGTGGGTTTTCCACAAATGTATTTTCTATTTCCCACCATTTATTCGTGAAGGAGAATTTCAAATAGTGAGGAAGTAATTTATTGAAATAGGGGAGAATGTAACACCCCAATATTTCAAAGTATGTATCGCTTTAATTTAATTCAGTAGCTTGCGCGACAGGTAACACTGAGTTTAAGCCGCTCACGACCAATCAAACTAGCCGTTTAAAAAGTGGTTATAAATATTATTAAAAATATTATTTGATTTTATATATATCTTAAAAAATTTTAACATTCATATTTTGTTTTTATTAGGCATAATATAAGGATAAATTTAATTTTTCAGATAAAAGAAGTATTTCTAAAAAAACCACATTTTATACCTTTTAATAGAAACCCTTTTTAAATATAATATTTGAAACTTTTATATAAATATAATTTAATTTAATTAAATAATTATTTATAATAGGAACATGAAAATTTAGTTAGGATAAATTTTTGGTAATTTTCTGAAAACATTCTTACTTTGATGAATAGTGAAAAATACTAAATTTTAATTGAAAATGACTTATTCAATAAAAATAATTTATACTATTAAATTATGCATTTGAGTGTTTTTAAAGTATAATTAGATTATATTTTTATCATTTAAAATCATTTAGGTAATTTTATGTAAGTTCACATTTAAATTAGAAACAAACACATGTCAATCTTTTGATAGATTTTACTTCTTAATACCCTCTTATCTGGTATTAACAACGAAACATAATTTTAAATTATTAAATGAAAATTATTTTTTAAAAATATTTTAAAATAAACATCATTTTTTAATTTGAAATATCAAAATAAACTTAGTGTGAATTTTTTGTATTTTTCTAAAAACTTCCAAATTTTGATGAATAGTGATAAAATGCGTTATTGTTTAAAACTGAATTTTTATTTAAATATTTAATATTTTTTTAATTTTAATTTATAGTAAAAATAGATACATAATACTTATATTATCATAAATATTAATATGGTCATGTTATAATTTAATAACATACTATTATCATTATACAAGCGGCAAAACATAGCCTCGACTAAAGGAAAGTACATGGTAAGGATTAATTCCTCAATCTCATTATTATACATGATTGTTAATGTGTACATTTTTACAAGGTAATATTTATTATCCAGGTCCATGTTTCATAAATTTTTTTACAGAATAATTATATTTAAGGGACTCTTTAACTAAAACATCATTTTAAATGGGTTAAATATTTGTTCTTCTAAATCATTCTTATTAATGTCCATGTTTTCAAAATGGTTTTACAGATTTATTCATATGAGAATTAATGTTTTAAACTAATAATTTCTTTCAAATGATTCAATGTGGTATAGAAAAATTGATTCAAAAATCTCATTTAAATTTATATCTTTATAAATTTTGTGAATTTTAAATGATTTCATGAAAAAGGGGTATTTCTCTAAAAGAGTTTAATGATCATTTTCTAAAATTTCAAAATCATTTAGTGGATATTATTCTTGATTGAGGTTGATTTATTATAATAAAACCGTCTATATGGTATTTAACGAGTTATGATATGTTTTACTATGGATGTGTTATTTTTATACCATTCATGGTTTATGGTTAAAGTATTGACATTTCGTAAGCTAGGTGTCATATGAATATTTTTTAATGATTCAAAATTTTCCTTTGAGGAATGTACTAGACTTAGTATGTGATGGTAAGGTCCCTCTATATCCCCTTGATGCATAGGTTGGTATCAAGAGACAAATTAGTGTCCTGTTGTAAGGCCTTGAAAAACAAATTGTAGTCTTGGCACAAGGCGTTGAATATGTGGTAATGATGTTCGACATTAAGCATTCCCTCATTATGAAATTATTTATAAAATGGGATTATTCAACTAATATAATATCCATGTGAATGTTTATATGGTAATGTATGAATTATTTTTGCATTATTATATTTGTGTTTATGATTAAAAGGATTTTGTTTTTATTAATCATCTTTCTTTAAAAGTTTATTGCATCGGCTAAAATATTTACCCTTACTGTTCATCTGAGATCACCCCATTCTTATCTTTTGTTTTCCCATGATTCCCTGATTTGTATTATGATTGATATTCAGGCTTAAGATAGGGAAATAGTTGAATTGTCATAGGATTATCTATGTTGTATTTTATGTTTGAAATTGTAATGTAATGATCAGGTTTCTAATCTATTTTACAATACTGCTAAACTAATCAGTCCTTCGAGGCATGATTTCTTGTGATCATGAAAATGTTATGTAATATTGCACAAACATTGGAAAACCATGTTAGGGGCATTACACTATAAAACTAGATAGAAATAGAAAATATATTTTTATAGATCTAATGAATGTATAACTAGATATAGGGTGTAAATTAAAATTAAAATGGTATGATTTGGGGGTTGTTTTTTTTCATTATCTTATGGAATTCTTCCCTACCCAGTTATCCTTTTAAAATAATGTATCAATAATGAGGTAGAGCACCAATCTCTTATTACTGGAGTAGTGTTAACATTATAAATCCTAGTAACCTAATTAAATGAAAAACAAGATTTTGAGTCGAAAAAATAGATAAATGAGGAATTCACTATATTCTCAGATAGTTAATTTCCAAACTTTATTATTAAAAGGAGTTTATGTAACGGTTTTCCTCTAAGTTCGTGTTTTCCCTTTAAGGACTAGATTATTTAAGTATGATAATTTTATTTCCCTAAATATATAATCATTTTATTTATGTGTAATATATAATAAAAACTCATACAAAGTGTTAACATACACAAAAAAAATTTAAAGTAACACTATGGGAAAATAAACATATAAAAACAACAAAACAAAAATTTGAATTTTCGGTGCCTTACAGTCACCGAGATTTATCAAAGTCAAAATATCACTATAAAAATAAAAAAAATATTATAAAAATATTATAATTATAAGTATATTTGAAGAAATAGAATTAATGAATAATAAATAAAATAATAGGTACTTATAAGAGGATTGATAATTATTTGACTATTTGTTTAATAACATATAATTATAAATAATTAGTGGATATTGAAATAATAACTTAACTAATTTCAAAAGTAAAAACCATAAAAATAATATTTTATATGTGAAAATAAGTGAACATAATTTTTATAATTTTTAAAAATTATTTCTCAAATCATTTAATCTAAAATAAAAATAAGTATAAATTTTAATAATGAATGTTTTAAATTTTTTAGTAAAATATAAATTTTAATGTTAAAATTTAGGAATATAATTTCAAAAATTCTTTTATTTAAATGATATAAATTAATTATCATTACATTGTATGATATAAAATATAAATTTAATAACTCAACGAGACAAAAAAAAAAATTCCTTGACTGATATGATTTTATTTTAAAAATAATTATTTTATGTTTAAATATAAAATTCAATAAAATATAATTTATTTTTAGATCATAACATATAATTTAAATTATTTTTAATATATAATATTTTTATGAAATTTTTTATTTTTGTTGAATATAAAAAAATACCAACTTTTATGAATATTGAGTATTTTATGGAATTATAAGATATAATTATTATATTAATATTTATAAAGCCTTTTTATTGAAATAAATTTTATTTACTGTGTAAAATAATTCATTTAATGATAATATGTTGAATTTAAAAACATTTATTTAAATATAAAAAGTCATTCTAAAATATTCATTAAATAAAAAATATATTTTGATTTTTTACCATCAATATATAATTTCTATTATTCTATTATGTTTGGATTGGTTTTATTGTTAATGAGCCATATTTTTTGTCAATACACCACTAAAATTCATATCTATCAGTATTATTCATATTATTTCGTTAAATTAATAACATAATCATTACTTAAAAAAATAACCCTCCCCCTTGGCTATATAAAATCCTATATTATATCTCCTTCCATTCATTTTGATAACTCTTTACTTTCTTAATGGTCATCCCAAATAACTTTCTAAACTCACATAGAAAAAACTTATACCTTTCATGTGACCATAAGTCTCACTTTTAAATGAATTATTATCAATCTAATGGAGGCAACTCAAGGAGTAATTGGTTTAAAGGTACTTTTTAATTAATTCTAGAATAGATGTAAGGGTATTTCCGTATCTAACCCATTGATGAAAATATGTTCTCTATCACTATATACTCATCTTTATCTTCAATATTTATGTTCATTCTATGTTCTTTATTCTAATTTCATTAAACTATATTATCCCATTTTTTCTTTATTTTTTAGGTATGTAAATACATTTTTATATCCACTTTATGTTATTTTCATTATGTAAAATTCAGCAAAAGGTTCAATTATAATAATTTATCCTTTCATGTTATTCTCTCAATATATTGTTTTATATTATTATTTTTGAAAACACACCATCTTTTAACATTTTTTTTATTTTTTTGTGGTTTTTTGAAAAATCTCATCTCATGTTATTTTAAAATATTGGATTCCATTTATCTTAAATATATTATAAAATTGTATCATTTTTTGGATTCTTATTCCCATTTTATTATTATTTTCATCACATTGATTTCAATTTTCACCACCAATAATAATTTGTTTGATAATTAATTTCCATGAATCCTTAACTAGTTTTTTCTTAGGACCTTTCATTATATCTTCATGAATAATGATTTATGGATCTATAACGTCACTCATTTATTCTTAATGGGTTTATATTATGATTATGATTTATAAAGGTTCTCTTACATGTGGAACACATATTCATGATATGTTAGGAAATCATGAATGGGCATGAAATTATATGACCACTAATATATTTTATAATTATTTATATCTTATGAAATCGTTACGAATATGCCAAATATTTTTAATAGTGTACCATATGATGGTTTTATGATCCTTTTCTCAAATTTTTCTCTAAGATGATTTTTAATCTAGTATCTCATCCCATGATAACCCTATTTTATCACCCTAGTAGGCTTTATAGACCACCCCCCTCTATTATTCATGTCTAATACAATATCACATTTAGTGATATAGGATTGGTTAAAATTCAATGAATGTAATGAGAAATGAAATAAAATATTAAATATATCATTTAAAATATTGTATGAGGTTTATAATTTTCAAATGTAAATGGAAATATATATTTATTTTGGTTTTAGTGATATATTTTTTAAAAATGTTGAAATATTACATATAGGGAATATAGGTTCTCAAAATATCACTTCATGAGTCCTCATATTTCAAGATAATATGACTTGTCTAATTTGGGTATCACTCTTATGGATCCATATTAGGATATGAAAAACATCTATATTAGACACCAAATAGTGGTTTTCCAATTAATTAGAAACAAGTTAGAATAAATCAATGATTTCGATACCTCATTATCTCAAGGTATGTCCCCGTATATAATGATTAATAAAATTAAAAATTGTATATCTTTCATGGTTTAATATATCTAAACCATGCTTATTCTATATAATCATTACATTGAGGAGAAAATATAGGGATGGGTAGTGAAAAAGTTTCAATACAATGACCCATGTTCAATGAAATATTTGAAAAAAAATGATTTTATGAGTACCTTCTAAAATTATTGTATAGGGAAGAGACCCTCACTATTATAAATTGACTCTATTCCAACACCAAGAGATTATAGTAAATAGAATCTAAGATCTATCTAAATTTTTTTAGACTTGCATATTCATGTGAATAATTTACAATGAACATGAATTCATATATTACGAAGGATTCATCTCTCTCGACGCTGTCGAGTTCCATGCCCTAGGAGGTGATAATCCTCGCTTTAGACCCTCCCCACTCAGAGGGTGAGGGACCTCTGTCATATCTCTATGGATATCGGTCTCTTTCATTAATCCACATCTCGAACCCTGACTTCTTAGCCTCTTTTTCCTCAGATTTTAGTATGACCAAATTTTCTAGAATGCTTTGCAGGCCTCCTACTTCTACTACTCTCAACCCTGGAATTTACTGTGGAATCCTACCTACTGAACCTGACTAGGATTGGATGATTCAAGTAACTCTTCCCAACAGTGGAATCCTTTTAACACCATATTTTTGAATCATGAGGTTTATTGGAGTGATTTATAGTTGGTCTTCACGACTCCAGAAACATCATGATTTTATTCGCCTCAAAGGATAATATGATTCTAACTTGGTTGATTTCACCTCGCTCTTGTGATGGTGCTCGAATCTTCCTCTTCAAATGTTCATACTATTTTCATAGGAAACGTGTCCCTACAAAGCTAGCGATTTGGGTATGTTTTTCTGATCTCCCTATTCCATTTCAATGTCCATCTATTATCAAGTTTTTCGGAAACAAGGGTGGGAGTTTCCTCTATATTAATAATCAAACCCGCATGATGTGCCACTCGATTTCCCTAAGGGTATGTGTCAAAATAACTATAATAAAATAATATGTTGAATCATTTGGGATTTTTATGGGATAGAAATATAGATATATTAATTTTTTCATATTTGAATCCAAGTGTGACTATTGTTCTTCGTGAAATATGATAGGGAATAGTTTGGTGATCTGCAGGCGTAGGGTGAGGCAACTGGGAGATGTTCTTAAGGTCTAGGTGGATTGTGTCTTCGATGGTTCTCCTGGTGAAGCTCGTCAGCTTCTAGATATTCCTGGCGAAAGATCAATGAATAGTTGTGTTGGTTCTTGTTAAGGAAATTGTATGTATGAGGATAGCTTGTGATTATATGAAGCAAGGATGAAAAAACATGTTCTGGTCTTACTTCTTGAACCCAACATAGTAGAAATTTTCAAAAGACTACAGACTAATTTGGAAAGCCCTCCTAGAAACAAGTCTTTGGCAGTGGGTGCCCTGACATGTGGAGTGGCTAGAGAAAATATGCATATAAACACTGCACATACCCAGGCTCCAGGGGATTTTTTCAGATTTGTTGGCCCAACATATGGGGATGATATGAGCCAAAATCCATGCACCTATGTTATGCTAGTGTGTGATGGCAGTTGGAAGAACATTAAAAGGGTGATTCATACAACTGGATATATTATGTCGAAGGTGGGACAAGAGTGGGAGTATACTTCACAAGGTATATGCTGGTTACTGGATAGCAATCAAGACACCAACTTGAGGAGTAATTTTTTCTGTACTGACCTAAATAACCGATTTGAAATTTTGATCAATGACGGAGAGTTTGATGGAAATTATAATTGTCCCTCTGAGTCTGAATCTGAGGGAGATTGACTAACCTGTGATGATAATGGTTTCTTAGGGGTGGGTAAAGGATTTCACAACCAAAGAAAGAAGAATGGGAATAAAGAGAACATGGACTTGGGGAGATGCACTGTTTCTAGGAAGTTGAAACCTAAGGGGAATAAAGATTACTCATACCTTCGTAGACCGATGGAGACCTGGTCAAAAATATAGTTGAAACTCAAGGATCTCGAGATCCAGCTAGCGGAGGATGTTGAGGGTTCCCAATTCATGGTCATCATGTCTAATGAGAAAGAGAATAAAACCTCAAAGAAAGGAGGCCAACATGAGGAGATTTACTTGAAATTTAGGAGGGGATACCAATGGTGGAGTATTCTACTTCCGTTTGTCTGTGTTGTGAGGCAAGGTCTATTGAAGGCTTTCAGTTCCTAAAAGACTTGGATTTGGGAATAAAAATTGAACTTCTCATTCATTCTAGTGAAGAAATGAAGGATTCTATATTGGTGGTCGAGGATATGATGGAAGATGTTGATAAAATAATGGGAAGGTTAATCAAGGTGGAAGCTACCATTGAGAAATATTATTGGACTAAAATTCAAGACCGAATATTTTTTAGTGGCTTCAAGATGGAGAAGACCAACAAAGATGAGTACAAGAAATCATGGGATTATCTAGAAAGTCATTATGGAAAAATTCTGGATGGTGATTCATACTTCTAGGTTAGCTTCTTTCCTTGGAAACTGTTTAAAAAAGGAAATTATAATCACCTTAGTCTTGTGTTTAATAAACCAGTTATATCCCACAAATATTTATCTACTTTTCTATGAGGGTGCTCACTGTCCCCTTAGAATGGTTGGAAAATTTAAATGCTAATTTGGAGTGAATATGATACAATCATGATGAATAGATGCTAAATTCATCAGTCAAACCTCAATATTAATAAAAACCATTTAATAATCATTTGAATTAAGTAAATGAAAGTTATATTTGTGAGTAAGTACTCTAGAGTACCTGCCAATAAGTTCAATATAATCGTTTAATCTACTGAATTATTTTGAAAATGGGATGATGTTGTACCCTTATATCGTTTGGGATTAAGGATTTGATCAATTTTTTGAATTCTAATAATATCACCATATTCAGAATAACTCGGACAATTCTAACATAAAATTGAAATAATTGTTTTTGTGAATTGACAAAATTTTATTTACATTGTAGCATCTAGTCGAATCATTCATCCCGCTATCATTTTACTATTAATGTAAAGATAAATGCGTTCAACAAAATTATATCCCATATCCTATATAGAATGGTGTAAAATTTTATAATTTCATAGAGTTAAAAAATCATCAATGATTTATGGTCCTATTACAATATTACCCACAATTGTATAAAAGAAACCATATATTTATTAGTTCAGGGGAAGAAGATAGTCACTCTAATTGATGTTTATTTTCATTCACCTCATAAAAATATTTGTGATCATTTTACCATATGTGGTTTCTTATTATCAATAACAATTATTATGATAAAAAATATATTTTTCAATTAGGTAACATGAGTTTTTAACAAGAAGGATAAACATTATCGGTTCATCCATGGAGAATTGTTATTGTCTTTAAATTCATTTATGATACATGAAAACAATCCACTTAAATGAAATATAAATCAAAATAACTTTATATCATACCAGCATTTTACTCTAATAGAGCGTACTTTAGGATTATCAAACATGTATAATGTATCACGCATCACATTAATGAAGGGTTTATCATTAAATATATATTATTATTTTACATTGGGTTTATAAGGACCTTATCAAATGACCCTAAAATTTATAACTCAAAATGTTTTTTACATGACTATAAATTACTCAATAAAATGATCATTACCTCATGGACTCAAAATTCCATGGTACAAAGTCCATGTCACAATACTATAAATCTCATGACAATGTTTTCCTCCCCAAATAACCCTAAACTACATGGATTAGTTTTTCATACATAATCCAATAACATTTTGTCAGATATTAATATGTAGAGTAATCACTAGTTTATGAAATCCCAGTTTCATGAAAGGTTCTCTTAAAAGGGGCCAGCATTAGGGAACCCCATAATATCCCAATCATGAGAACTATATGTACATTGATTCCAATTATCAAAAGATATGAAATGACCTATGGATTACATATCATTGACCAAGTAATAATCATTCATTTATATTACATAATTAATTTTACCATCATGGTAGAACTCTTACAAATTCTCATCATGTATTGATCTTATTTTCCTCACACTAAATTATAGTTTCCCATTAATTGAACATTCCATGATTAATGAGACAAACCCACTAAATTAATCTTATTGGATATGTACATGTGTCCTTATTCCTATTCTCAAAGGATACATAATCTCATTCATGTCACTTACTATGGACCTAGAAAAAAAACTCATGCTTGTTTGAACATCTTAGTTATGGTTTCATTATGTACATTTTTTCCTACACTAAACATGTATTGGGATTCCACATAATGAAATAAAAATCTCATATTATAATTATTTCTATATAATTCTTCATATTGTTTGGAATAATCTATACATATTATGTTTTCCCTTCCAAAGTCGAAGAATTGGATAACACATTTTTCTCCTACACATGATCTAGATCTGTGAAGTGAATTCAATCCACGAATTATATGTGTTTTGATTCTTCTACTATAATAATTAGGGAGAATAATGTATCTTATATCAAGGTCCAGATAACAATTTTCATTCTTAATACCACCAATATTCATTCATTGTATGTGGGATTACCTATTTTTTAGGTCTCTAATAATATTCCAATTCTATGAGAAAACCACATTACATTCCCTTTTACATTATCCATATTTATTATATAACATTAAGTGAATGTAATAATAGAAAATAACATTAAATTATTTAATCACTCCACATTATTCAATAACATTCTGAGGATTGATTATAATTTTCATATAATATATAGTTACATCTGATTCACCTATCCATGAACATACCATAGATTCCCATAAATTTTATTCCATTATATATTAGTTCACTAAAATTAACTTTGAAGAGTCTAGAGTTAAATCATTTGAAACGTATTTTAGAATCTATCAACTTTTCCCGACAACTTTAGAAACTATCACCTATTTGTTTACTTAATCACATGATTATATAAATTATCAAGAACGATCCATGACTATTGGAAATGATTTGATCTAATATCAATGTGCCATTTTTTATGATAAAAAAATATTAAATTAATATATAACATAAATTAAAAAATTTATATGTATAGATTCTACTCTAGTAGGTGATCCACGAACCCCACATTCCATTAACAACATTACAATGGAACCTATTATTCATTAGTGGTCTACATTTATCGTCATTATTAATATAATATTATAGTACTAATACCATCATCAAGATGTGGTTACTGGATTTCCTAGAATATATTTTATCCCATCAATATCCCATTATTTTTTTACAACTTATATTTTAAAAAAATCATTTTTTATTTGTTTGAATATGTGATGAAATTACATTTATAACCATCACTGAGATTAGTAAAATATCCCAATCCTTTTCCAAACAACCAATGGATCCAAATAATATGACCTAAACTATATTAATTAGTTCTCTATATGAAAATATACAGGTATAACATTAATTCATTTTTAGATGGTTGTGCCATTATCATAGAATATCTGACCCCATTTTTTTGTAAAAAACTATAACATTCAACTGAGTGATTTTTTTCTCAAGGATGTTTTTAATATATTAGGGAATATCATTTGAGTTCAATTTGACCCACATGATTTTTCTGTCACTTAGTCTGGTATCATTGATGTGTGACATAAAACATAATGAACTCTTATTGGTTAAAAAAATATGAACTCTATTTAGAAAATTATTACCTTAAAATGCTTTAATATATACACATAGTGAGGTTACATACCCCAAAATTGGTTTTTAACATTCATTTCAAATTACCCTTTTTTTAATTTCATATACAACCTCACTACCTTTTTTCTTAAAGTTGTCTGACTTTAAACCTTAACGATACATTTTTTAAATATTTTAGAACATATAAATTTTTATGGTTTGGTCCATATTGAAAGTATTTATTATATTTTCCATTATGTTTTATTTTTAAAATTAGATCCATATTTCAAATCATGTTATGATTTCCATTATCCCAAGATATCCCCCTACGCATATAGATAGAGATAAATGACATAAACTTTATCAATGCATTGTTCTATGATCTATGACATTAACTTGGGGACCCCCAATTTTAGTTAATCCCAAAGTACATAAAATATCATCCACCTCTGGAAAAATTTCCAAAATCATAAAATTTATAATATAATCCAAGGACGTATTGGGTCAAATTATCAAAATGGTTGTATGAAAGAAATTCAAGTTTTTACTCACTAATTCTTTCTCTATAAGATCATTAGAATGGTTTGGATCATATGAAGGAAAAAGCATAAATCATGGTGGGACTAACATAAATAAAAATAAAATATCAAGCTATAATCATTCAGTCTATGGATCTATCAAAATGCTAGATATCTTTTCTACTCCTAACTTGTATTATTTTAGATAATTTATTTGAGATTGAAAATTAAATAATTTTACCCCCTTAAAACCTCCCTTATCATTAAATCACCAATATAAAACAACTTTCATTATTCTTATTATATTGATTCATTCCATATTTCTTCTCAAAATGAATTAACCTTAACTTATGGTGATGTAATATTTTTCTTATATCCATATTCACTATATTTTTATAATATCACTTGTTTAAGAGGAAATCGATCATCATTATAATTTTATCACACTTAACAACCATAACCTATGCTGATAGAACACACATTATGTATCCCACCAGCCAATACCCATATGATATAGCAATCTTTGAAAGATATTTTCGGTATCATATTTTCATTTTTGAATCAAGTATTTCATATTATGATATATTAAAAATATCTTTAATCCCATGTTCAAATGGATCGAACTGCCATTTTATTACTCTTTTTGACTTTTATAATTATATGAACTAATACTCAAAATCATAATGATTTATTAATTTAATGGAAACATGAGAGAAATTTTGTGTTATTAAATTATTTAATATTGGAGGGAGATATATCTACAAGTTCTTGCCTCTCCATTATTTAAATGTTTTTGGAGAATATAATTAATTATAATTCTATTATACAATAGATTTTGATAACTCTTAAAGATGAATCAATGTTATCGTTATGTCTAGGATATCCATGTTATATCATGCCCTAATTATCGTCTTGACCACTTCATTAGGACATTATATTTCTCCCAATATCATTTCCCACTTTTATGGAATCCTCATCATAATTCATTTTTTCCTCTAGTTACTTTTTGATCATGTATGGATCTTAAAAGAGGCAGTTCACTATAATTATTTATACTCTAAATAGAAACCATTTATCCACTACCAAAACCATATGGTTATATTCTTCTTATATTGATGAAACTCTATTTTTGAGTAGAAATGTGTACAATAAAATGTATAATGTTATGAATGATGTTCCCCTATTTATTCTCCTACATCAATTTTACTTTTAATACCCTCATAGATTACAAAATAATCAAGATTCCCATATTTCTTGATGATGAAATTTTTTAAATTGAATAGTTTTCCTTGAATCTTATCAAGTTATGTATCACTGATCAAACTCTATATTCTTTAATATAACTATATATATATATGTATATATTGAATGTAGATAAATCTAGGATTGAGTTTGAAACACTTGATATTTAATTATAGTAATTAAAATTTTCTTCCTAAATAAACTATAACATAATGAACATTCCATTGTAATAGAATGTGATTTAAATAGTAATTATATTTTTTTTATAAATTTAAGAAAATAAAATGATTGATGAATAAATTTAAAAATTATAAAAAAACATATAGATAAATATATATTTATGAATTAATATATTCTATAAAAATTAAAATGTTTAACTAATAAACATGTTTCTAATATTTGGAAGTCTAAGTAATGTTTTTGTTCAAATAAAAAATATTTTTTATTCATATCTTTTAATAAAATATTTATAAGGCTCCATTATGTTTTATTATTGTTTTTAAAGAAAAAAAGTGTAAATTTATTTTAAACATTCCATATAATTCTTTTTTATCTATCATAATAATTTATTATTCTATGAAACTATTTTAATATTTAAAAATAATTTTTTGGAAATCAATTTTTCAACATGTTTTGTGAGTTTATTTTTAAATTGATTTATTATACATATAGAAATTGAATTATATAATATTGAATAAATATTTGGAGTCAAAATTTCTTAATTTAATAATGATTATAATTTAATTTTCCATCAATATGAATATTTACTTAGGTAAAAAGATCAGTTACCATGGTAAGAGTTTGAATTGGTTAAATGGGTTAAAAACAAAATGTTAAGGGTTAAAATAACCTAAACAGTTTTTTAAATCCTGTTGGGTGGTAATTTTTTGACATCTAATATTATCCTATTCTAATATGTGTAATTTTTTTGTTATTTTTTTGAGAATGTTATTAATATATTTTATTCTTTTGAACACATCAATGTGTGTCTTGTCCCTCACATATAAAAAACCCCATATCCCCTATATATTTCCCACATCCAAAGCAACTTTTATATACAAATAACTTTAATTTTTTTTTACAAAAATCCCTAAAAATGTCTTCTAGGTGTTTGTTTAATTGTAATACCATCCTATGATGAATATTGGTGTAAAAAATAAGATGTTTTTTGAAGAAGATGTATAGTTTTTAATCAAGTGTTTTCTTATTTATTTCTTATGTTGCATCCATAAATCTATCATAACCATTGATATATAATTAATATGTATATTCCATATATATAATATTTATTATGTTTTTATAACCCTTTATAATATCATTGTAATATAATATAAAATGAAAATAATGAACTTGAATATGTGCAACGTACCGTCACCATGTATCTATGTAATTTAGTATTAATCACCATTTTACTTGGATGGGTATACCTACATAATTAATAAAATATATATTATACTTTCTTAATATTTTTTATTCTTAAAATATAATATATAATTTATCTTTTACACTTACACCCATTAATAAATGATAATGTTGCTCATGTGTATATGAGTATTACCACCTCTATAATGTGATGCAATTCATTTTTCATTTATTACATACATGTATTATTATAAATTTCGATATAATTAATATATAAGATATTAATATAATTAATAATTTTATGGAGATAATTTGACCATGATAAAGATACCATAACTGAAGCTACTAATCTGAAACATACATGGAAAATAAAACAGTTAAAACTTATAAACAATGATTTCAATACCTAATTATTAATAAACATATGTTTAAAGCTTTTTAGTGGATAGTATTTTATAATTATTTATATTATTATTTAATTTAGTTACATTATAATTAAATTCATTTTATAGGAATTTAAAATAACTTATGAGGTATGTCAAACATGATGAAGAGGATTTCTTTTAAAATTTCATTTTTCATCGGGATTGTTAATATTCATATTTAATTTGTGAAAATTATATGATCATAACCACTAAAATATATATTTTATTCTACTCAAATGATTTTTTTGGATTTAAATGTTTATTTAAAAATTATTCCCTATTTTTCAAGAATCAACATGTTAGATACAAACAAGATACATTATTTAAAATACATTATTTTAATGTTTTTTTTATAACAATTTTCATTCCTTGCATGTATTTTTAAATAATTATTTTGAATAATGATTTTCACTATTCTATAAAGTTTTCATTAAACCTTTTTTACCCATTTTTATCATTTTAAGGAATATTTAAAAGGAATATTATTCTTTTATTCTGAATTAGGTTATAATGACCCATACTTTACATACATTGTTAATAATTCAAAATTTAAGCACACTTATTACAACATATGACAAAACCACAAAGGACCGTATAGGTATAGTGTCTTTAGAAACTAAGAAACATAAACAACTGGTTCATAAATCTTCTACAGTGTATCCCTTTTATTTCATCATATCTAGGGTCCCTTTTAGCATATTCTACTTAATATCCATCTTCCTGACCTGGGGAAAAGAAAACATAAAAGGGAGAGCTCAAATGCTCAGCAAGGGAAAATAAAGGAAATAAAAATCATATCATATCTTTTTGAAAATTATAACCTGTAAAAGAGATCATAATATCTTAACATGGAACAAATCATAGAAGTGAAAATGAGATCCCCATAATCATAACATAAAACATGAAACTTTGTGGCATGCACACATAATCATGGAAAATCATTTCTTGTTAGTCAAGACTCATTGCCAAGACTATCTTAGTGGACAAAGTCCCTTTCTGAATCGAGTAACCCTCGTTTCAGTCCTGTTTCACTGAACCGGTATAACCTACCATTCCAGCCCTGTCTATCTCATGAGATATAAAATCTTTACCCAATGCATTGGAGGGAGATATAGGTCCCACCCATCTTATAATGAATCCTTTCTTATGTGTGCCACATAATCATAAAACATACATCATAGCGTAACCTATGTAATAAAAATGGGATTCTTAAACAACATGACATCATAAAACAATTCATATAAGATAAAGAAATTCATAAAAATATTTCCATCACAACATGATCAAATCAATGTTATAATAGGGATAAAAACAGAACCCTTTATTATCTTAGATAGAAAATAATTTTGATAAAACACTTGAACTCCATTCTTGAGGAAAATATCCTTTCTACTTCAAAAACATTTTTCCTTTCAAAACATGTCATACGACCTTAAAATAAAAGAATTTGATTAAAAATAAACTTGAAAACTTGTAAAGGAAGCTTCTTGTAAATAATGTTTTAAAAATCCATTCATGCCGTATAAGTTAAAAAAACCATTCTTCGTACTTTTGTCGGAAAAGTCAAAAAGTACCTCGTACGAAAAACGACAAAAGATTCCTTTCGTACATTTTACTAAAAACTCACCGAAGGGTAAAAATGGATTTAGACAATTGTAGGTGGATGGAAATAATATTACATATTGATGAAACATGGATGTGGATGATAAAATACACCCTAGTAAATACTTACGAATAAACAATCTCGGATAAAAATGAGATTGTGATATTTCCCTTACCTTAGGTCCGATTTGCTTTGTTCGTGTCCGAAGCTCCTGTATAATGGTTTAAATAATGTTATTGACTTATTCCAGAATCATAAATATTGATATGATATCATATATGGTCATATTATTAGCTTCTTGTTAGTAATATTTCATTGTTACCTGTTACTCGGGTCTTTATAACTTTTTGTTCTTATGCATGTTTTGTCGAATAAATTCTTATTAGTATGTTTAGGTTATAGATAATTCATTTCCAGAATGTTATTAGTGTAGTATATAACATATTCATTCATTCAATTCATTTATATAATCACTATGAAATGAAGATCATGTAGAACGAGTCGCATCACATCGTGGAGACGGTATTCCGTACGTACGCACGAGTGATGATATCGTTCCTATGATCGTGGAATTGTATTGGAGTATATATATATTATTTCAGTATCAATATTACTTCATAATAATCATATATAGTTACTCATTACACCATTATACCCATCCTTGTAAGGTGATGGTGGAAAATAGATTACACCACGGCGTGGAGACGGTATTCCGTACGTACGCACGCGCGGTGATTTCATTTTTCCGTAGGATGGATAGAAGGTGAATTAGGGTTGTTTCATATTTATAATAACGTATCAGTATGTAAGTAATACTGATGTTATTACTTTATCATGAAATAACTAATGAATAAGAAGTTGAAGAAGAAAGAAATTGAAAAGATCGGTAATGGATATTACCTCTTCTTTTGGAACGCCTCTTTGAATCCTCCACTTAAGGAACTAAGATTGGTCTTTGGAGAAGACCAGGACCTCTAGGATTATTCTAGAGAAGTGGAGAGGAGAAAATTACAGGGGTTGGCCGAGCTTGAGTGATCAATTTGGTGTGAGGAGGAGGGGGAGGAGGTGCCCTTTTATAAGGGAGGAGAGGGGCACCTTAGGAATATCTCAAAATATTATTTTATATTAAAGTCAAAATCGGTTTATAATGGTTAAAAAGGGTCTTATTTCGAAGATAAAGTGGTGAAGGGTCTAAAGCCTATCAACCAATAGGATTTAGACAAGTTTAGGGTATTATTTTAACCTTATCAATTAGATTTAACTCTAAGTTAAATAATTTAACTTTTACCATGTCTTTTTGTTTTCTTTCACTATATGGTTAATACACTTACTATAACATGCCAAACGAACCCCAAATTGTTTATTATTAATATATATATCCTTATCTAAGTCATTTGGCCGAACATTAGATTTTTAGGAATAAAATAACAATTAATAATATAATATTTGATTTAAAAACTATTTTGTGTCAATTTTGACACTATTTGATATATGATTTTTATGAAAGTCCTAACAGAATTATATGTTCGAACCAAGTTGATTAAATCAACACTAATATATCATAGTAACCTAGAAAATTAGTGGAATTCATAAAAAGTCTCAAATTATATTTATTTTGGTGTTTATAACATCAATTATGTCAATATTTCATTAATAAGATAATTACTGCATCATCATTGTGTCAAAAATAAATTAAATTATTTGATGTCTAAAAATAACAAATAAAATACCATCATGTAGTAAATAGTTTTAGCTTTCTAATGAATATTTACAATCGAATTTATCTTATGTATAACCCCATATTAAAAATGATTTACTTATTAAACTTTGATTTTAACTATTTTAACCCTTCTTTAAATAAATTAATAATAAATGTCCTAATCTAATCCAAGTGGGCCTAAATGGTCATATTTTATTCCTAAGTTTGTTTTTGGTCGAATTACACTTGTCCAATAGAATTAGGACATGTGTTAGGGTAATATTAATATCATATTTACCCTTAGATACCCTATTTACTATTAACAGTGGTAAAAAAAGTAAAAAGTTACTATTCACCAAAAAATTATTTTTATCTCATTGAACCACATTTTACTTACTGATATCAACCGTGTCTGTCGGATTTTCGAAATTCCATTCACAGAAGTGGTAAAATTAAGTTTTATGCAAAATTCAGTTTTTTAACCTACCACTTAGTGGTTTCACTATTCATCAAAAATTGAAAGTTTTCAGAAAAATACCAAAATTTAACCCTAGGATAATTTCGATATTCTGAGTCCAAAAATGAAGTCCATTTTGAAAAATAAAATTTATAAAATTTCAAAAAGTGGTTATTACTATTCATAACGGCTAGTTTTAATAGCATATTGTTGTTTAGTGAAACTCGGTATTGCGTACGACGCAAGCTATCGAGGAAGGTCGCGATTGCGTGTAAAGCAAGCCAAGCAAGTGTTGTGTAGAAAAAGATTCCTTTGATGATTTATAAAACATAAAAGTCTCGGGTGTTACATTCTACCCCCCTTAAAAAGAATTTCACCCTCGAAATTCGTCACTTTGTAACAAACAGATGAGGATACTTCTCCCTCATCATATCCTCAAGCTCCCATGTAGCTTCTTCAAGTTGGTGGTTCCTCCATAAAACTTTCACCAATCGAGTGGTCTTGTTTCGTAGGACTTTTTCGCTACGATCCAGAATCTCTATCGGCTGTTCTTCATAAGAAAGATCTTGCTCCAGCGGTACAACTTCTGAGCTGAGTACATGTGAAGGATCTGGTATGTACTTTCTCTGGAGAGATACATGGAACACATCGTGAACTTGAGAGAGATTCGGTGGAAGCGCCAATCGGTAAGCTACCTTCCCAACACGATCCAGTATTTCGAAAGGACCGATATATCTAGGGCTCAACTTCCCCTTCTTTCCAAATCTCATAACCCTCTTCCAGGGAGATATTCGTAAGAACACTTTATCACCCACTTCAAACTCTAGGTCTTTTCTTCGGTTGTCGGCATAACTTTTCTGTTGACTCTAAGCTGCGCTTTTGTGTTGTTGAATAGATCTGACCTTTTCTGCCATTTCATCAACGAGATCAGGTCCTAACAGCTTTCTTTCCCCAACTTCATCCCAGCAAGTTGGAGTCCTGCATTTCTTTCCATAGAGAGCTTCATAAGGAGCCATCTGAATACTGGAGTGAAAGCTATTATTATAAGAAAATTCCACCAAAGGTAGGTGTTGATCCCAACCTCCTTTGAAATCCATAGAGCAAGCTCTCAACATATCTTCTAGGGTTTGAATTTTTCTCTCAGACTGACCGTCTGTCTGGGGATGATAAGCAGTACTGAAACTCAACTCTATATCCAGAGTATGCTGAAGACTTCGCCAGAACTTCGAGGTAAATCTTGGATCCCGATCAGATACAATAGAAAGTGGCACTCCATGCAATCTTACCACTTCATTTACATATATCCTGGCAAGCTGATCTAGAGAGAAATCCTCTCTAATAGCAATGAAGTGTGCAGACTTTGTAAGACGATCAACTATGACCCAGATAGCATTATTGCCTTTGGATGTTTTAGGAAGTCCTGTGACAAAGTCCATAGTGATGTTTTCCCATTTCCATTCGGGTATGGGTAATGGTTGTAACATCCCCTTAGACTTCTGTCTCTCAGCTTTAACTTGTTGACAAACCAAGCATCGAGAGACATATTCAGCAACATCTCTTTTCATGCCATCCCACCAGAAGTACTCTTTCAGGTCCCTATACATCTTCGTGCTTCCAGGATGAATAGAGAATGATGAACTATGAGCCTCATCCAGCAGCTCCTTCTTTAATTCGGGGATGGGAGGAACACAAACCCGATTCCTAAACTTTATTATCCCATCACAATCAAGGTTGAATTCAGGAACTTTTCGCACCTTCTTTTGTAACTCGACATCTTCTTTCTGTGCCTCTTTAATCTTCACATGTATAGATGGTTGAACATTCATTTGAGAAAGATATGATTTTTCCCCTTCCATTATAATTCCAAGATCCATCCTTTGTAAATCCATAAATATTGGATCTTTTGTGATCCTCATCATGGATAAACTAGCATGGTCTTGTCGACTTAATGCATCTTCCACCATGTTTTCTTTTCCAGGGTGGTAATGGATTGAGAAGTCATAATCCTTAATCAGCTCCAACCATCTTCTTTGACGCATATTCAGCTCCTTTTGTGTGAAAATATACTTTAAACTTTTATGATCAGTATAAATATCACACCTTTCACCATAAAGGTAATGCCTCCAAATCTTTAATGCAAAGATTGCCGCAGCCAACTCCAAATCATGTGTTGGGTAATTTTGCTCATGGATTTTCAACTGTCGTGAGGCATAAGCTATCACCATATCATTTTGCATAAGAACACACCCCAATCCCTTCTTGGATGCATCACTGTAGATCACAAACCTTTCTCCACTACAAGGCAGTGTGAGCACAGGTGCACTGGATAACCTTCTTTTCAACTCCTTGAAATTCTCTTCACATTCCTCTGTCCAGACAAACTTAACTCCTTTCCGAGTCAACTTGGTGAGTGGATTAGATAATCGTGAAAAATCTTTTACAAAACGTCGATAATATCCAGCCAAACCAAGAAAACTTCGAATCTCAGTTACCGTTGTTGGTCTCGACCATCTTTCGATAACCTCTGTTTTTGCTGGATCCACAGATATCCCCTCTTTTGAGATTATGTGACCCAAAAATGCAACTTTTTGAAGCCAAAATTCACACTTGGTAAATTTAGCATAAAGCTTCTCCTTTCTCAGGGTCTTCAATATAATTCTCAAGTGATCTTCATTCTCTTCCTTGCTCTTTGAATAGACAAGAATATCGTCTATAAAGACTACCACAAATTGATCAAGATAGTCTCTAAAGACTCTATTCATTAGATCCATGAAGATAGAAGGGGCATTAGTAAGACCAAATGGCATCACTATAAATTCATAGTGTCCATACCTTGTACGGAAAGCCGTCTTTGGTATATCCTCCCTTTTGACCCTTAATTGATGATACCCTGAACGAAGATCAATCTTGGAAAAGTATTGAGCTCCGCGTAGTTGGTCAAATAAGTCATCAATGCGTGGGAGAGGATATTTGTTCTTGATAGTGATCTTGTTAATTTCTCGATAATCAATGCAGAGTCTCATTGATCCATCTTTCTTCTTAACAAAAAGAACAGGTGCTCCCCAAGGTGACGCACTAGGGAGTATGAATCCCTTATCAAGATTCTCTTGGAGTTGATTCTTCAATTCCTGCAACTCAATTGGGGCCATTCTATAAGGTGTCTTTGAAATAGGCAAAGCACCCGGTACGAGTTCTATTGAAAACTCAACTTCACGATTTGGTGGAAGACCCGGTAATTCATCCGGAAATACATCATCAAACTCCCGTACAATGGGCATATTCTTAATCGTGAGTTTCTCACCAACCATTTGAGATAAATAACCTTTATTTAGTGGAATCAATACCCATAAAATGGAAGAAATTTCCACTGGAAGGTTATGTTCATCCTTGCATTGATAGACGATCATAGATTGATCTGGAATATGAAATGTGACTTCCCTTCTTTGGAAATTGATATGATCTCCATGTAGAGAAAGCCAATCCATGCCAAGAATCACATCAAATTCCACTAAAGGAAGGATCACAAGATTTGCAGGAAGCACTTTCCCCCAAACTTCGATCGGAGAAGAATTATAAACTTCTGATGCGACTGTTGTGCCATTAGGTGTTGTCACAGCTAACTCAACATCTAATTGTTGAGGTAATATGGTGATACCCTTAGAAAATTCTTTAGAAATAAAAGTGTGGGTGGATCCAGAATCAAATAAAACATTTGCTACTTTAGAGTGGATGGTAAGTGTACCTTTCACCACTTCGTTATCGTACTCCACATCGCTGATAGAAATTGCATGTGACCTTCCTTTGTCTTTAGCCTTAAGATTTTGTTGACGTCGACCATCATCATCAACCCTTGGATTTGGGCATTGATTGGCATAATGCCCCATCTCCTTGCACTTGAAACATTTAAGTGTAGTAGGTTCATTCTGTGTATCCCTTCCTTTGTTTGCGTCATTAGACATCTTCTTCCCATTATCACGGCATTCAAATGCCCGATGACCTTCTTTTCCACATTTAAAACATTTACTTGTCCCTTTAAGACAACTCCCTCCATGTTTCTTTCCACACTTCGAGCATAATGGAAAGTTCATCTTCTTTTCAGTGTGCTCTTTAGAGTTTCCTTTGAATTCCATCTTCCTCTTCTTATCAAACCCATGTGACTGATGGGTTACTCCAATCTCCATCTCGACTTTGAGAGAACATCGAACGATTTCCTCGTAGCTATTGAAGTCCCTTATGGCTAACGCCCTTCGAAGACTTGGTTTTAAGCCACTAAAGAATCGATCGATCTTACTCTCAGGTTGGATAATAATACCAGAAGTGTAACTTGAAAGTCTTGTAAAATTTGCTTCATAAGTACCAACAGATTCATCATCCCTTTGCTTCAGTTCAAGAAACTCTTTCTCCATCTTTGTTCGGAGAATACGAGGGAAGTACTTATTGAAAAATAAGTTCTTGAACTCGTCCCATTCCATAGACTCAATTTCATCCCTTTGCCTCGTATTCTTAATAAGATTCCACCATTGATCAGCATCTCCTTCCAAACGATACTCTGCTAGGATGACTTTATCATGTTCAGAACATTGAAGAACTGAAAATATCTTTTCAGTAGTACTAATCCATTGTTCAGCAAATAATGGATCAGTAGACCCACTGAAAGAAGGTGGAAGCTGCCTCATGAAGGATTCAACAGAATTTTTCTCCTTCCTTTGCTCGTTTGGAAGTCATGCATGATTCATAGCTTGAGAAAGTTGTGTGAGCATGGCTACAAGATTTTTCATTCCAGCTCCCATATCGTTTGGTTGCTCAGGGGGACAATCATTGCATTGCCCATCGCATTCCGCATTAACACGGTTCCTTCGGGTTCCAGCCATTGACTAAAACCAAGAAGAATAGTGTGAGCAACACTAATTATAATAGGAAAACCACATAATTCAAGAATAAAATTTTCATGCTTAAGGTCTTATCCTAGGTTATTTAAGGACATTTCTAAAACACTAATATTGTGTTCTATGCTTAGACTTATCCTTAGGGTTCTTACTAAGGCTTTCACATCCTAGTTTCCAAAGGTTGACTATACCTTTCCTCTGATACCAACTATAATGACCCATACTTTACATACATTGTTAATACTTCAAAATTGAAGCACACTTATTACAACATATGACAAAACCACAAAGGACCGTATAGGTATAGTGTCTTTAGAAACTGGGAAACATAAACAACTGGTTCATAAATCTTCTACAGTGTCTCCCATTTATTTCATCATATCTAGGGTCCCTTTTAGAATATTCTACTTAATATCCATCTTCCTGACCTGGGGAAAAGAAAACATAAAAGGGTGATCTCAAATGCTCAGCAAGGGCAAATAAAGGAAATAAAAATCATATCATATCTTTTTAAAAATTATAACCTGCAAAAGAGATCATAATATCTTAACATGGAACAAATCATAGAAGTGAAAATGAGATCCCCATAATCATAACATAAAACTTGAAACTTTGTGGCATGCACACATAATCATGGAAAATCATTTCTTGTTAGTCAAGACTCATTGCCAAGACTATCTTAGTGGACAAAGTCCCTTTCTGAATCGAGTAACCCTCGTTTCAGTCCTGTTTCACTGAACCGGTATAACCTACCGTTCCAGCCCTGTCTATCTCATGAGATATAAAATCTTTACCCAATGCATTGGAGGGAGATATAGGTCCAACCCATCTTATAATGAATCCTTTCTTATGTGTGCCACATAATCATAAAACATACATCATAGCGTAACCTATGTAATAAAAATGGGATTCTTAAACAACATGACATCATAAAACAATTCATATAAGATAAAGGAATTCATAAAAATATTTCCATCACAACATGATCAAATCAATGTTATAATAGGGATAAAAACAGAACCCTTTATTATCTTAGATAGAAAATAATTTTGATAAAACACTTGAACTCCATTCTTGAGGAAAATATCCTTTCTACTTCAAAAACATTTTTCCTTTCATAACATGTCATACGACCTTAAAATAAAAGAATTTGATTAAAAATAAACTTGAAAACTTGTAAAGGAAGCTTCTTGGAAATAATGTTTAAAAAATCCATTCATGCCGTATAAGTTAAAAAAAACATTCTTCGTACTTTTGTCAGAAAAGTCAAAAAGTACCTTGTACGAAAAACGACAAAAGATTCCTTTCGTACATTTTACTAAAAACTCACCGAAGGGTAAAAATGGATTTAAACAATTGTAGGTGGATGGAAATAATATTACATATTGATGAAACATGGATGTGGATGATAAAATACACCCCAGTAAATACTTACGAATAAACAATCTCGGATAAAAATGAGATTGTGATATTTCCCTTACCTTAGGTCTGATTTGCTTTGTTCGTGTCCGAAGCTCCTGTATAATGGTTTAAATAATGTTATTGACTTATTACAGAATCATACATATTGATATGATATCATATATGGTCATATTATTAGCTTCTTGTTAGTAATATTTCATTGTTACCTGTTACTCGGGTCTTTATAACTTTTGGTTCTTATGCATGTTTTGTCGAATAAATTCTTATTCTTATCTTTAGGTTATAGATAATTCATTTCCAGAATGGTATTAGTGTATTATATACCATATTCATTCATTCAATTCATTTATATAATCATTATGAAATGAAGATCATGTAGAACGAGTCGCATCACATCGTGGAGACGGTATTCCGTACGTACGCACGAGTGATGATATCGTTCCTATGATCGTGGAATTGTATTGGAGTATATATATATTATTTTAGTATCAATATTACTTCATAATAATCATATATAGTTACTCATTACACCATTCTACCCATCCTTGTAAGGTGATGGTGGAAAATAGATTACACCACGGCGTGGAGACGATATTCCGTACGTACGCACACGCGGTGATTTCATTTTTACGTAGGATGGATAGAAGGTGAATTAGGGTTGTTTCATATTTATAATAACATATCAGTATGTAAGTAATACTGATGTTATTACTTTATCATGAAACAACTAATGAATAAGAAGTTGAAGAAGAAAGAAATTGAAAAGATCGGTAATGGATATTACCTCTTCTTTTGGAACGCCTCTTTGAATCCTCCACTTAAGGAACTAAGATTGGTCTTTGGAGAAGCCCAGGACCTCTAGGATTATTCTAGGGAAGTGGAGAGGAGAAAATGGCAGGGGTTGGCCGAGCTTGAGTGCTCAATTTGGTGTGAGGAGGAGGGGGAGGAGGTTCCCTTTTATAAGGGAGGAGAGGGGAACCTTAGGAATATCTCAAAATATTATTTTATATTAAAGTCAAAATCGGTTTATAATGGTTCCAAAGGGTCTTATTTAGAAGCTAAAGTGGGGAAGGGTCGAAATCCTATCAACCAATAGGATTTAGACAAGTTTAGGGTATTATTTTAACCTTATCAATTAGATTTAACTCAAAGTTAAATAATTTAACTTTTACCATGTCTTTTTGTTTTCTTTCACTATATGGTTAATACACTTACTATAACATGCCAAACGAACCCCAAATTGTTTATTATTAATATATATATCCTTATCTAAGTCATTTGGCCGAACCTTAGATTTTTAGGGATAAAATAACAATTAATAATATAATATTTGATTTAAAAACTATTTTGTGTCAATTTTGACACTATTTGATATATGATTTTTTTGAAAGTCATAACAGAATTATATGTTCGAAACAAGTTGATTAAATCACCACTAATATATCATAGTAACCTATAAAATTAGTGTAATTAATAAAAAGTCTCAAATTATATTTATTTTGGTGTTTATAACATCAATTATGTCAATATTTCATTAATAAGATAATTACTACATCATCATTGTGTCATAAATAAATTAAATTATTTGATGTCTAAAAATTACAAATAAAATACCATCATGTATTAAATCTTTTTATCTTTCTAATGAATATTTACAATCGAATATATCTTATGTATAACCCCATATTAAAAATGATTTACTTATTAAACATTGATTTTAACTATTTTAACCCTTCTTTAAATAAATTAATAATAAATGTCCTAATCTAATCCAAGTGGGCCTAAATGGTCATATTTTATTCCTAAGTTTGTTTTTGGTCGAATTAAACTTGTCCAATATAATTAGGACATTTGTTAGGGTAATATTAATATCATATTTACCCTTAGTTACCCTATTTACTATTAATCGTGGTAAAAAAAGTAAAAAGTTACTATTCACCAAAAAATTATTTTTATCTCATTGAACCACATTTTACTTACTGATATCAACCGTGTCTGTCGGATTTTCGAAATTCCATTCACAGAAGTGGTAAAATTAAGTTTTATGCAAAATTCAGTTTTTTAACCTACCACTTAGTGGTTTCACTATTCATCAAAAATTGAAAGTTTTCAGAAAAATACCAAAATTTCACCCTAGGATAATTTCGATATTCTGAGTACAAAAATGAAGTCCATTTTGAAAAATAAAATTTATAAAATTTCAAAAAGTGTTTATTACTATTCATAACGGCTAGTTTTAATAGCATATTGTTGTTTAGTGAAACTCGGTATTGCGTACGACGCAAGCTATCGAGGAAGGTCGCGATTGCGTGTAAAGCAAGCCAAGCAAGTGTTGTGTAGAAAAAGATTCCTTTGATGATTTATATAACATAAAAGTCTCGGGTGTTACATAGGTCATTTCTATCAATTATGTGGATGAAATATTTGTTTTAACACACACCACATAATCTAATTTTCTAACCATATTGACAACTGTATTATTTGATTATTCCATTATATGTTTTTATGATTATGTGAAATGAAAATAATTATATATATATATTTATGGAATTCTAATTTAACATTAGATTTGAAGAAAAGTGTATTATTTTTGTAATTTAATGAAATGAATTATTAAAAGTAATTTACAACTTCATTAAAAAATGATGTTTCAATGATGATGTTTTTAATTTATTGTATATATTATTTATTTTAATATCATGGTTTTACAAAAAAAATCATTTATTATGAATCAATAGTCTTCTATCATCATTTACTAATAATGGATTATACCTTAATTTTAGATCATTCCCAATATTGTTATAATCTCTTCTATTAATCTTCTTTATTATTTATACACAATTTTTCTCCTTCATGTCTATATTTCTTATATCATGTTTGATTTCAGAATTGTTTATATTAAATTTATGATGTTTCTACTATATACCATTTCAATATATTCTATTTGATAAATGATGTTTATTATGTTGGTTAATTACTCTTTTAAGGAAAAATTCTCTTTCATATGTTTGATTGAATGTGAAATATTTTTAGCTTATAAAGAATCTTGCTAAATAACTATATTGATCATTAAAAATATGTGGAACCCATTTGATGTTTAATGAGTGTGGACCGATTATAGAGAGCCCCTCGATTCATAAATGGGTCTCATTAGAAAACATAGTAGGCATGCCATATTAGATGTGTATCTAGTTTTCACATACCCATTTATTGAAAATGATATATTCGTTGAGATTCAATGATGGTATGATTTCAGAGATTATGGTTGAGAGGCCATTATCCTGAATGTCTATATTTATGAATTTTATTTACTTATTATTTTGTTTCTATTATACATGTTATTGGTTTTTTATAGTTTCCATGAATTTTTACTAAAAATTATTTGTTCATTCAATTACTTGTATTTTATTTATCCAAACTATAGTATTAATTCTTCCTTATTTACAAATGATATATATTTATGTAAATAACCATTACTAATCATCAGATATCACACTTTATTTTTTACCTTTTCATTTTATATGTTGATTTATATTATAAATCATTATAAGGATGCATAATTTTTCATTTTATATGATTGTTAAGATAAAATGTATTATGATATTCATGTATAATACCAATTTTTCAAGACTTCTAAACTAATCAACCATACATTATATGACCCCTTTTATAGTATTCTAATTTAATAATGTAATCAATAGCTTGGGGTTTACAAATATGATGAGGTAAAATTGGTATAAGAGTAATTTTATTAGAAAAATTGGAAAATATATTTAAAAGAAACATAGTTATCCTGAGAATTATGATAATATATTAGGTATTTTATAATATTTTCCACTATAGGGATTTTTTATGGGTTAATGTTCTTGATGGTTATGAGATAACATAATTTGATCCATCTTATAGAGATACCACCAAGCATAGGAAGGATAATCAACAAATATAATTAATGAATATATCTTTTGATAAGGGAATAAAATATAGCTCGCGTTAGAACTGTGATGATCATGGACATATTAGGGAAGATAAATCTTGTTATAAGGAATAAACATACTTTAATAGAGAAATATTTTGTTCTAATATATGAATCACCTATGTTGAATTTCATCATATGATATTAGACTTCATCTTTTAATGGATATACTAAAATATTTATAAATGAAAAATGAATTAAGTCTCATCAACATAAATTAATTTATTTAATATGTAATGAAACAGAAAATGTTATTGTAGAAGTACATTATCTAAAAGTAGATACTAATCATTGATGGTAACTAATCTATAACACTATTTATGTTAATGATATAGAAGGTATAGAATATAGAAATTTTAAACAAATATAATTAAATAAAAAAATTCCTTGAGAACACAAATCATAAATGTATTAGAAGATACACCCATTAATCAAAAATGAAAAAGAAAGTTTTGCAGAGTACGAGGATATTTTTACAAGAAAAGTGATACATTTTGAGAACTATATATGTAATTCAGATAATAATAATAGTCATTTCATTGATGGTATTATTTTTAGTCTTTGAAGGGAACTAGTCTCTCAAACATTTTCATAATATAATAATATAATATCATGTTCCATTAAGGCGGAGATTAAATTTTCTATGTCTCATACTAAAACTAATTATTGTTTATTTATTTCATAGGGAAGGAAGATTAAAAGACATAAAGAACAAACCAGTAGGAGTAGGGAGAACATTAAGGGGGCCCGAAATAGGGAAGAATAAGGGAATCCCCTCTAACAAGGTTCCCCCCATAGTGAAAGAAGGGTTTTTATGTGAAAATAAAATGGAACATATAACATGGGTAGTAAAAGAAGCAAGACGGTCCTCCACCTTGATCACCTCACTCGAAGTATGGATCACTCTAATGTTGTTTTTGAGAATGTATTTACATCATCTAATAATATTCGATATTGAATAAGGGTTAGTTTCTTTATTTAGGATAGAATGATGTAGAACAGTGGAGTCTGATTTTACCCTTGAAAAAATATATTCTATTGACAGAATAAGACTAAACTAGTGAGAATTTCCATGGACTCAGTTTGAAGAGACTATCTACATCTGATGTGATCTGAGAAAAACAAAATGATATATACTTAGGGGTTGTGAACTACACCACCACCCATCATGGTTCCTTTGAGACAAGAACCATCCTTATTGAGTTTTAGACCCTTGAAAAAAGGGAACCAGTTGACCCATAATCCTTGGGGGTTGTGGAGAGCCTATGCGGGAAGGCTGGTCAGTTGGAGAGGTATGAGGGTTGGAGAGTTGTGCCAGTTTTTCACCAGTTTATCCTAGCCAATTCAAAGGATATTGGTGCAGGAAATAAGGTATTAGGAATAAGTCATAAACTACTCATAGAGAGCTTCGTGTATGTCTTTCAATATAAACTATATGACTTCATTAAGGATGATCATCCATGATTGTTGTTCAGGACTCACATCACTAGTGCTATAGAGCCACCAGTTGAGGAAGGAGGCATCTTGTAGATCCTGCGAATGGAAAACCATGAAGTCAGTGATGTATCCCTAGATGGCTCACACTCTGTCACCCTAGAAAATGTGGTGTTGTTTTCTATCCTCTTTTCTTTTCCTACCACACACGTATCTGGAGATAGTAGGGATACCTATATTTTTATTGTTGTCATCGATAGGGAATACATTGTTTTTGATTCTCTAGGAAAGGAAGATGATTTTTGTGGGGATTGATTTTCACCATATCTGACTGTTTCGTCAATCTGGAGGGTCCCAAGGAAAGGTTTCTCAATGGATGCAATGCATATAGAAATCCCATGAGGAGGATGCTGTAATGATAAACTTTTCATGTTTGGAGTTCATGTCCATGAGATCAAAAATTTATTACTGAGTCTCATTCAATACTTCTCTAAAAAACATTGGGTATTTTTGGGCTTCATTGAAGAGAGATTTGGTTAAGGGAAGCCATGAAATCCAAGAGTAGAGCCTTTCCAATTGTGGTTCCCAAATGAGATGTCGCATTTCCCGACTATCTAGCGTAAAAGACACTCTACGGTAGTGATGTGGGAAGATATCTCAGACCAGATATAGGATTCCTTCCCAATCATAAATTCTAATAAAATTTTCCATCTAGAAGACATGGTCTTTCTGTATAGGGTGAATTCTTCATTCGTCTCCCATGTAAACATTTCATCCAAGTAGTGTAGAGTATCTGAAAGACTCCTCGTGTTGATACCCCCTTCCATGATGGGTCTAGACATCGTAGACCAAGAGGTCTTGTGTCATTTTCATTCCTAATGATAATACCATATAAACACTATGATAACCATTTCATTATTGTGAATAACTTCCTTCAATACCATGAATGTAGAAAGAACAAGAATGGGTATGTTTGAGAGAACAATGTTAAACAATGAACTCCCCCCCCCAAGGATAAGAACAAGTGTTTCTAGTTATGGACATGTCTTGGAATCCAATTCAAATGTAATCAAAGTGGTAGATGTGCAGCCTACCTAGAGATAATGGGGCACAAAGGTACTTCATTGTAATGGAACCCCTATGCAAGTCAAGACTGGTGCTCAATGAGCTCGTCCTTCTTTATGATCATTTATTTGAGATATAGGGGTTTATCCTATCCCTATTAAAAATTTGGCCACTCAAACGAAACTAATCCTCAATAATTGTGAAAATTCCTCAAATAGATCTCGTATAAGCATTCATGGATATTATAATATCATATATGATCATGATGTGGGAGATTATTTGTGGGAAAAATTTTCTTCAGTAGGGTAGAATAACCCCCTTGTCTATGATTCTGTGAAAGAGAATGGTGAGCACATCTTGGGTAATAATGAAGAGGGTAAGGTAAAGAGGGTCTCTCTACATCAACCAATGAGTATATTAAAATAATCCATGAATTTCCACCATGAATGAAAAAACTATCAAAAAAGAGATTAAGCACATGAAAATGAGATCAAAGTCCCAAGAAGAGAAGCCCATACCTAAAAGAACCTTGATAATTAAATTCTATTAGATTTTGTCAAATGCTTTTTTCATGTCAAGATGGATTTCAGTATTGTATCTAAGGGAAATCATGTTGATGTTTCTAACCATCTCATGAGCCATGGAAATGGAACCTTGGATTGATCTACATTTGATAAATCTATGATGTTCTACAGAAACCATGTGACCGAGGTAGGTGGAGAATATGTCTCATACTTCCTGGTAAATTAAAAAGAATGAGGTCAGTTGAACATAGAGAATTAAAATGAATCAATGAAGAAGAAATGGAATATATAAATTTAAATTTTTTATAATTGTGAAAATAAACACCCTAGTACCTTATAATTGGGAAAAAGAGTTTTTTTAATTACAGATAAAGGGGTTATTTGGCTCTTATGTGAAAGGAAATGAAATAATCCACTATTTTCATGTGCTTAAAATATAAAGAGATGTGTAATTATTCACAAAAAAGGATCAAATAATAAAGGTAACCTATCACAGAAGAGTCCAAAGGGGAGAATTCCAAGCTTCTATGATTACTAAAGACGAGGATGAAGTTTCTATATGTGTCTTTCAGGTAAATTGATCGTTACATCCAATATATCTATTTATTTATTTATTTTTGGATCATCAAACTATTTTATACCTTCCATGATTTTTAAGTCAATTTTATATTTCCAATTCTATATAAGATTCATTATTGAAATCTTATTTCAATAAAGATGTATTAGTGAGTTCCTGTTATGATAGATAAACATACCCAGTTTTAAATATTGATTATTATTTATGTGTTTTACTTTCATATAATCATTATTGTGAATATACATTCAAATTATAATAAAAAATATATTTCCAATAGAAATAGAATTTCATTTATTATGGATATTTGGAACCCCCAATCCTCTTGGGGAACATAGAAAATATTAATCATGTTTAGGTCCACCGTTAATAGCTCTGTTTATTGAAGTTAATATTGAATAATATTTGATATATCCTAAGAATGGGAAATGTATCTTTAGAATAGAGGATTATCATATTGAAAAATATATATATTAATGTGTGTCCATAGGAATTATCTTCACATCCACCTTAGAATGAAGTTCAGTTTTCTATTGATTTCATCCCTAATGAGAAACCCATATCTAAGACCTGCAACATGATGATCATATTGAAATTATATAAACTGAATAAACAACTAATGGTTTGTGTGATATGGGATTTATAGGCCCCAATTATTCACCATGGGTATTCCCTAATTTGTTTGGTTAATAGTAATTATGTGTTTATGATGTATAATGTATATTATATGGAAATTAATTCAGTACCATAAATAACATATATCCTCTATCCCTAATTAATTTATTGTTTGATCGACATCAATGAGATAAATATTTTTTCAAAGATTAACCTCTATTTTGGGTGTCATCAATTAAAAGTAATGAATAATTAATTTTAAATATGGAATTTTATATGGGATATTTACATTATGAATTTATATTAATTCCGTTTTAATTGTCTAATTCTCCTTCAATTCTTATGTATATGATGAACGTATTATTTAAGAATTTTATCAATAATTTCACAAAATTATTTATTGATGACATCCTGATATAATCCGAAATATGTTAATATAATAAGGTTCATTTTAAATTCATTCTTAAAACTCTTATACTAAACATGTTTTATGGAAAATTTAGAAATTTTTATATACAACTTCATGAAGTTTATTTTAATGGTAATATTGTATCTAATTATATAATATCAATTTAATCTTTTATTTAAGACATTGTGACGGAATGAAAATATATAGTGAATTTAACTGAGGTATGTAGTTTTTTTATTAGTATATTTCAATAAATGATTTGTTCAAAATGTTTCTAGATTAGCTATCCTTATAACCAGGTTTACATATAAATGATTTATTGTCATAATTTAGGAATAATATATATATATATGTCATTAATTAAAGAAAATATTGGTCAATGAAACAATATTTAACTTACCGTTATGAAGATATTAGTTTTGATATATAATGATGCATCACATAAGGGAATTGAATGCATCCTTATATAGAAAGATAATGTTATCTCTGATTCATAAAGATAGTTAAAGATTAATAAATAAAATTATCCAACCCATGATGTAGAGTCAGACGTCATAATCATTGACATGAATATATGAATGCAATACATTTATTTGAATATTATGAAATATATACTATTTTAAAAATAATAAAGTTTATATTTTCTTAGAAAGATATCAAATTAATGAAAATATGATGGATAAAATTACTCATAGATTAAGATTGATCAATAAACTACTACCCTTGGAAAGGAAATTAGGTGGATGATTCCTTTAAGTGGAAATATCATATATTTTTGAGAAAAATGAAAATTTAAAAAGATCTTATATATATAGATTTACTCAATTTGTATAATATAATTATTATATGAAAACAAAAAATATATTTCCAATGGTTTCCAAAACATCCTTATTAGAAAAATAAGAAATTTCCTAGCTTGATGGAGAGAATATTCTAAATAAAATAAAATTAATGTATAATGGGAACTAATAGACTTCATTTATGAAGATGGTATAATGAAATTTCGAGATAGGGTATATGTTTTATCCAAAAAAAATATGATGAGATAATTATTAGACACATCCCATAGCTAAAATTTCTCCATATATCTTGGTAGCTCCAAAATGTATCAAGGTGTGAAATAATTCTACTTCTTGGGATAATATGAATTTAGAAATTATAGACTATGTATGAAGAGCCATGTTTTTTCAATAGGTAAAGGCTGAGAGATAACATCATAAAGGTTTTATTAAATCTGTATATTTTTCTATATATAAATATAATAGTACTACTATGGACTATATCACTAAATTTACAATGACTCGAAGAAATAATGATGTGATATGGATTATTATTGATCACATAAAAATTTAAATTCATTTTAACAATATAATGGAAGATCTACCACTTGTCCTCTTTCTGTAGCTATATATTAATGAATTTATGGGACTAATTGGTTTACCTATTTTTATTATATCTAATCATAACCCCCAATTTGCATCAGAATTATATAAGAGACTTCATAATGACCTTGATAGATATATTCATTTGTTCACTTATTTTCATACTTAGATAGATAGACAGTCATATATGACTATTCAAACATTAAAATATTTGTTTAAGTCATTCCCATTTTACATTCAAATTATGGGGGATAATTATTTACCTTTTGTTGAATTTTTATATAATAATTTCATTCATTATATCATTAAAATTGAACAATATACAAATTTTTATGGGAAAATATTTTGTAAACCAGTGTGTTGGGATGAAGTTATTGAAATGAGGCTCTTTATCCTAAAACATATTAAGCATCCAATGGTGGATGTAAAAACTGTTTAAAGTCCTATCAATGTAGAACAAAGGTTGAAAAAGTGTTTTGGAAATAATAATAGGAAGGATATGGAATTTCACATTGGAGATCATGTTTATTAAAACTTTCTCCATGGAAGGTTGTAAAAAATCATGAAATCAAAGGTAAGATAAGTCTCATTTACATTGATCATTTTGAAATAATGTAAAAAATTAGAGTCATGGATTTCCATTTAGAAATTACACCTATATATCTAATGTTAATGATGTGTTCCATACATATTTATTAATAATTTACGTAATTAAAAAAATCATGTTCTTTCCATTGACGAATAATAATTGGAACATTCTTTTTCTTACAATGAAAATCCTATCAAGATTCTAAACACCAGAGATCAAGTGTTACAGAATCAGATGACTTGATTGGTGAATGAATATTAGAGAAATCATAAAATAGTAGAAGAAAAATATTAACCTAAATAATATATGATTATAGACTAACCAATAATGTTCATGAGGTGAAATTATATTAATTTTGAGGATTATTTTATTAATATAGAGATGAATTTAACACCCTAGATTAAATAATATTAAGTAATATTTTTTTCTAAAGAAACTATAGCACAATGAAGAAATCTTTTTTCAATAATGAAATTGAATACCAAAATAAAAAATTTAATAAAATTAAAAGAATAATTTAATATAATTTATTAATTAACCAGTTCAAAATTTTCCTAGGATGAATATTTGAGATTTTTTAGAAATAGTTTATTTTCTTGTGAATAGTGAAAAAACCGATATTGCAAAAACTCTCAAATTTAGGACATTATAAAGATATGAGAATAATTTTAAAAATTAATAAGATATTTTTATAGAGAAATTATATATTTATGATTTAATATATTACATATAAAAAATAATTATGAATATATAATATTTTTTTTTGAAATAAATGTAATGATTTTTTTTTGAATATATATATTTTTTAGTTCTTCCCATTTTACCAAGAATTTATAAGGTTAATATCAATTTTGTTTTTGATTTAATGAAAAATAATTTCTATTTTGTTATAAATAATGTAATATTTTCTATTTTAATCCACATTATACTTTACTTTTCTATAAACTCATTTTTATACATAAAAATGCATTTTCTAGAAAACTATTTCTTACCACATTTTAAGAGATCATAATTTAATTAATTTTATTTTCATATATAATATGAAATTTTAAAAGTGAGATCAAAATTATTAATCAACTTGTTATTTTTTTAATGATTCCACTTTCATTTTTTTTATTAAAAATAATATTTCTGGTTAAAAAGTTGGTTAACATAGTAAGAGATAAAATGGGATAAAAGCGATAAAATGTAAATTAAAATTGTAAAATATAAAAAATTAGTTTATTTAAATCCCAATATATTAATATAATATTACATTATATCATCAAATATTATAATGTGTGTAAATTTAATTCTATTTCTCTTGGGTGGTACAATATTGTTTTTTAATCTTTTGAAAAATTTCATGTCTCTCATCTCCATCACTAAGAGATGAAAACGACCTCCCCTATGATATCCACATACTAATATCATATTATATCATAAAATACCTTCAAAAATCATTTTACCAACATCCCATACAACTTTCTATTGGTCTTTTTTGTTAATAATACTATCCTAATGTGGATTTTGATATTGACTTATACAGGTTGTTTGAAGAAGAGGTACAATTTTTACTATAGTGTTATTGTTTTTATTTCCTATATTGGGAACTTAAAACATGTCAAAACCATTGTTATATAATAATATAAATATTTTTAAATATATATAAATTTTATTTTTTGTGTTATAACCCTTTTTTCTATCATTTATCCTATAGAAAATGAAAACATTGCTTGTTTTTCCATACAACCTACTATCTCCACAGAGTGGTGTAATTAAATTTTAATCATTATTTTTCATAGCTGGTTGAAAATATATATTTATTTAAAAATATATATGGAATTTATGAAATATTTTTTATTATAAAAATATAATATATTATCTATATTCTTACCCCTTCACCCATTAAAAATAAAAATGTTTCTTCTGTATACGTGTGGACTACCAACTCCGTAAAGTGATGTGATTTATTTTTCATGTATGATTTAATGGATGATTGTAAATATATATATACTGAATATATTTTATCTTTACATAATGATTACAATTATCTATATGATGTAAAATTTATCCTGATATATTGATTGAAACTACAATACAGAAACATTCATTGAAAATAAATTATTTGACACTAGGAAACAACGATTTTAAATATTTATATGGTTCTATTATAAAATAATAATAAATTTAAATCTAATATATACGAGGTTAGACACATTTATGAATACTGTTGAAATTTAGGTTAACGATTTCTGTTATAATCTCATTTTATTTCGATATTAATTATTTTTAGACGTATATTTGGAAAATTAAATTATCCTAACTAGGTATAACTGATACATTTCCATATCTAAACTATTTGGTTTTAACTATGTATTTTCCATTTATTAATTTATTTAATCATGAATCAATATGTAAGTTACATGAAAGGGACCATATTTAAAAAAAATTGGTTTGGAAGTTTAACTTATAACTCATTTTATTCCATGTATATATTTTTTAAAATATTCTTGAATTAATTTTAATTTTAGTAAATGATATATTAAATTAATTTTACCTTTTATTTACTTTATATTAAATTATTTAAAATTAATGTTCTTATTATTTTTTGAAAGAGGTACTTTTTACCAATGGTGTGTACATAATATTTGGTTTATTATACATCGCACGTGTAAATTTTCCCTCCATTATGAATAATATTTTTTGATAATTATATAACTTTTTTCCATGGTATTTTTAAAAGAAAATAATTTTCTAAATATTTTGGGTATTTTTTTTAAATTGATATCAGATAAAAAGGGTATTATTTTTGTATTGGATAGAAATTTATCTAGAAAAATTGAATTATAAATAAATTATTAAAAGAAGTTACATAAATGACATTTTTTAATTTTTTTTCATATATTTTATTTTATAATTTTTTTTATTAATATGAAACCTTCATTTTTATTGAAACTGTGGTAATATATCAAAATTTATATATAATTTATTATATCATATTTTTTATCATTTAATTTGTTTTGATTTTATTCTCCATAACTCCACATTTAACATTGTAAATTATTTTCATCCTGCATGCCCATATTTTTAATATCATGGAAGAATATAGAATCAATTCAATTAATTTGATGATGTTTTAAATATATAATATTTCTATATACAATATCACTTGAATAAATCATATTATGTAATCTATTCATTAACTGGGGAAATATTGATGTTACACATTCTCGATTCATTATGGTTGATTATCTTTTTACTATCAAATTTGGGAATAAATTAACATGATCACTAAAAATATAAGGAATTAATGTGATGTTATTGTAATGGGTAGGTCCTAGTTATAGATAGCCCCTCTATTCATGGATAAGTATCATTGGAAAAAGTAGACTACATTCTAAATAAGATTTGTATATTATTTAGACATGTGCATTAATTTAGAATTGCATTAGGTTTGATTCCTTGCATATAAGATTCACGATATATTTCTTGAGAAGCTGAGATAATAAATGGCCATAATTATTCATTTCCATTATTTAGAATTCAATATCTATTATCCATTTAATTATTATGTTAATATCATCAATGATATTCATTGAAATAAAAAAATTTCATTGAATTTCCTGAGTTTTGATAATCTACTCTTCTATATTTATTATTTCATATTTAATTATAATAGATTTAACTATATAAAAACCTTACAGATAATCTTAACTAAAATAATATCTGTTTCTCCTTTCCGCATGATATGAAGATGGATATTAAAAATGATTTCATGAATGCATGAATGATTCATATGCAATGATTTTATACATCTATTATAATATGGTAATAATATACATATCTATTTTTTCAATACATCAAAAATGAATTATATTGTCCAGAGATATCCTTTATATATTTTACATATATAATAAATTAAAAAAAATTGTTTTCTCGAGTCGAGTTTTTACAAAGTTATAGTCCGTCATATGGACTAGAACATACATCGAAACCTAATTACTCATAAGGGGTCTAATTTTATTAATCACTGAGCATGTTGGAACCTAAATAGTCATTCCCATTTTTACTTCTAGTCATCATGATTACTAATTTATGACATCATGGAGTTTCATTTTTTATGATGGGTCTACTACAATCGACATCTGAGGTATATATCAACCATAAAAATGAAGATTGAAATAGAGATAAATTTATATTTTTCTTTTAGTCATGGAAATTTTATCTTATTTCACCATTGATGGTTCTTAAACAACTAAAGGTAGAATTTATTCATTCAGTGACCCCCATGTAGGTTATTCACGGGCCACATCATCCTCCAAAATATTGTCTGCCTCTGATTGAATCATATATTTGTATCCCAACTATTTCACTAATTTACTTTAATTGTATTAAATAAATATTACCATATAAAATAGAAAATGAATTGATCAATATGATAAATGTATGTTATTGATACTATCTATAAGGATTTTTGAACTAATACACTCTTATAAATATGCATTCAATGCGGTGATGTCCAATTATGAACATTTAATAATTTCTCCAATATCTATTAGGATGTCATAAAATTGGTTTTTTATACTGTTATATCTATATAAACATTTAATCCAATGGCCTATTCTATCCTTACATGAACACAACTCTTCATATCTAAGATTGAAGTCTACTTTCATCGTTCAGGAGCTTCTTTCTCTTTCAAATATTGTAATTCCACCACATAATGTCTTAATCTAGAATCTGAGAAATTATAATTTTTTAATCCTAGAAAAAACTATTTGCAAATTATATTTACTAAATTTTTTAATAATTATTCATTAATTAACATATTTTATTTCACGTCATTTATATGTCTGCATGAATTTATTGTATTAATGTAAAAGAGTATATATCTCATCAAAAATTGAATAAAACATTCCCTCTATTATAAGAACCTTGATATTTCCATGTTGATATTATTAATTCTTTAGGTATGTCCACATAACATTCTATGATGGGGAACATAGTATATTGACTATCATTTGTAAGTACATGTATGAATATAAGACATCATCTTATGAAGTTTGAAGTTAACAATCTATAATAGAGTATATTATCAGAATACAACTTATTTTAAGAGACCTACATGTTTTTATGTCATTGGATATTTTTAGTGTTGAGCTTATTTAATGATACTTCTAAAATTATAATATTATTAAATAATGTGATGACTTGGGAAATTTGATGCATTAACATAATCATTGATGGGATGATATCTAGATGAAGTTAGGTATTTAGGGTGGATCATGAATGAAATATTATTAATAAATTTGGGGAGGTTGGATTTATCCCTTGCATCATTATAGATGTTGATATCTCAATTATTTTATTGAAATAGATGCATCATATTAAATTCCATTATCATGGGGAAATAATGAGTTTATTAAAGATAGTCAAGGAAAGACATATTATCATAAAGGTGGATGACATGGGTGCATAATCTCCTTGGTGAGATATTGTGAAAAAGGAATTATAATACAGAGAGAGAATTCAAATGTGTTTTTGTTGTCGTAACATTTTGTAATCCTCAAATGGTTCAATGACTCATTAATAGAGAGTAATCTTGTAATTTAGTTAATCCCATATAATTCCATCGAGGAAGAGGCTTATAGGGTCACATACCAAGTGTTTCAAATGATCTTTGTTAAATATAATTTATATTAACTAATTTAAATAAATATTATTATCTAGTACGATAAGTAATAATTATTCAATATTTATTAAATGAATAGAAATAATAAATAGTTATTTAATTTCAAAGAAATTTTTTAATTACATAAATATGTCCTATTTATTTATCTCTTTTTAGTTTCACTATAATAAATAAATAATTTATTTATTTACAAAAAAAATTAAGAAATTATTTTCCATACTTTGAATAGAATATTTACTTTTTAATTGAATGAAAAAAATTTATTTAAATACTTATTCTATAATTAAATAAATTTTAATGAGTACTAGGGGACATGATTTTTTATAGTGATGAATATTAATTTACTATATTGTAAAATAAATATTTTTCATTATGCGGGTTAGTGAATTCCATTGAATAAAATAAAAATAATTTAATTTATGGATTGGGATTTCTATTGGTTTTAATATATTATTAAGGGCCTTTATGATATTAATTAAATTTTAAACCATTATTATAAAAATATAAATACACAACCATGCCATAGAGAGAATGTTTAATTATTGGGTACAAGAATTAACTCTCAAGATCACCTTGTTCTCTTCCCACGAAGAGAAATAAGAATAAGAGAAATTCCATTCATGTTTGACGTAAGATGTGGTGGTCAATGAAAACAATGGAAGATAATTAATCATTCAGGACATCACCCGATAATTCATTGGTGTTTTTTGGAAATCAATGAAGCATTTAAAAATCACCGATATTGGGGTTATACATTGGGTTCTCACAATGCAATGAACAAAACCCCATTTTGGTTATAATATAAACATAATCAATGAAGAATGATCTCATGATGAATATATTATTTAATCTTGTGACTAAAATGAATTCAAAACTATCATTAAATATCTACTCTCTTTGTACTAGAAAATATTTTTGTCAATAATGTTTGACTCAAATTTCATGGGTCAGGGAATTCACATTATGTAGGTTGTTAATGATGCATTTAATCTAATATTTTTTTCCATAGGCCTAACCGGTTCTTCCACTTCATCTATAAAAAACATGTTTTATAATAGTGGTCTGGCTAATGTTTTAGTAATTAAATTTTAGTTAATCGTTCTAAGCACATAATTTTTTTTCTTTTCATTGAAAAAAATACTTTATCTGATCGATGATATATAAATTATTCCACACATTGTTTCACAATAATTTAATCTTAAAATGATTAAATATTTATGAATACGATTTGTGTCAACCATCCAGAGGTGTTGAGATGTCTTGTCAAGAAATACAAGATTAAACCAGGTGTAACCACTATACATTCCATTTATCCAATTTTATTGGATCGGGATGTTGAATGAATAAATTCTCTAAATATTGAATAGAAGAACACATAGTTCATTAAATTATCCACATGTCGACCTAATATGATGGCACAAAACATGTGGGACTACACTTCTTGTAAATATGTTACACATCCTGTAGTCAATGCTTTATCATCATGAAAAATATGTAGTCTAATATGAATTGATTAATAATTACATGATGTGGAGGGATTGAAAACAAATTAACAAAGAGTTTACATAGATTTCAACATCTATACACACGGTGTACCCCATATTTGTCTATGTAGTAATTCATAGTGAGTCCCTAGTTGTGTATCATGAACATATAGGTAGAATGATATATGGTGTGTAGCTAGATTTACCCAACATATACCCTTCCTGTTTACTCAAAAATATAAAATCTTATTTATTTTCCCTTTAAACGTCAACAAAATGTTTTTCATGTGTCCTTTATTGAATATTAAATTCCATGTAAGAGGGTATATATATATTAAATTCTTAAATAAATTCTTATTTAAATTTTTGAACCCATACCTTGAATAGTCATAACAAATTAACTACTCTCGATGCATTAAAAAAGTTGTATAAAATGTTAATTAACATTTATTCTCAATGCCATTTAATTAAGTCAAATATTTCATATAATTACATGTTAAAACATGTATTCTAAACTCTATAAGAGAATACTGTATAGGATCTAATTTCAATATTTTTAATTTGAATAATTACTCACCGAGTTTCGTACATGTTCTAGCTATGTACTTATATAATTATATTTCAAATGAAATAAATTTTTATAGTTTATTTAAAATAATAGTGGATGTGTAACACTATGAGAAATTGGATGGAAATTAAGATAAATCTAATTAATGGATTAATCAAACTATTTAATAAAATAATTCAATTGTATTTATCTTATTTAATAAAGACAAGTAAAGTAGTTCGAGTAAAAAAAATTTAAAGTTTATTTTTTTCACAAGTGGATGATTAGGAGATTAGGCCAAGCTATGTGTGTGTATGGTATCTATTAATTAAATTATTAAATGAGTCTTTGGAATTATATATATGAATAAAATTTATTGCCAATGAGTCAAACCTCCCACTTTATTTTTTACAACCTAGTGTGTCTGTAGTTTATTTTATTTTACCCAGTTTATATCTCCACGCATCTACAAGTGAAATAGAATACAATAATAATGTATTTCTTAAGACCATGATTTTATTTGAGAATATAAACATGGTGATACATAACCATGGAGTTACATTGGAAAATTGTGGATGGCTGATAACTCGAGCCCCAACGGGATCAAGTAATTTTCTATTATGGTTAATGGTTTGTTTATTTTCCACTCAATAAAAAATTGATAGTAAAAGGCCATTATCATTTCATTTTTTTCATTTTATTTCATAATTTATTTTATTAATTTATGACATTGATACCTTAATTTAATCAATAAATATTAAATTATGATATAAAAATAAAATGAATATTCTTAAATATTTTTTCAGTACATGGTCAATCACATAAGTGAAAAAAAAGTTAATATTTAAATTACATGTAAATCCTAAAATAAAAAAATATAACAAAAAAATATCTCAATTTAGTATTAGTTATATATTCCTTTCATTATCTAAAAAATCCAAATAATTGTTAAAGTGTTAGTTCATGCCATATTTTAGGTCAAATTTAATTATCTGGGACTTCAAACTAAGATTATTAGTTGACTTGTCCTTAATTGTATTGAATTTAACAAAAAAAATCTATTAAATACCACTTTGCAACAAATTAGAGAGGAGATATGAGTGAGGATTTTATTATTGGGGATCCCACTTAATTGGTCAATGAACTGAAATCCCACATTTTCTAGGACCACCTTCCTAAACACCTTATTATAGTAATCATTACTATATGCTGAATCATTATGAGGGAAATATAGATCCATCACACTAGAATATCCTTAGTGGTCAATTATTATGACATTAATGGAAGGGGTAGTTGACACTTGATAAAATAGTTGTAGAATTACTAGATTTGATAATATTATGTCACACGTATTTTTTAATCTATTAAACTACTTTAAATCAACACTATAATTATTGGATATTAAAAAAATATTTAAATTGTGTTTTAGATATGATCAATAATAGAGAAAGACCATCTAATAACTGGTAGTAACATCCTAGAATGGAATGGAAACATATAGGTTTTTTCTACACACTGAATAGAAATATTACATGCTTGAATCATCAATCCTCAATCATCATATTAATGAGTTGAGTGATGAGAAGTTCACTATCATTGAAAACATATAAAAGTTGTTCAATATGATTATTGTTTATCACTATCAACTATGTATATAAAACTCATGTTTTCATATGATAACATTGAAGCCTATATAAAGCTCTATTGTCTCTTTGATATTTATTATGATAGAGATATAAATTAATATTTTTTGATATACAATATGTTATTCAAAAGAAAAAAAATCCATGAAATGTTGACTTCGGGTATTCATACTAACTGGCTACATTGATATTCTAGAAGTTACAAGGTTTAATCTTCATGAATAAATACACAAAAATCCAAATCCTTCATCACTACCTCGGTTAATTTTTAGTTATTTTTGAAATTAAATTTGAATAACTTATTAATGTCTCCTCCAAATATTCTCACAGCACATCACAATGCTGATAGGTATATGGAGTCTGAATGATATTATATTATGATTGTGAATGAAATAGAATTTCCATATGAATAGAACCAAGAGAAAATATACTTATAATTATTATTGACAATAACATTCAATGATTAGAGTGATCGAGGGGAAAACATTTTAATATTTCAATATTAGTTTTCCATGTTGTAAGAAGATCCACTCAATGAAAAACCCCTAAACAAAAGAATCAATGTAAGGCTTTAGGTTTTTATCTTATCAGATGTAATTAATCTCTTTATACTAAATAGTTATTATATATAGAATGTGGTTCTAACCTATGTATTTAAATATAAGTATAACATATATTTCAAAAAAATCTTCAAGTTGATGTGGATCTATGAGAATCCAATGATTCTAAAAAAATTGTGGATATTGGAGATTATGTCCTCACAATTTTAGAGGGAATTATATTTATGTTGGTAAATTTAAATTATTTTCAATTAGTGAAAAATAATATTATTTCCATGTACATACATGATAGAGATGTATTTATATTCAAATATGGAAATATGTGTTGTTTATTTTACAATGAAATCATTTGTTATTGTAATAAACGATGAAATAACAGAATTTACATGTTGGATTATAAAAAACAAGTAATTGAAATATATTTTAAATATAGTTCAAATAACTCATATGATACCCAAATATTGAATCATTGGCTAGGTCACATACATGAAAATTATTTGACTAAATTATGCCAAGTTGTATATTTTGATTTATTTGAACTAAAAACACTTGGTGTATGACATGTATGTTTTCAAGGACAAATGACTAATGAACCATTGAGTTTAAAATATTTAAGCAACATTGAGATTCTTGATTTCATTCATAATAATGCATTTGAAACATTTCTAGATAAAAAATTGGGGTGGGTAGTCATACATCATAACATTTACTAGTTAATTTAATCAATAGATATATGTTGATATAATGAGATATAAGTTTTATTCCTTGAAACATTTATGGAATATAAAAATTAATTTGATAACCATCTTGGTCAATAAAATATGAAACTTCACTCTACTTTTGGTGGAGGATATCTTAATCAAGTCATTATTGATTATTTGTAAGAGTTTGTATCATAACGGAGCTCACCCCTCCTTAAAACCCACAATGTAATGATGTATGTTACTGGAGGAACAAAACCTTGTTAGACATGGAAATATCAATGAACTATCATGAATGACCTACATTATTTTGTTGGGGATACTCATTAAAGACAACAGCATATATAATAATATGATTTCCAACAAAATCAACAACTGGTATTCGATATTAGTTTTTTATAGATATAAACCCATGTTTATGCATATAAATGGGTCGTTCCATGAAACATCTATTATGGTTATTTATGGAAACAAACATACACCCCGAGGCATTATGTATATCTTTTATGGTTACCCTAATGAATCTAAAGGATATTATCATTGTTAACATTCATACAATAAATTACTCATTAACAGAAGTCACTAATTTCTTTAGAGGGATCACATATTTAAGGGATATTTTTGGATTGAGGTAGTTATAAATGATGCTCAGGCTCTAAATTCATAAGATTTTGTATAGGAACACATTCTAAGAATCCTCATTGAAGGGGATTTTTTTGAGAAACAAGTAATATGTAATACTATAAGTGTGGTTAGAGAACCAAAATTATATGGTCTCCTATTGACCGATTATGGTGACTCATTACTAAATGATAATAGTGATAATTTTACCTACATGGAACAAGTAAATAAAATAGAAACTAAAATAGGAAAAATATATAAATTATAAAATTAATTATAAGTCCCAAAAAATTATAGGATTTGGTATATCATATAGTGGATGTAAATAATAATTGTTGTAAATAGGTCTTTAAGAAGAAAATAGGCATGGAAGGATAACTCAGTACCTATAAGGTTTGAATAGTCAGAAAAGCGTTCAATTAATTTAATGGAATTGAATAAGAATAATCATTTTTTTAGTTTCTATGTTAAAATCGATAAGAATTATATTTTATATAACATATGACCATTACAATGTGATTTGTAAAATTGGTTTCCAAATATATTTCCTTAATGGGAACCTTCATCAATATGTATATATGAAGAAACTAGAACATATTAGGACTGAAAAGGATAAGGAAAATATATGAAAGTTGTAAAGATATATTTATAGTTTAACAAAATTATCTAGGTCATTACAATTTTATTTTTATGAAGTTATAATTGAATTTTATCTCTTAAATAATGAATATGTTACTTGTTTCTATAAATGATTTAGTGGGAGTGTAGTTATTTTTTCTATTGTTTATGTTGATTACATATTTATTATTGGAAAATAAATACAACTCTTATAGTTAGTTATGGACTAGTTGATCACCTTCTTGTCTATGAAAGAGTTAGGAGAAAAAAACATATATTTTAGGGATCATGATCCATCATGATATATCTAAGGGTTCACTTGAGCTAAGTGAAAGTATATAACTAGATAAGATACTTAAGTGATTCGGTATTTAAAATTTTGATATGTTATTGTTTCAAGTGTCGTATAAAACATGGGAAAATATATTTAATGGAAGATATCTATATACATCAATGATTGGTTCAGTTTTTTATTTTATCCTGTAAACAAGGGTATATTCCACTGTCACATTTATCATAATGTGAAGAATTCATGCTGACCTTAGTGACCACCTTAGATAGAAATCATGAATATCCTTAATTATCAAAGGATAATGATGGAAATGTTCATGTTATGTGGTTAAATTGAGGTGATATTCATATGGGGATATAAATAAGAATTTTCTAAACTAATCAAGATGATATAAAATCATAGTCAAGACATATAGTAACTCTCAATTGAGGTTCAATGAGATGAAATATTTCAAAGAATCCTATCGTCACTTATTCTATTACAAAAATCGAGTGTATTTCTAATTTAAGGGTATCTAATGAAACTATTTGGATTAATACCATTGTCAAATTACAAAACATTTTACCTTGTATAAAAACCAATGTCACACTATTCCATAATATTACTCTTGTGGATGATATTACGAAGGATACATGGTAACATTATTTTATGAAAAAAATAATTTATAAATATCACATCATTAGATAATTTTCATATAAAGGTGATTTCATTATAAGTTTAGTTTATATGGAATATAATTTAGTGAACCCCATTATTAAAAACATAACTAAATCAAAACATGATCATCAAGGGAGAGCTAATGGATGGAAATTTATTAGTTGATGTATCTTGTTTATGTGGGATCCTATTTTATTTGGTGTCCTAGATACATCTTTTAGTACAATAAATTTCATATTTATTCATGTAAGTAAATACTATTTAAAATTTATAATTACCTATCATTCATATTTATTTTTGAATTTATTTAAATATCATTGCAGAGTATCTATTTTTTAAACGACATATTTATTCCCTGGTATAATGGGAATCTTGAATTTTCAAGAATATATTTTAAAAAATTGGTCTATAATAGAATAAATTTCAATTGTGTGGATTATATTATTATGTTTTTTTAGGTTTGAGTAGTCTTAAAAAATTATACATTGTCTCATGAAGTTGACAGTTGGTAATCTCAATGATGATAGATTATGATAATAGACCTACCTATAAGAAATACACATTTGTTGTGTGATTGGATATTATAATATTTGAGAATTCATAATGGTTATATGAAATTAATATTATTATTAATTCATTTAATGAATTTCAAACATTGATGTATTATCAACGTGTGGCAACATATGATCACAGTAATGTTGGGTAACATCGGTGCATCACAAATCACATGTTATTAATGAATAGATTATGGAATGATATGCCCATTTTATATTAATAGAAGTTCATATCTAATCCCTTTGATTTAAATTTATCTATGTCGTTAAATATTATGTCCCTTATGTAATGACGAGTTTACTTAATATTTTCAATCAAATATATATCAACAATAAAATATGATTACATTGGTGTGTTACCTACTTGATGAAATATCAATCCAAAGAGATTATATTACATAGTTATTATTTTTCATGAGTTATTATAATTTTGTAATACCTTAATACTCTCTACATTCCTTGTACCATTTTTGTAACACCCCATGATTTCATAGTATGTTATCTCTTAAAAGTAATTCAATAGCTTGTGTTACATGCAACACCGAGTTCAAGCGTACCATGACTTACTAAACATCCCGTTCAAAAAAGGATATGAATAGTATTAAATGAATTATGAATTTTATATAATTTATGTAATTTTTAAATCCATGTTATGTATTTCATAGAAATAATATAAGAACAAATTCAGTTTTTCAGATAAAAGTAGTATTTTTCAAAAAAAACTTACTTGTATTTAATAGAGATCCCTTTTTAAATCACATATTTGACACTTTTATATATTTGATTTTATAAAATTAAAAACTTATATATAATAGAGACAAAAAAAATTCAGATGGATAAATTTTTGATACTTTTCTGATAACTTTTATATTTTGAGGTATAATAAAAAAATTCAAATTTCTAATTGAAAAATGATTTTTAATTAAAAAAATTTGAAGTGTTAAATTAATCATTTTATTTATTTTAAAGTGTAATTATATTATATTTCTATAATTTAATAAAATTTAGGTCATTGTAAGTAATTTCACATTTAAATTGGGCATTAACACATGTCAATATTTTGATAGATTTTAATTCTTAAAATCCCGCTATGGGGTTTTAACCATGAGAATTAATTTTAAATTAATTAATGAAACATATATGTTTTTAATTAGGTAAAATAGGAATCATTTTTGAAAATTAAATTTAAAAATAATCTTTGGGTTATTTTTGGTATTCTTCTAACAACATTCGATTTTTGGTGAATAGTTAAAAACACTGTGTTATAGATAAAAAAGACATTTTCATTTAAATAAATATTTTTATTTAAACATTTATATTAAAGTAAAAATATATAAATAATAGATATATTACTCCATTATAATTAATTTGTGTGATTTTATAATAATATTAGACATATAAATTTTATTGATCTTTTTTAAGGTATTCTACCAACCTTCTTGGAAAATTTACAAATTTTCATCAAATGTAATTTTATCACTTCTGTGAAATGAATTTCAAAAATCCAAGAGACACGGTTGACATCAGTAAGAAAAATTTAGTTCAATAGGATGAAAAATAATTTTTGGTGAATAGTAACTGTGGAATTTTATTTAACACGGTTAAAAGTAAATAAGGTAAATAAAGGTGAAAATAATATTAAAATTATCCCAAAAAATGTCCAAATTCTATGGGATATTATGTATTTAGAAAAAAAACAAACCATATGAAAAATCATAAGATCATTTTGATCCATTTGGGTTTGATTAAGTCATTTATTATATTTTATTTAAAGAATAATTAAAAGCGTTAAATTCAATGATTAATAAAAAACCCATTTTCAATATAAGGTTACACATAAGATAAATTAAACTATAAATATTAATTAGAAATCTAAAAATATTTCCTACATCAAGGTATTTTATTTATAATTTGTAAAAATTATATAATTAATTTTATTTAGGACACAATGATCATGTAGTAAATACCTTATTAATGAGATTTTAAAATAAATGATATTATAAATATCAAAAACAAATGTAAAATGAGACTTTTGATTCCATAAAAAAATTTCAATGTGAATATAACAGGTTAAGGATTATTTAATGTATTTTTTTGATGTAATAATATTTTTATGACTTTGTCAAAACCAAATATAAAATAGTGTCACAATTGACATAAGTGATTTTTTAAAACAAATACTATTTTATTAAACGTTAAAATATTTCTAAAAATCTCAAATTTGGCCAAAAGACATAGGTAAGATTATATATCTCATTAATGAACCACTTGACGTTCTCTTGGAATCTTATAGTATGTTTCTTAACCATATAAAATAAAAATACAAGGAGACATTGTAAAAGATAAACTAATTAACTAAGAGAAAAATCTAAAAGAAAAGGAAAATATGGTGACCTAAAATAGTCTAAAACCTATTGGTTGAGATTATTTCGACCCTTACCCACCTTATCTTATAAATAAATCAATTTGGATCCATTATAAACAGAATATTATTTTATAATAAAATAAATTTTTGATTTGTTTCTAAAGTGACCCTCATCTCTCTTATAATAGGGTATCTCCCCTTCTCTCAAAAATCACACTGCCAGAGCCATTTGTCTCAGCCAAACCCTAGTCTAATATTCTCCCATATAACCTCAAATAAACCTAGAGTAATTACATTGATCATTAATATATCCTATGAATCCCATTTGATCAAATCAAATGGAAGCACCTGGAGAAGAGGTAACTATTTCTTCACCACTTCCAAAATTCTTTTCTTCTTCTACTTCTCTTTCATTATTATTTCCATAAAAAAATAACACTAGTAAATTTTAGATACTATTATTTTATTAAAAATATTTTACAACCATATTCATTATTCTATCCATCCTATTAAGGATAATGTCACTATACGTACATACATACGGCTTACCGTCTCCACGTTGTGGTGAAGTTTGTTATTCAACGCTTCAATATTTGGATTGGTATAATAATGAGTATAATTGATGTAAATAATAAATATAACATGTTAATGATTATTTATATATAATATACCATCGATTTACATATTATTTCATCATGAAAAGAATGATATGGTCACTCGTGTGTGTGTGTACGACTTTCCATCTCCACGACACGATGATATTCATTTCCACATTAACCATTCAATGATAATTATAAAATTACATAGTGTTAATTAGGATGTGAAATACTACATAATAATTCTTCTGGATATATATATATTCTTGTATGTTTGTATTTAAAAATATCACATACACATACATCGGTTCAATACTATATGAAAACAGAAATGACGTTTATGCGTATGTATGGCCTACAATCTCAATAAAAAGTGTTTTATATTTCATATATCTATCTATTATAAATATTTATATTTATAAAATATATGATACAAAAAAAATTTATATCCTTGGAAACAATTAAATCATGATAAAGGTGATTTGATCAATAATATCAAGTTAAAACACGCACAAATAAGAAAGTGGTTATTACCTAAAATGTTATTTTAACATATAAAGTTTTATAAAATAGTTAGTATAAATAAATAAATAAATCAAGAATTATATCATAAATATTAATATGGTTCTGGTATCATATAATGACATATTATGGTCCTTACACAAGAGGTTAAATGTACCATTGACCAAATAAAAGTACACGGTAAGGGTTAATTACTCAATCACATTATTATTCAAGATTGTTTATTTGTATGTTTTTACTGGGACATAATTTTTATCCAAGTTCATGTCTCATAAAAGATTATTCAAAATGATACCTTTTAAGGTACTCTTTACCAGAAACATTATTTTAAATTGTTTAAATATTTATTCTTCTAAATCATTCTCTTTAATGTCCATGTTTTCAAAATGTTTTTAAGGATTTATTTATATGGAAATGAATGTTTTAAAATGTTAATTCCTTTTAAATGTTTCAAAGTGTTATGGGACACTTTGATTAGAAAATTTCTCCAAAATTTCTTCCTTTCGAAATTGAGTGACTTTTAAATGATTTCATGAAAATGGGGATATTTCTCTCAGAGAGTTTTACTGACCATTTTCAACTATGTCAACATCCTTTACTATATATTATTCATCATTAAGGTTGATTTATTATCATACAATATTCTATGTTATATTGAATGAGTTAGGATATGTTTGAATATGGATGTGATATTTTTATACCATTCATGGTTTATAGTTAAAGTATTGACATTTAGTATTCTAGTTTTAATATGAAATATTGTGTTATGTTTCAAAATTTTTATATGAGGAATTATTTGGACATAGTAAGTGGCTGGTGGAGCCCACTATAGCTCCTTGATGCATCGGTTGGGATCATGAGATGAACTAGTGTATTTTCACAAGGCCTTGAATAAAAATTATTTGTAGTCCTAGCACGCGGCCTTGACTATGTAGTTATGATGTCTATAATTATGCATTCTCTCATTATGAAATTATTTATTACATGCGATTATTTCACTAGTAGAATATCCATGTTCCTGTTTATGTGGTAGTGTTTTATTTATTTTTTTTCCATATTATGGTCATTTTTTATGTTTAAAAGGTTATAGTTTTTATTAAATATCTTGCCTTTAATGTTAATAACATCTACTAAATTATTCACCCTTACTTAGCATCTAATATCACCCCTTTATTATGTTTTATTTTACGATGATACTAATAAGTTTTTTATGATTGATCGGCCCTTAGGGACTTAATTCCATGAAATCATTCCAATGTATTAAAACAATGCACCGGCTCCGGGCGTCTGGGGCTAGGGCGTTACATTTGGTATCAAAGGATGTTTTGAAAAAACCATGGAAATAGTTTAAGATAAAATTTTATTATATAACATTAAACATAGATAAACCTGGAGGATTAGTATAGATGAACATCATATAATTTTGGTAATGTAGAGATTTTGTGAATTTTCTAAGAAATATATCCCTTTATAGATACGAGCAGGTAGAGGAAGCTCTGGCACCGATGTATCTAGGTGTTTAACCTAAAAACCCCTCTTTGAGCTAGACTTGTTCAGGAACTGATGCATGACAATAGACATTCATACTCTATTGGTTATGACACTTTCAAGGGATATGATTCGGAAAATTCATATTTTCTTTATAAAACATTATGAAGGATTTATAAGTAAATATATCAGCAAAGAAAACTTTTTTTTATTATGAGACTAGATGTGTGAAAATATTCAATTAATGTTGAGGATTTTTCTAGATTTTTTATTATACATTATTATATGATCTAACCTAGTGTATTTAATCATTTAGAAATGGAACCCATCAGATAAAATGAGAACTCTAGCAATACACATGATCCAAAGAGTATGAAGGATCATTTCTTTTATGGTTTTAAGACAGCAATTAAAATAGAAATAGTCCCCCACATATTATCATAATATGAAGAAATAATATAATGTGTTAATATTATAAGTAAATAATTCATTGATTCATATGGATTTAAGGTAATACATAGAATAATAGGATTATAGAGAGAAAGATAGATAAAGGGACGAAGGGGAAGATGGTCTTTTCCATATGTGATAACTGTGGAAGGAATCTCCCTTGGAAGTTCTAGAATGAAATGGAGGGTTTGTTATAAGTGTGGAGAAAAAGGACACCATGTTCATGATTCCAAAGGTATGAAAAAGGAGTACAATGCTTCACCTACAATGAGTCTGGACACTATGCGAATCAATGTCTCAATCATCAGAGCATACCCTAAATGATTCTATTAGAAAATAATCAAGTTATGATACTACCACTGATGAAAAGGAATGATTACTGTTCTTAAGTTTTTATTAATGAATTGTGTCATTTTTTATTTTATTAATGATGTAAAATTTATAATAATTATAAAGTATATAAGGATTTTACTACTGTATATTTTCATAAATGATTTTAGATTTTGTGGTACCAAGAAATGTTACATAGTTTCAAGTTAAACATTTTGGAAAATATATGGTTGAGAGAAAGATAAACATTAATATGGTCCTGATACTAACTTAGTGATTTTGGAATAAGAGATAATTGAGTTTGATAATGTATATTGGGTATTATTGACATCCTTTGAAGTGATTAATTGTTTGTTTATTGCTGAATTGTTGAAGTGTTCAATTTTTTTGGATTTATGGTTTAAATACAGTATTCTATGTTTTACAGAAGGAATATGTAGGTGCATACCTGTAAAAATAAGGTTTTATGGTAATATAGGTTGTTAACATGTTTTAATGTAATACATGGTAAAGGTATTCACATGTTTTTAGGTGATAAAAGAGATATTCATTATGTTCTGTTGACCTTATAATTTTTTTGGACTGTGGGTTTGGACAGAAGTGTTTTGGATAAGTCTAAAGGTTTTAATGAATTATGTTGGACTTTGGATACTATTTTTTATGGTTAAACCATTTCATAATATTGTTTTGGGATTGTTATATAAAGGAAAACCCATAGGTTCGGCAACAACCCATCATGTCTGGCAAGTCCGTGAGACATGAACCCTAACCGAATGGAGAAAAGGGGGAATCACTTACCATGTCCCTATGTGATGTCCTTGTTTGTATAATTTAGTTTTTTTAAATGTTATTATATACTAATTATAAAGTAATTTTTTTAACCCTATATGATTAGGATAAATAGAATATTTTTGAGTTCTAAAACGAGTTTGTGGTAGAAATTAGTTAATAAATGAGACTCTATTTGTCATGTATTATTTTTTTCCTTATTATATGATGAAATTAATTCAAAAAAATTATGGAAAGGATCCTAAAACCAAAAAATGTGTTATCCAAATACTTTATTTTTTGTTGAACTGGTAAAATTTTAAATGATAAAAAATTTATGGCTTTTAGGCCCTCAATTTTCCATTCACTTACTTGTGATTGATAACCTCAATCACTCCCTTTAAATATTTATGTTTTACCTCCAATTATAATTTCCACCTATGTTCTCTTATTATAAATCCTAATTTGGTGGTGACTTTTCATTTGTCATTCCCTCTTATTAAGAATAAATTTTATTAACCCGATCTCAGATGTGGGTTTTCCACAAATGTATTTTCTATTTTAATCTCTTATAATCATGGAAAAAATTCATGTTACGATGATGTAATTTATTTAAATAGGGGATAATTTATCACCCTATGAATGAATAGTATAGTATCTCTATATAGTAATTCAGTAGAGTGCGCTACACGAAACACCAAGTTCTAGCGCACCATGAATTAACAAACTAGCCATTCAAAAAGAGGTTATAAATAGTATTAAATTCATTTTGAATTTTATATAATCCATTTAATTTTAACATCCATATTATTTGTGTACTAGACATAATATAAGAACAAATTCAATTTTTTATATAAAACATGTATTTTTCAAAAAATGAAATTTTACAGCCTTTTAATGGTGAACCATTCTTAAATCCAATATTTTATACATTTATATATTCAATTTAATGAAATTATCTTATTATTTATAATCAGGACATAAAAATTTAGGTTCGATAAATATTTGGTACTTTTTTGAAAACTTTCATATTTTGATGTATAGTAAAAAATAATAAATTTTAACTGAAAAAAACCTTTTTAATCAAAGTAATTTAATGTGTTAAATTTTTCATTTGAGTAGTTTTAAAGTATAATTAGATTATATATTTATAATTTAATATATTGTTGTTCATTATATGTAAGTTTACTTTTAAATTAAAAATATACACAGGTTAATCTTTTGATAATCTTAACTTATTAAAAACCCTATTTCTAGTTTTGAAAACCATAATTAATTTTAAATTTATTAATTCAAATTATAAGTTTTTAATTTGGTAAAATATACATCATTTTTGAATTAATAATATCAAAATTATATTTCGGTGAATATTTCTTATTTTTTCTGAAAAAATTTAATTTTTGATGAATAGTTAAAAAACACTAAGTTATATATAAGAACCGAAATTTTCATTTAAATAATTATTTTTAGTTAAAAACTTATCATAATGTCATAATAGATACAAAATACATATATTATTCCAATTTAATTCATTGGAGTCTTTTTATAATAATATTAAAAATATATAATTTTATTGAACTTGTTTAACATCTTTTACCCACCATCTAGGGAAATTTGAAAATTTTATAAAATTTATCTTTATCGCTTCTGTGATTTGAATTTCAAAAATCCTATAGATATAGATTAAATCAATAAGTTAAATGTTGTTCTAAAATATGAAAATAATTTTTGGAGAATAGTATTTTTGAATCTTATTTACCACTATTAAAAGTAAATAAGGTAATTGAATAATATTACAATTACCCCAACACATGTACTAATTCTATTGGATAAGATTATTTTGACCAAAATATTCCTTATGAAACAAATATGATCCTTTTGAAACATTTGGGTAAGATTAGAACATTTATTATATTTTATTTAAAGAAGTGTTAAAAGTTTTAAATTTAAAGCTTAATAACTAAAAAAATTTAATACTAGGTTACATATAAGATAAATTCGAGTATAAATATTCATTCAAAATCTAAAAATATTTAATACATAATGGTATTTTATTTATAATTTTTGGACATTAAATAATTAAATTTATTTATGACACAAAGATGATGTAGTAATTATCTTATTAATGAATGATTAAAATAATAGATAATATAAATATCAAAATAAATATAAATTGAGAATTTTGATTTAATCAAAAACATTTAAATATGAATATGACATGTTAAGTTTTATGAAATGTAATTTTTTTAAGTAATGAAATTGTTATAGCTTTCAATAAAACCAAATAATAAATAGTGTCAAAATTGACATAAGTGAGTTTTTAAAACAAATACTATATTATTAAATGTTATAATATTCTGATAAATATATGTTTTGTCCAAAGGAAATATATAAGATTAAATATGTCATTAATGATCCAATTGGTGTTCTTTTGGAGTTTTATAGTAAATATATTGACCATATAATATAATTATACAAGGAGACATGGTAAAGGATAAACTATGTAACTAAGAGATAAATCTAAACCATAAGTTTAATATGGTGACCTAAACTTTGCAAAAACCTATCAGATAACGGTATTTAGACCCATCACCAACTTATACTCAAAATAAATACATTTGGATCCATTATAAATTGAATATGATTTTATAATAAAATAATATTTTACGCTTTTCTTAATGTGACCCATACCACTCTTATAAAAGGGCACTTCCCCTTCTCTCAAAATCACACCTTCAAAGACTTCAGGCATAGCCAAACCCAGCTCAAATATCCTCCCAAATAACCTCACATCAACTTAGAAGAATTACTTTTATCCTAAATCCATCCTAAAAATCCATTTTGATTCAATCAAAAGGAAACACCTATAGAACATGAAATTATTTCATCACCTCTTTTAAAATTCCTTTCTTCTTCCACTTCCTCTTTCTCGGTTGCTTCCATACCGAAATAATAACTCTTTTACCTTCTACATAATGTGATGTTATTTTAAATATTTTACAACAATATTTATTATTCTTTCTATCATATTAATGACAATATCACCATACATGTGTATGTATGGCTTACCATCTCTACATCGTGGTGTAGTTTTTTATTCAACGCATCATTATTTGGATGGGTATAATAAAGAGTATAATTAATGTAACTAATAAATAAAAAAATTAAATGATTTTTTATATATAATATACCATCCATTTACATAATATTTCACAATCAAAAGAATGATATCGTTGCTCGTGCGTACGTGCGACTTATTGTCTCCACGACACGATGAGATTCATTTCCACATTCACCATTCAATGATGATTATAAAAATACATATTATTAATATGTATATAATATAGTAATAATAATGATACATGATATATATGTACGTGTCATTGTGTTTGTGTGTGTGTATTTACTTATATCTCATTCACATTCTTCTGTTTAATACTATATGAAAACGAAAATAGCCATTATGCGTACGTTAGGCCTACCGTCTCCATAAACTGTGTTTTCCATTTCATATATCAATCTATTATACATATTTATATTATGAAAATATTTGATACATAAATAATGTTTTATATTCTGGATTCTATTAAATCATGATATATGTGAGACGATCGTGAATGTGAAGTTAAAACACGTACGATAAAGAAAGAAATTATTACCCATAATTTTATTTTAACATAGAAATTATTATTAAATGGTTAGTATAAAGCCATTAATGAATCAATAATTATATCATAAATATGAATATTATTTTGGTATAATTTAATAACATATTATGGTCATTATACAGGAGGTTAAACATACCCTCGACCAAAGAAAAGTACAAGATAAGGGTAAATTCATGAATCTCATTATTAGATGATATTCATTATGTGTAAGTTTTTACTGGGATATAATAATTATCAATTCCAATGTTTCATAAAAGTGGTTTCAAAAGGATTCTTTTTAAGGGAAAATTTAACCGACACAACATTTTAAATTGTATAAACTTTTATTCTTTCTACATCATTCTCATTAATGTCCAGGTTTTCAAAATGGTATTAAGGATTTATTTATATGGACATGAATGTTTTGAAATTTTAATTCCATTCAAATGTTTCAATGTGGAATAGGAATTTTTGATTGAAATATTTATTTTAAGGTTATTCCTTTATAAATTGTGTGACTTTTAAATGATTTCATGAAAAGGGGATACTTATCTCAAAGAGATTTATTGATCTTTTTTATCTATGTCAACATCCATTACTAGATGTTATTTTTGATTGAGGTTGATTTATTATAAAATAATTTTCCATATTGTGTTGAATAAGTTATGTTATGTTTTATCATGGATGTGATATTTTTATACCTTTTATGGTTTTTGGTTAATGTATTAACATTTCCTATGCTAATTTTAATAAGAATGATTATGATATGTTTCATTATTTTCATATGAGGAATGAATTTGACTTAGTAAGTGACGGGTGGAGCCCGCTATAACTCCTTGATGCATAGGTAGGTCCCATGAGACAAATTTGTGTCTTGGAACAAGTCCTTGGAAAGAACTTTTATTTTTATTATTGGCATGAGGCCTTGACTATGTTCTTATGATTTCTGACAATATGAATTCCCCCATTATAAAAATATTTATTACATGTGATTATTCAACTTGAAGAATATCCATGTGCATGATTATATGGTAATGTTTGATTTATTTTTTCCATATTATGTTCATGTTTATATTTAAAAGTCTGTTTTTTATTACACATCTTTCCATAAATTTTTATAACTTTCACTAAATTATTTACCCTTACTGAGCATCTAGGCACACCCCTTTCTTAGGTTTTATTTTCCTAGGATCCCAAGAAGTGGTTTATGACTGATATCCATGGTTAAGATAAGGGAACAATGGAATTATCAAAGGATTATTTATATTATGTTGTATAATACAATTTATAATATAACATTCATGTATGTAATATATTTTCCCATACTACTAAACCGATCAGTCCTTCGGGACTGGATTTCTTGTAATCATACCAATATATTAATATAATGCACCGACACCAGGATTCTAAGGGTGGGGTGTTATGTTCTTTAGATATTAATCATAGACATTTAGCAATCCAACCTAATGCCACTTTGGAATGGTCAGAGTGGGTCCCAACAAATTGTTTCCATTGATATCAATACAATATTATTTATATTTAACAATTAGAATAAATATTATTATCCATTCTGAGAGAAAATATTTCTTCAATATTTATTCCATGATCTCAAATATTAAATAGATAATTATTAATATATAAATTAAATAATTTCATTAATATATAATATTTACTTGTCTATTGTAATTATCAACATAATAAATGTTAATTTATTTATTATATAAATATTTTAATTACTTTTTTGATTTTAAAATTAATATTTATCCACCATATATTGAAAATATTATTTATTTATTTTTTAAAATAATATTATTTATTAAAATATCTAATCAATATTTCAATAAATGTTAATGATAATAAGCATACTAGAATTTTTGAGTTATGATTAATTTGTTATGAAATTTTAAAATAAATATTTATTTTTGTGGGATAAGTGAATTATATAAAATAAAATATTATTATTATTGTATCACATGTCATGGGGTTTATTTTGGGTTTAATATAGTATTAATGTCCTTTATTAAATAATTTAAATGTTTATCCCTCGCCCTTAGTATACAAATTAACAATCATTTCAATAGATGAAATGTTATTAATTTTTCACATTAATTAACTCCCATTATATCCCTCTTCATCCCTTACTCTCAATAACAAGAATATAAGGAAAAAATCTATTTCAATATTGAAGGAGCATGAAGTGATGAAGGAAAAAATGAATGATGATCAATCATTCATGTTAGCACACTATCATTCACCAGGGTTGTCTTGATAACAGAAGAGCATGTGTGGATCACCTATAGAGGGGATCTACATTGGTTCCTCATATATATATTACACAACACCAATTTGTGTCTTAAGATCAATATAATCAATGAATAATGATCTCCTGACTAAGGTAATATTTTTTATGGTGTAATTAAATTTTTTATAATTTAAGGTGTAATATCCTCTCTCTTGGTTCAATTAAAATTATTTTTCAATATTCTCATTAAAAAAATTCATTCGTCATGAAATTATGTCATAAAATTTGGGAATGATCCATTAAATATGATAAAATTAGAGTTATACTTAATTCCAATTGGTCCTCCATATGTGTCTAAAAGCATCAATAAATTCAATGTGTTAATATATATAGTTAAAAGATACTTGAAAAAATGGATATGAAAATCCATGAATCCTCTACTAGCCATGATCGGAGGTTGATATCAAGTTCCATTTAAAACACCCATTGTGTGAGTCCCAATCGGTAAATATATATATTGGGATTATAAATTTATAAACCCAAAATTTCTAAATAATGTTAATTTTCATAGACCTTAACTGTATTATATATGTAGCAGACAAACTCACCTAAATCCATCCACATGGGTAAATGTTCAAACTATGTAGTTTCCCATAAAGAGAATGTTCCAAACACTGGGTGGATAAGTGAGGTTACTAATCTATAGTAAAATGATTCAATGGTGATATATGGAAGTATTAATAATAGTACTGTATGTCTAAATAATAATTATTTTACTAGTTATGGAAAAATATCAGTTATTCATCTCTTTATCTATTTGGAATTTTTTCTATAGGGAATCATCATTATCATTATATTCATTCTCATAAATATTCCTATCAAATGTTATGCCTATAGAATAGATTAATTTAATTTTTTAAAAGTATTGATAATAAATAGCATTCAAAAGGAATAAATTCATTTATGTAGGAATCAAATTTATCAAATAGATTATTTGAGGAAATGTTTTAAATGAAGTGACATAGGTATGGTTTTTTAATGGATCCATTCCACATACCAAACATACCATTTATCATTTATAAAATAGAAACTATTCCAATAGTTTTAATATTCCCATGCTCATATGAATTCTGAATTTACACTGATATTCAGTTGGAAAGATTCCATGTTCGTATAGAGAGGTTGGTCTAGATGCCCCAACTACATCTTGATTGGCAGAATTATTGGGGGAATTATTAGTCGAGGACTACTTCATGATTTTTTCACCAACATGTTATCATAGTACTCTTCACTATACGATAGTAGTGGTCCTTTAAAATAAACCACCATGTTCTTTATTATTCCATTATGATATAACCAGATTTGGGTTTCATCATAATTGATGAATAGAATCATAAGACAATCATTTTTTGGAGAGGAAAATTTTGTGTCTATATATTCTTACTTGTGCACCAAAAATAATCAAAATGTGGATATAGTAATCCACTATGTCTAGAAATTATTTTTATGTTTATGGGATATCATTTATAGTTAATAAAATTAATGAAAAAATCTATAGGGTTTACAAGATTCATATTTAACTTCTCTATCAATAATAGATCTTTGGATACCCTCTTGTGTCTGTTTTAAAAATGATCACACATCTTGACTACCAATGTAATTCTTTATGATAATTCTAGTAGGATCTTAGGTTGGAATAATTTTATATGGAGGTTCAACATGGGAAAATTTATTTTCCCCCTATATAGGCTACATAAAATCCACCAATTATAGATAAATAAATAAATATATATATATATATAAATGATAAAATAATATTTATATTTGGTGAATGAGCTCATACCCAGCTATTTTATACACAATAAAATCATCTAAAACGTGAAATTGGATAATACCCTCGAAAATATCCATTTCATCTATTGAAGATCGGTAAATGTCAGCACTATTTAAATAATATCTATATGGGAATATTGATTCACCTACCACATTATAACTATTGCAAAATAATTAATAAGATTGACCCTAGTTTATTTTATGATTAATATATTGAAAGGATATACCCTCATATAAAAATATAATGAATCCCTAATATGTGGACATGCATATTAACACCAATAATGAGTTTTCAGAAATATTAGTTGTATCAATTTCTGTTCAATGTTGTCTAGTAGGTCCTTGGGGATCCACAAATAATAAGGGTTTGGAAACCCCATGATATTATTATCACTATTATTTGACTACTGGATTTGGTGAAATACTCATCCTAGGTAGATAATGAGATTTCAATGTGCATATAAAGTTCCTTATTGAAAATGTTTCTCTCTAGATTTAATAAAACTATCCCTGATGGAGGTGTCTACTCAGCGTCATCCTCTTATTCACTCAAATTATATTTTTTAATTATCAGGGAATAAATTTTATAATTTAGTTCAGGACCCCCAATAGATCACAATAATAGAAGAATTACTTTAGCTATATAAGAATTCAAATCTATATTCTTTAAACATTTAAATAAATCCAAACCACGTACATTATATAGTCTCTATTAAATGGAAATTTCCATATTATTTGGATCATTATTTATGTGGTCCTCAAGTATGTATGAAATATGTTCCCATGTCTCAATGTACTCTTCCTTGATTACATTCCATTAATTAATACCACTTATCCAAATTTGAAATTTTGGGTTGATCTATAATGAATATTTCTCATTTATGTTATCTTGATTCCCTCTTTCATAAATTCTATGAATATCCTCCTTTGAGACCATCATTTTCAGGACCTACTATAAAAATATCTTCCATAGAGAGTACAATCAGTTCCAAAGGAACTGCTGTTTATATTCTATCTCTCGGGGTAATATGTTCTTTAAGAATCGCAACATTAGTTAACATCATATCCAGAATTTACAGAGGATTATCCTCTGTTTCATTCAAAATTTCATCATCCCATTCAAGTTTTACATCAAGAGTAGGATGATTATTCATTATTACCCACATTAGTATAAAATTAACTTTATATGGTGGCATGTTAAAAACAATGTTGATCTGTGGTATTTCCTCAATGACATGGTGATAATTGGTTTGGAATTATAAGAACAATATTTACAGTTTCATATTTTAATTATTAAGTAGATAACATCCCAAATAAAATATTTTTTTAAATTTTTTTCATAGTCACATATATGCATAAACTCATTACCACTAGAACCAATACTAATGATTCCCTATAAAGAATCATTATCCCCTACTAGATCCACGGTTGAGACATCATATCCTTATACACAAGCCTATACTAATTAGACATCCTATAATTAAACACCACTAGTTTAGTTCATTTTACATTATTTTTTGAAATTTAATTCCATCATCCTTATCATTATATATTCTATCTTCACCACTGATCTCAACCCTATTTTTCACCCTGAATTCTTTATCCATCTCTTACAGAACAATATCAACACTGGTTGATGTTGAAATAACCAACATGAAATCATTTCAAAGAATACCAATTGTTCTTTTGTGACATATATTACATGTAATAATTTTAACCTTTTCAATCCTCAAAACACATAAAATAAATTTAAGGAACACCACATCCAATGGGTCCACCTAAATACGAGAATCATTCTCAACCCCTATATAGAAATATTAGATTATATATTAACAATACATACTTGAGTTTAAGACCTTTGTGATTTAAAAAATACTCAAACTATTGGATTCATGTTCAAGACTCCCCACATAAACAAGTGGACACTGAAGAACTATAGTATCATTTTCGACCATGAAATGTCTCCCAATAATTAATTATTTGAGCTCATTTACAGAAATTAGATGGGTGGTTCCCAACACATGACCATCATTGAATACACAAGTAGATTGAATCAGGCCGTATTTACTAGTCCTGACATTGATATTTATAGTGGTCTTAATATGAGCCTTTCCAAACCTATTTTTCATGAGATTATAGTCATTCCTATTTTAGTTCACACCTCATTCCTTTATAGGTCATGTAACTATCAATGGATGTAACCCAATCTCTAGAATGATAAATTTAGTCTCCCCAAGGCCCAAAAAATAGAATCCTAACAAGTATATTCTCTTCACATACGTCAATACACATAGATTCAAATGGGGGTTAGATATTTTCACCTCCACATATACATAAGGATATATAGGCTGATATAGATCCCTTGATCTATGGTCATATTAATGGAATATATATTCTAAATTACCAAACATTTGTAGGAATGTGGGATTTTAGAAAGGGTGGTGAATTCATAGGAAAAATATCCCAATCAATGTAGAAGGGGGATCCCACCTAATTTTGAGACCATCATCATATATGAATGTTGAAATTTTAATTACGTTGAAAAGATACTGATTTTAGGAAAAAAAATTAATGTGATTCCATCATCTACCACAAGTGAATAATGAAATGATGAGAATATATAAACCCAATTGTAGTGTTCTTCTTTATTTCATAAGAACCATGCATGAGGACTATGAAATAATAATCCAATGGTTACTTATATTTATATAAAAAAATAGGGAAATACCGGGTAGTCCTACTTCATTAGTCAATTCCGTGAGTGGCATTGGGAGTTTCAAATCCCTAAAATACATCGAATGATATTTTGGGATATGGGAGATGTGGGTAATTTCAAATAGATGAGAGGGGTTGGTAAAATTTGAGAAGTATGGATCATGAAATTAATAAAAACTAGAACCCCCCCCCCCCAATGAAGGGGATAGGGTGGGGAGACCATCATTGTCTTTTTGGGAATAACCATCACTAGAAATGATAGATGTGGGAGATAACATTTATCAAATAAACATTATTTCATCCCATATTGTATATGGATTCATAGGTTAAATATTCATTTCATCTATTATTAGATCCTTTCTAATCATGTGCACATCCTAGAGGCTAATCTCAGCCATTCAATGATATAGGCTAAATATGGGGGTGTCAGAGTTCCACTAGTTGATTATATAATGGATGATGTTTCTTCCTTAATGGGAAATTGATTTTGAGATCTATAAACCCCAATATTACATGATAGACATAACATAACACTAAATTTTATTAAATATAAAGTGGAAAAAGTAGGTCCATACCCAATAAATATAGAATACACCCCTGGGGTTGAGATCCGTGTAGAAATTAAACCATTATCACTAATCAAAGGCTTCCCTATAGAAAATGGATGTGTAGTTTTAAATTTATGGTTCCACAAACTGGGGTTTCTCACCACACATTAGTAGAATAAACTAAAGTATATTAACAAAACTATCACTATCCTCCTTGATGAATCCCCTAGTATAAGAATTATTGGATCTAGTGTGATCTATATTCCTAGTGAAATAATAAGTTTTTGGTTCTAGACTAATGAAGGGAAAGGGATAATCATGACACTCAATAACATTATCCTAAATGATATATTATAACTAAACATAGATTTTTTATCACAATGAAAATCACAATATCTAAGAGAAATTTTTGATTCAGGTGTATAATAATATATTTTCCAACGCTTGGGTTGTAATATATTCTATTCCAGCATGTGGTAAATGACTGGGAAAAATATCATGGATAAATTTCAATGAATAAGATGAAATAGATATTCCAAATATATGTATGAAAACTATAAAACTCAGGAATAATTATTTAATAAAATAAATTGTTGGAAGTTTAAATTTTCACCTAAAAAGTAAAGGATGTTTAGTATAAGTTCTATGTTACCAGAAATGTGAATAATAAAAACATCATTTTTAAACGTTGATCATTTTATATCTATATGGGAACAAGTTCAATGAATGAATAGTAAAATTATTAAATGGAATGGATTTATATAGAGGTGTAATTTTAAGAGAATAGATTTATATGAAAATGGATCCTCTAACTCAAACTATTACATTAATGATTTTGGTTCCCCTCTTTTATCTATTTACCGGTGTCATAGATACCATTCAGTAGTATCCAATGTATGAAGCATGAAACATAAATGTAGATTCTTATTTTTTGATAATTTGATCATTTGTTAAATAAATTTCCAATTAAGAGAAGAATTGTTTTCATCAAATGAAAAAATGAAAGAAATTGGTTTTGACCCTGATAAGAATATAAATAGAAAAGAATGAAAAAATTACCGATTTTAGTATCTGGTACTGCCTAAAAATACATAAGACTTATGTATCTTAATAAGAATTTATCAATACATTTTTTATTTAATATAATGATGCTTTAAGAAAAGGATAACCATAGGAACTGCCCCACCATTTATGGTTATATGGTGATCCCCTTTGCGGTCTTGTAGCACATAACTGATCGCCCTATCATTTTTTCACGGATGACAAGGTCTAAGGTGACCCTCCCATCAGTAGTAGTCGGATATCATTTACAAGATGGATCATATCAATTATGTGATAGTAATAATTTTACATGTCTAAAAGCTCAATAGTTTATAGATTTCATAATTTTCTATATAAATAGGACTCCCAATAAGATTTTGAAGACATTGAGATTTTGAGAGACCTGAAAATTTACAGATAACATTGATTATGACTAATCAATCACAAAAAGAGTTTTTAAGGATGATCTCCCATAGACAGATGTCTGATTAAAGTCCCTAAGGCAGTAATACCTCCTATGAATATAGTTTGTTGTCCTATTTCATCCACATAAATATTTCATGGTCTACATTTTATAATTATCTCATAGTGTGTCCTATATAAATTGAAAATGGAGGACTTCCACTGTATAAAACATACGATGTGTCAAGTAATATACCTCCTTACGAACTTATGAACCCATATATACACATAAATCCAAATTTTATTTAAAAAGGTAAATGATGAAGTATGTATTCAGTCTATAAAATTGTATTCTTTTATATAATATTGGATATATGTTAACCCCTTTCATAGAATATCACTTAATATTTCTTTATAATCCTATAATACTCTCCATATGGTTAATTTTTTGTGTCACCCATAGATTCCTCATTCATCCCAGTCTCCCATTAGGTATAAATTCAATACATTTTCCTGAAGATCCCAAAAAAATTATAACCTTTTTTCTAATTTTATACCCCCAAAGGCTTACATTTCCCAAATCTCTTCCCAAGAATCATAACATATATGAATGAGTCACCATCCAAATTCATGTGAGCCTTAAAATCAAGTATACATTCAAAAATAGTGGCCTCTAATCCTATTAGAGATTTCCCATGGGGTTTTTTCCCAAATAGGTAGGATAACTAGAGTAAAATAAATCAATTATTCCTTTTATAATGAGGATGAATCCTTTTAGATGACCAATGGAACCATACCTGACATAATAAATCCATCCTCACAATGCTAAAATAGTTTCAATAGATATCAAGATTTTAGAAGGTATCTTTATGACCAATTAATGAGACAATAGAATAAATAACATGTTGAGCTAGTGTAAGTGTAATCTTTTCTTCCACAATTATTCCGCACCAGGGATTCGAATCATTCTTAATTGACTTCTAGTAACCTATAAATATATTATGAATAAAAATGGTCCTCCAACTCGATGTAATCCCTAAATAGATTATGATTTTAATGTATAAATCCCACACCAACTATTTCTCATCACCTTTCACTTAGTATTATATTCGGTATAATGTTAAAATAATTTGACTTTTCCCCCGGTTTAAAAAAAAATAGAATGAAAAAACATTACAAATGAAAACATGACCTTAAAAGTCACAACATCATTCCATTTGACACAACCTTAAAAGTTATAACATGTATTGTTATATCACCATGGGAAATTCACCATTTTTTATGGATTATTTTTTATCATCTAGTTTTCTGTAAAAAAAATATTTAGTGGGGAAGTACTATTTTTTATTAGATTATCAGACCTTTATAATTAATATTTATAGTAATGAACATTTTCAACAATAAATGGATTCATTTAGTCCTAATTTTGGTAGTAATGTGTCCATGGTCATGGGTGAAACGTTGTTGTGATAGATGATTTATTGGAAATAAACTATGTGTTTCATGTGAAGGTTATTATTAATAAAAATTACAATATATCCCAAAAAACCTTGGAAAAAAGTCTTATTTTAAATGAAATTATGTGTACATCCCAGATAAACCATTGGAGAAAGGTTATTTATGATGATTTATCAATTAAATATTAAAGGAATTTAGGTTGAATGACTTAATTTAAAAATAATGGAGATTATATAACAAATAAACCTCCCATGATGATTCTTGGTGATGGGTCCTTCAAGATATTATGGTGGTATATTATTTGGGATAAGTTTTATCTATCATAAATACTCTCCTAATTATAAGAACCCAATTTATGACTATTACTTTTTATAAAGGAAAACAATTCAAAAGAAAATAGAAATTAAAAAACTATAACATGAAATTAATTACTATTGGAAATTACTCAAACGTTTGACTATTGTGACAAAATCATATATTGAAAAAAGTATCTTAAAAGAAATTGAAATATATATAAACCAATTTCTACCGACCCCATCTTCAACTTATCCTCTAGAAACCCTCTCTAAACTCCTTCAAAAGATTTCATATTTTACAAAATTCATCCATTACAGATCTATTATTCTCTATCAAAGCATAAGTTCAAAAGTTATTTATGAAATTATAGTTTAAAACGTAATAATTTCATATATTTATATTTTTAATTAATGATTAATTATCCTCGAATTTAGCATTCTTAATTTCATATTTTCTCTTTGAGAAACAAGTTATAGATTGAAAGTATTTATTTAAATAATATTTTAAAACAGTTATTATTATTTATATTTTTTACTAGGGTTTAATTTTCATCTCATGACATATTATTAATTATTAAATTAAAAATTTATTTAATTATTAATAATATTTTAGTAAAATATTTTAATTTAAGAATTCATAATAATATTTTACATTTAAACAAATAAATTATAGTTAAAAAATTATAGGATTATAAAAAACAATAATTTATAATATATTAAAAAATCTATTTTAGAAATAAAAAATTTTATCAAAAATAATATATATTGGTTAAAATAATGAAATTCATAGAAATATAAATAATTTAATAAAAAATAAAAAAAATATTTGAATAATTATTATTTTTAATAAAGTATTGTGTATTAATAAAATTTATTTATGTGAAAACAATTAATGAACCAAATATAATATTGTAATAAAAACTAGATAGTAAATAATAATAAAATATACTTCATAATTACTATTAATATCGAGTACTTAATATGTTATTTTATAATTAAATATTATTAAGAAGTTAATTTTTATCCACTGTAATTTGGAAAAATTAATAAGAAATAATAAATATTATATAAAAATATGAAAGAATCATAAAAATATACATAATATAATATTTATAATTTTAAACCAAGAAATAAAAAACATTAATTAGAATGAAGTATTAAAACTATTGTAAAATAATAAATTTTTGTTAAAATCAAAAAGAAATTATATAAATATAAATAATTTAATATATTTAACAATTAATAAACAATGAATGTTCATTATTTGTTATATATTATTATATATTATTAAAATTAACCCAATATAATAAATGTTATTTAGAATTTGAATAAATTAATAAAAATATTAATAATTTAGTTGAAATAATAATTTATAGATAAATGATTAGTCATTATTTTTTATAAATTAGACTAAATTATTAAAATTAATCTCATAGCTTAAATTTATGTTATAGTTGATAAAACATAATAATAATATAAATGGCTTAGTATAAATAATAATGAAAAAATATGAATATACATTAATTATTATAAATTAGTATAAATTATTTAAATTATCCTCAAATAAATGAAAAATAATGTATGATGAAAATTATTACAATTTAATACTATTAATTAATAATGAAATAAAAAAATTATAATATGTAATTATTATTATGTTATTTTATTTTATAAATTGTAATATTTTTATAAAATACTAAAAAAAAATATTTATTAATTAAAAATTAAAAATTTATTAATACCGTTTTTTCATTCCTAACAATGTCAGAAAAAATATTTTCTATTGGAAAGAATTCTTTTATAATATATATTTTGTAATACATAAAAAATTAATGACAAATGTGATTACTCATTATATAATACATACTGCATAATACTTGAATGTGTAGTACTTATTATGGGATAATTGTTGCATTTTTATTTGTACAACATACTTATAGTGTAATAATTATTACATGAATCATATTACATCATTCTTATTTTATAACAATTTATTATGTGATACATTAATTCGTGATACATTTTGACAAGATAATTATTACATGTTATTTGTTGCATGATATTATTTTCATGATACTTATTATTTATTAATTATTATATGATACCTTTTTCAGAATGATTACAAAATTAATGTTCATCCGAGTTATATATTTTAAAATACTTATTACATTATAATTTATCTCATAACACATATTTTTTATACTTATTGTGAGAAACTTATTGATTGATACTTATTGCATGATATTGATTACCTAATATATTTTAAAAAATACAATATTCCATGATATTGGCTTCCAACATACTTAAAGAATGGTATTTGTTGTCTGATAATTATTGAGATATATTAATTATGTGATACTCCATGTGATAGAATTATGAAAATAAATTATTATTCGATTATTTAATGAAAATAAAGTTCAGAATAGTTTTAAAAAAACATTATAATAAACAAATTTGAATTATTTTTTAAGAAAACCCTTGATTCTAGAAATATACACTCATTTTTATTTGAATAATATTATTTTATAGATCATAAAATTAATTCACACTATTCTGCTATAAAATATATATATATATGATGGTGTCAAATTTTTTTATCGTTGACATTGTAAAATTTCTAATTTGTTTTAGAAGAGGAAGTTTTGTTTCTATTTTTGAAAGGTGGTATTTAATGATTTTATATTTTTGATAATGTTGGATATTTTATATTTTATTTTGTTTTTTAGAAATATTTTTTTTTTGGTAGAAACATTTTGAACTTTATTAATAATAATATAAATGTTTTAGTAATATATCATTCATAGTATCAAAAACATTTCCATGAGGTTGATGACTTATATTTAAAAAAAATAGAAACTAAAAATGATAATCCAAATCCATAATTAGAGCCATCTAATTTTTTTAATTTTTTTAATTTTTTTAGGGTGACTTATATCTTAAATACAAGATATGTAAATTTTAAGATGTTACACAATTTTTGGCAACTAAATAAAATTTTAGAATATCAAATAGTTATTTCCATTAAATCGTTCCATTTTCTAAATTTTTATAAGTGGAAATAAAATAAATATTGATTTATATTACAGAATGAATTTGGTCCATATTTTGGGTCTCAGATATCAAAGGATCCATTCATTTTAAAAAAATCATCTTATATTCTATTAAATATGAGTATTTAGTTAATTTTATAAAACCTATATTGAACTATTTATTTATACCTCACAACATAGGTCCCATAATGAAATTGAATAGATCAAATATTTCATTACTAAAAGATTAAATAATCCTTATTAGGATGATCCATGGAATGCTTTTGATTAGTTGTATCCATTTTTTACTTTATAACCTTTTAATATATGGTTTAATATTTTATCTAATGGTTTCAATCCCATTGGGGATTACGATATTCAATATTTTTTATGACCTATTTTCATAACTACGTATTACATTCCTCCATTTATTTTTATAAATAGACCATATATATAATTTTCATTATTAATTAGTGTGAATCTAAATAAATATTTTAATTTTTATTTTAATCAACTAATTTATAAGTTATTTTTATGTTACCTAATTCCATTTTGTTTGGAGTTGGTGTAGATCTTCATTATAAATCATGCTATTACTATGACATTAATTGTTATAATTTGTTCCATTAATATAGTGGATGGTATGTGAGGATCATCAAACCATATTGAGAGGGATTTATTTCCCACTCTTGGAATCTCATGAATACTAAATACATATTTTTTAATTTTTTAAATTAATATTATTAATATTAGTTTCAACCATGAATTTGGTTGATCAAAATCAGGCATTATACTAGTGGAATTATTTAATATAATATTTTTTTATTCCATATTAATGGTAAATCTGAAAATTTTCTCCACCGAGGGATTTAATATTTATTATGATGTTTACATTTGGGAACATTAAAGGGGCTTCCTATATATCTCTATAAATGGAATAAAAACCTACATAGTTTGTGTGAAGATTGTGATTTTTCTTAATGTTATGTGATTATGTTTATTAGAATGGAAAACATAATTAAATCATCATAGTCTATTGAAATAAATTATAGTTGTTGATTTCAACATGTGGGTGCATTTACCCAAAGATGACAGACATATGATGACTGTATGATGAAGAAAAATATTGGTCTTTCTGAATTCATTCTTTAAGTTGGTGGGTGAAACATTGGATCAATAGTTTACCATCTTCAATAGTGTGTTGACAAAAATCATCGGATAGAAGTGAAACCTTCCCACTGGTAGAATTCCTCCATTAAATAATAGTTGGACCAGTAGTCAAAGCATAATCAATTGAATGATTATCACTGAATCCTTATCAATAATTGTTTTAATATGTGTTTTTTAGAAAAATATAAATGTTTTTAGTTTTCTACCATGCATTAAGGATGAAAATAAAAATCATATATCCTATATTTCCACATTAATTATTAAAATTTCTTTATTTGTTTGAATGTTTGTGTGTGAGTTGTATGAAGATTGTGTGATCCATGTGACTTAGTTTTGTGAGTATAATACATATACATCGAGTATTTTTTTTCAATAAACTCATGGTATATTTTTGTTGTTTTGGTTTCTACATTGTAGAACGCATGAAACATGTGATATTTTAGTAGATTAGAGTTCAATTTTACTATAGTTACCCAGACAGTTCATTCTATAGAAATTAATATCAGAGCTCTACAATTCACACTGAAATGATGAATCAGAAACCATTCTCACTTTCCTTATCATAATATTAAATTTATTATAGGTTACTATCATCCAATGATATGATTTTAGAGGAAGAAAATGCATAAATATATCAATTTGAAAGAACCAATTTTGTCTTATAGTGACTAAAAATTGATGAAAATCCCATAAAGAAGAATGTGGACATTTTTTGTGGAGAAAATTCAATGAGAAAGGATATACGTGAAATAACATTGATTAATGATCTTGTTAATGAAACCAAATAGAGTCTCAATACATGGGATAATAAGACTAAAACAAAACTGATAGAGGCCTTGAATGATATGTGTGAGAATTCTAGAGTGAAAAAATTCATCTCTAATGTGATTTTTGTTTTGTATGAGGTTATCAGAATGAATTTTATTGAAATATCACTAGAATTAATTATACATGATTTGAATCTATCTTAATACTCTGATATTCACACTCATAGATCATATATGGTAAATTATTATATTTTACACACTACTAGAAACATTTTGGTACGATTATTATTGTAAATTCATTTGGAAAGACTAATATGGTGTTTAGAATTGTTTTAAATTTGATCCTCAAAGATTAAATCCAAAAAAATAAGTCTATGTTTCTTTTGAAAATGAATTCAATTCTGAATCAATGGGATTCTTTCCATAGAGAAGGATTCATTTTTGGATAGAAAATATATCAAGGGAGATGAGTAAAAGAAATATAAATGGTGAAAGTATAACCTACATTCACTTTTACATGTATGTAAACATTTCTAGCAATTAAATGAATCAAAATGATTTCATCAGAAAAATAGTTTCCAATATTTATTTTTCCGTTGATATAATTTATGGGGTTGAAAACCGACTTCCAAGTGTTTTATGACTAATGGAGTCATGGGTCGTTGACTATGGTGAATTGTTTTATTCAATGAAAGAATGTTTTTGAATGTTCATTTATTTATTTGGAAACATTGTAAAAGTTTATCAAGTGGACGATAGAGATTTAAATTTCAGTAAATAGTGATATTGAGAAATGCATATGCATAAATAAATATTATTTGGTTTGAGTTAAGTGATAGATATTCCATGTCACTAAAAGAACCACTTTTATATGAAATAACAAGATGAGATATGATATAGAACCACCTTCACCATTAGCGTCTTGAAACTGAATTTACTGTTAATTCTTGTGCCATGGGGAGTAAATGATGAAACCCTTATTTGACTAGAAATGTGGACTATGTTTGGTTACCTATAACTATATCCTCATATGATCTAGTGGCTTTGAATTTAATGCTTTGTCTGTACAGTATCATATATAATAGGGTTCAATTAGGGAATGAAATTTCAATGATTGATCACATAAGAAAAAAATAATCGTGGTTATATATTGGGGAATCAAAAATGGATTTCATTATACTCGAATGCTCAGAATCCCAAAGCCTGTAAGCTAGAATTAGTTCACTCAAATGTATGGTGACCATAAAAAGTCCAATCACATATCATATCTCTTTACTTTATCAAATTAATGGATTATAAAATAAAATTGAAATTTTCATATTTAGTTAAGATTTATTCTATTATTTTTAGGTTCTTTTTTAGTGGAAATCCATTGTAGAGTAGTGAAAGTATTTAAAATTTAAAATGCCTCAGATTTGATAATGGTTGTGAGTATATTTGTAGTATCTTCTATAATTTTTATTAAAATAATGGGATTAGGATGGAATAAGTAATTCTCAATACACCACAACAAAATGGTGTAAAAAAATAATTTACCTAACCTTGAATGAAATATAAATAAGAATACATGTATTGTTCTAAATTCTAAATAACATTCAGGTGGAAGAAATCATAAATATTGTAAACATATCAAAAAAATCAATCTACCCATAGGGAAAAAATTCTACATGAATTTCTTTTGTTTGATATGTTACTAGATGATGGGAATCATTATGTCCTTCAATTTTTTCCCTTAAACACTTATTGTTGCAAAGGATATAGGCATTATAGATGATAATATATAAAACAATTACCCATAAGATATAGAAATGATGATATATTTTATAGATAATGGGATGGTGAAAAACAAAACGTTATTAGGATTAAAAACGTTTTATTCAATGATAATATCTTCTAGAAATATATAAACATGGTTGAATTAGATGTTAATGGAAAAAAGTCAAATATAAAATTTTGTGTCAATATATATGAAAACTCTATATGTTTTCTTGGTTTGGGATACATTGGATATTAAAAAAATATCAATTAAATCTTGACCAGAGATAGATTTGGAAAAATTACCAGTTTTTTATAAAGCCTAAGGGAATATTCATGAAATTGAGAAACTAATAGTTTGGTGAACTTCTTATATTAAATAATTTTTATAACCCAAATTCAAAAACAAGTTACCGACTCTTAATGACTCAAAATTTTGATATTTTGTAAATAAGTAACAAATGGATTCCTTGATGTTCAATATCTATTTACTATTAGATAAACAATGGGAAAAAGGAGAACTTGATAAAAAAAGATACTTTTATTTGATGGAATAAGCAATCCAAAGAAGAATATGAATGTTATGACAGGGAGGGTGGAGGATTCCAACCGAATTAATGAATAAATTCCTTTGAAATATTTTTATTAATGGTTAAACATACTTCCATCAAAGAAGGGATGATTTTCTATACTTCCTATGAACAAAACATATAGAATACATGTGTAAGGAATTACTTTATTGATTATGACATGGAGGAGTAGATGTACAAAAATAATCCCAATGGTTTTAACGAAGGTCATTAAAAAGGACTTGTTTGCAAGTTGAATTGAGGACACTATTAATAAAAATGGGTACCTCAAATATAAGACTGATAGTTTACCACATTCATGTCTTAAGAAGGTTTTACATGGTGTGACATAGATCTTTTTTGTTATAGAAATTCATATGATGATGGGATATACATTATAATCCTTATATATATGGATAACATATTTCTGGTGGGTTTTGAGATTCAGTGGATTTACAAGCACAAGTGTATGCTATTTGAAATTTTTTTAATGAATGTTCCTTTTCATGGAAATTTAAAATCTTCATGATTTGAATTTAGAGAGATATAAAATATAGTACACTAGTGTTATTAAAGAAATATTATATTCAAAAAACCATCATAAATTTTATCATGAATAGACAAAAGTATTTAGCATACTCCCTTGAGAAAACATTATATAATTAATTCCATATAAAAATGTGTATAAAGATGAGTCTTGAAACATGTAAAAAGTACCATATGAATCATTCATTATAATTTTGTTGTATGCATTGATTTATACATGATATGGAATCACTTTTGCAATAAGACTACTAATTAGATTTATTTCAAACCATAAAATTGGGAACAAGGAAATATTGAATTGGGTATTATAATACATAAAGGGCTATCAATATATAGAGTTGTTCTTTTGAGAATATTTTACATTGTATAGATTCATGGATAAATATTTTTCTACGGATTTATATATATAAAAGATCATGATATGTTTCATTTTTACATATGTCACAACAATGGTTAGTTATATATCTTAGATTCAACTTTTAGTTTCTTTTTCAACATTATTTTGAGAATATATTGTAGTTAAAGAGACCATAATGGTGTTAGATTGGTTAATTAATTAACTAAAGAAACATAGAAGGACAATAAAATAAGTATTGTTAGTAAGTAGAAGTTAGAGTGCATTTCCCCTTTTTCGGATCCAGGTACATCTTGTTAGAAGGGAAAATATTGACTTGAAATTCCATTTCATCTAGATTATTATGGAAGATATCATGTTAGTTCTGTGGAATATTTTTGGGAAACAAAATCTGATTGACATGTTCATGCTATTTTTAATCCAAGAAAGTATAAGGAATCACTATTATATAGTTAGAAATAATTGAATAAACATTTATGGCGATAACAATTATGTGAGGAATAAGGATGAGTTTTTCCATAGTACTAATGAATTAAAAATAGATCCGTGATGAAATGTTTATGTGGTAAATGATTAGGATTTTGAACTCATATCTACTTACATTTCTTAGTTTACAAAAAGGAGTAAATCTAGTATATATATAAGGCCCCAACCATAAACATTACATTATCTTGAGTTATGTCAAGAATTTGACATTAAGGATCTTTTTAGGTTAACAGTTATAAAGAATTAGGCCATAATTATTACATGACATATCAAATATTATAAAGTAGAAACTTATACTATATCCATTTTATATCATAATATTAAAACTCATTAAATAAAAAAGAATAATTTTTTCGATATAAATGTTCATTAATTAAAACTTTCTTTTAAGCTTCCTTATACCCTCTGAAAAACATTTCAAAAACATGGGATGAGTATAAAAATCTCAGTAAGAGTCATACAATAATGAAATAAACCATTAGTACATCAATACATACAATCAATGAAATTGTACATTTCACTTAGAAAACATAAGATCCTTAACATACCTCATGAAATCATAAGATTTATGAATAACACATAGAAATAATAAATCATAAAGTTACCTTTTGGTATCCATAACATACTTACATTGTATCTTTCATAGCTATATATGGTGTTATATTTTAAATACCCATCACAGTATATTCTCTTTAATAATTATAAAAATATTTATATTTACATCTGTCATGTTACCCAATGAAATGGAGAGATATATCTGGATCTTCTACCATCAGTTTACTAGAGAACAACCCATATACGTGAATAATTCCCAAGAACCACAACATATTCTAAACACATAAAACTAACATAATGGAAAGATAAAATTTCCAAATTATAATAAAAGTATATCATTTAAATATATTGACATAATCATTCCATTTATCATACCAATTTTCAGTACCAAAATACATAAAAAATTTCATATTGTTTTTACTTTTTCTTTTTAAAAACACTATATCATCTTAAATAATCCAAATATCAAATAATACGCAAGGCGGTGGAAAAGTAATTGTCGTTGTAGATGTTAAAAATAAACATTCCCATTTTAATTTAGTAAAACACTTCAAAAAAATATTCCTTTTGAAAACTGTTGAATCAATTTAAAATAAATGGGTATACTTATACACCGTATAAAAGTAGGTCATATATAAGCCAAAATATTCCTCAATGAAAGGAAATTGAGATGATGTCCCTTATGAAAATTTGATAGCAGAACGGCGCCACTTAAAAATTTATAAAATGATTTAATGAGAGAAAAAGGGTGTATCATCACTTGGAAATAAAATTTATATAATAAGGATCCAGAAGAAAATATCCTAACATAATAAAATAGAAATTAAAATATATAAAATAAAATAATTCTTTGACTAAAAGAGGAGGGTGAATGGTTCCATTACCTTGAGTCTGAATTGTCTTGTATGTTCCTTACTCTTGTTTATTAATAAACTTATGTTAATTTATACTTGATTCAGACCCTTTTTCAAGATTTTTTTTTCTTTTAATATTACTTATTACCACATTATAAACATTAAATAATAATTAATGTTAATATCAGTCGTTTTTTTTATATTTTTTACTTGAGTCAAAAATGAACTTACTATAATAACAAATATTCCATGTTGTCAAAAGAAAATTATCTCTAGAATTATATTAATGATTTAAATATCATATAAATATAGTATATATATTTGTTTATAATATTCCATAACATTTGGAGAAAAGAAATAAAATGTCTCGTTCAGGGAGACGGTAAGCCGTACGTATGCATTAAAGCTACTTTAATTTCTTTTTCATATTTAATGGAATAAAAACTAAATGATATATTTGAATATTATAATTCTAGTATAATATCATATATATGTTCATTAATTTCATCATGTATATGCTCCATGCATAGAATGAATGAGTCATATCACATTGAGGGGCGGTAGTCTGCACTTTCTCAAACGAAATTGTCGTATTTACCCACTATGGAAACCATAATGGCATGCAATAAATGCAAAATAAAGAATCATAGAGACAATATAAATATAATATATATCACATATAAATATTGTTCCATTATAATGGCCTCTATGATAGGAGTTAAGGAAATATTGAACTGTAACATCCCAAGTAAGTAATAAATAATAGATATTTTTATCTATGTCTATTAATAAATTAGATAGTGTTTTAGAGGCTTAAAATGAAAATAAATCCAATCTTAAGCATGGAATACACTAATATTTTTTTAAATGATTGTTTTACTGCCTTTTGATGGAAAACCATTTTTAAATCTATATTTTGACAATTTTATAAGCAATATTTTTCAAAATAAACTTATTATTTATGATTGGGACATCAAAATTTAATTTGTGAGAATTTTCGGTATTTTTCTGACAATGTTCATTTTTAAATGAATAGTGAAAAATACTGCATTTTACATCAAAACTATTTTTTAATCTAATTTATTTATATGATTATATTATCTTTTTAATTGGTTTTGAAGTGTAATTAGAATATATTTTTACCATTTAATTCAATGGTGGTCATTGGAATCAATTTCACTTTGATATTGGGCTTAAACTGGTGTCAATCTTTTGATACTTATTGTTTCATAAAAACACGCTATTTGTCATGACAAAGGGAATTATTTATTAAATTAATTAATGCAACATATATGTTTTTAATTTTGTAAAATAGAAATCATTTTTGAATTCAGAATATCAAATATAGCTTTGGGTGAAGTTTTGGTATTTTTCTGAAAAACTTCAATTTTTGATGAATAGTGAAACCACTAAGTGGTAGTTAAAGAAACAGATATTTCGTTTAAATGAAACTTTGTCACTTATGTGATTTGATTTTCAAAAATCCGACATACATGGTTGTCATTAAGAACTAAAATGTGGTTCAATGAGATTAAAATATTTTTTTGGTGAATAGTAACTTTTAAGTTTTTAATCACGATTAGAGGTAATTAGTGTAGTTTAAGGTAAAAATAATGTTTTAATAATATGAGATAAGCTTGAAACATGTCCTACCCTCATTGGATATGTCATGTCCGACCAAGACAATCCATGGGTCAACTTGGGGATCCCATAAATCCACTTTGGTTGGAAAATGACATTAATATATTTTTATTTAAATTTAAAGTAAAAATGACACAAACATGAGATGTTTTACTAAAAAAACATTTACATGGGGTAATACAAATCATATTTATTATTATAAATATTCATTGGAAAGATAAAAATATTTTTCTACATCATAGTATTTTTTTATAATTTTTATACTTTAAATAAATTAAATTATTTATGACATCATGATGATGCATCGATTACCTCATTAATAAAGGATTTAAATAAAATGTAATGATAATGTAAAATCTATGACCTAAACATGTCCAAACCCTATTGGATGGGTGGATTTAGAAACCTTATCACCTTACCCTCGAATTAAATCAATGTGGGACCTTTTGAATCCGAAACTCATTTTAAAATAAAGTAACATTTCTTTACTTTCCAAGAGTGCCCCTCCTCTCCTCTTATAAAAGGCCCCCACCTCTACCACTTTACCCACACTTCCAAAGCCTTTGGCTCTACCAACCCCTACCCATTTTGTCTCTCCACTTCCCTATCTTACGTCTTGAAGCCTCACATTGGGTACAAGTCTTCCCAAGGAAGCCTTTGTGCTCAAACCGAAGGGAGTTACCCGATTTTAAGGTAATGTCATCACTTGAGTCCTTTTGTTTTATTTTGCTTCTCCAACCCCCTAAAATCTTTTTATTAATTTCTTTTGTAATAACTCCAGTATATTCAATATACTAGGATGTTGTTATAAGAAGTATTTTAGCTACACTTACACACACCTACATCTAATGGTTAAAGAACATACTGTTTCCGTGGATGGTGAATTTATGCCTCCCGAAATGATGATTGTTCAACATTCTTTTAACACCTTCAAAGGTGGCCATTAAGATGACACTAAATTTATATATGATATATAATATGTTTATGTTTTCCTTATGCTTTTGTATTTTTCATTTTGGGAATACCTTTATTGTTTCCATTATGGGTAAACGCGATATCTTTATTTTTAAGGAAAAGCGGACTACCGCCCCCTCAAAGTGATTTGATTCGTTAAATACCATATGTGGGACGTATAAAGGATAGAGTTATGATATTATATATGATATTACACTGTAATTATAATATACCTTTATATCATTATGATTCCATTCTATAAAATATGAAATAGAAATGAATGTAGCCTTCATGCGTACGTACGGCTTACCGTCTACATGAACGGTGCATTTCATTTATTACCTCTAAATGATTATGTAATATTATAAATGCATGTATATACTGGATATATATGATATATATGATATATACATCATGATTAAAATTCTGGATATAATGGATACATGAACAACTTGTAATTATAAAGTGTTTATTTTTTACTCAAGTACCAATGATCATTAAAACGACCGTTATTAACTTAAATAATTACATATTGTTCATGACATGGAAATTAGTGATATAAAAGGAATAATGAACTTTAAAAAGGTTCTTAAACAAGTAGAAATTAACTCATGTTTATTATTCAAGAGATTAAAGAACGACCAAGTCAAGTCGGACCCGAGGTATGGGACTTCGTCTCAATCTCCTTTTGTTGAGGCATATTTTGTTTTATAAAAAACCTTCTTTTATACGGTGTATACACCCCTTTGACTTTTAAATTTATCCAAAAGGTTTCTTTTTTATACAAATCATTTTACTAAATGACAAAAGGGAATGTTTTTTTCATACGTATGCGGCGACGACTTCTCCGCCGCCGTGACCATTATTTGAGCTTCAGCTTCTCTACAAGCCATACCTTTTTTTTAAATGAAAAATAAATACCATGTATTACTTTTCGTTTATTTTGGTATTAAAAATGGTTTTCATAATGTTTTTATATCAATTTGTTTTATTGATATCTTGTGAGTGAAAGGTGGAAATGTTATGTTTCCTTTATGCATGCTTTATGTGATACGATTATGTTGAGGTTATTGGGCATTATTATGAAGATGGGTGGTTCTGTGATAAACTAAGGGCGGGTGAGCCCGATATAGCTCTCCAATGCATTGGGTAATGCGAATAAGTGAAACATTATGGTTTCTCCGAAGATATTTATGGAATATACTGTGATGGGTATTCCAAATGTAACCAAGAGGGTTACTCCCAACGTAAGAATGTTATGAATGCCTCAAGTTACCTTTATGTCTTATGATTTCTATGATTTATTCATGATTTGATGAGGTATGTTAAAGTGATTATGTTTTATGGGTAAAGTATGATTTCATTATTATTTATATATGAACTTATGTTTCATTTCCATATTTTTATAACCCATACTGAGCTTTTTATGCTCATCCCAAGTTTTTTTGAAATGTTTTTCACAGGTCAAGAGAACGTTACATGATATGATGATAGTGTTAAGGAAGTGTCAAGAATGAATCCATGTTTTATTTTAAACATGTTTCCATTGATGGGAAAAAAGAATACTATCTTTATGCATCCACTTTGTTTATATGTGGAATGTAATGCAAGTTTTATGATCTAATTCTCTAAAACTCTAAACCCAAAATGATCCTCAATGTGTAATATTGTAATAACTCAAGATTAAGTGAGGTTTAAGGATGGGGCCTTATACTTGGTATCAAAGGTCGGTTTAGATAACTTTAGGAGTTAGAATTATATTAAATGATTATCCAAAAATATTTTTTTATGGTCAAATTGAAATGATAAAGAATTTGAAGATTACCATGTTGCTTCATCTAAGACATGTTTGTTCAGAATGGTTTTCCGTAGAGGAAACATGGAAGCAATGTTATGAAGGCATACAGAAGGAAATAACCTTCCTAATCATCATCCTGAGATGGTCGTAATTGGATCTAAATAGTTTTTTGCAGTAATGGAGTAGTTGACTCAAGCGATAAATGGTGGTGGTATCCATGCACGAGATCACACAGATCAACCATAGAGGAACATTTCAGTGGTCGAACATTTCTTGAGGCAACATCCCCCATCATTCAGAGGATCATCTGACCTTGTGCTAGCTGAAGGGTGGATTAAACCACTGAATAAGATTTTCGATGTCATGGTGTGTTCATACAATCAAAAGGTTAGTCTTCCTATTTAACGTTTGGAGGGTGAAGCAGATCAGTGGTGGTCGATGGTTAAAAATATCAGGGACGCTGATGTGATTGATTCTCTTGACTGAGATGAATTCAAAGGTATGTTTCTTGAGAAGTATTTTCCTAAGGCTGTTCGACTTAGGATGGAAAAACAATTCTTGGAATTGAGGCAAGAGGAAGACTCAGTGGCTTTCTATGAAGAAAGGTTCACTCGATTGGCAAGGTATGCTCCAAATTTTATCTGAGCCCTTGATAGTAAAGTCAATCGTTTTTACTCAGGATTAAAGCCAAGATATCGAAGGTCATTAGCTTCTCGTGAGTATAAAGGATATGAAAATCTTGTTCTATGTGATGAGAAGGTGGAAATGGAGTTTTTCGATGACCAAGTGTTCTATAACAACCAGCAGAAGAAGGGACAGAGGTGGCAGGAGAAAGGAATTAATTCTTCAAAAAGGTCTGATGGTAAGAAAACTAAGTTTCTAGTTTGTGATAAATGTGGGAAAAGGCATGTTGGGGAATGTCTTCTGAAATCTGGAAAGTGTTACTGATGTGGTATGATGGGACATAAGGCTCGTGATTGTACTGAAAAAGATCAAGGTGATTGTAAGACAAAATTAGATTTACAGTTAGTGAAATGTTTTAAGTGCAATGAGATGGGTCACTATGCAAACGAGTGTCCGACAAAGAGCTTGAGTGATGGGAAGTAGTTAGACTACAAGCAGAAAGGGGTGGTGAAATCCTTTTAAACTACTTTAGCAGATGTCGGGCCATCAAATGAAGTTGTATCAGGTACTTATTTTGTTTTTTCAGATTATGACAGTGTGTAGTTTGAATCGGGGTCTACACATTCTTTCATCTCTGAAAATTTTTCTAGTAAAATGTGAATACCATCTCAAGAAATGACTCCTAATCTTTTGGTAAAAACACCCGGGGGAAATGTTGAGGAAAAACAAATTTATAAGAATCTTCCTATCCTTATCTGTGGAAAGAACCTACTTGCAAACCTTATTGTTCTACCTCTAGTAGAGTTTGATGTTATCCTGGGTATGGATTGGCTCCCTATTTACCATGATAAGATTGACTCTAGAGATAAAGAAGTTTTATTTCAGAAAGAATTTCAGTTTGTGTAAATGAATGAACCCTTACTGTTGATAACATATCGATAGGCCGAGAAACTTGTAATAGATGGAAAGAAATGTTACCTTGCACATATTGTTGAAAATAAATGAACTGTTCAGATTAATGATGTGCCAGTGGTAAATGAGTATCTTGATGTTTTTTCTTGATGAGTTTCCTGGAATAATACCATATCGGGAAGTTGAATTTACAATTGACTTAGTTCCTGATGCTAAGCCAATTTCAAAACCCCCTTATCGAATGGCTCAAATTGAACTTTTAGAGTTGAAGGAGAAATTGCAAGATTTATTAGAGAAAGGTTTCATTCGACCTAGCACGTCACTATGGGGTGCTCCTGTTTTATTTGTTAAAAATAATGATGGTTCTATGAGACTTTGAATTGATTATAGAGCCTTGAATAACATCACTGTTAAGAACAAATATCCTTTTCCTCATATCGATGTTTTGTTTGACCAGCTCCAGGGAGCTTAGTTTTTTTCAAAGATTGACCTGAGATCGGGGTACCATTAGATGAAGGTAATGGAAGAAGATGTTCCGAAGAATGTGTTTCGTACAAGATATGGCCATTATGAATTCGTAGTAATACCTTTTGGGCTAACCAATGCACCTTCTGTATTCAAGGACTTAATGAATAGAATTTTGCATGAGTTCTTGGATAAGTTTGTGGTGGTTTTCATTGATGATATTTTGGTGTTTTCTAAAAGTAAAGAAGAGCATGAAGGACATTTAAGGGTTATTTTCCAAACCTTAAAAGAAAAGAAATTATATGGGAAATTCAGCAAGTGTGAGTTTTGGTTGCAACAAATTTCTTTCCTTGGTCACGTTATTTCTAAATATGGGATAACCGTTGATCCTGCAAAAAAAGGTTGTTGAAGAATGGCCAAGACCCACAAATGTAACAGAGATTCGTAGTTTCCTTGGTTTCTCAGGCTATTACCGAAGGTTTTTTAGAAATTTTTCACAATTATCTTGTCCAATGACTAAGCTAACTCGGAAGGGTGTTAAGATTATCTGTACAAAAGAATGTGATGATTGTTTTCAGGAGTTGAAAAGAAGATTGGTGAATGATCCAGTTTTGTCACTACCTTCCAGGAATGGTGAGTTTGTTATATACAGTGATGCTTCATTGAAAGGACATGGTTGTGTCATAATGCAGAATGATCAGGTAATTGCTTATGCTTCACGACAGTTGAAAACTCATGAGGTAAATTACCCTACACATGATTTGAAATTAGTTGTTGTTGTTTTTGCTTTAAAAATTTGGAGGCATCATTTGTATGGAGTAAAGTGTGAAATATATACCGATCAAAAACTTTTAATGTATATATTCACTCAGAAAGAATTGAACATGAGATAGAGGAGATGGCTAGAATTAATCATGGATTATGATTGTACAATTCATTACTATCCGGGAAAAGAAAATAAAGTGGCTGATGCATTGAGTTGAAAAATTAATGCTTCATTAGAAATGTTGTGTGATCCTTTGGTTAAGGATTTGATGAACATTGGCATAGAAGTTGTTGGTGCAGGATGTTCTTCTGTTTTGTTTCAGGTATCAGTGAAATCTTCTCTATCAGACAAAATCAAGAAAGCACAGAAGCAAGACAGTGAGTTGCAAAAAAAGGTAGAGCTGGTTCATAAGGGTAAGTTGCCTGAATTAAACATTGATAATGATTTTGTTTTGAGATTTGGGAAGAGATTGTGTGTGCTTTGTGATTCAAAGTTGAAGAGAGAGTTGTTATGTGAAGCTCATTGTTCTCCATTTTTAGTTCATCCTGGCAGTACTAAGATGTACAGAGATCTGCGGGAGTATTACTGGTGGGATGGAATGAAAAGTGATATTTCTGATTTTACTGTGAAGTGTTTGACATGTCAACAGGTTAAAGCAGAGTGGAAGTTACATAAAGGGTTGCTTCAGCCTTTACCAGTGCCAGAGTGGAAATGGGAGAATATATCCATGGTCTTCGTTGTGGGATTGCCGAAGACCCCTCGAGGTAATAATGCAATCTGGGTTATTGTTGATCGCTTGACTAAATCTGCTCATTTCCTTGTTATATGAGATACTTTCTCTCTAGATAAAATTTCAATTTTGTATCTTAAATAGATTGTCAGGTTACATGGAGTTCCTCTATCCATTGTATCCGATCGTGATCCCAGGTTCACTTCTAACTTTTTTAAAGGCCTTCAGAAGTCGTTGGGTACTGAATTAAATTTTAGTACAGCTTTTCATCCTCAATAAGATGGGCATTCAGAACGAACAATTCAGACATTGGAGGATATTCTACGTTCTTTCTCTATGGATTATCAGTGAATTTGGGACCAACATCTTTCTTTTTTTGAATTTTTATATAATAACAGTTTTCATTCCAGTATACAGATGGCACCATTTTAGGAATTATATGGGAAGCGGTGTCGAAATACAAATTTTTCTGATGAAGTGGGTGAAAGGAAGTTGATGGGACCAGAATTGGTAGAAGAGTTGGTAGAAAAAGTTCAGCTGATACAGAAACACATGAGAACAGCTCATAGCTGGAAGAAGAGTTATGCGGACAACCGGAGGAAGAATCTCTCTTTTGAGGTAGGTGTTCATGTTTTTCTAAAAGTATCACCATGGAAAAGTGTGATGCGATTTGGTGAGAAAGGAAAGATGAGTCCAAGGTTCATTGGACCATATGAAATTCTGGAGAGAGTTGGATCAGTTGTTACCGAGTGGATTTACCTCCGAGTTTATCTCAGGTACACAATTTTTTTCATGTTTCGATGTTGAGAAAGTATATGCCAGATCCATCTCATCTTTTGAGTCCAGAGGTAGTTCAGCTGGAAGAGAACCTATCTTATGAGGAATAAATGGTCCAGATTGTTGACCACAGGGAGCAAGTGTTTCAGAATAAGGTGATTAATTAGGTAAAGGTTTTGTGGAAAAACCACATGATGTAAGAGGCAACATGGGAATCGGAAAATGCAATGAGGGATAAGTACCCCCATTTATTCGATAAGTAAATAAATTGTGGGGATGCAATTTTCTAAAGGGGGGAAGGATGTAACATCCCAAGTAAGTAATGAATAATAGATATTTTTTTTCTATGTCTATTAATGAATTAGTTAGTGTTTTAGAGGCTTAAAATGAAAATAAATCCAATCTTAATCATGGAATACACGAATATTTTTTTAAAAGATTATTTTACTACCTTTTGATGGAAAACCATTTTTAAATCTATCTTTTGAGAATTTTATTAGAAATTTTTGGAAAAATAAACTTACTCTTTATTATTGGGACATCTAAATTTACTTTGTGTGAATTTTTGGTATTTTTCTGACAATGTTCATTTTTTAATGAATAGTGAAAAATACTGCATTTTACATCAAAACTGTTTTTTAATCTAATTTATTTATATGATTATATTGTCCTTTGAATTGGTTTTGAAGTGAAATTAGAATATATTTTTACCATTTAATCAAATTTTGGTCATTGGAATCAATTTCACTTTGAAATTGGACTTAAACTGGTGTCAATCTTTTGATACTTATTGTTTCATAAAAACACGCTATTTGTCATGATAGTGGGAATTATTTATTAAATTAATTAATGAAACTTATATGTTTTGAATTTTGTAAAATAGACATCATTTTTTGAATTCAGAATATCAAATATTTCATAGGGTGATGTTTTGGTATTTTTCGGAAAAACGTCAATTTTTGATGAATAGTGAAACCACTAAGTGGTAGTTAAAGAAACATATTTTTCGTTTAAATGAAAATTTGTCACTTTTGTGATTTGATTTTCAAAAATACATCATACATGGTTTTCATTATGAAGTAAAATGTGGTTCAATGAGATTAAAATAATTTTTTTGTGAATAGTAACTTTTAAGTTTTTAATCGCAATTAGAGGTAATTAGTGTAGTTTAAGGTAAAAATAATGTTTTAATAATATGAGATGAGCTTGACACATGTCCTACCCTAATTGGATTTGTCATGGCCGGACAAGATAATCCATGGGTCAACTTGGGAACCCCATGAAGCCACTTTGGTTGGAAAATTACATTAATATCTTTTTATTTAAAGTTAAAGTAAAAAAGGATACAAACATGAAATGTTTTACTAATCCAATTGTCACATGGGGTTATACAAGTCAGATTTTTGATTATAAATAGTCATTGGAATTATAAATAGATTTGATACATCATAGTATTTTTATTATAATTTTTAGACTTTAAATAATTTAAATTATTTATGACATCATGATGATGAAGCGATTACCTCATTAATAAAGGATTTAAATAAAATGAAATGATAATGTAAAATATATGACCTACACATGTCCAAAACATATTGGATGGGTGGATTTGTAACCCTTATCACCTTACCATCGAATTATATCAATGTGGGACCTTTTGAATCCGAAACTCATTTTAAAATAAAGTAACATTTCTTTACTTTCCAAGAGTGCCCCTCCTCTCATCTTATAAAAGAACCTCACCTCTACCACTTTACCCACACATCCAAAGAATTTGGATGGGCCAACCACTGCCCATTTTGTCTCTCCACTTCCCTCTCTTACTCCTTGAAGACTCACTTTGGGTAGAAGTCTTCCCAAGGAAGCCTTTGATCTCAAACCAAAGGGAATTACCTGATTTTAAGGTAATGTCTTCACTTGAGTCCTTTTATTTTATTTTTCTTCTCCAACCCCCTAAACTCTTTTTATTCATTTCTTTTGTAACAAATCCAGTATCTTCAATATACTAGTATGTTGTTATAAGAAAGATTCAAGCTACACTTACACATAGCTATATCTAATGGTTAAATAACATAGTGTTTCCGTGGATGGTGAATTTATGCCTCCTGAAACGATGATTGTTCAACATTCTTTTAACACCTTCAATGGTGGGAATTAAGATGACAATATATATATATATATATATATATGATATATAATATTTTTATGTTTTACTTAAGCTTCTGTATTTTTTATTTTGGGAATACAATTATGGTTTCCATTATGGGTAAACACGATATCTTCATTTAAGGAAGTGCGGACTACCGCCCCCTCAAAGTGATTTGATTTGTTAAATACCATATGTGGGACGTATAAAGGATGGAGTTATGATATTATATATGATATTAAACTGGAATTATAATATTCCTTTATATCATTATGATTCCATTCTATAAAACAAGAAATAGAAATGAAAGTAGCGTTCATGCGTACGTACGGCTTACCGTCTCCATGAATGGTGCATTTCATTTCTTACCTATAAATGATTATGTAATATTATAAATGCATGTATATACTGTATATATATGATATATATGATATATACATCATGATTATAATTCTAGATATAATGGATACATGAACAACTTGTAATTATAAAGGGTTTATTTTTTACTCAAGTACCAATGATCGTTAAAACGACTGTTATTAACTTAAATAATTACATAGTGTTCATGACATGGAAATTAGTGATATAAAAGGAATAATAAACATTAAAAAGGTTCTTAGACAAGTAGAAATTAACTCAAGTTTTTTATTCAGGAGACTAAAAAAAGACCGAGTGAATTCGGACCCGAGGTATGGGACTTCGTCTCAATCTCCTTTTATTGAGGCATATTTTGTTTTATACAAAACCTTCTTTTATAAGGTGTATAAAAACCTTTGACTTTTAAGTTTATCCAAAAGGAATATTTTTTATATGAAGCGTTTTACTAAATGACAAAATGGAATGTTTTTGTCGTACATATGCGGGGACAATGACTTCTCCGCTGTCGTGACCATTATTTGAGCTTCAACTTCCTCTACAAGCCATAACTTTTTTTAAAAGAAAAATAAATACCATGTTTTACTTTTATTTTATTTTGGTTTTGAAAATGGTTTTCATAATGTTTTTATATCAATATGTTGTATTGATATCTTGTGAGTGAAAGGTGTAAATGTTATGTTTCCTTTATGCATGCTTTATGTGATACGATTATGTTGAAGTTCTTGGGTATTATTATGAAGACGGGTAGTTCCGTGATAAACTAAGGGCAGGTGAGCCCGATATAGCTCTCCAACGCATTGGGTAACACGAAGGAGTGAAACGTTAAGGTTTCTCTGAAGAGATTTAGGGAATATACTATGATGGGTATTCCAAACGTAACCAAGAGGGTTACTCCCTATGTAATAATGTTATGAATGCCTCAAGTTACCTTTATATCTTATGATTTATATGATTTATTCATTATTTGATGAGGAATGTTATTGTGCTTATGTCTTATGGGTAAAGTATGATTTCATTCTTATGTATATATGAACTTATGTTTCCTTTCCATATTTTTATAACCCATACTGAGCTTTTTATGCTCAACCCAAGTTTTTTTTGAAATGTTTTTCACAGGTCAAGGGAAAGGTATATGATATGATGATAGTGTCAAGGAAGTGTCAAGAATGAATCCATGTTTTATTTTAAATATGTTTCAATTGATGGGAAAAATGAATACTATCTTTATGTAACCACTTTGTTTATATGTGGAATGTAATGCAAGTTTTATGATCTAATTCTCTAAAACTCTAAACCCGAAAAGATCCTCAATGTGTAATCTTGTAATAACTCAAGATTAAGTAAGGTTTAAGGCTGGGGCCTTATATGAACAATCATGGTTTCATGAGGCTAGAGTTTGTCTTACACAGTAACATAATGTTCATATCAATTTGATGGAGGTGTGTTGAAGTGTAGTTCGGGAAAATCCTTTAAAAACGTCCTATTAAATTTAATATAATAGTTTTGTTTTAAAATAATGGAATAAATGGATTTTTTGGGGTTGGATAAGGAATGTAAATGGAAGCAGCTTGAGAGGAGACACGACCTCATATCAGGTAAATCCATCAGATTTAAGCTAAAAGGCTGTCTTGAATTGACTTCTGCGTAAGGTGATGATTCAAGGATGAATAGAGGTATGTTTGAGGCTTATTTACCCAGATTTTGGATGGGCCGACGGTCTTGATAGGTGTTATTTAAGGTTAGATTTGATTCCCTTTTATAAGAGGGAGGAGGGGAACATTAGGAAGGTATTGAAATAATATTTTATTATAAAATTAATTTTAGTTTCAAATGGTCCAAAATTATTTTATTTCAAAGTTAAGATGTTTTTTGGTAGAAAAGCTCTAATCCAATAGGGTTTAGACTTGTCTAGGTCACAAATTTATCTTTATCCTTTATCCTCAGTCCTTATTTAACTAATTTAACTCTTACCATGTCTTCTTTTGTATTCATACTATATGGTTAATATTCTTACAATTAAATTCTAATCGAACCTCAATTGGTTCATTAATGACAGTTTCAGAATTATCTATGTCATTTGGCCGAATCATAGTTATTTAAGACTGTTATATCATTTAATAAAAAAGTATTGTTTTAAAAAACTCATTTGTGTCAATTTTTATACTATTCATATCATGATTTTTTTAAACCTAAAAACATGATTATTTCAAAAGAAAAAATCATTAATTAAAATTTATCAAGTCATATGTATTCATAAAATTAGGTTATGGAAGAAAAGGTTTTAAAATCAATTTAAATTAATATTTATAAAATTATTTATTTAAAATATTCATTAATAGGATAATCACTAAATCATCATTTTTTCAAAAATAAATTTATTTATTTAATGTATTAATTTATAAATATAATATCATGATGTTGGAAATATTTTTATCTCTCTAATTACTTAATATTTTTGAAGCGATCACTTATATAACCCCATAAAAATATTGTTTTAGTTAAAGATACATGTTTTCGTTATATTTTCTTGAATATTTAATTTAAAGTAATTAAATATCATTTTCATATACATGTGGCTCCATAGGGTTCTAAAATCCACCCAAGGATTCCCATGGTCGGAGAAATCTCATTCAAGAGGATTAGAAAATGTTTTAGGGTAATTTAATAGTATTATAATATTATTTTTTACACTACCAGATTTACCATTTAACTGTGGTAAATAAATTATTTACTGGAGATACTAATCATAATGTCTAAAAATAACTGATACAGATTTGCACAATTTAGACCTCTTGATATCAAATATGGAATCCATTTTTCCAAATTCAAAGCACATAATTTTCTGATATTATTTTGAAATTAATTCTTATTGTAAAACCAAGAGCATGTTTTTAAAAAGTAAAAACTACCAAAAGATTGACATGTGTTGATGTCCAATTAAAATTTGAAATAACTTCCAATGAACAAAATTATATTAAATGATAAAAACATAAACTAATTACACTTTAAAACCAATTAAAAAGATTATCTCACCATATACATAAATTTCATGAAATGAATGTTTTGACATAAAATGCATTATTTTTCACTATTCATTAAAATTGAACTTTATTAGAAAAATACCAAAAATTTCCCCAAATTAAAATTTGAGGTTATGCTTTAAAATATGTAGTTTATTTTGTAAAATTAAACAAATAAATGTGAAAAAAAAAACTATATTTAAAAATGGTTCGCCATAAAATGTTTGTAAAACGGCCTTTTAAAAATATTTGAATTTTTATTCTTAAAATTGGATTCATTCTCATTTTAAGCCACTAAATTTCATTAGATAAGTATAGAGATATTTAAACAGAAATTATTCATCATAATATAGTTAGTTTTGTTCATTCCCTCAAATACAATGGCTATATGTTGACTCCCATTTAACATAATATTTTTATATTATTGTTATTATTTCAGTATGGCACAGCATTGTGTGCAACATAAGATTTCTGAGATACTCATTGATGAATGTTGGGTTTTCCATCGAACATAGAATCCCCATTAATGGAACATTATTATCTAATTCATAATTATTAATAAATATGATAATTTCATATTCTTTATTTACATGGGATGTTACCTCCTACCCTATTTTGGAAATTGTGTCCTTAAAATATTATTTACCTATCAAATAAAAGGGGGTATTTATCCCTCATATCATTTTCATATTACCACGTTGCATCTTTAACCATATGGGTTTTTCAAAAAAACCATTACCTCATGAATTACATAATCTCACCACACATTCCCTCTTTCCTCAAGAATCCGAACTGTTTGTTCATCATAAGAAGATTTCTCTTCCTAATGAACTACCTCCGGACTCAAAACATGAGATGGATGCAGCATATACATTCTCAACATTGAATCATAAAAAACATTGTGTACATGGGATAAACATGGGAGTAAAGATGCTCTGTAGGAAAATAATCAAAATTTCACTTGGATTTCATAGGGCCCAATGAACCTCGGACTCAACGTTCCTTTATTACCAACACACATCACACTTTTCCATAGAGAAACTTTGAAAAAGACATGATCACCTACCTTGAAAGAAATAACCTTCTTCTAGTTATCCTCGTAACATTTATTCCTACTCTGAGCTGTTCTCATGTGTATCTTAATCAACTAAACTTTCTTTTCATCTTTTCTACCAATTCTGGGCTCATAAACTTCCATTAACCTACTTCATCGCAAAATGAAAGAGTTTGAAACTGCTTTCCATATAATTCTTCAAATGCTTCCATCTGTATACTGAAATGAAAACTTTTATTAGAATAAAACTCAACCAAACAAAGATGTTGATCCCAACATCAATGAAAATCCATTGAATAAGCACATATCATATCTTCAAATTTATGAATTGTTAATTTTTACTGTCCATATGATTGAGGATTAAAAGTTGTAATGAAATTTAATTCATTTCCCAATAACTTCTGAAGGACCTTCCCAAATATACAAGTGAACCTAGGATCAATATCAGATACAATGGAGAGGGGGGCTATATATAACCTAACTCTATCATTAATATACAATCTAGAGAGTTGATCTAGAAAGAGAGTATCTCGAATAGGAAGAAAGGGAGCATATTTAGTTAGTTGATTAATAATAACCCAGATTTCATTGTAACCTCGTGAATTCATTGTTAATCAAACTATGAAATCCATAGACAGATTCTCCTATTTCATCTTTGGCATTGGAAAAGGAAAAATAATCCATTTTGGTAACTTTCATTCTTCTTTAACCAATTAACAAGCTAAAAACATCATAATAAAGTCAGTAATATCTCTTTTCATTCCATCCCACCAGTAATACTCCCAAAGATATTTGTACATCTTAGTACTGCCATGATTAATTGAAAACAGAGAACTATGAAATTTATATAATAACTCTTTCTTCAATTGGGAATCAAAAGGCACACATAATCTCTTTCCAACCCACAAAAAAAGTCTTTATCAATGTTAAATTCAGGTAACTTACCCTTCTGAAAAAAATCTACCGTTTTCTACAACTCACTTTCTTCTTTATGTGATTTCTTTATTCATTCTGCTAGAGAAGATTTAACTTCCACCTGAAACAAAACATAAGAATTCCCTACACCAAAAACATCCAATACAAAATTCATCAAAAAAAAAACCAAAGGATCTCATTCCAAATGTAGCGTGGTTAATTTTTCATTATTCTTTGAGCTCAAAGTGTCATCCCCTTTATTTTCCATTCTTTGATTTTAATGGATTTTGAAATCATAATCTTTTATTAATTCTATCCATTTTCTCGGTATCATGTTTAATTCCTTCTAGGTGAATATATACTTCAAAATTTTGTGATCAGTATATATTTCACACATTACACCATTAAAAGGATGCCTCTAAATTTTGAATGAAAAAACTACACCAGCTAATTCCAAATCATGTGTAGGGTGATTTAACTCATGAGGTTTCAACTGAAGTGATACATAAGAAATTACCTTATCATTCTGTATAAGGACACCACCATGTTCTTTAAATGAAGAATCACTATAGATAACAAATTCACAATTCCTGGAAGGCAGTTCCAAAATTAGATCATTCTCCAATATTTATTTCAATTCTTGAAAATAATAATCACAATATTTTTCCCAACAGAATTGAACACCTTTACGAGTTTACTTACTGAGTGAGATAGATAACCATGAAAATTTTCCAAAAACCCTTTTGTAAAAACCATCTGATCCATGCAAACTACAAATCTCAGCTAGATTTGTGGGTATTGGCCATTCATTAACAACTTTTGTTTTAATATGATAAACAGTTTTGAAATCTTTAGAAACAATGTGACCATGTAATGAAATTTTTTGAATCCAAAACACAAACTTTCTGAATTTAGCCTAAATTTTTTTTATTTTAAGGGTTGAAAGACAACCCTTAGATATCATTCATTATCTTTTTAACTTTTAGAATATACCAAAATATCATCAATTAACACAACCACAAACCTATCCAATACCTCATGGTATATTATATTAATAATATCCATGAATATAGTTAGTGAAATGGTTTCTTGAAAATTCATAACTAAAAATTCATACATGAAATATCTAGTATGAAATGCGGTCTTCGGAAGGTCTTTTTTACTTTACATTCAACTGATGGTACCCCAACCTCAAGTCAATCTTTGAAAAATAATATGCTCCTAGAGCTGATAAAACAATCATTAATATCGTACAAAGGATAATTGTTCTTAACAGTGATATTATTCAAGGCTCTACAATCAATGTAAAGTCTCATTGAAATATCATTATTTTTTACATACAAAATAGGAGAAAACCATGGTGATGTGCTAGGTAGAATGAAACCTTTATCTAATAACTCCCACGATAGATTCTTTAACTCTAAATGTTCAATTGGAGCCATTCAATATGGGGTTTTGAAACTGGCTTAGCATTAGGAACTATATCAACTATAAATTCAACATTCAAGTTAGGTATTATACCAGGAAAATCATTAGACAAGACATCAATATACTCATTTACCACTGGAACATCATTAATATGAATAGTTAATTTTTTTTAACAATATGTTCATGGTAAAATTAATTTCCATCTTTTATTAGTTTCCCAGCTTCATGATATGTTATAAAAAATAGGGGGTCATTCTTTTACAAGAAAAAAAAATCATTCTGAGAACAAACCACTTTATCTATGCAGTCAATTTAGCATGATTAATGGAAATCCAATCAATACTGAAAAAAATCAAACTATATTTTAGGAAAAACTGTTAGGTTTGCAGGTAGACTATCTCTGCACACAAGTACAATAAGGTTCTTATAATTTCTTTTTGACTCAAAATTTCTTCTAGGTGTTTTTACCAAAACTGTAAGATAAATATCTTGATATGGAATTACCGATTTAATATAAAATTTATCCAAAAAGAAAGAATGTGTAGACCCTAAATCAAAAAACACATTGGCATAATCTGAATAAACAAACAGGGTACCTGATACAACTTCATTTGATGGCCCAACATCTTATAAAGTAGTTGCAATGGATTTCACCACCCCTTTCTTCATGTATTCTGGATTCTTTCCATCATTTGGGTTTATCATTGGACACTAATATTCATAAAAAACCATCCCATTGAACATAAAACATTTTTCTAACTTTAAATAAGATTTTTTATTAACATTGCCCTAATCTTTTTATTGAAATTATGAGAAATATGTCCCATTTTACCACATTATTAGCACTTACCAGAATTCAAAATGCATTCCCCAGTGTCCTTTTTAATATAATTATTACAAACTGTAAACATAATATTCTTACCATCATACTTTTTTTAAGAGTTATCACATTTCAACTTTTACCTCTACCTATTATTCTATTTTTTTTTCAAAGAACACGTGAACATTTGAAAACTACACTTCCACCTTCTCCACACATAGAATAAGTTTTTCATTACTTTTAAAATATCATGATTCTTAATCCCATCTAAAATTGGATTTAATCCTATGTAAAAATTATTGATTTTACTAGAAAGATCTTATATGAAATTTGGAGAATACTATGTCAGTTATGTTAATTTTTTTTATAAGAAATGAGTCATCCTCCTACATCAATTCCAAGAACTTTTTTCCATCCTATGTCGAACCACATTAGGAAAATATTTCTCAATAAACATACCTTTACATCATCCCAATCAAAAGAATCAATCTTCTCACTACGCCTTCTATTTTTAACCACCGACCACCACTAATCAGATTCAGGTAAATATGATTACTAAACATTTGATTTTCTAAACACCCCATGACATATGAGATCTTTTCCAGTGATTTAATCCACCGGCCAGCTAACATAGGGTCATATGATCCTCTGAATGATGGGGGTTTTTTCCTCATGAAATTCTCTACTACTGAAATGTTCCTCTATGGTGTATCTAGAAGATCTCATTCCTAGATAACACCACCATTTATAGCATGATTCAACTATTTCATTATAGCAACAAACTGTTCAGTTCTGATTCCAAGCATCTCAGGTAGCTGATTTGGATGGTTTTTTTCTTCATGATGATGTCTCTGCAATGTTTCCATGTTTCCTATGTGGAAAAAAATTATAAAAAATAAATATCTTATGTGAATGAATAGTGTAATATTCAAATGCTATATCATTAAAATATTATCATAAAGTAAAAATAAGTTATTTATATTAATTTTACAATATCATAACTCTTAATGTTGTCTAAACTAACCACTGATACAATATATAAGACCCATATTTAAACACTATATAATATTGAGTTATGTCAAGAATGTGTCATTGAGGATTTCATTAGGTTTATAGTTTTAGATAATTAGGACATAACTATTATATTACATCTCAAATATTACAAAGAAGAAACTTCTACTCTAACAATTTTATCACTACTGTAAGACTCATTAAATAAAAAAAATTATTTTCAGGATTTAAATCATCTTTAAGTCATCCTTTCTCATACCCTTACATATACCCTACAAAAAATATTTCATAAACATGGGATAAGCATAAAAATATCAGTATGGGTAATAAAATAATGGAAGAAAACAATAGTATATCAATACATACAATCAATTAAATCATACTTTTTACTCAGAAATAATTATCTCTTTAACATACTTTATGAAATAATAAGATTTATGATGAACACATAAAATCCATTAATCATAAAAGTAACTTGTGGAATTTATAACAGACTGACATTTTAACTTTCACAACTATATAGAGATTTACATTTTGAATACTAATCATAATATATTCCAAAAATATCTTTGGATAATCATTAAAATTTACCTATGTCATGTTACCCAAAGCATTGGAGAGATATATTGAGCTCTCCCACCCTCATTTTATCATGGAACCACCTGTATACGTGAATAATTCCAAGAAACCATAACATATTCAAAACACATAATACATCCATAAAAAACATAACATTTTTATATTACAATCACAATATATCATTTCAATATATTGAAATACTAAATCTATTTATCAAAACCATTTTCAATACCAAAATATTTAAAAAAAGGGGAATAAGGTATTTACTTTTCCTTTAAAAAACACTATGGCTTGTTAATGAAGCCATATATCAAATAATATACGCTGCGGCAGAAACGTCTTAGTCCCAACGTATGTCCAGAAGAAAAATTCCCTTTTTCATTTTCTAAAACAACTCAAAAAAACTAAAGACACTTTTAGAAAACCTTTGAATGTATTAAAAACACAAGGGTATAATAACACACCGTATAAAAGTAGGTCGTATATAAATAAAAATATGTCTCATTGAAAGATGATTCTAATGATGTCCCTTACGAAAATTCAGCAGCCTAATGGTGTTACATAAAAATTTAAAAAATGAGTTGATGAGAGAAAAAAGGGTGTATCATCACATGAAAATAAAATATAAAAAAATAAGGATATATAAGAACATATACCAAAATATGAAAATTGAAATAAAAAGGCATATAATAAAATAATTCTTTGACTAAAAAAGGATGGTGAAAGATTCTGTTATATTTAGTCTGACTTATCTTATATGGTCATTGTTCTTATTAAATAATAAACATAAGTTAATTTCTAATTTAATTATAACATTTTCATGATTATTTTTCCTTTTATATCACTTATTACCATATTATAAACATTTCATAATTATTTAAGTTAATATCGGTCGGTTTGTGGATATTTGTTACATGGGTCCAAAAATAAACTTGTTATAATTAGAAATTGTTCATGTTGTCAAAAGACCATTATCTCAAGAATAATATTCATTAATTAAATATCATAAAAATATAGTATATTTATTTATTTATAATATTACATAACATTTGGAGATAATAAATGAAATGAACAGTTCATAGAGATGGTAAGTCGTACGTTCGCATTAACACAACTTTATTTCCTTTCACATATTTAAATGAATGAAAACTAAATCAGAAATAAGTATATAATAATTATAGTATAATATCATATATAATTTCATTAAAGTCGTCTTTTATATGTTCTATGTATGGAACGAACGAGTCATATCACTTTGAGGGGCGGTATTCTTCACTTCCTCTAATGAAATTAACGTATTTACCCAATATGGAAACCATAATGGTATGATATAAATAAAAAATATAGAAACATAGAGGCAATATAAATATAATATATATCACATATAAATATAGTGTCATCGTAATGGACACCATGAGAGGTTGTAGGAAAAAAATTGAACAATCATCATTTCATGAGGCAGTAGTTCACTGTACATAGAAACAATACGTTTGTATCCATTAGATGGAGGTGTGTTGAAGTGTAGTAAGAATTAATATATTAAAAACATCCTTGTATATTTAAGATAATTCTTTGTTATAAAATAATTTAAGAAAGAGAGTTTATGGGGTGGTAGAAAGAAAATAAATGAAAGAATCTTGATTGAATACATTACCTCAAATCAGGTAACTATATTTAGTTTTAGCTAAAGGAATTTTTTATTGCGTTCTACCCATGGTGATGCTTATAAGATGAAGATAGGGATGTTTTTAGATTTTTTTAGAAGATTTTATATGATCTAATGGTCTTTAGAGGTATGAGTTAGGGTTATACATGATTCCAATAAATAATATGGAGGAGGGGATCTTTTGAAAGGTATTGAAATGTTATTTTATTATAAACTTATTTTTTCTTTCAAATGGTCCCAATGTAATTTATTTCATATATAATATTAATTTGGGTTGAAAAACGTACAAAAAGTTTGTTTTAGAGAAGTATATGTCACAAATTAAACATTATCTTTTAGCTTTAACCCCAAATTAACTAATTTAGCTCTTACGATGTCTTCTTGTGTTTTCATACTATATGGTATATATAGTAACTATAAAATGAAAATCGAACCCCAAGTGGTTAATTAATGACATGATAAAAATTATATAAGTCATTTGGGAGATTATAATATTTTTAGGACAATTATATCATTTAATAAAATATTATTTTTTTTAAAAACTCATTTATGTCAATTTTTATACTATTTATATCATAATCGTATTATAAAACATAAAAACTAGATTATTTCAAAAAAAAATCATTAATTGAAATATAACAAGTCATAATCTTTCATAAAATTCGTTTATGTTATAAATTTTTTAAAAATAAATTTAATTTAATATTTATAATCTCTTTTATTTAAAACATTTATTAATATGGTAGTCACTACATCATCATTGCGTCCTAAATAAATTTATTTATTTAATGTCTACAAGTTATAAATAAAATATAACGATGTAGGAAATATTTTTTTCTTTATAATTACTTTTAATGTTATAATATATCACTTATATAACCCCAGAAAAATTGTTTTAGTAAAAGATACATGTTTAGGTTATATTTTCCTTAACTTTAAATTTAAAGTAATTAAATGTTTTTTTCACGCACAAGTGGCTCCATGGGGGCCTTAAATAGACCCAAGTATGCCAATGGTCAGAAATATCTCATTAGATAGTATTAATACATTTGTTAAGATCATTTAATATTATTATAATATTATTTTTTACCCTTATTTACTAGATTTACCCTTTAACCATAGTAAATAAAATATTTACTAAAGTTATTATTCATAATGTCTAAAAGAATTACTTATTTAAACAATTTAGAGCTCATGATTCAAAATATTGAATCCATTTTTCCATATTAAAAACACAATAGTTGATAAAATTAATTTAAAATTAATTCTCATTGTCATAACCAAAAACACGTTTTTAAGAAGTAAAAACTACCAAAAGATGACATGGGTTTATGTCTAATTGAAAAACAAAGTCATTGACAATGACAAACATTATATTATATTATAAAACCATAATATAATTACACTTCAAAACAAATTAAAAATATAATCTAACCTTATAAATAAATTAGATGAAAAGACAGTTTTGACTTAAAATGTAGTATTTTTCACTATACGTTAAAGAATGAACTTTATCAGAAAAATACCACAAATTTACCCATAGTAAAAATTTCCCCCTTCTAATAAATAATTTTATTTTGTCAAATGGAACATATAAAAGTGATGAAGATAGGATTTAAAAAGGTTCCTCCATCAAAAAGCAGTTAAACTGCCTATTAAAAATATTAGAGTGTATATGTTTAAAATGTGATTCTTTCTGATTTTAAGACTCTAAATTTAATTAGATAAATGTAAAAATATTTAACAAACATGTTTAATCATAATATGGTTTGTTCTATCAATTCCCACCAATATATTTTCTAGGCGTAAACTGTCATTTAAAATAATAATATCATATTAGTTAACTAGTGATTATTAAAGAAGATAAAATATCTTTATGGTAAAAGGTGTTATTTATAAATATAAATATATATATATATATATATACACAATGTGATTTTATCTCAATAAAATAAATAGATCACTATTTATTAATTATTTTTATGAAATATATATCAATTCAATATTCAATATAACTTTTTACCATTAATCTAATATTTTTTTAGAATGAATAGAATGAAATAAAATCTTATTTTATGTTTAAAATGCATTTATCTAAAAACAATTTTCTTTACAACTAGAAAAAATTATTTTGAAGTTATTTTCTAAACCATATAAAAAATTAAATTTTAAAAATTGATTACTTATTTTAATTCATAATTTTGAAATTTTTCTATGAGGCCACTTTAATTTTTGGTCGTAATGAATAATAAATATCAAAAAAATATTTAGCATGGTTTGGTTTAAAATTCACTAATAAAGGGGATAAACATAGAGATAATGATAAATATTCCTCACAAATATGTTAAAATCGAATTGTTTGAAGATATATAATCCTTGTATTATTTTGACATCAAATTATTTTTTTCCATATAAACATGAATGAGAATTTAAAATATTTAAATCATTTATGTAAATACATGTGTATACAACCCCTCATTAAAAAAAGGGAACCACATATTATCCCTAATTCAAAGACCATGATCACTAAATATTATCTAATACATTCCAAAAAATAGCCTTTATTTATTTCATTAATCTTTGAGCTATTTATCTTACCATAAGTCCATCTTTAGAATGATGAATGTGTATGCCAAAATAGTTCTCTCAAAGAAGAGGAAATAATCATACCCAACTATTTGAAAGTTTTTTTCTTATTATACATTATATAATTATATTTTATTCTTTCTAACATAGTTACTCAAGTTTTATAAATATATAGGGATGTTACTATGATCATGGGAAAACTATTTTTCCTTACAATTCCATAAAATGGGAAATAATTGTATCACCCATAAGTTTGTGTGAACTATCACCTCTATGTAATAATATGAATCATTTTCCATCACTTCCAAATAGTTATGGATATAATTATGTATTTATTAAATATATATGATATTTATTAAATAAATTATACTAATTAATCAGAAAATATTATTTATCATTATTTTATTCTTTGTTTAAGAAAATAAAAACAACATTGCTATATACGTAAAAACACATGTTTCCTAGAATTGTTTAATTAATTTTATAATATTTATATTTTATAGAGGGTAATAAATATCAAAATAATGAATATATATGATATTTGTTTCATTATTAATATTTTTGAGATGATTCAACCATGATCAAGATTTAAATACCATAACTCAAAAATAAAAAAAACTATAAAAAATCTTATTACTTTTCTTATCCTCTAGTTATTTCATGAAATTATGATTTTCCATTAATTTTTTTCTATATATATATTCAAAAGTCTAAAATAATTTTTTTTAGGAATAATATATATTTATTCAATTTGTTAAGTAATAATTTTCATTCATATCCATATTTTTGTTAAATTTATTTTATGAATGTTTCCTATATAGTATAATAATTGATAGAATTTATTACTGTTTATTTTAAATTTCTACAATTTCTTAAAAATGAATCTTCTTCTCTTATTCTGAGCGAGTTAGTTTTTACCAACTGTGTGAAAAAAAATATTTTTTTATGATTTACTATACTAATTATATTTCCCATTGACATGGCTATTTTATAAATTTATGATTCCCTTAAATGATTCCATAACTCTATCAAAGAAAATATTATTAATAAGAAACAATAAATTTTTAAATTTTAGAAAATTTATTTACAAATGAAGAGTGCAGTTCCCTTAAAAAATATTCTTGTAATCTTTTAAAGGAATTGTAATCTTGGACAATATCCATTGATGTAACTTATTATTTACTTTTGAAATAGAACAGTGATACCATATTTAACCACAATATATTTTATTTATTATTATAATGATTAAATATTGATAAAACTATAATATTTTCCTTGGATTAATCTATTGTGAAATAATATAAATTTTTAATAATTTTCGGCGTAAACACAAATGGATTATGATTATGTGATGGGTTGGTTAATTATAAACCTCTAATTTATCAGGTAAGGATTAATGTTTTGTAACTTCAAAGGGTAAACACGAGGTTATCCCATTAAAAAAATGGTACACGAGAGGTTATCACAATATTAAAGTAGATACACATGCATTTGTCCATGCTTATCCTGTGATTAATGTCTTTTTCAGTATCCTTAACATAAGAGTTATATTATTATTATTAAGCCACACATTATATGCCACTCTCTCTGACACGTTCCTATGTTTATGATATGATATATTGTCTCTTTACCTTTGATTATTATATGACTCATTTATTATGAAATATCGTAGCCTTATGAGATGATTATGATCATTTAAGGGTTTAATTTTTGAAAGGTAAGATCATATTCTCATACCCTTAGGCTAATTTTATTCTTACATATGATCATTGGCTGATATCTCTCATGTTTAAACTTATTGATATTTTGAGGTCACCATTTCATATGTTTCGTTTTCTATGTTTCGAAGAAATGTCTCAGGTAGGGTATGTATAAGAATTGTACAATGTGAAAAGTTATTTGTGGGAGTTATGAATGATAACTCATGGAATAAAATTATATTATATCTAATATCTAAATTTACTATTCCGTTATGGTCTATGGGTGAATATATTTATGATATATTTTGAACATTCAACTAAAATTATCTAATATATTTATAGGTAAGCTTTCATTTTCCAAATATTTTTCATAGAATAGATTAAATATTTTTGGAGATTCGGATTAGGGAATAATTTTTAAATCCCTTTGGATAAGTCTATGTTTAGGATGACAATGATAATATCTGGTATAGTATGGATTTTTTGAGTTTTCTTAGGAAATAAATCCCTAAATAGATACTATGATGTTGAAATCATTGTGAAATAGATCAAAAATGGGTAACAACTATTGAATTGGTGGATTGGTTTTCAACCCATTCATTACTAGTTCATGATGAGTGTTCCTAAGATAACATACCTTGCTAAAATCATTTAGGGTATATTTGTTTATGTTAATTATAATGTTATTAATGAATAATTATGAAGGAATTGAGAATATATAAACCATGGGTGATTAATTTTAATCTTATGGAATCAATGATTTAATATAAGGTGTGATAATTTAGAAGTCTTATGAATATTTTGATTGACTCTATGATATATCACTATGATTATTATTTATCACACTATATTTTAGGGTCATACTGAATGATTAAAAACATGAGAAATCCTGGTAACATTGAATGGTATAGAAAATGAAAGTATTTTTCTCATGAGTGATATAATGTTATGATATATAGAATAAAAAATTATTTCAGTTTGATTATGAAAATTTATAAATATATGAATCATGCTATACATCGTAATGAGAAAATAAGGGAACAAACTACTATTTATTCCATCATGAGGATACAGCCACCTTCAATTAGTGGGTTCATTGATCCACTAATTTCAAAAAAATTGATTTGTTCCACTACAAATGTAATCTTGTTCTATAGTACCATTTATGGAGCTTTTGCTGGGGCACGGACATCTGTCTACGAAGGACACAGAGCTGTTTCCCCACATTTCCTCATTCTAAAGGTGGGTAGTATATTCTCCTTATTCAGGGACGTCTTCCCCTTGATCAAAACGAGATGATGGATGTCAGTTCTTCTTTCCATGGATTCCTCCTCCGAACTCGATACGTAGTCTGAGTCTCCCGTATAGATGCAATACATTGTTTAGGAATCTTTTTCTGGCTCCATATCTTCATGGACAATAGTTAATTACACTGCTTCTATTGGGACATTCCAAGGGGTCCGGTAAGAGAAGAAACCTTTAGTTAGGGGTGTAGTCACGTTGGGCATCACTGGCATGTCTGGGCGCTGGGACACTGGCACATCTGTCTTTTGTCCCTTATTATAGGGCTTCTCAAGGGCGTAGAAGCCCGAGGAATCCTACATCAGATGTGGGTAATCAAATTCCATGGTCATGTACATGAGGTTTTCCTCATCATCCAATGTCTAGCATAGAGTATGCTGCATGATTAGCATCCAGCAGAGACAGATCAGACTGATCAGAACACTGACTAGATTGGATCAGATTGGTGCGACCCCTAGTGGGAACACTGATGTTGGGGCCAATCTGTGGTTGACTTCCCGGTTACTATCGAGGGGAATGTGGTAAGAGGCGGCATGATACCAACAGGATGTGGTGGCTCAGGGAAGAATCAGAATGGATGATTGAGTGGTTGAATGAAGTGGATGGTAAATGGGACGGAACCGACATGAGGATGATGATAGTTTTGGGCTTTATCCTCGAAGTGGCTTCCTACGTATCCCTATGGCATGAATCAAAGTCTACATAGTTCATCTGACGATGGCTTACCACCGATTGGGGTTCCAACGACTTATCGCTGATTGGAGAGACAATGTCTTACCGCTGTAAGAGGATGACATCGACTTACCATGAACAAGAAACAAAAAGAGGAATACAGTTTAATGTCATACAGGACCAGCTGGACCGACGTGAAGTGGTCGGGACCATTGGTTGATGGGATTGAACTTCAGGGAGGCTTCCTACGTACCCTGTCATGGCATGGATCAAAGTCCTCATAGTACGGGTATGGGGTAAGAGTCGGTGAACCTACATGATTAAGGACCTGAGGTCCAGTTGGATAGTGGTCTTCAACCTAAGGGAGGCTTCCTACGTACCTTTCCTTGGAAAGGATCAAAGACCACATAGTTCAGGATAAATTTTGTGTGCAATGGCTTACCACTGACTAGAGGAAACAACGACTCACCACAGATTGGGGTCCACATTTTAACATCATGTGGGATGAGGGTGAACTAACATGAAGGGGGGTCGGAGTGACCGAATGTTGGGCTTGAACCTTAGGGTGGCTTCCAACATACCCTAGCTTGGCAAGGATCAAAGTCCTCGTAGTTCATGGATATGGGGGCTTGGTGCAATGATGTGAAGATGGTCAGGACCAATGGAATATGGTGTCCCTGAACCATAGGGAGGCTTCCTACATACCCTGCCTTGACATAGATCAATGTCCTCATAGTTCGGGATGGTGGATAGAGTTTAACGTTATGCGGGATGAAGGTGATCCGACGTGAATGGGTCGGGACATGTATGTGTTAGGCTTGAACCTCCATGAGGGTTCCTACATACCATTCCTTAGCAAGGATCAAAGACCACAAAGTTCAGGGTGCATTTTGTGGCGCTTACACTCTACCCTGCCCAGATATGATGTCATGGTGGATGCTTACTCTAAGCCCACATGAGTCATGTTTGGTGTGAGTAACCATAGGTAGAAGAGACTAGATGATCACGTCACGAAAGGTGGGTTCATGGGAATTGGAGTGGGGCTTACACGTAGTTAGCCTCCCCAAGAGGAAATAGCAGCTTATGCATGCTCCACATCCCAAACAAGGAACAGGGTATTACACATGGTCCGCAGTCCGAAGAGATTGAGACTTACTCTAGGATGGAGGCCTGATAGCGACAAAGCCCAGCAGGAGAGGGATTTGGCACAGAATATTGGAGGGGTATGGTGTCCATTTCCACCTCCCCCTGGTCCATGGGACCAAATAAGAAAGGAGGAGCAAAGATTTTTCCTCCTACAAGAAATTTAGGGGCTTACACAATTGTGGTTGACCTTTCCCCACAGACAGACACCTCTCCAATAAAGAGGATATCATCCCCTATGAGGGAAGATCTCATCCTCATAGAGACCAGTGGGCATACAGAATGTCCATGGTGGGGGCACCCCATGTGCGAGGCAAGGGGAGAGGTCACATTTTAATGTCATGTGATGAGGATGATGGTGCTTGGCAGTTTAACATCCTGCAGGTCGGATGAGGTGGGTTTGCTTCACACCCCTAGGACTTGCATAACCGGTACCCTCTGCACCATGGTCAAGAGAGGGGACATGAAATTCCATGACTAGGGTATGTTATGAATAAAACCATTGTGGGTCCACGTTAGTGTGGCTATTCGAAGAATCAATAGTAGTTATCATGCCTATGTGAAGAAGCATGAGGCAAAGCAACGCAACAGGCGGTATCGTCCATGGGAATTTGAAGTTACATCGTGAAAACCTAGGAGGTAGCATGGAAAATGAGTATATGGAAAAGGTGATTTGGGTACGGGAGGTGCCCAAATATGATGCCTGGATGAGGGACATCAGAGGCGCACAAGTTAGGAGTCTTGCACGTGAAAGGGACTGTTGCGCAAAAAAGGGGTCGGGACAGGGCACAATGGAGGCGCGCGCGAATAAGGGCCGGACCGGCACGCAAAACGAATTCTTCATGAAAAACGGCTAGGGGCATGAAAAAAAATTGTGCGCCAAAGACCTGATCACGTGAAATTGGAATGAATTGTGTGTGGGGGAAGGGGCTCAATGGGATTCAGACAAGGATCAATCCCAAGTGGTCGCACACAATGACGCACCCCCGGTCGATCTAGCGTGAAAAACTCAGAACCTGAGAGCGATTTTCTTGCTTGCATGGGAGAGGAAATTCACACAGGGGAGATGGTTCAGATTCTTCGGCATAGAAGTTAAAGGGGATGACTTATATTTATAGGAACTCGGGATTACAGGCTGGTGAAAAAAATAGGTCGGCACGAAATATTGCACACCAGGAATTGGCAATGCATAGATCAACTGCGCGGGCCTATAGTGCGAAAATGTTCCACACCCGTATGGAAACTCTCATGAATCCTAGAGATTTTGGGGCATGACATATTTTTTCGTGGAACATAGAATTTTTTTCTGTGCCGCCCCTCTAGGCCCCCCAGAATGGATCACAGGTTCCAAATATGGTTTCTCTTTGTCGCGCATGAACCTTCCTCAGCCTTTGAGCATTTTTCGACATCTACAATTTTCCACCCGCAAAATTGGATCAGCGAGGGGCCACAAAGGTTGTATTATGAGGGAGACACCGAGATCCAAGACTCCCTGGGGTGGTCGAGTGCTTAAAACTAGAGCGGTGAGAAAAACCGAGATAGAGCGCACAATCTTTTTTTCACTCATGCGCGAAAACTACTCTCTATGCCTATAAAATACCTCGTGGGTCCCCCATTTCATACATATTTTTTCTCGTGTTAGGCTAGGATCTCTCATGTGAGAAAACGTTTTCTCTACCTGCACGAGTAAAATGATTCGGTTGCACATTATTTGTTGAGGTCTGCCATCGGTTTATGCGCCAACCAGATATATTCCATGCCAACTTCTGATTTTCCATTTCTACTTCCAATTTTCTGCGCTGGCTGCTGATTTTCCATGCTCTCCACTTATTTTTTGTGCAGAAATCCCAAAACCTTGCAAGTAGGAGATGGCCACCAATCGGGATGATGTTGAAAGGGGAGCCACATCCACTACACGAAGGTATGAGATGTTCACCAACCTTGAGGTTTATTGAACCCGAAGGATCATATCCAACAACCATAATCTCTTCAACATGATGACCCCAGTGCAGAAGGATTATTCACTATCATCCAACCTGCCGATATGGGAATTTGGTATCTTGGAGGAGGTACATGTTCCAAGGTTTGTGGTCGACACACCGCGGTCACGGGTGACCCACGAGGATGACCAACCCTAGTATAACATCACCTACAATGGTCACTGGGGCATATTGGGTTTTCCAAACATGAGACCAGTTTGGGTCCAAACTACGACACATTAGTTTGTTCAAGACGGTGTGGACATCGCAGTTTCACTTCTATCTCTAGCCTAATCTTGGTTGAAAGTTGTTTACCCGATGTTCCCTCGATACCAATACCATCAATCTTTATCATGGAGAAGTTGGAATCAGCCTTTGGGACATTTATTACATCAGGGGTATCACTTAAGATGGGCACAAATACGATGAATTCCTCCCGATGAGGAACGCCCGGAGATACGGGTCATGAACCTCTATGCTGACATGGCATTGGTTGGTGTTGTTTATGGAGAGTACGGGGGTAAAGGATTTCTTGAAGGACATCTCTTACATGAAATGATTTAGCTTGTTCCTGCAAAATACCTGAAAGTTGTGATGTCTGTGCAAGGGAGATGGTGTCTGACCGTGACATAGAGGAGAAAAATCCGATTATACTAGAAGATCTTGGAGGCGGGGGACTATCAGTCACGGGGCTTTAACATCAATGAGATCCAGGACCCGAATGTTTGTTACGAATGATTTCTTTCCACATTCCTGAGTGGGTGGCTATTACCGGTGGGGGACGCAAAGATGGGAGTTCGTCAAATGACCCTGGTGATGGTTGGAATTATTGCCAATAATCAAAGATTCAACCTGGGATTCCCCGTGCTAGAATGTTTCTTTTCCATTTTGGAACGCATTTTGAGAGGGGATCACCGAGGATGATTTGTGGTCCCTTCGCAATCATTTATGGCTAGGTCGCGGCTCACTTTGGATGGTATACCTTTCCAAATGCCAGTAATCCTCTAGGTAATGGCATGTGACCTTCCTTGCTGAATATTGTCGAGGTCATGCCATTGATGCTCAACGAAGAGGGAGTAAGGATCATAATCGGAAATCATTCAAACTTCACTTCCATCCCATTTCCCACCCCGATTGTCTTTATGATAGATAATGGGGGAGGATCACTAGAGAAAATGGAATACTATAAGAGCATTAGAGGTGGGGGCTCAGGGCGTAGATTGATGGGAAAATCTTCTGTGAGCCCTACATGTTGTCGAGGTTCGGTAGGCAGTTTGGATGCCTCCAGAAGATGAGGAAGAAGGTGTACATAGTTTTTTTAGGAAGATAGGCACCCATGTGTTCTTCGAAAACTGTGGCTGATGTTCACAGCCTAGGGCTCCGGCAACTTCATTACCATTCCCCCCCACTGGAGTTGACACTGGCCTCCCAACCGAATATGCCTAACATTGGTCTATAACGTACCCTGAGGGGATTTTTTGGAAGTGAGTTTGACATCTCAAGGTAGCCAGAGTAGAACATGGGCAGCGTGAGAGTAGGAATGGTGTTGTCAGAGAACAAAGTTCGGAAACTCATCGGGATGCTGGGCCCCCACAGGTCGGGTCATCAGTGGCGAGGACGTCGCATGGAATGGTCGTTCCCTCATCACCTAGTGGGAGGAGATATCATGAAGTTTCCAGGGAATGTCCCAGGAATCAGATAAGGTATATGATTCAACCTTCCAGTGACATAATATTTTCGGCTCTGTGGTCAGCTTGGATGACCCTGCGACAATCGATGAGTACTGAAGCTCTTTATAAAAAGATAGTGCGAGACAAAATCCATCTACAGGAGGTCGGACTCATTTGGGTTGTCGACAGGGTGGAATTTCATCAATGGCATGCGTATCTGATGGTCATGAACATGTATTCATGCCAATGAGGTCGGCGTGAGGAGCAGTCATTCTTGGTGAAAGCTATGCTTGGCTAGAAGCATGATCCAGAAAAGATGCCATCAGAGGATGGCGACAGCGACGATGATCCAGAGTGCATTGATCCAGAAGAGTAATAATAAGGATAAGGTGAAGGAGGGGGTGAAGGATAAGAGGAGCCTGATGGTGGAGGGTCTCAGGGGGTGTCCTAGCAAGGGAGTCTCTGGTGGAGTGGTGAGATCGTCAGCTCTGATGTGGATATAACTGAACTGCTTGAGGTACATCTCAGCCCTTATCTGTCCTTTCCCCTCATCATTTATTGTAGCCCTCAATTAGATCTCCTTACCTTGTTCAGGAGCATATGGGCGCTGACCAAGGGTCTCCATTCGAAGGGGATGAAATTCCTGTAGAACAATGTGGGGAGTTAACACCCATTATTCTGCTAACGAGCACTGAGGGATCCCCCATAATGGAAGCTCTTGTAGTGGCTAGAACACCGGAGTCTGATGCTTTGGGCTCCAATAAGTTAAATACATCAATACTGGTATTCACCGTCAGAGAGCTCAGTTGATTAGGGTTTTCATTGTTTTTGCAGTAATCACAACCTTGGATGCTCGCCGTGCTCCCAAACCCGGATCATCCGCAATCGATTCAACTTCAAATGTGTCGTCCGACAATTCTAAAAATGATCTGGGCCCGATGATTGGTTAGAAAAGGGTTGTGGACATCAATGATACTCATGTCGGGGCAGGACCGGAAGTTGGTGAAGGAGCTACCGAGACTGAGACGAGAGGGGACGGTCACCCCATCATTGAAGATACCAACCCCTAGGGAGGGTCACCTGAAGAAGACACTACTACTAGACTCTTGGATTCCTTTCCCAACTATCAGCCTCCGAACCCCGAGGAGATTAATGAATCAGACTAGGAGGCGGAATAGGAGAGCTGGATGATGCAACACAAAGTGTGGAAATGCATGAAGCGCTTTCTCAATCAGCCCCAGACATAATGGCTGAAAAAGATGAGATAACTCCAAACCTGGTTGAGATTTCTCTGTGCTAGATGGGTGGATTCTCAATGCCTTCATTCGACGGTCCGTGACTACAAGGACGAGAAGTTGTATGAGAGCAGCCGACGCTTCGACGTTGCCTAGTGTCGGGAGGGGTCAGGGAGTACCCAATCATTCATAAAGGAAGAACAAGAGGCCTGACGCCTTGAAGATCATGTGAGGGAAAAGTATATATTCATTGAAAACTATTTTGAAATTGTGGAGCACTTAAGGGCCCAGCTGGTAGACGCCCAAGAGAAAATAGTGGATCTGGGTCACCAAATATCTACACTTCAAAATGAATAGGTTCAAGCATAGGCTAGGGTATGTGGACTGCGCTCTATGGCTTCTGATGAAGATAGAGTCCTCAGGGGTTAGGAAGCAATCCTGGAGGCCACCAGCCAAAAGGTAGCGATGCTGGAATGATCCATCCAAGTAGTTGTCCCTTAAGGGACCTTTTTTGGCCGAACTCATAAAATCATTTCATTTTACTTCTTCATACTCTGAACTAAATGTATGGATAAATTTATTTACATGTATGTTTGTTTTAATGCATTCAACCACAATCCTGGAATAAATAGCAATCCATTTTTAAGCTCAAATGGGTCGCACACAATGTGCGAAATAGGGGATGTTCGTACTATTATTTCACTTGATCGTGGGAGCGTCAACCAAGCTCTAGGGTTTCGAGATTCAAACAGCCAATCTGAATTCCCTAAAAGAGAAGAGGGAGGTACGAATAAGGAATGGTTCCTCAAAACAATCAAAATTTCTTCTTCCCAGTGTGCCCTAGTGGACAAGAGGGGTAACACTAGGGGTATTAGAATCAATCTGATCATATGGGAATAGAAAATGTAAATCACAATACCCATATTATGAACATTGTAGAGGTGGCGTGACAATACGGGATAACTACTGACCATGTTTGAAACACAGTAATCATATCTTTTTAGCCTAAAATGGGGATGAAAAATGAGGGCGGATCGCTAACCGTGTTCGAAACACATGTCTTTATGGATAATGTCATCCATTAGTCTTCTGGAATGTTTTCCTATGATAGTAGGCAAGCCATAAGCCGAGTATCCATGCTGTTATGGGGTTCCTTTAGACATTAAAGGGTACGCGGTCCGAATAAGGGGCATGCAAAGCCGAGAATATGGAGTGATATTTTATTCAAAAATAATCTAACACCCTTGAAATTACACCACCATGGTGGAAGCACATTAGATGGGAACATCATTATGATCATGGATCATTCCTTCATTCAGACAGGACCTCTCTAGCGAGGGAGATGTCTCTTCCTAATGTCATCGTGGGGCATCCCGAACTTGTTCAGGGAAAAGCTACAGTTACATGGTTCCCCACAAGGGGTCAGGCCAGGGGGCCAGTAATGAGGAGCAACATGATTGATTATCCCTAGGTATGGACCCGAAGATAAAAGCATGGACGTCTCTACGTATCCTATGAGGATGGGAATCAAGCCATACGTAGTTTTTGAAGATGTATTGCAGTTTAACATCTTGTGGAAAAGATGAAAAGTGGCCTTAGTTTATGGTCATAGAGCATGGACCCAGGATTTGTAAGGGATACAAGGGACACATGGAAATTTTATTTTGAAACCCGACGTGAAATAGTACATAAGTCGAGATTACCATGTGTTCCTTGGAGATGGGTTTAGTTCAAGGGACTAAACATGAAAGTTAGGGTGCACCCGTGGGGGATGTACCCAGGCATTCGTACATATCTCATGAGAATGTGAATCAATCCATATGTAGTTCTATGGGATGGCACAGTGAGGTACCAGTGCCAGGGATAAAAGGGGCATTCAGGTGTGGTCCTCACACCAAAATAAGCGGTATTTTATGTATCTTGTTTTTCCTTTTAGGTGAATTGTTTTTTGTGAAGTGCCCAAACTAGGATAGCGATCCCTAACATCGCCATAAGAATAAAGCCGTATACAGGTGTTGACAAATGGTATGACATGTTTCTGATACCAAGCATGGTTTCCCCTTGAGTGAGGATATCACGATGCAGTTCCATTTTTCATCATGTGGTCAGGATGATAACATCATATTTTAGGGTCATGTGATGGGAACAAGTGTTCATTTTAACATCATGTGGCACATACGTGGTAGAGTTGAGGCTAAAGGGGGAATGTGCATGGTGCAATAAAACATACCTGACATGAATGAGGACATAATCCCATTCTGCTCCATATGTGATTCTGTGAAAGAAACCTTAGGCCAAGAAGCCAAAATAAGGGTAAGAAGGTAAGGGGTAGGAGAAACTATCTCCCAAATGAGCTGGACTCGAAAACGAGACGTCTTGGTGCTCTTATGTATCCCATGAATATGGGAATCAAGATGTACGTAGTTCTAAAAGGTTCCTTTTAATGTCATGTATGAAAATATATAGTCTAATGTCATGCAGGATAATAGGTAGGAGGGACTAGCTCCTAGTAGGGAGGTGTATGTGGAGTGGCTCCTGCAAACCTGATGTTAATGAGGAAAAAAACCCATACACCGCCACACTGAACGACCCTATATGGATCGTGGCCTAAAATTAAGAGTAGAAGATATAAATTAGCAGAACCGATCTGGGCCCAAATGCGATATTTCTAGGCATTCTTAGGTATCCCATGGAATGGGAATCAAGTTATACATAGTTTTACAACTGAGGAAATATGAAAATATCTTTTTTTAGGGTCTTATAACATTGACCATGGAGAGGTAGGATTATTCCAAGTAAGTGCAAACATTAACATGATCCCTATGCTTACGTGAGTCAAACATAGTGTAGAAAAAAAGGTCGGTAAGGTATTTGCAATATGTGAAATACATGAAAAGGGGAAATAAGAGTGGCCATGAATGACTACCTTATAATGTATTTTTCTTCCTAATGTGTAGAGGTGCATAGATGAATAGTACCAAGAGTTTCGAAGTTCTACTTTGACATGATGAAGTAGATAAGTTTGTGAATCATGTAACCGACATTTTGGGCTTAATGGGGTTGGTGTGATGATGGAGGATACCTGTTGACCGTGTTTGAAATTCAACATCCATATCTTGTTAGCCTTAAATAAGGACAAACAAATGAGTACCGATCGCGGACCAAATTCACAATGTGGGACTTGTATCGATTTGTTGCCCTGAACTCATGAGGACGTTGCCTTGTAATGGTATTAGGGCCCTTGGGCCGAGCATCTATGCCAATAGGGGGGTCCCTTTTAGTGTGAAAGGTGATGGATGCCCTAATTGAGGAGAACATGATGCCTGAAAAATTGGTGAAAGAATGTCCGAGTAGACTCGGACATTCAAGGTACTAGACCAAAGTACCCATAGGCAAATTCATTAATCACTGGAGTGGTCCGAGGCGCCTGACTTAAGGGAAACCGACTCAAAGATATGAGAGTAGGAAAAGGGAGCGAAGGTAGATCATGAGAGAGAGGTACGAGACAAGGTTTTTATAATCCCTACGTGAATGGGGACATAAGCCCATACCACACCATATACCCCTCTTTTGGATGAACATGGGCCAAGGGGCCAAAATAATAGGGAGGTTTCTAAGAGATGGGGTTGGACTCGAAGTCTAGATGTTCGAGAGGTCTTATGTATCCATTGAGGATGGGAATCAAGCCAAACGTAGTATTTAAGAAGAGTAATGGGTGGTTTATCATTATACATTATGGACGCAAATAGGTAAGATACCCCACATATAGGATGGGAATCAAGCCACACGTACATTTTTTTTAATGAATAGTGAAAAATGTTGTATTTTAATTCAAACCCTCTTTTTAATCTAATTTATTTATATGATTATATTATCTTTTAAATTATTTTTAAAGTGAAATTATAATATATTTTTACCATTAAATCCAATAGTGGTCATTGGAATTAATTTCACTTTGAAATTGGACTTAAACTAGTTTCAATCTTTTAATAAATATTGTTTCTTAAACACACGCTATTTGTTTTGACAGCAGGAATTAATTATTAAATTAATTAATGCAGCTTATATGTTTTGAATTTTTTAAAATAGACATCATTTTTGAATTCGGAATATCAAATATAGCCTAAGGTGAATTTTTTGTAATTTTCTGAAAAACTTCAATTATTGATGAATAGTGAAACCACTAAGTGGTACTTATAAAAAAAAGATTTTCCGTTTAAATGAAATTTTGCCACCTTTGTGTTTTGAATTTCAAAAATCCTACATACATGGTTGTCATTAAGAAGTAAAATGTGGTTCAATGGAATTAAAATAATTTTTTTGGTGAATAGTAACTTATTAAGTTTTTAATCGTGATTAGAGGTAATTACTGTAGTTTAAGGTAAAAAATAATGTTTTAATAATATAAAATGACCTAGACACATGTCCCAACTTCATTGGATGAGTCATGGCCGATCAAGACAATCTTTGGGTCAACTTGGGGACCCCATGGAGCCACTTTGGTTGGAAAATGACATAAATACCTTTTTATTTAATGTTAAAATTAAAATGACACAAACATGAGTTGTTTTACTAAAACAATTTTTAAATGGGGTTACACAAGTCAGAGTTAGGACTATAAATAGTCATTGGAAATCTAAAAAGATTTCCTAAATCATAGTAGTTTTTTTTATTTTCAGACATTAAATAAATTAATTTATTTATGACATCATGATGATGCAGCGATGACCTCATTATTTAACGATTTAAATAAAATGGAAAGATAATGTAAAATATAAGACCTAAACATGTCCAAATCCTATTATATGGGTGTATTTAGAACCCCTATCACCTTATCCTCGAAATACATCAATGTGGGACCTTTAAAATCCAAAACTCATTTGAAAATAAAGTAACATTTTGTAACATTACAAGAGTTCCCCTCCTCTCCTCTTATAAAAGGCCCCCAACTCTACCACCTTACCCAACCTCTCAAGCCTTTGGCTCGGCCAAAACCTGCCCATTTTGTCTCTCCACATCTCTCTATAACTCTTCTAAGCCTCACTTTGGACATAAGTCTTCCCAAGGAAGCCTTTGAGCTCAAACCAAAGGGAGTTACCCGATTTTAAGGTAATGTCTTCACTTGAGTCCTTTTGTTTTATTTTGCTTCTCCACCCCCTAAACTCTTTTTATTCTTTTATTTTGTAAAAGAAATAGTATCTCCAATATACTATGATGTTGTTATATTATTTATTAAAGCTACACTTACTCACACCTTCGTCGAATAGTTAAATAACATACTGTTTCTGTGGATGGTGAATTACTGTCTCACGAAACGATGATTGTTCAATCTTCTTTTAACACATTTCATGGTGGCCATTATAATATCACTACATTTATATATGATATATAAATGTTTATGTTTTCCTTAAGCTTCTGTATTTTTCATTTATGGCATACCTCTATGGCTTCCATTATGGGTATACGCGATATCTTCACTTTAGAGAGTGCGGACTACCGCCCCCTCAAAGTGATTTGATTCGTTAATACCTTATGTGGTATGTATAAAGGATATATTTAATGATATTATATATGATACCATAATGTAATTAAAATACTATTATGTATCATTATGTTTTAATTCCATTAAATATGAAATAGAAATGGAAGTAGTGTTCATGCGTATGTATGGCTTACCATCTCCATGAACGGTGCATTTCATTTCTTAACTCTAAATGTTATGTAATATTATAAATGCATGAATATACTGGATATATATGATATATATTATATCTACGTCATGAAGAAAATTCTGGATATAATGGATATTTTACCACATGAACAACTTGTAATTATAAAGAGTTTATTTTTTTGACTCAAGTACCAATGATCGTTAAAACGACCAATATTAACTTAAATAATAACATAGTGTTCATGACATGGTAATAGGTGATATAAAAGGAATAATTAACTTGAAAAAGGTTCTTATTTAAGTATAAATTAACTCAAGTTTATTATTCAGAAGATTAAAGAACGATCGAGTCAAGTCGGACCCGAGGTAAGGGATCCTACTCCTCTCTTTCTTTTTAAGTACACTCTTTTTTGTCATTCCTTTTAAACCTAATATTTCTTGTTATTGGGATGTACTTTTATATTAATCTTACTGTAATTTTTATGTTCATATGATTAGATACCCTTTTCTCTCTCATCAATCTATTTTGGATGTTTTTAGTGGCGCCGTTAGGATGCCAAAAGTTCGTAAGGGATCCTACTCATCTCTTTCTTTTTAATTACACTATTTTATGTAATTCTTTTTAATCTCATATTTCTTATTATTGGGATGTTATTTTATATAAATACTACTGTAATTATTATGTTAATATTATGAGAGACCCTATTTTCACTCATCAATCCATTTTGTAAGATTTGAGTGGCGCCGTTAGGCTGCCGAATTTTCGTAAGAAATATAACCTCTCTCTTTCTTTTTAAGTAATCCCCTTTATGTTACTTCTATTAAGCTCCTCTTTGTTATGATGGGGGATGATATTTTATATTCCTCTTGCTTTATATTTTATATTAATATTATGAGAGACCCTATTTGATCCAATAAATCCATTTTTGGAAGTTTTAAGTGGCGCTGTTAGGCTGCCGAGTTTTCGTAAGGGATTTTTCATCTCACTTTTAGTCCCGTGTGATTTATGCTACATTTTCCACCATTTCATTTGAGTGGAGTATGTACATCCCATTATTATACTCTTTGTTTAATATAATTTAATTTATGTGTATTTACATATTCATTGTATGACCCTTATTCAATGGGGCGTACGTTTCGAAAGTTACCCTAGTCGGTAAGGGAACCTTTCACCCTCCTCTTTTTAAAAGACTTATTTTGTTATGACTTTTAATTTTCATCTTATTTTGTTTGGATATGTTATTATATATCCTTATTGCCATAAATTTTATTTCCAAGTGATTCTATACCCTTTATCTCTCTCATCAACTCTTTTTCTAAAATTTTATGTGACGCCGTTATGGTGTAGAATTTTACCAAGGGAACTTCTTAACCCAATTTCGATTTCTTTGGGTTCAACATGTAGTTATTGAATATGTCATCCTATGAATATATGTGAATGAAATTTGATTGTTTTACACTTAATATCCACTTATATTGAGTGTATTTATATTTTTCACACATAATTATGAGATTGATTTATCCTTGATGTAGGGATACCTTCTTTATTATGGATTTCATCTCATTTTACATTTCTATTGAGACTTTATTGTTTTTATGCAACAGTTCACTCTTATATGGTGTATATACTGTCCTTTGGAATACTATATCATGAATCCCTCTATTCTCATGATATTATAAAGTTCTAATTAAATGTTATTCCTCAATTATTTTATTCAAGTGTCTCTCATTTTGTTAAAAACACTTTAACTAAAATATCGTTTTAAATGTCTTAATGATTTATTATTATAAATATTTCTCATTAATATCCATGTTTTCAAAATGGTTTTTAGGATTTATTTATATGGATATTAATGGTTTAAAATGTTAAAAGCTTCAAAGTGTTATGGGAGACTTTAATTCAAAATCTCTTTATTAAATGTTTTATATGGTTTTGAAAATAGTTTTTAGAATGGATTCATTATTTCAATATCATAAAATGTTATATTGTTATTATAATGTGGGAATGTTATATTTTTTTTTGTGTGCTCAGATTATGTTCTATGATTATGTTATGGTTCTTGGGCATTTTTTATGAATACCAGTGGTTCCGTGATAAACTAAGGGTATGTGAGACCGATATAGCTCTCCAATGCATTGGGTAACGTGAAAGGGGTTAAAAGTTAAGGTTTATCCGAAGAGATTTAGGGAATATACTCTGATGGGTATTCCAAACGTAACCAAGAGGGTTACTCCCTACGTAAAAATGTTGTGAATGCCTCAAGTTACCTTTATGTCTTATGATTTCTATGATTTATTCATTATTTTATGAGGTATGTTAATGTGCTTATGTTTTATGGGTAAAGTATGATTTCATTCTTATGTATACATGTACTCATGTTTACTTTCCATATTTTTATATCCCTTACTGATCTTTTTATGCTCATCCCAAGTTTTTGAAATGTTTTTCACAAGTCAAGGGAAGCGTACATGATATGATGATAGTGTCAAGGATGTGTTAAGAAAGAATCCATGTTTTATTTTAAATATGTTTCCGTTGATGGGAAAAATGAATACTATCTTTTATGTAACCAATTTGGTTAAATGTGGAATGTAATTCAAGTTTTATGATCTAATTATCTAAAAATATAAACCTGAAAAGATCCTAAATGTGTAATCTTGTAATAACTCAAGATTAATTAAGTTTAAGGTTGGGGACTTATAGTTGGTATCATAGGTCGGTTTAGATAACTTTAGAGGTTAGGGTATTCTTTAAGCATATGTGACATTACCATAATGGTAAGGATTTCAGAAGGAGTCCTAGTTTTAGATAAAGTGAATGAGTAATTATATCTTAGTGTTTATATTTCTCATTAGTAAATGATGTTTTTGTTGATATACTCACACTGACCTTTTTGGTTTTAGTAAATGGCTAGATCTAGCAGGCACCAAAGTGACAATAGGTTTGAAGGAAACTGTGGTGGTTCTCTGATTAAGATACTAGATAAAATTGGGGATTCAATGAGGAAACTCTTGGTTGTTCTAAACCAACTATCAAGGAGTCATGATCAATCACTTTAACCTTGGTATGATCTGTAATGCATCATGTACAAGATGACCAATCGATGTGGAAGTTCAGGTAATAATTATAAAGGTAACCATTAGGGTTTATATGATCCTTACTTTTGAGGTAATTATGGGTTATTATATGTTATGATGGAAAATGAAAGGCATGAGATAAACTTGAGGATAAAATATGTTATGATCATTTTTTAAGATTTTATCTCGTTTTGGGGAATGTTTTAAGAATAATATAGTTTTGGAAAAATTACAACACACAGACCGTGTGACAACCCATCTCGTCGGACAAAGCTGTGGGAATCGAACCCACAACCAAAGTGTGACTGGTATTTATCGCCTACCACTAGACTACATGAAGTCCCTGGTAAGTTTCACTGATTCTTTTTAGTTAGATGATTTTATGAATTAATAGTAAGTTGATTGTGGGTTATCTATGGAAATTTATTAACCTATCATGGAGGATATGTGATTAGGATAATTACTTTTCAATACGAGACATTAAGAGAAACTAATGTTGTTTGGAGATAAATGTTACGATTTAACTTGGAAGACTATGTGACTAAATCCTTCAAATATTTGCGTTTCAATCCTAGTTTGGTTTACTTTGAAGGATTTTATGGACAAATTGTTTATCGAATGGTCCTCGTTGAACTTTGGGTTTTTTTGGACAAATTTTGGAGATTAAGAATACATTTTCTTTTTTATAAAGGGTTATCCTTTTCTGGATTATCTGATCTTGTACTAACCTTTTTGGTTTTGGTTTTGGTTAGAGTCTAAAGACATGGGAAGTATATAGTTCTCTTTTGTGGATTAGTTGATTCTCTAGAAATTGATTATAGTACTCTTAATGTGAACAAGTCTTCCTAAATACTTGTCTTTTGGAGAAAATACGAGTTTGTGTAAGGAATCTAATAAAATTTGAAAGTCAACATGATAAGTGATTATTTTTCCTTATGAATAAAATCCTCAATAAAAAGTAACATAAAACAAAAATGTTGTCTATTAACTTTTCCTACTAGGGAATCGAATACCGCTTAACCCATCACAAGTTTGTGATTTTCTTGTGGTTAACTTTCTCCTAAAAATGTTTTCTATCACTATCCATCAGAACATGACCCTATGTTTTCTCCTCCATTTCCATGTTTTATTACATGGAATCCTAGTATAGGTTAACTTGGGTGACCTCTGTACTTATCTTTCGTTATTTTAAAGTGAATGTTTTACCGACTCTTGTTCTGATGTGGGACTTTCAAGGATGTTTCCAAGCTCAATTTTAAAATTGTGAGGACGCAATTTCCAAAAGGGGGGAAGAATGTAACACCCCAGGTAAATAAATAATATGACATTTTTATATTTATCCCTATTTGTGAATAAAATGTCAATATTAATTTAAAGGGAACGCTATGCTCGATGGCTTACCCAATACACAACAACGAGTTCCTTTGAAATCTTACGCTGCACTCTAATAATAAAATAATATTATTTTAAATGGTAGTTAACGCCTAGATTTTGTGATGGTGGGAATGAATAGAACTAACAAAAAAATGATTATATATGTTTCTCAAATATTTTTACTTTTTACAATAAATATTAGAGGATTAAAAATGCGAATGAATCCAATTTTAAGCGTAAACATTCTAATATTCTTTAAAAGGTCGATTAACCGCCTTTTGATGGAAAACCTATTTTAAATCCACCTTTTGACAATTTTATGTGTTATATTTGACAAAATAAAATTCTTCTTTAGAATCGGGACATCAAAATTTACTTTGTGGTATTTTTCTGATAAAGTACATTTTTTTAATGAATAGTGAAAAATGTTGTATTTTAATTCAAAACCTCATTTTAATATAATATATTTATATGATTAGATTATTTTTTAAATTTGTTTTAAAGTTAAATTTGAATATATGTTTACCATTAAATACAATGGTGTTCATTGGAATTAATTTCACTTTGAAAATGGACTTAAACTAGTGTCAATATTTTAATAGATATTGTTTCTTAAACACACGCTATTTGTTTTGACAGTGGGAATTAATTATTAAATTAATTAATGCAACTTATATGTTTTCAATAATGTAAAATGGAAATAATTTTTTACTTCTGAATATCAAATATATCCTAGGTTGAATATTTGGTAATTTAATGAAAAAAATCAATTTTTGATGAATAGTGAAACCACTAAGTGGTACTTATAAAAACTGATTTTCCGTTTAAATGAAATTTTTCCACCTTTGTGTTTTGAATTTAAAAAATTCGACATACATGGTTGTAATTAAGAAGTAAAATGTGGTTCAATGGGATTAAAATAATTTTTTGTGAATAGTAACTTATTAAGTTTTTAATCGCGATTAGAGGTAATTAATGTAGTTTAAGGTAAAAATAATGTTTTAATAATATTAAATGACCTAGAAACATGTACTACCCTCATTGGATGAGTCATGGACGACCAAGACAATCCATGGGTCAACTTGGGGGCCACATGGAGCCACTTTGTTTGGAAAATGACATAAATACCTTTTTATTTAATGTTAAAATTAGAATGACACAAACATGAGTTGTTTAACTAAAAAAAATTTAAATGGGGTTATACAAGTCATATTTTTTACTATAAATAGTCATTGGAAAGATAAAATGATTTCCTAAATCATAGTAGTTTTTTATAATTTTTAGACATTAAATAAATTAAATTATTTATGACATCATGATGATGCAACAATGACCTCAATATTTAATGATTTAAATAAAATGGAAAGATAATTTAAACTCTAAGACCTACACATGTCCAAAACCTATTGTATGGGGGGATTTAGAACCATTTTCACGATAACCTCGAAATACATCAATGTGGGACCTTTAAAATCCGATACTCATTTGAAAATAATGTATCATTTTGTAACTTTACAAGAGTGCCCCTCCTCTCCTCTTATAAAAGGCCCCCACCTCTACCACCTTAACCACACCTCTCAAGCCTTTGGCTAAGCCAACCCCTGCCCATTTTTCTCTCCACATCTCTCTCTTACTCTTAGAAGCCTCAATTTGGTCAGATGTCTTCCCAAGGAAGCCTTTTATCTCAAACCAAAGGGAGTTACCCGATTTTAAGGTAATGTCTTCACTTGAGTCTTTTTTTTGCTTCTCCACCCCCCTAAAATATTTTTATTCCTTTATTTTGTAACAAAACCAGTATCTTCAATATACTAGGATGTTTTTATATTAATTATTAGAGCTACACTAACACACAGCTTTGTCTAATGGTTAAAGAACATATTGTTTCTGTGGATGGCGAATTACTTCCTCACGAAACGATGATTGTTCAATATTCTCTTAACACCTTTCATGGTGGCCATTATGATGTCACTACATTTATATATGATATATAATATGTTTATGTTTTCCTTAAGCTTCTGTATTTTTCATTTATGGCATACCTTTAGGCATCCATTATGGGTATACGCGATATCTTCATTTTAGGAAGTGTGGACTACCGCCCTCTCAAAGTGATTTGATTCGTTAATACCATATGTGGTACGTATAAAGGATATATTTAATGATATTATATAAGATTCCATACTGGAATTAAAATACTATTATGTATAATTATGTTTTAATTTCATTAAATATGAATAGAAATGGAAGTAGCGTTCATGCGTACGTACGGTGAACCGTCTCCATGAACGGTGCATTTCATTTATTAACTCTAAATGTTATGTAACATTAAAAATGCATGAATATACTGGATATATATGATATATATGATATCTACATAATTAATACAATTCTGGATATAATGGATATTTTACCACATGAACAACGTGTAATTATAAAGAGTTTATTTTTTTGACTCAAGTACCAATGATCGTTAAAACGACCATTATTAACTTAAATAATAACATAGTGTTCATGAAATGGTAATAAGTGATATAAAAGGAATAATGAACTTGAAAAAGGTTCTTAAGGAAGTAGAAATTAACTCATGTTTATTATTCAGGAGATTAAAGAATGATCGAGTCAAGTCAGACCCGAGGTAAGGGATTCTACTCCGCTCTTTCTTTTTAAGTACACTCTTTTATGTCATTCCTTTTAAATCTCATCTTTCTTGTTATTGGGATGTTCTTTCATATTACCCTTAATGTAATTTTTATTTTCATATGATGAGAGACCCTATTCTCTCTCATCAATCCATTTTGGAAGTTTTTAGTGGCGCCGTTAGGCTGCCAAAATTCCGTAAGGGATCCTACTGCTCTCTTTCTTTTTAAGTACACTCTTTTATGTCATTACATTTAAGCTCATATTACTTATGATTGGGATGTTCTTTTATATTAATCCTACTGTAATTCTTATGTTCATATGATTAGAGACCCTATTTTATATCATCAATCCATTTTGGATGTTTTGAGTGGCGCCGTTAGGCTGCCGAATTTTAGTAAGAGATCTAACCTCTCTCTTTATTTTTAAGTACTCTCCTTTATGTTACTTCTTTTAATCTCTTATTTGCTATGATGGGGGATGTTAATTTATATTCATCTTTCTGTAAATTTTATTTTAATATGATGAGAGACACTATTTGATCTCATCAATCCATTTTTGGAAGTTTTAAGTGGCGCTGTTTGGCTACTGAGTTTTCTTAAGGGATTTTTCATCTCACTTTTAGTCCCGTGTGATTTATGCTACATTTTCCACCATTTTCTTTGATTGGTGTATGTAAATCCCATTATTATGCTCTTTTTGGAATATAATTTCATTTATGGGTATTTACATATTCATTGTATGACCCTTCTTCAATGGGGTGTACATTTCGAAAGTTACCCAAGTCGGTAAGGGAACCTTTCACCCTCCTCTTTTTAAAAGACTTCTTTTGTTATGTCTTTTAATTTTCATCTTATTATGTGGGGATATTTTCTTATATATCCTTATTTCCGTAAATTTTATGTCCATGTGATGAGATACCCTTTATATCTCTCATCAACTCTTTTTCTAAAATTTTATGTGACGTCGTTAGGCTGTCGAATTTTACCAAGGGGTCTTCTTAACCCAATTTCGATTTCTTTCGGTTCAACATGTAGTTATTGAATATTTCATCCTTTTAATATGTGTGAATGAACTTGGATTTTTTTACAGTTAATATCCACTTATATTGGGTGTATTTATATTTTCACACATAATTATGAGATTTATTTATCCTTGATTTAAGGATACCTTTTTTTTATGGATTCCATCTCATTATACATTTCTATTGAGACTTCATTGTTTTTATGCACCAGTTCACTCTTATATGGTTTATATACTATCCTTTGGAATATAATATCATGAATACCTCTTTTCTCATGATATTATAATGTTCTAATTTAATGTTATTCCTCAATTTTTGTATTCATGTGTCTCTCATTTTGTTAAAAACACTTTAACTAAAATATCATTTTAAATGTTTTAATGATTTATTCTTATAAATATTTCTCATTAATATCCATGTTTTCAAAATGGTTTTAAGAATTTATTTATATGGATATTAATGGTTTAAAATGATAAAATCTTAAATGTGGTATGGGACACATTGATTCAAAAATCTCTTTATTAAATGTTTTATATGGTTTTGAAAATGGTTTTTAGAATTGATTAATTATTTCAATATCTTAAAATGTTATATTTTTATTACAATGTGGGAATGTTTTCTTTTTTCGTGCTTAGGTTATGTTCTATGATTATATTATGGTTTTTGGGAATTTTTTATGAATACTGGTGGTTCCGTGACAGACTACGGGCGGGTGAGCCCGATATAGCTCTCCAATGCATTGGGTAACGCGACGGGGTTAAACGTTAAGGTTTCTCCGAAGAGATTTAGGGAATATATTGTGATGGGTATTACAAACGTAACCAAGAGGGTTACTCCCTACATAATAATGTTATGAATGCCTCATGTTACCTTTATGTCTTATGATTTCTATGATTTATTCATGATTTTATGAGGTATGTTGAAGTGCTTATGTTTTATGGGTAAAGTATGATTTCATTCTTATGTATACATGTACTAATGTTTCCTTTCCATATTTTTATATCCCTTATTGAGCTTTCTATGCTCATCCCAAGTTTTTGAAATGTTTTTCACAGGTCAAGGGAAGGGTACATGATATGATGATAGTGTCAAGGAAGTGTCAAGAAAGAATCCATGTTTTATTTTAAATATGTTTCCATTGATGGGAAAAATGAATAATATATTTTATATAACCGCTTTGTTTAAATGTGGAATGTAATGCATGTTTTATGATCTAATTCTCTAAAACTCTAAACCTGAAAAGTTCATCAATGTGTAATCTTGTAATTAACAAAGATTAATTATGGTTTAAGGCTAGGGCCTTATACTCTCAACTATTTTTTTAACTCACAGTGATCAACCTCTTTTTTTATCTCAAAATATGTTTAGGGTATCACCCCAATACCTGCACCTCGGACATTGTGATATGGTTCTAGATGCTTCAAGGCTAGTGATTGTTTGTGTTCATCAGATACATGTGTTCTTCATTGCTATGACTATATCAGATATATATTACATGAAAATAAGTGATCACTTTTATCAAAAAGTGACTTAAATAAAAAAAATTATTATGAAATACATACACATTTGTCTCACAATTTTGGTGTTTTTTCACCTATTACAATCTTGTATTTATTTACACATGCATCCTTCCATAATACAATGTTTGGGATATAAGTTCCATTTTGAATGGAGTTATAAATCTTTATATTAATTTGAAGAATATAATTATAGTGTGTTTAACATCACATAAATGTATTACGATATATTTAAAACACATACCAATTTTTTTCATGTAAAAATTACCCCATCCTTATCCTATATTAGAGGTACACTGGTTTTTATACTCACTCCTTATTTCCAGCACTCAGTTGGGATTTCATAAATAAAAAAATTAATCAATTTGATGAATAAAAATATTGTTAAACAACATTTTACTAGCCATAATGCACCTTGTAAGGCACATCCACACGATGTCAAGTAAACATCTATCATGCTTCTTATGTAATCAGGTGTGATTAGATAAGCAGGGAGTGCAGGTTTATAATCCATTAAACATATTTTAGATAATGTCTTGTTAGAATTAGGCAAATCCCCTTTTATTTATTCCATAAATCACTAATACATATTTATCACTAGAGTTATCTACTATAAATTCACTCATCAATGAATGATGAAGAGTAACTCATTGATTAATTTTTTTAGTAAAATAACGAAATTATATAATAATGTTATCATAATATTTTCCAACATTAGTTTCATAATCGCAAAAAAAACATAGTTCCCCAAATCTACCTCAATCGGAATGTGTTTGTGAGTGATGATTCTAATGTAACTACTAAACATGGCCTTGTTAGGGATAAAATGTTGGCCCCACACATTCCATATGACCACATATTTTATTCCTTATACTCTAACCTTAATGATTTTTTCTAACACCTGAAAACTATGGTGCTTATATTTTTTCTGCGTCGATGGTCCTTTATTTCTTACTGTTTACCTAGATTAGACATACTCAATATGTTCCTATGATGTGGTTTCATAGGAATCAGTATATGGTCAATATACCTCTGCACTCCATACACCAACAGGATGAGAGACATGGTGTGCCTTGGGATTGGTAGCACCATCATGTGTAAAAGGTCATTGTTCCTTTACATTGTATGTAGTATCTATTTGAGTGACCCATTTTCCATAGGATTGGGAGCACCAGAACATGAAGAAGATCAGGGTTACTCTACAATGTGAGTAGGTACAGATTGAGTGACTTGTTGAGCCTCAATAATGGTAGAACCATCACATGAAGAATATCCATATTCTTCTTCACTGTGAGGATAATTTGGTTGAAAACCCTATTGTTCCTCAATATTGGGAGCACCAAGACATGGAGAAGTCATTATCTGATGAAGTGGTTTAATATTTAATTTAGAGTCCATAAATACAGTTGAAAGTGGATAATAACATGAGGAAACACTATGTATATTCCAAAAAAAATTGCTTGGTCATTGAACTCTATTTTTTAAAAATATTGAAGGGATTTTACCCCTCTATCGACCCTCAAAATCCATTAATTGTGGTCTCCTCTAACATATAAAACATTTTCTAAATTGGGACCACTCCAAAATGATTGCGATGTACCAATGAAAGGGTAAACCCTAATTGGATTTTCATCTGACCCTTTAGTTGTTTTGGTCAGTAATAGAACAATTGACCACTTTCTGTTTGTAGGATCTAGAATATTGCATCCTTGTACTACTTATGATGCCATTATAAATAGGTTTTATTTTATAACATTCATTACTAAAATCAACTATCACAAATCCAAATTCATCTATTTTAATAGAAATCCAATTATTAACCAACATTCATTAAAAAATTTCCACATATAATGTTATATAATCCAACTCCCATATTTTTTTGATGATGCCAAAGTATGAAATATTCATGTAATTAGGATTTTGGTCTATTCTACCAGAAACATTCATCTCATCATCCACTAGTGTGGAACCACAATTTTTATTGAACAATATTCACCATGGTAATTTTTATGAAACATATAACCATTTATTATTCAACCATTATAGGAAAATACATACACACTTGATCATCCAGCTTGCGATCGAAGTTGTTCTGAAATTGAATAAAGATTTTCATCAGACACTATAAAAATATGGTCCGAAAACAATCCTATAAATATCGATTCTATGTATTTGATATCCTTATTTTAGCCTTTAATGGATTAAAATTACTAAGAATTATTTTTTGGGTTTCAACATATGGGGATACCATCAATAATTTATGAAAAATTAAAATGTGGCACTTCTCCTAATCTGTAATATTGATTATAAAAACATCTCTTCAAGAAATTCTTTCACCTGCAAGCTATGTAGTGTGATGAGATTTCAATAGATCAATGATTTCTATACCTGAAAGGTATTCCATACAGAATTCAATGGCTTTCTCAATAATATATCACTCAGTAATACAACTTTTTGGACGAATTTGATTTTTGACATACCCTGTCAAAAGCTTCATATATAATTCAATGGGGTACATCCATCTTTAGTGTCAAGAACCAAAAAGTCAAGTATCTATCAAAAACAAAACTATCAAATGAACAATCATATCAATAATTATTGGTTGGAAGAAATAAATAAATTATATATATTTATAAGACTATATATATATATATATTAATATATTTATTTTGATTTTATAACTATTTAAATGGATATGTATTAATTTATAACTATAACTATAAATAAATATGTATTTCATTATTTTAATAATTATAAAATTTTATCAAATATATTTATTATATTTATAATTTTATTAATATATTTAATATATTTTCTATAATTTTCTAATTATTTGAATATATCAATATATATTATTATTTATAATTATAAAAATTTGTATATATTTATCTATATTTGTATATATTTATATATATATATATATATATTTTAATTAAATATATCATTATATAAGTATAATAAATATTTTTTTTAAAATTAATAATTATTTATTTAAATATATACTTATTTTTATTTATAACTAAAAATAAATATATATTAATTTGTAGTTAAAAATTATAATCAATATATATTTTTATAATTAAAATTATCTATATATTTAAATAATTAAATAATTATATATAATGTATTTATAATTTTATAAAAATATCTTTTTAATATCTTTTTATTTATTTTAAAATTATTTAATTATATATATATTTACTTAGAATTATAATTATAAATATTTATTTTAATTTTTAAATATTTTTAAATATTTTTTAATTACATATATTTATATATTTATAAGTATAATAAATATATTTATTATAATTGTATAATTATTTACATATATATATTTATTTATTTATAGTTATAATTACAAATATATGTTAAAATATTTATAAATATTTATTTATAATTATAAATATATATATATATATATACATATATATAATTATAGAATATTTATTTATTTTAATTTTATAATTAATTAAATATATATATATTTTTTGATATAAATATTGTTAGAAATAAATATATTTTAAAAGAATTATATATAATTAGAGTTTTATAATTAAAATAAAATAAATATATTTCTTAATTAAATATATTTATTGAATTTATATAAGTATTTTTTAATAACATAACAGATTCGAGGGCATTACATGAATGAATCCTATAACTAGTAAAGTGTAGATAATAAAAAATGAACCACCATATGTAAAAAAATGAATAATAAGAAAGGTGTAATATATAAATGATCATTCATGGTGAATACATAACATATATGCACATCAATTATACTCACAAATCAATATATTTATTGACCAAATTCATTGAAATCATATATTTATTTATTTGTAATTATAATTATAAATTTGTATATTTAAAAAATATTTATAAATCTAATATATGTAATAAATCTAATAAATATAAAGAACCTAATAAATCTAATAAAACTAATAAATCTAATAAATCCAATAAATCTAATAACTCAAATAAATATAATAATGATATTTATCATTTAATAAAATTTATTATAATTTTAGAATTAATTAAATATATATTTATGGAATTATAATCTTAAAAATAATTTTTGAAAAACATTTTATACATACATAGAATTGAATTATTAAAAAATATATATTAACTATAGACATGCATTTTTAGTTATTTTATAAAGATAATTTTTTTTGAATATATATATAATAATTTTATATAAATTAAAAGTATTTTTTATTAAAAAAAAATCAGCGCTAATATAATTAATAAATTGTAAACCATTATTATTGAAGATAAATGGTATTTTTATCGGCGCTTTTATCTATCCATGATAAAGGCCCCCCATATATCAGCACTTCTACTTAGTACTAATAAAATCTGGCACATCCCCTACCCAGATCTATGATAGTGACCATGCTATCATTTTTGACATCTTTATTAATATTTTTCCCTTACCGGGTGATTGAGCTCGCCCATTTATTATGTTTCCATTCCCAATGATTTGATGAAAAGTAAAACATGTGAATTTTTTTTAAAATATAACAAGACTAGAATAATTTATGGGAGATTTGGAGTAATTATAATGAAATAATTAGTTTCTTCCTCCAATGGCCCGAAGGCCTTCATTTTTCTTCATTTTTTATAATTAGACTTTTGAGGGGTGAGGTGGATCCCTTACAAATCCCGTAGGCATAACTATTAAATAGAACATAGGCCATAGATAAATTCATTTCCCATAGGCTTCAAACATTACATACAACCCAGACTAACTACTTGGAACTACTCCACCCCAGCATCTTCATTGTGAAATCAGCTCTCCACCTTTACATGGCTGTTCAGCTAGGATTTCCCGTGCATGCAAAGACATGTCCCGATGGAAGGTTTCATACCATCTCATTATTTCAATCCGTTTAGCTTCTATTATGGTGAAATCTTTATGCTCTTTCTTCTGAAGTGTGTTCCTTGTAGGTTGTCTGGTTTGCATCTGCACTTAAGGTTTCCTGAAGGCCTTACTAACCCAAAGGCGTGGCAGGTCTGAAGGCCTTAAAGGACTAGAAGACCAAATCGGTGGCCCGGTGGCTCAAATTGGGGAATATTATCTACTACACATGGCCAAACATTGACTTCTATAGTCCCGCTATAGAACCTGCTGCAGTTTTACACAGTTCCTCATACAGTACTGCTACAATACCTACTACAGTACTTCTACAGTACTGCTACAGTCCTGGAAAATTAGCCTTTTCCTGGATTTGATCCTAGAAATCCTAGATGCACTTAAGGAGTCCTCACCAACTGGGTTAAGTCTCATGTTCATAGTTTCTTATATAGTGTAAAAAATGACCATTTAATTTAAAGAACATATGATGTATTATTTTTTTGTAATAATCTTTTAAATATCTAAAAATTAAATGATCCTTGTGATGTAAGAGTTGAAATAATACCTTTGGATTTCGTAATTGTGGATAGTTATACCCATCCTTATATAGATATATAAAAGTGACTATAAAAATTATGTGTTTATGGAACTAAATATGGTTGTGTGGGTCTAGGGCATCACATCTAACATAAAAACATGATTGAATGATTCTTTGGTGGCATAATACAAATTCTAAAAATCATTTTATCCATAAAAAACTTCAGTAGATATGAAGAAGTAATTCAATTTACTTCTATTAAATTATATGAGATTACAGTCACCAATAAATTTTATGATTTTGATAGGGAAAAAAATATGGAGTTCAAAATAAATTAAAATAATAAAAACCATGGAGGGAAAAAGATGAGACTTCTTTCATCCTTGAATTGTGGAAAGAAACCTCATAGAAATTTCTTATGTTTTTTAATAAATCCATTAATTATGGAATGGATGTTCATTCTGAAATTGAATATCGATGGGATTAGAAGAAGATAGATAATGATTTGAATAGATAGAAAGCTTCACAAAATGAACAAATCATAGTCCAATGTTTCAAATAAAATGATTATGTATATTACCAAATGATTTGGTGAAATTTATATTTTTTCAAATAATGTTATTATTTTTGATATTTTATGTTAAACACAACATTTTTTAGCTTTCAATAAATGCAACAACTTAATGTATCTTAATTTACAAGAAATGTTTTGTTTTAATTATAGGTGAAATACTATTAAAATAATTTTATTTAGTATAATAGAAATCACATATCCATTGGAATTGTAGATATGAATATTAATTAACTAAATTATGAAAATATATGGTCTACACATGAATATATAAAAATATTTCTTTAATGAACAATTAATAATATTTAAAATAAAAACTATTTGAAGTTAACAGATATCTTTTTGTAAAACCCTTTTTTATGCACACAAAATTTTTTTACATTGATAAATTAAACAAAATAAATTTGAGTGAATTATTTGGATGATATATATATAATATATATTAAATAATAATTTCATCATTCGTCTTATTTATTTCTACAAAATATATTGGAATAAATTCCATTTTACGATTAACATCAATGTTTTGTTTTAAAAAATAAGTTTTGTAACCTCTTGTAATAGTATTTTAAAATTATTTTTTGAACAATAATGAAACAATATTTTAAAATTATTTTTTGAAAAATAATGAATCATTATTTGAAAAATAAAATTTCATTTTTCAAATAATAATTCCAAAATTATCTTGATTTAATTTTTCAGAATTTCTAAAGAAATAAATTTTGGTGAATATTTTAAAAGTAATGGTTTTTATTTATAATTATAATATATTTTAAATATTTTGAAATTAATTTTTTTAAAATTATTTAAAATGAATAATTAGTATAATGATATATATTTAAATATAATTTAGGTCATTGGAATAATATTTCCTACTAAATTTTCATATAAAACATTTAATACATTTGAATATTTTCTTTTTAAAAACCAGTTTTCCCATCCGTTAATAGAATTTTCTTTAAATTAAATTCTACAAAGAATGTCATTGAAATTTTAAAAAATGGATTCTATATTTTTAATCAGGCAAATATATACTATCTAATAATTTAAATACATTTTTTTACCACAATCAATAGGAAAATAGTAAAAAAATCCATGGTTTGGTTAAAATTTTTAGTTCTTAGTGATATAAATATGATGATAAGGGTTAAAATGACTATAAATAAATTATATTACCTATTTTCAAGATATATTTCAAAATTATACATCCCAATGTTGAATATATGGACATATATTAGCTATTTTCATGGGATTGACATTATTATTTTGGATTCATTTAAGAAATATCCATGTTGTTTCCATGTGGGTTCTTTTCCCCAACCTATTAAAAGTCACCACTACCCTTCAATTATTCACACCTCCCAATCAATATATTTTATCCAAAACCTACATAAATTACTACCCAAAATTCTTATACATGTAATAGAACTTCTTATCCTCCAAAAATACAATCCTTGTGGTGCTTAATAATAAATCCAAATGATGCACTTCAAATCGAAGGTAATTATCTACAGTAAGATCCTTCTTTTTTTATTAATATTTTCCACCATTAATTATTCCATAAAAATAACATATAAAAAATTTATGTTAAATATAATTATATATTATTATAATTATTTAAAAACCAAATACATCTCTACTTCTATCAATTAGAATAGGAAACCGTCTATCACATGCAAGGAGGACTACGACCTCGCAATTTGATGTTGTTTGTTTTCCATCACCAAAATAAAAGTATATATTATAAATGATGGATTTAACAAATTTAATTGATATTAATCACATTAATATAATTATTTAATTATAATATTAATGATACCATCATACTTTCCATTCTATGGGGAACCAGTAGTGTTTCTTGTGTGTATAGAGGACTATAGTCTGGAGAAGTGATGTGATTATTTTTCTTTTATTATTTATATGGAAGGTAGTATGTATATATTTAATGAATATAAAATATATATTATTAAATTTTTATTTTTATTTCTTTTATACATATTATCTTGCTTTATTTTTCATATCCTGCCTAAAAAAGGAAACATAATTAATGCTTACGTAACACCTATCATCTCCATAAATGATGTATTTTATTTAAAATATTTATATTTTATAGATTAATCTAAAAACATATATAAAAATATATATGATATTAACGTAATGTTTAAATTAAAATATAACAGGAATTTGATCAATATAAGAGGACTAAAAATAAAAAATCAATCCATAAATGAAAAACAAAGAAATTATTGCATGAAACAGGACGTTAACATGTAATTATTACAAAACATATAATAAAAGGTCCTCACAAAATCAGTTATGTTAGGATATATATAAATATGGTTATATAATATATTTATTATAAAATTAGTTTTATTTTAATGTATATTAATGTTTTATTTGGTGTCTTAGGACCAACAGTTTGTACTTTGATTATATGTATACTCAATAAAATGATTACTAATAAAAATGATTATTAGGTATCATTTGTTGTTCTACATGACTATAATGTATTAATGTCTTAAATAATACAATGAATTTATATATTTATATCTATTATCTACTATGATGAGAACCTGGATGCACTTTTTTGATATTATTTAATAATTTTATACAGTTGGATAACGTATTTTGATAGTACATGTATTACATAAATTTTAATATGTGATAACTCAATGGAATATGAGCTTTTTTTCTTTCCATTTTTGAACATAGTAATCTATGAGATGATATATTATGAGAACATACCCTCCATTAGTAACTCTGTATGTTTTTGTGTCATCAGATATTTTTATCTTTGTGTGTGTGTGGGTGTTTGATGGTCCTTAAACTATTATATTATTATTAATACATGTTACAACTCATTTAAATAGATGTATTACATAAACCATAGTAATAATAGTTCATAGAGAATTTGGACATGTTGGGTGCTTCTTGTATGACATATTTTTTAATAAATAAGTAAATCAAGGATTTTTGCTTCCATATTTATGGATGCTGATATATCTTCCCTTATATTAAAATAGAAACATTGCATTAAATTACATAAAAATGGTGTGGAAACATGTTTATTTTATGTATTCAATGAAAGACTCATCGAGCCTCTAGGTTTGGGACATGAATGTATAACCTACGTGACAGGGTATGGTGAAAAAGAATTATATTACATAGTGAGTGTTCTTATCTAGTTCTCTAAGTTGCAAAATTAAGTTCATTATCTTGTTTTCCTTGACCCATTACTAGATATTAATCTTGGACATTAGGTAAGTCCCCCTAATTCCAATGATAAAAAATATTATATGGTTATACACTAACTATCTCCATTGATATCAATTAAATTCTACTTGAGTTTATTTTCTTGAATAAATATCAATCTCAAGTCGAAGGAATAAATTTATTCATTTTATATTGATCACATAAATTAAATAAATATTTATTCATTGGTTTGTGAATAAAATATTAATTTTATATATTAGATATTCTAATAAAAATTTAATAGTTATATTGTGAAAAAAATTATTTATTCAATTTTTAAATAAAATCTAGATGTGTTTGAATGGACCATTACTGAATCTAGTGAAAAATATTAAATAATTTTCCATTATGTATAATTGGTTATCATGAAAGTTATCATGCTCCACAAATTAAAAATAATTTAATTATTATTATGGTGAATGGGTTTATTAAAGTTAATAAATGATATTTAATTCCCTATATTAAATTAAATAATATTTTAATTTAAATCATTTCCCTATAAATAGATTTCTATGTCTATTGTGTAATGTATAGAAAATTGATAATAGATAATTATTTTCCACAATGAACTATCTCATATCTACTCCTCTCTCCCACTTAAGATCATGAAGGGAAAGAGTTGTTTCTTTAAGACTAGAGAATGGGTGACCAAGAAAAAACAATGTGAGACATTTGACTGACATCACAAGTACATATATATTGAGTGGTGTTCCTCGGATTTCATAGGATCTTATGCGGAACATCACTTCATGGATTCTATAATTGTTTCCTCAAAACACCATGTAGGTAATCTGGAAGAGTCTGTTAGGACGGTCAGCATTCACCAATGAAAAAAATCCTTACCCTATGTCTGAATTAATTTAAATTTTTAAAAAATTGACTATATACATGATTCATGTTCCTATATCTTGGTTTCTACTAATTATTATTGATATAAATTCTAATATATCACCCACCACCCATTCTTTTACTTCTCCGGGAACTAACAAGTGGAATCAGTGTGGTCAAAATTAAATTTAAAAATATTTATTTGATTATGGATAAATGCATAATTATGGATAGAAATTAATTTCATGTTATCCATTCATTAATCTTATATTAATTAATATGTTTTCTATATATTAATCATGATTTTAATATGTTTCATTTACCTAAATTATTAATAAAAAAATGTAGAACAAATCAAGATATCATCAAGAAGTTCCAAATCGATGTATAGTAAATCCATGTTAAATGGTGTTTAACCCAAGCACACTATGCATACCCATGTTCATTATACCTCGATGTGTCTAGTAGTAAATTAAATATGGTTATTTTATTTCACACTGTGTGTTAACCTGGTTAACAATAAATACAAAAAGTGGATACGTGGCATGTCTCTAGAGTGTACATGTTGTGTTTTCTGGCCAAGTTAACACACTGAATACCCAGTTGTGTTACTCAGAAACATGAAAACCATTGTACATGGAGTGTAGCTAGATGTACATGCTATATAGTTTTCCATTAATGGAAAAAATTAAAATTACATTAAATTTTAAAATTACAGAACCAAAACCAAATTTTTTTATTCTCACGCCATGTTGTGTTTCACTATTTAATTATTGTTTCAAATAATTTTAAGTGAACAAATTATTATTTTTAATTAATATGTCATTATTATTTCTACCATTTATTATCCTATAATTCGATAAGTTATGGTTATCTACAATTATGATTGGATTGTCCTTATGATGAATTGGATTTCAATAATTATTTTATTAATTAATTTATGCAAGCGTGTTTATCATAATAATAATGAAATAATTATGAAATGAATGTGAGATGGTTAATTTCATGTATTCATTTCATGTATAAATGATCTTGATCATGACCAAGGCCTTTGTATGTTTTGGAATTTATTTAATTTATTTCATTTCATAATTTTACAATGATCGTATATTAAATTAAATGATCTCATTTGAATCATGCCACCCTCCATTATAATGTAGGAAATGTGTGTTAAATGATATCTTTGTAATACGATTTATCCAATCCATTGGTTCACCTCAAGTATGAGTGAGTGAAAAATATTGGTAATTAATGGATCATCCAATGGTGTGTTGAGGTAGTTAAATATGGAACCATAATGTTTCCATCATAGGTTATAGATAGCTAGATATGTGGAAAGATGTAACTCAAGCCAATAATGCCGATTAGAGTTACTTTCCTTAGTCTATGTTGGATTTAATGTACGCTGACTAAATTAACTATTATATAATGATCACGAATTGGTAATTTAATTAATTAATTATTTTTTTAGTGAAATTATTTATTTTATGGATAAGATATTTTGACAAAATTAATTAATTAATTAATGTGAAATGATGGAAAATAAAAAAATGAATTCTGTGTAAATGTTTCATCTAACAAGTTTAATTAATTATGTGACATCCATATAATATTATCGACATATTAATAGGATACGAGAAGATAAAATTTATAAATAATAAATTAAAATCCCTCAATTAAATATTATGTTAGACTAATCATCACATTATTTTATTAGGAATGAAACCATAACGAAATGTGTATTACATCGATAAATTATAGACACATACTTTTATCTAGGGGTTCTCAGGAGATTTCATGGTGGACTTAACTAAAATTGAATTGATGATAATGTAAAATTTTTCTTTAAAACAAATTTGGAACCACTATTAAGAAAAATTAAATTCATAATTTCGAGATATGGGAATCCACACAACGGATTAGGGAACCGCAGGTATTTAGATGCAATGACCACCTACCTAATTAATTTTTTATGGTTTTAATGGGAAAACATTATATCATTAAGAAAATTAATGGGGGTAATTTCCACTAGAATGTTAAACCAACTAGACATTCCAAGTTAAAAGTTGATGACTATTGGGACATGATAAAATAGAGGGATATTTAAAAAAAATTAATTTATTATATGTCACAAAAATTTTAACCAAGAAAAGTACTAATAATATATTATTTTTAATTTTAGAATAAAATTTGAATGTTATAATTAAAAAAATCCAAAGATCAATATTCGATAAAGGAACCATCATGTATATAAATTGATTTTAGATTTGGTTTAGATTCCACCAGGTTGTGTTACACCATGAAATGAAATAATACGTGCTAGAATCCTTAATGTCTGACCTTCCTGCTAAAGAGTAATGTGATGAAGAGTTCCTTATATATGTAAAACACTTGACCGACACAGTATAATTCCAATGTTGGATGGTTTCATCAATGTCAACTTAACTAATAATGATTCAAAAAAAACATTGATACGTATTGAATGCTTGGTAACCTCCATATTCTTTACCATAAGAGAGATGTAAGAGAATGGTTTGATAGTTCCAAGGTGTTTTTTTAGAGAAAACATTGAGAGGATACTCAATAATGGCCTCCCATAGTCATGATCACTAGATACATTGAGTGATTTGAGATTATAGGGTTTATACTCCCTAAATAACTCGAAATTGACCTCATTCTGGAACCACTCCCAGAGAAATTATGTATATTTTTTGTAAAATTTTATATAAACAACATTGAGATTTCTCTTCCATATCTTCTTTCTCTTGTTCTCCGATTATATAAGGATATAGAGCAATAAAAATCTTTTATTCTTATGTTGAACAATCAGAATGGGAATGGAAGAGAATTAATCCCAACTATTCTTCACGGCCCTCCATGAAGAGTATGATCATGGGGGGGAAAGGGAATATGCAGATCTTTTATTCTCAGGTGGAAAGAATGGAAACTCAGGAAGAAAAAATATAGCCATCAAAATAAGTAAGCAGATGCTACTTGCACATTTATTATCAAGTAAAAATTATATATTTCTACAAATTGGGAATTTTATACATCTTTTGGTTATCACATATGTATTTAGATATAGGAACCAAATATATTTGAATGGATAGATAAGGAGAGGTAGATCTTCAAGTATCCGACGAAGCTAAGTATGATATTGTAGATATCGGGGACGACTACCTCATCTGGATGAATGGAATAATCAAAATTTTAAAATGTTGAAATTATTTGACTTTATTAACAAAACAGTTATTTCAATATCCAGAATTGATACAGATGGATTAATTTTCAAATTTGGGAATAAATGAATATTTTTTTAAATATATCATTTCTTATGTTAACACACATTTTTATAACAATATTTATGTTTCATATTACATAGAACAAGTAAAGAAAATTAATAATGATGTTACATCACATTACTCATACCACAACCATATTTGGAATCACTGTCTAGGTCATGTAAATGAAAATTACATGACTAAACTACATCAAGATGGATATTTAGATTCTTTTGAAATAAAACTTCTAGATATAAGTCACAAATTATCACAAGAAAAAAGGACAAAATCCCCATTCAATTGAAAAGGTGAAATGGATAATGACCTTAGATAATTAATTAGTGCCAATGTGTGGGGACCATTTCCCATTGAAACAAGGGGTTGGTACTCATACTTCATACCTTTCCATGATTATTTTAGTAGATATTGTTATATCCACATAAATAAGTATAAGTCACATTATTTTGATAAATTTAGAAAATAAAAGAATGATGTTGAGAACAGATTTGGTAAGACGATTAAAAAACTCTTCTCATACCATGATAAGAAATTTCTTAAACAAGATTTAATTGATTATTTATATGAGTTTGATATATTATATCAACTCACTCCTCCTTATATGCCTTAGTGGAGTGTTTTAAGGGATAAGGGAACCACACATTGTATGCTAGGGTGAGATAAATGATTCATCTCGAATATCGTCAACAACCTTGTTGGGGATATGCATTAGAAATAGTAGTGTATGTACCAAAATGAGTGAAAACTAAAGAGACAGATGATATACCATAATAATAATGGAGTCAAAATGACCCCATGTTATTTTATATACACACGTGGGTTTGTAAACTGTTTGTTTGTGCCTTTTTAGGAAACAATCATGCACCTCGGTCAGTAAACATGTTTCACTATATGATATCACAATGAAAAAAGGGGTACTACCTACAAAATTTTTCATAAAAATTCAGTTTTTGATAGGAATCCCATATTTATTGAGGAGGATGTTATATCTAAATTTGATATTAAGAGTGAGATATTCTTCTTTGATTTCCAGTTTCAATATACACAATATTTTCCATGTGAACAAATTCCACAGAGCCCCATGGAATAAAACATTGTTCTAGAGATACAATTAGTACATAGAAGTACTAGAGAGGTTAGAGAACCAGAATGGTATGGATTTTTAGTCACCAAGCAATGTCAGTCATTATTAATTGATAATAATGATCCACTAACCAAAAAGGAAGTATTAGGTGGAACATATGTTTGTAAGTGGAAAGAAACAATGAGTTATGAAATGGATTACATGCACCAAATCCATTTCATGATTTTGGTAGACTCTCTAATATATTAAAATCAAATTGGTTTAATATTTTTATTCTTGAAGAAACTAGAAAGGAAGGAAGTTTTGATCCTATGAGGTGAGACTGCATGAAAAGGGTTTTAGACATCTCAAATACATTTACCATGACGAAATATTTTCACTAGTTAAAAAGAGAAAACCCTTTATAATTCTAATTTCCATTATGGAATTCCATGATTATGGTATTTAGAAACTGAATTTCAAAATAGAATTTATTAATAGGAACCTTTAGGAAGATATATATATGATGCAACCTGAAGGGTTTGTGACCCCAATAAAATCCAACATAGTATGCAAGTTGTAAATATCCATTTATAGATTAATGAAATAATATATGTCATGAAACATTAATTTTTTCAAGTCCATATTTTAATTTGGTTTCATAAAGAATGAATGTGAGTTATGTGTCTAAAAATAGTTTTATAGGAGGATGATTATTTTCTATATAGTACATGATGATGACATATTACACATTTTAAATGAAATACCAGTATTATAGTCTATTAAAGAGTGGCTGGATAAATTATTCTCTCTAAAGAAATTTAGTGTGGAATGGTATATTCTTTGGATCATGAACCATCAAGATAGAACCTTAAGGTTTCTCAGCCTATTTAAAATTACATAAATTGACATGATTATAAATAGATTCAGTATAGAATAATCTAAGAGGGGATTGTATCTAGTGTAACGTGGAACTCATTATTATAATAAAATATATCCTCTGAGAAATGAAGAAACAAAAAAAATTGAAATGATTACATATAAATCAAAAATGGTTTATGTAATTAATGTTATTATATATACTATTCTGTATGTGTACAACACATTAGGTGAGGTAGGAAGATATGAATATGATCCAGGTGACCTATAATGGATGGTAGTTATGACTATGCTTAAGTATTTGAGGTATAAAAAGGATTTTTTCATGGTTTATAGAGGAGATGAGAAACTATTAATTACGTGATATGTAGATACTAGTTTCCAAAGATATCAATATGACATGATGTAACAAATATGATACATATTCACATCAAATGGGGGTTTTGTGATCTAGAAGAGATCAAAGTAGACTATAGTGTAATATTCTACAGCTGATTCTAAGTTTATTGTGGATTTTGAGATAACTAAAGTATCATTATGGATGGAAAACCTGGTCCAAGAGCGTGATGTGATGGCTAATAGTAAGCATTATATCAGAATATATTGTGATAATACTATAATGGTGGCTCTTCCAAAAAAGAGAAGTCCGCATTAGTGGATGAAGAATATATATTAGAAGTATCATCTTTTGAGGGATTTTTCTCACATAGTTGATGTTTAAAAAAGAAGTATTTCCATGGAATAAATCCAGGAATAACCACTTTACTAATGCCTTGACTCATTAGAAACATGAATATCATGTGAGGTATAGTGGAATAAAGGATGTATGCAGTTGGCTCTAGTCCAAGTGGGAGTTTGTTGGAGTTCGTTATCAGACCCTGAACCCCGATTCCCATAGACGGTTCATTACAACATTATATTGGCATTATTATATGATATTAATCATGAAGGACTGATTATTTTAGTTTTTTTATGACCAGATTTCATAAATTATACCCATAGTATATTTGAAAATATAGAAAATAAAACATGACACATAATAAACAGAAATAAACTTCCTCCTTGAAATCTTATTTGGGTGTCTCTTCTAAATAACCTGGATTAAGGAAACATAATAAGGGTGAAATAAAATGATCAGTAAGGGTTACAAATAGGGTAATATTGAATCAACAATAATTTAATCAAAATCAAATTGTAAGAGTAAATATGATATGGTGAACAAATAAAAAACACAATCCATTAATAAACTGTGAATGAAAGTGCATCCATATATTTTTTCATAGTGGAAAAATCATGGATATTAATAAATAAAAACTAATAAAGAGTATTTCCAATAATTGGAATTCATGTATCTGCTATATGATACCACTATACCGTTATAAAAGATTAATTTTGTGGGTAGATACCTGTCTGATTCTATTTTGGAAGCATACTCGAAGGGTTTGTCACCATCTGACTTGTCTCATGAGACATGTAGATGCCGAAAGGCATTATAGTGGGACCCTCACATCACTACAAGTCCAGGTAATTTTCACACATAGATTTAATACATGTACAATATTCCCTCCAAATATCCATATAGAGTATATGATGCAAAATATTCAAAATTTTCATAGTTAAAACAATATTCCCAATCAACTCCATATGTAAATGAAATATAGATTAAGACAATAATCATATCCATGAAACAAGAATATAGATATATAATATATTTTTATTTTCAAATGAAAAATTATCTCAATGGGGCAGTAGTTACGCCGTATAAGAATGATTAGGTGCACAATACCAAGTAAATCATAGTGAAATGGAAACTGAAACAAAGTCCCTTACTCATTGTAATCAATTGAGTTAATAATAATCTACTAAATATATTTAATATCAAGTGAATAGTGATATTATATATCAAATGGAATTATACATACACCACATACAAGAAATAAGTGGTGAAAAATGGAAATCTCATGAAAATAAAAGTGAGATAAGAAACCTCATACCTTATGCCTGATTGTGTTCATCGAATGATCTTAATAACCCGAATAATAAAATTTATCTTATTTAATTAACAATTATAGAACATATGCCACATGTAATTGATATATTTTAACCTTATTGTGTTTATTCAAGGCCATTTGATGTGTTTAAGAGAATTAATTTTTTTTGTTTTGGAGGCATTTTCTTCTATGATTTTAATGATGGATTTACCTTTATTCATGAATGAAAGTTAATTTGAAATGTGGATAATCATCTAGAATAGTTAAAATATATTTTTAGTGACATTAAAAAGATATAAATGGTCTTATGATGATTTTATTTATATACCATGGGGATGAATCATTATATAAAACAAAAAGAGAAATGCTTTGATTAACTTGGTGGTTTTGTGCACAATGAATTTTCTTAGCATTATTATATTATATTATGAGTTTGAGGATTTACAGAACATTACATAATATAAAATTCATATATTAGGAACTGGTTAAACCATTGAAAATTTTTTATGAGTAGTATTGAAGATAGTAGTGCAAATTGAAACCTCATCTTCCATGAACATGATAAATTAACACATCTCAGATGGTGCTTTCATTTATAGTATAAAAGAAAGGAAAAGAAGATATGATGATGGAATATTACGTTTTCATAACAATATTAAAATATATTTAACGTATGGTATTTTTTTTAACATTTTGATGTGAAGATGTGAGAATTGAAAATATAAAAAAGGAACAGGAATGGAAAACAAAAGAATTGAGAAGATGAGTTTACCGCTTGAATCGATCTTCCATTTAGAACCACTTTAGGAGAGGAAATTGGTTGTTTTTGGAGACCAAGGGCTTTTATACGTAGCGTTGGATCTTAGAGAGGGATTTGAGTAGAAATTTTCCAAGTCTTGAGAATGATTGTTGTGATGAAATGCTGGTGTGAGTGGTGGTATTTATAGTGGAGGGGAGGAGTGTTTTCTTAATATTATATTCATGAATTAATTATATCACCATGACACAAGAAATTGTGATAATTCTATGAACTAGAATAGTATGAAGTGCTTGGGAGTTCATCAGTTTTGTTATTACATCACTGATTATTCTAGAAATAGTGGATTTATATTTTAATGTACTGATACAGTAAATTAATGTATTTTACTATTCACCAAAAAATCTTGTATTTCAGAAAAATCCCAAAAATTCACTCAAAAAATTATTCATTGTGTAGAGTCCAAAAATGGACTCTGATTATTTTTTAATTATGATAAATATAATTTCAATTAAAATCCTTTTTTAATCTATAAATACCAACACTGGAAATATTCATCTTCATTTTTAAGGGGCTTAAATTTTATTTATGCATTCATGGGAAATGAATCCATTTGTAAGTGTCATATTACTATTTTTAGGGTATGTTATAATTCATAGAGGTATATTACTATTTATAAGGTTAAGTTACTATTCTCCAAAATTAGTTTGTTTTTATCAAACTCTAAATATCATCCTAATCATAATTTTGTATTTCTTTTTATAAAAATTCAATACAAAGAAGTGGAAAATTAAATATTAATGGGAATATTATGACATCCTCCTAAATATCTATGTATTTTGGAAAACATAATCAATACATTATGAAATATATGCCATGTAATTAATTCAAAGTATTTAAGAAAAACATACCATAAAATGTTTTGGGTGTTATATTTACCCACTTTAATAAATTTCTTCCTCAATGTTTTTGATGTAAAAATACCTTTAAAAATATGTGGGTTTTTCTTATTCATATAATACATAGGTTCCCACATTGCATCCTCCATTTTATGATTTCTCTAAAGATCCTTTACTTGATGAGTTGTCTTATTTCTCAATATTTTTTTCACTTGTGTCAAGATACTCGATAGGCTTTTCAAAGTATGACAAATAAAGTTCTGGATCTATTTCCTCATAGGTTAGTACATACATTGGTTATGGCACGTATTTCTTTAAAAATTTCACGTTGAATGCATTATGAACTTTGGAGAGACTTGGTGGCATTGACAAATTGTAAGGTACAACTCCGATCCTCTCTAAGATTTCAAACAGTCTGATGTACGTAGGGATCGATTTCCCGTTCTAATCAAACCTCAAAGATCCCTTCCACAGAGATAAATTAATAAATACATGATCTCCTACATGAAATTACAAATCCTTTTCCCAATTGTTATCATAACCCTTTTTCCTAATTTGGGATGCTTTAATATTGGCTAATTTTTCTTTTCCATTGTATTTTCCTTCTTGATATGTTATTGGGATATAAGATTTCAATCACCTTCTTCATTCCAACATGTTGGAGTTCGACACCACTTACCATATAATGCTTCATATGGAACCATTTGAATTCCACAATGGAAATTATTATTATTGGAAAATTCAAACACGTGAAAGTATTGATCACAGAAACTATAAAATTAAAGAGAACCTAATCTCAACATGTCTTCTAATGTTTTAATATTCCTTTCATATTGTCTGTTAGTTTGGGAGTGACAAGCAGTACTCCTATGAAGCTCAGTATCCAAATCCTTCTAGAATATTATCCATAATTATGAGGTAAATTGATGATCTTAATCAGAAACAATAGATCGATTTTCACCATGATGTCTTACAATTTCATGAATATAGAGTCCTTCCAGGCACTCAAATGGTAAATCCTCTATTATAGCAAGGAAATGTGGTGATTTTATAAGACATACAATAATTAACCATATTTCATCATTCCTTCTAGGGGTCCTTAGTAGTCCTATGACAAAGTCCATCATAATTTCAGCCCACACTGACAAAGGAATAGGTAGAGGTTGCATGATCCCTGTAGGATTTTTTCTCTTAGCCTTGTATTTTTTCTAAACTAGAAAACATGACACATATTAAGCCATTTCTCAATTCATGTTATCCCACAAAAAATGATCATTCATATCCATATACATTATGGTGCTAATAGTTTGTATAGAGATATTTGTGCTATTAGAATCATCTAATAGTTCCCTTTATATCTTAGGAACTGATGGAACGCAAAACCTCTTCCCAAATTTCAAACTCCATCCTCACACACGAAGTCAACTGATCTCAAATCCTTAAAAACATTAATTTTATGTTGTATATTTTCAGTAACATATTGATATCTTTTCATCATATCTATTAAAATATTGTTTGGAAATAATCGGAAAGTGGAAAAATGTTTCCCCTACCATAAAATTCCCCATATCCATCCTCAGTAGATCCATAAATATTGGATCTCCCTCAATCCTCTTTTGGGAATGAATTCCATGATCTTTCCTATATAATGAATTTTCAAACTTATTTTCCTTTCATAGGTGGTAGTGTATTAAACAAATAATCTTTGAGTAACTTGAGCCTTCTCCTTTGCCTCCTGTTGAGTTCTTTCTATGTAAAAATGTATTTTAAAATATTTTGATCTGTATGTATCTCACACCTTTCATCATATATATAATATATCCATATTTTCAATGCAATTATTATGATTGCTAACTCAAGATCATTATGTTTGAAATTTTTCTCATGATTCTTCAACTTACTTGACACGTAAGCAATAACAATATAATTTTTCATAAGTACATAACCCAACCGCTTCACTGATGCATCACTGTATATCAAAAAACCATCACTTCCCAACGGAAGAGTAAAATTAGAGCATTGAACAATCTTCATTTCAATTATTCAAAAAAATTTGTACATTATTTCATCCATACAAACAAAACCCATTTAAGAGTTATGTTGGTAAACAGGTTATATTGTCAGGAAAAATTATAAACAAAACTCAATTAGTAACCTACTAAGCCAATAAAACTATGTAACAAAGTTATGTTTTCTCGAGAAGGCCATTCATTGATTTCATTTGTCTTTGTAGGATCGACTATGGTTCCATCATTAAAGAAAATATTTCCAAAAAAATAAAATGATTGATGCCAAAATTCCCACTATCTAATCTTTCCATTTGATTCATTTCTTCCAAGAATTTTCGGAAAAATCTTCTAGTGAATCTCATGGAGATTGAAGATTTTAGAGTACACCAGGATATCATTGATAAATTTGACAAATATTCATCATGATATTTAATAAAAAACCAATTCATTAGATCTATAAATAAGAGGTTTATTAGTGAGTCCAAAAGGCATTACTGTAAATTTGTAATTCCCATACCTAGTGCGAAATGTCGTCTTTGGAATATCTTTCATCCTCACACAGAGCTGATGATATCTAGAGTGAAGTTCTATCTTCGAAAAATATTGGGCTCCATGAAGTTGATAATAGAAATCATCAATGAGTGGAAGAGGATACTTTTTATTTATTTTAATATAATTGATATCACTATAATCATTGCATAGACCCATGGATCCATATTTCTTCTTGACAAAGAGGGCAGGGACTCCCTAGGGAGAAACACTAGGCTGAATAAATCCATTTACCCTCAAAATTTATAGTTCTTTATTTAGATCCACTAATTCCATGATGTCCATTCTACAAGAAGATTTTGATATAGAGCTTTCATGAGTAATTAAATCAGTAGAGAACTCTACTTCCTTCTCAAAATGATATCCCGGTAAATCTTCTAGAAATAAATAAATGCGTTCTTATAAAATAGGTACATCTTCAATTTGAATATTTATTTATCCATCCATAGATATTGTGTTCTCTTCCTCTCCAAGAATTTCATTATGTAGAGCTACTGGGGGTGGATATAGTTATGAATCAAATTGGAAGGTTTCATCTATAAAGATAAGGGGTTCTACACCATTCCCATATATTGTAGCTTCGTTCTTCTTGAAATTGATCTTCACGTTATAATTTGATAGACATTTCATAATAGGAATTATATATAATTCAATCATTTGTATGAGGATAAGTATAGAAACTAAATCTTGTTTAGGTGTCATGATGGGGACTGATCAACACATATTTTTGGCAATGATACATCCCCTTGGAGTTTTGACTGATAACCCCTTTATTAAATCAAATTGGACATGCCTAATTTTCTTGGAAAACTGGGAAGATATAAATGAATGTTTTGATCAAAAATATAGTAAAGCATTAACTAAGATAGAGGAATCAATTAAAGTACCTTCCACTACATCATTAGAAACATCAACCGACATGATTGTAATCGCAAAGGCTTTCCCTTTCTCTCGTGGAAATTTCTGTGCCATGAATCCTTGGCGCATAGGACACTTATTTTTATAGAGTTCATTATCACTAAAATTATAACATTAAACATCATTGAATTGTTTCTTCCCCTTAAATTTACTATATCAATAACCCTTTTCTCCAAACATATAGAAACCCCCATGACCAAAAAAAATTTCCCAGGATGATTATTTTCAATGTTCCCAAATAATAGAAGTTGCTTAATTCCATTATTCATCATTGGTGCTTCGACTTTTTCATGGTTATTAAAATTATTAGTCTTATCTTGATTTCCCTTATATAAATTGTATCTTGAAATTTACTTCTTTATTTTGATGTCACATAAAACATTTTCATCGTATAATGAAAAAATTTGGGATGTCGGTGACCTTCAAAGCCTTGGCATAAGTCCATAAAAGAAATGACCAATGTTTTCTTTCGAATCACATATATAATCTATATCATACCTGACTAGTATTGTGAAGGTAGCCTCATATTCCGCAACAATCTTTTCTTCCCATTTCCTTAGGCTAAATAATTTATTCTTCATTATAGTTTGTTGTTCATGATAGTAAATATTTGTGGAAGAATATTTCTTTTAATGTTATCTATTCCAAATCATTTATTTCATCGTCCTCCGTTGTATTCTAGATCAAGGGTAACCATTGATCAGCATCACCCTTGTGATTATATACTACCAGTACTACCTTTAAATATTAATTTCAATTTAATTATGAAATATCTTTTCATTGGACTTGATCCAATGCTCATCTACCACCGGATTGGTAGTAACACTAAAATATGGGGATTCTATCAAATAAAATAATCGAATATAGGTGTAGCATGGTAATTCATCACAGCCTGAGTAAGGTGTCCCAATATGGTCATGATATGGTCCAATCCAACAGTGACTATTTTGACTTTCTTTATGAGGAAATAAGTACATTTTCCATGGGTATTGATTCTCCTTCTTCCGTTAGGTTCCATTACTAGAAAATAAAATACACTAAATTAGGTCATAATTCATAATTTATAATTACAAAATACATAGCATTATCTAAAAATTTATGCACAACCAATCTCATAATCATAATCATTGGTTCCATTTACTCATAAATCCATCATAATGGTTTATAAAAAAAATGTAAATTATCCTAATAATATCCCCCAGGAGTGTCAAACCAAGTTCACAGTAAGGCCCTTTTTCATGTACCAGGATACCCAGTGTTGTTTATGAAACTCCTTGTCAAATCTGTTTCTCCTAGGAGCATCTATGACAGAAACAAGTCCACTTATAGAATCTACATAGGTATGTATTTTTTAGGTATACCCACATAATCCCTACATTACCAAAATTACATGAAGTTCTTCAATGATAATCCTCAATGTCTAAATTAGGGTTATATTCTCTAAACTATGTTCCCTAAATCTAGTTTCAAATGTTGTAACTAAAATTACTATAATACCAACTGTAATGCCCCAAAACCTGATGCCTAGAGCTGGTGAATTAAATAATTATATTGGAATTCCTATAATAAATAAATATTGAAGGACTGATTAGTTTTGTATTTTTGGAAGACTATATTACATACATGATACCCAAAGTACATTTGTAAGGACACAAAATACAACATGATACCTAATAAACTGAAATAAACTGCCTCCTTGAATGCTTGTTCAATGTTCTCTTCTTCGTAACTAAGGAAAATGAAATATAATATAGGCGGGAACAATAAATATGTAAGGGTTACAAATAGAGGAATCTTGAATCAATGATAATTGAATCATAATCAAATTGGCATAGTGAATATGGCATGGTGAACAAATGAAAAAAACACGCCATTAATAAAATGTGTATGAAACTACATCCATATATTTTTTCATAGTGAAAAACTCATGGAAAGTTATAACTGAAAATAATTAAAGAGAATTATTATTAATTGGATGTCATGTATCTAGCACATGATACCACTATACAATTGAAACAGTTCAATTTTGTGTGAAAATAAACACCTAATTCTATTTTGGAAACAAACTTGAAGGGTTTGTCACCAACTAACTTGTCTCATGAGACCAATTGATGCATCGAGGGGCTATAGTATAACCCAAACATAAATGAAATTTCAAATAATTCTATAGAAATATATTTAATACATGTACACTAGGCATTCTCAATATCTTTATAGAGTAGAGGATACATATTCATCAATATTTCCATAGTTAAAAAAACATTCAAAATAAACACTGTATATAAAGGGTGTACAGATTAAATAAATAAAAATATTTATGAAAACAGAATATAGTTAAATAATATATTAAAATTTTTAAATAATAAATGATATAAAAGGGTTAGTAGGCACCCCACATAGGAATGATTAGGTGAACAATACCAACAAAATCCCAATGAAATGGAAACTGAAACAAAGTCCCTTACACATTGTAATCAATCATGTTAATAATCATCATGTGAATAACTAAATACCATGAATATAAAGAGAATCATGATATAATATATAAAATATAAGTATAAATACACCATATACAATAAATATGTGTGGAACAATGGAAATCTCACAGAAATAAACGTGAGATGAGAAACCCATTACCTTATTTCAAATTGTGTTCTCCAATTTATCTTATTAACCTCAATAATAAAATTTAGATTCATTAATTAAAATTTACAGAAGAATATGTTAAAGTAATTTATTTATTTTAACCTTATTATGATCATTAATGGCCACTTTATGGGTTTAAGAGGTTCAATTTTATTATTTTGGAATTATTTTCATCATTAATTTTCATAATCGGTTTACTTGTGTTCATGAACAAGAGTTCATTTGAAATGTGGTTAAACATCCAAAATAGTTAAAATATATAATTAGTGACATTAATTAAAAATAAATGATCTTATAATGAATTTGGTTATATACCATGAGGATGACTCATTAGATAAAAGTTAATGAGAAATGCTAGGATTAAGTTTGTGGTTTTGTGTACAACAAATTTATCATGTATTATTATTTTACATTATGAGTGTGAGGATTTACAGAACATTACATAATGTAAAGTACATATATTATGTTATGGTTCAACCATTAAAAATGTTTAATTAACATTATTATAGATAGTAATGAAAATTGAAAAATTCATCTTCGTTGAACGTGATAAATTAACACATGTCGGACGGTTATTTCATTTATAATATAAAATGGGAGAAATTAAGAGATGGAAATGTAATATTCCATTATCATAACAAATTTATAGTACCTATAAGGTACGGTATTTTTCATATAATTTGGATTAGAAGAGGCTATAGGAGAAAATATAAAAATGGTATATGAAATGAATACAAAAATAATGGAAAAGTGGAATTTTCCTATGGAATCTATAACCCTTTGAGAGCCTTATTAGGGTTGACGATTTTATCTTTTGAGGGTACTAAGAGATTTTGGATGTGAGGAAGGATATTAGGGAGATATTTGAGTAGAATGTAGGCACATAATAAATATTGAAAGGTGTGACAAAATGAGGGTGTGTGGGGTGGTATTTATAGTGGAGGGGAGGATGGTTTTCATAATATTATATTCATTAATTTAATATTTCTCTCTAAGACAATAAATAGTGAGGATTACATGACCTAAAATAGTAATAAGTGAATGTGAGTTAGATATTTTTGTTCTTACATCAATCCTGATGATGGGAATAGTGTATGTATATTATAATGTATTTGTACAGTAAATTAATGTATTTTACTATTCACAAAAAATTAATGTATTATTTAAAATCCCAATAATTCACCCTTACCATTTATCGATGTGTAGAATCAAAAAAATAAGTCTAAATTTAAAAAATAATTTTTCAAATATGATATAGTTAATTTTTTATCAAATTCATTTTTTATTCTCAAAATACCAACACTTAAAATATTCATCTTCATTTTTAGGGTGCCTAAATTTTATTTATAGTTTCGTGGATAGGGTAATAATTAGTAAGGTTAATATTAATATTAATAAGGGTAGTTTAATATTCATAAGGCTATGTTAATATTCATAAGGTTATGTTATTATTCAAAAAAATATAAGTTGATTATATCTGCCTCTAAATATCACCTTGATCGCAACCGTGTATGTCCGTTTTCCAAAATTCAAAACATATAAGTGGAAATTTTATGTTTAATGTATAGGTTATGAATTTCTTCTAAATATTAAAGTGTTGTTTCAAATAAAATATTTACTTTATGAAATATAGTCTATGTAATAAATTGAATGCATTTAATAGAAACAAACCATAAAATTTTGGGGGTGTTATATTGGTGCCCTAGGAAAAATCATGTGTTCATTGATTACATTTATATTAAATATATTGAATATTAATAAAACTAATTATTAAAATTTGTTAATTTTTATAAATGAATCTATTGTAATAACTTTCTATAGTATATGTCTAATTGATAAGCTCAAAGAAATTCCCTATTATGATGATAACCATAATTTTCTCTGAATATATTCTTAAATTATTTTTTTCTGTTGGATAAAATACTATGATGAGACACAAATTTAATTTATTTTTATGTGAAATTAGACATAAGAATACAAGTCTTATTATTAGAAATACTACACATGGTAATCTCCAAGATGAGGTATTATGAGAACCGACCCGTCATTTGGAATTTTAAATGTTTTAGTGTCGTTGGATATTCTTATCTCTATAGTTGTCTGATTTTCCTTGTACTTTACGATTATTATTATAATACATGTTGAAACACACATACATATAGGTATTTCATAATCCATAATGATAGCAGGTCATAGAGAAGTTGTATATGTCGGGTGCATCACGATTGACATGTCATTAATGAATAAGTTAAGGAAGGATTTTTCTATTTCCTCTTTATGTAAGCTGATATCTAAGAACTTTGATTGGAATAGAATCATCACATTAAATTCCATGTTCATGGTGTAATAAAATACTTTTTTAAAATAGTTAAATAAATACATAATGATCATATAGGTTTGTGACATAGATGTAAAATTTTATTAATGAATATTGTGAAAAAGATATTATATTACACAGTCAACATTTGTATATGGTTGTTGACATTGTGACAATATGTTTTTTCTTTTGGGTTCCTTAACCTATTTCTATATAGTAATCTTCTACTGTAGGAAGTAATGCATATTTCTAATGAGAAATAATCCTATAGGGCCACACACTATGTGTTTCCATTGTTCTCAATTATATTATATTTGAGTTTAATTAGTAGAATAAATATTATTCATTATTATGAGGGATAATTTTATATAAGTTATATTGATTGAATAATTTAAATATATATTTATTCACTGAAATGAAAATTAAATATTTATTTATTTTATTTAATATTTTAAAAAATATTTATTCCTTATATTTTGAATAAAATATTTATTTATGAATATAATATTTATTCAATTTATAAAAAATGCTCAAGGAGTTCGAGGAGACCAAGATTGATTAATAGGATAATTTGTAATTAAGAATATCATTAACTTATATTTTTTTTATAAATGTGGGCCCAAACTGCAAAATAAAAAATATTATTATTATTATTATGTGGAATGGAATTTATTAAAGGTAATAAAAGTTATTTAATGACTCATATGAAATTATATAATTTTTTAACTTAAATATTAACTCTATAAATTGAAAACAATTTATATTGTGCAGAGAATCCAAAATTGAGAATACATCATTGTTTCATGAAAAAAATTCCACCTAAAATCATCCTTCTCAATCCTTATCTAAAACAAGAATCACAAGAGAGATTTTCTCAATATTTTCTGAAACTAATGATCAAGAGAGAAAAATGCAAGATTTTTCACATGCTAGGGATGCACTCAAAAATCGAGTGGTGTAACTCGAATATCATAGGAGCACATGTGTATCACCTCTAGATGGATACTATCCTTGGACACTCATAGTTCAACGAAGGTAATTTTAAATAGCCTTTTTAGATGGTCAGCATTAACCAAAATAGAATATTCCTAAGGAAATTTATTTATTTCTTTAAATGTTAAATTAATTAATTAGTACCTCTTACACAAGATCATGTATATTGGTTTTTTGAAATGATTATTAGAAAAATTTTAATATGTATCCCACCAAGGCACAATTAAACTATTCCCACCAAAAAGATTAAATGTGTATGAAAACAATTCAAGAAATAAGGTTTGTGACCACATCTCGCTTTTATATCTGTGTGACACATACAATATTTAACAAATATTTCATTTATGTGGTGTATATATTGAAAATGAATTTATTATATAATTAATATACTGAAAATTATTGGGATTTATATACCATTTTCATGATATCCCATTCATTGGGTTTACAGTTCAGATATTACCAATCTGGTGAGTGATTTTTGTCTCAATTTCCTTTCCATGAAAAATATGGTATATTATGCTCTTATCTTCTTCTTTTTTTTGTGTATATACATCCACTTAGATATGTAATTCTCTAAATTTATTTATAAGGATGATATGTTAAGTTTAATTTAATGTAAATCCTTTATGGGGATTACGATTCAATTTTACTGATGTGGTAAATATTGTCTATTTCAATCTCATCATTTATCATTATTGTTTATGATTATGTTTATAATGATGAAATATTATGATTCATATGCCAAATAAATCATTAATTTTGTTCTCCTCTATTTATTTCATGATAATATATGTTATCTATTCATTTTCCACCATTTATGTACTCAAGAGTTCAACATAACGTTTTTTATAAAAAACATCTTTATTTATGTTTTAGATCAAAACAAAATTTTCATCGAATACAATGTTTTCTAAAAATATTTTTAAAAACATTTTTCACAAATTTAATTATTTTATTAATGTAATTTTAACAATTTTTAAAATTTAACAGTTTTTTTGAAAGGATTCTTCATGTATTTTTTCAAACAATTCCTATTAGGCTTTTGATGATATTATGAAAAGAATATTTATTACAATGTATATGGAATGGTCAAAATATCCTCACCCCATTTCATTTAAATCACCGTTTAAAATTTTTCAATTTTATTTTCAATGATAATGATTTCAAAAATATATTAAGTATTTTTTGTTTTAAAAAATTATACTCATTAAAAAATTATATTCCTCAACAAACATTCTAAATGATTTATCATTAAAAATAATTTTCGGTATAATACATCATCGATTTTTATATCTTATGAATTTATGGAGATATAGAGCAAGGATACTATTCTATTTCTTTATTTGAATGCGATATGATGAAAATATGTTTATGAAACGTGTATTGATTCCATGGTTTATACCATTATAAAATTCATATGAAAACAAATTCTCTTGGGTTATGCTATGATGAAATGAAGAAATTTTTATGGAACATATTTACTTTTCACATTGTTTGATATGATATAATGTTTATAAAATACATTTTATATCATGGTTTATGATATGATGAATTTTTTATGTACATTTGTAACACAAATATATGATTTCTATTGTGTGATAGTCGGGACATATATCTCCCTCTAATGAATTGTGTAATGATTTATATCTCATGAGATAGAAATGAATGGAATGGGGACTGAACTTGGTTCAATAAGGGACATTGCATGCTTTGATGGTATTGCGAGTAAATCATGACTACAATGATGATTTGGTGAGTAAATGTTTTTTAATCTAATAGCCTTGGTAGCGAGAATTTACAATAATAAAAATTATTACATATGCTTACGTGTGTTCCACAAATCTATTTGTTTTTCCAATATAATTATCTTATGGATCTTGTTCTCTAATTCCCATATAATTTTTTCTTATGAACATGAAAACATTATACCATGACTCATTATTATAATTGTTGAAAAAAGGGTATATTTTTTAAATGATAATTACATATTTTCATACCCTTAGGTTCATTTCATTCATTTGTGATTAATGATATCTCACATTATTACCCTTACTATGCATCTGAACTCACAATTTCTCATGTTTCTGTTCCCCAGTTTATGAGTAATGGTTTTAAAAAGGTTTTGTTTCAAATGAGTACTAAAGGGAGAGACCTTTATGGGGGATTTTTGACATATTTTCCCAAATAATATTATTTTATACCGAGTCTTTAAAGAAACAAAACTATTATGGTCGTCTAGAATGTGTTTGTGTAATGTTTTCAATAATTATCAAAAAAATATGTAACATATATGTATGAAAATAACGGGTCCTTCAATTTGTTATTAGATGATATGTTTAGGTAACCTTTTGGATCATGGATGAAAAGACATTAGTGAGAACTTTATGGTATATTTATAAGGATGTGTCTATGTATGTATCTAAGGATAATTCTAAGAATAAGTTCTAGAATATTTTTTTTAATTTTAGTAAAATATATAGAGAGTGGTTTCCAAGAATTCACATTTCTACTAAGATATTACATATGTATATATCTCTAGAAAAAAGGGAACTATATGTAATAACTCTAAGGAGGGTGCATTGATCTAGACTCAATCAGCACACGGTGTGTGACAAACATCCATGAAATAGACATTGGTTGACACTCTTATGGGACATACTTCAGAAACTAACAAACACATAATGAACCATCATGAATCATTTGAATAAATTATTGCTATGATTGAACAAGGATAGACATAAGATGTCATTGATCAATAATACCTAATGATTTATACATCCTATTAGTTAATTTAATTTATTATGTGGTTCCTAAAAATGATTATTATTACTCACCCTATGAATTTTTTTTTCAATGGTGTGAACCATATAGAACTCGATCAAAATTCACAAACTGTGTTAAAGAGAAACCAAATGAGATGAAAACTGGAGTAAAAGATAGTGCGTTTATAACTAATCATTAATCATTATATATTGTTAGGAAAACTCACTTTAACAAAATCCTAGACTCATAAAATAATTACGATAGAGTTTGTCTAGATTTCATGTGGGGGAGGCCATATAAGGAAAAAAATATTGTACTATATGGAAATAAAGTGGATAAAAGATACAATGTGTATGTATTAGGGGGAATGTAATATGTTTTGAGTTTGTAAATTAAGGACACAAAGAATGTAATTGTTGAGGAAAATTGAAGTGTTTGGTTAACACAGTGGATGGTAAAAATTATCTCCCTAACAAATAATTGACAGTTGAATGATTAAAATGTATATGGTATGGTAATTATGAAAAAAAATCTAAATGTAATGATAATGAAGATAATATTAAAGGTGGTTTGAGTAATGGTTATACTATTAATAATTATGGCACTGCATATGAAATATGAAATGTATGAGAGTATTTAATGATATTTTTTAAATTAAATGTGGGAAGAAAAATTAAATTGTTATTTATTAATTCCAAGGTATGTTCATATTTCATATTTTCAGAAAGTGGTATTATGAAATAAGATGATGAACAATAGTTAATTTTGTTATAGGGAAGTGGTATTACTGATGTGTTTATGTATTATAATTCTAGAATTATGTCACATAAATCATGAAATATATATGGATTTTTCAATATAATGTTTTCGTTAAGGATTTTAAAAAAAAAATTAAATGGCGTTGCTGACCTAGAAAAGTGATTTAATGGAAATGTAATATTTCGATTAAGGTAAAGTAACACATAATATGTTCTTGATTTTGAGGAAATGGTGTTTGGTTTAGGCAATTATATTGTTGATTTGAAAAATAAATATTGGAAAGTACTCATAATCTTGGAACTGAATAATGATTTTTGAGAATATTGGTTTATCTTACCAATGATAGAGGTCGTTGAATTACTGAATTTATGTAATATATTCAATAATATGTAGATTTATTATAGGTATGAAGATGTATGTATGTTTTCATGAAGTATTTATTTGACATTATTTTATTACCCTGATTAAGTGAAATATATGACTACCGTATTCCCATATTTGGTATCTAAATATAAAGAAAAAATTCATGATAATTTGGGAATTAATGTTATGATTATGTTGAGAAATTTCATGACATTATTTTAAAATTTTCAATTTTTTGTGATTTAGATGCATAACCATTTATGGAATGGTTTATGTTGAACATTTGAGGTGCTTTTAGTGATTAAATGTTTACTTCACTACATGATAAATTTTGAAAATTTTATAACTTGTACGAACCATTTTATTGATAATTTGAGAAATAAGGAATGAATTATGATTATATTATGGATATTTTTATCCTGTAGTGCTTGAGGCATTCAAATTCGTCTTCACTTCGTGGATTAATTAATTAAGTGGAAATTGATCGACGAACAATAGTAGTATGAGATTGTTTTTATGAAATGAAATTAAATAAAGTATATATTCTAATAATTATTCAATAACAACAGGAAAATTATATTGGAATAACATTTTAGACTATTTCCACTATTGTTTTATGAAATCACTAATATTTTCCCACAAACATTGTCTATGGTATTATGGGTACTGATTTTCTCATGATAATTCACTTTTTGGTGATAAATAATCTTTGTCACCCTATATTATTATTTTTGGAATTGAACTTTTCTTCCATCTCCAAAGAATCACATCAAACCAATGTATTCTTGTTTTTAAACGTAGTATTTTTTTCTTAGGATACCTCTTCACATCAAATTCTCTATTTTTAAAAGGAATTTTTAATACCTCCTTTATGATGTGGGTTTCCCACAATGTTAGTTTCAAATAGTGACCACATTATTACTAAGCACATGTTCAAATTACATAGAACAATTTATTTAAGAAGATAAAATTTATCAAAATAATATATTGAGTTTTTTTAATAAATTAAATCATTTTGATAATTTTAATTAAATGAAACACTATATATATCTTTCATTACACACAACACTGAGTGTATCTTTCATTAAACAAAATTCTTAGTATATACAAAATGAGACATAATATTAATGTATTATTATTTAACATCACAGTTATTTCCTAGATATAGAATGTAAGTTATTAATAATATTTACTAAATTATGCCAATATATGGTTTAAGAATTTATATTAAATTATTTCTTTGATTCCGTACTAATTATGAATAAAGATAAACAAATATTTGAAAATAATAGAAATCATTTTTAGAAAACATGTTTTTATGTATTAAAAATTGTTATAACTCAAAATATTAATAATATAACTTCTAAAGGATTTTTTTAATGAAATGTATAAATTATATTTTCAATAAAAAAATTAACATTCAACTAATCTATTTTCTATAAATGAGATAATAATAAATAAAAATTTATTCTTAATAACTGTATTTTTCTAAAAAATAATTTTTTTTTGTGTCGATATTTAAAAAATAATTAATGAAACATTTTGAAAATGTATTTGAGAAAATTAATTTAATTTTTTAATTAATCATTTCAAAATTATATTATGGTAATTACTTGATAATTTTCTATAATGATATATTTTCTAATGTATAGTAAAAAATAACGGTTTTTATTATGAATTGGCATTACTTTTAAATATTTTTAAAAAACTAAAAATTTTTGTAAGATGGTTTAAAAATAAAAATTGTTAGACTATTTTTAAATAAATCAAATTTAGGATATTTTAATAAATTTTCATATTGAATTTTGATATAGAAACTTGTTAAAGTATTGATCATTTTCAATTTGAAAGCATTCATTCTCGTCGCATATATGGGATTAATTTTATATTATATTTTTGAAAACATATTTGAAATGTATTTTGAAAAATGGATTCCATATATTTAAATATCATTATTTATATGGTCTAATTTGGTCATATTAATGTTTTCAAATAATTTAATATAAAAACAACAATAACTATTTTTCACAATTATAGTAAAAATGGGATTATCATGGGAAAAAGTGTGGATGTATTGGTTAGAATAACTATATAACTTATAAAATTCTTATTTTAGATCCATAATTAAGTTTTATACTTAAATTTTTAAAACATATCTTCATTTTGATGCTTTTCTCTTAGTTATGACATTATTATTTTGTATTATTTTTTAAATTATCCATGTATTTTCCAAGTAGATTCTGTTCCCATGACATATAAAAGCCTGCCACCACATTTCAATTAATAACACCTATTAATCAACTTATATTAGTAAATTCTAGAAAAAATCCCTCCCCCATCATCCTTATCCATTTTAAAGAGAAATCACTCATCCCAAAATACCAAATCTATGGTCCTTAATAAGAGATCCAAAAGATGAGCTACAAAGCAAATGTAATTATTTTCACTAAGGTCCTTCTATTTCATTCTTATTTTTCAAAATAAAATTATTTATTAGAAATTAGAGTATAATAACACGTGAATATAATATATAATAATATTTCATAATTTTAATGTAATAACCTCAATCCATATCTATTTCAATCAAATGGAAAACAAAATCATCATGCATCTGTACTGAGGACTCACGACTAGCGAACCAAGATAGTGCTTTTCCATCACCAAATTTCAAAGAATGGTATAATGATAGATTTAAATTTTTTTTTATAATTATGGAATTAATATAATCAAATAAATATTTTATCAGTGATAACTTCTTACATTCTATTATATGGGGGATATGATAACGTTGATCGTGTGTACGAGAAAATACCACCTTACTAAGGGATGTGATTCATTTTCACATATTATTTACGTGTTAGAATATAACGATAAATATAAGGCCCCGACCTTAAACCTTACTTAATATTGAATTAAATAAATAATTCACGTCGAGGATCTTTTCAGGTTTGGAGTTTTAGAGAATTAGAACATAACTATTACATCCCAAAAGATTACAAAGTAGTCACTTCTACTATGTTTCCATAATAAAAAAAACTCTTAAAAAGAAACGTGTCTAGTTCCATGTTTTATATAGGATGACATTCCCTTGATCCCATCCTTGACCTTATTCCACATTAAGTCCTGTGAAAACATTTCAAAAAAACTTGGGGTGAGCATAAAAAGCTCAGTAAGGGATACAGAAAGAATGAAAACTGTTAGTTTTTCAAACATCAAATAAACCATATATACTCTATCAAAGTAATACCTTCACCTTCATGAAGTAGTAAAAAATCTTCACTGAATAACGTATCATTACTTACCTTTTTGTAACCAAAGGATTACCATAAAATCCATAAAAAGAACACATAACATATATAAAGGTAACTTGGGACATAAACATACTTAAGTGGAATAACCATACGGTCGACTTCCACACATATCACTTAATGGAATAGACATACGACCAATTTCCATACATACATAATGGAATAGCCATACGGCCGACTTCCATACCCAATGGATTGGTGGTTATAACGTAACCACCCATCCTGGTATTCACAGCACCACCCGTCATATGGTTTATAACGTAACCACCCGTTAAAATGTCTAAGTACCAGTATAAAATCATAAAACATAAAACCAATATAAAGGAATGATATCATTTCCACATTTCAATCACAGTATATCATAAATATATTGACATAATATAATCCTTTTTAAAAACCATTTTCAATACCAAAATACATAAAAGAGTATATGGTATTTATTTTATTCTAAAAACATTACGGCTTGTTGAGAAAGCCAAAGACCAAATAATACTCGCGGCGGCGGAAAAGGTCTTTGTCGCCGCGTATGTTAAAAGAAACATTCCTTTTTGTCGTTTTGTAAAAATATTAGAAGAAAAATATTCCTTTTGTATAAAAGTAAAAGTCAAAGGGGTTTATACACTGTATAAAAGAAAGTTGTGTATAAAACGAAATATTCCTCAATGAAAGGAGATTGAGACGAAGTCCCTTACCTCAGGTCTGACTTGACTCGATCGTTCTTTAACATCCTGAATAATAAACTTGAGTTAATTTATACTTGATTAATAACCTTTTTAAAGTTCATTATTCCTTTTATTTCACTTATTTCCATGTTATAAACATTATGTAACCATTTAAGTTAATAATGTTTGTTTTCTCAATATTTGGTTCTTAAGTCGAAAGTGGACTTCTTACAATTACATGTTGTTCGTGTGGTCAAAGGTTCTTTATATCCAGAATGAAATTCCTGATTTGGATATAATATGTATCATATATATCCAGCATATACATGTATTTATAATATTACATAATCATTTAGAGTAAATAAATGAATGGCACCGTTCATGGAGACGGTAAGCCATACGTACACATGAACGCTACTTTCATTTCTTTGTCATATTAATGGATTTAAAACTAAATGAGAGGTATGTATATTTTAATTCCAGAATTATATTCATCATTTAGATATATCATTAATTATATATATCCATTATATACATGTACTTTTAATAGTACATTACATTTGGGGATAAGAAATGAAATACACCGTTCATGGAGACGGTAAGTCGTACGTACGCATGACCGCTACTTTCATTTCTATCACATACTTTAATGGAAGGAAATAATAATTATATAAAGGTATATTATAATTCCAGTATAACATCATATATAATAACTTTAAATCCATCCTTTACACGTCCCACATATGGCATTAACGAATCACATCACTTTGAGGGGGTGGTAGTCCGCACTTCCTTAAATGAAGATATCATGTTTACCCATAATGGAAACCATAAAGGTATGACCAAACTGTAAAATAAAGAAGCTTAAAGAAAAAAAAACATATTATATATCATATATAAAAATAGTGAAATCATAATGGCCACCTTTGAAGGTGTTAAATGAGTATTGAACAATCATTGTTTCGGGAGGCAGAATTTTGCCATCCATGGAAACCGTATGTTCTTTAACCATTTGATGTAGTTGTGTGAGAGTGTAGCTAGAATAAATCTTATAATAACATCCTAGTATATTGAAGATACTGGTGTTTTTTACAAAAGAAGTAAATAAAAAGAGTTTAGGGGGTTGGAGAAACAAAATAAAACAAATGAACATGAGACAATGAATTACCTTTAAAAGTGTAACTCCTTTTGATTTGAGCCTAAAGGCTTCCTTTTAAAGGATTATTCCCAAAGGGAATCCTCTAGGATGAGTAGAGGGATGTGGATAGAGTAAATGGGAAGGGTTTGGCCGAGCCAAAGGTTTGAGGAGTGTGTGAAATGAGGTAGAGGTGGGGGCCTTTTATAAGAGGAGAGGAGGGGCACTTTTGGAAAGTAAAGAAACATTACATTATTTGAAAATGTGTTTCGGTTTTAAAAGTTACCACATTGATATAATTAGTGTCTAAGGTGATAAGGGTTCTAAATCCACTCATCCAATTGGTTTTGGACATGTGTAGGTCATAGATGTTACATTATCTTTCCATTTTATTTAAATCATCAAATAATGATGTCATCGCTGCATCATTATTATGTCATAAATAATTTAATTTATTTAATGTCTAAAAATTATAAAAAAAATACTATGATGTAGGAAATAGTTTTATCTTCCCAATGACTATTTATAATCAAAAATCTGATCTTTATAACCCCATGTAAAAATTGTTTTCGTAAAACATATTATGTTTGTGTCATTTTTACTTTTACATTAAATAAAAAGTTATTTATGTCATTTCCCAACCAAAGTGTCTCCATGGGGTCCCCAAGTTGACCCATGGCTTGTCTTGGTCGGCCATGACCCAAAAAATTATGGTAGGACATGTTTCAAGCTCATCTTATTTTATTAAAGCATTATTTTTAACTTAAACTACACTAATTACCACTAATCGCGATTAAGAACTTAATAAGTTACTATTCACAAAAAAATTATTATAATCACATTGAACCACATTTTACTTCTTAATGAAAACCATGTATGTCGGATTTTTGAAATTCAAAACACAATGATGGAAAAATTTCATTTAAATGGAAAATCAGTCTTTATAAGTACCACTTAGTGGTTTCACTATTCATCAAAAATTGAAGTTTTTCAGAAAATTACTAAAAATTCATCCTAAGCTATATTTGATATTAAGAATTCAAAAATGAAGTCTATTTTACAAAATTAAAAACATATAAGTCACATTAATTAATTTAATAATTAATTCCCGTTGTCAGAACAAATAGTGTGTTTTTATGAAACAATAAGTATCAAAAGATTGACACTAGTTTAAGTCCGATTTCAAAGTGAAATTAATTCCAATGACCACTAATGGATTTAATGGTAAAAATATTTTCTGATTTCACTTTAAAACCAATTCAAAAGATAATATATTCATATAAATAAATTAGATTAAAAAGAGGTTTTGAATTAAAATACAACATTTTACACTATTCATTAAAAAAATGAACTTTATCACAAAGGTACCAAAAATTTACACAATGTAAATTTTGAGGTCCTGATTATAATGAAGAGTTATTTTTGGTCTTATAGAATTTATAAGATTGATCAAAACAATATTTAATGACGGTTCTCCGTCAAAAGGTGATAAGTGGACCTTTCGTGAAAATTAAGGTATAAATGCCTAAAATTGAACTCTTTCCATATTTTAATCCTTTATCTTTTATTGGGTAAATGTAAAAACATTTAAAAACATATATAATCAAATTTTAGTTATTTCTATCCATTCCCGTTAGTACAACGGCTACTCGTTAACTAAAATAATATTATTTTATTACTTGTGTGCAACGTAAGCTTTTAAAGAAACTCATCGTTGTGTACCGAGTACGCTATTGAACGTAGAAACCCCTTTTAATTAAAATTAATATTTAATTCATAAATATTAATAAATATGAAAATTCTTTATTCTTAATTTACCTGGGATGTTACATCCTTCCCCCCTTTATGGAATTGCGTCCTCGCAATTTTATTCACTTATCAAAATAAGTGGGGGTATTTATCCCTCATAGCATTTTCAGATTCCCACATTGCATATTCAATCACATGGTTTTTCCACAAAACCTTTACCTGATGAATCACCTTATTCCGTAACACCTGCTCCATGTGGTCAAGAATCTGGACCGGTTGTTCCTCATAAGATAGGTTCTCTTCCAGCTGAACTACCTCTGGACTCAAAACATGAGATGGATCTTTCATATACTTTCTCAACATTGAAACATGAAAAACATTATGTACCTGAGATAAACTCGGAGGTAAAGCCACCCGGTATGCAACTGATCCAACTCTCTCCAGAATTTCATATGGTCCAATAAACCTTGGACTCATCTTTCCTTTCTTACCAAATCTCATCACACTTTTCCAAGGAGAAACCTTGAGAAAAACATGACCACCTACCTCGAAAGATAGATACTTCCTCCGGTTATCCGCATAACTCTTCTTCCTGCTCTGAGCTGTTCTCATGTGCTTCTGAATCAATTGAACTTTTTCTGCCATCTCTTCTACCAATTCTGGTCCCATCAGCTTCCTTTCACCCACTTCATTCCAAAATGCTGGAGTTCGACACCGCTTCCCATATAATGCCTCAAATGGTGCCATCTGTATACTTGAATTAAAACTGTTATTATAAGAAAACTCAACCAAAGAAAGATGTTGGTCCCAACTTCCCTGATAATCCATAGAACAATCTTGTAGCATATCCTCCAATGTCTGGATTGTTCGTTCTGACTGCCAATCTGATTGAGGATGAAAAGCTGTACTAAAATTTAATTCTGTACCCAACGACTTCTGAAGGCCTTTCCAAAAGTTAGATGTGAACCTGGGATCACGATCAGATACAATGGAGAGAGGAACTCCATGTAACCTGACTATCTCTTTAAGATACAAACGGGAAAGTTGATCTAGAGAGAAAGTATCTCGTATAGAAAGGAAATGAGCAGATTTGGTCAAGCGATCAACAAAAACCCAGATTGCATTATTACCTCGAGATGTCCTAGGTAATCCCACAACAAAGTCCATGGATATGTTTTCCCATTTCCACTCTGGCACTGGTAAAGGCTGAAGCATCCCTTTCGGTAACTGCCACTCTGCTTTAACCTGTTAACATGTCAAAGACTTCACAGTAAAATCAGCAATGTCTCTTTTCATTCCATCCCACCATTAATACTCTCGCAGATCTCTGCACATCTTAGTACTGCCAGGATGAACTGAAAACGGGGAACTATGAGCCTCACATAACAACTCATTCTTCAACTGTGAATCACAAGGCACACATAACCTCTTGCCAAACCTCAAAACACAAACACAAACTTATCCAAGAACTCATGGAAAATTTTATTCATAGGGATCATGAATACAGAAGGTGCATTGGTTGACCCAAAAGGCATAACTACAAATTCATAATGGCCATATCTAGTACGGAACGCAGTCTTCGGAACGTCTTCTTCTTTTACATTCAACTGATGGTACCCCGACCTCAAGTCAATCTTCAAAAAATACTGAGCTCCCTAGAGCTGATACCACTTCATTCGATGGCCCAACATCTGCTGAAGTTGTTGCAAAGGATTTCCCCACCCCTTTCTGCTTGTAGTCTGGCTGCATTCCCCCAGTTGAGCTCTTCGTTGGACACTCGTTTGCATAATGACCCATTTTATTACACTTAAGACATCTTACCGTTGGCTTTTCATTTCCTGCATGATCATCTTCCTTACAGTTACAAGCAATATGACCAGACTTACCACACCGAAAGCACTTAACAGACTTGGATAAACATTCTCCAGGATGCATTTTACCACACTTCTCACAGGATGGATATTTGGTTTTCTTACCTCCTTGCTTCTTTGATTAATTCTTCCCCCATTCCTGCCAACTAGACCTCTTATTCTGTTGTTTTTCATAGAACACCTGATCATCGGCAAACTCCATTTCCACCTTCTCCGCACATCGAACAAGTTTTTCATAACTTTTGAACTCACGAGAAGCTAAAGACCTTCGATACTTTGGCTTTAACCCTGAGTAAAACGGTTTATTTTACTATCAAGATCTCATATGAATTTTGGAGTATACCTTGCCAATCGAGTGAACTTTTCTTCATAAGCAGCCACTGAATCATCCTCCTACCTCAATTCTAGGAACTGTTTTTCCATCCTAAGACGAACCACCTTAGGAAAATATTTATCAAGAAACATACCATTGAATTCTTCCCAGTGAAGATCCTCAATCTCATCACTATCCCTTATATTTTTCACCATCGACCACCACTGATCAGCTTCACCTTCAAAACGGTAAACAGCAAGACTAACCTTTTGATGTTCTGAACACCCCATGACATCAAAAATCTTCTCCAGTGCTTTAATCCACCCTTCAGCTTGCACAGGGTCAGATGATCCTCTGAATGATGGGGGATGTTGCCTGATGAAATGTTCCACCACTGACATGTTCCTCTGCGGTTGATCTGGCTGATCTCGTGCATGGATATCACCACCATTTATAGCCTGAGTCAATTGTTCCATCACTGCAACAAACTGTTCAGTTCCGATTCCGACCATTTTAGGTTGCTGATTTGGAAGGTTATCTTCCTCCTGATGTCATCCCAACATAGCTGCTTTGTTTCCTCTATGTAAAACCATTCTGAACAAAGAAATATCTTAGGCGAAGAAACATGGTAATCTGTAAATGCTATATCATTTCAATCATATTATAATTTTACACTTTTATAACTCCTAAAGTTGTCTAAACCGACCTTTGATACCAACTATAAGGCCCCGGCCTTAAACCTTACTTAATATTGAATTAAATGAATAATTCATGTCGAGGATATTTTCAGGTTTAGAGTTTTAGAGAATTAGAACATAACTATTACATCTCAAAAGATTACAAAGTAGTCACTTCTACTAAGTTTCCATAATAAAAAAACTCTTAAAAAGAAACGTGTCTAGTTCCATGTTTTATATAGGATGACATTCCCTTGATCCCATCCTTGACCATATTCCACATTAAGTCCTGTGAAAACATTTCAAACAAACTTGGGGTGAGCATAAAAAGCTCAGTAAGGGATACAGAAAGAATGAAAACTATTAGTTTTTCAAACATCAAATAAACCATATATACTCTATCAAAATAATACCTTCACCTTCATGAAGTAGTAAAAACTCTTCACTGAATAATGTATCATTACTTACCTGTTTATAACCAAAGGATTACCATAAAATCCATAAAAAGAACACATAACATATATAAAGGTAACATGGGACATAAACATACTTAAGTAGAATAACCATACGGTCGACTTCCACACATATCACTTAATGGAATAGCCGTACTGCCAATTTCCATACATACTTAATGGAATAGCCATACGGCCGACATCCATACCCAATGCATTGGAGGTTATAACGTAACCAACCGTCCTGGTATTCACGGAACCACCCGTCATATGGTTTATAACGTAACCACCCGTTAAAATGTCCAAGTACCAGTATAAAATCATAAAACATAAAACCAATATAAAGGAATGATAACATTTCAACATTTCAATCATAATATATCATAAATATATTGACATAATAGAATCATTTTTCAAAACCATTTTCAATACCAAAATACATAAAAGAGTATATGGTATTTATTTTATTCTAAAAACATTACAGCTTGTTGAGAAAGACAAAGACCAAATAATAGTCGCGGCGGCGGAAAAGGTCGTTGTCGCCGCGTACGTTAAAAGAAACATTCCTTTTTGTCGTTTTGTAAAACGCTTCGTAGAAAAAGATTCCTTTTGTATAAAAGTAAAAGTCAAAGGGGTTTATACACCGTATAAAATAAAGTTGTGTATAAAACGAAATATGCCTTAATGAAAGGAGATTGTGACGAAGTCCCTTACCTCGGGTCCGACTTGACTCGATCGTTCTTTAATGTCCTGAATAATAAACATGAGTTAATTTATACTTTATTAAGAACCTTTTTAAAGTTCATTATTCCTTTTATATCACTTATTGCCATGTTATAAACATTATGTAACCATTTAAGTTAATAATGTTTGTTTTGTCAATATTTGGTTCTTAAGTCGAAAGTGGACTTCTTACAATTACATGTTGTTCGTGTGGTCAAAGGTTCTTTATATCCAGAATGAAATTCACGATTTGGATATAATATGTTTCATATATATCCAGCATATAAATGTATTTATAATATTACATAATCATTTAGAGGTAAGAAATGAAATGCACCGTTCATGGAGACGGTAAGCCATACGTACGCATGAATGCTACTTTCATTTCTTTGTCATATTAATGGATTTAAAACAAAATGAGAGGTATGTATAATTTAATTCCAGAATTATATTCATCATTTATATATATAATTAATTATATATATACATTATATTCATGTACTTTTAATAGTACATTACATTTGGGGATAAGAAATGAAATGCACCGTTCATGGAGACGGTAAGCCGTATGTACGTATGAACGCTACTTTCATTTCTATCTCATAATTTAATGAAAATAAATAATAATGATATAGAGGTATATTATAATTCTAGTATAACATCATATATAATAACTTTAAATCCATCCTTTACATGTCCCACATATGGCATTAACGAATCACATCACATTGAGGGGGCGGTAGTCCGCACTTCCTTAAATGAAGATATTGTGTTTACCCATAATGGAAACCATATAGGAATGACCAAAATGAAAAATACCGAAGCATAAAGAAAAAATAAACATATTATATATCATATATAAAAATAGTGACATCATAATGGCCACCTTTGAAGGTGTTAAATGAGTATTGAACAATCATCATTTCGGAAGGCAGAATTTCGCCATCCCCGGAAACCGTATGTTCTTTAACCATTTGATGTAGTTGTGTGAGAGTGTAGCTAGAATAAATCTTATAACAACATCCTAGTATATTAAATATACTGGTGTGTTTACAAAATAAGTAAATAAAAAGAGTTTAGGGGGTTGGAGAAACAAAATAAAACAAATGAACATGAGAGAATGAATTACCTTTAAAAGTGTAACTCTTTTTGATTTGAGCCTAAAGGCTTACTTTTAAAGGATTCTGCCCAAAGGGAATCCTCTAGGATGAGTATAGGGATGTGGAGAGATTAAATGGTCAGGGTTTGGCCGAGCCAAAGGCTTTAGGAGTGTGTGAAATGAGGTAGAGGTGGGGGCCTTTTATAAGAGGAGAGGAGGGGCACATTTGGAAAGTAAAGAAATATTTCTTTATTTGAAACTGTGTTTCGGTTTTAAAAGGTCCCAAATTGATATAATTCGTGGATATGGTGATAAGGGTTCGCAATACACTCATACAATTGGTTTTGGACATTTTTAGGTCATAGATTTTACATTATCTTTCCATTTTATTTAAATCGTCAAATAATGATGTCATCGCTGCATCATTATTATGTCATAAAAATTTTAATTTATTTAATGTCTAAAATTATAAAAAAACTACTATGATGTAGGAAAGCTTGTTATCTTTCCAATTAATATTTATAATCAAAAATATGATCTTTATAACCCCATGTAATAATTGTTTTCGTAAAACATATTATGTTTGTGTCATTTTTACTTTTACATTAAATAAAAAGTTATTTATGTCATTTCCAAACCAAAGTGTCTCCATGGGGTCCCCAAGTTGACCCATGGCTTGTATTGGTCGGAAATGACACAACCAATGAGTGTAGGACATGTTTCAAGCTCATCTTATTTTATTAAAGCATTATTTTTACCTTAAACTACACTAATTACCACTAATCGCGATTAAGAACTTAATAAGTTACTATTCATCAAAAACTTATTATAATCTCATTGAACCACATTTTACTTCCTAATGACAACCATGTATGTTGGATTTTTTAAATTCAAAACAAACTGATGACAAAATTTCATTTAAACGGAAAATCACTCTTTATAAGTACCACTTAGTGGTTTCACTATTCATCAAAAATTGATGTTTTTCAGAAAATTACCAAAAATTCACCCTAAGCTATATTTGATATTACGAATTAAAAAATGAAGTCTATTTTACAAAATTCAAAACATATAAGTCACATTAATTAATTAAATAATTAATTCCTGCTGTCAGAGCAAATATCTTATTTTTATGAAATAATAAGTATCAAAAGATTGACACTAGTTTAAGTCCGATTTCAAAGTGAAATTAATTCCGAAGACCACTATTGGATTTAATGGTAAAAATATTTTCTAATTTCACTTTAAAACCAATTAAAAAGATAATCTAATCATATAAATAAATTATATTAAAAAGAGGTTTTGAATTAAAATACAACATTTTAGACTATTCATTAAAAAAAATAACTTTATCAGAAAGGTACCAAAAATTTACACAAAGTAAATTTTGATGTCTCGATTATAAAGAAGAGTTATTTTTGGTCTAATAGAATTTATAAGATTGATCAAAACTATATTTAATGACAGTTCTCCGTCAAAAGTTGATAAGTGGACCTTTCGTGAAAATTAGGGTATAAATGCCTAAAATTGAACTCTTTCCGTATTTTAAGCCTTTATCTTTTATTGGGTAAATGTAAAAACATTTAAAAACATATATAATCATATTTTAGTTATTTATATCCATTCCCGCCAGTACAATGGCTACTCGTTAACTAACATAATATTATTTTATTACTTGTGTGCAACGTAAGTTTTCAAAGAAACTAATCGTTGCGTACCGAGTACGCTATCGAACCTAGGAACCCCTTTTAATTAAAATTAATATTTAATTCGTAAATATTAATAAATATTAAAATTCTTTATTCTTTATTTTCCTGGGATGTTACAATAAATATATTGAATATAAATTTTATATATGATATCATAATTATTATTTATTTAAATATATTATTCATCTTTATTTTCTCAATCCATGGATTAAATTTAAACATTGTTCATGCGTACATACAATATAATATCTCCAGAAATGGTGTATTTCATTTTATATAATTGACTTTAGTGTATTAATATAAAAATATATATATAGAGTATATATATATGATATATAAATAATTTTTAAAATTATTATATTATAGATCCATTATAAATTTAATAGGATCAAATATTACCAATCATAACATGAATGAAAAACTAGGTAGTCATTTCCCGACACATGACTTTTACATGGACCTATTAATAAATGGTTAATAAAGTTTCATAAGTGAGTAGTATATGTTATGATATAAATAATTATGGTTCATTAGTATATTTATTATTAACATATAATTATTATAACATTGTTTTGAATGTGTACGATGGTATTCGACACATATGGTAAGATATCTCAATCACATTTTTTTACTTTTGTGAGACAAAAGAAATATTTGAAACTTATTAATTTTATAGGGTGTATATAATGACTATGGATGTATTTTAAGATTATTATAAATATTTTTATTTTTATTTCTAAATCAATTTGTAGATATCAACCTCAAATGGTTTATAGTTCAAATGTTACCAAAGTGATAAGATATTTTTTTCCATTTTAATTCCTCATAAATCTGTTGTGTTATGAACCTATATTCGTTTTTGAGTGGTATATACATACCCTTTTCATGTAACATTATGAAATTAATTATTTATAATACATATTATGTTTCATTTAATAGTATTCATTCATGAAATTTATAATTCATTGTTACAAAAATTCAAAATTGTATCTGTTACAATCCAACGGTTTGTCAGGATTGCTTATGATTTTGTTTCGCATGATAAAATTTTACGATCCATCTCTCAGTTTAACCATGGTTTTTTATTATTGTCTAGTTATTTCATTATAATACATTTTTCAATCATTTTCCATTATTCATGTACTCTTGATATTAAATTTTTTTTGAAAAATCATCTCTATTTTCTATTTGGTGAAAAATAATTTTTTTTCTAAAACCATGTTTTCTAAAAATAGGTTTTCAAAAAAAATATTTGTAATTATTAAAATGAAATATTAAATAATGTTTTAAACTTATATTAATTATTACAAATTTTTTTGAAATTAATCATCAATTTTTTTCCATGTAATTCCAATTTAATTTTTTCTAATAATGTGTAATGAATATTTATTGTAATGTGTATGCCATGAATAGTGTTTGAGATCATCATTTTTTAATAAATAATACATTATAGGTTTTCATTTTTACATTCCAATATAATAATTTTTATAATATTTTAGGATTTTTTATTTTAAAATTTTATTTTCAATGAAAAGTTTTATTCATAATTAGATGTTCCATATGATTTATATTACAAAATCATTATTCATATGTGATGACGTCCCTTGATGTAAATTTTTATTTTCTATTTATATTAACCATGGATATCATTTATAAGATTTTTACAAATGTAATATGATGGAAATATGATTGTGAAAACTTTTTCTATTCCATAGGGTATACCATGAAAAAATTAATTCAAAATCATCTTGTTTTTTATGGATTAATATATAATTAAATGATGAATTTATTATGAAAAATGGATCATATCAACAGTATATGATATGATTAAATGAATTTGAAACAAATTTAATTTCATGGGCTATGATATTATGATTGTTTTATGATCTTTTCAAACACATACATAATATTTTAATTATGTGACGGGTCAGACCTATACCTCCCTTTAATTAAATTTCTAAAGATTTTTTATCTCTTGAGAAATAATTAATTTTAATGGGGAAAACCATGTTACTTAAGATAAATTTTCTAGTATGATGGTAATGGAAGTGAACCTTTACAATTAGAATAGTTTGGGGAGTGAACCCATTTCACTATTATTTTCTTTTTTAGTATGGCTTGACTACAATTGAAATAATTTTCGATGCATGGGTGCATTCCAAAAAGCTATGAATTATTCCAATGCTTTGATCAAATAGATCTTGTGCATTGATTCCATTATGATTTGTGTCTTATAATCATTAAAATATTTCTCCATCTTTCAATATTATGATCTTTGATATGTTGGGTATAGTTTCAAAAAAATGTAATCTAACATTATCAAAATCATACACTTATGTAATTCTTATGTTTTAATTGATATCATTCCATTAATGAGAATCTGAACTCACCATTTCCCTTTTCCCTTTCTCCAGGTTTTTACTAAATATATTTAGTATTTTATATTTGTTATGATTACATAAGTGTATTATCATTATGGGTGACGATGAAGATATTTCACCAAATTAGAATATTGTGTTCCTAGTCACCAATGACACTAAACTATTTTAGTTCATAGGCAATCATGTATAATTTATTTATTATTCTTCAATAAATAGTATATGTATATTTATGAAAATCTAGGTTGATTATAGAATTTTAATTCATTAAACCAATTCTCATGTCCAAGGGTCAATGATGATAATTTATGTTAGCAACCACTTAAGCCTAGAGACAAAGGGAAATAAAATGAAATCACTATTTATGATGTGGGTTATGATAATGATGTGGTGAATGATAGTGTTACCATCCACTATAATACTATGAAAATATTATTTTTTCGGGTTCTACCCACTCCTTTATATCAAATAATTTTCAAATGGTATCACCTTACCGCTGTAATGATTAGATGTTGAATGAGCTGTGAATATTTATAATGGTATGATGGTCACGTATCATGCATATGGTTCTCCTCCAATTGATGATTTTGATATTTTTTTCCTAAAAATCTTGATATTCACCATCTAGTTGAATTTTTGTTATTTTGGACTGTAATGTCTCCATTTATGTAGAGATCATATCATTTACGAAGGAAGGGAAATAAAATTTCATTTTACCAATAAACACTTAAACATTTATTAATGAGAGGATTTGTATTAGAATCCAATAGAAATTGGTTTCCTTTTATGGTTCCTTATTATCATCCATAAACAGTATCTATCTTTGATGGTTGGGAAAAAACTCAACATTAAATATGTACATAATTTATACAATTTTTTTGATGTATTTATGAAATAGTTTCCAAGTGATGCTGAAAATAATAAAGTTATGTTTTCAGTAAAACTCATACATAGTGATACACCAATTTCAAAGGCTCATTATATAATGTCTCAGATTCAGATTTATTAATTGAAGAAAACCCCTAGAGTAATATAAAAATTGGATTTATTCATCCAAATTCATCACCATGGGATGAACCTATTAATTATGTAAAGAATAAAGATGTATAAATGAGACTATATATTGATTATTGGGAACATAACAAGGTCACTATCATGATTAATTATCCTCTACCATGTATTGATGATTTTTTAGATCAAATTTTAGGATCTTAATACTTATAAATGATTAAATTTTGTTATAGATATTACCAATTGAGGTTAAAAAGTGAATACAAACATAATAAAATCTTCCTTATAAAGTGTGAAATCTATGAATTTAAAATAATTCCATTTAAACATACTAATTCCCTCACAATATTCATGGATTTAATAAATATATTCTTTAGTTATTATATTGATCTATTGGTGTTATATATTATAAAAAATATTCTAATATAGTAAAAGTGTATAGAAGAGAATAAATATCACTTATGATTTAAGTCAATACCCTATTTAAGGAAAACATATATAAAAAATTCTGAATGTTTGAATTATTGATATATAAAGTTTCACCCTTAAGGAATTTGATCACCAATGATGGTATATCCGTAGATCCTTCTAAGATGGAATTCAAGGACCAATATCCCATACCAACCACTGTGAATGAGATTAGTACTATTCTTGGATTTGATGGATATTATTAACTCTTTGTTAACAATTTCTCATATATTAAAACCATTTCAAATAGTTAATATAGAATGGATGAAAGATCTTTTTGATGTATTAATGTGATGAACATTTTAACGAGCATTAGTTAGGGTCGGTTAATGCATCGGTACACACACTACTGTATAGTGTAAAATTATTTTTGATCTATATTGTTGCATAAAAGAATGAAATGAGTGATTTATTATGAATAATGAAATACTAATAGATTATTCCAATTATTAATTTAAAGTTAATTAGTATTGTTACTCGACCCCGGACTTGGAGTCAGAAACGGTATTCTTTACATTAATGATATGGAGGCATAACCTTTTTTGAGAAAGGTGTGAAACATATAATAATAATTTAATGTTAAATTATATATTCCCTTGAAAATATTTTATCATGAAATAGTGAATATGTTTGGAGTTTGTTATGAGTTATGAATTCTTAAAACATTACCACCCAAGGAAATCAAACACTATGGCCGAAGCATTCAGTTGAACGGATTAAATAAGATAATTTATGATTAAGATCATAAAATGATCATTTATTTATGTATTTTAAAATCATATAACATGAGATATTTATATAAGGTGGAAATATTATATTTACCGAATGATTGTTCAACCATATATCTTTGAGATGATTAAAGAGGCATATGAAGAAGACGTAAAGCTGCATAGGTTGAGAGAAATGTTCAGGAGTTCATTTTCCATTGACACCACAAATTTATGGACAAATTTAGGGTTTTAAAATATATTTATATAAAATATATACATGATATAATTATTAATTTTTAATGATAAAATATAAGTTATCGTTATTTTTATCTTTTCGTTGGAAAATAAAATCATTTTTCAAGTGTCCTTGAAAACTACCATCGATGTAAATTTTCTAACTCATTTTTCTGTATATTAATTTTATGGTGGTTATAAATATTTACTTATTCAATATATAAATAAGATTTTTATCCTGAATAAAAATATTAATATGATGCAACCATCATCAGTATAAATGAACCATAGCTTTTAAAATGAAACAAACATGAAAAATGAAGATGTTAACCCCCAAAATCATACTGACAATAAATGATTGCAAATGATCATGATATAAGATACTATAAGTAAAAAAATTTATACTATTATAATAATGAATATGATTCTAGTATATAATTTTTAAAATAATTAATTTATTATATATATTGGTAAGCTCCCTTATTAAGTATGTAGGACATGGGGTAAGGGTTTTATGTCACTATCTATCTTTTTTACCATGATTGACTGACCTTACATTTATGATTATTAATTATATATTATATCTATAAAAATTGTTATGTATTTTCCTATAATATTTTTATTTATTAAAATTAAAAACATTCCTATAATTTAATAGTATCTAAGTACTCAACTGTTTAAATGAATGTTTTTATGGAAACCTGCCTTTTTTCTATTCAGTCGAGAATATTTTTATTCCATATTTATATAATGTTTTCATGAATAAATTTAATTATATATAATTATTTATGAATTTCAATTTTACACATGCATTTCTTTCTATAAAAAAATAAAAATTTATATTTTGGTTGTTTTTTAAATGAGAAAAATTTTACGAAAGTTGTGATTAGAATCGTTGATTTAATATTTACATCCCAAAATAATATTCCCTCCATCGTGAATTTTATTTAATTTGATGAATATTTTAAAATATTCAATGATTTTTTAATGAATGTTTTTTTTCAAATATTATATAAATTTATTGATTTTAAATTAGTCATTTGAAAATAAAAATTTTATTTTCCTTAATAAATTTTTGAATATTATTTTTATGTTATTTCATCTAGGAAAATTTCCTTTGATGTTATTTATGATTAATTGGGGATATTATACAACAATACTATTTTTTCTTTATCTACATGTTTTATTATTATGATGATGAAATATTCATGAAACTCATTTTCCTTTTTGTGGGTTCATCTATAATGAAGTGATAAATATTTTAATTATCTCATTGGATAAATATTAATTAATTATGATCATATAATGTGTAAGTACCCTATATACATAAAATTAATAGAGTAATGATTTCTGATTTATTATCTCTATGGGTACACAGTTCATTATCACAATCCCATCAAGTATATAAGAGAGGTTATCCAAATTCCTAATCATGTATCAGTTGGTCAAATGAAGACTAACATCTGATTAATGAAATGGTTGGTGTACTTGAAATAATATTTTTATGAATATAATTATACCAAACTTAATATGATACACTATATGACTTTTTATTATGATTATTATATTATCTCATGGGTCATTATCATTGGGTTTTCTATGATTTATTCTTTATCAACTACTATAGACTTGAGAACGAATTATGACATTTAAATGTCTAGGATTTATTTTCAAATGTTAAGATCATATTATGAAACCATTAAGATCGTGTTATTCTTACATGTGACCACTGAATGATATATTCCATGTTTAACCTCATTGATCATATGATATCATTCTTTTATATGATTCTTTTCATTAGGTCGTGAATGAATTTTTTAACTTTTTTATAACATGGAAGTGTACTTTGTGAGATGTTTTGGAGTTGGTATTTTAGGTCCAATTCATGGTACCTTTATTACATGTATATTTAATATTTATTTAAATTTATTATTATAAATCTATTAATTTTATACATGAACTTAATGTAATAATTTCTTAGAGTATACATCGATTTAATATGGTCATAGTAGTTCCCAACTACGATGAGAATCTTTAAGTGTTGTGCTGATATTCTTAAATAATGTACTTTGATTGGATTAAATACTACGACGAGACACATAGTATATAGAATTTCATATCTTAGTATAGGTATGTACATAAATCTTCTTATCAAGAAGTTCACATTTGGTATTCTCAAAGATGTGGGATTATGAGAATATACCTACTAGTACATATTCCACATGTTTTTGTTCCATTATATATTACTATCTACAAGAATGTGTAATGGTCATTACACGTTGTGATTAAAATTTATGTATTTTATGACTCGAGAACATAGATTATTTATGGTAAACCACCATAACATGTATGGGATGGAAGTAGGGTATATTTGGCATTTCATTACTGACATGTGATTAATGTATAAGTCTATGAAGTATTTTTTTCCCCTTCAATATTTATGGGAATTGATATCTTAGATCATTAATTTAAATTTATAAGTCACCTATATTCTATTTTTGTAGTTTATCAATGTTTTTATTTCAGATATTCAAAAAACAACTTTTGAGCATATATGTTGATTAAACTATTGTATAACCAACTTGATGAGATATTATGAAAAATTAATTATATAACACACAGAGTGTTTATATTTGGTTTTTGATGTTTCAAAATTAGGTTATTTCTCTTGGGAACATTTTCCCCTTTTGTCACATCCATTATTTTGTATTGAGTTATTTTTCTTATTATTATTTTTCAAGAATTTTTCCTTGGGTTTTCCATTTATTTTTTCGGTGAAAATAGATATTATTAGATTAAAATTTAGTGGCTCATGGTTCGTTCATGGTTTGGGGAAATCGTGCATATTCTACATGGAAACCATACAGAAAATGTTCTTTTTAGATAGTGGCAGTTTAACAATTGTCACATGGTTTGGTAAACCATGTGGCTAACTATATGGATTTATATTACTAGATAGCGAGGGACACATGGTTGTATTATAGTTTAGAAAACTATTCGGGCTTACCATGTGACCTTTCCTTGTCAATAAAAAGTAGAAAATTACCTTTGTTACATCTTTGGACTTCACTATAAAACCACCCCTGATCCACCCCATTCAAGACACTCAGCCATAGTATCTCCCTTTACTCCTCCTTGTACCTCTTGAACTCCAAATAATCGGTGTCATTATCATGGGAACTTTATGTAATCATCAATTAAGTCTCATCTCCTTCAATTTCTCCCTCATCTTGGGTTTTTCTTCCTTTTTCATTGTGTTTTTTATTTTCAATAGGTTATTTGAACTAATGAAGTGTCTATATAGTGTTATTAGGTGACACCATGTTGTTTTTTATTAGATATTTCACTATAGGGTCTTGAGGTGGTGCATTTGTGGATTCAAACAGGTTTATTGAGGTTTCTATGTGTGGGGTAGGTGGTTCGATAATCTTAATTTATTAGATGACTTTTGATATCTTTCTTGATTTTATAAATCAGTTCTATGGGATAAAGGTGAGGTGTTCAATATGTATTAAAAATGTTTTTAGAAAAATATGTGATGTAAGTTGGTTTTTTAAAAGAAATTGGTTATATTTCTTTTGTGATTCATTATGGTACTTCATAATATTATCTTTTGCTTTATGTGAATGGTGTTAAAAATGATTCCAACAAACACAAGATATGTGAATTTTTTTAAATTTGGGGTTTTAAAAAGAAATGCATTTTTTTTAATTTTTTCTACTTCTTTATGAACCTTAAATGTGTTTTTGAATTTTGAATTTAATGTGAATAATGTCATAAAATGTGGTTGATGTGATTGTGAACTTAAAAGTGGATTTACCTAAAGAAATTGTTGGATTTCATATATTCTATTATTATTATTTTTCAAAATGGGTTTCAAGATTTTTTCAATTGGTTCAAAATGTTTTTCCAAATGGTTTTACAATGCGTGAAAAATGGAATGTTATTTTTTATGGAAAATGGTTTTTCTATGTGATAATGGTTATTGGATCAAGGTGAAATTAAGAAATATTACTTCTTTGTGTGTTCATGAATCTTGGAAATTTTATGTGAAAGAGCTGATTTATGTGAAATGTGAAGTGGAATTTGTGCACAAAGAGAATCTTGGTATCTGGTGGGTGAACTAGAACTAGTATGTCAGTTGATTCGGAATTGTCCAAGTCATGGATTCATTTATTTGGTCTAATGATTAGAATATTAAACAAACAATTGATATGATAGGAGACTGGTAAAACCTGGGATGGGATACCCTCTAGTAGCTCATGCATAAGGAACACTGTTGGTTTTGGATTGTGATATAGAGACCACTAGACCTTAGGATGTGTTCCTTTCTAATGGATCGTACACAAGGGCTTTGTTGGTTTTGGTTGGAGTATTTTTATCACTTAGTTGGGAAGTTCAAAAGTTCTCACATGAGCTAGTAAACTATAGGTATTTCCAAAGGATTCTCTCTAGTGACATGATTCTTATGTGATGTGTTGGTAACCGTTGGTATATGGAATTACTTGTGTACATTATAATTCTATGTAATACTCTTTGATAATTTTTTATCCATAAAAATGTTCTCTAGAAAGAAAAATCTTAAAAAATTACTTCAATGTTTATATGGAATTGTGCATGATGACATGTATTCTGATGTTGTTGCATTGAATCATTATTTTGGTAGAATACTACTCGAATTTGTATCAAACCCTGTATACACCTTCGAGTGTATGTATAATATTTCATATTTGACCAAGGTATATGCAATATGATTCATGGTGGTGATTGTGGATATGGTTTCTATTGTTCCACTTTGTATTATTGGTGGTGATTGTGTCTTGATAGTGATGAACCTCTTATTGCATGCAGTTTTTTTGTATATTTAAGTTGTTCCCATTTCATTGTGGTACATTTGGTTTGGGTTAAATTTGTAAAACAATGAACTAGATAAATATTTTACCTCGTTTGGTTGTGGTTATAATTTATTGAAATTTTTATTATTATTAGTTGATGTGATTATATAAATGGGTTAAATCATTCAAAAAGAGTATTTTTGAAACCTAGGCACTTGTTGACACTCTATAAGGGTTGTAAATTCCTTTTGTTTCATGCTATGGTCCAGGTCAAGTGTTGGATTTAATGGAACAATAGCTTGGTTCAAGAAAAAATTTTATCAGTGTAGCTGATTCTCTTTTGTGATAGGTTACAAGGGATGTGTCTGGATGGAAAAATGCTAGTATTTTTGGGGCATGAGGTTATAGTTATGAGTTGTTTGTCTGCCAATTACAACTTATGACAGGACTCGAGCCTCCATGAGATTTTGGGATTTCATTTGACTTCTCCTCTAGATGAGATGTAATGGTTGAATTATATATAAGTATAATGATTTGGGGTGGAGTTATTTGGTCTTCATGTCTATTATGATATATATATTTTTCCTTTTATTTCCATAAATGTTTGAGATTTTTTGTTGTTGCTAAAAAATTTTAGAATGTGTGTTGAGGGTTGTATTGATAGTCCTTACTTGTGTTTGTTTCTTGTTGTAGAAAGATGCCTCCATATTGAATTCCTATAAGACCATAAGAAGAGGATGGAGAGAGTTCTCTCTTTCCAATCTATCATAGACCAGTAGAGGAAATGGTTCGTACTATCCATGAATTTTTTCTATAGAGCGGGATTTTGTCCTTCTCCTGTTAGAGAATCCAAACCACATCAAGGTAGGGACAAGGGTAATGAGTTACATAAGATGAATCCCCTTTATTTCTATGTTAGAATGAATACCTAGTAATAGATGGAGTGGATTTATAAAATTGAGAGGAAATTTCAGTTTTTTATACTCTTTAGGCAGTTAGAGTGAAGTGTATTTCGTTCTTGTTGGAAGGTTCCAATAAAAAGTGGTGAGACTCATTTGTGCAAGCTAGTAAGCATGAGAAGATGAGTTTTAGTGAATTTAAGTTGGCCTATAATAAATATTATTGTCCCAAGAATTAAAATTTTTCCAGGTCCTGTGATTTTTTATAGACTATCCAAGGAGACCCTATTATGATGGAGTATGTTAACCACTTTGCAGAGCTAGATCGGTATGCACCTAAGGTTGTTTCTAATGAGTAGCTGAATAATTGGAATTTTGAAAAGGGGTAGTAACGAAAAGTCTAATTTCAGATCTTCATGATCATGAAGAAGACTTACAGTTAGGTGGTAGATAATTCTATTATTGTAGAAATTGATCATAATGGAATGTTTGTTTTCTCTGGTGCAGTGATTTCAGTGGCCCGTTGCAGTTCATCTGAGAACAATAAAATGTGGGATGAGTTGGGTAGGAAAGGAGGTGGTAGTTCAGGACATCCTTCCAGGTTTTCTTCATCTATGTATATAAAGTTTAGGGATAGTTGTGTCCCATCAACGTGGAAAGGTAGGGCCCATTTGGTATGTGTGTTCATATCCACCCTCACCTTTTCATTAGTGTGGAGTTATGGGGAACTTGATGCTATTGTAAATGAAGAAAAAACCATATCATAGTGGTGTAGTATATGTATCCTTCAATTGATTGGGAGCCCATTTTAGGGATGGATCATCTTATAGGAAGATTTAGTTCAGGGAAAAGAGACGATCCAGTGTTAGTTCTGAGGTTCAGGTAAATATGACACATCTTAATGACATGGATTGAATGATAGATGAATTAGATATAGGGATAGCGATAGTTCGTGGTACATTTCTTATTACATCAACATTACTTGTTTTTAGATTTCATATCAGTGCTTAAATTTTATTTTATTTCTTCCCATATTGTTTAATTGTTAATGGTTCTAACAAACCATATGATCTATGTGATGAATTTGGTAACATCTCTCGGTAGGAAGAAAGAGAAGGGTTTCTAGTTTTCTTCTTCTATACTCACTGGGTCATGGGTCGAGCTTGAAGGGGATTTCCTGGTTTTGGAAATGAAATTTTTTGACCTGATCCCTGATACAGATTAGATGGAGTGTTTCCTGGTGCGCATCAATTTTTATAGGGAACAAGGGAGTTTTTTGGAAACTTATGGAAAACCCCATTCTTTTCCATGTAAATGGGAACCTTGGTTAGAATATGATGGATCTCCACTTCAATAATTGGGCCACCCCAGTTATGTTTGTGAAAAAGTACTATGTATCTTCCTGGGGGAGCATTGATTAACAAATGATAAATAAGGTAACAATTAAGAACAAGTACCCTTTTCCCCATACTGAGGACCTTTTTATCATCATAAGGGGGTGAGGTGGTTCTCAAAGATTGAATTTCATTCTAGGTATCACCATGTCAGAGTTGGGGAGGTGTATAATCAAAAAATATCATTCTGCATAATGTATGACCATTTAAGCATTCTTTCATGCCTTTCAGGTTGAAACATCTCCACTGGTCATTATGGAATCAAGAATAGGGTGTTCCACCAGTATCTCAATTCATTTTTATTATTATTCATGGATGACATATTGGATTATTTTCAGACTGAGGAGGAGCCTGAGCATCATTTGAGAATTGTGTTTGGAAACCTTCGGGATCACCATCTCTATACCGTATTTTTGAATGTACCTTCCCTGTAAAGGTGGTGATGTTTCTCGGTCATGTGATATCAGAATAAGGGGTTTTTATTTCAACCTAATAAGAATTTTGTAGTTTTGTTATGGTAATTTTCGAATAATTTTCTAGAAATAAGAATATTTTTGGGTCTATTAGGGTATTACAGGAAGTTTTTTTATATTTCTCTCATCCTACTTCATTACGACGGTGTTAACCTTGAAATTGGTGAAATTTGAATGGATTCTAGGGTGTCAGGTTTCCATTGGGGATCTAAAGTAGTGGATGAACAAAAACCCTATTTTGATCATAATGGGATCATGGACGTGATACGTGGTCTATTTTGATGCCTCGGGTATGGGTCTTTGGTGTGCACTAATGCATGAAGACCATGTTGTGGATTGTGGTTTGTGCAACCTATGACCCGAAAAAAATAATTACCCAAATCATGACCTGGAGCTAGTAATAGGGATGTGTGACCTAAATATATGGTTCCATTATATTTTTTGGGATATTTTTGGTTTATTCGGATCATAAGTGTTTAAACAAAATTTCTCCCGAAAGAATTTGAATTTGAGGAAGCATCTTTGGGATTCCATTCATGGGTTCAATTTCAATATAGTCTATACCCAAGGAAAAATTAATGGGGTTGAAAATGATTTGGGTAGTCACGTGCCCACGTAGGAATTGAAAGAGTCCAGTGATGAGTAGGATATGATGGGGGTATTTTTTCATATGGACCTATAGACTATGTAGAATGGATTATTGTGTTATTGTTCAATTTTTCGATGACACATTCTCTTATAAAGGAGATATGATAAGAGAATCATATTGATTATTTCTCCCCTAGTTCAATGTATTTTATAAATAGCAGGGATGTTCTATGTGAGTGGTATTTGTCTCCTAAGGTATTTTTTTTCTTCAAGGGTATCTTCATGGTGTCATTTTCAATGACGAAGGTGGTCATGATGGATAGAAACCTGTCCTAGTGGTATATTCTTCCTAGTTCCTCCAAGAGGATATATAATGTGTGTCAGAGGTTCTAGTGTCCAACTATGAGGTGATATGTATTTACCTTTGTGTGTGATGCTTTACATGAATGTAGGTTACAGTTGAGTACCAATAGCCTTTTGGTTTGCTTCACCCAATAACTATTTCTACTAGGTTGTGTGATGAAATTTTCATGGATTTTATTTTTGGCTGGTCTCATTCACCCTAGGGAGGAATCCTATATGTGTAGTGATTGACTATCTAATGTAATCATCCTATTTCATTCAAATCAAGGATTTAGTCGAGGTTTATGTGATGGTTTAGTTGTATATTCTAGAGGTTGTGATACTTCATGGCGTGCCATTAGAAATTGTTTCAGAATTGGACCCCAATTTTTCCTTGTAGTTATGGGAGGGCCATTAGTAGGATAAAGTGTTACAGGTCAATTTAAGCACAATATTATACCCACAAACTGATGGTCAGATGGAGTTGGTGAATATGATTTTTCAAGACATTCTCTAAGCATGTGTGTTTGATTTTTGAGGTTTTTGTGATAACCATTCGCGATTTGTTCATTTATCAAATACAAATAGCTGTTAATTCATGATTTAGATGGATTCTTTTGAGGATATTTATGGTTGTTAATGTGGGTCAAATTTGTGTTCTGATGATGTGGGTGAGACCTCATTGTTGGGTCGAACCTTGTGCATGAAATTTCTGACAATGTCATGCTCATTAGGCATCAGTTGTTATTAACACAAAGTCACTAAAGTCATATTATAATCAATGGTGATGGGCATTGTATTTTTCAGTGGGTGACCTAATGTTCTTAAAATTTTAACCTCACTTTTTTCATCATTGTTTGGGTAATAAAGTGAAGTTAACTTTCAGGTTTGTCAGACAATTTTAGATTTCCAAGAGAGTTTGTAGGGTGGAATACATGTTAACTTTTCCCTATTAGTTTACATCAATTAATGACATTTTCCATGTATCTCATCATAAAATCTATAACCCATATCCATCCCTTATGTCAAATTGGTAATAGTGTTCATTGGATCCAGATTAATCAATGTTTGAATTGATGATACAGATTTTGAATTCATGGGTTAAAGTGTTTCATGGGATGTTTATTCTATTGGTGTGAGTTATTTGGGAGCATGGTAGTGATGAGAATGAGTCATGTGAGTGGATTTCTTAGGTAGAAGAAGAATATACAATTTTATATGATTAGGATTCAAGATGACTTTATGATGGTGGAAAGATTTCATCGGGGAGGGATAATTTCCACATCTATGATTTTTTATGTATTATTTTATTTTATTTTTTTGTCTTGATTTCATCCATGGGGTTACCAAATAGTTTTTAGGGAAAAAATTGATATTTCTTCTTAATAGTAGGAGGTTATAATTATAGCATGGTATGGGAAAACTACTCACCCTCTCCCAATAAACCATGTGACAAATTATAATTTTGGACAATGGAGACCTCATGGTTGGTGCATGAATTTGGACAAACATGTGGGCTAACCGTTTTTATTTCTTATCTTGGAAAGCGTGTGATTCATGGTTGTTGCGTGGTTTGTAAAACCATTCTTTCTAACCATGAAACATATCTAGGTCATTGAAATGTTGAAAATTACTTTTGTTAACTCGTGGGATTTAACCCCCTAACCACCCTTAATCCTCTAAATTTAGGATTTATATCACTATATGCTCCCTCTTCTCATCATTTTACCTCTTGAACTCCAGTATTTGGGTAGTTTTTGTGTTGGATCTTTTAGGAATCATCATGTAAGTCTCACATTCTTTAGTTTCTCCCACTATTTAAGGCTATTCTTCCCTCTTTATTGTGGATTCCTTTTCAAGTGGGTTGTGTGACCTAATGAGGGTTCTATCTAGTGTTGTTGGTTGAAATCATGATGGTTGATGCCAGATATTTACTTTATAAGGTCTCATAGTGGTGCGGTTGTGGTTTCACTTTGTATTAAAAAACATTTCATGTGTGTGGTAAGAGGTTTCATGATTTCACATTATAAGATGATTTTGGACTGCTTTTTTGGCATTATAAATGTGTTCTATGGGCATTGTGTGTGGTGAGAAATATGTTTTTAATTTTTTTTGAGAAGTATATGTGATTGAAGTCAATTTTTTGAAGCTAAATTGGTTATATTTCTTGTATTTTTAATTATGGTACTTCATGAATGTTCCTTATTCTTTGTCTGAGTGGTGTGAAATTTGTTTCTAAAAGAAACTCTAAGTGAGAATGAATTGAAAGTTATATATTAGCAGAAAATAGTTTTTTATTTTGGATATATTTTTGTGCACCTTAAAATTTTTTGTGAATTTTTAAATTAATGTTTATCATGTCATAAAATGGATTTGATGTGTGTGTGAACTTGAAAGGGGTTTTAATCATTACAATGGTTAAATTTTATATGTTCTCTTATTATTGTGTTTCCAAATAGAGATTATGAATTTTTCTGGTGGTTTGAAATTTTATTGTTAACGGTTTTGGTGTGCGTAGAAAGTTAATAATGGCTTTGTTTATGTAAAATGATGGTTTTCATGTGATCTTGATCGTTGGATCATGGATAAATGAGAGAACGGTGATTTCTCTGTGTATTCATGGTGATTAGAATGTGTATGTAAAAGTGATGATTTATCTAAAATGTTGAATGGAATTTCAGAAAAAATGGAATCTTGGGTATCTAGGTGGGAGGACTAGAACTAGTATTATAGTTCATTTAGATGTTGTGGAGGCCCAGATTCATCTTTTGTGATTGATGATAAATAAACTAACTAAATATGTGATATGATAGGACACCACTAGTTTGCGAGATGGGATCCCACTAGTGTCTCATGCACGGGAACATTTTTCATTTTATCTTATGATATAGAGACCAATAGAACATGGGATGTGTACCCATCTAGTAGATCATTCATGAGGATGTTGTAGGTTTGGGTTGGATCATTTTGAACACTGAGTAACAAGGTTCATAGTGTCTCACTTGTGCCGGTTACCTATTGTTATTTTTCCATGGTTATCTCTTGCAAGACGATTCTTTTGTGATGTTCTGATATATGGCTATATATGGTAGACCTTGTGTGCATTTTTATTTTGAAAAATCATAATTGAATATTTTTTCTATAATAGTGTTTTCTAGAATAATGTTTTCTTAAAAATTTATTCAATGTTTATTATGTAATTTTTCTTATTGATTTGTTTTCTATTGTTATAATATGGTATCTTTTTTTGGTTTTTTCTTACTAGGATTTGGCCCCACAACCAAAAACACTTTTGGGACTATGTAGACTTTGTTATGCCTGACCCAGGTAAAGGCAAGAGGTGTCGTGGTAGTGATAGTGGACCTAGTTTCTAATGATCCACATCGTACATTTGTTGGTGGTGGGATCCTAAGGGTGATGACCTCATTGTATCATGAATGTTTTTTTTGATTTTTTAGTTGACCCTTTTATTTTTTGGTACATTTGGATTTAGTTATTGTTATAAAACATTGATTCTGAAAATTGTTGTAACTAGTTTGGTTGTTGTTATAAATTATTATAATGCTTATTATTGTTGTTTGTTGTGATTTTATAAATGGATGAAATAATTCCCAAAAAGTTTTATTGGTAACAAGGAACTAATATCCATATGATGGGGATTAGAAACACCTTTTAGGCCCTTCCATGGGATGGGTCGGGTGTCAGGATGGATGACACTCTGACTTGGTATGCGACATGTTACAAGAAATTAATACTGGAGTTTAGTAGATCCCACCTTATTCAAATATGAAAGAACACTAGAGTGACACACACTAAGTGTTTTCATTTATGATAATAAAATTCCATTTAAATTTAAAAAATAAAATAAATATTAATCTCAAGATGTATGAATAGTTATATTTAAGATATATTTAACGCATAAATTGAATAAAATTTTATTCACAGAAATGTGAATAAAAATATATTTATTTATTTTATTGAATAATTAATATATTTTTATTCACTGGTATTTTAATTAGGTATTTGTTCGTTCAGGTATTCTATAAATACCTTGGAGTTTTAATGGTCCAACAATATGGTTGTTGATAAATAATTATTCACGAGCTGTAAATTATTATTTACCATTTTTGATAGATCACGAAGACCAGAAAATAATAATTACATTATTATTTGGGAGAATAGGGTTTATTAATGGTTTTGTTTTTATTAGATGAAAAACATGAAATTATACAATATTTTATTAAAAACAATAACTATAAACATATAAGGCTAGGTAAATTTTGTAAGGCATCCAAAAATTGATATGTGATAATTATTTCTCACAATAAATTCTTTTTGAAATCATCCATTTCATTCCCACTCAAGAAGAAGACTTCAATTGATATTTATTCAAAAAAAAAGAATGAGAAATGAAGAACGAATAACATAAGATATTTGATTCACAATTCCATTATATTAAGATTGAATGGCATTGATCAGAGTTCATAAGAGCATGTGTGGGTCAATGGTAGATAGATTCTATCATTGGATGCACACATAATAATGAAGGTAGCCCGAAAGGGTATTTTTAGATGGTCAGCATTCTACAATGAAAAAATATGCCTCAAACGAGTTAATTTATTTACTCCATTCTTAATTAATTAATTATAGACTTAAATTTAATGATCCTTAACTGGGGTTTTAGGAAATTGATATTAAATGAAATTTCAATTATTACATCTTCAACTATGTGCTTATTCCGCTCCCATAACAGTTGGAACTAATGATATTCTTTTCTACGAATGGATTATGGTTTTTGTTTATTGTAAATTAACATTGGGTTGATCATGTATTTTGAGATGAATCCGTTATTACATTTATGATTGAAACTAGTATTGATGGTGACATAATTTTACAGTGTTTTCCTAATTTTTGGTCTTCAAAATCAGAAGTTTGTTTTTGGAAAAGGACAGATTTCTGCATAGTAGCCAATGAGCCATGGAATGGTGATGAAATTTGGAAAATGAAGGGAACTTTGTCGCATAATATATGAACGATGTACGATGTACTAGGAATAGTTCGTGGATGATTAAGGGAAATACATAGACTGATAAAAAATGTTTCATGGAAATGAAAATGGTTTTATCTATGAAGAAATGCAGTTAGTGGAAAGGATTTATGTACATGAAAGGAAGACAGTATGTGGGATGTTTCAACAATTTTGGAAATCAGATAGTGTTTTGAGGAACTATAAAGGGTTTCATTTTTGGAAACGAGGTAGTGATTTGTGCCGCCATGTAGGGAGAATGGAAGTACGCGGACCGCATAGAGATAATGATTTGTTGGAGGGGAGTGGTATATAGTGAAGGTGGTGATACAATTAAGACTAGGTAAATATATTTTAGAGGAATTTTAAAATCTATTTTCCAATATAAAGAGTGATAATTCCTTAATTATCACACAAGATTTGGATTAAAATTTAAGGAGGATTACAGTGGAGTATAACATGGTTCGCAGGAATAAAATCTCAAGAAAGAGGTTCTTATTAAGAATTTTAGATAATGTTGGTAAAGTATGAAGTGGTTAATAGGATCACATGTCCGTGTAAGATAGCCAGTACATGGAGAATGATCTCGGTCAGATGAAATCATCTAGCACATGGAGAGTAACTATAGATAGTCAATGATGTGTAGATGGTTCATAGAAAGAAATAGTATGAGTAAAGTGATTCTTAGAGCTGAGAAGTATGTATAGGAAGATCTTGAAATATGCAAATTATGGATGTTCACAGAGGAAGAGAGCAGTATGTGGAGAAGGGAAGTACACAGTTGAGCTACGTATTACATAGAGGAAGAGTAGTAATATGTGTTGGAATAGTTCAGGAACATCAATTGAATGGAAAAGATAATTACATTGGTGGTGAAAATAGAGAATTCAACAGAGTACTTATTTAAAATTGAGGATGAATTAATTAATACCAATAAATTGATGTGAAATTCATATTGATAAACTAAATTCAGATTCTTCCTAATGTAGTGAGTAAGGAGGGTTTCAACTGAAGTGATCTGAGGGACGCAGTGTGCCATCCCTAAACCCTTATATATGTAGTGTTCCTAGCATAGAGTGATAGTGTTAAAATTATTTACTCCATAACTATTAAAGATTAGTGGATTTTGATATGACCGAAACTCTATCGATGTATGCTCTAGGTACCTATCCCTTATCATTGGACCATGTATAATTGTGGTGTCATCATTTTAATGTGAATTTTTATGTTTTGAACTATCTCATTATACTGAATTAATAGGTTCCTACCAACGTGGGAACAAGATCGACCAAATTAACAAAATAGTTGACACCTTATTCACCCCTCCCCTATCAAGCTGTTATAGGGTCCTTCAAGTGGTATTAGAGGTTAATGGATGCTATTGTAAATTCATCCCTTAATTTCTACAAAGGATAATAAAATAAATGTTTGGGGAGTACCCCTCTTTCATCTAAGAAACATTCAGATCTGGAAGAATCGAGAGACATCTCATTTAAGATCTCTTAGAATGGAAGTCATGTATTCCACTGCATAATGAATATAGGTCACTGATCCAAATTGGATGTCTATGACTAATACAGATAGGAAAATTATTGATATAGAATCCAAATCATAAAATTACCTCACTACATCTCAATCAGTTCAGATATATATAAATGTAATGAGTTGTAAGTCAGTAAATTTTATGTTGAGAAAACTAGACATCATATATAAAGGACACAAGAATGTGAAGGAGTGAAAACACCATGTTTTGCAAAATAGGATAAATAATATGAAAATTTTTCCAGAGGAAAATGATGATGTGTTTTTTAATAAAATAACTGATTTTTTTGGGGGGAATATGTAGACTTGGTAGATAAATCAAATACAAAGATATTATAAGGAAAATCCCAAGAAGACTTCAACCTCTTTATAATGCAAGGATGGTGGCCCTTAAGGGAAGGGATATCTATAAAAAAAATTGTGTGATATAAAGAGTAATCTAGTGGCTTATGAAATGAGAGTCAAACCTGATGATGCAACCACTCGAATAAGAATGGAAGTTACATTTAAATATATTAACATACTAAAAATTCTAAGAGATAGGGTTTTAAAAGATATTGATTTAAAAAAAATTATTTCTCACATTTACAAGAAATTCAAGAAGGAATTAGGGAAATTTAAAGGCAAATAACCTTTTGGATTTATTGTTTAGGAAGAGTTGGGAACATTTCCTCTCAGTTCCCAAGAAAGTTCATTAATGATGAAAAGAGAAAATAGAGACATTCTAAAGCCTCAAATATTTTTAAAAAAATGAGAGGCTGAAAATCATAAATGAAATTACAGTGAAATATTTCATATGAAAAGATAAAGATGACGATAATGAATTATTTGATGAATAAGAAGATGTATTTATATCTTGAAACCATTCATTCAATGTGTCTACTTTTAAAAAAAACATAACCATAAAAAATAAAGATGGAGATAATCAGTTGACCACTAATGTTGATCCCAAGATGCAACAAAATATTTATTTTTGTATGCTGCAGAATCAATGTAAATTATTTAATAAATTGAGAACAGTTACTAGAGAATCAATAGAATATGATGATCATATCGATACAACAATTAAAAGACTACAAGAATTTGTGAAACTAATATCATCAATCCCTAAACGAATAGAAACTGTTGGGGAACTAAACTCAGAATTCAAGAATATAAAAAGGTCATCAATGACCATACCTCCAGACAAGAAGATAAGTCCATGATTATTTAAGGTACAAAGGGAGAAGATTCTACTTTGAGGAGTAAACATGAATGTGAATCAATCTCTAAAGAAAAAAAGTAGAAAATATAGTGAGGAATATTATCAGATGTTGAGTAGGTCAAGAGATCTAACCGTGGTTCCAATGGAGTTGAAACAATTTTGAATGACGATGGTCCTGGATGATTGGGTAATAATGAAATATGTTGAGATGCCAAAACATCAAATACAGGAAATAAATTGACTAAAATTAAAAGCCAAGATAAAATCTGGATAGGTTGAAAAGATACAATAATTGATGAAGAATAAACCATCAATTCAAACTGAAAGGGGATCGGAAAACAATTCTCAGGAATCCCGAGAAGATAGGTAGTCAAAATACCCGCCTAAATAAATTTAAATGAGATGGACTATAAGTCAATATATATTCCAATTTATGAAATTAAAATTCTATGACTATTTGAGCCATACCAAGTCATACTATGGAGGGGCCCAAAGATACTTGAATGCGGAGGAGCTATGAATTCAACAAAAGATAATGAATTCATGTCATAATTATTATATAATAAATAGTTTCAATGGATATTGTTTCCTGTGTTAAAATGTTTTCCATAATGTTTTTGATAGTATGCAGTTTAATAGCAGCAACAATTTGTACATAACATAGAGACAATTCTATACTCGTTAACCAAACTGTGTTGTTCATTAAAATATTTTTTCTCCTCGGAAAAAATATTACAAGTATTAATAACCCATGAACATGTATAAGAGATTTGAAAACCCATCTTTATCTTTCACTCAAACTGGTATTTTCTAGAAGGAAAAGAAGACAGTTGAAAATCCTATTTTGTAGAAGTATCTCTTAAGGATACCAAGAGTAGAAGTACTTGGATTATTGATAGTGGATTCTCATCCAATATTATATGAAATGAATATATATTAACGAATATCAATAAAAAGGTCTATGGAATAGTGTGGTATTATAATGATGGTTCTGTGAAGATCAATGGTAGTAGAAGTACTAAACTGGTTAGTGGTGAGCTGTTGAAGACTGAAGTTATTTATGATAATGGATTTCATCACAATCTTCTGAGTATGACTGAACTATTTTACTCAGGAATTATAGTAACATTAAATCCAATAGGATTTACTATCAAAGGAATGATAGGGAATTCTCACATGAATGGATGAAGAAAAATGGAAAATTATATTAGGTAGAAAGTAAAGACATCTTTTGATACATGATTGTTGAAGTTGAGAACAACATATGGAACTAGAGGTTCTGTCACATCCATCATCATGATATAGAAAATATTTCTAAACTAAATATTTTTAGAGATATTCGAAATCATGTTCGTGAATGTGATATGACTTGTGATGCATTCATGTGAGGAATGTTTGTGTGAAGTTCATATAATCCAATGAATAAAAGAGCATAAAATATTCTTTATCTTATTCATAAAGATGTATGTGGTTCAATAAATGTTTTTATAACATATTGAGAGAGTTATATCATTCATTTCATTGATTTTTATAGTATAATGTCTTCTGTGATGGTTGTACATAGGATACCGAAATTTATTGATTGCATGGTAACTAGTCACCGAATTATATAGAATGATATTGGATAGATAATAAACTTTTTTTCATCTAACAATAGAGTGTAATAAAAATATATTACGATTTAAATTGTGTTTAAAAGCATGGAATATGACATGAGGATTCTATTGTGAGAACTTCATAGAAATTAGAGTTGTTGATCATAAAAATCGATCAGTGAATAGTATGGGATAAACAATAAGGATTGAGAGTTGTATCTCTAACCATTACTGGAATGAGGTTATTCAACCTGTAGCCTATATCAAAAATGGATGAGGGATTTATATAAAGGATACCAACACACCCTATGAGTTATGGAATGTAAGTAATCTATATTTTAAGTATTTTAGAGATTTTGGAAGTAAATGATTTATCTGATATAAAGAAAGAAATAAAAGAATGTATGGTGATACTACAGATGATATAATATTCCTTGAATATTCAATGAGTAGTACAACATACAATGGATTCAATAATCCAATTATGAAAATTGTGGAAATAAGTGATGTGAAGATCATAGGTGATAAAACAAGAAATTACTAAAAAAATCATTTGTTGATGTGATATAAGACAAAGAGAAATGTGGGAATGCAATAGATCCAAATAAAGAAGTAGAGGAAGTAATGAAACACTTTGTAATAAAATCATGATTTTTTCTCAGAAGATGAATCAGAAATGGGAAGCATGGCTGAAGAAAATTAATTTGAACTTGACAGGATAAATAAGAGATTATAAACTGATCATTCCAACATCATTTGGGATTTGACAACTGCCACAAAGTCAAGGAGAACGATGAACAATTCCCAATATGGATTGTTATCAGTTGTAGAACCATCCTTATTTTATGATGTTATAAAGGGTGAATCATGGGTCAAATCCTTCAATGAAAAGTTGGATCATATTGATAACAAAAAAATCATGAGATCTGGTTAAGAGACACAAAAATACAATGTGATTGGAACGATGTGTATTTTCAAAAACATGTTCGATGATCATGAAAATGTGAAGATAAATAATGAAGAGATACTGTGTAAAAGATATTCTTAGATGGAAGGTGTTGATGGGAAAGAAACATTTCTTCTATTGGCTAGACAAGAGATAATTAGACTTTTTCATGCCATGGAAACTCAAAGAGGATACTATGTGTATCAAATGGATGTCAAGACAGATTTCTTAAATTGTGTTCTTGAAGAAGAAGTCTACATTGAACAACCAATGGGTCTTTTTCTTAGTAATGATGAAATTAAGGATTGAATATTAAATAATGTTCTCTATGGACTAAAGAAGGCACCACGAGTGTGGTACCCTAGACTAGATTCTTATCTATGTAAGATTGAATTTTAAGGGGGGGAGTGGATCACAATATCTATATAAATAATTCTCAGAATGATCAGTTCATTGTACTAGAGTATGAAGATGATATTATATTTGGTTGAAGTTGGAAGGGACCATTGGATGAATTCGCTAATCAAATGAAATCAGAATTTAAAATGTCAACATTTGGTGAACCCACATACTTCATTCAGTTGGATATGATTCAGAAGAAATACTACACTTTCATTTCCTAGGAAAATTATGCAATATAGTTACTAAATAAATTCATTATACATGATTCCAAACCCTCTTTGACGCTGATTTCGGTTGGGAATAATCTAGACAATCATGAATATGGGACAAATTTAGATCCCACAACGTAAAGGCGAATCATTGGAATATTATTTTACATGAATAGGGCACAACCAGATATTGTCTTTAAAACATGATTACTACCCCATTTTAAATGTAATCCAATGAAATAAAATATGGAAGAAGTGAAAATAATCATGAGGTACATTCAACGTACTCACAATTATGGATAATACTTTTCTGGTGGAATAGATAATGAATTCTAAGAATTTTCTGATGCTGACTAGGATAGAGATGTTGTGGATAAAAAGTTCACAAGTGGAGGACCATTCTTCCCTGGAAAAAAATGTCTTGGCTGGTTGAGTATGATACATGAAATATCTTCTCTCAAAAATATTGAGGATGAATATATAAATAAGTGGTAAGTGAAGAATTCGCTATGTCCCATCGTGATAATGCACCCCACACGCCACCATGCTTTTCAAACATTCGGACCATTCGATCCTCCTCTTCCCACTCTCTGGATGATTTCACCGTCAGTTCGATCTTGGATCTGGGCACGGCTGTTGTCACCCCTCAGGATCAGGGGGTCCCCTTGCCACCCAGTGCCTTGCTTGTTGCTGTTTCTCTGCCGCCACTCCCTACTTAGCTCTTGGGTGTGGATAAGAAGTCCTTGCTTCCTCCTCATGTAGTCGGATGAACCTATCATACTCTCCCTAGGACTGGTTTGTTTAAAATTGTTTTGTACGGCTCGATATACATTTCTCCCCATCCTTACTTCTTGGAGGAGGGTGTATCGACGTCGTATGTCTCCTTCAATGGGGACTACCTATCCATGGACTTCCTGATCTCCTCTTTTTCCTAAGGTGGAGGCATGCCTTAAGCGGACCTGGGTAGCTCGGTTTGGGTTAGAGAAACCTCCTCAGGCAGTGTTCCAACATATTTTCCTCTCATGGAGATTACAGTCTCCTACTCAGATCTTGTCAGTTCACCAGACCTCCTTCTGCGTGGTTATGGCCTCAGAGGTTGATTTCCTGCATGTGTGGTGTAGATCTCCTCAGGAGATTGGACGTTGGAGTTTCAGTCTTTCTCAATGGTCCCTTAATGTTCATAGGCTAACAGAAAATTCCCTTGCTGAAGATTGGATCCACCTCTTAGGTTTTCTGCTCATGTTTCAGAACGTCAGCTTTCTCAAGGTGATAGGTGATTCCATTGGAGTCTTTCCGTGTTCTAATCGAAGGAACTCTGCCAGCAGGGACGTTTCAGTGGCCCAGATTTGTGTAGAAATGGATACTTATTTTACTACTCTGGAAAAGTTGATGCTTCGGGTCCAGGATGGATTCTGTTGGAATCATGAGCTTTCAATTCCAGTCTTTCCTTGGTTTTTTACTCACTACCTTCTCTAGGTTCATTTCATCCAGGTTTGAAGAAGACGTCGGCCTGGGGATTGGTGCCTCCCCTTCAAGCATATGGTTTCCAAGGCCCAAGCATCGAGTTTTTCTTGTCCTTCTTCCTTCGATAACTTTAAAATGGAACCCTCAGATCATGTTTACACTCCAAATCAGGTTCCTACCGTTTCTATGGATTTGGTTTCTTTGTTTTCATCTCCTTTGGAGGAAAAATTTACATGTTTCAGACAAGACGGTGTTCTCTCTAATCCAGTTGGAGTGCAGTTTCCTCATGCTAGTCTAGTGGTTCCTCCTCTCATGTTCTCCTTTCTTTCTAAGGGGTTGATCTTAGAGAAGGTATTTCATGGCTTCCTTTATAGGACGACATCCCTCTTCTACTTGGGAATTTCTCCCAAAACCAAGTCCGACTCACGTTTTGTGGTCTCTGGTTTCTTTTTTTTAAAGGACTACCCCTACGAGTAGAAAGGTCCTCCTCAATTTACTCATGGGTCCTAGAAGAATCTGAAAGCTATTTCAATAAGCCCCATGAATCCTATGTGTTCTTCTCCATAGGACTCCTCTGTTCGGTGCTTGTCCGCTTTCTGTTCTCCCAGATCAGTAACTTCCCCTGGAAAGAAGGTGTCTTTCCATGAATGAATATGTACCCACTCAAAATCGAGAATACTAAGGGAGAGATCATCCTATCATTTCTTGTAGGCCATAAACTCTGGATCCAATTCTAGAGCCTTGACATTTCAATGATTCCAGTCCTCATTTGGAACTCCCGCGGACTTGGTGCCCGGGTTAAGATGGATGTCATCAGAACTGATGTCATGAGGCATGTGGTCATCGTAGTCGCCATTCTCAAACATAAGAAGAATATTTCCAAAATCATGGTGTTTTCTTGGAGGTTCAAATGACATGGTTTCTATATGTGGAACCCTATAACATGCACATTTGGTTATTCTAGAATCAAAACAATTAAGTGGAGCTGATGAGGTCTGGGAATCAATTCATCACCACTAAATAGACCAAAGTTGACTTTTCTTTCTTCGTGTCTGCTATCTATGGAAATTGTGATCCTCTCCAAAGGGAGACTCTATGGACTGATTTAAATGATTTCAACCCCAGAACCCACCCCTGGGTTGTTGGACGTGATTTCAATGTAGTGTCCAACTCAGTGGAAAGGAAAGGTAGAGGACCTTTTCAGTTGAAGGCTGGTGGGGATTTTTCTCTTTTCATGGCTGGGAAAGGCTTATGTGATCTCAGCTTCTCAGGGGACTACTTCACTAGGTGCAAAAATCTAAGGTAATATCATCACTCATGGATTCGGTTAGATATATTCATGGATAACATCAATTCTACCTCTTCATTTTCTAACACCAAGGTTAGTCATCTTGCTCACGACATATTTGACCACTCCCCCCTTTTGGTTTCAATTTCCTCCATGCAGGATCACCAGGAGCGGTTCCACTTCTACAATTAGTGGGATCACTCCCCAGGGTACCGTGATTTGGTTCAAGAAACATGGGACTCATCGGTTCAAGGCCATATGTGGGTGGCTTTGCATGAAAAATTAAAGCACCTCATGTCCCACCTCCAGGGGTGGGCGAAGGGAATTACCTCCATGGATAGTGCCATCATCGATGCTATACAGTAGGTGGATTCCCATGAGCATCAGCTGGAACTTTCATGGGATGATCATATTTTCGAGGAGCTATCTGATAAGAAGGGTGCATTGGTGGAGCTAATATTGTCCCAAGAACACATGGCAAGGGAATCTTCAAGATCTAAATGTCTTAGAGAATTTAACAAGAATACATAATTTTTTCACGACTATATCAAAGAGAGAAGGAGGCCTATCATGCCAAATTTTATAATTGTTGATAGATCATGTAATGATTAATGATTCATTGTGGGGACCTAGGATTTTGACTATTTTAAGGATCTACTGAACGATACTTACTAGGGGATGCCAAAAAGGTATACTAGAAGGAATATTGATCTCCTCGAGGTGATTCCCAAGAACTATTTCAGATCAGAATAAAGAAACTAGAAGCTCTATCCTTGATGTTAAAATGGTATTTAATGCCATGATGAACCTTCGTCTGCATAGTTCCCTGGGACCAGATGGGTTTACAGGATCCTTCTATCGGGCCTCATGTGCAGTGGTGAAAGAGGACATTATCTCGGTCATCCATGATTTTTTTAGGGGAGGTAATTTGTCCTGGGTGTCGTGTGCTACTACAATGGTGCTCATTCCAAAAAGCAATAATCTCTCCTTGTTGTCGTATTAGAGACCAGTGACCTATGCAATTTTCCATAAAAAAATTCAATCAAGCATTATCAACACAAGATTGTTCATCCATCTCTCAATGTGGATCACCAAGGAGTATTAAAGGACGGTGAAGGGTCGGTCCATTCAAGGCACCACTGCTCTTGACCAGGAAATAGTAATAGATATTCATCATAAATATCATGGCACCAACATCTTCATCAAGTTGTACATGAATAAATCTTTCAACCATATAAAGTGGGGTTTCATTAATAAGGTGATGGAAGGAATGGTTTTCCTCCAGAAATGTCAATTTGGTCTTCCATTGTTTCAGCTCATACTGGATGCCGATCTCATTCATGATAAAATATTTCAGCTTATATAAGACCACTAGTTGTTTGAGACAAGGTGACCCGATCTCTCCAACCATTTTCGTCTTGTTGTAGGATTTCCATAGCCGTCTTACCAACAAAAGCACGTGTAGAGGAGAGACTTTTGCATTCCGAAGGAGTATGAGAGGTCAGAAAATTTCAAACGATATGTATACTGATGACAACATAATTTTCATGAATGTTAGCAGGTCATCGATTAGAAACAAGAATTTAGTATTATAAGAATACTGCTACTAGAGTGTCAAATTGGACAACAAGGAAAAGAGCTTATGATACATCTCAAAAAAATGTTCATCTAGGCAGAGTCAAGAGATTGAACGCACCTTGTCCATAAAAAACGGAGCCTTCCATATGCAATACCAAGGGGCTCCCATCTCTCCCAGCAGACTCCTTATTATGGATTTTTATTCTCTCAATAGAAAAATCGCAGACCATATCCTTAACTGTAAAAATAAGTATCTTTCATTTGGCAGCTGCATTCCCCTCATTAATAGAGTTCTCTTGGCCACTCTGGTCCACGCTCTCTCCACTGTCAATCCTCCAAAGGGGGGCATCACCAACCTTGAGAAGCTCCTGTCTATCTTCCTCTAGGATCCTCTCACAAAGGGTAAGCGTCATTGGGATTCATGGCGGATGGTGGCCAAGCCCACGTAGAAAAAAGTTATTAACATGTGTTGTATTGAAGACACCCTCGAATGCATGTATGTTAAACTCACCTAGGAAGTTGTGGAGAAGGGTATGCTTCGGGGAAGAACCATAAATGCACAGTATGGGTTTTAACCTACACTAGAAGGACGATTTTCTCTGTTCTGGTATAAAATCTCGCTCATTATCACATATCTCCACTAGCACTCTCAATGGATCATTGGGAGAGGGGAATTCATCTTATGGAATCACAACTGGGCAGGGCAGGTTCTTGGGTTTCTGGGTAGCCCTAGAATTACCCTCACATTCAATGAGGCTAGAATGCACCCAACCTTCATTAATTCACTGCTAGATGTGGAGAAACATGGACCCTTTGACCTCATCGATATCACTTCGGATCTGGATCAATGTGTGTTCACCCTCTCCTCTTCTGGGGATTTTAATTCCTGAGACTATAGACAATCGTGGGAGGCTCTTGCACTGGTTGATTGCTGGAATGATATTTTATGGTCCAATCCAATCCCTTTGAAATTCACCTTTTGTCTATGGAGAATCAGAAATAAAGCCATTCTGACTGACGAGAATATCAAATGTTGTTAGATCCCTATTGTGTCTTGTTTCCCCTATTGCATTGCTAGCGATGAGGAGACTTTTGATCACCTTTCCTTCATAGGTGAATTGGAAGGTTCTGTTTAGATCTACTTTGGGGACATTACTGGCCTTCTTTCATAGAACTCTAAAGACATAAATTTCCTGGATTGGTGGTTTCACGGCTCGGGGGTTAGAGGGTTAGAGAAGGTGGCTCAAACCTTGATCATGAATGCAAGATGTTGGTACATTTGGCAGGCTATAAATAAGCATCATCCTGAAGGGTTTAAATCCTCTTGTCAGTCCATTATTTTCAAGACAATGTTTCTCATTATTGTTATGGCTAGTATCTTGAGCAAGTGGCGGGAGGCTCCCTCCCTACAGTGGATGAACATAGAGACTTAACTATCCTAGAAAATCATCAGCAGTTCTTTTGGTCTTTGGATCTGTTGGAATCCCCCCTCCTAGGGCCTGAAGCTAAATACAGATGGATCATGTAGCGAAGGAGTCCTGCGAGGTGGTGGTGCAGTCTGAGATTCCCAAGGTTCATTGATTCTGGCCTTCTCTGCTTGCCTCGGCTTTGGCTCATATCATCAGTCTGAAGACAAGGATATGATGTAAGGATTAAGAATTTTCAAACAATATGGTATTGTTATTTCAGAGGTGGAAATAGACTCAAAAATCCTCCATGATGCTCTGCATGATCTCTGACCAATTCAGTGGGCTATCACCTACATCATCAAGAAAGGATGGAACCTGATCAACAACGACATCATGGTAAAACACTCCTGGAGAGAGGGAAATCATGTTGCAGATTACCATGCTTCGCTTGAGGTCATTGGGCCTGATCTAGTTTTCTTACACAACATTCAATCCTTGAAACTCAAAGGGGTAAACCTCATCAAAGGGGATGCCCTTGGTCTCCACTATTTGAGACCACCTTAGGTGACTTTCCATGCATGTGGTCTTGTGGTCATGTGGACTTGTCCTTTTTTTGTTTTTTATCTTCTTTAAAAAAAATTGAACTGATGATGATGACGATGAAAAAATATCTACTACAAAGACATACAATTAAATATATTTGATGAAGAAACAACTCACTGATATTGGTGATGAGGTGAAATATCCAATGGTGATTCAATGTGATAAAAATTGTGTAATTGATATTATATGTAATCGTGTTCAGAATCCCCATTTTTAACACATTGAAATATGATATCACTTTGTCATGGAAATAGTTGAACAATAAATGATTAAAATGGATCAATTTGGAACTAATGATCAAGTGGTTAACATATTGTCAATGCTATTTTCAGTACATGTTTCCTAAAAGTGTCTCTTTAACCTCAGTGTTCAGCCACCACCCTATACATGACAAGGTTGTAGGGTATCATATCCCCATTTTGATAACTATTTAATCTGTTTGTGGAAGTGATGTTATTTTATGGGGGAGATACGATACAGTGGGAGTATACTCTGAGATATACATTGTAAAATTATTGTACATTGAGTTTATTGCTAATAGAGGATATATGGATAAATTCAATATAGAAATTAGGATAAATTAAATGAGTTATGTTTTTCTGACTATATGAGAATGATGACTTGATAAATTCAATGAGTTATAGAGGGGGAGAATGTGAATGGAGAAATCAATCTGTTGTTATGTTGAAATAGTCATAGCATTATTTCAAACACAAAAGAATGAAATTCATGTCATTCCACTTTTTTTCTACATTGCACATTACTTAGGTAGACATAGAGTGTTGACCATGTTTTTTTGTGTATCGGGTTTTGTTTACAGTGGTTGCCTCATTAAATTTATCTATATATTTCCAACAAACCTGTAAGGGGAGATTGTTCGATTAAAGGTTGTTCCATTCTAGAAAGAAAGTATGGATTGAGTCTATTTTCAATTCACATTGGTTGAATAGAAGAGATTTTAAGGAAGGGAACTGCATAGCATGGTACATGAACCATGTATGATGTATTGAGAATGGTTCACAAATGATTATGTGCATTACACATATCATAAGAAATTTTTTTGAAAAACCGAAAATGGATCGTAGTGAAGAAAATTGGTTCATAGGAAGGCTTAATGTACAAGGAAGGAAAATGGTATATGATATAGTTTTTCATTGTAGAAAATGAGTTCATTTTTAAATGAGTTCTGAAGGGTGATGTTTGTATAATGGAGGTGGTGATTTGTGTCACTGCATAGAGAGAATGGTGGTATGCATACCTCTTATGGAAAATGATTCTCTAGAGATTTTCGATATGTGTTGAAGGTAGTTCTACAATGAATATTTGATAAATAATTGTTTAGATGATATTTTCATATTTATTTCTATATATAAGGAGTGTTAATACCTTCTTTAGAATAGAAGAATGCTATTAAGAATCTTGGAGGAATTTGGTGGACTCCAGAGTAGTTTGCAAGAAGACAACATCATGAAAGAAGTATTGATTAGAAATTTGTAAAATATTTTTGAAGTGTGAAGTGGTTTTAATGAATACATGTCTGTATAGGAGAGCTAGTACATAGTGGAAGAACTCAGTTGGAAGAACACACGTAGTATGCAGAGGGTAACCAGAGACAGAACATGGAGTGAAGAATGTTACAAGAAAGAAATTGTTTGTCAAATGAGATTCATAGAGGTGATAAGTACACAGAGGAAGGTCTTGAAGTATGTGGAGAAGGGTAGTTCATGGAGGAAACATGAATTACATGGAGTAGGATAGTACATGGTGGTTATGTGATGTATGTTGAGGAAGAGTAGTAGTACGTGGAGGAATAGTTTGAGAATTACTAGTGCATGGAAATGTGAATTACATATGTGGGTAAAAGAGAGACTTCAACCTAGAATATATTTACAATTGATCATGCATAAATAAATACCAATACATTGATGTGACCTTTAAGTCGATATATTGATTTCAAATTAATCCCAATGTAGTGAGAAATGGGGGAGTCAACAGAAGTGATCCATGGGATGCAATATGTTATCCCTAAAACCAAGTAAAGGAAGTGCTCCCAATAGAAAGTTAAAGTGTTAATGTTATGTAATTCATGACTATTAAAGATTAGTTGACTCTATTATGACTGAAGCATTGTTAGAATATGCTCATTGTATTTATCTTTTAATGGAAAACACATTACATTATTATTTCTTCATTTTTCATGTGATTTTTTATGTTTTTCACTTTCACTTTAGAAAGATTTATCTGGTTCTTACCAATATGGGAACAAGATCCATCATATTAAATTAAAACATTGACACTATGATTCACCCATCCCCTTTCTAGTTGTTTCTGCATACATCAATAAAAACAATGTGTATCAGATCTATCATGATAAAATACAAAATTATTAATTTTTTGTTGATCTATGTGAATTGTTGTTAAATTTTTATTTTAAATTATTCATTATTTAGTTTAATTATAATTATCATGATTATAAATATTAATAATATTCATTCATAATTTAATTTTCCTATTGGTATAAAAGTAGATAATGAATGATTAGATATTCCATTTAGAAATAGTATGTTTTTGGTTGGTATGATATTGTTGCGTAGTGTGTACATGAATGTAAACACTGTGTAGCCTAGTGCACTACATCTCGATTCTCTAAGGTATACACAACATGAAAAAAATAATTACACATTGTATAAACCATGTGTTAACTATCTAATTTGGCAAAAAAGTAGTTGGATTACAAATTTTTTATTGGTGTACATGCCATGTAGTATATATGGCATATCAGCTTAAATCGAACAATCTGTGTATCCATTATAAATTTTCAAACCCTGTGAAACTAAAAACCTATATAATTTATGATATAAAAAATGTGTATGCAATGTAAAAAATTTTTAGTAACTCAATTCCACACCAGAAGAACACACTGAGTGACTCATAAATAAAAACAGACACCCAGATTAAAGATATATACGACTTGTAGCAGGTTTATAGCCATTATGTAGTCTCTCTACTGATAACATGCCAATTTTTTAGAGGAATGATTGGGAATACAACATTTGGATTACACATCATGTAGTAGTAATGGACATGTAGTGTAATCCTTCAAGGAATAAACCAAACACCCCAGAGTGCATCCTAAACACACAAAAAGAGAAAAACAAATGTGTGGTATTTCTGTACATACCATGTTGTCTTACTTAGCAACACACTACACCCAAACATATTCCCTAGATACATGACAACCATGTTACCTAACATTTAGATAGATTTACACATCACATATAATCACATTAATTTACCAAAATAAATGTTACCTTAAATTTTAAAATTCCATCATTAAAACCTTATATTATTTATTGTCACAATATTATGCCTTTGAAAATTTCATATATGTTTTAATTAATTTAAATTGTTTGATGAATTTATTGTAATAAATATTTCATTAATGGTTCCCTAATTTATTTTCCATGACTTCTATAATTGATGGGTATCTCTAATTATGTTCGGATAATCGTTCAGATGGTAGAGGATTAATTAATTAATTCATTAATAAATGCATGCCCATTCATCATAATATTAATAAATTAATAAATAAATGAATTTTAATTCATTAAATTATCATGAATATTAATAAATATTTCATTAATGATTCCCTAATTTAGGTTTTCATTATTTGTTCCCATTCATAAAAATGAATTTTAATTTATTGTAATAAATATTTCATTATTGTCTCCCTAATTTATTTTCCCTGAATTCCATAATTAATTGGTATCTTCAGTTTTGTGTGCTCATACATTCATTTATTAATTCATTACATTTATGTATTTTTATTGTATAAATGATCATGATATTGAACATGAATTATTCATGTGTTCTCACATAATTAATTTTATTTATTTCAAGGGTATTCAATTATTTAATATTATATAAATTTACTTCTTATGATTCAACCCTCCCTTTATTATTATATCGGACCTTAATGACCTTGGATATTTATGTAATCCCGTTTTAACTATTTCTTTGGATACCCCGACCTGTATATGAGTAATAATTACATGTAATTAATGGAGGATCCAAAGGTGTGTGATGGTTTTTCACAATGGAATCATGATGATTCCAACTCATTGTTATATATGTATATAGTTGGAATGTTATAACTCATGTGAAGACTGTAAAATGGGTTTATTTACATAGTTCATAGGTTGAATTCATATCTTCTCATTAAATCAACGGTTAGATAATATCATGATCATGTTATTTACATTATTTATTTATTTCTATTCATACATTATTTATTTTAGGAATGAAATACAACAATCAAAAAAATAACTTAATTAATTTTGTAAAAAATATAAAATTAATGAATTATGTGTAAATGTTTTATCAAATATAGTTTACTAATATAGTAGCATTACTAACATATTAACAAGACATTTAAATGATAATAAATCTTATACTTATGAATAATAAATTTAAATCATTTTACATCAATAAGAATTCCCATTACTTGATAAGAAATGAAACTCAAAAGAACTAAATTTTGGATCAACCCTCATTGGGTCACATACTTTTATAATGGGTGTTTTTATGAATGTATTGGGTTTACATGATCATTTTACATCAATAGGAATTCCCATTTCTAGAATTGGTGTAATTTGGATGTATGTGTTGATGAAATCCAGGCCAGGATTCCATGATTGGGATTTACACTCAAAAAATAAAGAAGCAGGAAGCCCAATGTTGGCAATGAACTTCCAACCAAAACACCGGCATGTATCATAACCATCATTTTTGGGGTTTTTTTGAAGTGGAATATATATCGTTTCGACTTTAATTCCCAAAAAACTATAAAATTAACAATAAATTTTATTGGATATTGGGCCCTGATAAAATAGTGGTATTGTAAATAATTACAAAAACAATAATATAATTATATCTAACAAAATTTGTAATCAATAAAATTACTAATAATATTATTTTTAATTATACAATTAAAATGGAAAGTTTTTATTACAAATTATACCAATGATCAATATTTCATAAAAACAATTTTACAACTAGATGTGACTTCCATGAATGGTACATATGTGTTCATGTAGTTTTTTTCCATGAATATAAATTATACAAGATTTAATCCTCATCTCATGATCCACATACTAAGTATGATAGTGATGAAGAATTCCATATATATGAGACACATTTTAATGATGTGGTTGACTTTGAATGTTAAATTCTTTTTTATATTACAAGCTAACTCATGTAGTCTCATGAAAATATGGATGCATATATCATGTTTGATCACCTCTATGGTATTTATTAAGAGCTATCTAGACTTGAATGGTTTGAGTTCTCCATGGCTCTCCACCAGTGTACTATTGAAGAGGGATCCCTAGTTGGGACACATATAGTTATGGTCTTTAGAAAAATAGAGTGCATACATGTTCTATGTATTAATCACCCCAAAGTATAGGAAAATAATTTCATTATAGTATCAACCCCTTATAAGTTATCTGGTTTTGTTTGGAATTTTAATATGAATGAAATTGAGATGTATTTTCTAGATATTCTAACTATTCTTCTACAAAGAGATAAAGATATAGAGAATTAAAAGACTTACATCATTATTAAAAAATAGAAACGTAAATAGATTGGATTTAAGACAACATCTTAATCTAATTCCTCTAAGAATAATAAGATCCTTTGAAATTTAAGGGAGCCTGAATTTTTTTTCATGTGACAAGAATGGTCGCTTTAATAAAAATGAAACATAGCCAAAGAATCAATGGGATGCTTTATGTTCACATGTTATCAAATGAAATTCATATATTTCTAAATATTGGGTATTAGATACCTCTTGTAGTACTCACATATGTATTAAAATACAAGAACCACGTTGATTACAAAGGTTTTACTACAATTATTTAGATCTATGAGCGTCCAAAAAAATTGTATGATGTATCTATCTAAGACTACTAAATCACATTTCTATCTCAAACGATCTTGGTATTAAAGGATTTTTAATATTTTCCTTTAGTTATCAAAAATTTATTTTTGTATCTAGACTAGATATGGATGTATTTATTATCAAATTTCAGAATAAATGTTTCTTCTATTGTAATGAAATTTTTTTATAGTAATAATCATTTAAATAATTTTATTTGTTTGTTAGATTACATAAACTATGTAATAAAAATTGATAATGAACCCAATCCACAAGACTCATACCATACCCAAATTTGGAATCACTAGGTTCTTATTGTAAACATTTCTCATTGATTAAATTACACTAAAATTGATATTTAGATTATTTAAGACTAAAAGGAGTTGGTGTATTTCATGCATGTTTAAAATAAAAAATGATCATATCCCAATTTAATGGGATATGAGAAATGAATAAATAGATTCTTTAATTGGTTTATAACAATGTGAGGACCATTTATTTTTATGAAAGTGGTGTTTACTCATTCATAATAACTTTTACTAATGATTTTATTTGAGATGGATATGTCTATATGATGAGGTATAAGTTAGATTCCATTGATAATTTTTTGGAATATAAGTATGATGTTTAGAACCATCTTGGTAATTATATTAATAAACCAATCTTATAATATAGTGTATATTATTTCAATCAATACTTCACTTGTTACTTATTTGAGTTTGGTATCGTACCGTAACTCACTCCTCCTTAACCGGATCTTTGGAATAGTGTAAGAGAAAGGATGAACTACACCTTTATGGACATGGTGAAACCAATGAAGAGTCATGGGAGTCATCAACTATCTTTTTAAGGATATATACTACAAATAACATCACACATACAAAAAATTACTCACTAAATCGATATATGGAATTTCATACAAATTTTAGAGTATAAGAAAAAACATGTAGTCAAATTTAAAAGTGTGGGGAATTGAAGAATTTATTATGAATTCATCAGGTTATAAAAATACACCCCAATTCAAAATGGGTACCTTTATAGGATACCCCCCAAGAATCAAGGGAATATTATCTATAAGAACCCTCATATGAAAAGGTTATTGTAGAAATACATGCAATATTCCATGAGAGAGATATCAAATTTAAACAAGACTGTGGGAGTGAGATAAAGATCAATGAAGTATAGGCTCAATGTACATAATAGTTGGTACAAGATTATATTCCATAATTCCCCACAAAAGATGACATTTTTCTGGATACACAATTACTATTATGGAGTACTAGATATGTTTGATAAGTTGAATGTTACATGTTTTTTGTCAATGAGGATGGTGACTCATCAATGGTTGATAATAATGATCCTATAAAATATAAATAAGAAGAATTTCATGCATATATTTCCAAGTGTCTTTAATATTTGAATTCTAAAATGGATTCGATTTACCAAAAACAAGTATATATTTTGATCGATCGTCTTGTGTATGTTCTCCCTATTATTTACAAATGGATTTCCAAGATGAAGCTATAAATGGAAGGAAAATTCTTTACCTATAAAACATATCTAGATGAGTGTGGTTTTAAACAGAATCAAGTCATTTTATTCAATTTATGGATTATAAAAATTATCCTTTTCATGGAAAATCTATTTTGAGGATACTATAAGAGAATTTGGTTTCCAATATTATGAATGTTAGATGTGTGTTTATAAATGGTTTTGTGGCAGTGTCATCATTTTAAAAGTAATAAATATTGATGGAATATTACATATTGGAAATGAAATACTAGCCATATAGTATATTAATTATGGGTTTAAAAAATTCTCCTATATAAAGAACATAGGAATGACCACATATAATAATTGGATCATAATCTATTGTGATAATTCAAGGGAATGCTTGACCTATGTCATGTTACATATATTGACATGATACTAAAGAGAATTGATATGGAACAATCTAAGAGTGGATTTTTTCTAATGTAACATGGTATTTTTCATTCTAGGAAATTGTGTCCTTAGATATATAAAAAAAGAATGTAAAGGATTATATACACATCAGTGATTGTGTCAATCATGTATGAAATGAAATGTACTAGGACAGATGTCGCATATTCATTGAGTGTGGTAGGAAAATTTCAAGCTAATCCAAGAGACCATGGTTGGATGTTATTCATTACTATACTTAATTATATGAGGTATAATATGCATAAATTACCTTATTATGGAGAAGATAAGGAAATTTTCATTATAGGATATAATGATTTTAGTTTCCAAACTGAGCAGGATGACATAGTCACAAATGGGACACATCTTCACTTTTATTGGATTTGTTGTGAGATGGAAGTGCTCAGAACTGATTGTTATCATATATTCTATAGTATATTCAAGGAATATTGTGGCTTATGAGGATGTGAATGGAACATAATGGATGAGTAACTTATTCCATGAGCTTGACATGGCACATATAAGTACATGTCCTTTCACGCTCTATTGTGATAATACTACATAAGTGGATCTCACAAAAGAGGAAAGGTTAAATTAGCGAATGAAAAAAACCCTTCAAAATTATTGACTCATACAAAAATATTCATTAATAGGTGATGATTCAGTGAAAGTATCCCTTGGAAAAAAATATGGAAAACCATTTTAGTATAGGCTCGACTCATCAAAAACATGATTATCATGTGAGGTCTAGATACCTGAAAGTAATTGGTAGTTAGCTCTATTCTATTTGGGTTTTTGTTGGAGATGATTTCATAGAACCAACTTATTGTATATTTTTTGTATTGAATATTAAAGAAACATCTAATTACATATTGTTCATTTTTTTCATAAATGTAATTTAATAGATTCGTTTAGTACACATAGAATTTATATAGTTATAGCAGTTACTTACTATTACTAGAACCATGATGTTCAATGATGTTGTTCTAAATTATTTTTTATGGTTGCATATCATACTATTATACAACACATAAAGAATATATTTTCATGTGTGGGCATTCATAAGTGTATGAGGCTTCTTCTAATGATGTTTTTACATGGTAATCTATAAAATGAAATATTATGAGAACAAAACTGCCATTAAATTTTTTAAATTTTTTAGTGTCATAAGATATTCTTATGTGCGAGAATGTGTAACGTTATTTGAACATTAATATTATCAATGATTAATTTCATGACTAACTCACTAATATTTACTGATGAAAACCATCACACCTTATGTTTGTGGGAAGTAGGGTATGATGGGTGATTCATGATTTAAATTTCATTACTATATATGATGATATAGGATAGATGATTTTCATCTTTATGTGAATTGATATATTTTTCCTTTGATTTAAATATATCAATAATATAAATTAAATTTACATGGTTTATCGATGTGTTTATTTCATATATTCAAAGGCTGATGTATCGAGCATATTTGTTGATGACACAGTCATATAACCTTCTTGGAGGGTTAATATGACAAAGGGATTATATTACATAGTAACTATTTATTTATGGTTTTTGATATTCTAATAAAGTGTTATTTATCTTGGGTTCCTCAATCCATTTTCTAAATGTAATCTTTCTCTTTAGTCAAGGAATCCTAAAGACTAAATAAAAAATCCCAATTGGTCAAACAATAGTTTCAATTGATCTCAATTAAATAATATTTCAATGTAATTAATGGAAAAACATTATTCTCAAGGCTGAGGATTAATTTTATTAATGATATATTGATCTTATATGTTAAAAAAATATTTATTCCCACACATCTAAATAAAAATATATTTTTATATTAAAATTCTAATACATATTCATTCACATGTATTTGAATTATATATTTACTTATTCAGTTATTCAATAAATACTGTAGAGTTCGATTTGACCAAGTTTGTCTCTGATGGTAAATAAATGATTAAAAGTTGGTGAATATTATATATTATTTGTGTATGATAGTTTACATATAATAATTATAATTATATTATTAATTTATGGAATGATGTTTATCAATATTTTTAATATTTTTGATCTTCTCCCATGAAATTACTCAATACTCTATCCTAAACCATAGCTCGATAAATAGATGAAAATATTTACTGTTTAAGGATTCCAAAAATTTAAAAGTAATAATTTTTTTAACACAATTATTTATTTTTGAATTCATCTATATCATTCCCTCTCATGAATTACAAATCAATAGAGACGTTTTCACAACTCATGAAAATGATTTCAAGAACGAACTATGAAGGACATTTTATTCACCCTTCTAGAACTGAGATATCGAGTCTAATTACTTGGAGGTCATATAATCATGTGGGTATCACTAATAAAGAGATTCTATCCTTGGATTCTAACCACGTAACTATGAAAATTTGAATGTGTCTTTTTGGATGATCAATATTATCAAAGAAGAATGAAACCTGATATGATTTAATTCATATCTTCTAATATTAATAAATTATTTTATAATTATAACGTGATGGATCCTAAATTGGAACTCTAAACAATTGATATTAAAAGAAACATTATTTATCACATGTGCCACCCCATCCTTGAACTACACCCGAATCTAACAAGAACTCTGTGGGAGTTATTTTTGATCACACATGAAATAGTATAATTTTGTATCTAGTCTCAAAAGAAACTATGGATTTATTACCCTCGATAATTTATTATTAAGATATATATTTAATATTCCTATAAAATTATATAATATTTATGTCTTTAATTATTGTTTCACCTAAAATGTCACCCATAAGGTAACTATTAGCTCTTAAATAATATAACCCAATCAAGAATGATAGCATGTGGGGAATATTTCCATTGATAAAGAGTTTGGGATTACCCATGGGAGTCCCATGATATGTATGTGTCTTAATACTAATAAAAGGTGATGAGATAATTAATTATGTACTAAGTGGGGAACACATCAATAAGGAGTTGTAAATCATACTTGTAAACAAAAAGGATCCATTTAAGGATTACAAGTAATTTTCACTTAGTCAGACAACATCTTCATATTATGGATATGTGTAGAGGGGATGTACCAAAACATCCTATAATGATGGTAAGATGTATAATATGGTATTTATTGGATTCCTTGGTGATATAGGATCTTCCTTGTTTATATTATTCTACTAATATTCATTATTCTGGCTATAAAAATATTTTACTGATAGGGATTTCCAATTTTACACTTCAAGTAGTTCTAGAGGAATTACTAGCTGCTTCTATTGAGATGTAAGTATGAAATGTGAACATATTACTTGTTTTTTAGTCATCAAATTATCAAATTTTTTACACACGCACCAATATGGGACATTCTATAACTCTGCTTCATCCTATCATGAATAATTAATGATTTTGGACCCTTGTACAGGGGATTTTCCTACTCCTACTATATAATGTAAACCATATTTTATAATATATACTCGAATATTAAGTAGAAATATATATTGGGAAACAATATTTGGTTGTAATATATGTATACATGTTTATAATTTATCAGGAAATTATTAATATTCATGATATCAAGTAGTTTTAGTCGGTTTTTGTCAATAACAACAATAAAATATCCTGGAACCTTATATCATCAGAAAGAATAAAATGTATTCACATAGTACACAAAATTATGATAACATTTATCCTTCTTATCATCATGAAAAATTTGTTGTTAGATATACTATAATTACATGGGAAATATTTGATAATATGAATGACTGGGAACTATAGCTTCAATCAGTGTCAGGTTTAAATTGACAGACATAATCTCTAATATAAAAGATTTCTTCCCATATGTTGAGAGTGTTGTCTGTTACATGGCCTGGGACCATCATACCCAGACACTATTCCATGGATATTAACACCCACAACCCGTCAAGATATTTCATGGTGATTAAATACAACTTTAACTCATGGTTGAGGATTTCTATAGAAATATTTATCAATGTCTGATGTGATAGTTGCTTATTTAGTGAATAAGGTTGAGCCATTCAACCTGGAGATGAAGTATTGTACCATTAAATTTTCACACTGATTGATTTTCAAGAAAACAAGGATAATAAAATCCATCAATGTGGGGATACAATAGTAATGAAATTTACATAAGATATCTTACCATTTAGAACCACATCTCGCTAGTATATTACTATACTAGACCAATTATACTTTTTTAGGGTAAAAAAATAAATTATGTTTAAACAAATATTAATATTATAATGATCCCATCTTGGTGGTACATTGATATAAAATGTTTATGAGATTCTACATTCGGTCACTTATGTTGTTGAGGGTTGCTAAGGTGGTATTCCAAATGTTTTAAAGAGGAGGAGTCAAATCCACTAGCTCTAGAGAAGAATTTTTTACTAACTATGTTATTTTAAATCAACCCTCCATTACCTCCATCCAAGTGGAAATGAAAATGAAAGATATAATGATATATATTGGAGTGGTTTAATGTGTTGATTATAAAGAAATGTTAGTTGGAATAACCTGATAGATTCAAATCGCATGTGCGAACTACTAGTATCTAGTTTGAGCTACCTTAGGGTAGCTTTCCTGATGTGACGATAATTACTACATATTTGGTGGAAATTCCTAATAATTTTTTCCTTTAGAGTGTGATATAATAGTATTCAATATTGATATCTAGTTGTATAACATTAATTTTATATTATTAGATAATTATTATCTTCTTGTACGATATTTAATGGAGCAGAGAAATTATCATATGTGTGGGATTTATACATAGTAATAATATTTCATATAATTAATTCAATGTTTGTCTAAAAACAATCAGACATTAATTTTTATTGAGTTAACATCTTCTTAAAAAGAGGGGTTTAACTTCTTCTATTCAATGGTGGGCTATATATGTAGGACAACATTTCCCATTATTTTTTGGGTAGGCATGAGGAGATCACATATATTCTGTTTGTCTATAATTTTGGATATGAAGGGATTTTTGTAGTTTTTGGTTCGAATGACATTTTTAATTGATTTCTCCTTATCATAATATTTATTATTTGTCTCATTCTATATGTTATATATGGTATTGAAACCAATTACATTTCATTATAAAGGTCATAATTTATAAATAAAATGATGATTTTTCTCGGAGTAGTAGAGGGAATTTTCACCCTCTAAATATAATTTTATGGGAAAATAATATCATTTTTTACATTTCACTTTTTGAAGAATATTTTGATTTATATCCCCTATAAATTTTCCCCTCTTCAACATGATTCTCCACTAAAAGTCTTTTATGGGTGATAATTCATATGGATTCCCCATCCAATTTAACTAAGAATGTTCTTAATGATGGAGATGGGTCATGAGGCTAGATAAAATGTGGGGGTTGTTTTTTTAATCTAGATATAATATTATAAAAACTAACATTCATAAATATAGATGGTAAAATAATTCTCCCAACCCTATAATATTGGGTGTGCTCTATTATTACTCAATTAAATCATGGATATGTTATTGCTTTAATGATCCCATTGGTGATGAAAATTATAAAATTATAACCATCCATATGGGATGGGATTATTCTATTAGTGGTATTTTTTAAATGTATATCATAAAATTATTATATTTTTATACATTCTTTAAGAAATAGATTATATAATAGTAATTTATAATGATTGATACTCACCATCTAGTGTTTTAATAAAATTTATGGTTTTTTCTGCTTTAAGCATGAGGCAGAATTAACAATCATGGTAACCTAATTAATGGTTATATAAATGGGTCATTATTTCGATGTATTCATCTATAGTCTTTAGGAATGACGATATTCCATTGGAAGCACCATCTAGCTTATAAATATTCATGTCTTTGGACTTGGAGAATAGAAATTATATTGTATGATTCATTCTCTGAAAGAACTAATTATATTATTAGTGTGTTGAATTGTATAGATCCATATTAACCCCACCCACCAATATGAACAGTATGTGATTCAGAAAAAAACTTTTTAATAGATATCCTTTTATTATTTTGATACAATCCTATTAGAGGAAATTGTGTTTCATCAATTCCATGGGGTTTCGTGCCACAAAAAATAGTTGAAATCAAATTGGTAACAAATATTTTTTTAAATCTTGAGATAGGAAGAATACTCTCCAGAATATGAATTTTTATTATTTATATGAAGGTGATTCACCAATAAATTTTTAGATAAGTAGAGTAGGTTTTCTTATTTCAATTACCCATGAATTTCATACAGGGAAATGGGGATGAGATGTATCTTGATTTTTATTTTCCCTTGATTAGTTATTCTTATAGGACCCTAGACTTATTCTTTTACTATAAGAGGAACCCTAAGACCTGGTCTAATCATACACTTATTCCCCCATTTCTTTACAAAGATTATTAGGATCATTAAAATCATTTTTAGTTCCATCCATCGATGTATGGTTAATGGGAGTCTAAAATAATTACCACCACCCATGTTCTCCTTTTAATTGAGATTAACATGAAATATTATTGATGAGGCACTCGGGGTAATAGATCTTGATTTATTAGGTGATTATCAACATTATGTAAATATATATGTTTATTTAAAATAGGTACTACAAACTTTTCAAGAAGACATTCCATTATATTAAGTACCTTAATCATGATATCCTTTGAGAAGAACCCCATAAAAGTTGTTATGGATTTCATAAGAAGGACCATTGTGTTATTACAAAGATGGATGGATGTTTTCATTAGAAGATGTTTGTGTTTCCTTATACTATAAAATTTGATAAATAATAAAATAAATCATCTAAATTATTATTATTTGGGTACGAGGGTCACAATGCTTAAGAAATTATATTATTTTGAGAAGAAAATTAATGGAATAAAATGTTAATAGAACTAAAAATGGGTCCAGAATGAATTTTTGATTGCAAGAGAAGATATTTCAGAGTCTCCATGACTATAAAAAATATGATTATTCTTCTACATTTTTTAATTCAGAAAAGTCATAGGTTGTCTATGAAACATGTGATGTAAGACTTATGAATGAAAGTGTAAGAACATGTGTTTTCAATCATATTTAGGTATGAAAATAAATGAGATTATAGAAAGGATGGGAAGTTATGATACATCACAAACTAATTTAGATGATACAATGTCGATAGTAAAATCTCTCAAAATTTTTAAGAATTCATGATTACCATCCAATGTTTGGAGAAGAAGAATGTTTGTGAAGCTAAAAAAATAAAATTATCATTCCATCGGTGTGAAATCTACAGGCATAAATTTTTTTAAAGGTTGTGAACGTTTATTATAATATGTGAATATAAATATTCTATTTCTCAGTTAAACCTATATGGAATAAGAAAAAAATATTCATTGAAAAAAGTTGAATTTTATTGTAATCATAAAAGAAAATAAACATTTGAAGTCTAAGGTGTTCAATCCAATCCATTAGTAATAGTGTGCAACTGATCATCGAAGTAATAATTAATTTTATTGGGAGTTGTTGGGGAAAATGAAAATGAAAATAAAATGTTTATGTTGGTTTGAACATATTCATGAATGTCAGGGAACGATCTTCTTAATGATGATCAATAATGTAGTAGACAATTATCGTATGGATAAATTGATTTTATTTTATCAAATGGGACAATTTTATTAGATTTAAAGTGACTTTGATCTATAATATGAAGAAAATTGTTGATTTAACTGATTTTGTCTGACATTGAGGACATTATCGGATGCATGATCATCCATTTTAGGAAAAGAAGAAATGAAATTTTTTTAATCATGTAAAAAATAAATTTCAAGTCGATGTTGAAGTTTTTAGGTGATTCCAATGTACTATTGATAAGTATTGGAACCATTAGAAGTTACCACTATGTGTATGAGAAATATAAAAGGTGAATATAGTCTAACAAAGTTGCAATAATTTTTATAATATAATTTTTTCAAATATTTCATTTATTAGTTGATATGGATAATCAAAATAAGCATATTTCATCATTATATTTTCTTGTACTAATAATCACAATGAGCTTTCATTATATCCGATGGTTCTGATGATTTTATTGAGAATACATATGTTATTCATATTTTTTCTTACCAATTTAAGTGTATATCCTTAATAAATAAACTGTTTTATATATTTTATTGATAAAATCATAATGGGGAATCTAAATTAAACTATATATTATAAATAATTTATGAACCAAGCTGGAGATGTGATAATATTCAATAATAATCAAGAAGAGTTTCGAAGCATTGAAAAAGTCAGATATTTATCTAAAATTCTACGGTAATTGAAGTTTAATGAAATTAGTTTGATGATAAAACACATTAATAATCTCACCAAAACCGGATTTGGATCACCTATAAATAGAAGAATTACATTTTACATTCCTAACACATTAATTGTTATCAGGTGAAGAAGAGAGAATGTGTAGTGATAAATATTTCTAGAGAGAAAGAGTTTCTAGATTGATCATTTTTGAAAAAGTATACTAAAAAGAATGTGGAGTAGGAGGATTGATTTTAGAGGTTGTATATCTGACTGAGTAATCAGACTGGGATTTCTAGACTGATGGAGAATCAGTTCAAAAATACTATTAGTAGTATTCTTATAGTGTAATTTTTCTAGGCTGAGTAATCAGGATGAGAAATTGGACTTACAGATTAGACAGAGAAATCAGACTGAGTATCAATACAATGTCCTTGAATTTCATACCTGCTACTGGGTAAGAATGTTGTGAATTATTTTAATGATAAAATTTCTCAAAATTGATAAATAAACATAGCAATATGTTTTGAGGAATCTGGTGAATGTTTCTTAAATTGTTACACAAATTATATTACATCATTTGATACTACTTTAAGAATAATAAGAGTTGTAATGAATATAGTGCTACATGATTGTAATGGAATATCCCACTCACTATACCTATAGAAAAGGATTATTCTCTAGTGTCTTTTGTAGTATTATATTATTTCCATACAATAATATTTTTTGAGATACTATAGTTGAGTAGTGAACCTTGTAAATTATTATGTTCTTATGGTTGGGTGACTGATTTTTTCTATAAGGTAATAGCTCTTTACAAGAGGTAAATGTTGTTTCAAATTAAAGGAAACATAAACTAAATACATATCACTAAATCACCTCCTCCCCCTCTAAGTGATACATCAATCTTGGTGATAATTATAAATTTGTATCAATGATGGTTCATATCATTTATTATTTGTTTTTGTTTTGAAAAGAAATTTTTGATAGAGAATCTGAATTGTGAGAATAGTAATGGGATTCCATTCATTGAAGGCGTGAACTATCATATATGTAAAGATAGAATGATTTCTTATCATATTTATATTTTTTTTATTTTCTTCAGGATGTAATGATGGATTTAGTCTTATTGGTAACATTATTTTTCTTAAATTTTTTAAAAATAAGAATATTGAGAATGATGGATGAGCTTATAATATTTTACTCTTATCACTTTCTGAAAGTGATCTTTTATGATTAAAAAGTGTTTCACTTACCCAGCGTATCTGGGATAAGTTGAATAACATATATAAAGGAGATAAAAATGTTACTAAGGATGACTTACAAATACTTATATTTAATTATGAAGATATCAATATGGGTGTGAATTAATTGGTCAGTGACTTCATTAGTATGTTGAATGACTTTTTTAGCACTATAATATGTCAATGTGAAAAGTTAATAAGATTATAATGTTTTCGAAAAGCTAATAGGAATTTTTACTTAAAATTTTGAGGAAAATATTTATTTTTGGATGTTAATGATCAAGAAACATTATATCAATATTATTTTTATATCAATCTCATTACTTGTGAAATGAGCATAGTGAAAAGTTTGAAGGGAAAAAATGTTGACTAAGAAATTTGATTCAAATATTACATGAATTAAATTCTATATATTATTCTAGAATAAGAATAAACTAGTAATTATGATTTATAAAATGAGGTATGTAAAAATTTAGAGGAATAATTATCTTTGTTTTCTAAAAATGTGAAAATATAAATAGTATGTAAAATGGGAAAATTCCATTAAATTGTATTGAATGTAGAGTTATTGGGCACATTATGCATAATTTAACTCATAAAAATAAATAATAGAAAAATTATCATAATAAATGGAAGATAATATCAAGAGGAAAATGGTGATAATGATAAATCTTATTCCAAAGGGAGAAGAAAAAATTTCTCCAAATAAAAAATTAGAATTGTTATGTCCAAAGATAATGATAAAGAAGAAAGTGAATTAGAATCTATGATATATAAACTGCATGCTGGAGGGAATAAATTGATTACAACTATTAAAATTGAAGAGTTTGAAATCAGTATTTTGGAATAAGAAGAAGAAACCCAATTCGAATTTAATCTTGAAGAATAATTGAAAAACTTTATGTGAAAGATTTGGAGGCTTGAGAAAGCAATTAGGAAGATAAAAATTGAAAATTCATCAACAAAACCTCAAGAATTAATTCTTTATGAAAGATTTATTCATCCTTAAGATATTTATTTCTTGAATAAATTTCTCAAGAAAGAAAAATAATCATAAATTATATATAAAAGTTAAGATGAAAGAGAAAGAATCAGTGATCAAAATTTTACAAAAAACATCTCTGAATCTGAACATTGGGTTACATGTTTCATGAATTATATTTTTGAAGGTTAATTTGAAAATTTAAAATTGTTTTCAACCTATATAATCAATTATTTAATGATTTGAAAACCCTATAAAACAAGAAATGTTTTTCTTGTTTTGTTATATGAAAAATGATTGTTGGTTAACAATTCTCAGAAGCTATAAGTTAATAAATATAAAGGGAAAAATGATCTTGTTGAGGAAACTACTATAGAATCTAAAAAAGGATAATGACCCTGGATTCTGGATAATGGGTATGCATTTAAAATTTTAGGATATTTTAAATTGTGGAATAATGATAAATACTTCTAATAAAGAATAGTGAAATCTGGAAATGATGAATCTCTCATAATCCAATCTATTGAATCGACCATAATTTTGGAAGCCAAGATGTAATCCAAGAATTTTTTTTGATGGGAAGAACACAAATTTATATGTGTTTCAAAACATTTTTATGAAGTAAAAAAAATTATGTTTAGAAAATTTGGGTTATTTATGAAAAGTGATGAAAATGGAAAAAATGTTACAAGTGGTCAACGTTCAATATAAACTTGTTCCAAGTTTATGGCGCTAAAAACACATATTACATATGAATGGTGGGAACAAATATTTTATGAAAGAAAAGGTTGGTACATATGTGTTATGGAAACATGAGAAATTTAACAAAGTTATATAGTGTGTGTGTTATTCTATATACGTCAATAAGAAGATATTTGGGTTGCAATATTTTTCAAAATAGAATGATAACAAACTCTGTGTATAAGAAAGTTCACATTTGTTCAAAATGACCACTAAAAAATATTCATTATGATATTTGTGGGCCAATGATAAAATAATCAACTCAAATTGATATTTACTTCATCACTTTCATTGATGAATTTAACCTCATTAAATGTGTTATGTATATGAAACATAAATCAGATGATTTTAATTTTTTAAAAAGTTTGATTTGAAAATCTTAGAAGGAATGTGAGTATTCATTGAAAAATTTGAGAAATGAAAATAGTGGTGAGTAAAAAATGATGAATTTTTTAGATATCTATAGATTCATGTAATTCAAGATGATTTATGTACATCAGATAATCATTAACAAAATGGAGTTTATGAATGTAATAAGAGAAGTATGACTGAAATGGGATGAACTATATTACTTGAACATGATCTATCTCATTACTTTTTCAACAAATCCAATAGAAGTTCCTTTTATATTTGGAATTTATTTTTCTATATTCTAAGTTGAAATATGATTCCATGGGAATTTTTTTATGAATATACTCAATGTTTGAAACACTTAATTTTTTTTTGAGTCCATGCATCATAAATTATAATGAGGTAAACCATGGAACATTTTAACGTAGATATGAAGATAAAATCTTTATGGTTATGTTCTAGAATGAAGAGGTTATAGATGTTTCCTTAAAGAAACAATAATATCAGTTGATTCTATAGAATTTAAAGTTATTGATAAATCTGGGGAATTATATAAAAAACATGATGATATAGAAGATGACCTAAAACAAATAAAGTATTGTGAAAATTATGATAAGGATACAAAAAATTGTAATCCAACTCAAGAAGAAGAATTATACATAGTTATTTCAATTGATGTGGAGAAATATTGACAATGTCATTCAGGATGAGGAAGCAAGTTGTATCTAAAAACATAATGGGTGATCTAAATCAAATGGTTCAAACCTGAATAACGTGAAATGTTATTTCACATATATTATTTTATTCTAAAGTTGAGTCGAAAGATGATAATGAATCTTTTGAACACCCAGAATGTGTCTCAGTTATGAATGAAAATCTAGATTAGATAGAAAATAATGATACTTGGTAACTCATAACTAAAACGAATAACAAAAATCTTTTATTTATAATGTGTGTCTTCCAAAAAAATCAGAATAAATATGGTGAAGTGATAAGAAATAAAAAAATATTAGCGTGAAATTCTTACTCATAGATTGAATTCATTGATTTTTATGAGACTTTTTATCTGCTGGTATAGTTAGAATCAATCAAAATATTTTTTTATTTCTAAAAAACAAAGTCACCAAAGTTTTCATATAGATTTGATTTCATAATATTTGAATGGTGGTCTTGATGAGGAGGTTTTTATTGGGAAACAATGTTAGTTTGTTTGTAGTAAGGATAATAATTATTTCTACAAGTCAAATAATTATTTGTATTGTCTAAAGAAATCATCGGGGGAAAGATACAATAAATTAGATACATGCTTATGAAAAATTAGTTCCAATAAAGGATGAGTTGATAGTAATATTTTCAAAAAATAAATTCATGAGTTTTCCCCCAGTGTAATTATTTATTGTGATGACATTTTCTTTGCTAGAAATGATGAAATAACTTATGATATATTTATGGAAGAGAATGAAAATTTATTTTAGATGACTATAAAGGAATAAATGAAATACCCTTTTCCATTAAAATTCACACAAAAGAAGAAAAAAAAATTATATTCCAATAAAAGTATTCCAAAGAACTTCTTAAAATTTTCTACAAAGAAAATTAAAAACCTATTTCACATTGGTTTCATGTGGATCCAAGTTCACTGAAGATAGATAAGGCAGGGATGTTTTCCCTATATTTTTTTTTGAATATTGTAGGATGTTTCTCATTCTATACTACCTTAGGAATTGAAATTTTTAATATGGATTCCATGTGTTCTATATTTTAGAGTTCTCTAAAAGAATCGCATCTATTGGATAGATAAATGAATATGTAGATATATCGAAGGCATAAATTTTTCAAAAATTAGGTCTAATATCTTTGAAAGTATTAACTTTCTAGGTATATGGATGCTAATTAGTAATGAAATTTTAATTATTGAAGATTCACATATGTTTGATTTTTCATTTAGGGGAAAATTTCTATTCTTTACCATACAATGAAACACGATTCAATAACTCCAATCATGGATCAGGATGAGGATACTTTTTTCAACCAATATGCTTCCCAACTTCTATGTATGAATACTCAATTAAAAGACATAATTTTTTATGTTAAGTAGAGCTTACTATTGTTTTATGATAATCAAAGTGTAATAAACCTTAATATAAAACAATTGTAACATTATCATTAAACAAATATTGATATCAAATATAATTCCCTCAAAGAACATGTAGAGAAGAATAAATTGAAGCTAGAGAATTTTTGTACATCAAATAGGTTGTTAAAATTTTTAAAATACCTTTCCTAATGGAATATTTTTCTAAATTGATGTTGAACATGGGTATCTAACAAGTTTTTCATCAAGGTGGATGTATGGGTTTTTGTCCCCTCCCACATCTAGTATTGGGATTGTGCTTTCAAACGGAAGAATTTAATTATAACTCAATCCATTATTATGTGATAAAACTTTTAATGATTCATGTATATAGGGGGTTTGGGTAATATGTGAATATATAATATACATATGTGATCTATTCTAATATATTTTTGGAGTGGTTATTGAAATATTTTGTTTCTAGGTAAATGTATGAATAAAAAAAATGAGGTGAAGAAAGCTATGAGGAAAATATGAGGAGGTTTCATTATTATCAACATTTGAATTGTACGTTTTTTGTTTCAATAATTCTTGTTTTCTTCAATGAGATATATCGTGTGGTATTATAGTTTTTTATATGTTACCTAAAACTTGAGGTTATAATATTTTGTTATTTATGGGTCCTGGTTGAAAAAAAATCCAAATGGGGCTATTGTTGGGACCAAATTGGAAAGATGTTTTTTAGAAGAGGATTGTGTTGTATTTTATTATCGGTGAAAATAAAGAAGTAAATAAATAATATCACTTTGTCTTATTTAGGGATCAGTTTCACAATCATATTTATAAAATCATACTCACAGGGCTTAAGAAATTCCATCATATTGAAAAGTACTTTTCTGGAAGAAATGATTTATCAGACTCACCTTGGGTACTAAATTAAGTTTTTCTAGTAATGATAAGTTGTATCATATTCCACATGATTATGATAAAAATTCAATAATACATTTCTATTTATTAATTCACAAAATTCATAAGTTTTATCAGAAACATGTGATTCAATACATATAATGGAAACATGAAGAATTTGTGCCACCAGTCATATTGAGATATGAAATGAAATGAGATGCTGGAAAGGATATAAAGTTACGATAGTTCTCAATGTATGTAATAATATTATGTGCCGATATTAAAATATATCATAATAATGAAAAAATCATGAATACAAGTTGATGTTTGGATACGAATATTGTTTTAGAAGCTAAAGATTTCCAATTTTAGTTCATCAGTATGAGATCACTATATGATGATTTTTTTAATGTCTAATAAGGTTGACTATAATGTGATAAAATAAAGATTCTAGTTTCTTCTAATAAGTATAAGGAATAAGAAACAAATATTTGAAGAATGAATTTTATGTGTATCATAATTAGAAAATGAAAGAAGGTTCTAATGTGTAAGCACCTGGAACAAGTCCATTCTATTCAGTGTTCCACCAATCAATGACGCTATAATTGGTTTATGTGGGAGTTGATAGGACCATTAAATGGAATAATAAATTTGATGTTTTTGTGAACCTATGCTTGAATGTTATAGACTGATCATCTTGGTGATGATTAAAAAAGTAGTCAATAATTTTCATAAAGATAAATTTCTTATTGTTTTTCAACTAGGTCAAGACTACCAAATTGAAGGTGACACTGTTCTATTAGAGGAATACATGAGACAATTTTTCAGACATAAACTAACATTGATATAATTATTGGACAAAGGTTATTATTGTGACGAAAATAAGAAAAGAAAAATTATTTGAAGTAGTTACAAAATTTATTTCTAGGGGAGTATCATGTTTACAGCTAATCCCAAAGTACTTTTGAGAAGTATTGGACTCTTTAGATGTTTCTATAATGTTTATAAAAAAAGGAGGGTGCATATTTAAAACATAAATACAATGTTTACAGAATAATATTATTACACCATTAATTTATCATTTGGTATTGATTATTGAAACATAAATATTTATTTATATCATTCAATTTGGTATGTACTATAGGAAAAAGAATATGATTTATCAATTCATTCTAAGGACCATATTTAAAAGAAAATTTTTTCAGATGTTTTCATAACAATTACTGTAGAGAAACATAATAATAAAAATAATTTCTTCACTATAATGCGAAAATAAGAATGGTGTTTCAGAATCAGACTAAATATTGTTAAGAAAGTATGATGCAAATTGATGATGTGAGAATATTCAACAACATTCGAGAAGAGTTGATAAGAATTAAATAATTAAAATATGTATCCAAAATTCATGGGGAATTGATGTTTTTAGAAATTACTTTAAGCAGGAAAAATTATCATCATCCAACCCAAAATAAACATTGATCACCTATAAATGGAGGTATTACATTTTACTTTATTTACACTTGTACTATTAATAGGTGAAGAAGTGGGAAGGATTAATGTTGAATACTTTTAGGGAGAAAGAGATTCTATATTCAACTTTCTTTCCAATTTTATTGAACATAATAAAGATAAGGAGGATAATATTAAGACATTGCAGATCCAATCGAGTAATCAGACAATGATTTCTTGACTGAGGATGAAGTGGGTTAGAATTGTGTTAGAGATATTCTAACAAATTCATACTTCTAAACTGATAAACCAGAATGAGAAATCATACTAATAGACCAGAATATGAAATCGAATTCATTATCATGATGATTTCTAGTATGTTATTATCTATTTTAGGGTAGATAAGTGAAATATTTTTGAAGATAATTTTTTTAAAAGTGGACAAGGCGGTATTGTAACATGTTTTTACACATATGATGGATGTTTCAGGACTTGTTAAAAAAATTATTAAATAATTTCATGCCACTTGAAGTATATGCACTGTTGTATTTAATATAGTTCTACATAAGTTTAATGGAATATATTGTACATTGTATCCAATAAAAGGATTGGTTTCTTGTTTGTTATATGGTAACTGATTATTTCTATTCCATATAATTAATGTTCTGACTCTTGTTGATTAGTGAAACTTATGAATTCTTATATTTTTATTTATGTGTGACCAATTTAATATTTGGAAAGGTAAAGACTCTATAGAAAATTTAAATTACTATCTTTAAAGAAATGAATCATACATGTAAAATATAGCATTGATTTACCCTCCCCCTCCCAGTGATATATTTATCATGTTGGGTATTCTCACTTTGTGGTTACAAACTATTGATGAGTTGGTAAGTGGTGGACCTTCATTCATATAAATATTCTTTTTTTTGGTAGGATATTTGAATCCTATATATAGTTATGGTCTCCATTTTTGAACATTATACTACTATAGAATGGAGTGAATTATTTACAATAGGGAGGACCTCTAAGGATGAAAATCAGGGAACCATAGGGAGGACTCCTATGACCATAGTTCATGTATCCTATTGATGATGACTTTTAAAATCTTCGGGTTTCTATTTAAGTATGTTAAATAGACATAATAATATTTTAATTGATAGGGGAAGAAATGTAAGCATATTATTGGCTTGTATGTCTCCATTGAATAGATCTCAGTGTATATTTTTACGATTGAACGATCCTTGTTTGATCCTTAATCAAATTTTTCATCAAGATTTTTTCTCAACCACATTTTTGAGGAGGAGCCATCGTATGAGGATCATTATTTTACATAAATATATTCTAGTAGTATGATTTTATTTCATTTGGTATATGATCCGCCAGATCATTGCTGAAATATGTTTGGATCCTTTTAAATATTAAGTGGATTAGGGATATAGGCCTAGTCCAATGTCTACTCTAGAGTATAACAGTGAATATCCATAACTAGAGCTTATATATGATCCCACTCCTATTTTCCCATAAAAATATACTGATGAACCTTATATATGGGGGCATGGAAATAATATTTCTCCTTATGTTCCATCATGATATTCTAATTGGATCTGTGTGTATGGGGTGGGATATGATATTAACACGTTAACATTGTTTGGATATTCTGCCAACATTCGTTGAGGAAAGAAATAGTGTGTTCTTTATCTGGATAACACTCATGATATTCTAATGAAATATTGTGGGATCATTGACATAAGTCTACCCCTTATATTCTTTATCCACCTAGGCTTGTTGAAAACCCTTTTAGATCTTGTGTTTCTACTATGAGAAAAATTGAGAAATACTTTTTTACTACCAAATTATTTTGGTATTCCTAGATAGATCATGTAGAGATAATAGATTTATATTCATTTTATTCTAAGAAATACTAATGATATTTTAGAGTGGGAATGTAAATATGGGACTGTAGTAGTGTTTTGGATTCTTATCACCCATAGATAGGTCTCCTCTTGGTTTCTCTAGTTTTCAAAAACTATGAATGGGATGTACTAGGGACCTTGATGAGTGTATTCTTGAGGGGATTGGGATGCATGATGATTTCAGTGATTATGTATAGTTGTATCCATCTTAAAATGATCTTTATTAACATTAAGAATGTAATTCAAATTCATATCAACCTCAATAAGGTATCAGATATATGAATTATTATTCTCTAGGGATAGTCTCTTAAAGTATATATATGTGGAAACTAAAGCCAACTACATATTTAGGGACTACCATTGGTGGGAATTGAAATAAATCATAATCAGCTAGAGGCTTTAATAAACTATCACCAATATTGGGTTGGATTTATTAAAGAAATAATACCATATTGGCATGTTTTTACATTGGTGTTGGAGGTGTTGTGTTAGTGACTATATACTTTGAGGTTGTGGGGCTTCAACATTTATCTTCATTGGGGTATATGTATTGGCATGGTTTCATACATTGTATGAAGTGTTATTTAATGTCTCTATTTAATATGAATGTATCATTGTGAGGTTTTTGAAAATTCCACAATGGATCAACAAAAAAGAAATAGGAACCATGTTATTATAGTATCTCAAGTAAGAGCACAATAGATCGATCAATTTCTTGGGTAAATGATTCAAATCGGGTTAACCATTTTATTTCCAGTGTTGTTTTATACCGAACCATTTTTTGTCTATTTAAAACACTTTTTTAAAGGCATGTAGTTACTGTGTCTTTACATGTGACCCTTTGAGTTGCGCATCTATTGAGAGGATGCAAGGTTAGTCTCATCTCACCCTTTAATGGGAATTACATCATACTCTACAGATCTCGTAATAAATATATATTATTCAATCCCATTAATAGAATTATTATTGGTTACTAGAGTAAAGGAAAATAATAAAATCATGGATTTTACTACTTGGTTGAATGATTATAATATTTTTAAAAGCCTCATAGTATGATACTATATTAAAGAACTTCATCTATAGAGGTGATATGTGTTTCGATGTTGAGATCAATCAATTGGAAGGGGGTTCCTGCATGTCTTTATGAATGGAATCATAAAATATATAGTGTAATGCCTCTTAATATGATATATAGTTCCTTTTATTTTTATGTTATAGGGATCGATGATGTTTCTTTATGGTTATCAATCCATGACTATTTAAATTAATTTTTAAGGTTGTATATCTATGACTTATGGGGTGTTTGGATTAAACCATAGATAGGCACCCTAATAATCCTATTAAATCAGAATGAAAACATACATAGATTAGGTCAATGTAATTAATATTGTGTGATAAGATTAGTACATGTTTTTTAAATTCTTATTGTATGGATGTTATGATATGTAGTTTAATTTCACGTATCTAGGATTATTAAGAAATGGGTTATTAGTAATGATAAGTTTGGAACTTATCTATATAAGTCCAATTCTAGTTCATCATTCTTATTGACAACACAATATGTGAATATATTGTTACACTCACATTGAATATGAAAAATTAAGGTAGAGTGGTTTACTAATATAATTACACAATGGTGAAGGATATATCATAATTATTATAGACCATTATGGAATAATTATCACATTGGAGATATAAACCCTTAAGAAAGGATTTTCTCACAAGTAATATAACTCCATGAGTATGATTTGGGGATTATTACAGGGTATCAAATGATATGTCTATGACCCACTAATGATTCATGGATGTGAGATTATTAATGAGGGTACTGTTAAGACATACCCATAACATGAGACCGACATCATACCTAGGATCATGAAGGATGCATGTGGGGATTAAACGTTGTCTTTTCAGAGGATTCAAACCTTTTCTATGAGTCTAGTTAATGTGTTTTTTCAGGATTATACCAGGTGGGGAACCCCTGATTTATTCCTAGTTGATATGGTAGAGAATATTTTTATACCCGATTCCTATGTAGATAATATTCTAGATATAGGGGAACCACGATGTGAAGTATTTCCTAAGAAAAGATCCATTGATATCCTCATAATAGGCAGCCTCATTATCAATATAAACCATGATCATAACTACCCTTAGATTCCAATCATTCTATGAGAAAATATCTGGAAAAATCCATATCAAGGCTATAAATGATCAAAAGGGGTGAAAGTTGATGTTCATATTCCCTTCATCAATCTGAGGAGGTCATGGTGAAGGCCTTATTTGAGTACTCATTTGAGGGCCTAGAATGAGTAGAGTGGAATATAACATTGTTATTTAGTTTAATTCATCCATGATATATTTAATGGGTGGAAGAAGGGATGTTTTGGAGGCCTGAAAACTCCTAAGTGAGTTCCTTCATGAGGTGACGTAAAATTGGTTCAATAATTCAGGAATAAGGGTCACTGACAAGGGGCAAATATTAACATTATAACCAGCATATATATGTATAATTTTTTTTGATCTTATGTACATCAAAAAGTTAGGATTTAATGTTTATACTTGAAAATTTCTTTACATGAGAGACCCTCCATGAGGGTGTATTAGTCTTTCATGAATGGTGTATGGAAATGAAATTCCAAACTATTTTTTATATAGTAGGATGACTTTTATGAACGTGTTTTCTAAAACTCTATCCCTCTATATATGGACTGACATCATTGATTTTCGTATGATTTATTCAATGTTTTCACAAAATTTAATAGTTTATGAATGATGTGATTTTCATCCCTCAATGTCTTTCATATAGAATAAAATATCCCAAATTGATTCCTATTGTGATACCATGAACCATATTAATGTGTGTGAAATGTATTTATATGTGAATATATGTAATTTTATTTTTTATTTATGTGAATACATATAAATCATGCTTCCTCTAAGAATATGTGACCATGAATGATTAGCAGTTTCCTTAAAAAAAGATATTCTAAAATGTAGGTGGCCTAAAATCATAAACAATTGTAGTAATTTTTTCATAGATGATTATCATTCATGAATGGTACTTTTTTCAATAGATAATCTCAATTAATTCAATTGATATATTCATTAATGATTGGATTTATTTTTTGAAAACTAGAAATTTTTATAAATATATTAGTTTTTCAAAAAATTTATTTGATTTCCCTCTAATTAGAGATAAATTATTTCATGAAGATCAAAAATTATTAATTTAATTATGTATTGATGATTTAAATATATTCAACATAATTGTATAATATAATTTTTTAAAGAGATATTAAGTAATGTTAACAATCAATAATGTTATAGAATCTGGTATATTATTTGGATGGTGTACACACTATCTAAAATGATTACCATAATGTATGGGATGTAGTGAAATGTTTATTATTCTCAATTGAATCAAAAATATTTATTTAATTTCATCATATTGTCCTTCTTATTTATTATCCCTTCTGAAGGGATTGAAATACTTTTGTAGAAGATAAAATTGAAAATGAAGGACCCTTATCAATGATCCTGTGTATTTAAAAAAATCTATCATCATTTCATTACAACTAGTTACATTTGGACCCAATCTAAACGAATAAAAAATATGTGTATTTTAGAGAGATAATAATTTGATAAAGTGAATTATTTTTCTGCACATACCAAACTGGTTTGATTTTTTAGTTTATCAAATGGTATATGTAATGTATATCATATAGAAATTATTGAAAATATATTTTATATTTTGTTGCAAAGAAATGGTAAGATGAAAAATAATATAAAGGAATAATTAAATATTTCTCAAATTGTTAACGGTCCCAAAACTGATCTATTATAAAATTACAAGTAACACAGTTAGATTTCAAAAAACACAATGTCCAGTATAATATATAAAATGAAGGTATTTTGATAAATTTTTTATGATACTGATTTTTCATTGAATAATGAAAAATATTTTTTTTTGGAGAACACAAATTTTTCTTTACGTATTTTAGAAGATCCATTTTTTAAAAGGTATTTAATGTAAAAATTAGTTTTCTTATATTATTAATAGTCCAATTATATACATTGGAATCAATTCCATGATAAAATTTATTATAAAATGTTTTTTACTCAAAATGAGTTTTTATGCCAAATATTTTTCTTTGGGTTCAGTGTTATGATCATAAATTAAATTATTCAAAATATAGGTGTTGAATTTGAATAAATGGATTTAATATTAGAAATAATTATTTTCAAATTTGATAAATATTCCCCATTATTTTTTACAAATATTAATATTAACGGTTCAGAAATATATCACCTCAATAAATGGTAAATCCAGTTAATCAAGATAAAAATAATGTGAAAAGGAAATAATGTTTTATCATAATTATTTTTTGATGAATTAACTCATACTCTTATAAAATTAGTATACAAATTCATATGTTTAGTGTAAATGAGTCCAATAAAATTTTAATATAATATTTAAATCCTAGAAATTTACAAAATGTTGCTCTCTTATTCTCAAATAACAATTAGATGTCCATATAGGGTCAAAAGAATGCGTTGAACAAATAAAAATATAAAAATTTTCAGTAATGAAATTAAATTATTGATAATAATTTATTTATAATTTTTAGTGACTTTATAATTATCATAAATTCCTACACAATTCTAATACATATTAATTCAATTAATAAAAGAAAAAAATAAATGACATTAAAAATCTTTAAAGTGATAAAATTTTATATATTTATAGTATTCCATTGATTTAAAAAATTAATATGAAATATTGTTGATTCTTAAATGAATTATATTTTAAATATAACTTTTTTATTAATTTGAAATCATATTAAATGAATAATGTTAAATATGACATTAATAATAATTTATCAAAATAATATATTACTAAATTATTTAAAAATCATAAAAATCATGGAAGATGAAAACATGGATAACATATAGTATAAGTATTATTAAATTTTATATTTGTGAGAATATATTTAGTATATACTAATGATAATAACCCATTAAAATTGAAAAATACATTACAATAGTTAATGTTGAAATATGTTAACTAATGGGATATACCAAAAGTTAAGATTTTAAGCACCACAAAACATACCAAAATATTATTGGTTAATAATATTTCAACAATATAATATAATAATATAGAATAGCTATCCATTTGGATTTATTTTTCTTGATAATTATTTTATTATAATATAATCGTATAAGAAATTCCAAAACATTCCCACCCTTCAATTTTAAATGGGCACCTCATCCATCACTTATTTACACATCATTTACCCACATATGTTGAAAAAACCCACGAGAAATTTCATCTAAACATCAATATTTATATTATTCAAGTTATATTCATCCCAAAAGTCCATCTCTATGACCCTTATGAGAAGACATAATATAGTTCTTTCAATGGAGAGGTAATCTCTTGAATAGATCAAATTATTATTTTTCAATTATTATTTACCTCATATAAATATGTGGTATTTATTATGAAATAATAATCTCAGTATCCTTAATAAATCAAAATATTATTTAGATTGCGAATTCAACATTATCAACCGTATTTTCCATTTAATGTGTTGTGATGTTTCCCTTGTTCCAATGTACATCCTATCGCCTCCATGTAGCGATAAAATTCATCGTCGACCACCAAATCTCATGGATGGATATTATGATTGGTTAAATGTTTTTGTACAATAATTATGGAATAATTAGACATCTATAATTATAATATCATTTCATTCTTATTACCATAAAATTTGTCAAAATGAAATAACATTGGTCGTGCGTAGATGTTGACTTCCCACTCCATGAAGTGAGGAGAGTTTTTTCATTTTTTTAATTTGATATTAATATGGATATATCTGAAGAATATATAATATTTACATAATATAATATTTATTCAAAAATTTATAATTATAATTTACTATTTCTTCATGACATTCATTAAAAAATGAATATAGTGTTCATGCATATGCAGGACCAACCTTTTCCATGAGCTGTGAAATTCATTTTTATGCACCTAAATATTACTAACAACCCTGAATAATTATATAATAAATATACATGATAATTGTTGATTCAAACAGGTTTTCTTATGACTTTTCTATTCCTTAATGTATTGAAAATCACAAACACTATATCTTATGGAAAATTTCATTTCACCTAAAATCTATCCTAATAAGGAAATTTTCCTTCCTAAAGGAAAATTCATCCTTACCATGTTTTCATTGTTCATGTCATAATTTCTTTAAATCTAACTCATTTTATTTATATGTGTAAAATTATATTGCATATCTAAAATCTCGGAATCCTATAAATAATCAGATATAGAGCATTCTCTTTTCAGGATCTGAATACAGGTTTCAAATTCATATGAATTTAGATTTTGAATTCTTATTCAGAATCTGAATACTTATTCAGACTCCGAATTCTTTTGAATTATGCCTCCAAATACTTATGAATTCAGTCTCTGAATTCTTATTTAGACTCCAAATTCTTATGAATTCAGACTTCGAATTCTTATGAATCCAGAATCTGAATTCTTATAAATTCAGATTCTGAATTTTTATGAATTAAGAGTCAGAATTATTATGAATTCTGATTCTGAATTATTATGAATCTAGACACTGAATTCTTAAGAATTCCATTTCTGAATTCTCTGAATTCAAACTCCAAATTCATGTAATTTAAAATATAAATTCTTTATAATTTAGAGTCCTAATTTACTTAAAATTTAGACTCTGAAATTCTATAAAATTCAGGTTCCGAATTCATTCGAAGACAAAATCCAAATATTCATGTATTATAGACACTGAATGGTATTTGTTAGAATCCAAACTTTTATTTTTTTTATAGACTCCAAAAAATGAATTTTTATAGGAAACCATATTATACTGACACTTGTTATAGTTATGAAATGATGTTGTGCATTCTGTTTCTAACCAACCGTTGTTTGAGTGAGTGTATAGGTCCCTCTGAAATTTAAGGAAAAATATAACTATTGGAGGAGGGAGCCGACCGTAGAATATGTGCCTATAAATAAGAGATCATTTTAAAGAGCTCATAACTTTGATGAATCGGGTGAAAACTCTAGATACCACATGTTGTTGAAGTGATTTCTAGAGAGATATACTCTCATGTTTTTTGCTTACTGAACATCATATTCAAATGGCTTCTTGCAACTCCGAATGTTGTTGAGTACATTATAGGGAATCCGGGGATAGTAAGAAAGAGGTTTCGACTACCTTGAAGTTCGAGGAATTGCAAGGATAGTACGACAGACCCTGATATTCATATCTAGGGATTACCCTGGTGTGGATAAGATACACTTTCTAGAATGTATAAATCCGGGGACATTTATTCAAGGCTATTGTATACCCTTCTCTTTGGGTTAAAATATTTCTTACTTGTTACTTGTATTTTTTCATGTTTTTTTTCTGCGACATTTTTGTTGTTATGGAAAGTATAACTATCTTATACTTTCTTATACTTGTACAATGATTTGTAAGATTCTATACTCTTTAAGATAGGATCATTATCATTGTAAACTTTTCATATGTTTCATTTCTGGAACCATATTTCATGAATCACGAAAGTTTGAAGAACTCAGATGTCTAGTGAATTAACATTGTTTAACTTTGTTAAACATTACCATCTTTAAAAGTTACAAAGAAATTTTTTTGAAGTATTCCATTCACCCCCTATTATATATTGATCATCTATATCATCATTCTGATCCTACAATTGTTATCAGAGGAGGTCTCTAAAATACTTATATTCACTTATAAGACTTCATGATCAAATTTTCATTGTTTTATATTTTTCTTTCGTAGGATATTTTTATTATTATTTAAAAAAATTTATTACTGACAAGTTTGTGTGGAAATATATTTTCTTTGAGATGGATGGAATGAATGTTGGTTCGATTGACAATATTAATCCTACGAGACAAACTATTTTTGATGGTAATGATTTTGAATATTGGAGTGATCGTATGAAGAATTTTTTCATTAATACTGTAGTGGACAACTTTGTTATACTGACTAGATATTAAAAGATTCCTGATAAAGAAGTAAGAACTTTTACTAATAAAGAAATGTAATAATATAAAATAAACTATAAGGTATGAAATACATTTTTATGGTCCATGACCAGGAATGTATATTTCCAGATTTCTTCGTGTGAAGCTGCAAAAAGTTTTTGGAAGAAGCTTTAAGTAACTCTTTTTGAAACATCCAAAGTTATTGAACCTAAAAGAGTTATGATTAGAACTGAGTACCATGGGTTTTTCATTCCTTTTGGAGAACGTATATGTAAGGTACAGTTGAGATTTATGAATGTTTTTAATAGCTTACAATCCATGGGTGAAAAATGTTTGGATGATGAGGCACTTGTAGATAGGATTATAAACATAAATCCTAATGAGTGGGAATCCAAGATGAAAACTATAGATGAGTATATGAAAGTCTCACATATTACTCTTGATGAGATTTTTGGAACTATTCTTCAACACGAGACTAGAATGAAGAGAGATGCTGACAATGTTAAGAAAAGTAATTGGAATGGAAGTGTTTCTTTTACAACAACCTCTTGTCATATGAAAGACAAGACTCTTGAGAGAGTTACAAGATCTAAATCTAAAAAGGTTATTGTTTTATCTAAATCAAGTTAGAGTGATAATTCTGAGAATGAACTAGCTAATCTTGCTCGAAGGTTGAACAAGATTGTTGGGATGAAAGAATTTCTGTATAGATATAAGAAGAAATAAAGGAAGGAAAAAAAAGACTCTGAAGTCACTTGTTATAAATTCAAAAGAGCTGGATAGGTAAGGCCAGATTTTCCTATGCTTAAGAGAAAAGATAGAAAGGATAAACATTCTGAAAGGAAGGGAAAGAATTACTACAAAGCTAAAGATAAGAATTTTTTAAAATCTAATGACACCTAGAGTTCCATTGGTGGAGGATTTTATGAAGAGTCATCATAGTGCGAATCTTTTGGTTAGAAAAATCTTTATCTATTAGCCAAGCTACCTAGTGAAAATCATTGTTTAATGGCTAAGGTACACAATTCTAAATACATAACCAATGTTTCCTTGAATTCTAATTATAGAGATAGTAAATACTATGAATACTTAGATGAATAATCATCTTCTGATGAAGATAATACTTTACATACCTATGAAGACGTTTCTAGGTTTTCTAAGCTTCATGAGAATAAAAACTCTAAAGTCAAGAAATATCTTGATAAGGAAATTTCTGGGATTTCTATTCAAACTAAAGAACTATACAATACTTCTAAAGATCTTGATAAGAAAATTTATTATTTTGAAGGTATTTTAAAAACCATTGAGGAAGTTAATTGTGAGAATGATAATCTTTCTAAGGCTCTAGAAAAACTAATTTCCAGGAAAAATGTTTTTGAGCCTAACTCTAGTTCTAAAACTAAAATTTTTTATGATAATAACATAGTTATTAAGGTAAAGTCAAAAATATTTTCCCTGAGGAAGTGTTTGTCAAAATTTACCTTAGGTAAGGAAAATTTTGATACGATGTATTCCCAAATTCGACCTCTAAAGAATAATTCAGGTTTTGGTTATACAAGATCAAAACCAATTTTCATTAACAATTATTTTGTTCTCAAAGTGCTCCATTATGAACTAAGTGTATGCGTGATGGGAATTGGGAAAAATATTTTTCCTTAAAAAAACTCAGTCTTTAGGTTTTCATAACGCTTATTTTTTCAAAGAAAATGTGGATTCCTAAAATTTTTCTTTCTAAAGTTTCTGGATCCAAGAATTTTTGTGTTCCGAAAGTCAAACACTATTATTTTCAAGAGAATAAAGATAGTACCAACAAAAATACATCGTACATGGATGGTGTATGTTCTTAGCACATGACTGGTAACAAAAACTTCTTTAAAAAGATTATCATGATAAAAAGAGGAAAAGTAAATTTCAGAGAAAATTCTAAGGTAGAAATTATTGGTATAGGTAACATTGTTCATCTTGGAAAAACATTGATTTCAAATGTTTTATTTTTTAATGATCTTCAGCACAACCTCATTAGCATAAGTCTAGTATGTGATGAAGGCTACCTTGTAAAATTTAGAAATGACAGGGGATTAGTACACAATTCCAAGGATAAGTTTATTCTATCTTCCAATAGGTAAGATAATTTTTACACACTAAAACGAGAAGACCTTAAGACCCAAGATCTACCTTGCCTTAGTAGAATAGAATATCATTCTTTGTTGTGGCATAGAAGTTTAGGACACTATAACCATAGTATCCTATGAAAAATCTATATGAAAAGACTAGTTAAGGATCTACCAGAGCATTGATTTGATTCTTCAAAAGTTTTTGATCCTTGTCAACATGGAATGCAACAAAAATCAAATTTTAAATAAATTGGTGAAGTCTCAACCACTAATACATTACAGTTGGTGCATATGGATATTTTTCGACCAAGATAAACTAGAACCAATGGAGGAAAATATTTTGTATTTTTCATAGTTCAGGATTACACTAGATTTACATGGGTCTATTTTTTAGAAAGAAATCTGATGCTTTTTCTTATTTCAAAACATTTAGATCCCAAGTTAAAAAATGAGAAAATCCTCTCTTTGATAACTATTCATAGTGATCATAGATGTGAATTTCAAAATTATGATTTTTAATCTTTTTTTAGTAGAAAATGAATTACTCATAACTTCTCAGCACCAAGAACCCCTCAACAAAATAGTGTTGTTGAAAGAAGAAATAGAATTATTCAAGAGATAACATGAACCGTGTTGAGTGAATATTTAGTTTCCAAAAATTTTGGGTAGAAACTGTATGTACTTCTTGAAATACTATAAATCGTGTTTTGATTAGACCTTTTCTTAATAAAACTCTTTATGAGTTATGGAATGGTAGAAAATCTACACTCTCCTACTTCATGGTTTTTGGGTGTAAGGTATTCATTATGAATACTAAAGATAATCTACACAAATTCGCACCAAAATTTGATGATGTAATTTTCTTATGCTACTCCACAAATTATAAGGAAAATAGTGTTTTCAATGAAAATACATGTACTGTTGAAGAAACAATAAGTGTAAAATTTGATGAAACTGATCATTTTCTTTTTTTAAAAAACCTCACCCTACATCTTCAGATGTGTTTTCAAAAACTGATTATCAACCCTTCATATGAGGTCCCCTTGATAAGTAAAATGTTCAAGAAAATGTTTCTGAAGCATTTACCCCTAATGATTTTCTACCCGATGATGATGAAAAGGTTTTACAAAACCCAAATCAGTTATTTCTTATGAATCATCCCAATGATAGTATAATTTGTGATTTAAATCAACCAGTAAGGACCAGAAGTTTCTTAAGGAATGATGTAGAACATCTAGCATTCCTTTAAAAATTATAACCAAAAATAACTGATGAAGCTTTAGGTGATGATGATTGGATTAAACCATGAAATATGAGCTAAATGAATTTAAATTCAATAAAGTCAAGATCTTGGTTGAAAGACCAAAGGAAACCTCTGTTATTGGAGTAAAATGGGTCTTTGGAAATTAATGTGATGAAAATGGAATCATAGTAAGAAATACAGCTAGATTGGTTGCTAATGGTTATAATCAACAAGAAGGAATAGACTATGAAGAATCTTATGTTCCAGTAGCAAGACTTGAATCTATTTGTATTCTACATTCCTTTTCACCATCCTTCAATTTCAAACCTTTTCAAATGGATGTTAATTGTGATTTTTTTAATCGTTTTGTACAAGAGGTAGTTTTTGTTGAAAAACCTTCTGAGTTTGATGATACAAAACACCCTGAACATTTTATTAAACATAAAAAATCATTTTATGGACTCAAGCATTCCCAAAGAGCCTGGTGTAATAAACATACAGGATTTTTTCTTCAAATAAATTATTTTAAGGGAAATGTTGATTCAGCTCTTTTTATAAATAAATATAATAAAAAAAATTTGATTGTTCAAATTTATGTTGATGACATTATATTTGGTTCAACTAAATAATAATTAACTGATTCTTTCATGGATTTAATGAAATCTGAGTTTGAAATGAGTATGATGGGTGAGTTAACATTTTTCCTTGGTTTTCAAATTTCGCAAAAACCAAAAGGAATCTATATATCCTAACATAAGTATATAAAATATCTTCTTAAAGATTATTGATATGAAAACACTAATGGTATACATACTCTCATTGGTACCCCAAGTTCACTTGATCTTGATGAAGCTAGGAAAACAATAGATCAAACATTTTTTAGAGGTATGACAGGAAGTCTACTTTACATGACAGCTAGTCGTCCAGACATAATTTTTTCATTATGATTATGTTCATTATATCAATCCAATCCTAAGGAATCTCATTTAAAGGCAGTGAAAATTATTTTTCTCTACTTAAAGGGAAATATGTCTCTAAGACTATTTTATACTTTTGGAAATGATTTTGTTTTAAAAAGTATTTCAGATGCAGATATTGGTGGATGTAGAATGGATAAGAAAGGTACACATGGAACTTGTAATTTCTTAGGAGATTCATTTGTATCTTGGTCAAGCAAAAAAGAAACACTCATTAGCAATTTCCACTGCTAAAGATGAATATGTAGCAGCTAGAAGTTGTTGTGCTCAAGTGTTGTGGATGCAAAACACACACACATACTATGGTATTTGTTTTACCAAAACACAAATTTTGTGTGATAATACTAGTTCCATTTCCCTAAGTAGAAACCCTGCACATCACACTCGAGAAAAACACATAGATATTAGGCATCAATTTCTTATGGATAACACATAAAAATGAGATATCATTATTCAATTAATCAGAACAGACGATCAAGTTGATGACATTTTCACAAAATCATTACCATCCGATAGATTTGAATACATTAAAAAGAAGTTAGGAATGATAATCGTAAGGTAATCTTCCATGTTAATTGCCTATTGAAACCAATCTCTTTACAGTAGGGAACTCCTTTTCCTAGGTAGATTACATTTGTTTGTTATATTTTCAAAAAATTTCGTAATCTAAATTTATTTTATAGTCTATAAATTTTGTGTACTCTAAAATTATTTCGTAGTCTAAAAGATTTCGTAGTCAAAATTTTTCACAGTCATTTTTTGAGTTTAAAATTTTTTTTAATGAAAATTCATACAGTTAACTATTTTTCAATGAAACTTTTTGTATTTAATTTTCTTAATGAAGATTTTTGTAGTTCAAAATTTTCGAAATGAAATTTTTAGTAGTTAATTTTTTTTCGTAATGAAAATTTTCGTAATTAAAATTATCGTAATGAAAATTGTCATAGCTAGATTTTTTGTAGTAAAATTTTGTATAATCAAACTATTTGGAATCTAAATTTCTTCACAAAGAAATTCCCTCATTATGAATAATATTCCTAGAAATCTGAAAGGTATATTTCCTTTCTTAATTTTTCATAATCAACTTTTACTGTTTGGTATTTTCATCTGTTTTTTTTCTTTCGTATTCATTTTTTTTTTAATCCGAATTTTTTTCTCAAAAAATCTCAAATAATCGGATTCAATCAAAATTATTCTTTGTCTATATCAACCGTTAGAACTTATCAAAAAGATTTCAAACATTGGACCATTCATAGAAGTTAAACTCTCGCTTCAAGGCCTGTATAAAGGACCCCCTACCCCATATGGATGTCCCACATCGATCTCAAAGCTCTTGCATACTGATAATCTGCCCTTCCTACATAAGCTTGTTCCGAACTTCTGAGATCCTCCTTACTTCTGAATGTCCGCTGAAGTCTCTTCCCAGAAATAAATGTGGACTGTCAATCCAATCTCTAGATGGAAGATATACAGAGAAAGGTCAGTTGATCCAATGTTTTATGCCAAATATGGCTCTATCATTTCCAAGAATATCAAACTCAATTGCTGGGAGAGTGTATGTATTTCCAATCAAACAGTTCATGATTAGGTATATCCAGAGTTGTTAGTAGAATTCTATGAGTCTGTAACTTTTTTTATAGAAGAAGGAAAGATTAAGTTTTTTTTCAAGTGTTATGGAAATACATATTTGTTTTCTTACACTAAGGATGCAAGATTTGTTGCAATTCCTTAAGAAGCGAATGCTGATTTCTGTACTCACAAGCTACCTGATGTTCAAGGATGTTTTATTAAATAAAAAACCATGGCTTGTCTTTTTCTTTGAGAAGTTAAGACTCTAAAGATTCTTCACATGTCTAAAACTTTCAGATTCATGAATTGTGGGGTAAAGGATTTATTATTCCAATAAAAGGATATGAGAATACTCTAAAGAAGAGTGACATCTATATTTTACATTTCATAGTGAATCTAAGGATGATAAATTTGTTTAAGTTTATTTCGATTACTATTTTGAATATCTGGAATGGGAATTTGAAAGCTCAAATTATTATGTATCTATCCAATCTGGAAAAGATGATTGTTTAGTGTTTAGAATCCTTCAAAATTCCTTGACGTTATAAGTCGAGGAATTTAAAATACATGTTTTATATTGAAGATACATTGAGGAGGATGAAAATTTGTTTTTCCAAAGAATCTGATGATTTCTATTATTTGTATGAAGAATAAGTTGAAACTATTTTACTCAAAAAGGATGTGGCTAAAACCCTTAAAAAGGGTGGAAGGAATAGGAAGGTGAAAGAACTAGAAGAGAATTCAAAACCCCCAGCAGCTAAGGAAATTCAGTCAGCACCCCTGAAGCTAAGGAAACCAAAATCATATCATGATGATGTAATAGCAAAGTAGAGAGAATATAAGAAAAATTAGAAAGAAGGGGAGCCTAAGTTTATCTTGGACCCTACTAAGGAAAACTATTTGAAGGAAATAGCAGCTGAAGAGATTGAGAAGATAGAGAAAGAAAAGAATCAGAAGAAAAATTTGTCTAAGGTATAGATTGCCCAATCACTTATAAAGGCTGCTGAGAAAGCATCTAATAACATTTCGGTACCAGAATCCTTTCTGATAGAACCTTTACCAGAGACTCCGAGAAAGAAGGTTGTGTCTCCAAAAAAAGTCCAAGAAAAAAGTAGGAGATAGAGAAGAAGAAGGCAGTGGTGATGCCGAATAATTGATAATGAATGTTGAATATTTTCATGAGATAGAAAGTCCTTCTGAAAAATTATCATTCTGAACCTCTAAAGCTAAGTCTTCAAAACATGATACCACAAGGAAATATGAGAAGAGTGGAGAAGAAGTGAAAAAAGTGTCAGAAGAAGAAATCTCTAACCATGATTTCATTCAACCAGAGGATGCTGAGGTAGGATCTCAGAAGGAAGAGGTAGATGAATAAAAACTAATGCAACTATTTGATAGTGAACAAAAATCACCCAATCCAGAAGAAGTCATTCTGGAAGCTGATAATGGAAACATGTAGTTGTTGATTCACCTAAAATAGCACTAGTGAAGAAGAAATATGTTGGTGCTTCATCGAATAGTAAAGCTAATGATATAGAAAAAGAATCCTCACCAACCAAAATCTATGATTCGGAATCTTCCTCTCTAGGACATGATTTTGTTATCCAGTCATGGAAAAATATTGTTCGAAGTATCCCTCTACTTCCAAGAATGGACACCAGATTCCAGAAGCTTCAGCATACCATAAATCAAATGTCAGATTTAGTGTCCATGCTGATGGATAAGTGTGTCAAACTTTAGGCTAATTTCAAAAAAAATCATAAACTAGGAATCCCAAAAAAGATCTTGCAAAAAGATGACTAGTTGTTCAAAGAAATCCGTGGAAGACATGATAATTCTTGATGATACTCAAGATAATGTCAAGGATGAATTTGAAATCAATGATAGTAAGATCAAGGATCTCACAATGTCTTTTGAAGAAAAGCTATCTCTTGAAGAAAATACTTGGAAACAAGATGTGAAATATCTTAATGGGAAATTATATTCAGTTTATCAGAGTTGGAAGAGACAATGGGATCTCATGATTAAGATATAAGAGAATCTTGTTAAGAAATAAGAAGTTCTAATGGGTCTGGAAGAATCAATTAAGGATAAGGAAGAGAAAATTAAATCCTTATAGAAGAAAAGATAATATCAAGATCAGTTGCTCAAACGTGCAGAAGAGGATCACAAGGATCTCAAGAAGTTAAAAACAATAGTTAAAAATCTTATTCCAAAGGAGGAGTAAGGGAAATATTTTCCAAATATGATCTTTTTTTTAATTTTCTAGTTGTACAAATTCTTCCGATCTTAATGAAATTTGTGGATGTTCATTATTTTTGGTTGTCTATTACTAATATTATAGATACCATATTTCCTTTTCCATTCCCTATATTTATTTTTTAAAATCACAAAGGGGGAGAAGAGAATGTAAAAAATGAATACATAATAAAGAATAAACTTCTCTATCAAAGGGGGAGTTCATCTAAGGGGGAGTTTTCATCATGAAGATTTTTGTATGCAAGAAAATGAGAAATCTAATTCATGAAATTCAGAGTACGATCCATAGTGATTCCAAAGCCTAAGGGGTGATTTAGTGGTATTCACTATGATCCATATTTAAAGGGAGATAAGTTTTTTTTTCAGATCCAAAAAATTTTAAGTCCTTATATTCTATTTCGTAAGGATGTTTGTGCTTTCCGAAAAGGCGGTGATTGTTGATTCAATATTATTTTCTTGTGAATTATATATTCCTTCATGGTTTGAAAATCATAAACACTCTACCTTAAGAAAAATTTCATTTCCCCTAAAATTTATCTTAATAAGGAAAATATTTCTTCCTTAAGTAAAATTCATCCTTACAATGTTTTCATTGTTCAATTCATAATTCCTATGAATCTAATTCATTATATTTCTATGTGTAAAATTCATTTTCATATCTTAAACCTCAGAATCCTATTAATACTCAGATATAGAGCATTCTATTTTCTGAATCTGAATTCATGTTCATAATTCTTATGAATTGAGACTCTGAATAATAATTGAAACTCTGAATTATTATTTAGACTCTGAATTCTTATGAATCCAAAGTTTTAATACTTATGAATTCAGACTCTAAATTCTTATTCAGACTATAAATTTTTATTAATTCACACTCCAAATTATTATTAATTAGGACTCATAATTCTTATGAATCAAGACTCTAAATTCTTATGAATTCAGATTCCAAATTCATATGAATTCATATTCCGAATTCTTTTGCATTCAGATTCCGAATTATTATGAATTCAGACACCGAATTCATCATAATTAAGTGTCCGAATTTCCTTAGAATTCATACTCAGGAATTCTATAGAATTCAGGTTCCAAATTCTTTTGAAGACAGAATCTGAATATTCATGTATTATAGACACTGAAGGGTTTTTTGTTTAGACTCTGAACATTTATTTTTTCCTTAGATTCTAAAAATGAATTTGGTTAAGCAACCATATTTTTTTTACCCTTATTATAGTTATAATACGATGTCGTTCTTTTTGTTTCTAACTAACCGTTGTTTGAGTGACCTGTATACAGGTCCCTCCAAATTTCAAGGAAAATGTAACTCTTGAAGGAGGGATCCAACCGTTGTTTATTTTCCTATAAATAGGAGCTCATTTGAAATATCTCATAACTTTGATGAATTAGTTGATAACTCTAGATACCACATGTTGTTGAAGTGATTTCTAGAGAGGGATACTCTCATGCTTTGTGCATACTGAACAACGTGTTCAAATTGATTCGTGAAACTCCAAATGTTGTTGAGTACATTCGAGGGCTTCCAGGGATAGGAAGATATAGGTACCGACTACCTTGAAGTTTGAGGACTTGTGGGGATAGAAATACAGACTCGGATATTCATATTGAGGTATTACCCTGGTGTGGGTAAGTCATAATTTCATGAAAGTATAAATCACGGGACCTTTATCTAGGGTTTTTGTATACCTTTCACATTGGTTTAAAAGATTTCATACTTATTACTTGTATTGTTTCAGGTTTTTTTCTGCATTTTGTTTGTTAAGGAACTTATAACTATCTTAAAAATTCTTATACATGTACTCTGATTAGTAAGATTCTATATGCTTTAAGATAGAATCATTATCTTTGAAAACTTTTCTTAAGTTTCATTTTCAGAACCATATTTCCGGAATCAAGAATGTTTGCAGAACTAAGAGGTCTAGTGAATTTACCTTGTTTAACATTGTTAAACATTTCCATCATTAAAAGTTTCCAAGGAATTTTTTAAAGTATACAATTGACCCCCCCCCACACACTCTTATATATTGAGAATCTACATCATCGTTTCGATCCTACAATTATTATATCATCATTAAAATTTTTTATATGATATAAAAATTATCAAATTAAATGAAATAAAACAATGAATCCGGAACATACATGAAAACGAAGCAGTTATCACCTGGAACAATGATTTTAATAAATCATTATTAAAATATTGGTGATAAAAGGTAATACATGAATGATATATGGTATTATATATATATATATGTTTAATAAATATATTTATAATAAATATATATATTTTTTATAGTATTTTTGATCAAATATGATGAAAGTAAGACTTGGGGTAAGGGTTTCTCATCTCACATTTACTTCCTTGAGACAAATATCAACTTCATCATCCTAGATTCTTACTAAGAGGCATATAATTTTTTTTAAAGTCTCACTAAAAAATGGATCTAAAATAGTCTTTATTGGATGGTTGATCTTCCATCAGATGTGATATATCTTTTTGATAGAAATTTTTGTAAAATATTATCCTTCAGACAGATTTAGTTATTTTTCTTTTAATAAATATTCCATGGTCACTTTGGATAAGGATAATTTATTTATAATATATGTAAACATCTTTTTTTGAATATTTTTTTGGTTATATAATCAAATGATATAATTAATCATATTTCATGGGATAGATTTTGATCAGTTTTATTGGGTAAATTAATGATATTATGTAGGAATTGTTCTTCTAATAGGACTAGTTATTTATTTTTTTAAAGAATATTGATTCTATTTTCTTATTTATTAATAATAGGAATAAATTATACCTATTAATTAATGGGAAGGGCCTAATATGTATCCTAGTTGAATTAGTGGTTCTAATGAGGCAAACTATAATGGGTTTTGGCCAAGGCCTTACACATTTAGTTTCTGATGTAATGGAAAAAATCATCATGGATGTTTTTGAATGACAAGTCCATGTCCTTGATAAAAATATTTAGATGTATGAAAATATGATATTATTCAAGATGAGGTCAAATATTGATTTGAAAGTGATTATTTAATTTGTATGATATCCATGGAAATGTTTCTAGATCATTTTATCATTTTTATTCCATTATTTGATCATCATTTTTTCCTACAATATTATTCTTCATCCCATTCGGATATTTACCTTTCCGAGTTTATTATACCTTTATGTATTAATGAGTGATTCTATTGCATGCATACATTAACTATCTATCTGAGATAACCATTTTAATTTTTTTCCCTTTCCCTAAGATATGAAGAATGTAATTATTAATTATATCATGGTTTAATTAATTATTTTTTGATGTGAATTTAATATTTCCAATATTATATTTTTATCATGTTTCTATCTTGATTTCAAGGTATTTAGAATATTTGTTCCATTATGTTGTTATTAATTTTATCTAGTGATGATGTAATAATGTAGCCATTGGCATTGGGCTACAATATTTTGGGCCTTTACAATTGGATTCAATGAATTTCTAGTTGAGAACATGGAAACAAGATTTATTGAAACATAGATTATTGGACTTAGTATTATGTTTTATATAGAGAATATTCTAAATTAAACCAATATTATTATTTTTAGATTTGTTAAAAAATTAAATTTATGTTAAATGTTTCCCAAGTCATAAAATTATACATTTTTATTCATAATGGGAAGATAAAATTTATTGTATTATATCATTTAGAAATATAACCTTGTAGAAGGAATGGAAAATGTATTAATGCATGTAATATTTGTAGTGATTTACCTATTAGATAATAAAATTAAGAAGGATATGGAAATGTAGATGGAGAAGAATAAATTTTAACTATTTTATGACATTTGAATCAAGTTATGACCAATATAATTACTCTTAAGAATCACCCCTTAGATCTATATCATGGTGTACCATTGTTATCCCACATTATGCATCAACAAACCACATCAATAACTGTAACTCTAAACGCATTAACCTTTGCGTGATGAATATGTTTCATAGATAATATATTTATAACATTTTAAAGTTATTAACGCGATAAATCTTTCGTGGAAATTTTTGTTCACCAATAGGATGTAGATCAATGGTTTTTATTAATTCAAAACACTAAGGATGTAGAGGTAAAATGAGCATGTAATGGAAGAATTTAAAGAAATTTTGTTCCAAAAATAAATTCCTCCTGAACAATGGTTGAATATAGAAAATAAATTCTTAATTTTGAGAAAAAAATGATGAAAATGTACCATTTAAAGAATCCAAAATTATATGGATAAAATGGCATGCTATGAACAAAATAAGTATTCCATAAATTAAGATTCTAGGTTTCCTTGAGGGGTCATAACTGGTCCCTATAAGGTAACTAGTCTTGAATAAATTCTTATAATACGATTTTATAATATCATGTTCCTTCAAGATATTTAAATAATCCTCTAAGTCTTATTTTTTTATGGAAGTACATGGAATAATATGAGGATGGATAAAATGTAATTTATAATATGAAAAAGGGGAAAACATGTTCTCACATGTGAAAACTATGAAAATAAAAACCATGGTGCCTTATTGAATGGAATTGGGGTTTTATTAATGTAAGCGGAGAAATTAAATAATGGTAATGAATTATATAGGAAGAAATAAAGCAAAAAATTTCAATATTTTAACTATAAAGTGATGACAATTGCAGAAACTAATTCCCCAAACATCATGGGAATATACCAAAAATGAAACAAATAGATCAAGGTAAATATTATTCTATTAATACATCATTAGTCGAATTAATAAATTAAATTTGTGTTTTTATTCAAAATTAGTGTTTTCAATTCATGAATTATGTACTCGAAGTATTTTATAAATGGAATTCTAGTTATAAAAATCATTAAATATTAAACGATTGGTCTATAGTGTTTTTTATTTATGGATTTGAAATGATATGTTGAATGGTGTTGATGACCAAGAAATGTGATTTAGAAGCATGGTTTTATTGTTTAATAATAATTTAATTTTAATCTCTGGTGATTTTAAAAGTAAAACATTATGTTTGATATTGTGAAAGACAAGAAACAACAAGCTTAAACATATTATGAAATATTATTATTTAAATATGACCATTATAACCTAGAAGTTAAATTTTTGGGTATGAGTAATGTGAAATACGTTTTTGAAATATATAATATCCCTAAAAATTTATAATATTTTAATTAATAGTTAGAAAATAAGCACTCCTTTTTAGTAAGTACAATTTAATATTCGAAAAAATTATTTTTTATTAAAGAGTGTTTTTTTGAAAGTGAATATTATAGTTAATTTCTAGAAAATTAATAAAATTTATTTGAAAACATGAACCTCATTTTCAAATTCATCATATCAACATTAACCTATGGTGAATTTTTGAATTCTTTTAAAAAGTTTTATTTTTTTAGGAACAGTGAAGAATACTATTTTGTATTGAAAAATTTAATTTCTTTTAATATTATTAAAAAACTAATTTTTTCATTTTAAATTAAATTTGTTAATTTTAATTACAATAATAGATTTATGTTTTTAAAATTATTTATATAAGTGAATTTAGTATAAATAAACAATTGTTTTAAAGTATATTGTTTTCTGAAAACACTATTATTGTCACATTTTACGTTGTAATTTTAAATTAAATTATATCACTTATATTTTTTAGATGATATAAAATGGATTCCATATTTGGAATCCAAGATTTAAATTTTATTAAATAGGTTACATTTATTTTTAGTCTTTATGAATAGTAATTGTTTACAGCGATAAACTGTAAATGATATAAATAGTGGTTAAAAACAATATAATAGTGAATATAAAATGACCCCAACACTTGAATTTATTTTAGTGGATTATTAAAGTATGTGTATAATCATACATGATTCATTCATATTATTTTACTTTTCCATTTTTTTGTGATTATGACTTTTATAGTATTTTATGTAATAAATAGTAAAAAAAATTACAGTCTTGATTTTAATAACTATAATATTTTTAACATGGGGATTAGTAGAATAATATATCAGTTAAAAATAAAAATTTTAGATTCATATGATTTATATTCTTCATGATAATTTACTTTTCAATTTTAGTGTGTATATAATAACCTTAAATTCTTTCACAATGCTAATGCAGTAGTAATTCAAATAATAGAAAAACCAAACTAATGATATTAAAAATATTAAAACTAATATAGAGTGTAATAATTTGATAAATAAATTTTTTATATAAAAATAAAATTATGTGGATGTATAGATATAGTTTTGTCTAAAAAAATTCATGATGTTATTGAAGTCCAACTAATACATTATTCTAAAATTAAAATTTAATATATTTTATATTAAATAATAATTTAGAAAATTATAAATAAATTAATTAAAATTAAATATTATAACATATTATTTTTTATTATTTATAATATGATCCATGGTTCATTTATGTTTTTTCTTGATAATTTATAATAAATATGATGACCATCAATGTGTAAAGAATTTATTATCATGATAAGTGTGAGAAGAAATAAAAGATGATTATAAATAAAATATCCTGGTAAAAACATAGTCAAAACATATCAAGTTATTATTTTATTTGAATAATTTTCTCCATAATCATATTATATTTGAAATAATTCATTTCTAATACATTTTTATTTGAAAATTAATTCATATTAATTTTATATTGTAGAAAATTCTAACAGTACCCCTCCCCTTAATGAAAAAGGGAAACAAATATTCTCACTTATTCACAAAAAAGAACTCTCAATTTTTCAAAATAACTTTAAAAATATATTTATAACATCCCTATCCATGTTATGGAGGCCTTATTTTTTCCATAATACCAACCGTTGTGATAGTATGTTGTTATTAAACAGAGATTGTCTAAAGAAAATGCGTCATTATTAACCGAGCATTTCAGTTTCTTTTCATCTTACACCTCTTTAAAATCCCCATTAAAATGAAAATTTTAAAAAATATGTATTTACCATATCATTAGGTCTTATTATGTTAATTTAGTGACATATATCCATCTTAAACCTCCATAAATTGAGAATAGAATCCATTGTTCGTTTGTATGGTATTCTACTGTCTCACGAACAGATGTAATTTTTTTTCCATCACTTCTTTTCACGATTGATTATAATAATTTATTTAATATATATATATATATGAAATTAATTACATTTTTACAATTCAATAAAGAAAATATTACACTTATTTTCTTACCATTACATACACTAAAAACATATAATGTTATTCATGCGAGCTTATGGAGAACCACCTTCACAAAGCGATGTGAATCTTATTTAATCACCACATCACATGGATGATATATATATATATATAATGAATTAATATGGTATTTATGATATTATGATCAATACTTGCGGATAAAATAATACTTTCATTCATTCTATATTGATTGTTGAAAAATATAAATGTTACTCATTCGTATGTATAGCCAACCATCTCCATGATTGTAACACAATTCACTATTCATAAAAATATTTCATGTATGTTTTTAAAATTAAATATAATGTATAATAATTATTATTAAGTCTTTATTATAACTCTTCATATGTTGTAATATTGAATCCTTTTTTACTTTTTTCTTCACATTGATGATTTTTTATAATTATGAACTAAACATTCTCATTGTACCCAATGTGGATCTAACTGATTATGTTAATAAATATATTATTAAAAAAATTAAATAAATATTTCAAGAAAAACTAATTAAAAAATTAATATTTTATTATGAAATATAAAATTTATATGAATTTATTATATAGGTTTCAAATGACATATATAACTATTCTGGACGCGAGTTAAGGGATTCTGTCATGGTTTCCTCACATAGATGCTTATTTTAATTTTAGGACCTATTTTTTTATGAAATAAATATTTTAAATTTTATTTTATGTAAATAAAAAATAAAAAATCATTATATTTTATTCTTAATTTAATGTTCATCATCGAAAAGAATTTGATTTAAATTTTACTAAGTGTTAAATGGATTATTAAATCAATTTCATGTTATTGGTTTATAACTCTCCTTTAATAACTATTTATGCCCTTATTATGAGTGAATTGATATCTAAGTTAATTTATTTTATATTTTAAAAAAATTATTTAATTTTTTTAAAAAAGTTACTTCATAGAAAATTCTCAATTTAATGATATGATCGTATTATGTCTTATCTATCTCCAGATCCCATTCCTTGGGACATATGTTTATGGTATAATCCAATATCATTTTATGAGGATTATATAATGAACCTTTCACATAATATATATTGAATATATTTATATTCATAATATTTGAAGTTTCATTTTTTTATTCTTCTAGGGGTCTTATAATTCAAGAGATTCAAAAGTGGAAAAAGATTTATGTTACAATTCCCTTTATTTTCCATATTTTTTATGATCGTTTCATCCTTGAAAGTGTTTTATTATGCTGGAATAAAATTTTATGGTTTTGGAGGAATACAAATTATGTCAAATAAAGATCCAAATAACTTTCATGAGTGTTTCAATGAGATTTATAATTTAAACTAAAGACACCCAATAGTTCTATATTCATGAGGGGCATACTTTCCAAAGGTATGAACTCTTTTGGGGGTTTTGGACAATGATACATAATAACTCCCATTGGTCACTATGATTGGAGGTCAATATCATCACACCCTTTTATAGGGAATTATTTCATACTACATAACAATATTATAGATTTAATATATGTTTTTAAATCCTTCATTAAATCAGATGTATGATGTGGGTCACCCTTGAATTGACAATCAATTATTAGAAAACATGGAAACTAGATTCATCTGTATGTATAAGAGGATATTAATCAATTTATATATCTCTATGCATCAAATTTTCTCCATCAATGGTATCCTCTTGTGTACCTATTAGACATTACATGATAATTATTAAGATTATTCTATTTTGTATCCACTTAGTGGGGTTCTCTAGAGTGTATCCACACTAAGGGAAACAAGTTTATTTATGACCTTAGGATCCGCATCATGGATGGGAATCCTATATCTCTTTTTGATAGGAACCAAAACCCACATTATTCAGTGAAACATAACTTGAAATATCATCACTTTTATGGTAATTTTATAAATACCAAATGATGCAATTTAACATCATACCACAATATCATCTAGGAGGAAGGAGATAAGTCAAAGTCTCGTGTGGGACATATTTGAAATCATCCTTGTGAACTTGGTTATGGATTCCAAGGCTGAATAAGAATCTACTGGTAATGTGAACGATGGAGAACAAGGTTGATTTGCAGTATTCAGTTTGTTTCTTATGGAGGCTTCCTACATATCCCATTTAGAGGGGAATCAATTCCCGTGTATCCAGATTGTGAGGACTAGAACCTATTGAGGTCCTTTAAAGATTTGTATCCCAGGGGAGTGTGGTCCTTTGAGATGATTGTAATGGGGATTAATTATAAGGAGGATTCCCTTATGATTTGAGGTTTGGTTTGGGATTACTCCTATAGGGGATTCCCTAGTAAATTTTTATAGAGATATAGTTTGGGCTTGTATTGAATAGATGGCTTGTAGATTCATTTATATCATACACAAAGGACGATTCTGAAAATTGTGTTTATTATTGAAGCTTATTCCCAATATAAATACCCTATATGGTTTTTGGATCATAAGGATACCATGACCACCACTAACCTCTAAGCCCCTACGAGTCATGCTCAGTTTGAGAAACAAGAGGACTTTTAAGATCTAATAAACCACAAAATTTTATCAATCTACTACTAGATGAGATTAAAACCAAAAGGTAGAGGAGAAGAAAAATACTATGGTTCTCATTATCTCCAATTATTGTACCCTTATCTGAATGGGAGTGAGAGATAGGAATTTTAGATTCCCATATCCTCTCTTTTTTTGGCCTACAGGCTTGTCATGTTTGATTCTCTTTTTGGGTATGAACCACTGGTATGGAAAATGAGGAAGGAATAATGTAGGATTGGTCTTATAGGAAAAGGTGGGATATTACTCTAGGAGGAATTCCCATGTAAAAGTTATTGATTATTCTTTAGGAAGATTATCTTGTTTTGGAACCATGAGGTGTGACTCGACTCATGGTCATTTAGAATGAGAGCTGGGGTTGTATGTGTCACAACAAAAAACATCATAGTCCTGGGCAAAAACGTTCCAGGTGATACTCTCCATTTTTCAAGGGATTTAGTTACCATAGAAAAGGGATTATCAAAGAGTTTCATGACCACATCCCAGCAAAGATACTATCTGGGGGTATGGGGGAACAACCCCCGCCATATAGACTAGTGTATTCCCACAAGTGGGTTTCCCTGATATAGGTTTCCCAATTGTGGGTTTTCTGGGTTTGGGTCACCTTGGTATCAGTGATCCTTTTACATTTCATGAAACTATGAGCCATTCAAGTTAGGGTTTCCTAGATTTTGGTCACCTAGGTATGGGTCACTTAGGTGTAGGTCACCCTAGTATGGGTTTCTCATGTGTGTGTTTCCATGGTCGGTCTCGCCTAGGTATGGGTCGACAAAGTTTGGGTCTCTTATGTTGGTCCTTCCTAGGTATGGGTTTCTCTAGTGTGGAAACCAAGGTATGGTCCACCCAAGTTTAGGTCACCCAAGTGAAACTCTCCCATGTGTGGGTAACCTAAGTTCTCGGTTGGGGCCTCAACCTGGTGATGGTGGGCCATGATAGGCCTCCCAAGTATAGATTTACTACTTTGTAGAAAGAGATATACAACTAGATCCCTCTCCTAGATTCCTCATCTAGGAAATCATTCTTCTTCCTCAAATTTGAGGTGGAGGGTCCTATTTATATACCAAATGGTGTGAACGCTTTAATGGGTCTATATGAATGGTCTTGTGCGAATATGCATGTGTGAATAGGCCTATGCGAATGGTATTGCATGATTGGGCATGTGTGAAGGTCCTATGCAATGACACAAAATCCACTAAAATTTTTTTTCGACATTTGAGAGCCATAAATATTGAAATTTCAATCCCTTTTTCCTTTATTCTCGTGAAATTTAAGCTTATAGAAAGATTCACAGTTATGGTTTCCTTGAATAAACCAAATTCTCTTCAAATAAATGTGTAAAGTTTCTTTTAATGCATAGACACACATTTATCATCAATCATGGAAATCCATGTCTTAGTCTAGAGGGTGGGTTATTTCTACTTATACATCATTATGGAGTAGTTTTTTTGCATATGGAACTATATCCTATAACATGTACTATAATTAAGATACATATCTACTTAAACATGAAATTTCTTTTTATGTGAGGATGACAACATGAATTCCATAGAAAAGTGCATGAAACACATTTCTCAGTGTAAACAATTATCACGATTTCTTGGGAGAAAATAATATGTTCTTATTTTTATAACCCACAAATATTTTATTCAACTCTATTTATGAATTTGGTTTACATTTTTAATTTCAATTTCCACCCCAATTTATGTAATAAAAATCAAGAACATCCATTTCAAGTGGAATTGATCTTATATCATCTTTTATATCTATAATATTTCTCATCCATATACTTTTTTTCTAAAATGTTTTCAAAAATCATAATTTATTTATATAAATGGTTTTAGAAACATATCTTTCATGATTTTTTACCATCTTTAAAATAGTTTCGAAATAAAATTTCTTAATATTTTTCAAATGGTTCACTTTTGATTCACATTTACAATATGTTTTAAAATAATGTTTTTATAACATTTACATCATGAATAGAGATTCTCACCATCATGAACTATATCATCCATGATTATTACATTATAAATTTGAATGTTTATTCTTAAATAATATGCTTTTAAAAATATATTATATTTTTTATTTTTTAAAAAGTGATTTTTCAAATGAAACATGTCATTTCCTCATGAAAGGTTTTAATGAACTTTTTTATGGAATTTCCATTATCAATGGCAATAAAACTTTATGTTACATATGATCGACCAAGGATATTTTGTACTAATATCATCCAAAATCTTTTTCCGGATTGATTTTGATTGATTCAAATATATATTTTGTGAAAATGATTCTTTTCCATGATTTAATCATGTTATGAATAAAATAATGGATTTTTGTATGAATTTTATAATGAAATAAATGTTTTATGTAATATATATATATATATATTATAGTTTACATACTATATATATGGTAATTTTTTCTTTTGTTGTAGACCAATGATAGGTGGTTTATTTATAAACAAATGATGGGTGGATATGTTATAACCATTCATAGGTGGCTCTATGATATCCACCCAACGTATTGGGTTTCAAAATTGACTGCATGATTATTCCATTTGTAATAATGATTATAATAATGAAAGGTAAATGTTTTCCAAATTTACTGACATGTTTTATCTATTTTTTATATGGGATTTAATATAAATTATTTTATTTTCAAAGTAAATTTAATGATTTTTTGTTTAAATAAATATATTTTCTATTTCTTATGTGTGAGAATAATTATGTTTTTCATCATTAATTTGATCAATATTTACATCACATGACTCATGATTACTAAATCCTGTGACTCTTGTCTTTTCGAAATCCTTATTCAAGTTTCATTATTGATGATACTTGTATTGATGGGTATGAACTATCTACTATTATTATCATGAAAATTTATTATGTCATCACAATGTTAGGCTTATATTATTCTCACTAATTAAATTGAATTTTTATTCCTTATATTTACCTTTACTGATAATTTGAGATCACCATTCTAATATTTTCTTTTCATATGGTTTTGAGAAATTAATTTAAAAGTTTTTTTCCGATAATGTTTCCATGTGTACTAAATTTTATAGGAGTTGTTGAATAATTCTTCTGAGGTAAGAAAAGATTAGGATATATGGTAACTAATGAGCACTTAAATAGATGGGTAATGTTATGTTATATTTCATCCAAATTTGATAAATACTAATACAAAAAGTCCTTGGTTTTTTATGTGAACCATTATTTACTTTTCTTGTTTAATTTTTTGTATTGAAAAAATTTGGTCACATTTATCTTTATCAAATACAGTAATATATTTTTTATTTCTCCAGTAATGGATTAGGGGGTGAAGGTTATAGGTTTTTATATGTGGTATTAGAGAAAGGTAATGTTTACATTTAATATGAGAATAATTTCACCTACAGTTATCTTGTGAGTTATGTATGTCATCATGGGTTTATAATTTTAAGTTTCTTTATATTTCAAAGTATTAGAAAAAAAAATTTATGATAAATGTGATTGAATTTTAAGATGACTAATGATAATTTGGGATATTTTTTATTTGGCCGAGGTAAATATAACCCATGTTATTAGCATGAATTATTATTTTTGGAGTCAATGTAGAAATTTCATTTGGATCATATATGATTTAAATGTGGCCTTATGGTGATATGAGTAATATATTTAAATTATTAGAATATTTTGGAGATTTTATGTTTAGGGAATATATATTTATGTAATTTAATATTATGAGGGACTAAAGCTATCTAGAAATTAATGTTATATTTATCATGGGATTATATGTTATCAAATCATTATTATTCTCCAATTTCATGATGGATTATTAAAATTTTGATGAATTTTGATGATAGTTGTCACGAATCGCCTTCAAGAAGATGAGGGAAGAGACATAAAACTATTAGACCCAACCTTTTTTAAGTTGAAGGAGAGTTTATGACCCCCTAGTCCCTTCTTTAATAGGCCCTAGAGTGGAAACAAGAACCAAGGGTATAAAATCACACATAATATGGAATTCATTACCTTTTTACAAAAAAGATAGGGAGATAATATGGTGACATTCCAAAAAATCCAAATATATAAAGAAAAATTAAAACCAAACCACATTTTCTACATGAATTATCAAAATAAGGTGATAAAAGGCACAAGAAAACTCTAGAGGGGAGTACCGAAATAAAAGAAAATAGCAAAAACAATTGACCCAATGTCTGGGATAATACGGTCATGAACTGTCTGAAAATTCCTCCAGGAAACCTGAATGCTGTTTTATATATATAGGGTGAGTATACAAGTATACTCAGTAGGGAAAACCAATATATCGTGTGCACAAGTGGGGAATAATTCTAATGCCCTGTGAGAAAGTATAGGAATCCAAAACATCTATCAAGGGAAACTACTCACCCGGAATCACCAAGGCACGCTCCACAAATAACATAATTCATGTATAGTAACAATAATTGTAGGTAGATATTTGGGTACCTCGCATCTATTTCTTACAAGTTATTGAAATCCTCTAATGTGTTAGAACTCCCCCTACATTTTCACTATAGTCTCACTGGCACCCCAATAATAACCTTTTGGGACACCACAACCACACATCATGCCTGCATACATCTGGGCCACCACAACCATACTTAACCACGCCCGCAGACACCTTGAATAGAACAACCCCCTCTATACCTGCATGCACCTGGGCCACCAAATCTATAAATAACAACGCTCGAAAACACATGGGCTAGAACAACCACTACCACACCTGAAGACACCTGGACCTCATCCCGAAGACACTTGTGAAACAAACCTACCCGCACAAACTTGGGATAACCACCACAACATACCCTACCTAAAGAATCTTCTGCTATAATTGATTTCCGATTGTCATATCCTACCTAAAGAGTCTTGGGCCACCCTTTAGAGGGATCATAAAGGAGCTAATAACCAACAACTCATAGGAATGTTGGAAAAAACACCCTCTCCGTGAAATGGTGGTGTTCGTAATGAAGTGATCAACTTGGGTATGATCAAAATAAGAAACACAAGAAATAAATTTATACGTATAATTTAACAAACACTCATCCCAACTTGAGGGTTCAGAAAACCTCTTATAGACAAAAACCCTCGTTACTATTCATACATGCACAAATTCACAACAGTCACAACCATAGCACCACCCATTTTTGTTATAATGTTCATGTTATATTGTTATAAAAAAATAATTTTTCATTATTGTGAAACAAACATGAAAATCCATAATTCAAAACCACTATATAATGGAGAAGAAAATAGTGAAACAACAATTTAAGCATTCACACTCAGTTGTCTTGTAAACTTACAACAACAAAAATGGATTCATGAGATCCCTCAAAGTACTAGAACCAATCAAAGACCCAACATATGGCCCCACATGGCCTCATATCCACAAACCAACAACTAAACAACATGAGATCTAATCCCCATCCACATCATCCCACAAGCATCAAGCAGAACAGTTGTTCTTATTAGTAGAATAGTGCAAAATAATTTTCTGATTTAACCACACCATTAATTATGTTCATTTTTTTGGTTAATCAGGTGATCATATAATGATTCTTATTCAATGGGCATCAAATTAATCAACTTGGTTTATGTGATTAACCATTTTAGATGTTACAGCCATTCAATCACAATATTTTCAAGAAAACATAGGTTCATTTGTTCACATTAAAGGACCACCAACAACCACAATTTTTTTTCTGAATAATCCCATACAATTCATAACATATATATAAAGATAAAAGTGAACAACATCATCATCAACATACACACCCCTACATTCATTAAAAAACATTTATTATATTCATAATGGTGCGGTTTCATTCACATCCCAAGGAAAAATTATCATACCCATTAGACATGATACATAGTAATGAGAGACAAAATAAATCCCTAATAACGATCGATGTTTTATCCATACCCCAAAAACTGGGGTTGCATGACTTCCTGGGGAAGAACTCTAAGGTCTACAATGCTAAGAAATAAGGGATCCAATATAGTCCAAAATTATCTAAAATAGGGGGACTCCTAGAGCACCAAGGAAAATAAATGAATCAAGGAATAAGAAAAAGAATATTTGTGTGATAAAAGTTGCAAGATAATGGAGTACTAGGATATGAAATTTTGAACCTCTTAAAAGATGGATATGTTTCACCACATGGTGGGGTGGTTACACACGATTTTTTAATTGTTATTTAATAATTATCCTTTGGGACAGAGGAGATAATGGATATTTTTATATATATATCCTTTAAATGGATAAAACAACGTAACAAGGAAAATATAGAAGTCAAATGGAATGGTGTGACACCGAGGAAAAAGACAGACATTTTGAAAACTAAAGGGTCACCCAACTCTTGGGGGTTTAAAAAATCTTTTAATATATTTCAATGGATTTAAAAAGGGTATTAGAAAACATTTATGTCAAAATATAAATTACGGTAGAATAATTGAAAAAAATAGAAATAGGGGAGAAATAAAGGGTGGGAGACACAATGCCAACATAACAGTGCCATCGTTTTGGTGGAACCGTTTGGTGGGACCAAGTTTTTAGAAAACTCCTTAATGAGTAACTGGTGGTGCCAAGGATACCTCATACAAAATAATTTTGTAAATGTAATATACCATGATGATGTGGGCCATTACATCAAATACCTCTCAATTTATTCTCGTCCTCAGTAGTCCAACAGTAAACCTGATGAAAATAGAGGGGTCCAAACCACCACATGTAAGATACCTCTTAGGGAAAAAACCACCCTAGAGCTGGTCGAAAGCCTGAACAAACCTTGATATCGAGGAGTATCTCTCTAACCAATATCCTGAACAACTATAAAAATAGTAAGAAACAACCCAAAAATAAAAGTCAAACAATCCAAATACCTGAATTAGGTATTTCATTCCACCATGTCAAGATACTATCCTCTTTGGGAGGAACTGACTCACCAGTATGGGTTTAAACTAATCCACTTTAATGTGTCTTGATTATGGATCAGGTTCTACCATCCCCACAGTCAGGAATCCTCATATACATTCAGAAAAAATGGAATCAAATCAACTCATAGTTAATAAGGTCAAGTATTACATCACATTCAAGTAACAAGAAACACAAAACATAACACAAAACAACTATGGGTACTAGTTACACATATATGACACTCATTCCCAAGTACTGTCTTGAATTCCCCCAATCCTCCATAACACATGAACCAAGGGTATGGTTTATCCACGAATAACCTTCTTCTCATGATCCTCGATCCTCACTGGTTGCTCCACCAATATCGCATTTTCCTCGATATCCATTCTCCCTATTCAAGGATATACGAGTCATCATATAGATACTGATGGAGTTGAGACACATGGAAGATGTTGTGGACCCTCAGTAGCGGCGGTGGTAGTTACAGTTAATAATCTACTTCATCAACCCGTTGAAACACCTCAAAGAGTCCAACAAATCTCAGAGAAATATTTCTCTCCCAGTCGAACCAATATTGCTCATGTTGAGGATAGACCTTTAAGAACACAAGGTCCCCAACCTTGAACTCCAAGGGTCTCTTCCAATGGTCGGCAAATGACTTATTCCAGTCCTAAGGTTGGCTTCATCCTCTTCCGTATAAGCTAATCCTACTCTATCGTGCTCTGCAATAACTCTAGGCCAAGAACACCTACTTACCCAACCTCTGTCCAGCACATGTGTGAACGACACGGTCTTATGTACAAGGCATCTAACAGAGCCATGCCAATGGTAGAGTGAAAGATATTATTGTAGAGAAAATCTGCACAAAAATTGTCCTTACCATGATCCCCTAAAGGCCAAAACACATGCATGTAGTATATCTTCCTACATATAGATAGTCTTCACTGTCCACCCATCTTTCTAGAGGTGGAATGTAGTGATGAGGCATAGTTGAGTACCAAAATCATGTTTCAATCCTTTACAGAGTCATGAGGTAAACCATGTATCCTGATCAGAGACTATGGACCTCAATACTATAAACATCTTCACCACCTCATCCATGTAACTCTATGATAAGTCATCCACCACACTCAATTCCTTGACTACCCAGAATTGAGCTGATTTTTTTAGCCGATCCACCACTACCCAGATAGCATCGTAGCATCCCTGATACCTGTGTAGTCCCATGAAAAAATCCATCGAGATTTCATTTTATTTCTACTCGGGGACATCAAAATGATGCAATATACCCCCTTGTACATGGTTTTCAACATTCACCTGCTAACACATGATGAACTTTTCCATAAACTCTTCTATTTCCTACTTCATCCTGGGCCACCAAAACTGACCCACCAAGCCTCGGGACATCATAGAAGCTTCTGGAAGTACCACCAGGGGTGAGTTTTGAAACAAAATGAGAAATCTCTCGCAAATGTCCACTGGGATAAATAATTTTCTATGAAACAACGTCTGATTCTCACCATCCTTCTGGATTATTTCCCTAGCTAAAATGATCGTGCATTACTTCAGCCTCTAAGTACACCCATTGAGATGCCTACACCTATTGTTCCAAGGAAGACTACACCATATTCTAAAATAGACAGCCTTACCACAATCAACACTTTCATCTAGGAGTAGGGAGGCCAACTCTTCCACTGCCCTCGAAGCATCTATTTATTCTCGAACTGCATCCTTCTATGACTTCATACTCATGGCATTGGCCACTACATCAAACGAACCTTATATTTATAAAATAATAAATTTTTATTAATATTTATGAAAAATATATTCATTTATTTTGAAGAGGACACTTTTTCCTACAACATACTCAACATGAAACAATAGGATTCTTTGAAATATTACATTACACACAACTTGGAGTTATTCTAAAAAAATTATATAATATTATTATTATTTTAAATGATAGATAACACCTAGAAATTGTATTGGTAGGAATTACTAAAACTAAATACAATATGATTATTAATTTTCTTTACAATTATCCAATATATTTTAGATGTGTAAAATAATAATGAATGTTATTTTAAGCATGAAAAAAACATTAATATTTTTGAAAGGTCATTTTATCACCTTTTGATGGAGACCACTTATTAAATCTAGGTTTTTTTACTTTTATATGTTATATTTGAAAAATTATTATTCATATTTAGAACCGGGACATCAAAATTTACATTGGATGAAATTTTGGTATTTTTCTAATAATGTTCATTATTTTAATGAGTAGTGAAAAATAATGAATTTTAATTCAGAATTTCCTTTTAAATGTTATTTATTTATATAGTTAGATTGTACTTTAAATTTCTTTTAAATTGTAATTGGATTATATTTTTATCATTTAATGCAATTTGTGTCATTAGAATTAATTTCACTTTTAAATTGTACAAAAACACATATCAACCTTTTGGTAGTTTTTAATTCTTAATAACACGCTTTTTGGTTTTAAAAACGAGAATTTATTTTAAATTAATTTACAAACAAAATCTATTTTTTTAATTATGAAAAATGGATCCCATATTTGGAATAAGTATTTAAAAATTTTCTTAATATGTAACTTTTATTTTTATATATTATGAATAATAACATCAATAAATATTTTATTTAGCATGGTTAAAATGTAAATCTAGTAAAAAGGGTAGATATAATATTAAAATAATATTAAATTACCCAAACACATTTTTAACATTATTGGATAAGATATGTTTGACCCTAGGCATCTTTGGGATGATTTTAGGACCCATGGAGGCACTTGTGTGTGAAAATGACATTTAATTACTTTTAATTTAATGTTAAGGAAAATATAACCTAAACATATATCCTTTAGTAAAATAATTTTTATATGGAGTTATATAAGTTATATATTCAACTATAAATATTAATTTGAAATATAAAATGACTTCCTACATCATTGTGGTTTATTTATAAATTTTAGACATTAAATAAAGAATGTTAAATATGAAAAAATTATGATGCACTGATTGCTTCATTAATAAACGATTCAAATAAATGATATTATAAATTTTAAAATAAATATAATTTGGTTATTTTGATGTCATCCAAGAATTTTATGATTTATAGTTACGTATTCTATTTTTATTAATGATGTTGTTTAGAATCAATCAAGTTATTATGAATTTTTAAAATGTCATTACATGATTAGTGTCAAAATTAACATAATTCATATTTTAAAATATAAAATATTTTATTAAATATTATAATCTTCCAAAAGAACTAATATTTGGACAAAATGTTATCATATGTTTATTATTTTATTATTGACTCTTTAATTTTATATTTTTAATTTTTTGTTAATAATTTAGATTCTTAAAGTATAAATTATTGATCAAAAGGTTAGAGTAAAAAATGTTTAAATAAAAAATTTAAGGATTTAAAAATATTAAAAACCTTAATAATTCTTATTGGAGGATTTTATTTAGAATTATATTCATCTTATCTTGGATATAAAGGAATCTGGACTCATTTATAATCAAAATATAATTTATAATAAAATAATAATTCAATATATTCTTTAAGTTCCCCTCTACCCTCTTATAAAATTCTACCACCTCTAACCTGCAATCAATCCTCTCAAACAACCTTAGATTATCCAAAATATACCCAAATAATCTCCCAATATCCCTATAATCATCCTAGAATCCCTACCTTGGGAATAAGTCAATTCAATAATGCCTTTTAGCTTAAATCAAAAGGGGTTACCTATTTAAGGTAATGTCTTCTCTCAAGCATCTTCCATTTGTTTTCCTACTCCAAACCCCTAAACTCTATTTATAACATTCTCTTATAAAAAAAGTATCTTAAATATAATAGGATATTTTTAAGATAAGGATTAAAACCACACTTATACACACCTCCATCTAATGTAAATGAACATATTGTTCCTGTGGATGGCGAACTATTGACTCAAGAAATGATGATTGTTCAATTATCTCCTACCACCTCTCATGGTGGCCATTGTTTTGGAACTAAAATTAAATATGATATCTATGATATTTTTGTTTTTTTTATATTCTTATATAATTATCATTTAGAACATACTTTTATTCTTTTCATTTTGTACAAATATGATAATTTCATTTTAGGAAGTGTGAACTACCACCCTCTCAATGTGATGTGACTCGTTCATTCTATAAATTTATTGTATAAAGGATGTAATTAGTGAAATTATATAACAAATATAACATAGATATTAAACATGAATTATAATATACCCATGAATCATTTATTTTTCATTCCATTAATAATGAAAAAAATAAATGGAACTAGCGTTCATGAGTACGTACATCTTACTATCTCCATGAACAATGCATTTCATTTTCTTACATAAAAATGTTATGGACTATTCTAAAATACAAATATGATGGATCTAAATACAGATATACTATATATATATGATATTAATATCATGAATACAATTCTGTTGATAATGAACTTTGGACCACATGGACAATTTCTAAATATAACAAGTTCATTTTTTATTAAAGTACCGAACATTAACAAAAAAACTGATATGAACTTGAATAGTTATATGATTTTTATATTGGGGTAATAAGTGTTAAAAAAGGAAAAATAAACATAAAAAGGTTATGATGAAAGTATAAATAAATTATGATTATTATTCATTGAGATAAATAATGAACAAGACATGTCGGACATAAGGTAAGGGAACCTTTAACCCTCATCTTTTGATCAAAGACTAATTTTTTCTATGTCATTCAATTTCAATTTTATTATATTGAGATATGTTATTATGTATCATTTTTTTTACATTTTATTTCCATGTAATGGTAGACCCTTTTCTCTCTCGTCCACTCATTTTCTGAATTTTTATGTGACACCCTTAGGCTGTCGTATTTTTGTAAGGGAATTTCTATGCTCAATATCAACTCATTGGGTTTTATACATAATAAATTGATTATATTATGACATGAATATGTGTGAATGAACTATGATTGTTTTACACTTAATATCTACTTAAATTAGTTGTATTTATATTTTTCACACATAATTATATCATTGATTTATCCATAATCAAAAGATATGATCTTTTTAATTGATTTCATCTCAACCTACATTCTATTGAGAATTATTTTTTGTTATGAACCAATTCACTTTTATATGGTGTATATTATTTACTTTTACATATTATATCATCAATATCTTTAATCTCATTATATTATATTTTTTGATTAATATTATTCTTTCATTATTTTTATTCATGTATTTTGTCAAGTGGTAAGGGACTCTTTAACTAAAAAATTATTTTAAGTGTTTTATAGATTTAATTTTCTAAATATTTCTCATTAATATCCATGTTTAAAAACCGTTTTAAGTATTTATTTATATGGACACTAATGTTTTAAAATTTATATTCTTTTAAAAGTTTCATTTTTTATGGGACACTTTGATTCCAAAATATATTTATTAATTGTTATAAATGGTTTTAGAAATGGATTGAATATTTCAATATATTTTAATATGATATTGTGATTGAAATGTGGAAATGTTATATTTCCATTATGTTTGATCTATGTGTTATGATTCTTGGGTATTTATTAAGTATACAGGTTGTTCTGTGACAAACCTAGGTTAGGTGATCCTGAGATAGCTCTCCAATGCATTGGGTAATGTGAAAGAGGTAAATGTTAATCATCTCCTAATATATTTAGGGATTATATTGTGATGGGTATTCCAAACATAACTCCCTTTGTAGCTATGAAATCTATAATGTATTTATGATAATGATTCTACAAGATACCTTTATTATTTATGTGTTATTCATAAATCTTATGATTTAGTGAGCTATGTTAAAGAGATTATGTTTTATGATAGAAAAGTATGATTTATTTGATTTGTATGTATTGATAGACTAATGTTTTCATTCGTTGTTTTATAACCCTTACTGAGATTTTTATCTTCATCCCACATTTTTTAAATTTATTTCACGTTGTATAAAGAAGTTTCAGGGAATTGTCGAATTTAATAATATTTATATCAAGAAAAGAATTCTTGTTTTATTTAAGCAGTATTATTATTTTTAAAAATAAATTGATAGAGTAGAAGTTTTAACTTTGTAATCTTTTGAGATGTAATAAAATAGTTACAACCTAATTATCGAAAACATATAACCTGAAAATATCCCCAATGTAAATTTTTAAATAACTCAATGTTATATAATTTTTATGTTTGGGGGTTTAGATATGGTAACAAAGTTTGGTTTAGATAAAATTAGAGGTTATGGAGTTATCTGGGTCTAGGTAAAGGATACCATATAAACGAGAGGGTTATAGTCATATGGAAACGTTTGGAGGTTTATGTTAAATAGGTTGTCTAGATAAAAACATGAATAATAGAGATATGTAGGTTATTGTATAAGTGTAATATAAAGCCTTTTATGTTTTCTTTAACCTATAGATTATTCTTTTTTTAATTATAATATTTATATTCTTGTTAATGTGTTGATTCATTTTAGTAGATTAAGGATCAATTTTCCAGATGAAAGGTAAGATATATTTTGAATCATTGTTATCTCTCCATAAATATGTGATCATAAATATTGTGTAAAAATCCTATTCGAATGATTTTGAATGATTTTTGAGAATTCAGATCACCTGTAAGAAATTGATTGCGCTATACAACACCTAATCACTTCTAAAAAAATTACGGGTCATGGTATCTTTTTCATATGATTTCTAGATCGAAACATTTCTAATAATATCAAAAAGTGAAATTATAGATGTGGAGAGAATGTTTACTTTTTGAAAGTATGAGAACATGTCGAAAGAGATAGGGAACATCCTATAGATCATCATATATGGATTCAAGGTATTATTCATTTTCTTATCCATAAATAATGAAGCATATTTGGATTGATTAATTATAAATTAAGAGGATATTATATCTATAGGAATGATGTATTATGAAATAATGTGGAAATGAATAGTTAATGGATTATGAAGAGTTCTAAATAAGTAATAATTTTATATATAATCTATCCATGAGTTAGGGTAGATTGTAGGATGTGGAAAATTTTAAAATTATTTATCCTCTTTTGATGATGGCATTACCTTGGGAATAATTCTTCTAATATGTGTAACCCGGATGACTGATATGTGAAAATGTTGTTCAATGAAGAATTAATTTTTATCTTGTATACATAATAGATAACCTTAGGGGTACATATGATCTTTTTTTAGTTGATTAATGGTTGTTACATTTTTGGTTGAAAAATGAATGGTATTGGATTCCTTTTGAGTATAATGTTGGGTATGATAATTTTTTAGGAAATTATTTTATTTCTGACAATGTAGTAAGAATGATATGGTTTTAGAAAAAGGACAATTTGTATTATTGGTGACAACATGTCACGTCTGGCAAGGACACAAGAATCGAACCCACAACTGAAGGGTGACAAGGGTGTATCACTTACCACTAGACAACGTGAAGTCTCTGGTTAGTGTAACTTATTCAATATAGATAAATGATTATATTGATCAATAATAATTTAATTTTGGATAATATGTTTTATACAATGTATATCCTTATTATAATAAAATGATTTGGTGATTAAGTGATAAATGTTATTTTGGAAGATGTTTTCTCTTTTGGGAATATTATATGCCTAAGGATAATATAATACTTTTGAATTTCAATTTAGTATTAACGATGGAATTTTACTTTGGAAGATCCTATGTTTTATTTAGAACATATAGATATTTGGGTTATTTACACAAATGATAAACCTGTCATAGTAGAATATGTCATTAGGTTAATTACATTTAAGTATGTCAATTTAAGAATAGTGGATGTTATTTGGAGATGAATATCAAGATTTATTGTGGAAGACTATGTGATCAAATCCATATAAATATTGGTTTTGAAACACTGTTTGGATTATTTTGGATAATTTTATGGGAAATTGTGTATTTAATGTCTTTGTTGAAATTTGGGTATTTTTTGTTTAATTTTTTAGATTAAGAGTAATATTTATTTCTATTAAGGATTATCCTTTTTGGGATCATCTGATCATGTACAAGTTATTTTGGTTTTTCATAATGTCTAAAAAAAGAAAATATATAGTTTCTCTTTAATGGATTATTTGATCCCTTAGAAGTTGATTCTAGTGCTTCAGGTGGGACTAAGTCATCTTGAATAGTCATCGTTCAAAGAAATTATGATTTTTCGGTAGAAAATTATTGAAGGATGAAAATATTCTTAAAAATTAAGTAAATTCTATATGTTCTTTAGTCAATCTCGAAAATAAATTCTTTAATTTTATGAAAGGTAATCTAAAACAAAAACATTTTCTGTTTAATTCTATGTCTGGGGAATCAAAAACTGTTTGACCAATCATAATGTTTTGGTTTTCTGGGGGTTAACTTTCTCCTGATCATGTTTTTTATCACCCTCCATCAGATGATGAAACTTAATTTCTCCTCAATATCCGTTTTTCATGGAATCCTAGTATGTGTTTTCTTGGGTGAATTTGTACTTCTCTTTCTTTCTTTTAAAGTGATAGTTTTATTGACTATTTTTTCTGATGTGGGACATTAAATGATGTTTCCAAAATGAATATTAAAATTGTGAGGGTGAAATTTCCAATAGGGGGAAGGATGAAACAATCCATGTATTTATAGAATAATAAATTTTCATTAATATTTATGATTAAGATTTAATTTTATTTTAAAGATGAAATTTTTCTGGTATCATACCCATCACACAAAAACAAGTTTCTTTGAAATCATACGTTTCCCACAACTTTGAGTTATACCAAAAATCAATATAATATAATTATTATTTTAAATTATATTTAATGTATAGCCATTTTATAGAAGGTAATGAACATAAATAACTAAAAAATTATTATAAAATTTCTTTACACCTTTCCAAAAATAATAGAGGCATAAAATAATATTGAATCTGATTTGAAGCGTGAAAAACCATTAATATTTTTAAAAGGTCATTTTACTGCCTTTTGATGGAGAACCCTTTTTAAATATTGTTTTTTTTTCTGTTTAATATGTTTTATTTAACATAATAATATTTCTCTTTAGAATAAAGGCATCAAAATTTACATTGGATTAAATTTTGGTATTTTTCTGATGAAGTTCATTTTTTTAATGAATAGTAAAAAATAATGAATTTTAATTCAAAACCACCTTTTAATATAATAAATTTATATAGATACATTGAAATTTTAATTTTTTTTAAGTATAATTATTTTAATTTTTTAATCAATTAATCTAATTTAAGTCATTGGAAGTAATTTCACTTTGAAATTGGATATTAAAGCATTTCAATCTTTTACTAGTTTTTCCTTCTTAAGGAAACTCTTTTTGGTTTTGACAATGAAAATTAATTTTAAATTAATTTATGAAAATTATGTGTTCTTAGTTAATAAAAATTTGTACCATATTCAGAATCATTAGTTCCAAATTGTGTAAAAAGATAACCTTTATTTTTAGACCATATGAATTCTAATTTCAGAAAATATTTTATTTACAATGGTTAAAGGGAAAATATAATAAGTAAGGGTAAAAAAATAATATTATAATAATATTAAATTAAAATAAAACATGTCTTAACCCTATTTTATAATATATTCATGGCCCCAGGCATCCTTGGGTCGATTTTATGACACTATGGAAAAACTTTAGTGGGAAAATGACATTTAATTACTTTTAATTTAATGTTTAGGAAAATAAAACATAAACATGTATCTTTTAATAAAACAATTTTTATATGTGGTGATATAAGTTAACCCTTAGACTATAATTTTTCACCTAAAAGATAAAATTATTTCTTATATCATGGTATTTTATATATAATTTTTAGACATTAAATAAATAATATTAATTATGACACAATGATGATGTAGTGATTGCTTCATTAATAAAGGATTAAAATAAAAGATATTATAAATGTTAAAATAAATGTAATTAGGTTTTTATTAATTTATACACGAATAATATGTATTATAGATATATTTTTTATTTTTATTAATGATGTTTCATCGAATAAATCAAGTAGTTATGGATTTTTAAAAAGTCGTGAAATAGATAGTGTTAATTTGACATAATTCATATTTGAAATTAGAAAATATTTTATTAGATGTAGTAAAATTAAAAAAAATCAATGATTTGGAGAAATATTTATCATGGGTCTAAAAAATTTTTATTGACTATTTATTTGGATATTTTTCATTTTTTGGAAACTATTTTTATTCTCAAAGTGTTAAATGCTTGATAAATCGATAAGAGTAAAAAAGGGGTAAATAAAAAAGATAAGGATTAAAAAATATCCGAAACAAGTATAATTATTATTGGATTACTTTATTTCTTCTTATATTCATCATAGATTCTAACGAAAGGAATTTGGAATCATTTATAATTGAAAAATAATTTATTATAAAATAATAGATCATGATTTTTTCTAAGTGCCCCTTCTCACTCTTATAATTGGCCACCGCCTCAAACCCTTACTCACACCTATCACGCCACCTTGTCCCATCCAAACACTATATAAAATAAACTCTCAACATCTCTCAATTACTTATATAATCCTTACCTTTGGAAGAATTAAATTGATAATGTCTTTTTAGGTTCAATCAAATGGAGTTACCTGATTTAAGGTAAAGTCTTCTCTCAAGGTTCTTCCATTTATTTTCATTATCCAACCCCATAGAATATTTTTATTACATTACTTTATAACAAAAATGTATGTTTAGTATACTAGGATAATTTTATGACATTTATTCTAACTGCACTTCTACAAACCTCCATCTAATGGATACAAACATACTATTTCAGTGGACGGCGAACTACTGCCTCACAAAACGATGATTGTTCAATTATCTACTACCGCCACTCATGGTGGAAATTATGATGGAAATGAAATTTTATATGATATATATTATATTTATTCTATATATATCATTTTATAATTATCATTTTTAAAATAACTTTATTCTTTTTATGTTTTATAAATATGATAATTTCATTGGAGGTAGTGCGGACTACCGCCCCCTCATAGTTATATGACCCATTCATGATATACATGGAACGTATATGGATAGAATTAGTGAACTTATGTAACATATATTACATAGATATTATAATGGAATTATAATATATATATATATATATTTCATTTATTTTCCATTCCTTTAAAAATTAAAAATAAATTAAAGTAGCATTCATGCGTACGTTCGACTTACCGTCTCCATGAACGGTGCATTTCATTTTCTTATATCCATGTGTTTTGGACTATTCTAAAATATTTATATACCAGATCTAAATAAATTTATAAAATATATATATGAAATTTAAATAATTAATACAATTCTAGATATAATGGAATTTTCACCACATGGATAATTTTTAAATATAACAAGTTCATTTTTTACTCAAGTAACGAACATTGAAAAAAATAACGATATGAACTTGAATAATTATATGATTGTTATAACAAGGTAATAAGTGATATAAAACTAATAATAAACTTTAAAAAGGATCTGAATATTGTATAATTTACATATTTTAATTATTCATGGATATAAATAATGAAAAGACAAGCCAGACATAAGGTAAGGGAACCTTTCACCCTCATATTTCAGTCAAAGACTTCTTTTATATTATGTGTTTTAATTTCCATTTTCTTATGGTGGGATATGTTCTTCTATATCCTTATAGTTTTAAATTTTATTTCCATGTTTTTAGATACCCTTTCTAGTCTCATCAACTCATTTTCTAAATTTTTAAGTTACATCGTAAGGCTGCCTGAATTTCATAATGGAATTTCAAAGTTCAATTTCCACTCATTGGGTTTTACGCATACTTCATTGATTATATTATGACATGAATATGTTTGAATGAATTCCGATTGTTTTACGCATTATATGGTCATATATGGGGTGTATTTATATTAGTGAAACATAATTTTTTTTTCTTCATCCATAATCTAAAGATACAGTCATTGTATTGGATTTCACGTCAATTTACATTCCATTGATACTTATTTGTTGTTATGAACCAATTCACTTTTATAAGTCGTATATACTACCCTTTGACATATTATATCATAAATATATTTATTCTCTTGATATTATTAGTTTTTATTAATGTTATACTTTCATTAATTTTATTCAATTATTTTCTCAAGTGGTAAGGGTCTCTGTAACTAAAAAATGTTTTAAATGTTTTAAAGATGTAATTTTTAATGTATTTCTCATTAATTACCATGTTTTAAAAATGGTTTTATGTATTTATTTATATGTAAATTAATGTTTTAAAATATTAATTATTTTAACTATTTCATAGTGTTATGGGACACAGTGATTCAAAATTCTCTTTCTTAAAGGTATTAAATGGTTTTAAAAATGGATTGAATATTTCGATATCTTGAAAATATATATTGTGATTGAAATTTGAAAATTTCATCTTTATTATATGATTTATTTCTTTGTTATGATTTTTCGTAATTTTTTAAGTATACAGGTGGTTCCGTGATAAACCTAGGACTGGTGAGCCCTAAATAGATCTCCAATTCATTGGGAAACGTTATCAAGGTCAATATTAATGTTTCTCAAAAGGGATTTAAGGAATATAATGTGATGAGAATTTAAAATTTAACTCCCAATGTTGCTATGAAAGCTGCAATGTATGTATGATATGGATTCCACAAGTTGCCATTATGATTTATTATTTCTATGTGTTATTGCGAAATATTAAGATTTTGTGAGGTAAGTTAAAGATATTACGTTTTATGATTGAAAATTATGATTTCATTGATTTTTATGTATGGAAGAAAAAATGTTTTCTTTTCTTTGTTTTATAAATCTTACTGAGATTTTTATTCTCATACCATGTTTTTGAAATATGTTTCAAAGGGTATAAGGAATGTTAAGGGAATTGATGAATTCAATAATATTTATATCATGAAACGTACTCAAGTTTTATTTATGATGTTTTATTATTGAGAAAACAATTGGATAGAGTATCAGTGTCTTATTTTTAATCTTTTGAGAAGTGATGTAATATTTATTCCCAAATTCTATAATAGTATAAACCTAAAAATAACCTCAATGGGAATTATTGGTTTAAATAAAGGCTTCCTGGAACTGCTTTCACCATACAAAAGCTTGGTTGTCTTGTTCAAGGATTTCAAATGTGATACAACTCGAGAAAAGTTGGGAATGAACCAACGGTAGTAACCTATAAGACCAAGGAAACTACAAACCTCTACCACGTTCTTGAGAGCTGGCTAGGAAAAAACTACCTCGACCTTCGATGGTTCCACTACTATTCCCTGCTTGGACATCATGTGTCCATGGAAGTAAACCTATCATGTCAAGAACATGCAACTGGAAAACATCTTATATTTTCAGTTCTACAATAGAACCTCTAAAACCTTCATCATATGGTTTTCATGATCTAATCTGATATTTGGTATATCAGGATGTCATCGATAAAAAAGACAACAAATTGGTCTTCATATTTCTGTATATATGGTGTTCATGGGCCCTATGAACACGGCTGGTGCGTTCGTAACGCTGAACGATAAGACCAAAAACTCAATGTGCCCATATCTGCACCTAAAAGAAGTCTTCAAGATATCACCCTCCTTCACCCTCAACTCGTGATATCCCGACTTCATGCACATCTTATAGAACCAACCTGCTCCCTTAAACTGGTCAAAAATGTTGTGGATACTCGGGAGAGGGTAACGTTTCTTTATTGTCACTTGATTCTGCCTTCGGTAGTATACATATAGTAGGAGACCACCATCTACCTTATTATCAAATAGGACTGAAGCACCCCATGGTGACATTCTTGGTCAGATAAAAAACATTTCATCAGGTCATCAACCTAGATCCACAACTCCCTCAACTCAAAAGGCACCATCCGATTGGGAGCCATGGTAATTAAACCAGCACCGGGTTGAAAATATATCTTGAAAACTACATCACGTCAAGGGGGTAGAGTTAACACCTATCCAGGGAAGACGTCCATGAACTCTTTGATGATCCCTGGGAATTCCACCATCTATGTTTCTACAGACTCCACTGACAGCTCAGCTAACAAGGAAAGAAGGGGATCCACTCACGAGTTGCCCTCGTGGAAACCCTACATGCAAAAAAAATTATGTGATGGAAGTCCACATTTAAAAACATGACCCATCTTTAAAAGCAGTCGATAAAGGAAAATATAGAGAATAGGAATTCAATGCCTAAAATGACATCATATTCCTACATTTGTAGCAAAAAAAAGGTTCCCAATAGACTAATGTGGCCCCAACATCAGTCTGAATCACTATAAAACCTTGGAAAAGCTAGTTTGACCTCTGACTAGAATACTCAATATGAGGGGCATGAGAAGTCTCTATACCTCTATAAAATTTCATGGTCAACACTGAGTGCAACAAAGGAGTGTGAAGCTAATGATTCAAACCAAACAGATACAATAGTAATAAAAATATAATCATACCTCAAACAACTTCTATCCCTGATGGAACTTCTATGTCTATGGTGTAAAACTACCCACACCCATCTCCCCTACACCTCAACTGTCAGACACCTCCCAAAACATGATCTGGATAATGTCCCTGAGCAGCGCATTGATATCGGACTCCCCCTGAAAGTTCTGTTCTCAGATAAGTGGGAGATTGTTGTCCCTACATCGGCTGCTAGAATGGTTTGGAAAGAAACTTCTTCTATTGAGGTGGGTGCTGAACCTTCCCATATCCACTCTACTTCACATGGTCTGGATACTGATTCCAAATGTGCTTAAGGATTCCATAGATAAAGCATCTTGGTCCAGGTGTCGTGGAGAAATGGAGAGGACCCGAAGATCGAAACATGAACTACTGGAACCTACTCCCCATCGTCCTAAACATGGAAGACCCTAAGGGTGGAGGCCTGCTGCTAAAAGCCTTCCCCTTCAACTATCTAAACTAGCTTCCATCTCATGACACACCTCCCAGCATGTGAATCCTCTCCACCACATCATCCTTATTCTAATCCTCTATGTTTGTAGGTAGAGTGAAGATAGTAACAACATATTTAAGTGGAGGTCAAAGTGCCTCCTCTAAATGTCTCTCCCAAGAATGCTCATCTGGAAAGAGATCTAAAAATAAAATCAAGTAGATCCTTCATCTTGATCCCCAATTCTCTTAATAAGATACTTTGATGAGGAAAGGAGATTAGCTCCTTCCTATTCTCATCCTTCATTGAGGAAGAGGAGAATTCTTCCTGGAACTCCCTTATGATGTAAGTCCATGAATCCTTAGCATCCATCTTCTCCCTAAGATAGGGCATCTACCACGGATGCGATTCTCCCCATATATGGATGACAGCCAGAGGAACCCTATAATCTACCAGATCCTAGATCAAGTTGAATTCTATCACTTAGTCCTTTATCTAACTCTCTATATCCATGTCCAAGATTATTCCCTTGTAACTGTTGAGGGCTTGCTGCTAAAATTCTTAAAGAATATTTTTCCACTGGTCATCGTCCTCCTCTCAATCATCCCTCTGATGATTATCTAGATCTTCCTCCTGGGCCTTAATTGTCCACACAACTGATGGACATCATCCAGGTGCCATAGTAGCAAGGTAAACATTGAATGCCTAAGCCGGACTAGAATAGAGGATTTCATTTAAATTTTTCTTAAAATTGTAAATCATTTTAATTTCACAAAAAACCAAGAACACACAAGATCACAAGTCATTATTATGTATGTACCATTCCAAGGGTCTATAACCTAAAATAATTGTTTTCTCTCTAGGTCATTTGGTAGGCCCAGAGTCCTTGCATCAGATAAGGGGGCCCAAAAATCTCATTTCCCAGCTAGTCATTCCAAACCAATTTCACGCATTAATATTGCCTAATATGGTATCCCTAACATCCCCAAAAATCCACATTGTGCCTACCTCTGATCATCATCCTATCTCTCAACAATCACCTCTAATAACATTCGGTCAGGACCCAGCTTCACCAAGATGAAGGAAGGGACAACAAACTACAAGACTCTTCCTTCTTCCAGTTCAAGTTGAGACAATGACTCTCAAGTACCACATTCAATAGGCCCCATAATGGTGACTAGATCCAAGGGTATAGAATCAAAAAAATATGGAAGAGATTACAATTTTTTTATAGAAAAAAAATATCAAGAGATAAGAAGGTAATCTCAAACAACACCAAATACAGAAATTAAAATTAAAACAAAACCCACTTTTCCATACGAATTCTCAAAATAATGTGCTAAAAGGTATAAGAAAACTCTAAAGGGATGTACCGAAAGAACATAAAATAGCACCCATAATGTTCCGTTTGTCAGAGATAATACAGTCTTGCACGGTCTGTGAAGCCCTCCTAGAAATATAAAAGATGTTTTATATATATAGGGTGATTATATAGGTATACTCGTAAGGGTAAAACAAAAGCTCTCATGCAAAAGTATGGGACATTCTAATTCCCTTTGAGATTGTAGAGGTGGCCAAAACACCTAAAAAGGGAAATTACCCACCCATCCTCACCAAGACACACTCCTAAAATAACGTGTGTTATGTAATGTAATAGTAATAGAAAATTGATACATGGGTACCCCATAACAATTTCCCACTATTTATTTAAGAAATACAATACATTAAACCTCCCCTGCCATTTTCAATGAAGTCCAACTCACACCCCAACAACAACCTTTTCAGCCACTACAACCATGCATCATGCCCGAACACACTGGGTCACCACAACCATACATAACCACACCCAGAAACACCTGGTCTAGAACAACCACCGCTACACCCACAGACACCTGTCCCACCACATCCATAACTAACCACACCAATATATACCTAGGCCATAACAACCACCTCCATGCCCGAACACACATGGGATTTATCCCAAAGTCACTTGGGTTACAAACCTTCCCACGCACACATGGCCAACCAACACCTTGTACTCTGCCCGAAGAATCTTGGGATATAATAGACCTCAGGATGTCACAGCCTACCCAATGAGTTGTGGGCTACCTGGGAGAGAGATTAGAGAGGATATAATTACTATACACTCATATGAATGTTGGTAAAAACACCCTCCCCCATGAAATGTGAGTGTTTAGCATGAAGTTCTCGACATTGGTTGGGTACAAATAAGAAACAAAAGAACTAACATTATATGTATAGTTGAACAAGCCCTCATCCCAACCCAAGGGTTCAAAAACTAGCCTATACACATACTCTCTTGTTACTATTAATTAATGCACACATTCACAATATCCACAGCTAGAGATCCATCCATTTTTTAAATTAAGTTCAAGTTATTTGGTTAGGAAAAATAGTTCTCCACTACTGGGAAACTAACAGGAACATCCACAAGTCAAAACAACTCTGGATTGAAGATGAAAAAAATTGAAACAACATTTTAAGATTTCCTATATGGTTCTCATGTAATGTAACAACAAAAATAGTTATTTGTGAGATACCTTAATGTAATGGAACCAAAAAAATCCCCAACATACAACTCCACATGGCCTTAAATATGAAAACTAAAAAATGAACCATAATGTATCCCATCCCCATCCACGCCACCCCATAAGCATGAAGTTGAAAAACTATTCTTATTAAAAAAATAGAGCAATATAGTTTTCAAATTTAACAAAACCATTCATTAAGTTCCTTTCTACCATTTGGTTAACCGGGTGATCACACAAGGATTCTAATTCATTGGGAATCTCTTTAATCAACCCAGTTTAAGTGATTAATCAGTTTCCATGCTATAACCATTTAATCCCAATATTATCAAGAAAACATAGGTTTATTAGTGTGCAATAAAAGAGCACCATCAGCCCTAATTTTTAGTGGGTATAATCTCATACATTTCAAAACATATAAACGATGATAAAAGTGTATAACAGCATCATCAACAAACAAACCCCTTAATTATTTTAAAAAAAATTTATTATATTCGTCAAGGCTCATTTTTATCCATTCCCAGAGGAAAAATTATCATACCCACCCCCTAATGATAAAAAATAAATAGATATGAAGGAAAAACCCACTTGGATGATCAATAATCAACATTTTCTCCTTGACCTAAGAATTGGGGTTGCACAACTTACAAAGGAATAACTCCAAGGTCTCTAAAGTTGAGTGGGAAAGGCTCTAGTACAACACATAACTTGTCTTAGAAACAGGGACTCCAAGCACACCGTGTAAGAGAAAGGAATCATGGAATAATAAAAAGAATCTTTGTGTGATAAAAGGCACCAGATCCTGGTGTTATGGGATATGAAATCTTGAACCTCTTAAAAGGCATATCATGGTTTCACCATGCAGTTGGGTGGTTACACAAGATGTTATTATTTTTTATTTAATAATTATCCACATAGATGTTGGATATAATGGTTGTGTGTTATTAGATATCCTTTAAACGGAGAAAACCACGTAACACGGCGAAGCTCGAAGGAAAGGCGAAATGTGTGACACCAAGGAAAAAGAATCACGTTTCGGTAAATAAAGGGTCTCCTCCCACTTGGGGGTTTAAAACTACTTTTAAAGGAATTAAATATCATTTAAAAGTGTATTAAAACACTTTTAAATCAGAATATACGTTGTGGGAGCTGAATTGGAAAAACATGGAAACTTGAAAATAATCAAATGGTTAGAGACATGGTTCCACTGAACTCAGAAACTGGAAAAAAAGCGTCAGAGATGCAATGCCCCCAGTTCGGTGCCATTGGATTCATGAGACATAGCATGTGGTTCCATAGATTCGGTATAAGACTATGATAGGTGCACCCATGACGTTGCCACCAATTGGTCAGACCATGTTTTTCAAAAACTCTTTAATGAGTCATTGGTGGTCCCCAGGATACCTCATACACAAGAAATTTTGAAAACTAATAGACTAGGAGGGTATGGGCCATTACAATACTTATTTATGGAATGATTTAGTTTCATCAGTTTTTTCCAGTATTAAAGTTTTGTGATTAATGTTTTATTTCTTGGTATTATGGTTCATTCATTTTGGGAATTATGAAATATTTTTCTAAATTTTTTTATTACATAAATAAATGAGTAATATCTTGTTATCCTTTCACCGATTTTTTGATCTATATAAGTAAATTCTAGTTCTTCAGACATGAAATATTCATCTTTAATCCTTACTGTTTCAGGAAAAAGTGGAGAAAATTGTTTAAATTGATTAATGGATGATGTTTTAAATTTAATTTAAGTATATTTACTAATTATTTTCGTCAATATGATAATGTAATTCCTGAAATCTGAGGAAAATAATAATGAATCAAAAAAAATTACAAATTGCCTTTATTTTGGAATAATCAACAGTCTCTTCAGGCACCACAAACATGAATTTTTGGTCATCAACATTATACTAATCAGGGTCCCTAAAACCATACATTATTTAATTGAGATATTTGTTCCATTACTTGTCCAGTTTTTAACTTCCCACCAATGGTTTCCAAATTTGAATCATAGTTTTGTGTTATTCTATATGAAATTCATACTTCCCTTACTCTCTTATCAATATAAATATTTATTAACCACTCTTATGACATGAGACATCAACACATGTACTTCTATATGTTAATCCTTTCAATATATAGAATAACTCCAAGCTAAAAAGATAAAATTGATTAAAGTGGGGGTTTTTTAATATCATAGGATTTTATTAGAAGAAACTTATTTTTGGTAATGTGTATGACATGCAACACCGAGAAAAACAAACCATAAAATAATTATTTTTAAAAATGAACATTATAAACAGGCCATTAAAATATAATGTATAAATATTATTACAAAATATTGGAATATTATAATTTTAATGCTCAATACTATTTTATTAATTAATTTTTATTAAATAAAAAATCGTGTTTTATTAATGTCAACTTTTTCTTTAAAAAATGTTTTCATTGAAAAATGAGATTTATTGATTTCTGTTAGTCAATAATTAAATCAATTTATATCAAATTTTTAAATTTTATTTGTAAAAATTAATTTATTATTTCAAAAAACATATCAAATTTAGCCTGTAGTGAAATTTTTATATGTATCTCAAAGGTCATTTTTTAATGAATAATGAAAAATTGTAATTTATATTGAAACTCTTATTTTCCTTTAAAATGTATAAAAATGTAAATTTATATTTTTTAATATTTTATAAATTTTATTTGATCATTTTTATATAATATATTCAAATTTTGGGTTTTGAAATTATTTTTAGACATGAATATTGTATAAAAAGTTTTCATTTATTAAAAATGTGATTTTTATATAAAGTTGTTTTTATCAAGTTCTTTCGGTATAAATTAATATTAAAAATTTCCACTTATATGTTACTAATCACAACAAATGAATTTCATATTATTAATACAAGGTTTAATTTTTATTAAATATACTCTTCATTATGAATTTTAATCATAATATTTTTTGTGACCGCGGTAAAAGGTAAATCTGGTAAATAAGATTAAAAACAATATGATTAGAACAATAAAATGACCCTAAAACATTCCATAATTATATTGTATGAGAAAAGTTCATCCATACTAATCTATGGTATGGTTACATGCCTTCTTCCCATTTTTTAGGTGAATGTTGACTTTATAATATTTTATGTAATGAGAAGTAAAAAATGCCACACACTGGTTTTTTTTAATAAAATTCATATTAACATCGTTATAAAATCAGAATATGTTCATTTGAAAATATTTATTTGAAATATAAATGAATTATCACCATCCTGATAATTTATTTTTAAAGTCTATTGAAAATAAACTACCTTGAATTCGTACAAAATGATTTTGTGGTAATTATTCAATTAATGGAAAAAATAAAATAAATGTTATTAATAATATATAAAGTAATATATTTCTAGATAATTTATCTGATAAACGTTTTTTATACATAAAATTAACATTTTATCTATGAATTAAAATATTTGGTTCTAATTTCTTCTTTTTCATGATGTGATTAAATTTAATGTAATGAATAGTTCTAAAATTCACATTTATGCTATTATATATTAAATAATATTATATAAAATGAAATAAATTTAATAATATTAATATATTCATAGAATTTATTAGGATAATTATTCTAATATAATACATGGTTCATTTTTTGTCTATTTTTTCATTTATAGCAATTATCCTTACCCTCTATGCGTATAGAACCATGTTGTCACTGTAATTGTGAAAAAAATTAACAGGTGTTGAAACCAAAACATTAGGGTGAAAACATTTTCAAATCATCTATAAATTAAAATTTATGATTTATTTTTTATCCATATTAATTGTGATTTTAAAATAATTAACTTTCTATCCATTTGAAAATAAAAATTTATTTATTGTAATTTAATATTATAAGTGATACCAAATGCACCCCTCCCCTCTCCTATTAAAAGACACCAATAATTATCATTTAATAACACATAAAATATCATTTTTATTATAAAATATATTTCCAAACCCCTTTATAACATCCCTCACCACATTATAGAGGCCTTATTTATGGAGATATATGAAACATAGTGGTCTTAAGGTGTTAAGGAAAAGAGGTTATCTAAAGAAGAGGTATCATTATTAAACAAGATATTTTGTTTTATTTATTCATATAAATCTGTCAAATATTATGTAACCATGGTTATATAATAGAATAAATATATCACATATTATTAAATTTTATTATGTTAAATTATTAACTTATAACCATCAGCATCCTTCATCAAATTGGAAATAAATCCATCATTTCCATGTATTGTGGACTGTCTCCTCATGAACTGATGTAAATAATTTTCCATCACCACCTATCACAGTAGGTTATAATGATTTATATAGTTTATATATGTGATATTAATAAGAAATTTATCACTATAAATTGATAATATTATTCTTATTTTACTATCTTTCCATACAATGACAATTGATAAAATCATTTCTTTATACGTGTATACTTTCATCACCGTGATCCAGTGTGATTTATTTTTCATCACCACATCACATGGATGACATATGTGTGTCTGTTCATGGATGTGAATGTGAGTGTGTATTTTTTAGTGAGTTTATATTTATAATAATATGGTTTTTATGAAATTATTATCATTTTTTAAATATAAAATAATACTTACCTTCATTTCATAATGATCGTTGAAAAATGGAAATGTTATTCATGTGTATGTATGACCTACTGTGTCAATGATTGCAATGTATTTTATTTTTTATAATATTATTTACTTAATGGTTTTAAAATTATAGTGGAATTATAAAATTTATAATTAATTATTGATTATTAATCGGGATATGATGGAAAAAATACCCCATTTTGACTAAGGTCAACTCAACAAAGTTGTTTTTATATTTGGAATCGAACATTCTCAATGAACCTGATATAGACATAATTGATTAAGCAATAAAATATGTCACTAAAATAAATAAAATAGATTATTTAAGAATAATTTATTAAACATGTATAATCATCTAATTAATTCAAAAAAAATATATGATTTTATTGGATATGCGTTAAAGGTTATATATATAATTCAGAAGATATGTATGAAATTCTGTCTCAATTTCCCTTAATTGAAAAATATTTAAATTGTATGCATAAATTTCTTTTATATGATGTATATATTTCCCAATATTCAAGCTATATCAGCAATCCTTCGTAAATCCTAATATTTTATGTTCTAATTTGAATTACTTAATCAATGGTAATTTGATTTGAATGATACTAAGTGGTAAATAGAATATAAACACAATTTCCTTTCATTTGGCTATAACACTTGTTGATTGATTTTTATAATCCTCTATTATTTGAGAATTTATCAATAAATTAATTTATTCTATAGTTGTACTTGATTTTGTTTCTAAATTTTATTATACGTAATCTATTCATTCATTAATTCTAAAGTCAATGATATGATCTTCGTACTTTTTATTCATATCTAATTCCCTTTCCATTTGACATATGGTTATGATGTACCCATATCTTCTTTGATGAGGTTTATATACTAACCATTTCATATAATATATCATGAATATTATTTTTTAATTATATTTAAATTTAATTTTATGTTTTCCTTTCATAGGTATTATGATTAAAGAGTTACAAAAGTGGGAAATGATTTATGTTTCAATTTCCATTGTTTACAAGATTTATTATAGTCAAAAAAATTTGTGGTGAAATAATTTACTATTGTTTTTAAAAACTAAAAATGATTTATTATCCTTTTTATGAAATTTTTTTATATAAATTTTTTTTATTTAATCCCTTATTGATTAAATAAATTTCAAGAAAGATGTTTTGAATTGATTTCGATGTTGTATCTTCTTTTAGATAAAGTGTATTTCTCTTCGATATGTATGCTTTCAAAACTATTTTGGAAAATGGACTTCTATAAATATAAATTATTTACAAAATCTATTTTACATAATTTTTTACATTCATTTAAAATTCATTAAATTAAAATTTCATATCATTTTCCAAATGGGCCACTTTTGATTCCCTTTTATAATTATTTGAAAATAATGTTTTTATCATTTAAAACATGAATTCATTTTCTTTCCCTCAAGTCCATTATTTTCCTTAAATATTCCTTTGTTAACATTTAATGGTTATTTTAATAGAATTGTTTTTGAATTAAAAAAAACTATTTTAAAAATTTTACTTTATATAAAAAATGGCATTTTCTACAAGAATGTTTTTCGAATATTTTTTAATGTTGTTTCCATTGATCAATGTCAAAAAAACATTGATGTTAGTTGTTCTCCACTTCGAATTTTTTAAATACTCATTCTTTCTCTATACAAATTATGAATTTTTCAAAAATATTTTCATGGAACTCATTAATATTCAACTGTTTATCATGTTATAAAGAAATGGTGGAAGTTTCAATGAGTTTTTTCATAAAATAGAAGCCTTATATACTTTATTTTCTTATTGGTTTTGGAAATATTTTTGTAAATATTGGCGATATCACTATATAAAATGATTTTTGGTACAATTATAAACCATGTGTGGGTGGTTTCATTATAACAAAGGATGTTTGGGTCTATTAAACCCACCAATGCATTTGGTATGTAAGTATACCATATTTTCATTCCATTTGTAAAAGTGATTATAAGAGTAAAATATAAATGAAGTTCCAAGATACCAACCTATTTTTTCTGTTATATAAATTGTTTTTAGGAATAAAGAATTAATATTTAAATAAATTTATTTTCCTCTTCTTATGCCTACATTCTCTGGGTTTTTATTGATTCATTTGGTCAATATTGAAAGCACACAGCTCGTGATTATTGAATCCTAATACTCTTGTATTTATTTCAGCTTTATTTTATATTTCATGATTAAAGATCCAATTATTGATGGGTATGAATTATATTATGTTATGATCATTCACATTGATTATGTCATGAAACCCTTATTCTCATCATATTCTCATTGATGAAATTTATTTATTAATGCTTATATATAACCTTAAAAAGTATTTTCTCTCTCACTAATTATACATCCAATTCCCTAGGATATGAGTAGTGCTTTTAAATTATTTGTGTCAAAATGGTTGTGTATATAATTTCATTGGAGATATTTAAGACAACTTTTGAAATAAGAAAATTTGGTTGTATGTGATAACAATTAAAACTTAAAGGAAAAGGTAATGTTATGTACGGGTTTTTCCTAATTCTCTAAAACCAGAAACCTAAAAAAAGCATATTTAAGTTACCCAATATTTAAAGTTTATTATATAAGATTTATATAGAATAAAATGGGACAGATTATTCAATAAAAAATAATGAAATGCAATGGTTTTAGCACTGAGTCTGTGGGTGTAGGTTCATGTTTTGTATAGTTGGTATCTGAGCAGTGTTAAGATAACCTTTAAGATTATTATTTTTTTCATTTTATCTTTATATTTATTAATACAATAATGGGTTTAAAATTTTTTGGTTGATTATATTTTCAGAGTCTTATATGCCCCTTCGAGGTTCTATGTTATAATAATTGAAATTCACTAATGGCATTTTTGGAGATGTTTTATTGTATCAAGGTATTTTTAACCCTTATGTTAAACATGAAGTGTTATTTTATGATTCATTTTTGAATTATAATTGTTAATATTATATGATTTCAATGTACGCTCATGGTTATTCAAGTTATTTAAGAAAATTATTATCATATTCTAGAGATTATATGACTGAGGAATTTATATTTTCTGTATATGAATTTCTAAGTGACTAATGTTATTTAGTGATAAATATTAAAATTGTCTTGGAAGAATATGTGATAAAATATGTATAATTTTTGGGTTTCAATATTACATGGGAATTTTAAAGATAATTTTATGGATAATTATGTTTAAATTATTTTTTTTAAACTTTTTATATTACCGTTGAATTTTGGAAATTAATTTCATATTTATTTGTATGAGGGTTTGTTAATTTTACTAATTATCATATATTTTTATAACTATATTTGTTTAATATAATGATAAAATAAATATATTCTTATACTTTTTGGATTTAAAGATCCATGTATGTTGATTATAGTGCTCTAAGAATGAAAAATTAATCATGAATACTAATCTTTTGGAAAGAAATATTTGATTGTGATTGAAATTGATTAAAAGATGATATTATAAATGTAAAGTAAGTATATTTCCTTATGATTTTATTATAACTTGTAAATAATTTCTATAACTCTAATTAAAATGGTGTTTAACCCAAAATATAATCACATTACCTTTACATTTGATAAATTGATGGTCCTGATACCCGTTTCATTTTTATAGTTTATTGTTGTTAATTTTCTCATTACCATGTTCTATTTCACTCACTATCATTTTATAAAATTTAGTTTTTTCCTTCATGATGATGTTTTCACATCGCAAAATTGGTTTCCTAATAGGAAACCTACTTATGTATATTTATATATGTGCTTCATAATCCCATTTATCTCTTATCATAATGAAGTTTTATTAACCCTTTTTACAATGTGGAAAATTAAAAAATATATTTTCGAAGGAAAAACCACGGATTATTGATCAAAATTTTATATTTCAATTGTATAATTTTTAAGGGATGAGTATGTGATATCCAAATATTACAATTTAAGAAAATTATGTACGATGTTGTTTTTGAAATGCAACATTAATCTTAAATGAACCGGGAAAGATTATTATTTAAATATGACTAATATAACCCAACCATTATATTATAGGGTATGAATATGAATTATTAAAGTTCTAAATATATAATGTTCCAACTAATTATCAATATTTAAATTACTTTTTGTGAAATAAATACAAAATTTCTAGTAAATTTGTATTTTTCTTCAAAAATTTGTTTTCATGAAGGAAATTATTTTTATATTAATTGAATAATAAAATCATATTTTGGAAATTTTATAAAATGTATTTGATAAAATTAATTTAATGTTCATAAATTATTTTATCAAAATTATACAATGGTAATAATATGATTTTTTAAATGTTTGATTTTGTAATGAATAGTGAAAAAAGGTTTTTTTATTAAAACTTGAATTTTCCATTGATCTGTTTACTATTGAAATATTATATTTTAGTTTTTATAAGTTTTTTTAGATTAAGTTTATTTTAAATAATTTTTAGGACTTTTTAAATGAATATTATAATTTAATTTTAAAAAAATGTATTTTTTTGAAAGAAACATTTTTTTTGACAAATGGTTTTCATCGCGTTTTTTCGATTCTATTTTAAAATAATATTAAAAATCTATGTTTAAAATATTTACAATTAGATTTCATATATTTAATTTTTGGGTAATATTTTTTTTATATTTGATCAATTTATTTGTAGTCATTGTTAATTGTTATCGTAGAAATAATTATTACCACAGTAAAGGGTAATTCAGGTAATTAACAGTTTGAAATAATTTTATAAGGAGTATGATATGACCCTAACACATTCCTCAATACTATTGGATGAGTCCATTTCATCCACAATCGTCTATGATTTTCTTATATGACCAGGGTTTCCTTTTGGATGTTATTATGACCTTTGTAATATTTTTTCTAATGAATTGTTAAAAATGTCTCACTCTTATTTTACCAAATATAATATTATTAATGTGGGAATAAATAGATATTTTTTTAGAAATATTCAATTACAATAAAAATTAATTATATTTATTGTTAATTTTTTTATTTTTTAATGATAAAATAATTAACCTAAATTCTGAAATAATGTTGATATAATAATTATTCAATTAGTAAAATAATTACAAAATTTCTATTAATAAAAATAATACTTTTACAATTTTTTTAATTAAAGTTATACATGAATATTATAGAAAATATAAAATTTTATGGGTGTAATAAAATATTTTTTTATTGAATTTATTTGTTGTCTTGATAATATTAAATTCAAAGTAATGAATTGTTCTAAAATTATCATTAATGAAATTTTATAGTAAATAATTTTTACCAAAATAAAAAATATCATATATTAATCCAATTTATTATTATATAGTGGATAATATTAATAATTTTTCACTTATGGGATGTTTATCCATTTACAGTAACTATCATATCCATTAAATTATAATAGACTATGTTGTTATTGTAAGTATGAAATGGTTTAATGGGGGGAGGGTGAAAACCAAATATAAAATAAAAAAATATTATAAATATGTGTAATTTTTATTTTAAAAGAGTATGTTTATCTATATTAATCCTATAATTAATCTAATCATTTTGGAGACATAACTATTTATATTATTTTAATATTATAAGAAATTTGAAAAGTTCCCCAACCTGCACCTATAAAATTGAACATCCCATCATTTAATAAAATATAAAAAACTCATTTGATTTATAATATATCATCAATAATACATTCCTAACATCATTATCTATATTATAGAGACATTTTTATGGTGTATTTTAACTATTTTTGGTCATAACCTATTAAGAAAAGGAGGTTTTCTGAATTAGAGATATCACTCTTAATTATGAATTTTTGTTTTATTTCATCTCCCACCTCATTAAACCATTACATAACCATTATTATATAAAAAATAGTATATTCCATATATTTGGATATTATTATATAAATTTCATAATCTATATATATCTCCAACATTCATCAATTTTTAATGGAGCTCATTATTCATGTGTATGGAAGACTACCACCTCAGGAACCAATTTAATTCATTTTCCATCACTGCCTCTTGAGAATTATTATAATTTTGGATTTAATTCATATATTTATATTATTCATGAAATATTAATAATTATATAAATATAATGAGACACAATGTTTCTTCTTTTACATGCACTAGAAATGATAATATTGTTCATGTGTGCATTTGGACTACCACCTTCATGAAGCGATGTGATTTATTTTTCATCACCACATAACATGGATAATATATATAAGTGTATCTTAATAAAAAAAAATTCTTTAACATATTATGATCATTCTACGAAGATCAAATATAACATTCTTTCACTACAAAATGATCATTAAAAACTGGAAGTGTTACCCAGGCATAAGTATGCTCTACTGTCTCAATGATTATATCGTTGTTCATTTTTCATAACCATAATTAATGAATGGTTTTAAAATATTGGTTGATCAATAAAAAAATTGTTTCATGATAATTACTCTTTATATGTTGGTAAAATTACTCTGGTTTAACCATTTATAACATTACGACGTTGTTTTGAAAATAGGGACTGAATGATCTCCAAGTACCTGATGTAGACATAAGTAATTTTGTAATTAAATATTTCATTTAAATAAAAGGAATATTTATTTTATGGATAAGTTATTAAATCTTTTATATTATTTTAAAAAATCAAATAATTTATATGTGTTTATTATACAGGTGTTAAATGGCATATATATAATGTTCACACTTGTGGTAAGAAATTCGTTCTCAATTTTCATTCACTAAGGAGTATTTTCATGTTATGTACCATTTTATTTTATATAGTGTATATATTACAAAATTATAATATTATATTAAAATAATTTATAATTTATGATATTTTTAGTATAAATTTGGATTAATTCATTCAATGGGATTTGATTTGAATGTTACCAAGAGGTAAATGAATTATTAACACAATTTCATTTCAATGGGTTATTAGTCTTCCACATTATATTTTTTATTATAGGATTATATGTTAATTGATTGAAAATTTGATTTGTTAAATATTTTAACATATTTGGAGTGTCATTTATTTCACATAATCTCATAATTGTTTAATTATCCATTCAATGATATTATATTTGTAAGTTTTATTTACCTTAATTTACTTTTTCTTAGGACAATAGTTTATGATGTAAAGCTATATTATTTTATGAGGTGTATATAATAATCATTTGACATAATATATATTTAATATACTTATGTTCAGGATATTTAATGTTATATTTGATGTTATTATTTCAGGGGGACTATGATTGAAAAGTGACTAAATGAAAAAAACATTATGTTACAAAATATTTTCTTTTGGAGATTATTTAGGATCAAGTTACCTTGTGAGGAAATCATTTGCTATTATTTTCTATAAAAATATATATTTTATTAACCTATGGTTATGAATGTGTTTTATAGGATGAATTTCTATTTCCCCCTTTATGGATTAAATGAACATCATAAAAGTAATTTTCAATTTATACCGATCGTGTATAGTATTTAGATCGGGAATCTTCACTTCAAAATCCATATTTAATAAAATAAAATAAATTGATATTTTATAAATATAAAATATTTTATAATGGTAGTTTTCATGATATGTGACCTTCTATAAAAAGTTTAAATGAAAATATATTTTTATGTTTTCCTAATGGGTCACTAGTGATTCCCTTTTATAAAATGTTTATAAATAATGTTTATTTTGTACATTTAAAATATGAACATGTATTCCCAATATCATAACCATTATTTTCCTTGAATATTAATTTAAATATTTCCTTGGAAATTATTAATGAAATATTTTATTGTTATTTTATAAATATTAAGTTTTATAAATTTATTTTCAATATGAGAATGGTATTTTCATCAAAAATGTATTTAAAGATCTTCTTAATAGTGTTTCCATTAATCAATGTGATCCAAAATTTATGTTACTTGTGCTACATTAGGGATATTTTTTGTTATCACTTATTTCATTCTATGGTTGTATTATGAATTTGTTAAATATATTCTCATGGAATATATTCCTTTTCAAATATTTAATCAATTTTATAATGAAATAATTGATATTCCTATGAGTATTATTAAAAATGAATAATCTATATAGATTATTTAGGCAATTTTCCTTGGTAATGTTTTATGATGAATGGTGGTTCCATTATAACAAATTGATTTTTATTTATATTATAAATCAGGGATGGGAGATTAATTTATATCCATGGAAGTGTTTGTTCATTATAGACCTCCAATGCATTGGGTATGGAATTCAACTGTACGGTTATTCCATTTGTAAGAGTGATTTTGAGAGTGACATGGAAATGATTTCCCAAGTAGCCTAAATCTTTTATATATTCATACTATTGGGTTTTATAGAAGTTTTATTATATATAAAGGTATGATAATGATTTTATTATTAAATAAAAACATTTTATACTTATTATTGGTGAAAATATATAGATTTTTATTGATTCTTTTGACCACGAATGGCATCACATGGATCATTATTATTGTATCCATTGACACTATTATTTTTTAAACCCATATGAAATGTTTCATGACTAATCATCCAAGTTTTTAATGGTATGTATTCTATTATGTTATTCACATGCACTTTTATTATGTCATCCAAACCTAATACTCATCTTATTGTCAATGATGGAATTCAATTATTAGTGATTGTTTTTACCCTTACTAAGAATTTTATATCTTTCTTGTTTTATATCATTTTAACTATGTTATGAGGATTTATTTTAAATTAATTTTGTTTATAATGGTTCCTTGTATAGAGTTTTTTATATTAGATGTTAATGATTTGTTACAGAATTAGAAAATATAGGTATAACAGTAAAAAAGATAACATAATGGCATGAGTAATATTATTTAATAGTTTTTCCAAATTTTAAAAAACTCAAATCCTATAAATTTTATGGGATTATATGTGATAAAATATTTTCTTTTAACTTTTTATGTTTTGGATGGAAAAAATGTGTCAGATTTATTAGTATCAAATCCAAGAATCTAATTTTTATGGTTTTATCACTGGATTCAAGTTTGAGGGTATGGTACTGTAACATGAATCAGAGAAATATAACTCTAAATATGTTACCAACATCATGTTAACACTATTTAGATATGATATAGTAATGATTGACATTGAAAAAGATAACGGGGTTGTTTTTTTAATTTGAAAATGGATAAATACTTGATAAAAAAGTAATTCATGATATCATTTACCACATTTTTGGACTTATGAAATATTTTATATAATATGATATTCCATTCATTGAATCATGCATATTTTCATTAATGTATTATGTTTAGTCAACTCATTACCATAATATATATTTACAAGTGACATGGAGAGCTAATTATGTTAGATTATGGGAAAATTGATTTTTTAAATTTAGTGATCTAATTCCTAAATCATTCAATTTTTGAATTTTGTCCGACATATTTTTTATGATTATTAAGGTAAACTATATATGTAATGGATTAATATAATATTTTTGTTTTATTTTATAAATATTTCTAGCCATAGTGGTTTTGGTAAATATTTAGAGGGTGAAGAAATAACTTATAGACATTATGATTCATTAAAAGTTCTTCAGGCACATGGAAATTTTTCTCGAATATCCATTTCATGGGGTAATTAATAATGTGGAAATTGGTTAAAGCAGAACCAAAGGATGATTTAGCACAAATTATATGATAATTAATCAAGTATGTTTAATTTATTGACTGATTTATCTAGAGTGCAAAATAATACAATGAAATTTACAAAACGAAGATTTTCTAATAACATTTTATTTTTACTTTTATTACCATGAATTCAATGGTCTCATAAGCCTTCAAATATTTATTGTTTTGTGATGGTTAACTTTATCATGAACATGTTCTCTATTAATCACCATTGATCCTTTTGTGTCAGTTTTATCTTCCATTTTCATATTATCAGTTCTTTCTTATGGTCTCTATTTTGGAAAAATAGTATTTTGGTGACATTCACACTTCATTTTCCCTCTTCGTAAGAGGAATTTTCACTAATGATTTTTATTGTGTGGATATTCTGTAATGATTCATTCAAATGAAAACCAATTATTATAAATGAAAAAAAATGAAATTTTAACAACGATATTCATTGAATGGTTGGATAGTGTAGCACCCTAAGATTCTAAAAGAACACTATGATCAATATCATATAAAATATGCAACACTGAGCCTAAACAATACATAAAATATCATCATTTTTATATGACCGTTATAACATGGATATTGAATTGAAGTATACGAATAGTATTAACTAAATTATGTAATATATATATACATATATTTATATAAAGGACCTACATTATATATGTTTTTCTTTTGATTATTTGGAAATAAGTACTCAATTTCTAGTAAACTTATTTTTTGTTTTTGAAATATTTTTCCTTAAAAATTGTTTTTTATTTATTTTAATGATTTTTTTATTAATTTATACATAGGATAAAATTTATGTTTAATAAAAAATATCAATCTCAAAATAAGTATATATAAATTATCATTTGGTGATATTTTTGGATTTTTCTGAAAAAATTTATTTTCTAGTGAATGGTGAAAAATACAGTTCTTGTTGACAACTGTAATTTTGTTTCACATATTTAAAAAGTTAAATTTTTATTTAAAGTTATTTGAAACTAATATTATTAATATATATTAGTAATAATCCATGTATTTTCATCGGAATAAATTTCATTATTAAATTTAGTATAACAAAAAAATTTCTACTTGAAAATGTATTCTAATGAAAAACTCTTTTTAGTTGTGTTTTTTATTTTCATTTTAAATAAAATAATGTAATTTATAGGCATTGAATATGATGAAAATAATTTTTTATTTGGAATTAATAAGTTCAAATTTTGTAATTGTCCACTTTTATATTGGGTGAAGGTAACATGTATGATGAGATCAAGAGAGACTAGACTGAATGTTCGTGTTTGTAATCTATTTGAGTATCTAGATGATGAAGAATCGATGCATGAATTATTGGAGGGAGATTATAAGGAATTTTTTTCTACTGAAGCCTCATTGGATAACATGGAAAAGAATAGGGTTTCATTAGAATATGTTTCTTTTGAGGCTATATAATGTGTGTTTTTGGAGAACTCTACTGCACAACCTCATTTGATGGAGGGAGATCTCGTGTTGATGGTCAATTATGATCTTTCGATATGGGATCCACCATATGGTGATCTAAACATTGATATAAGAAATTAATACTATCATAATTAGATCTATAATCTCTTTAACTCCTCAATGATCTCAAATAGGTGGGGGAAATTTATGATTATGGAAAGGGGACCGATAGTATTACCGATTAGGATATGGGTATTGGACTTACCTCTTTCAAAGATGTTATTATACAAAAAAATAAATATCTGATTGAAAATGAAGGTTCCACAAATGCTCTTATGTATAGAAGTTCATAGAAGGACTACTGCAACCATCTAGGGACAGTTTCTACCAGATCATCCTCAAAAGAATAAACAAGGGCCAATATAGAAATCCTTAAAACATCAGTCAACGTAGTTCTCAAACTGAAATGGAAACTACTAATGAGTTTGATTTTGAAAATGATATATCATATTTTATTTTTTACATGTTTTCCATGATGTATGAGGGATGTCATATTTTTTTATCCTTATATTAACTCTTAATATCTTTTTTTATTATTTTAAATAAATGGTGAAAATATTTTTCTTCCAGATAGACTTGTTTTATATCTACTATGTGTCCATATTGGGAAAACCCCATGTTATGTAAGAATATAATAGAAATTTTTTCATAATGGAATTATATTTTTAATGATAAGTTATTTTTAATTTTTAGTGATTGTAAAATTTCCATCAATGCATTCACACATCTAATAATTTATTTATTCAAAAATATAATAGTAAAATTAATGATATTGCAAATACTTAATGTGATATAATTTGAGAGAGTTATAGAATTATATGATATATATTTTTGAATATTATATATCATAGATTATTAATCAAATTATACTCTAAATACAACTTTTTATTTACATGTTTAAGCCAATTTAATTAAATACTATTAAAATTTACATTAATGATAATTTATAAAAATGGCATTTTATAAAATTATTTTAAAAGAAAAAAATATTTGAATGAAAAAATTAGGATAATATATGTTCAAAAATTTCATCATATTCCATTTATTTTTAAACAGTATCATTATATATAATATAATTACCCATTAATAATGAAAAATATATTATTAAATTTAAAGTTAAAATAGGCTAATTTAGTGGTGAAACGAAATTATAGGATTTAAAACCCCACACAAACCAGGGAAAATTTAATTTGCGTATGATATTTCAAGAAAATAATTTTTTAGGTGTGGATACCCAAACAATTTCATGTATTTTTATTGAGAATGACTTTATTATAATTTAATATTTTTAGAAATTCCAAAATATCCTCACAACTATGGTATAAAAGGGAATATCCTCCCTCATTTATTTACACTAGATTAATCCATAGAGATCATCCATCAAAAAATAACTTTTCAACATACATAGAATCATTCTATAAGTGCTTATCATACCAAAAGATAGGACTTATAGCCCTTGATAGATGATTTATATGATTTCATTCAAATAATTGTTAATCATCTTATCATATCACGGTTTTTAATTACTCATTACCTTATTTAAATATAATTTATTTAACATATATAATAAATTATCCATCTTCAATGTAATGAAATCTTATTATGATCATTAAATCTCTACCATCCAACCTATTTCCCATCAGAAGAGAAGTGAATGTGTCACTCGTGCATTTGTACGGCTCACCGTCTCACGTAGTAATGAAATTTATTTTCCTCCACCATATTTAATTGATGTTTATTATGATGTATTTAAGGTTTATATAATACATATAAAATAATTATAATCCAGAAATATAATATCACATCTACATTCTTTCCATATAATCTTTTCGTATTCAATAATGTTTCTCATACGTACGTGCAGACTACCACCTCTAAAAATGATGTAATTTCTATTAAATTTTAATATTAATTGTATTATAATTAGGGTAGATTTTAAAAATATATATATGATTTATACAATATAATAATATATCTCAAAATGTGAATTATTATTTTCCTTCCATTCATTTCATCTATCAAAAAAATGAAAATAATGTTCACGCATATGTACAACATATCATCTCAATGAATAATGTAATTCATTTTTTATATAGATTTCATGAATTAACATAAATATGTATATAATTAATATAAATAAAACAATATAATTATTAAAATAGTATATATCTACAACCATGATCAATGTACAACGAAAATAACTACAAACCAAAACATACAAAAACAATGAGGCAGTTATCCCCCAGAAAAACAATTTAATAAAGAATTATGAAAATAGGTATGATAGAATGTTATAAGTAATAAATATATGGTATGATTTATATTAATGTGTTTATGGATCAGAATTATAAAAAATATATATTTATTATACATTTTTTTAACAAATATGAAGGAATTCAGACATGATGTAAGGGTTCCTCGTCTCACTATTACTTCTATGAGATATGTTAAATATTCCTAATTTATTTAATTTCTGTCGTTTAAATACCAAATATATGATATTTTATAGAATTAATATATTCATCATCATTTTATTTCATATTTTTATTTTATTTTATTATATACATGGGGCTTACGAGTCAAAATTTTCAAAAGTGGTAAGTGTCCATTTCCCAATCTCATCACTCTTTGAGATTTTCTCTAATGGGGGGTTCATTTCATCCAAATATATAATTCATAAAAAATTAAAATAATATTTTTACTATATTTTATTTATTTAATAAATTCATTTTTATATATTTTTTCCCTTTAAAAAATTAGGGGAGTATTCTTATCATTTCTTAAATTATTTACTTTCTGGATTTTACTGAATGGGTAAAAGTATTGTTTGTTAACCTATACAACCTGAAAAATAAATAAGGATGCCACAACCACTCAATAATTTGAATCTTATTTTATTTATTTAAAATTTTCAATTCAATTTGAATGGTTTCTTTAATATATGACAGGTTTTTATATTAAAAATAATAGCTTTCAAAGTGAAGAGGGTATTTTCCTCAAAATATATTCCAGTAATATCTTTACAAATTTTTTATCTCCTTCAACATCCTTATCTAAATATTATCATGTGGTTTAAATCTAATGATTATATTCAACATATTTTATGGGATGTATTATTATTACATTTATTGATAATTTATTGATATTCTATTTGAATAATTCATAAAATAGGGATAATTATTTACTTTTTAAGGAATGTTTATTATGTTCTATTTTTTATTCATATAATTAATTAATTTGACTTAATATGTAATGGAAATAAACTATTATAACTCTGGATGCATCAATAGGTCTCATCAGATGAATTAGATTGCATTTTTTCCAAGGCCTTAAATATAAATTTTTAATTGTCTTGGAATAAATCATCCATATTCTGTTTAGATAAATTTGAAAAGGCCTCAACACTACGTTTCTGGTGTTCTTCATTATGAATTCAACAATTATGAAATTTTTAATAGATATCTTAGAAATTAAGTTTTTTTGTGATATCCATGGATAATTTTCAAGAAAATATTATTATTTATGTGCAATTATTTTATCTTCATTTATTTATTCCATATTATAATTCCTAATCATGGTATTTATTAAATGGAATGTGTTTTCAAATATTTACCTTATTATTTGGTTTATTCCTTATTTAATCATGATATCTTCTAAATTTTAGACACCCTTATAGAGTATATAATCTCACACTTGTATTCTTTCTTTTTCCCCAAGATATGAATAACCGTATAATAAAAAATATCACTGATGAAAAAATTATTTTTTTCGATGTATTTTATATTATCATTATAATATATGAATCATGCGTGTATCAGTTTCTTTAATACTAAAAAATGATACAATCCTTTTGTATTTTTTTACATGTATTATGTTCCAACGCTATAATGTTAGAATCATCTTCTAGCTACTTGAGTCGAAATATTTATATGATTGATCTAAAAAATAAATGAAGGAAAAATTGATTATATTCTTTATGTATAAATTTATTTATCATTTTTAGTGTATTATATATTTGAGGATTCCAGATTACTATACTTCTAATTTTTCTCAATGTTACATATATAGTTATATTTTCAGATTAAAAATACTATATTGGTATTCCATAATGGAATGATCATTTCATATTTTTCTAATAAGGATGTTATATTCTTTTATTTTTGATGAGTTAATCTAGATATTAAGTATTTTAGAAATATTTGTGTGGAAACATTAGATCAGGATGACATGAACAAACTAAATAAAATATTGTACAAATTTTATGTAAATTAGAGCATTTTACATATGTGGAAAATATTTTAGGCCCTGTATATTTCATTCGGATGTACCCATATGATAGATGCATGAAACAAAAAATAATGAGTTACGTAATCATTTTCAGATGAGGTGTCAATTATATAATAATACTTATATGAATGAATTGAAATTTCATCTATTACTTGTTTAATTTGAATGTCCATCATAACATAATCAAACATGTTGAAATTAAATAAAATTTTATAGTTTTATGATATATTTATTATAACTAGTTAATGAATTTTATCTTGGATATAGTGGTTTTCAAAAATGATGGATTTTAGATGATGAACATCACAATGTTCAAACATATGTTTAGCTCAATTGTGAATAAATTACATTGTTTCTGTAGTACGTACAAATGTTTATATATTTTTTAATATTTTTTGTAAATGTAATTTATATTATATTTTTTTAGTTTATGTGATGAACAGATTATTATGTCTCGATGAGAATGTTTGAATGTTCATGTAATGAATTGGACCTCTCTGGTCCATTAAATTGTGAAAATTTTGTGTTTGAAGTGTTCTGCGAGGTCATGGGGAGACATTTCAAGAATTTTTTGATTTTTACAGTTTTTTCACCAGTTGGTCATAACAGTGAATTTCAATGGTGAGTCATAGTGATAGATCTCCAAGGTGACTCACACTAGTATCTCTCATTTGTGACTCGAATCGGTGCCTCTCACCCATTGATCACATTGATGACTCTTCTGATGGTTATTCATTTTCAATAGTTTTTTCCAATTTCTCCATTATTCCTTCATCCTTTCTAATTTTTCCCCATTAAAATTTTAATTAAAGTAAAATGAATTTAAAATAATATTTAATTGGTTTTGTAGAAAATTCAAAGTGTATAATTCATATTTAAATGGTTAAACAACATGGTTTTGTTGATATATGGAATTAATGGAAAATACAAACAGTTTCATATTCCATGAGTCTCATATATAATCCTTCAAATAATATGTCATTTCTTTAATTCATTACCTCTCCTCTATCTTAGTATGAGGCCCCCATAACCGTTCTTATTCAAGTATTTGTGCATTTATGCTACACTATTTTGTTAGTATTTTCATAGGAGTTCCCTGATGTTTTTACATCTATATCGTAGTGAAATAAGGAAGTGGTGATCTTATTTTCTTCAAGGTAGGTTTCCCTAAATCTCTTTCAATTTTGTTTCATTCGTGGTGGGTGTATGGATTTCACCTTGTGGATATAGTTCAATCAAAATTTAATAAATATAATAGAATTGGTTTCAAATAAATGAACTGGGCCCTGATAAAGATGTGTTTGATCGTACTATTTTATTGATATTTTGATCAATTTTGTTAATTTTATGCACTATATTCCAACTAAAAATCATGTTCATCTAGGGTCCATGGTAGCACACATAATTTTTAGGAATTCAAGTTTTTTTACTTGTCATTAGTCAAATCTATATAACCAGTTGACAATGTAAACTCGACTGAAATAAATAAATTCCCTGGGATAAAACTATTTCTAGGATAAATAATGAATTTATAATTAGAAATTTAATGAGGAATTCATAGTAATATCTGAATATTAATTTCCTTTGTTTTCGTGGTATAATTAAATCTCATGTTTATAAATTGATTTATTATGGGATGGATGGGAAATGTTAAGCAGTAGGGCATCAGTCGGGGTGTTATATGTTTGTGTTGCAAGATTTGGTTGGAATGGGGTGTCTATGAATTAAGGAATTTGAAAATGGTTGTGGTGAGAAGTGTTTCTTGTTTGAGCTATTAATGTTTGGTTTTCTTCATTTAGAGGAAGGTTTGTGAGAAAAATTTTTGAATAATTATGATGTTAGTGGTCGGTGTGGGTGTTAAAAATAGAGGAATGTTATTTTACATAAGTTTATTCTCTCTTCACCTTCAAAGATTAATTTTGTTTCATTGTATATTGTGTATTGTGTATAGTTGTTTCCCATGTAGAAATAGAATGAATAAATTAATTGTCTAATAAATAAGAATAATTAGTTAAATGAATGGGTTGGGGGTATGAATTGGGGTTGTGATTTGTTATGTGTTGTTTTTCATTTAGAGGAAGTAGAAAAGGGGTAATTATTATTTTGATATTAGTTTAAAACCAATAGGTTGGTATTGAGTGTTTGGTATTACATATATGAATTTATTTACTTTTTTATTTCTATACGCATCCCACCCTAGTTGAAAACTATGTTCTAAACACCCCCATCATCATGGGGGTGTCTTTCACAAACATCCTAGTGGCAAGATTGATGGTTGGCCACCTACTCTTCCCTTCTCTCACATCCAAGTGATGGTAATCCAATGATTCATTGGGCAGGTAGTGGATTGTGAGTCCCTAGTGTGTGTGGGAAAGTTGTACATTCCCTGGTGTATTTAAGAAGAGAAATTTTTTGTTTTCCCAACTATATTTTTGATGAGATGTGTTTTGATTTCCCAGGTGTTTCCATAAATTATGTGGTTGTGAGGCCTAGGTGTTTTTGTGCGGGATGTAATGTGATTCTTTTTCCTAGGTGAGGGGACTAGCTATGATGCCTAGGTGTGTACGGGCGATATGTGATCTCCTTAATTTTCCTAGATGATGGTATTAAATGTGAGACCTAGTTCTGTGCATGGAGTTTTTGATGTGGTGGATACAATAGAGGTGAGAGTGTCGTGAGGTGTTTCATTAGGGTGTGAGAGAAAAAAAATAGTGAAAAGTGGTGCAGAATATCCTAATATCAATATTCTTATAAAATTACATTACATGACCTATGTTACTTGGTGAGAATGACTTAGTGAGGTGGGGATAGCTAATATAACTTGTTAGTGTTGAGAATATGTTTTTTTCATTAATTCTTGATTTTGTTATTAATATGGGGGAGATTGTTGAGAATAGTACTTTATTTATTTTTGATGATTTTGATGCTCACAAAATAACCGTAATTGTTTGTTAATGATTTTTCTTTCGGTATATTCCAGGAATTAAATATCATATATAATCATATTTTTGGAATAGTATTCAAGTACTTATACAGTGTGAAACAAGTATTAAAGAATTCAAAAATCAATTTAGCGTGTTCTGGAAACACTGTTCATACCCTACATTGAGAAGCGTAGTGTAAGTATGGAATGTGATGTATACTCTAAAGGGATATCAAAAATGTATATTTAATCAACCATATGTTATTGTAAAAGTATAGAAGAGGAACCTTATGTTAGGAAGGAACACTACGTTTGGGATACTGAAAAGTATGGGAGAAGAAATGTATGTAAGTTTTAGACATTACGTTTTTTCTCAAAATTATGGTTCATCAACCTTACTTTTGTGAACAACCTTATGGTGCATGAAAATTATGGATCATGTACCTTACGTTTGGAAGATTATAAAAGTATGGATCATTTATCATTTGTTTGAATGTTGAAAAGAAAAGTGTGGATGATTAACCTTATGTTTGTGATCTACCTTACATTTAGAAGATGCATGCTATACATTTCAACCTTACGTTTGGCGTCGGAAAATTAAGGATGATATTATTATGCAACAGTCAACAGGCGGATTATTAGTCTTATTTTAATCCACATTAAAATCTTTTTTTAAAACGTGTATTTGACTGATTCTAAGACTTTTTATCTATGATTCCAATGATCAATTTAAAAGGATCTTTTCATGCTGAATTTCTAGAGGAGTTACGACTGCTCTGTTAATTCAAATGTTTGAATATCACAAGTCAGAAGGCAAATTTGTTGGACCTCAATTTTTTGAATATGTTCTCATCGTTATTATATATATTTTAAAAATATATATGTGATATACAAAGAGATTCTCTATAACAGAGATGCATAACAACAACGATGAATATAAAAAGGATAAAAATAAAGACTACCATGATCTACAGATATACTGATTACGAAGAGCGAAAAATATCTGTTTATTGATGAAGAATAAACATGACAAGACATTCACCTATTATACCTCAATGTTCTATTGGGAATCTACTGCTGATGTTGTGAATTATATTTCTATATCTATTGCAACTGGATTGACTCAGATTTAATCTTACTTAAAGATCATTATTTCTGAATATGATGATCCATATACTATCAATTGAATTCTGTTGAAATTTTTAAGAACAACTATGAAGGAATTTTCAACAATCAAATACTCTTTTATATTGAGTGATCAACTTCTCGTACTAATCTGTGTATTAGGTTCTATGTTTGAACCATAAGTCTCTATTTTTCCTTAGATTGTAAATATGTCAACTGCCTGTACTTAATTGTGAAACGGTATATTTTATTTAAAGGTGGAGGCAGTGCCTCTTAAATTAAAAGCAACCAAAATAGAGTACCTGAAAATAAAATAGCAAACATGGAAAAGCCCAAGGCATAAAACTATCAACCTAAATTTTTCATTAATCTAGCAGTTAGATTCCTTTCATATTCTTTAATTGCATTCCATTCTTCCCTTCCAAGACCCCAACCCCAACCTTTTGATCTTCCTCTACTAGAAGGAAGCGCTTGTAACCTTTCTAAAAGTGTTTCAGCATTGGTGCTGTCAGAATTAGAGATATCTTCTTACTCTTTGTGTTTCATGGGAGAAGAAACCCCCTCAACTGAAGTAGCTTGGACAAGGATCTCCTGAGTCTCATCGGGAGAGCCCGGATTGGTATCCTGCATCTTAGAAGCATTACCGATATTTTGACCAAAGGAAGTGTTACCTGCTGTCAATATAGCTGAAGAATTTGCCTTCTTTAAAGGAACGAGCTGAAATCCTTCACTATCCACAGTGAGTTTTGAAGAAGCATGACCAGGATTAGAAACAATGGGGGAGTCAGTTTTTAATATTTTCATACCCTTTTGGATATCTGAAGCAATCATCTCATCATTCGGAGGTGGATAGTGAGATTCTCTTTGAGTGAAATCTTTAGTCTCTCTTCCTAATTTGGAGTAATCAACATTGCCTGACAATTGAGGAGATGAAGAAAATTGATTTTTTATGCAAATCAGCACATTTTCCTTCATATTGAGTATCAACATTTTTCCGATTTGCTTCTTTAGAAAAGATGGAATCCCAGTATTTTGGATTTTTCTCAGAAGTGGAGGCATAGATTTGACCTTTCTCTTCAACTGTAGAATGTAAAAAATCCTCAAGAACACCCCCTTGATCTTTTTTCATATCAACATGAATGTAAGTTCCATCATCAGGCTTCCGAACATGTGTACTTTTAATATTTTTAGGATATTTTCTCATTTCATGTCCACACGAAGCACAATAGATGCAAACTGTGGAGCACCTACATGTAGATGAGTCATGACTAAAAATGAAACAATCCTTTCAGAACATTGGCATTTTTTTATAAGTGATCTTAAATTCAATAATGTCATCATCAGTTGCAAAAAAAACCTTCTCAACTAGAGTGGATCTCAATTCAACCTCAACTAAGAACCGGGCGTAGTGACCAAATCGAGCCACTTCTATTTCCATGCCAATTTTGATAGGAATCCCAATTTACAAAGAAATATCATACAAATTTTTGGGGTGCCAATGAATCCAATTCAACCCATACACTCTTCCCCTAATTTTTGTGGTGGTGTTACCAACCTCAAATGGATTGAATTTTTTCCCATTCTCTAAGGTGAACAATTCCATGTTTGAGCGCAATGGAACCAAAGCCCCAAGATAGAATTTTCATTTCCTCCATGGGGAAGAGCATATGAATGTATCCTCTTCCTAGAGAGACACATTTCCAGGATGTAAATCCCCAAATTGACGAGATAGGCTTCTTAAGGTCATCAATTTTCAAAGGTTGAGACCCTTTAAGAAGAAATAATCGAGAAACTTTTGAGAACTCACCCATTTTAAGGCGCTCAGAAATAGCATTGGAATCCACTTTGATGTGCGCAATGTTCCCTTTTCTTCGAATAGAAGAGTCAGGTACACCTTTGAATCAGGAAAAGGATCGACTCAAAGAAGGCCCTTCCACGTAAGCCTTTTATACCTGAGTCTCGTTCTCTAGTTTTTCTGTCAAATCAGAGTGTTGGTGGAGTGCACCAGTGGCCTTATATTCCCCGAACCACTATACATCATGTGTCATACTCTATTTATATTTCACTACTAAAATCTTTGATATAATGGTAAAAGTACAGATCATGATTATACAAAGAAACTGAAAAAGATACAATTCACCCCCTCTTGTGTATATTTTGTATAACTCGATCCAACAATTGGTATTAGAGGAAGAGCTTTCTGATAAATCCTTAACAAGATAAAAGTTATTATACATAGATCATGATGACTGATACAATATAAGTAATGTCTATGGTCATATAACCATACTTCAATGGAGAAAATTATGGATGTTGGACGTTGCGAATGATAATTTATCTAAAAAACCTTGGATATAGAGTATATTCTATGATTATGACTCCATATGAAATACCTGAGATACCAGAGACATGGAGTGTATCCACTGAAGTAGAATATCATATGAACTTGAAGGCAATGAATGAAATTATATGTGGTCTAGGACCTAATGAATTCAGCAGAGTATCTCAATATCCGATAGCATATGAGATGCAGCAAACTGTTGTTGTTGTTTATGAAGGAACTGACAATGTCAAGAAAATGAGATATGCTACAGCTAAGATTAAATTTGATACACTAATATTGTTTGAATGTGAAATCATTACTCAAATGAATATAATATTGATTGAAATTATCAATAATATAACTTCTTTGGGAGACCCAAACAAACAAGCTGATCATGATTTGAAAGTACTGAGAGTACTACCTACTAATTAGAATAGAATCTGTGCTGCAATCTGACAATCACCACCTATCAAATACTTAACCATGAGAGATCTTATAGGAAAAATTATGATGTATGATGTCAAAATGAAAGATGAATAAAACGAGAATAAGGTTCTGATCAACAGATAAGACACTTTCTTAAATGTATCGTCTCAAGGTAAAAGCAAAATAGCTAAAGAAAAAATAAGTAAAGATGAAATCAGAAAGTTCTAATTCATCAAATTCTGAGGTAGAACAGGCTCAGCTATCCATAAAGTTTAATAAATGCTATAGAAAGAATAAAGGATTCAGAAATACTTTTAAAAAGTATGTAAATGAATTCAAATGTTATGAGTGCAAGAAAATGGGACACATCAGACCTCACTGTTCTCAATTAATGAAATACAAGAGAAATAAGTTCTTCAAAAAGAATTATTATGAGAAAAAAGATAAGAAATAAATGAAATATACATGGAGTGTGTCTGAAGACTCCAAAATCCCATCAGAATTAGACTCATAAAAGGAAGAAGTAAATATGAAAGCCAACATGTGATTTATGGCAGAAATAGTTGAGGTACATTCATACCATTCTTCTAATTATAATGCAGAATCTAGTTCTGAAACAAGTTATTCTATTGAAAATATTTTATCCTACAGAAACATGATTGATGGAAAATATGATTCAATTTTTAAGAAACATAAGTCTTTAATGAACATTCAGAAGTCCATTTCAAATGAAAGAGATACAATACTAAAACAACTTAAGGAGTTAATTGATAAGTATATTTCAATTAACACTAACTATACGAATTATGAATCAAAGGTAAAAACATGACAAAATGATGTAGAAGCATATAAAAGTGAATCTCCTATTTTTACAAAAGGAGAAAATACACTAAAAAAATTCATGGGAAGAATGTGATTAAAAGGAGAAGATATGGAATAGGCTATAAAGGTGAAATGACTAAACTATAAAAAAATTACTTTGTTCCAAGTACTTGAAAGGTAACATGTGACTATTGTTGTGAAAAAGGTCATCTTTCTAAGAATTGTTACTTAAGGAAACATCAAATAAGTAGAATAAAGAAAGCCATTGTCTCAAACAATTTATATGATTCTGTTGATTTCAGATAAATAAAAAAATATAGATTCCCAGATCATTGATGGCTAACAAAACTAGACCCAGTAGAATATGGTTACCAAAAAAATCTGTTTAAATGCCTTTGGAGGAAGCATATCATAGATAAAAAAAGCCATATGGTATATGGAAAGTGGCTTCTTCAGGAATATGGGTGGAAACTCATCAAATTTTAGAACACTACCTTAAAAATTTGGTGGAATAATCACTTTTGGTGACAATTTCAATGGCAACATAATTGGCATTAGAACAGTTCGCAATCCAGAAGATGCCTCAATCAGTAAAGTACATTATGTACAAGGATTGAATCACAATATGATAAGTATATCTCAATAATGTGATGATGGTTAGGTTGTTTATTTCTCTAATCATTGATTTTTAGTTTTCAAAAATAAGTTTCTTAAATTTAGAGCACCTAAAAATGATAATGTGTATACCCTGGTCTTAAATGCCTTTTTTAAACAACATTTAAACTACTTAACTTCTAAGATAATTGAATATTTTATCCGGTATATAATACTTTGATATTGTAATATATTTTCTTTAAAAAATTTATCCAAGAAACAATTAGATTCTCATTTGCCTAGTCGCGTGTTTGAAAGTGATAGATTTTGTGATGTTTGTCAACATGGAAAAGCACAAATCATCCATCAAATCAGTTAACAAAATTGCTACATTTGAACCTCTAGAACTTATCCATATAGATTTTTTGGACCTTCAATAGTAGAAAGCATGTATGGTAAATTATATGTATATGTTTTGGTTGATGACTATTCTAGATTTACATGGATATTCTTTTTTAAATTTAAAAATGAAGCTTTTACATTATTTGAATTTTTTTTAATCTGTTCAAAATGAAAATGGTTATAAAATAATTTCATTAATAAGTGATCATGATGGAAAATTTGAGAATCTAGAATTCAATTCCTTTTTCCCAAATATGGGTATTTACACACCTTTTCTACACCAATAACGCATCAAAAAAAATGGAATTTTTGAAAGAAATATAGTACTATTGAATAAATGGCTAGGATTATGCTAATTGAATATAGACTTCCTACCTATTTTTGGGATGAAGCTCTAAGTAAAACCTTCTATATAATGAATAGAGTTTTAGTTAGACCAATTTTCAAAAATACAACCTATGAACTATAGAATAACAAAAAACCTAATGAAAATTACTTCAATGTTTTTGGATACAAGGTTTACACCTTACACACCAAATACAATCTTGGTAAGTTTGATACAAAATATGATGAAGGCATTTTCTTAAGATATTCTACTACTTCCAAAGATTATAGCATTTTTAATAAAAAGTCATGTATTGTTGAAGAATCAGTTCATGTGAAATTTGATGAATCTGATCCCTTTCAGAAAATGATAGATCAAATTGATGAATCTGAATCTAATGATAACATGAGACTTGAGAACCTGAAAGATGATTTTGAAAAAGATATAAATTAAATTTATTCCATTATTGAAGAACATGACACTGAAGAATCATTAAGTGTACTTCCTAGATAGTTAAAGACTCTAAAGAATCACCCTTTAGAAACTATAATAGGAGACTTAGAAACAGGAATAAAATTAGGAATAAAATAGGAAACCTTGTTGAGTTTTATACCTTTTTATCAAAATTTAACCCAAGTCTAATGAATAATATTTATATGATGAAAGCTGGATGATATAAATGCAAGAAGAACTAAACCATTTCAAAGAAATGACACTTGAAAATTATTTGAAAGACCATAGAATTATCCAGTTATAGAAATGACATGGGTCTTTAGAAATAAACAAGATGATCAAGGAATAATAACTAGGAATTAATCACGACTAGTATCTAAAGGATATATTCTGGAAGATCGTATATATTATGATGAGACCTTTGCACATGTATCTATATTAGAAGCCATAAGAATCCTTTTAGCCTATGCATCTTATATAATTATTTCAGATGGATGTTAAGTCTTCCTTTTTAAATGGCTATTTAATTCGGGATGTTTATGCTGAGCAACCTCCTAGTGTTGAAAATTCACAATAACCAGATTTTGTTTTTAAACATACTAATTCTTTTTATAGCCTTAAACAAGAACCTAGAGCTTGGTATAAAACATTATGCTCTTTTATTTTGAAAAAATATTTTACTATTGGAATGGCAGATCCAACACTATTTAAGAAAACTGTAAATTCAAATATTTTATTGGTTCAAATTTATATTGATGATGTAATTTTTGGATCAACAATTAAATCTATGTGTCATGAGTTATCACATATAATGCAAAAAAATGAAATGAGTATGATGATATAATTAAATTTATTTTTAGAACTAAAAATTTTTCAAAAATATTTTGGAAATGTTTTGAATTGAAGTAAATACATTACTGATTTACTAAATAAATTAGGATTTGAAAACAATAATACATATACAACTCCTATGTGTACTAATATAAAACATGATTCGGATTAAACTAGAAAATCAGTTGAGAACAAGTTATATAGAGGTATGATTAGTAGATTATTATATCTTACTTCTAGTAGACCAGATATAATTTATTCAGTATTTCTTTGTGGAAGATTTCAATCAAACCCTAAATAATCCCATTTAACTATTGTTAAAAGAATTTTTTGATATTTAAAAGGAACTATTTTTCAATATCTTCTTTATCCCAAAACATTTTATTTTAATTTAATTTCATATTCAGATGTAGAATTTGGAAGTTCAAGACTAGATAGAAAAAATCACCATATGAACTTTTCTCTTTTTAGGAAAATCCATAGTGTCATGGTCAACTAAGAAACAACACTCAGTTGCTTTGTCAACAGCCGAGGTAGAATATATATCTACTGGGAGTTGTTGTGCACATGTTTAGTGTATGAAAAACACAATTATGGATTTTGGAAAAAGTATTAATGGTAAAACTATTTTATGTGATCATACTAGTGGTATAAATATTTCAAAAAATCCTATTAATCATTCTAGGACTAAGCATATTGATATAAGACCCCATTTTTTAGTAGACCATGTTCTTAAAAAGGATATATTCTTTGAATTTTTAAGTACTGAAATTCAATTAGCTGATATTTTCACTAAACCAATACCCACTGCAAGGTTTTATTTTATTGAGGGGAGCTAGGTTTATTTAATTTTAAATAAAGCTTTATTTTATTCAATTGATTATGTTATTTCAGTTGATACTGTTTAAAATGAAATAGTTATTTGTTTTTAAAATACAATATTTTATTTTATTAGATCTATTTTGAAGTGCATATAATTTTATTTTTTTTAAAAAAATTATGTAATGATTATTGATGACATAGGAGTCAAGCCTTTCAGAAACCTTTGGAATTCTAAATCATTTTATTTCTTCCAAAAACCCTTTCACACACATGAAGAATTACCATTATTTTTTAATCCGAACATGAACCTTCGAAACCCTAATCCTTTTTCAAACCTTTAGAGATTCACGACAGAAATGGTCAATACCCAAAGAACCGATTAGGCTAAGACCAGCACTACAAAGAGGCAGTGCTCAGTATGATGAAATTTTTTTAAAGGAAATGGCATAGATCTGGAATGGTTATATCAGACAAACCTGTTGTTGTAGAAAGATGTTGCTTTTCAAAAACCTTGAACAAACATTTAATAGAGATAATATGGAGTTTCTATATAAGGTAGAACATCTTTATTTAATTAAGGTAGTACAGTTTATTCTAGGAACGATGAGGATTCAATTTTTGGTAATATTGAGGATCCATATTTTTTAATCTCATCTGTAGAAATAGATTTAATTCTTAAATACCCTCATAAGGGAGTTTTTCATTTTAATTTAATGAATATTGGAGATTCTATTCATTACTCATAATATATTATTTCCTTTTTGTTTTTAACTACATCTATAAGAAAACTGTTGGTGATGGAATTTGAACCGGATCAGAAATTTTTTATTAAGTTTGTGAAAACTGGTATTTCACATAGAATTTCTGATATGGAAAAGATAATTTACCCAGATATGTACATAATTCTTTTTATTCAATGTGATATCAAATTTATCTTTCTATGATACATGGTAAGGTATCTCGGTTACAGTTTCCAACCAGAGGCAAGGATGAACTTTTATCCTTCTAGATGGTTCATCTAAAATATTCTGGTTAAGACTGATATGATAAGATTAGTGGATGCTAGAGTGAGATTCCACCACAGTAATATATTCAATGTTGGTATATTGATAAAAACTGGGTTTTTTTGGAGCACTATCAAAGGCAAGATACTACCTGTTGGAGTTAAAGAGGATGGCGAAAGTGCTCAGGCCCAAACAGAAAAATCAAAGGAAGGACAAGCTGAATCAAGAATCAGTGTTTTATCAAGAAGAATTTGGTTTGAGGGTATGGAAGTATCTGAAGAAATAAGTTAGGAGGGAATTCAGTTCAAAAGAATTAGGGATCCTAATCCTGTTGAAGATCCTTCTCTAACTTTACATGTTTCCACATCTGGTGATATCCTAAACTATAATTTAGTGAGAGAAACTAAATTTGAAGAAATATTATAGGGATTAATGGCTCGAGATAAGGTGGCTCCTCCAGTAGAGAAAGAATTTCTGGTTCATGAAGTGACAGAACAAGATGCCCAAACAAAAAACTATAACTTAGACAGTACCAGGTGAAGGAGAAGAAGGGGACTGAACTCCAATTGATCAAGTCCAGGTTGATCAAGAAAATATTGTATTGGAAAATCTAGTGATATAGGAATACCATGAAGATGATTCTCATGAGGAGAAACCTCTAGAACTTGAAAAACATGGAAGAGAATGCTTCTGATATTCATACTGAAGTTCTGAATTATAATTTTTCTTATGGATGAGTCTGGGAAAAACTCAGAGGAAAAATCTATTGAAAAAACTTCTCAAGAAGAAGATAATAAAAAATCTGATGCAGAGTCATTACATATAGTGTTGCTGCATCAAGTACAAGTTGAGGATGAGAATCAAGCAGAAGGTGAATCTGATTCAGTGAATGGGGGAGTAGAAGAGCTGTAAAGGAAGCAATCATGTTTGGAATCTGAAAATGTTGCTCTATAGAGATCCTTAGATAAAGAACAATTGAATTTTCAGAGATTGAAAGCAAGAACTGTTTCACGACTAGAAGTTGAAGTGTTTATGAAGGAAATGTTAAATTATGTTACAAAGTTGAAATCAGATATGGTTATGAAGAAACATTTAATGGAATTTAGATCATTCATGGAGCAACAATTTACATCTATCAAACCCAGTGAGTCCAGTACATCAGGTACTTCACCTGATTTAATCATAAGATTTCAGGATATTACTATGGTCATAGAGAATATGAATTCCAGATTGCAAGACGTTCAATGTAATAGTGTCCCTTTGTTAGTACTGTTAGATAATCAGAAGTTTCTAGTTGGAAAGTTAAACTCAATTGAATCAAGTATTATAAATGTATTGACTCAGTTCACAGAGAAGTCAAATCTGTTTATAGAGAAGTAAGAGAGGCTTCATGAGTTTTTCAGAGTAAATATGATCCAAGATATTCATATGACTCATGAGAATAGAGATCTTATTATCAATCTAGGATATGGAATGGTGAGACGGTTCAGAGAGTAGTTGACATAAATCAAGGCAATAGATCAGAGGAGATAGAGACTCTCTCTTATCCTTACCACACCTTCATTCATGTGTTCGTCATAATTGTAACTGTTTCATATTTTTTTAATGAAATGTTATTTCATTATACATATTTTTTTCTATTTGTATTACTGTCTTTTTTTAGATATTATATTAATCCAGATTCATTTATTAACAAACAGTTCATAATAACATTTACTTAACTATAGTGCAACATTAAAATCTATTCTATTCAATCTTTTATCATTCTTTTGGATCTCAAAAAAAGGTCGAGAAATTTGGATAAACACAAAATTTTATTTTAACTATTTCATATTGTACCTTAATTTTCCTTTAATTGTACCAAATAGTTATTTTAAATTTGTTGGATAAATTGTTTTTTCTTTTTATTGGGGGAGAAATGTGAAAAAAAATTCTTCAGTTTAGAAAAAGGGAGAGAAATTTAATTTTATGATTATGGATACAACATTTCTTTTATAATATTGTTAAAATTAAATATTGTTTTATCTAAAAAAAATTATAAACTATATGTAATTAATTTTGTATGATAATTTAATTAATTATTTTATGGGTTTTGTGATCATCAAAAAGGTTGATATTGTTGAACAGGTGTTGTTTTCAACAATAAATGATTTTATTATTAATTAGGGGGAGATTGTTGAGACCAATACTCTATTTCTTTATGATGATTTTGATTCTCACAAAATACCCTTAATTATTTTCAAATGATTTTACTTTAAGTATATTCCAAAAATTAATTATTTTATATATTCTTATTTTTGGAAGAGTATTCATGTATTTATACAGCACTAAACAAGTGTTAATGTGGTCAGAAACCAATTCAGTTTGTTCTGGAAACACTGTTCATACCCTACATAGAGAAGCATAGCGTAAGGATGGAATACGGTGTAAATTCTAAAGAGATATCATAAATGTATGGTTAATCAACCTTATGTTATCAGAATGTATAGAAGAGAAACACTACGTTAGGAAGGAACCCTTTTTTGGGATTTTGAAAAGTATGGGAGAAGATCCGTACGTATGTTTTAAACATTACATTTGATTCTCAAATGTATGGTTCATGAACCTAAATTTTGGGAACAACCTTATGTTTCATCAAAAGTATGGATCATGTTCCTCACGTTTGGAAGCATATAAAAGTATGGATCATTTATCGTTCATTTGAATGTTGAAAAAAAGTATGGATGATCATCCTTACATTTGTGATCTACCTTACGATTAGAAGATTCAATCTATATAGTTCAACATTACGTTTGGCGTCGGAAAATTAAAGATGATATTATTATGTAAAGATCTACAAGAGGATTATTAGGATGATTTTAAGCCAGATTAAAAGATGTTTTTAAAATGTTTCTTTGACTGATTCAAAGTCGTTTAATCTATGATTTAAAGGATCAATTTAAAATGAGATTTTCATACCAAATTTGAAGGGGAGTTAAAACTAAAATGTTAATTCAAATGTGTAAATATCGTGAGTCAGAAGGTGACTTTTTTGGTTCTAAATTTTCAGAAGTTGTGCTCTCAATTATTATATATATTTTAAATATATAGATGTGATATAAACAGAGATTATATATAAAAGATCTTCTGAACAAAAACGATGAATATACAAAAGAGAAAAAAAACTATCAAGATTTACAAACATGTTGATTACGAAGAGTGGAAAAGCTCTGTTTATTGAAGATGAAGAAACATGATAGATGATTCACCTATTCGACATCAAAAATCAATTGTGAATCTACTGATGAAGTTGCGAATTATATTTCTATATCTACTGCAAGTGCATCGACTCAGAATGACTCTTACTTCAAGATCATTATTTCTAAAGATGACGATCTATCTACTGTCAGTTGAATTCAGTTGAAATTGTCAATAACAACTAGGAATGAATTTTCAACGATCAAATACTCTTTGATCTTGAGTGATCTACTTCTCATACTAAGTTGTGTATTATATTCAATGTTTGAACTAGAAGGCTATATTTTTCCTTACATTGTAAAGGTGTCAACTGCTTGTACTCAATTGTGGAAAGGTATGTTGACAGGAGGACAAGATAGTGAAAATCACTATGCTCGTGGAGTAGAGCATTGGTGGAGTGGACTAGGGGGCTTCTGTTCCCCAAACCACTATACATCGTGTGTCCTGTTCTATTTATTTTTTGTTTCTAAACTCTTTGATATAAAGGTAAAAGGATAGATCATGATTATGTAATGAAATTGAAACTGACACAATTCACCCCCCCACTTTTTTATATTTTTTATAACCCAATCCAAAAATTAGGTGTTTTTGCTTCCTCTATTTTACTAAAAGAGCTTTAGTATGATTCTCATGTATTCTTAACCTTCCTTATAAAACGTTTTTCTAGTTTCCATGAGGATTACATGAAAAATTTTGGATGTTAATAGCTCTGAATTTGGGATAGTTGTTTTGTTTCTACTTAGAATTACATTTGGTACTCACATGGGAGTTTAATTGCATTGTAAGAGTTTTATTTTCAACATGCACGTGTGATGGATTTTTGGATTTTTTTTACATATATAGTACTTGGAGTTTTTTTTGGATGAAACATCTTATCTCCTGATCTTCATTTTCAAATAAAAAGGGAAATGATGCCCATTTTTTAGAATATATATACACCCTTGGTGATAGTCTCCACCTTGAGTCCTTCTGGAGAAGGACTCGGGGTTCATTATCTCCCTTTCTTCATTTCCAGTCTTGGACGGGTTTTTCTAGATGGATGGTTTCCTGATATAATGTTATCCTATGTGATGTTTGAGATATTGGATCGAGTTTAGAGGTAGGCACAATAAGGATTTAATGGGTTTGTAGGGAAATATTGTTGTCAAATCTTGGTGAATGATATAGACCAAGGAAGACCGGCTAAGAAATAGGATATTAGGCCCCCCATGATCCAATGCAAGGACTCAAAGACTACCGAAGGACTAAGTGAGGCTAAACCATTTTTAATGTAGAGACCATAGTAATGTTTCTTGAATAATAATAACTTCTGTTCCTATTTTAATTAGATTTCATTGGAAATTTTTTAACAGATAATGAATAATTAGTTAAATGAGTTAAAGTGAATCTTAAATAAAATTAAATAATATTAAGGATTTGGAATTCATTGTTTACCTTTCATCTATTTAACCTAATTGTCCTCCATGTGTGGTTACCACATTTGAGACCTAGTATGCTTATCCAGATGATTGGTGGAGGGATGATCTAGTGGAGGAGGATGACCAAGGGTTGAAAATATTAAATTATTTTTGGAAGTAGGATCTATCAAAGTATGTGGTAATCATTTCATACATGGAGACATAGATATGAATCTAGGAGGTTGATATCACCTTCAGTTTGATTCCGGCTCATACAATGTATGGGGTTTTTTTAAAGTGATCCAGATCTAGGGAGTTGTGCGTCAATGGTGGACATTGTACCTAGGGGAGAAGAAGGTGGCTGAAGTTCTATGGCTCAATTTTGAGAAGGTGTTCCGAAAATAATTCCTTTCATCGAACATGAAGTATGAGAATATATAGGAGTTACTCTCCCTCTAGTGGGGGAGTATGTTAGTGAGGGAAATTTGGATTATGTTCAAATACCTCCTTTTCACTGAATCTCTTTCTGGATGTAATGTCTCATGTGATATGCTTGGAGGAAGAACATTTTATTTCTATCCAGTATGTAGTTATTTCATTTATGTTTCCTACATACATGGAGGTTTAAAAGTAGTTGAAGATCATCACGAAGATTCACTCATGATGTGTTCTACCTCGATAGGGGATATATCAGAGATCATTGATAGGTAGGACCATCAACAACAATTCATAGGCTCTAGGTCCTTTGAGGTTTTGACCAATGGGGAGTCGACCTCAGTATTTATTGTATTGAACTTCTTGTCCTTGTTCCATTTCGATGGACATGGGAAAGAGGTATTTCATCTATGGAGTATGTGGGAATCATTATATTCCATTCCTAGTGGATACTAGAGCTCATTATGGTGGAGGTGTGCAGGCTCAGCACTAGCCTCAACAATGGTTTCCATCTAGGTAATTTCATCAGTATGGATAGCATGTGTATGCTTCACTAAAAGGACATAATGTAGGTAGTCGAAGAAATTAGGATCGCCTCAGGGACCTTGACCTAGGCATGATCATGGCGGTAGTCATCAACAGAGGGGAAGATGAGGTGGGTGTGGTCATTTATGCATATTATAAGTAGTAGTTCTTGAGGTTATAAAGATTATTAGTGGTACTATAACCTTATTTATTAACCTTGATTATGATTTTTTGATTTAGGGGGTTTTCACTCCTTTGTTTCAGAAACTCTAGACCATTCGTTGGGACTATACATAGAGATAATTCATGTTTCCCTAGTGTTTAGAACACATGTTCGAGGATAGAACAACTTGTTTGATGTGTGCTGGGGGTGTTGAGTGATGGTGGGATTGTATTAGTCAGATGCAGATCTTTTCTTTCTATAGATGTATCCATATGATATCATTCTTGGAATTTACGGTTAGTTTTCCATTCATTATTTCATTAAATTATTATGGAGAATGGTTTTTTTATCATAAATGGATGGACAGGGCAAGGTTTTTGTTAGTGAACAGAGATATCAGGTGGGAAGTTGATGTGTAGAACTGCATCTTTCATTATTGGTTGAGCTATTAGTGGAATCACTAGATGTTGGGGTAGTATAGATTCCCAATGTTTTTGGGAAATTCTAATATGCTTTTCGTAATGAGTTTTTGATTCTACCACCTTGATGTGATGTTGTGTTCGAGATAGACCTACAACTCAGTGACTCTCTAATTTCAATGGCTCTTTATCAAATAGATCCTTTTGAGCTACGAGATCCAAGGATTCAGATAGATGACCTGATAAATAAGGTCTTCATTTGGATCATTGTTTCATCATGGGTTTCTACGAGGTTGTTCTTAAAGAAGTCATACAATGGTATGATGTTTTTTGAAAACTATTGAAGGTGGAATCATGTGATTGTTACAAACTGTTATGCACTCTCAAGGATAGAAGATATTTTTGACCAGCAAAGAGGGGTGAGTTTTTTTTTCTAATATCAAATGATGGTTTGAATATAACCACTTGAGGGTGAAGGATTTCGATATCCTGAATACTTCTTTTAAAAGTAGTTATGGTAACTTTGAGTTCATAGTCATTCAATTCAGTGTTATGAATGCTCCTTCCATATTCATGGGACTTAGGAAATTCATCTTCCATGAGTTCCAAGATCATATAATCATCATATTCATTAATGATATATTGTTTTAATAGATATCAGAGGACTATCATTCCAAGAATCTCTGAATTGTCGTATATGTTTTTCAAATACACCATATATATGAGAAGTTTTCCATGATTATGTTCGATACACGAGAGGATCATTTCCTTGGGTATGTGGTATCTCAGTAGGATGAGGTAGTTGACATGCCAAAGGATGGCGTGGTTGTTTCTGTGGAAGCACTCAACAATGTTTTAGAGGTTCGTACCTTTATTTGTATTTTAGTATATTACTAGAGTTTTAGTAATTATTTATCTTGATTGGAGGCTACATTGACATCATTGACATGGAAGGACTATGATTTTGTGTGGATTTAGTTGGGCCTGGTGGCATTTAGTAATCTAAATTAAAAACTTGTTAGTGCTTCAGTGCTTTAGTTTACTGGGGAAAGAGTGATTTTTGAGGTGTTTGGCAATGATTCTTGTCTGGGTTTGGGATATATGTTGATGCAATAGTGGGAAATAATAACTAATGAGTCTCTGTATTTACGACCCATCAAGCGTAATTATGGCCCCTCATGATCTGGTGTTATCAGTAGTCATGTTTGTACTAAATTTGTGGTAGTATTTCCTCATTGGGGAGCTCTTCATGGTATTCACAGACCATAAGAGTTTATGGAATATATTTTCCCAGAATGATATAAAAATGTGATAATATATGTTGATGGATTTTCGTAAAATTTTGATTTTAGGATATCATACACCTCACGAAAGAGGAAATTTTTGGCTGATGTATTGGGAAAAAAGTGGTCGAAGGAGGTTGTTCGGGAATCTATGGATTCTTAGAAGGAAAAGGAGGTTATAGAAGCCTTCCACATGGATTAAAGGGTGTAAAATGAAGAGAATATTTTTTCTAGATGACAATTCATTCGTCACTGATGCAGTAGGTGGAGGAATCATAGTGGGGAGACTCAGAGGTTGAGGAGATGTGCAATCGTGTTACCCATGGTGATGCTCTAGATGGATGGTCTGAGGATGGTTATAATTGGATGTAATTCCATGAGAATTTAATTTTTATGATGGTAATTCATGAGGGATTCTTACATGAGTTTCATAGCTCACCTTTAGTGGTGCACATATGAGTTCTAAAGATGTATCATGGCTTGATGATGTAGTTTTGGTGGCCTAGAATGGAGTGATAAGTGGTGGAGTTCATCGAGACGTTCTTGGTCTGCATGAAAGTAAAGATGGAGCATCGTGTTCCTATTTTTTTTTAAACCCTCAGAAATTCTAGAGTGTATGTGGGATTATATCTCTATTGATTTCATTATAGGGTTACCAAGGGCTCAGGGTTTCAACGATGCTATCTTGGTATTTCTGGATCGGCTGACAAAATGAGCTTACATCTTAATAATCATGGATCTAGGAACAGTGGATGGATTGGAAGCGAGTTATATAGATGAACTTATGTAGTTTCACAAAGTTCCATTTTCTATTCTCTCATATCGGGACACATGTTTTATGTCATGAGTATGGTGGGGACTGCATCAAGATTTTTCTTCCCAGTTATGCCTCAGCACTGACTTCCAACCTCATAAAGAAAGACAAAAAAAATATACTATCCAGACATAGAATGATATGCTACCAGAATGCATCTTGGACATTGGTATATTTTTTCGGTGACACATACACTTGGTCGGGTTTACTTATAATAATAGTTATCATCCTTACATTGGCCTGGAAATATTTGAAGCATTGAAGGTAATATTGTGTCATTCCCGTTTTTGCTAGATAGAGGTTAGGGAGATAACGGTTATTGGTCTCAAGGTAGTTCAGAGTATGATAGAGACAATTGATCTTGTTTGTGAGAGGTTCAAATAAGCACAGGACCAGAAGAAGTCATATTCCAATCATGGGAGGAGTCCCTTGGAGTTCAATGTTAGGGACCACATGCTCTTGAAGGTTATCCCATGATGTCGGTAGGAGAGGTTTGGTAGAGAGAAGAAGATTTTTCCCCGGATCATCAGACCCATCAAGGTTTTGGGACAAGTTGGAAAGGTGGCATACTAGTTGGAACTGTCACCGTAGTTAGTGAGGTTCTATGACGTCTTTTAATTCTCTCAACCTTTATGGTATCTTCATGATGAATCCCACAACATTGACTGGTGAGCATTCGATATTGAAGAAGACCTGACTTATGTATAATGACCAATAGATATCTAGGATCATAAGGATAATGTTCTATGTGGATGGAAAATTTCTGTGGTTCACATGTTATGGAGTAATTGTGTCTTAGAGGAGATTACATGGGTATAATAAGCACATATGTGTGCATAATACATAGAGTTGTTCTGTGTTTTTTCTATATGTTTTTCTTTGGTTTGTTTATATTTTTAATGAAATGTACGTACCTTGATTTATGAAATAATATTTTTTCCTTTGAGTTAACATATGTGTGTTGAAATGTGTGATGAGGTCCCACCATGTGAAAGGGATATGACTATACTCCTAATCAAGATGCATTAACTATGATGTGATTAAACCCATATGGGTGAGTTAGTGCAACCTAGAGAAGATAGTATATTGACACGAAAAATTTAATTCATTGATTCATGTGTTCGGGATGGAATTATTGTTGTGCTTATGTGGTGTAATTTTTGGTTGTTTGGGTAGGTGTGTTCAGTTGGTGGTAGTGCTTGGGGATTAACAAGAGTTTTGAGAGATATCTCAAATGGTGGTTGTTTCGACCACTCCACTCATTTCATTCAGGTTATTTTTGAATTATAAAGGATTATTATAGTTTTATTAGTATTGGATGTAATTACCCAGACCTCTCTCACCCATTACATTGTTAAAATTTGGTGTTTAAAGTGTTATGGATGGTCATTGTGACTCATTTCTAGACTTTTCCTATTTTTCCAATTTTTCCAATAGTAGATCAGAATAGTGGGTCCTAGTGGTGAGTAGTAGTGGTAGATCACATCCATGACTTAGACTTATGGTTAACACTGGTGAATCATCCAATAGTGAGTCTTTTTCAACAGTTTTTTGTATTTCTAGTTTTTTATTAATTCATCCAGTTTTTCCATTTTTCCCCTTTAACATTTTATTTAATTTAAAATGAATTTAATAACACATGTAAGTGGTTTTAGAGCCAATTTTATATAAATAAATAATTTCTTTAACTTTTATAAAAATCATAAGTCTATTAAATGTTCAAAACGTGTGGTTTTGTTGAGATCCCTCTTTAATGGAAATTCAAAACTGTTTCATTTCCCGTGAGTCTCCAATATAATCCTTCTAATCCAATGGGCTTTAAATTCATTAATTACTTATAAATTCCCTTGGTACGAGGAACATATAACCATTCATCCTTGAGGATTTGTTCCTCTTGTGTTGCAACAGTTGGTTCGTGTTTTCATTTCAGTTACCTGTTATTTCAAAACACGTGTCTTTGTGAAATGAGGAAGTATTGAGCGTCTGTTCTTTGAGGTAGGATTTCCTTTATATCACTCAATTATGTATCTTGTAGGTTGGGTGTATGAATTTATCAGTGGGGATATAGATGAATCCAAAATTAATAAAGGTAATCAAATGGGTTTTAATCAATAAACATGGGTTGGGGAAAGTTATGTATTATCATACTATTTTATTGATATATTGATCAATGTTGTGAATTTTATGTGCTATATGCCCAATAAAAATTGTGACTATAGGGGTTCTATGTATTCACAGATAATGTATATGGATTCATTTTTTCTATTTCTCATTAAACAGATTCATAATATATATTAACATTGAAATAACAGCTAAAATAAATGGATGGACTAGGATCAGACTATTTCAGAGATAACCCCTATATTAATAATGGGAAATTCAATGAGGAATGCCTTGTTAAATATGAATATACAATTCATTGGTTCGTAGGGAGTAATATAATCACATTTTGAGATATTTTTTATTGAGGGATGGATGGGAAATGTTATGCAATGATAATGAGGTCTTGTTTTTCTATGTTTCTGTTGATAGATGTGTTGGGTGTGGTGTGGTCTGGCAGTAGGGCTGTTGAGAATGGTTGTGATGAAATGTGTTACTGGTTTTAGATGTTTATTGTGGGTATTCTTTGTTGAGATGATGGTTTTGGTGGAATGACTTGTGGGAATGTTAATGGAAGTGGTTTGTGTGGGTGTTAATCGTATAGGAATGTGAAGCTGGTTTTGTTTATTGGGTATTCTCCCTCTGAGATGAATTTGGTTTTGTTTCCTATTCTTTATTTTGTTTAGTTGTTTCTCAGGTAGTTATGGAATGAATAAATGAGTTGTTTTATAAATAATGATAATTGGTTAAATGAATTGGCTGCTGTATGAATTTAGTTTCTGACATGTTGTGTGTTGATGTACAATTAGATGAAGCAGCAAAAGTGGTATCGTGTGTTTTTTGTTTTTTTAAAACCCATAGTTTGGGTTTCAGTGTTCGGTGTTATATATATACATGTATTTACATTGTCATTTTTATACACACCCCACTCTAATTGAACAAAATGTGTCAAAAAACCCCATCCTCAAGAGGGAGGATGTTTTTTTTCAAAAATCCTAGTTGGAGGATGGATAGTTGGCCACCCACTCTTCACTGATCCTTCTTCAAGGTGATGATAATCTAAAGATTTTTCATGAATGTAGTAGTTTTTAGGCCCAGTTTTGTATAGGTGAGTTGTTATTTCCTAGCTGTCTTGGGATGGGATGAGTTGTGTTTTCCCAAGTGTACATTGGATGAGATGTGTTGTGCTTTACAATTTTTTGTAGGATGTTATGTGGTTTTGATTCCCAGTAGTGTGTAGGAATGATTTTATGTTCTTACTTTTTCTAGGTGATGGGAATATCTATGAGGCCCAGGTGTGTTTGGGTGGGTTTTGACGTGGTTGATCTAGATGAAGTGGGATCACTATGACATTTTTCATAAGGGTGTCAGAACGGATGAACTATTAGGAATTGGTGCGGGGTACCCTATTCTTGATGTGAGTATTATATTACTTTATATGACTTTCATTACTTAGTGAGAATGCCTTGTTGGTGTGGGGATGGATATTATACTTTGTTATATACTATTAGATTTTCTATTTTCTCACATGATAATTATTATTCTTCTATCACTTGTGCAAGAGATACATTGGTTTTTCTTCGGAGTAAACTTTTATAATCACCCTAAATTATAAAAATGGTTTTTAGGTTTCCATGGAGATTACATGGATCAGGATGGGAACTACTAGCTCAGTCTTTGGGAATGTTGTTGTGTCACTGAGTAGCCTTACTTTTGGTACTTATATTAGAGTTTTATTTCTTTGAAACAATTTATTTAAACATGATTGTGGGATGGATTTGGCTTTCACTTCCAAATATAGTACATGGAGTTGTTTTGGGATAAAAAATCATATCTTTTGATATTGGGATTCAAATAAAAAGCACAATTCCTCCCTTTTTTGAAAATACATATATATAACCTTGGTGATAGTCACCACCCCGAGGCTTATTGTAAGAGGGACTTCGGGGAGGGGGTCATTATCTCTATTTCTTCATTGCCAGCCCAATAAATGTATCTCTGGAGGGAGGGGCTATGAGATTTCAAGTGGGGGTAGTGAATTGAAATTTTAAAATCGTTATAACCACATATAATGTTTTATAAAACACAAAACAAAAGATAAATGAACATAATTATTTTTATAATATTTCAAATCTAAGATAAACTACTCAACTCTTCACCTCTATCCCATATCGAGAGAGATCCACCCCACTATAATGGAATCAGTGAACATTAAAGGGAGATCAAATCCATTTTAAAACTCCATTTCCCCTTTGGGGTAATCCACAATCCAATATCCATTTCCACACCAGATGGGCTAACCCAGTCTCATTTCTGTTTCCCCCCCTAAAAGAACAAAGCAAAAGATACATCTTCAAGTGGTAGAGAAAACTAAACATTAAAATTATTTTATCCTTGGAATATTTGGAACTCCAATGTTTTTCAAAATACTTATGAACACAATTCTTTATTTTTAGGAGTCATGACCAACTTTCCTACATTTTATTTAGTTTTTTATCTTGGTATAATTATGTACTTGTAAATAAAAATAAATAACTAAAATAAAATAAGCACATGAACACATTAGGAATTGAGTTTTTTTAGTGTTTTTCTCTCCAACAATAGAGAATCAGACGAATTTAGTCTAGTTGAGAGTGGTAGTTGTTCATTAATGTATGTCATACTATTAAATAATATTTTCAAACACTTTTTTCTTGTCCATATATTTCAAAACATCATATATATATTTCTTCTATTAACATTAGATTCAAAACTTGAATCCCATTATGTTTCTTCCATAACAAATAAAAATCTAATTTCATCAATGAATTAACATTTAAAAACCATGTGGGTTACATTGATAATCTATAATATTAAAAACGTTTTTTAAAAATATAACAAGTTAGAATAATTTATATAGAACCAAAAAACAATAACAATTAACATTCATGTCACTTTAAACACTCTCAAGATGTATGTGAGGTAAAATATTAACATTCAATCAAAATAAAATGTGATACTCAAGTTTTCACAAGATATTTGTGTCATTACTCAACCCACATTGTTAAAATATAATCATTCATAAAATTATACTACATTGAACTCAATTTTATTAAAATAATTTATAATTATTTTAGAAATAATTAAACCATGATAAAATTGTAAAAAACATTTAGTAATTTTAAATATATTAGAATAAGGAGAACATAGCATGTTTTGATCTTAAAAATGGAAAAGTCATTATGTAACCATAGGTAGGTCATAAGTTAGATTCAACACATTTCAAAATTTCAACATGAGGTCACTTAATTTTTTTTTCATGTGTTAAAATTATTTTATTCCAAGTGGTGGCTTCATTTTTCTTCAGGCATCAAATTCCAGATATTGTCAAATTTTCACTCAAGATTACTCATAGGCAAGATCATTTCTTGACATTGACAAATTTTAAATCAAGGTATCCTATAGTATTGATAAGTGTTTAAAGAGAATCTAATAACAGTATAATTTCATATAAAACACCATCCAATATTATGACTATTTTTTCTCTAACAAATTTTTTTTAATATATTTATTATAAATACATAAATAAAAAAATTTGATTGCGGAGGAACAAAACATTTTCTACCTATTTGATAATTACAAAACAAATATTAAATGCCCATTTTCACTATTTTTTAAATTGATGTAAATTATTTGGAATTCATTTCCATAAAATTATAAATAGATAAATGTTATTTATTCTCACATAAAAATTGAATTTGGAATGCTCCCCAAATGATTACTAGGAAATAAAATAACCCTCATGATGTTAAAATAATTAGTGAATATCTCACCCTGTAATAATTACTAGGAATGAAAGTAACCCTAAAATTTACTTAAAACATAATTAGGACCTCTATTAATTTATATAATAATAAGGGTGGACCAAATCTATTCTTATTTTTCTATCCATGAGATCAATCCCCACTTGCCTGGTGGTTTTCAAAAAAATACATACTATTGCACCCCCGGCTAGTAGCGCCGTGGTGAAATCTCTGGCATCGAAAACCATTGATCTGGGCCCCTGGTCTCTTCAAAAGGTTAATCCACCTCACAAAATTTCCATTGGCTCTGCTCCATGGGTCCGTTATGGCGTCCCATATTTCAAGGAGGCACTTTGCAGCCCATCTACTATAACCTCTCTGTCAGATTTTCTGGAGGTCCATCCAGTTTCTCTAAAGGTATCCAGATAGAGTTTTTTAATAAGTTTTTCAAAAGATTATATTTTTTTAATGGTTGGTCTTAAATTACTTTAAAAAATACTCATCAAAGGAGGCATCACAGATTCCCCCTTTGGTGCCAAGTGAAATGTAGCAGCGACGATGCCGCCTTTCCTCTAAAACCCACTAAAAATAATTTTTAAAAAAAATTTATTTTTACTTCTGTGTTGTTTTGTTTTGTTTATATATATATAATCAAAAAAAAATTCAACAGAATTTATCCTCTATTTAAAATCAAGGAGTTCTGTCATTACAACAGACTGGATTCTGACCGAAGCACTCACCCAATGTTTCATTTTGTATGAGATCTTACCATTTAAATCATTATGCACTTCCAATATTGGATTCTGGTTCTCCCATTCGAGCGCAGAACATTCTGCATTTCCACTATGGGATTTTGTTTCAAGTACGTGGATTTGAAATACTATAAAATATATACTATATGAATGATATAAATTAAAATTAAAATTTGTATTAAGCATATAATAAATAGTTTAAAATAAAAATAATTTCATAAAAAATATAATAAAAAATAATTTATAAGCTTTCAAAACCACCTACTTGAATCTTTAAAATGTTTCAAGTACATGACTTTGAAAGCCTATAAAATATAAACTACAAGACAAATATAAATGAAATTTAATACATGGACTAATAATAAAACATATATTTGAAAATTAAAAGAATTTATTAAAAATTATTGATGGAAAATAATTTATAATTTTTCAAAGACACGTACATGAAACATAAAAATGTTATAACACATGACATTGAAAGCCTATGAAATATAAACTATAAGATTGATATAAATAAAACTAAAAACATGTATTAGACATATAAAAAAATTTGAAAATAAAAAAAATTTGTAAAAATTGTTCATGAAAAATAATTTATATGCTTTCAAAACCACCTACATGAAACTTAAAAATGATTTACGTATATCGCTTTAAAAGACAATACAATATAAACTATAAGACTGAAATAATTTAAAGTTCAATCATGGATTGAACATATAATATATTATTTCATTATTTCATTAATATTACTAATAATTAATTATATAAAAATTTATTAGTTAATTAGTAATTTTTAATAACTAATTATATAATAATTAATTTTTTAATTATTAATATAATAAATTTTCAAAATTATGAATTATTAATTAAATTGAAAAATAATAATTTCAAATTATATTAATAAATAACTAATTAACTATTATATAATTAATAATTATATTACTAATTTACTAATTATTATTAAATAATATTTTTTAGTAATTACTAATTTTTAATTATAATGAATAATTATAATTTATAATTATACTAATAATTAACTAATAATAAAAAGGTCCTCGGCTCTATATTCTTCAAAAAATTATCTAATTAACTATTATATATTTAATAGCTATTTTACTTATTAAATAAATAATTATTATATAATTAGTGATTACTAATTACTAAGTAACTAATTATAAATTAAATAGTTAGTAATTATATTACTAATTAACTATTTAATTATTATATAATTATTAATTATATTACTATGTAATTGAGTAATTATTAAATAATTAATAATTTTATTACTTTTAAACAAAGTATATGAATAATTAACTAATTATTTACTCTATAATTAATTATGATTAATTACTAATTAACTAAAAAATTATTATACAATAAATAGTTATATAATTAATAATTATATTGAAATTTTACAAATTAATAGTTACAAATTAATAATTAATATTTAGTAATTAGTAATTATAATCAATAATTATGATGAATAATTATTATTTATAATTATATTAGTAATTAACTAATTAACTATTATATAATGAAGAATTATATTACCAATGAACTAATAAAATTTTATTAAAAGATTTTTAATAATAAAAAATTATTAATTATAATGAATAAATATAATTTTTAATTATATTACTAATAAACTAATTAACTATTATATACATAATAATTATATTACTAATTAATTAGTTAATTATTATATAATTAATAATTAATAATTACTGATTAACTGATTAATTATTATATAATTAATTATTAATATTATTATTTAAATAACTAAAAAAAATTATTATATGTTAAATCCATATTTTAAAATTAAATTATATCTATATTTTGGTTTATAATTTATAGTCTTTCAAAGGCACATATTTGAATCATTTTTATGTTTCAAGTAGGTGATTTTGAATGCTTATAAATTATTTTCCATGAACATTTTTTTTGAAATTATTTCTAGTTTTTACTATTTGTTATATGTTTAATCAATTTTTTATGTTTCGTTTATATCTATATTAAGATTTATATTTCATAATCTATCAAAGTCATGTGATTGAAGCATTTTTTAGATTCATGTAGATGGCTTTGAAAAATTATAAATTATTTTTCATCAACATTTTTTACGAAATTCATTTGATTCTCAACTATTCTTTGAATATTAAATCCATTTATTATGTTTCATTTATATTGTTCTTGTAGTTTATATTTTATAGGATTTCAATGTTACGTACTAAAAACATTTTTATGTTTTACGTAGGTGGTTTTGAAAGCTAAAGAATTATTTTTGTCATCATTTTTTTTGAAATTAAACTTGTTTTAAACAATTTTATATTTATTTAATCCATGTTTTATGTTTCATTTATATTGGTCTTATATTTTATATTTTATAGTCTTTTAAATTCATGTACCTCAAATAGAGTCCCAAATCGGATATGCAGAATGTTCTGCGCAGGAAAGGGAGAACCATAATCCCATGTCAGAAATTCTGAATGATTTCTGGAGTAAGCTCTTTTATAAAATGGATCCCTGAGTAAGTGCTTCTATCTGAATCCAAACTATTATAATGGTAGTACTACTGGATTTTAGATAGTATATAAATTCTGTTGAATTTTTTTATTATATATATATATAAATCATAACAAAATAAAAATACAAAATTTTAAAATAAGAAAAATCATTTTTTTGTTTTAGAAGAAAGGATGCAACGAAGTTGTCGCCTTTAGACTAAACTCGAAATGCCACCTCTTCCACCTTTTTCCAGAAGCCTAAAGGCAGCATCTACACTTCCCCCTTTAGAGCGTATTTTAAAAAAATTAACAAAATCATTTTCCAAAAGAAATTAAAAAATGTAATAAAAAATCATATCCGAGAGATTGTTCCATCTATCAATGGAGTTATCCCTTGTGGACTTTGATGACTACGTTGGGTTCCTTTAGTGGACTCTAGTCACATAGTTTGGATCTGCTAGACCCCCTCTTGATTTTCAAATGGTTTGTGGAATACTGGGTCCCTACACCTCCTACAGTAGTCACTTCCATTCATTGGTTTTACTTTATTCCGAGCCTCTAGCCAGAACAATATTTCATTCGGTCTGGGTTTAGAGCTCCTCATATCATGGGAAGATGGTACTTTAGTCTCTCCAGATGATCACTAGAGGTGCATATAGGGCTGAAGAGTTCTCGTTCCCCAGTATGGATTTTTCTCCCAGGGATTCTGCAACCGTTTCATAATGGTACTCTTCTCAAAGCTGTTGGGGTCTCTCTTATTGGACTATATGTACAAATGAATGCATGTGATGTGGTGCAGATGTCCCTGAATCTTGGATCTGAATAGAGTAATATCTGGCATTACCACACCCCAGAGAAAATCACCCTGAAGGTGAATGATTCAATTTTATCGAACCAGGACATTGTCTATCCATAATTCCCTAATTGTTTCCCTCCTTCTCCCTCCAGGGCCACTCCAAGTAGGTGTGTAATAATCATCATTGAAGTGGTCTTCGACAGGATCCCCCAGCTTTAATATCCCACCAATTCTCCCCATCATAAGTCACTATCACATATGGCCAGACTTTATCTTTACCTTTACATTCATCCCCCTAGGTTGTCCTTGGTTTACCTCCACTGAGGGATCTGTGTGTTTGGATATGGCACCGATTTTATCTTAATTATCATTCACTCCCTTGGTTTCTTCATCAATCAATTCATCCATTTCTTTTCAATTTCCCAACAAGTTTTTCTAGGTGGATAATAGTTTGAACTTGTTTTCCAAATGTCCAAGACTGAAAACTTTGTGCCTCTCTCCACCAAACCACATTTATATCCCTACTAATGAAGTGGATAGTGGATAGGAACTATCCCATAATCACTGTCCATATTTCCTCCTCTGTACTCCTCCTGCATCGATTTTGACAAGCTTCCCCTTCTTTCTGAAGGGTTTCCTCCCCTCCCTTCTACACAGTTTGTTCTGGACCCCCAGGAAGATTGAGAGGGTACCATTCCAGAGGCTTGGCCTTCACCCATCCAATAGGTTAATATCTATCAAACCCCTCCAATAAAGAGTAGAGTAATGTACATTAGGATGAGATTAGATTTGGATTCACCAACCAAAACCTACCGGGCACCGTGCACTAGAGTTTGTACGAGAGAATAGTACAAAATATAATGTATTATTCTCCCTCCCATAGCATTAAGACCAAGTCACATGGGGCCAAAGCCAACACCTCAACATTTTAATGATATATATACTCATTTGGAATTCCAGTGGAATCCTGGATTGTGTGAAAATTGATTTCCTAGACATGGATGTCAAAAATCATAAGACAATGTATTTTAGTAGTTTTGGGTCACAAATATAATCCTAAAAAATCAATGAGTTTACCCATAATGTTTGTATGAATTCAGTTGTTCTTACTAACAAGATCAATCATTAAATTTGTATATTCTATAATAAGGAGACTAGTGTTGAAATGGTCTAAGATGGAGAACAATATATCATAGTGAAGGTCTCTATCGGTACAGATTCTCTCTTTTTCTCTTCTTTTTATGGGAGTTCTGACACACCATGGAGATGAACCGTGTGTCAGGACCTTGTCAAAATTTATCTGGTGGATTTCCCATGTGTTGTTGGTGGTGATTTCAACATCATTTCATACCTGGAGGAAAATATAGGCAGGGGTGATTTCCCCTATGTGGAAAACCTTGACTTTACTCAATTCATGCATGGCATGGGCATTCATGACATGGGGTACATTAAGGACTGTTTCACCAAGTGTAATAATAAAAAATGTAGTAGACATAGCTGGAGTGGCTTGTATTGGTCCCTAGAAAACATTCATTACATCCCAAAGTACCCCGAGGCTAAGGGTGATCATTTATTGTGTATTTTATCTGACCACTCTCCCTTGTTAGTTTCTTTTGTTTCTAGGCAATAAGGGATCAACCATTTCAGGTTTTTTTGTGTATTGGATCATCATTATGCGATTCCAACAAATCATGGGAGAGGTTAGGGAAGACTCATCCCAAGGGGAATACTTGGGCATCCATCCATAATAAATTAAGGCGCATTAAATAGAAACTTTAGACATGGGTGAAAGACATTCCTTATATAGACCAGGATACGAACACCACCAAGAAAGATATGGTGATACTCGATCGTATCCTGGAGAAGGCATGGGACGAATCAGTGTTTGAGGAGATTTCTGAGAAGAATTCCATCATATCAAAACTTATTATTAATTAAGAACACATTTCAAGAAATAGTTCATGAGTGAAATGAGTGCAAGAAGGAAATAGAAACACAAATTATTTTCATACGTGTATTAAAGAGATAATTTGGATGGTTAAGCCACACTTCTGGATAGAGGAAGGTTCCTACTCAATCTATAGAGATGTGGTTGAAGGTATGTTCATTTCCTTTTTTCAGAACATTCTAGTAGGCCCTTGTTAATGTATGATGAATGGATATTTTAAGGGTACATGGACCTCAAAGAGGTGACCCCATACAGGTTTCCTTCCAAGAAAATTATTTATTTGAAGCAATTCTTGAGGAGGAGGAGGTGTTTTCGATCATGTCAAAACTCAAACCAGATAATTATTTAGGCCCTGACGGGTTTCCTAGATCTTTCTATAAGGGGTCATGGGAGGTGGTGAAGGATGATATCATTGCGGCCATCCTGGAATTCATTCGCAGTGGTTATCTTCCAAGGATTGCAAGCACAACAACACTGGTTCTGTTACCAATGATAAAAGACCCGCCCTCCATTCATCATTATAGGCCAATAAGCTCATGTAATTTCCCCTATAAGATTATTTCTTGTATTATCAAATTTATGATCTGAAAATATACACATAAGTGGGTTTCTCTTGATAGGAATTGTTGTGGGAATGGAAGTTCAATTGAATAGGCTATCGCCTTGGCATAAGAAATGTTTATAGAAATTAATTTCAAGACTCAAAGCTCAAATATGGTTATCAAATTATATATGAATAAATCCAATGAAAAAATGGAATGGGGATTCATGAATAGGGTACTCTCGAGTATGGGATTATCTCATTGGACTACTGGACTCATTTTTAGATGTGTTAGATCCACATTGTTGATAGTGTCTCTAATCGGTAAATATCATGGAATCTTCAAGGCTACTCGGGGGCTTAGGTAGGGTGACCCATATTTATATTCAATCTTTATTAGGTTATAAGAGACACTCAACCATATTATAAATAGAAGGGTTTATACTGGGGTTATTCTTCCCTTTCACAGGAAATTGATTCTTCCCTTAGTCTTTCATTTGATGTTTGTTGATGACTTTATTATCTTCACCAATGCTAGCAGGAGATTGTTTTACGGTATAAAAAAAACTCTAGATAAATACTGTCATTGGAGTGGTCCAGATATCAATTGATCCATGAGTAACATTTACATCTCTAACAAATGTGGATGAAGATGGGTTTCATCTATGTGCATCATGTTGAACATGAAAAATATATATTTTCCTCTGGAGTACCACGATGCACCGATTTCCATAGGTATAACATGATTTAATGATTTTGAAAGTATTGTTAACAAGATACAAAATTGTTTTCTTAAATGGAATAATCACTACCTTTCCTTTAGGGACTGTATAACCCTGGTCAATTACATTCTATCAAATATCATTATCTACGTTTTTTCATCCACAATGATCCAAAAGGTGTCATTTATACCATTGATAAATTTTTTGTGAGTTCTTTTTGAATGCCTTAATAGAATAAAACGTCACTGGAGCACATATATAATGATGGTGATTCCCATTCATGAAGGTGGGATTAACATTATGAATATATTGGATACCATGCAATGTATGCATGTGATGCTCGCTTGGGAAGTTGTAGAAGAGAAAACTCTTTGGGGTAAGATCATGACTTTAAAAGATGCTACAAATATGGATTGGAGGGGTTCCCATGTCTCCCCATTCTAAGCTATGATTTCACCTCTCATCTCAAACCTCCAACTACACTCTTGGAGGATTGCAGGAGAGGGGAACATCCTCTTCTATCACCATAAATAGGTGTGGTCCAAGCTGGGCTTCTTGGACTGTCATACCCCTCATATTTCTTCAAGGAGGACAGTATGCATCCAACACTTGTTAAATCTATTCTATAGGAGATATAACATGAGTTTTTTGGTCTCATTAGTATTGAATCTGAAACGGAAAGATGTAGGTTCACCCACTCCAATATAGGGTACTTCACTTCAAGGGATTTATGATTGTCTTTTTTTATTAGGGGAAACCATATAGGTGGAATAACATTGTGTGGTGCAATAATATTCCTAAAATGTGTATCTTTTTTATGTGGAGAATAAGGAATCATGTTGTTTGCAAATATGAAAAAATCCAAGAAGCTAGATGTTAACTGTGCCTTTAAATTAAACTGTAGCACTAGACCTTAGGAAGAGATTACAAACAATATCTTTTATGAGATTGAATGGGTCCAAGAGGTACAAAGGTTCTTTGGTTATTTCCCTACGGTCCACTACAAGATCCTTATGGATGAAACCTTCTTGCAGTGGTGGTTTCATGGTACGAATGATACGACCAAGTAAAGAATTAAGAGATCTATCATTACGAATGTGTCATGTTGGTACAAATGGAAATTCCAAAATAATGCTATGTGTGAGGGAATAAAATCTGATGATAGATCTTTCATTATGAGTATCAGGTCCCTCCTCGTTGATATGGTTAATAGTATCAGTAACTGGCATAGTGCGCCCTCCATGAGATGCGCGCAGGGTAGTGAATCCTCAAAATCTAATATCAATGGGGGCATTAGAGGGTATTGGGTGATGTGGCATCTTTCAGCTTATGGTTTCTAGCTCAATTCGGATGGGTTTTTCATAGAGGGGGTCATTCATGGTGGAGGAGTTGTTAGGGATTATTGGGGTAGCGTCGTTCTTTCTTTTTATGCTTACTATGGAAAAGGGACTTCCGTCCAACTGGAAGTCAAAGCAATGTTCATAGGATTGCAATTATGTGAACGAGAGAGCTTTGAATTATCCATGGTTCAGACTGACTCTATGATTATTTATAACTCCATTCACGGAAAAGGTTCTACTCTCTGATCAAATTTCCAACACCATCAGAAAATAAAAATCCATCATTGGCAACAACACCTCGGTGGTCCATACATGGATGGAGGGGAATAGGGTTATGGACCATCCCACATCCATGGTTGTTGCGAATCAGGGCCCTAGTTTTGCATCCTTTCCCATCCATCTCTTTCTAAAACTGTATGTGGTGAACAAGATTATATGAGATGAACATGGCCTCCATTGCATTAGGCCTCCATTTGCCCCCATTTATTTGGGTCTTTATGTGGTTCTTGTGTTGGGGTTCAACTTATAGCTTAATAAACATTTACCTGTGATGGTGATATATTTCAAAATATTATGTTCAGACATAAAACATTCTTGTACATAATAGTATAATTACTATTCGAATGATATTTTAGAAGCATTAAAGAGTCCTAAAAAAATTCCTGATTTTAAATAAACGATTTAACGCTTTCAATAAATGAAGATCTATAATAATATTATTCAATTTATATTGATCCAATCAATGAAATATATGAATTATGTACCCTATTAAGGTGTAATATATTTAATGTTTATCTAAAAAATTATGTGACACACTGAAATTATGAACGAATAAAATATTATTCAATAACGTATAGGAAACAAAACTCCTACAATAGAAGGGAATATAAAATCTAAAGAATTTAAAATATATTTACTATTTTAAATAAATTATATCTATTATATATAATTCAATTTATTTAATAGTGTGTTAGCTAGTGTTACACACATCAATGACTTTCTTCGATAACATGTCTTACTTTCCAGAACGACTTTTACTGAATTATATTAATTTTATTATAAAAGGAATCTTCTAGACATTATATTAGAGGTTATGAATAATATTAATTATATTATTAATATATAATCTTTAAATAATTGGTTTTAAATTAATTATATTTGAATATAAAAACCCATTGAATATAAAGGTAATGTTTTTATTCAAAAAATTATGTTACTTTTTTTAAACTTAAAAAATTAAATTACTTACTATTGGTGGATGATATTAAAAAAATTTATATATTATGTATTCTTTAAAATGTTTTTTCATTCATCCTATACATTTTATTCAGAAAATATAATAACAAATCCATTTTTACTCATAAATACCTATATGTTTCTAAAGGTAGTTTCAGCACCTTTTAGTGGTACACTTCCTTCAAAAAAAATAGAGACAATTTTATAAATATTATTTGAAGACAAAATTATAAATTACCGTCAAAATTATATTATTGGAAATTTTTGGAACATTTCTAACATGTTTCATTGTTTGATTAATTAAGAAAAAATAATGAATTTAAATTAAAACCATCATTTTCATATAAATAATGTAAAATGTAAATAATATTTTTTTAATTTGGTTCTAATTAAAAGTAGATCGATTTTATATATATTTATCCAATTTATTGTATTTTAAACATTTTATTCTGAATTTATATGTAAAAACATTATAAACATTTGAACATTTTCACTTTAAAAACACGCTTTCTTATCTCGTCTATGGAATTGGTTTTTCATTAATTTTTTCCACATATATAAATTGATTTTGTAAAAATTGAATCCATATTTGTAATAAGAATAATAAACAAAGTATAAATAGAAAAAATTTATTTTTTACCAAAATTATTAGTGAAAGTATTTAATATTTATTATAGGGATTAAGGATAAAATGTTTTTACATAATGATTAAATATTGAATATAAGGTGAAAAACAGAACCAATCTTTTCCCAAACCAATATAATGTACCCATTTTGGCTCTTATTACATTAAGTTCTATATATTTTTTAGTATTTAGGATAATATTTTTTAATGATACCCCTCTAATATGTTTTTTAATAAAAAAGTAAAAAAATGATTCATTTCGTACTTGTAATTTTAAAAATGATTTGGGAAAAGGATAAAAATTACATAGGTTTGGTTATGAGTTTTTTTTAATATATATAATTATTTTTCATAATTATTATATTTTAGTTAATTTATATTAAAAACCTATTCACTTAAAATTCTTATTAAATGCTAACATATTAATATGTTTCGTTAACAATAAAATAAAATAAATTATAATAAAAATATTAAAAGTGAAGTAAATTAAATGAATTATTTTGATAAATTAATATATTATAAGAACATTTCGAGATAAAAATATGTTAACTAGAGTTATTTTATTTCATTAATTGTATCGATATTTGTAAATTCAAATTATACTAATTATTTCTAAATTGACATTAATGGTATTTTAAAGGAATTGATATTTTACAAAATGATTTCAAATTACTAAAAAAAAATTCTTTTTCCAAGTGATTTGATAATTTATGTAAATACCATATATTTTACATTAATTTTACACTTTTCTTATTATAATAACAATATGTATTGTTAAATAAGAAAAACCATGTTACCATGGTTAGGGTTAAATTATTGTTTTTGGGAATTACTTGCTTTTGTGTTAATATTATTTTCCAATATATATACGATTACTATTTTATAAATTATAAATTATATTTATAATTGTTTGGTTTAAATTATTTAATAATTATATCTCCAAACTATTCTTAATAGAAAAATTACATAGGTTAGAAAAATATTTTTCATAAAGAAAACCAAAAATGATAAAATAACAGAACATAATAGTTAAGGGGAAAATGATAACAAAATATATCATAATGTATTTGTGAGGGGTGTATCAACCTCATATTCTCTAAAACACATTAATTATTAATATTAGTGCCACTTTAGGTAATAGTTTCCTCCAAATAGTGAATACTTTTGAGTATTTACAAAAATACCACTCCTCTTTAACTATAAAAAGATACTCACTCCCTTGATTTGTTCATGCCTCTCAAGACATTTTTAATGACCAATATTATCTCCAATAACTCACCAAAATCACAACCTTCATCATTGAATCCATATATTAGTAATAAGACAACCCTTTAAGGTTTTAGTTCAAACCTATAGAGGAAACCCATGAAGATATAATGTTCTTCTAAAAGTGTTTTTATTTTATTTACCTCTCCACCTCATCCAATTATTATTATTTAACTATCACATAAAAACATAATTATATTACATATACTAATATATTTTCATTTTCAGAATATGACTTAGAACATCACATACTTCCATTAAATTGGTAACACAATCATAATTTGTGCATATGATAGAATACCTCCTTGTGAAATATTATTATTCGTTCTTCCATTACCACCTTTCAATGTTGGGAGTAATGATGAATTTCTTGTGTCTATATTATAAATATGATATTTTATATTTTATTAAAAAAAATTAATAGTTATATCATGTATAGCTTCAAAATTTCCATTTTTTGTGATTACTCTTTAATTTATATGGGGGACTACCACCTCACGAAGTGACGGGATTTATCCAAGATTTACATGGAATGTAATAAATAGAATTTTAATAAAAATAAGTATTGTATATGAACATAAAATTAATCAAATTACTAATATATATATATATATATATCATTTACCTTTACATCATTCGATACAATAATAAAATTGAGATAGTATTCATGCGTTTGTATGGCCAACCACCTCCAAGAACTATGTATTTGCTTTTATCTCACTAGATTTCATAGATTAATATAAATCATTATAAAAAGAATATATATGATATTTAAATATTTTTTATAATTTATAGAGATGGTAAAATAATTTTTTGTAATATGAACAAAAAATTACAAGTCAAAACTAACTCGAAAAATAAGGTAATTAAACACCGAAAAAATTAAAATAACGAATGATTGTTAACATATGAGTGATCAGATGATATAAAAGAATAATATAAGTTATTTTAAATAATAATATGTGTTTTTTATATGTTAAAAACATTATTAATTCCAATTTATATGAGTTTAAATAGTGTTCATACAAGAGGAAGTGTAAGGTAATGTATTTATTCTCAATTTCATTTCATTGAGTTATATTACATCCTCATTGTCATTAATATTATACGATTATGTATATAATTAATTATGACTTTTTATTTTTTTATTCACATTTTATTTATTTTTATTTTTAGTTGATACACATAATTTATTTATTTATTAATTATCACATAAACATTGTGATCATTTTAAGTGTTTATTTCAAAATCTCATTCTAATTTAGATTTCTTATTCTTGAAAATTAATTGGAGAAAATTACAATACCATTTCCAAATAAAACATTCCATTTTCCTCACCAATAGTTTTTCATGATCCATTTCATGTGATAAAAACATTTCAATACTTTGGTAATTTAAATTATCAATAAAGTATTTTAATATAAGTTGTATTATTTTCTCTCATCGGTTAAAAATTCATTTTCTTAGAAAATTATAAATTTAAAAACTGTTTTCAATTTTTTTCCACTAAAATTTTAAATATGATTAATTAAAAGTAATTTTTGAAATTTTTTCCTTTTTTGAAAAAAGTAAAAAGAATATTTTAAAATATTTCTGAACATTATTTTTTATAACTTTTTTACAATGAAAAATAATGATCTTTTTAAATTGAATATCATGTATGGAATTACATATCATCTTTTAGTTAATGATTAATTTGAATTTTTATGAATATATTTTTAATTTATTTTTTATAATTCATTTCCAAATAAAATGCATTTCATAATGTTTTTTTAAATGAAAAATATAATTTCCAGAAAAATATTTGTAAAGATATTTTTTATTTACTCAATGAAAACAACCATTATTCTTACTCCAATGGTTACATTTCATACTGATTCCATCTATTTTATTCTTTTTTATGGCTTATGATTATTTTTTCTAAGTATAATATTAATAGTTTCTTCCATGAATAATTTTTTTGTCATTAACATCCCCATGAGTTATTACCTTTGTAGTTACCATTGAACATTAAATTTCCCAAAAATATATGCATTGTTTTTTAAGGATATAATTTTCCTTATCCAGATATTTAAATGGAATGTTTTTTTAGTTATTTACCATTTTATATAGATTATTCATTATATATTCATGATAACTTCTATTTTACTTAACCCTTGTTAAGCATTTATTCTCTCCCTTATTTTTTTCCATTCATATGAATCATTGAATATTATTGTGACTGATATGTAGGGATATTAAATATGGAATAAAATTATATTCAAAAATATAAAAGATAAATAAAATTTCATGTAATTTTTTCTTCCAAGGTAATATGTGAATAATGTATGTATCTAGTTTACCAAAACTAATAAACTGATCAGTACATCGAGATGATAATACTTTTATTTAACACATTTTAATGGTAGTAGGCTTTACTTTTATGATTTTGGGGTTACTGTCACTATAGTCGATATTAGAGAAAGGTTTGTAGCCACTGTGAAAACTAGATTTTGTAAAACAATTTTTAGGGAACATAGCCATATTATTGAATTTGAGGGAAAACATAGAAAATACTAGAATTTTCATAATGAATATTTTGTCTGGTTTTTCATAGAAATAAATCCCAATATAGAGAGTAAAGGTGGATTTGGTTATAGATCATACATTTCAAGGGGTAATAAATATTAAAATAATGTGTGATACTTGACTCGAGCATAAACTAGAACAGGAAAATGGGTCTTACTATGCACCTAGTTTGACACTCTTATAGGATATTCTTAATCCATAATTTCTTTTTAGACCATTATTATTGATTCAAAAAAAATTATATCCCCAAAATACAGTATTAATGATTATGAGATTATCCATGGATGAAATTTTCAATTTTTTTATGTTTTTCAATAGTTTTGATATTTTACATTATCTTCCATAATGATATGACTTAATATAATGTATGAAATAATCAAAAAAATGGCACATATAAGACGGAATGTGAACATCACAAATTCACATGATCCGAATAGAAATAAGGATCATATCATTTATGTTATTTGGATAATGTTTTAAAGTGAACTATTCACCCAAACATTCTCATCATTTGAGGACATAGTATCATGTTCTAACAAGACATAGAAAGAATTATTATGTATTATGTATTTGAATGGAATAACAATAACCATAGGACAAATATAAATAACATACTTAAAGAAAATAATAGAAATTAGTATTTTCCCACATATGATAATTTTTAAAATAAACACCCTAGTGCTTTCTTAAAAGGAATGGGATTTTGATAAAAGTGTGGGTACTGGCCACTATGACTATGATTGAAATAGTAATAAAAAAGTTTCTAATGAAAAATTATTCAACTTTAATGAGATGGGATACTAAAAAAATTAATGTATTAGGAATCAAAGGAATACACCCTAAAGAAGCTACTAGATGATAGTCAGGATTATTCTACACCACATAAAGAGAGGAATGATTAATATTCTTGTTTTTTGGATTTTGTAATTATTTCATTTTATTATTTTATCATTCTTTACGAGTTATAATATTTATTTAATATATATAGATTATAATGCAACAATATTTCATTAATGAGTTGAGAGAATATGTTGAATGGTACTAAGAAAAGCTATTCAGTAGTGAGTTATATTTTTTTAAAACAAATCTTTAATGGGAAGATAACCATAAATATTTTCTTGTTGTTTAGATAATTTGGTTTGATTAAATGAAAATTGATATTGATAATTTAAATTGGATTCTCCTTACTACATGGGAACTTATTAATGATTTATTGACAATTTATTTTATACATGATATAATTATAACACCTTTTGATTTTAGGAATCCATATAATAAACTTTTCATTACTCAAGGAATAAGAAACCATGCATTTTTTAAAAACGTTTTTTTGGTAATTCATGTTATTACCATGTTTTTTTAGAATACCCAGTGAAGGTATACACATGTTTGGTATATGAATATTAAGAGTAACTTTTTATTGATTAATGGTTTTAATGATATGTTCATCTAGTGAAGATATTTATAATGTGTTGGATCTTAATATTTTGGAAGGTTTAACCATTTATTAAATGGTTTAGGATTAAATTTGGGTGAGGTTTTAGAGATTAATTTATTACATCACAAAATGAATATTTACACGCTAACCATAATGATTTTTCAAAATATTTTTAGAAGAAAACAATGAAATGAAACTATTTTCTATATCTTATTATCTGTTAATATTTTATTTTTATTCTTTACTAATAAAAAATTTATTTATAGATATTAATTTCTATGTTTATTTTAGGAATTATAAATTAATCAAGTTGAAAGAGAAGGGTGAGAATGTTCTTATAAATGTTGTGAACTAAAGTAAGTATATCATCTTATGTAAGTTCATCATCTTAAGTAAAAATCATCTTAAAATAAAATAATATCCTATTAACATTATTTTTATGATATTATTGAACTTATTCACACCTATTTGATATATGATATTTCGGTCATTACCCTTATTTAGATCACTAACATTTTGTGGCCAATGTTCTCCATCACTCTCCATTGGTATTTGTGTGTTATTTTTCTCCTCCATGTCAATGCTATAATTTATCACTTATGTTCTCTTATTTGGAAACCCAATTATGTAATTATTAGGATTACTTTTTTACTTCCCTTTCTATCCTAATAAGGGTATTTATTGTTATCCCTTTTACGACATGCATTTTATAACATTAGTATTTCAAAATACCAAACCCAAGATTAACATGATCATGTTCAAATAGTCAGATGAAATTTATTTGTGGTTGATATAATGTAACTCCCTGAAATTCGGAAAAAATGACATTTTATTCAATAGTTAGTATAACACACAACACTAAACATATAATTTTATGCATAAAAGGTTTTGTTTTCTATAAGTGGTTTTATAGCCTTTGAATAAAGCACTTTTTTTAAATAAAACCTAGAAATTTTTTATATTATATTTTAAAAAATTAATTTTATAATTATTAATGTCAAAATTATCTTAGGTTGCCGTTTTTTGATTTTTTTGATAGGTTACTTTTTTTATGAATAGTAAAAACCTATTGAATTTTAATTTAAAACTAACTTTTCATAAAAATAATTTATAATGATAAATTATATAATAAATTTTTTTCAAGAAATATAATATTAATTATATTTTTATTATTCCAATTTAGATCATTTTAATCATTATATATTGAATTTATAGGGAAAACGTAATAAACATGTGAACATTTTCACATTAAATCTATCATGAACCAGTTATAGTCGCCCCCAAATCTAGCACCACACCAGGCCCGCGACATGGCCCGAGGGGAGTTACCGATCCCCATGGGTAGGAAAAAGTTCCCAGGTAACATAAAAAATGAATCGGGAATGATTTACCCAAGTTTATAATCTTAAAACAACAAATGATTCCAATAAATCGAATCTGATTTTTTCAAACCACAGAATATTTTACAAATATTCAGAATGAAATTACATATTTTAAAACAACTAAACAATACTATAAAAAGGTGAAAAACAAAAAGTAAACCGCCCAAGAACCCTCATGGAAAGGGGAACTGCCCTCAAGCCATCTCCACAAGACTTCACCACTACAATCCTGCTAAAAACCTGAACCACTGGAACTAAAAACTACACCCAACCTTAGATAACAAAAATAACCAAGTATAATTACACCCAAGGGTGTAAGTAGGGTGTGATCCAATTCCCATTATGATACCACCACTAATATATTCCATGAGATAAATATTCAAAGATGAAAAGCATGTATGTTTTCAGAAACTTGTACTTTCAAGTTAAGAATTTCTAAAAGATGCAACATAAAAAAATCAGTTTTCAAGTGGGATAATTTAAAGTATCTACACTTTTAAAATAAATTCCAAAGATATGGAATTTTCCATCCAAATATATTTTATTATGATTGTATGTATAAATTATTTAATGAGCACAAGCAATAAGAAATAACCCCTAGGCACTACCTCATTGTGGGTCCCAGGTACCTCGTATCTCGGCGAGAGTAACCATCAAAAATATATATTCTCATGCATGAGCCACTAGTAGGGAATATACCCATAACCTAGTGGTCTCCAATCATCATCATAATAGTTTAGTTAGATTTGATAGTGTAAATCCTTCTAATTGAAACTGAAGCCAAACCCCACAGATTCACTTGTATACTAGTACACGTCCACCCACCTAGATACCTGGGAATTCTTTTTGTGCTCAAACAAGTTCAACAAGTTATGAAATAAACATTTCACATGAAAATTTCATTTTATCATCTAAAATTAATATAAAATCCCACATGTATACCACACAAGTCACAAAATTCCACTTTTCATTTAAATTGATTTTGAAATCTGACTCGCACCAAAATAGCCCACACCACTTTTCACATTTCTTTAAAACTTACACAAAACCATTAATTTTTTTTATAAAAACACTCCAATATATTAAAACTCACATAAAATACCACTCACATGTTACATAATACCCTTTTTCATAACAAAAATCCTTTTTGCACATCACACTCACACAAAACATCCCACATCACTTTCACATCTCTTACACACTTTAGAAAATCCTTTAACCATTTTGGAAAACATTTCCAAGATGGAACACATCACAAAACAACCCCTTTCACATTTAAAATGTACCATTTAAGAATATACACAATATAAATTATTTTTCCAATATGGGTTCACCACTTACGTAAATCATTAACTCATTCAAATCTTTTATTAAACAATTCTAAAGAGTATACCCAAACATTGCTCATAAAACCCATTTCAAAACCAACTTCCACGGACAAAACCACACCAAAACACTACCAAAGTATAATTGGAATCCATATAGACATCTATTAAACAAAATTATAGTGTTATAAAATCACTTTGAATAATACCATGAAATATACAAATTAAAACATCCATTTTCATATAATGCTCTCAAAAAGTATAACAATGTTTTGCACACCAAACCTATACCATAATCCACCGTAAAAGGCCCACATGACACTACGGTGTTAAGAAAACATAATTTTCATCCCCTTACAACAACTAATAAATAAATTTTATATTTTATAAAACTACCACAAAAGATACCACATGTGTTACATTCGAAAATCTCACAACTTCAACGAAAATGAAAAAATAAAATTAAATGCTTAATAAAATCCCTCCAAATATTTTTTTTCACCACAAAAATCATATATGGAACATGATAAACTAGTAAAAAGGGAAACCTAATTCATCAAGGAATGGTTAAACACGTAATCACCTACCAAAAGTGTTGAATCCCTCAAAACATAGTGCAAAACATCAACCGCACCACCGCCGCACCACAAGGAAGATAAATCCAAACCTGGAACACAATATTTGACCAAAAAGACACCAAATAAAACCCTAGTTTCGAACCCTAATTTATTGAAATTTTAGAACATAATGAAAGATGTAGGAAACTCTAAGGGAAATGTAAGAAACCACGAAGGAATCACTTACCTTGAAAACTATTGAAGAAATCACCCCAAATACACCAGTATCTAAATTTTCAAACTGCCAAAAATTGAAAGGAGATTATAAAAAGGTCGAATAGATATTTTAAGAACTAGAATGGGGGGGAAAGAGTGATAAATGAAGGATTTATGAAATAATCAATTTACCTCTTCAAATCTGGGGGATTTGAGAAATTTGGAGAAGTTTAATCAAAATTTGAGATAAAACGAAGCTCCAAAGAGGGGTAGGAGAGAATGGGGGCGCGCCTTGGGTTTGTGGGCTCGAGGGAGAGTTTGAATCACTGAAAAAAAGTAAATATGAAAGTAGATATTAAAGAATTAAAAAAAATTATGTAGAAAATGCACTTTCGGGAAGACCCAATCCCTTAAACAAAACCCATATCCACCATGATTATGGATTATTAAATGGTCCAAATTAATATGGTGGGTTAATATGTCAGGGGAGGAAAATTATGAATTATAATGGACAAAAAGGTTTAGAAAATTAAGGAGTTATAGAGGAATCAAATTATATTTTTGAATCAGAAATTGGGCTCCATGTTTTGCCCAATTTATGAAAACTCGCCCATTCCTCCATAAAAGCTTAGTAAAACCCCAAAAAAAGCATGAATGGAAACTAAATGAAATTTAACATTAAAATAAGTCATTTATGTGAAAATTATACCCACTTTGAAAACATTTTATCCCTGAAAATAAACAGCAAGTATAGATACAAAAACCAAACCCAACTAATAAACCAAGATGTACTTATTTTCCAAGCTTCACCACCAGGGGCCAAAAAACCTACAGTGATCAATTACAGATGTATTAATCTAAAAAATGAAACTTACACCACTTCCCTGAAATGATCAATCTCATTCTTACTTTATCCCAATATAAACTCCCCAAACACTATCCAAACAAGACTCAAGAAATTCACCCAAATGAACAACCACTTCAAACAAGGTTACACTTACCTTACTTTAACTATACTATTAGGTGCTCTCCAATCCTAACGTTTACTCAAGAAATATGTTTTTATATAGATATTTCTGAATGAGAATAACTAACACCAATCCATAAACATTGATAAATCTGAGCTATTGGTATGGGGGGACACAAATAGGCAACCCACCATAAGAGACAACCTATATTTTTCTGAGACAAAATCAGGACACTAACAAGGGGAGGCCTGAACGAACTACCTAGTAAAAAGGGTTGAATTCCATTCAAAGTTTACAAAGGATCATATATGAGATTCATATTGGGTCTCCACACCATAAGAAACAACCATCTTAATTGACCATCATGGGATGACACAGAAAGACCCAAACAAAAATTAATGATTATGGAAGGGCACAAGGTTAGTCCACACGGTTTGGGAAAACGTGCACTAACTGTGCAGATCAATATTTTCGCATGGATTCTTGGCACACAGTCACTATTAATTGTGCACAAACTGTGTCCTTAGCACATCTATCCAAATTTAAAACCATTCTCTAAAGTCTCAATAAAAAACAAAGGGGGGGAATGGAATTAGGTGCTGACTTGGGTACAAGGATCTCCACCAAATTTCTACCAAACCGGAACAATAGAAGAAAGATGATGACACTAGAGGTTTAAAATCTTCATATCTTTCATACTAAGGATATACCACTGTATAAGGGTTTAAAAGACCCTGAGATTTCCCTGACTATGATCCAGCTTCTCTCTGAGACCTATGGGTGGAGCTCAAACGATTGAAGCATCTTCAGCCTTGCAGTTAGGCTTTGGTAACACCCAAAACGAGAATTCTTCTTTCGGTGCCACCAAAAACTACCCTGCAATCCCCAATAAGATTTACAAGACATAAAAAATTCCAAACTCACTTTACCCTAACTCGATATTTCACCGAAACAATGTTTTAGAAGATTCACACACATGACACCTTGTTTCTTTGAGTGAGAAACTATAGAAGTAAAGAAAACATATACTCACCTTCCTCTAAAATAGATGATTTTGATGTTTTTCCTAGGGAAACATTCTCCCAACATAACAAAGACTCTTAGAGAATTGCATTACTTTAACCTTTATAGTCAATTGAGTGCGTGACATCACAAGGAATTGCTAAACATAACCATTGTCACTGATATAAATAATTCATGGAGAGGGACCTTATACAACATCCCCAAACAACACACAATTCTAGAAATTTGGCCATAATATCCTCTCATAACCAGATTTCCCAGACTAGTAGTTTAATGTGAACTCCTTTTTCAAAGAGACTATGAAGGACCGAGAGGACCTCTTAGACATCATCCAAATACTCACCCATGCTAAAAACCCTAGACCACTTCCACCTTCGACAAATTAGGAAACTTAATAGGCTAAGGTCTCATTCAAACATCCATGATCACTCACCCACTACAAGAGGATACACAAAACTAAGAAAAGAAAGGGTGTAGACTCAATATAAAAGGATCAAGAAAAATATTACTTACATGGACCAACTAGAGGATCATCCAACAACGAAACAACATGGGAAGCACTTTAGTTGGGCACTAACACTTAATGGGGCGTACCTAATCCCACAGGAGAACCGAAGGACCCAACCAACCTGGTCCATTGGTCAAGACATACCTCAAACAGATCCAAATAGATAAGGGGAAACCCCATAATGGCTTCCCAAAATATTCTTATAGGATACTACTAATCATCCCTTCAACCTAGGTTACCGACCAAACAAAAAACCAAAACATTTTTCAAACAAGAGGGCTTCTTGGTCTCAAAACATTCCACAACTTCAACATTTCCCAAAACACATAATACACACCATCCCAAACAACTCATCAAGATATAAAGTATTCCTTTTAAAAACATATCTTTGACAACAAATGGTTCAGCGACTAGCGTATCCCCCAATGGTACCCCATGGGCCCCACACATGCATGTTTTTGTGCCACACTGGGAACACTCCTCATATCCATCCTGGAACACATCCAGTCATTCCATTAACCATCCATCATCCAATATAATCCCATGCATGTGATCACTCAAGAAAATTCTAATGGATAATATGGAAACTCATTCTACTTTTCAAAACCAAAACAATTAACCAATACTTCCATTTTCCCAACACCGCTATCCACGAAATCGAACCCAAATTACCGCATTAAAAAACACTTTTCAGAAAGGTACAATCATTGCAATGAAAAAAAAATTCATGTTATTCACATCAATTTAAAAACATCTCATCCCATTAAAAAACCATTCAATACTTTATAAAACTCTATTGAAATCACTTTTTCGAAACCAACATTGACATAGTTCATGCTTTCAAAAGAGGTGGAAACACACCATTTTCCATTACAATACAATTCAGAAAATTTAGTTCTCCATTTTCAAAAATCTATCCATTCCCTCTTTATTAGATAATAATTTCAAAAAAAAACATTATGCTACTTAAAACCAAGTCACTTTAAAACCAAAGTTCCAAGATTTCAAAACTAAACAACATAAGACAATGTGAGAGGAAACTAGTTTTAGTGGGTGACTTGGACATATAGTTGGTGGACATATACCAATCACTTCACCATCACAAGGAGTGTTCTAGTGAATACTTATTTCTCCACATGTCTTTCTAGTCCATGCGAGCTCAATGAGACCATTAAACCAACTCTCTTTTCATTTCCCATAATCATCATCAATCAAAGAAATCCAAAGGACTCATATAAATCCCGACATCCCCTGGAGACTCGAATCCTTTCATGAGGTGTGTTGATCAGTCACACAACCCAAAATCAAAATACAATGTCCCAATAATCCTAACTCCATACTATCCCAACTGTTCCCCAAATAACGTGACCCAAAGAGTTAACCAAAACCTCCTCTGATACCATTTTGTCACAAAACCATTTGGGTCGCCACCAAAATTGGAACCAAAACCGACCTGTGACATGGCCCTAGGGGAATTCCCGACCCTCACAGGCTGGTACAAGTGTCCGGGTAACATAAAATAAAAAATGGGAATGATTTACCTGAGTTTATAATCTTAAAAGAATAAAAAGAACCCAATAAAACGAATATGGATTTTTTAAGACAAAAACTCTTTTACAAAAATTCAGAACTGAAAAACATATTTTAAAATAACTCAACAAGACTATAAAAAGGTATAAAATCAAAAAGAAACATCCTAAGAACCCTAATGAAATGGGGCACCACCATAAAGTAATCTCCACGAGACTTCACCCCCAAGGACCTGCTTGAAACCCGATCCACTAGAACTAAAAACTCTACCCAACATGCGACAACAAAAATAACCAAGTATAATTACAACCAAGGGTGTAAGTAAGCTGTGATCCAATGCCCAGTAGGATAACACCACAAAGAAATTCCATGCGAAAAACATTCAAAAACCAAAACCATTAATGTTTCTAAAAACCTATAATTTCTACTTATAATTTCTAAAAGATGCAATTGAAAAAAATCAATTTTCATGTGGGATAATTTAAAGAATAAACACTTTTAAAATAAATTAAAAAGAAACTTAATTTCCCATACAAATATACCACATTCTGATGGTATGTATAAATGATCAAATGAGCACAAGAAATCGGAAATAACCCTTATGTACTAGATCGTTGTGTGTCCTAGTGACCTCTTATCTCTGTGAGGGTTACCATCACAAATATATGTTCTCGTGCACGATCCAATGGTAGGGAACATACCCATAACCTATTGGCCCCCAATAATCATCATCATTTTTTAGTTACATTTGTAATCATCAAACATGTTCAGTGAAACAGAGGCCAAACCCCAAGGATTCACCAGTATACTATTACACATCCACCCACCTAGATACCCAGGGTTTCCCTTTGTGCTCAAACAAGTTCAACAAGTCAAGAAATATACTTTTCACATGAAAATATCATTTCCTCATCAAAAATTCACCAAACTGCCACATGTATCCCACCCAAGTCACAAAATTCTACTTTTCATTCAAATTGATTTGAAATCTAACTCGCACGAAAGTAGCCCAAAACACTTTTAACATTTAATTAACACTTCCACAAATCCATTAAACAATTTTATAAAACCATTACATATATTTAAACTCACATAAAATCTCACTCACATGTTACAAAAAACTATTTTTCATAAGAAAAATCCATTTTTCACATCACCCTCACAAAAAACATCTCACATCACTTTTACATATCTTACACACTTTAGTAAATCCTTAAAACATTTTTGTGAATCATTTCTATGATGGAAAACATCAAAAAAATCCCCTCTCACATTTATAATGTACCATTTTAGAATATACACACTCCAAATAATTTTTCCAATATGGGTTCACCACTTACATAAATCTTTAAATCATTCAAATCTTTTGTAAAAAAATTCAAAATAGTATACCCAAACAATTATCAAAAAACCCTTTTAAAATCCATAATTTAAAGAAAAACCCCTGCCAAAACACTACCAAAGTACAATTGGAATCTCTAGAGAGGTTTATAAAACCACTTTAAAGTGTTATAAAATCACCTTGAATAAAACCATGAAAGATAAAAATAAAAACACCCATTTTCATAAAATGATATCAAAAATTATAAAAATGTTTTGCACACCAAACCTATTCCAAAAACCCCCATACGAGGCCCAAATGACACAAAGGAATTAAAAAAATAGAATTTACATCCCCTATCAACAACTAATAAATCAATTTAATATTTTATAAAACTACCACAAAAGATATCACATGTGTTATAATTCAAAACACTCACAACTTCAACAAAAATGCAATTATAAAATTAAATTCTTAACCAAATTCCTAAAAAATTGATTTTTGAACCACACACATCATATGGGGAACATGAAAACCTAGTAAAACAAGAAAAATAACTCATTAAGGAATTGTTAACCATGTAATCACCTACTAAACATGTTGAATCCCTCAAAACATGGTGAAAACATCAACCGCACCACCGTCGCACCAGAAGGATGATAAATATTGACCTAGAACACAATATTTGACCACAAAGACACCAAATCAAACCCTAGGTTCGAACCCTAACTTCTCTACTTTTTAGAACTTAATTAAAGATGGAGGAAACCATAAGGGAAAAGGAAGAAACCAAGAAGGAATCACTTACCTAGAAATCTTTTGAAGAAATCACCCCAAATACACCAGTATCGGAATTTTCAAATATCCGAAAATTCAAGGGAGATTAGAAGAATGTTGAAGACATCATTTAGGACCTAGAATGGGGGAAAGAGTGAGAAAATAAGGATTTATAAAATATTCAATTTACCTCTTAAAATATGGGTGATTTGAGAGATTTAGAGAAATGTCATCCAAATACGTGATGCAAACAAGCTCCAAAGAGGGGGAGGAGAGAATGCGGGCCCGATTTGGGTATGTGGGCTCAGGGGAGAGTTGGAATCACCAAAACACATAAATATTGAAGGTTATAGTAAAGAATTAACAAATATTTTTAATGCAGGAAACATGCTTTTAGGCAGGCACAATCCTCTAAATTAAAACCCATATGCACCTTGATTATGGATTCATAAATGGTTCAAATTAATATGGTAGGTTAATAGGTCAAGGGATGACAAGTAGGAATTTGAATGGATGAAAAATGATGAAAAATTAAAGAGTTATGAAGGAATCAAATTTTATTTTTAAATCTGGAATTAGGCTCAGGGTTTGGCCCAATTAATGAAAACTCACCCATTCCTCCATAAAATCTTAGGAAACCCCCCAAAAAAGCTTGAATGTAAATTAAATGAAATTTATCTTTATAATAAGTCATGTATATGAAAAAATAACTAATTTTATTTCCTTCTTCCAAGATTAATTTTAAAATAATTTTTTGAACACATATGAATTTAATTTGGAAAAAATGGATTACATATTTGAAATAATTATAATGGTTTATTTCAATGTATCATAAATAATTTTTTGACCCAAATTAATAGTGAAAATACTTAAAATTAATTATATTGATTTAAGAGAAAATGAGTTTACTTAGTTATTAAATGTAGAATATAAGCCGTAAAATGACCCAATAATTATTCAACACCGATTTTGGAAATATTTCTATTATTGTTGAATTAGGATCTAAGTATATGAGTTTTGGTAACACGTTTACATGAATATAACCAATAATAAATTTTAAGTAATTAAAAATAGAAAATATATTCTTTTCATAATTTTGATTTCAATAATGCTTTGCAAAAGAGATAAAAATAAATATGTTTTATTATAAACATTAATTTTAAATAAAAATATGTTTTCCAATATAATTATTTTGTCTTTAAATTTTAGAACTCAATTATTTACTTAGAATTCATATGAAATGCCAACATATTAATTATTTTGTACCAATAATATAAAATAATTATACTAAAACTATTACAGGTGAAATAAATTGAATGAATAATAACATTATATTGTTTCAATTGATTAATATATCATGTCTTGCATATTTTAAATTAATATATATAAATTAAAACATTTTTTTATTTTTTGAAATTCATTTTCGATTAATAATGTCAAAATTGACAATAATGTTATTTTATAATAAAAGATATTTTATTAATGTATTTAAAATTACCTCATATACTATATTCTATCAATTGATTTTTAATTTTAAATAAATACCAAATATTTTCCATTAATTGACCTTTTTTTCTATTATATTAACTATATTGACCATTAAATATTAAAAACTGTGTTAACTTGTTTAGGGTTAAAGAAGTGTTTGTTGCGCATTACATGATTTTGTGTTAAATTTTAAAGAGAAAATTATGATTCTTATTTTATAAATAATATATTATATTTATAATTATTGGGTAAAAATTATGTAATAATTATAACTCAAAATTAGTTTAAATGTTAAAACTTCTTATGTTAGAAAACTAGTTTCCATAATAGAGTAGCAAAATGATAAAATTAGGGAACACAAGAGTTATGGGAAAAAATTTATAACAAATGTGTTCCAATGTGTGTATGAGGTGTAGATAGATCAAAAATACCCAAACACATTAAATATCAATCTAAAATCCACTTGAGGTGTTATTTACCTCCCAATAGTGAATAATTTTGAATAATTACATGAATTTCACCCCTCCTAAACTATAAAAATGAACTCACTCCCCCCCTCTACATCACCCTTATCAAGAAATTTTTCTAATAAAAGATCTGCCAAATTAACTTACCAAATTACCTTGTTTTTAGGAATAAATTAATCCTTTTAAGGTTTTTGTGAAAACTTAATGGGAAATCCCAAAAAGACATAATTTTATTCAAAAAAACCATTTTATTTTATTCCCTTCTCCACCTCATCCAATTGTTATTATTATTATCCAAGATCATATAATAACCTAATTATCATAAATATATTTAGATTTTTTATTTTAAAGTTATAACCAAAACATCACACACTTCCATCAAATCGATTATGCAATCATCTTTTGTGTGTGCGGTGGACTACCGCCCCACAAACTGATGTCGTTCGTTCTTCCATTACCACTATTCAAGGTTGATAATAATGATGGATTTATTGTTTATATGTGATATATATAATATTTATTATGTTATTATTATTATTTAATTATTATACCATACATACCATCATGATTTACATTATTTGGAAACACGATAACATTACTCATGTGTGTGGTAGACAACCACCTCACGAAGCGATGTGATTCATTTATGCATGACATACAATGTATTAAGGATGATATTAATAAAAATATGTTCCATATATTAAATAAAAATAAAATTTAAATGATAATATATAGATATATATATATAATTTACCTTTCTTTCATTAAATAGGATACGAAAATGGAAATAATGTGCTTGTGTATGTACGACTTATCATCTTTATAAATGTTGAATTTCATTTCGTATCACTACATTTTATGGATTAATATTAATAATTATATAATAAAGATATATGATATTTATATCATTGTCTAAACTATGTATATAATTAAATAATTATTAAATTTATAGGAACAAGATAAAAAAAGTCATAACATACTTGAAAAATAAGGCAATTAACACCCGAAATAATGAAAATAATGGAAGATTACAAAAAAATGTGGGTAATCATATTTTATAATATAATAATATATGATATTATATCTATTAATATAGTTCTATTATAAGTGAATAAAATTATTATAACCATTATAAATTATTTTAAAGATCCTTGAACAAAGAGAAAGCGTAAGGTAATGGATTTTGTCTCAATTTCATTTCATTAGGGAATGATGTAATGTTATGGACCAAATATTATTCATATGGTCTATATAATTCCCCTTTACATGTAATATCCAGAATAAATCATTATTCATGGTATTTTAAGTTTTAATTTGACCTTTCTCATTTAAGGGGATTTGAATTAAATGTTTCCATGTGGTAACAAATTTCGTGACTTAATTCCTTCTCATTGGGTTATATTACTTCCTCGTTGTCATTAATATTCTATGATTATTTGTATATTGAAGTTTTATAGTATAATTTTTTATTTACACTTTTTGTGGATTTATAATTGATACACATAATATATTAATTTATTAATCCATGCATCAACATTATGTTAATTTTAATGTTTTCATTCACAATCTCAATATAATAATGATTTTTTTATAAATGCTAGTTTATGAAATATAAATTATAATACCCAAATAAACCATTCCATTTAGTATTCTATATTTATTATTGAACTTTTTCAAGTAATATTAACATTTTCCACCGTTGATTACGTAAAATTATTGATAAAATGTTTCAAAAAAATCCAATATCATTTGCCCCTTTATTTGGAAATCCATTTGATTAGAAAACAATGTTTTCTATAAGAAATTTTAAAAAAATTCTCAATATTTAAATAATTTTTAATAGAATAACTTTTTAAGCAAATTTTATTATTAAAAAAACCCCACGTAATTTTTTTATCATTTTCAGAATACGAAATTTTTCAATCTTTTTTATAGTGAAAATGAATTTTGTTCTTAAAATATATACAATTTACGTAATTACTTGAATAAAATTTTTTCAAAGAATCCTTTTCGTCTTTATAAATATATTAATAATAAATAAAAAATTTCATATTTTTTAAATTAATATATTAAAAATTGTTTGCAAAATGTAATGAAAATTATCTTCAAAATGTTCTTAAAGATGTATTTTATTTCTTAATTTAAAATAAGGCTTATACATACTAAAATGGGTATATATTTTATTTATGCCAACCATATTCCTCATTTGGATATCTTATGATTATTTTGACCATTGATTGTATTGACATTAACTTTCTTGAAACATTTTGAGTCATTAAATTCCCCTTGAGTTATTAACATCCTAATGATCATTGAAAAATAAATTTCCCTTAAATATCCACATTATTTTTCAAAAATAAGATTTTTCTTTTTTCTTTTATTAAAATAGAATTCGTTCTTAGTAATTTACATTAACATATTGATAACTAATTATTGATTCATAATATCTTCCATTTTAGATAACCATTACTTTGAATTTTAGCTCACCTTTATTTTGATTAATTTCTCATGAATCCCAGAATTTTTATATGACTAGTATTATGTGATATTCTAGATGGAATAAATTTATTCTCGAAAAGTTAAAGTGATAAAATATGTTGTGATTTATTTATTAAAATTTAATATGGGAATCATGTATTTATGTATTATACCAAAAATATTAAACTAATCAGTTCTTTAATATGAAAATATTTGTATCTTATTGAAATTTAAAGGTAGTACGACTCATTATTAGGCTTCTAGGGTCAGGGGAACTAGAATCTGAGTCAAAACCCCCCTAACTATAAGATTTAAGATTAAATTTATATCATTTCATGTAAACATTTGATTTTATAAAAGATAGTTAAACTGAGGGATTTAGTAAAAATGTTAGCGTATTTATCCTCTATAGAAACTAATTATAAATTCATATTAAATTATTGAACATGATATCTAACAATGTTTTACCTATAATCAATGTGTTCATTACTAGAATTTTCTTAATGATTTTTAGTGATAGATATTATTGATGCATTATCACAATAAATCAGAATCATCTAAAAATAAAAACAAAAATCCAAACATCTTTAATTAAAAATAACTGTGAAAAAATCAATAATAGATATATACTACCTTTTAATATTAAATAAACTAGTAGTTTTATTTGTTATAACTCAATGAAACTAAACATTTACCAATAATGTGACACATTTATGTTATAATTTTTATATCTATTTTCAACCAAAAATGAAGAATATGAAAAACTAGTTACCTCAAATGAAATACGTACAGGATAAACTAATCCAATATTCACAGATCCTTTAACATACTAATTTACTCATTTATAATATTTTAAATTAATCTATATGGTATTATATAACAATATAACACATAGAAGTATCGAAATCATCAAATCTACTCAAGATATGTTTAAATAATGAATGAAACCATTCATAGCTCTAAACATATTATTATCAAACTATTTAACATAATAATTAAAAAATAACATAAAATAAATACTCATGGAAATAAATTGTATTTTATAATTACTAAGACCAAAACTCTTAGTAAAATATTTAGTTTATTATTATTGATATATAATGATACCATGTTTTTTGAATTATTTGAAAACTAAAATAGATCTTATGTTCACCCATAGAGCTCATATAAAATTATAAATATATTTACATTGAAAATTAATTACAAATATTATTACTTGATAAAACAAATTAAATATCATCAACTTATATTTGTTCTATAAAAATATTTTTTGAGGATCATTTGATGAATAATGTTTGGTCCACTATTCCTTTTTCAAAATAGTTGTTTTGTATAATTTAACATAACCTATCATATAAATTTTGAAGAGATTGTTTAAAACAAAAAACATATTTCCAGTGTTTCAAAACATTGTTAGATTAATATTAATTATGAACACTAAGTTACTTATTTAGATAACTTTTTTAAAAATATATCCATTCAAATATGGAATTTTTAAATTAATTAAAAATAATTCATTCAAAAATAAAAAACATGTACATAAAATATCCTTATTTATTCTTATCATGTAAATTTTGTTGTGTTATCATTAAAATAAATTCTATATACTCTATTATAACCATGAGACACTAACCTTGTGTTTTTTCATGTTATTCAACCAGACTGTTCTAGACTATTTCTAAAGATCCATTTATTCCTAATAATATTTTGATCATTAATAGGATTGACTATGGTCTAGGATTGGTTCCTATAATATTGATTTAATTATTTGTATATTTTAATATTCCAACTATAACTACTCAAATAAAAGTATAACATTTTGGGGGAATAAATAAGAAATAAAATCTTGATGATCAAAAATATTTATTAAGGATGTTTTGTTTTTAATATAATAAATTATATCTACAAATAATTTGAAAATTTTCTTATATTGGTGGAATTTTAAATCATTTTCATGAGAATTAATCCCCCCTTAATAGAATCATCCTAATTTGAATTTTTTAGGTTCGCCAATGGTGAAATCACTAATCAATTCCTCAACCAGTTCTAAATCAGATATCATTTTATTTAAATGAGTTTTATCAAATTTAATATGGGTTCATTCTTAAACTACTAATGTTATTTTGTTATAAACTCTAAAAGAGTAACATAAATTATAATATTATAGAAGAATTACTTCTTATAATTTTTAATCAAATATTTCTAGTGAATCATTAGTACTATAAAAGTGTATATTGAAAGAAAAAAGTATAAAATATAAAACTATAAGATTTATTACTTTCTATATTCATTACAATTTCTTCTTTAAAAATGGATGGAGAATAATTTTTTATTTATATAACAAAAAGAAATAATAGTTTTGGGCCAAAAATGTTTTTTTAATGAAAACTCATATAAAATTTATTTTTCAATTTCATGTAAAGTCTTATTTGTCCTTTATACCTAGCCATCTTGTTATGGAGTTGTAGGGGATGAAAAATTATGACTATACCAATTAACATAATAGAATATATAAAATTGCATATGTTGGTCTGAGATGAAAACAGAGGATGAGGAAAGTTTAATTTACATTTCAATAAAATTTATTTTAAAAAAATGGCCAACGAGCATGTACCCTAGTGGTATAGGCTCCTTCTTGGCATCCAAAAGGCCCAGGATCAAATCCAGGGAGGGGAGAATTTCCTAGGGACTGTAGAAGTACTGTAGTAGGTACTTTAGTAGTGGCGACACTGTAGTAGCGGCAGCACTGTAGCGGTGGAGGTACTGTAGCAGATACTATAATGGTGGTGGTACTGTAGCAGGTACTGTAACAATGCGAGTATTGTAGCAGTATTGTTCACTGAGGGGTCCTTTGGGCCATTCAGATGGGCTTTCAAGCCTTGTATTCAGGCCACATGGCCTTGGGCCTTCGGGCTATGTAATGGGTCTCCCTCTACCCAGTCTAAAGAGGTCATTGATTTCAAATAATAAATTGAGGCTTCAGCCCCAACCTTTTAAAAAAATTAAAAGAAATGCATCTTAAATCCCCGTATTGTTTAAAACAACATAATGAATAAAAAATTAAAATGTATAATTTTATATTTCAATGAGTATCTCAAAACATGGTCATAGATAACTTAAAATACTTATTAATATACTCAAAAAATGTAATGTAGTTTACTCATGTCAAACATAATATATATAATATGAATTTGAGTAAACTGGGAGAGTATATATTTTTCTATAAGCTTAGAAACATCTGATTGTATGATTTAAAATATTGAAGAAAAAACCTAAAAATATTTAAATAAATAAAAAATAAATTTAGAAAGGTGATTTGTATTGTGCTAATTATTAATCCCCTCTACATGGAAATAACATGCTTCCATGTATTATATTATTAAATAAACAGATCCACAACTTCTTTCTGGTTTTACAAAAAATATCTCACAATGTTTTCTAGGAACACATTCCAATTCATAGTTATTCTTGGGATAAAAATAAATATAGGTCATGTATGAAATCATCCATAGTTCTCCATGGTAATGAAAATGAAATTATTGATACATTATTAAGTGATCTCTTTTTTATTACGAGAGACTGTGTTTTTACAAATAAAAACATCAATAAAAAAATCTCGAATACAAATCATTAAAAAAGGAAGACATTAAGTTTGATAGGATAAAGTGAAAATTAATTCATATAGAATTGAATATCCAGGTTTCCTTTTATTTTTAATTACAAGGATCTTGGCAATGTTTCTTAGTAGTTTCATGAAAACATAGTACAGTTGTGATTTATAAATGAGTCTTTCTTTATAATAATATACATTGATATTATCTGTAAGGTAATATTCCCATCCTCATTAACATTATCATATTTTATTCTTAAGAAGATCATCAACCTTAGGTATTCATTAGGTAATAATAAATGATGTATTAAATTCCCTGATTTTTTACTTAATTCTTCATAAACTATCAATTATAAATTTAAAATTCTCCACTTATAAGTTACACAAGATATGATGTCAACAATTAAAACACAGCTAGTTGGAATGGAAAATCGACATGAATAGTTATCATGGAAATTTGTTGTAGCATGTTTTCATGGTCTCTTCATTCCATCATGAGATCAGTTCAATTGATATTTTGTAGGAATTCATGTTCACAATGTTACCATAATAAAATACACGTAAGTTAATTTCTTAATGATAATTTTACTTACCATAGCATGGTAATGTGGTTTCCTCATTTGTTCTGTTGTTACCTTTTAATGGACACTTTACTGATTCACATGGTATATTCATTAGTTTGAAAAAAATTCCAATCTAACACAAGGTAGGTATATTGTTCATGTGGTTAGGTGGAGTAAAACAAGTGGTAAGGTGATATGGGAACATGAATATCTCGATCAGCTAAAGGTATTAACATGGTAATAACATTCCCTAAGAAGTAGTTTGTCACATTCTAGTCAAGAATTAATTTATTTATCCATTTTTTCTAGAAATCAATTTACTAACTAAACACATTATATTTTTTAATAACATTTTCAAAATCATGTCATTTCATTAAAATTAAGAGGTTTTCTACTAATCCAGAAATCCCCCTTTTAGCTGATTAAAAATCTTGACATTTAAATTGAAATTAATTGAATAAAAAAGTATATTTTATTGAGGATTGATTAAAATATTTATTATATCCATAAAATAAATAAATGTTTATAAATGAATAAAATTTATCATAAATTTTTACTACCACCCCTATTAATATTATCAAAAATTGGATGAAATATAGAGAAAATATTGATAAGATAAAATGAAAAATATGAATATAAAGTGTAGTATTTCATTATAATCACAATATATTACCAAAGGTAAAAAAACTACATACTAGATATCCTAATCTTATTAAAACTTTGGTATATATTTGACATCACTAAGAGGGACATGATCCTCTTCATTGTATGTAGGGGCATGGGAAGAGGTATTCAGATGAGAGGTTGAGGGTGAAGGCTCTATAAAAATGATTCATATTCAAATAGGTCTCAAGTGATGAATGGGGTGTCCACGATAACAGAAAAAAGGATTGATGATAAAAGTTATACTAGGTAGGGAAATAAGAATTTATAAAGGATATAGCATGACTGTTTGAGAAGTATTGAGAAAAGGTTCAGTCAACCAGGTAAAATCCCTAACTATTTGGGGACCATGCTATAAATCGTGATGTAAATTTTTTCTATTATCTATGAATGCTTCCAAAACTGGATTCATATCTATGATATTATTAACTATTGAAAAAATATTGAGTTAATGGATCCTTCTTGATATCTATATAAAGGGTTATGAAATAAAAAAGTCATAAAATATAACTTAGTGAAGATACAAATTATATAATAATTAATATCCTACATAATTCCATAAATATATTTCCCAACATGTTTCAAAACATCTCAAACATGTTCTAATGTCTTGGTAGTATGAATTTCAAAGATATAAAAATAATTTTATCCTACCTTTATGAACCCAAAAAAATAACTTCATATCATCCCTAATGTGTTTTATAAAATTTTCTCCATCAAATACAAATTGAAGAGGTGGAGCCGGAGAAGGAGTAGGAATGAAATAATTAATGAACTAAGGGTCATGTAGAATGATCATACCATAATTATCATCTTTGAGAGAACTCTACTTTTCATTGAGATTAATAATATCATTTTTCATCAAATTCACCTCAATATAGAATTTAGGTTGAATATGAGAAATTATAGGCAGTACTATTCTTCTCCCGAATTCTTCTCTAACATGATCCATATAATGTCTTATCCCATGAAATTATTCCTTAACAACACCCATAATATTATATATTAATTCATATAATTCATCCTTGGTATTATATAATGTACAAGGGATAGAGGTTGATGGATCATAATTAGGTTACCTTTCATCTAACTTAGGGATATATTCCATTGATTCAACTAAATATGGATGATCTGAAATTTTATCATCTAAATCCACATCTTCCTCAAGAATAGTCGGTTCCACATCCTTAATATCTTCTCCATGATCATGTAATTTCTCAGCTTCTTCATATTATTTTTGTTATAGTAATAACAGTGATATAATAAAGAGTTTGGTCTACAAAATGTATAATAGAAAATACCTCAATAATCTCTCAAATATTTATGAATGAAATGAGTGATATGTCCATAAATAGATGAGTAGATATTTTGAAAGGTACACAATGTTGAGGTGAATTTCTCCAATCGTCTTCTGAATTTGGATAATATAGTAATAAAACAAGAGAACCGGTGGACAAATCTTCTTTGCTGGTGAATCTCAAATAGGTTCTCTATGTGTACTACCAATAATTGGTGATCCACCAAGCCCCATTTCCACACTTTTAGAGTCCTCGTACTTATCAAAATTAGGCCTACAACAACTTATATAAACCTATATCTCACCCATATATTTATATATATATTCAACTAATAATATTATTGAAAAGGCTGGGTGTAACACCCAGAGATTTTATGAGATATATTATTTTTAATTTCTCTGATATCTTCTATTATACACTAAACCAAGATAAGATTTTACTATATGAAACACCGTATTAGCTTGTAGTATACACAACACTATTCTTGGCTCGTGTTACACACAATTTCATGTTCATTTTTTGGAAATTATTTTACGCAACATTAAGTATAGATTTTGTTTAATATATAATTGAAATAAGTTTTGATTATGTTATACACAACATCAAATGGAGCTTTCACTACATTCAGCCCTGACTTGGATTTCATTACATGCAATCAAGACCTTATTCGATTGTGTGTGCCATACGCAATACCAAGTTTCACTATACGATATATGATTATAATACTATTATGAACTAGCCGTTATGAATAGTAATATAAACTTTTTGAAATTTTATAAATTTTATCTTAAAAAAATGGACTTCATTTTTTGATTTGGAATATCGAAATTATCCTAGGGTGAATTATTTTTATTTTTCTGAAAACATTCAATTTTTGATGAATAGTGAAAACACTGGGTTACTATTTAAAAACCGACATTTTATTTAAATAATTATTTATTTTATTTAAATTTATTTTAGGTAAAAATTGATACATAATGCCTATATATGTTCAATGTAATTCATTGGAGTTATTTTATAATAATTTTAGATATATAAAATTTTTATTGAACTTTTCACCGTCTTTTACCCACCTCCTAGGAGAATTTAAAATTTTACATAAAACATACTTTTACCACTTCTGTGAGTGGAATTTAAAAAATCTGAGAGACAAGGTTAATATCAAGGAGTAAAATTTGGATCTATAAGATAAAAATAATTTTTGGTTAATAGTAACGTTTTACTTTTATTTACCACGGTTAAAAGTAAATAGGGTAATTAAGGGTAAAATTGATATTACTATTACCCTAACACATGTCTTAATTTTATTGGATAAGTGTAATTAAACAAAAAACAACCTTAGGAATAAAATATTACCCTTTAGGTCCACTTGTATTGGATTAGGACTTTTATTATTATTTTATTTAAAAAAGAGTTAAAATGGTTAAAATCAATGATTAATAACTAAAACATTTTTAATATAGGGTTATACATAATATAAATGCAACTATTAATATTAATTATAAAGATAAAAAGATTTCCTACAAAAAAAATTATTTATAATTTTTAGAAATTAAATATGTTAATTTATCTATGGCACAATGTTGATGCAGTAATTACCTAAATAATGAAATATTAAAATAATTGATATTATAAATTTTCAAATAAATGTAATTTGAGAATTTTTATGAATTAAATTAATTTTCTACGTTAATATGACATGTTAGTATTGATTTAATTTACTTATTTTGAACTAATCATTCTGTTATAAGTTTCACAAAAATCAATTACCAAATAGTGTTAAAAATGAGATAAAATAGTTTTTAAAGAAAATATTATATTATTAATTGGTATTATATTCCTAAAAATCTAAAGTTCAGCCAAATGTCTTAAATAAGGTTATATATATTAATAATTACCCACTTGGGGTTAGTTTTGTTTGTTATATTAAGTTTATTAACCATATAGTGTAAGAAAACAAGAAGACCTGGTAAAAGTTAAATTATTTAACATAGAGTTAAATGTAAATGATAAGGTTAGAATAGTAACCTAAACTTGTATAAAACCTATATGTTGAGATTCTTTCGACCCATCCCCACTTTATCTTAGAAATAAATCAATTTGGAGCTATTATAAACTGAATATGACTTTATTATAAAATAATATTTTATGTTTTTCTAAAAGTGCCCCTCTCCTCCCTTATAAAAAGGGCACCCCTTCCCTCTTCTCTTCACACCCTTTTGAGCCATGAAGCTCAGCCAAACCTCTGCCCATTTCCCTTATCATATTCCCTAGAAACATTATAGATGATCCAATCTTCTAAAAAGACCAACCATAGTGCCTTAAGAGGAGGTTAAGAAGAGGCGCGTCAAAGAAGAGGTAATATCCTTTGCCGATTCATTCCAATTTATTTCTTCTTCAAATTATTCTTATTTATTTTTCTCATCACAAATTAATAACATAAGTATTAATAACATACTGATATGTTATTATAAATATGAAACAATCCAATTTCATCTTCTATCCATCCTAGGGAAACGAAATCACCGCGCGTTTGTACGTACGGAATACCGTCTCCACGCCGTGGTGTAATCTATTTTCCACCACCACATTACATGGATGGGTATAATGGTGTAAATAAATAACTATATATGATTATTGTAAATTTATATTTATTATGAAATATTATAGATACAGGTCAATACAATTACATGATCACGGGAATGATATCATCACTCGTACGTACGTACGGACTACCGTCTCCACGAACGCAATTAGATTCATTTTCTATGATTAACCATTCATGTATGATTTTAAAGTATATATAATAAATAATTATAAAATATATTACATAATAATGATACTAGATTTATGTACATATATGTTTCATTTACTTAATTCTATTTTATTCAATAAGGAAACGAAAACAGCGTTCATGCGTACGTACGACCTACCATCTCCATGAACGGTGTATTTCGTTTCATTTATATATAAATATTATATATATATATACTGAATATATATATGATATATAAATCATTATTTACATTCTGTAAGTAATTAAATCAAGATATAATTAATAATAATATCAAGAACAACAAGTCCAAACACGTACGATAAATAAAACGAGTTTACCCAAAACGTTGATTTAACATGGAACTTACAAAAGGACGGGTAACATAAAGTAATAAGTTAATAATATATGATATCATAACAATGAATATGATTCTATAAAAGGTAAACTACATTATTTAAATCATTATACAATAGGTTCTAATCTGTATGAAGCATATCAGACCTAAGGTAAGGGATAATTATTCCAATCTCGTTCTTATCCGAGATTGTTTGTTCGTAAGTATATACTGGGGTTATGTTTATCATCCATGTCCATGCTTTCTAAATTTTTTTCATAAAATTGTTTTATTATTCCATGTATTTTTAATGTCATTTTACTATTTTTTGACATTTACCACGTTTTATGGAAGGAATCTTTCTTCTTTTTACCATACAATGTACATTTTGACTTTTCCGGAAAAAGTATGTGAAGAAAGTTTTTTTACTTATATAGTATGAACGGATTTTTACGGTTTTCATAATGCCTTATTTTCATGAAGCATACTCTACAAGAATTCATGAATATTTTCAACAAAATCCGTTTCTTTTAAAATTTCATGAAATTTTGTGAAAATAAAAATAATTTGAATAAGAAAGGTTATTTTTTCGAGAATGAATTTCAAGTGTTTTATCAAAACCATTTTCCCTTTAAGATAACATTATTTCATATATGTATGTTTCAATTATTATGTCTCTTTTAGTTACATGGTTTCACTTTTCTTATGATAAAATATCCATTTGTATTATATGGATTATGTGATGATGGGATGATGTTTATGAAACCCATTTTATTCTTTGGGTTATCATTAATGTTTTAAGTTTATTCTGTGGCACAAGTAAGAATGATTTCATTATGAGATGGGTGGGACCTATATCTACCTCCAATGCATTTGGTAATGATTTATATCTCATTATATGGACATGGATAAAATGATAAGTTAATCTGGTTCAGTAATATAGGACTGCAACGAGGAGTGAACTCGATTCAGATGGGGACTTTTTCCACTAAGATGGTCTTTGTAGAAATGCCTTGGATACTATGGAAATCATATCATGTTCTTAATGGTTACAATAATCTCATGTTTTATTCCCATGCTATTTTATCATGATTGATTTTCCTTTATGATATATGTCTTATGTAGTTACAAGATTTATGTCTTTCATAAGATTTTGATGTTTAGATTTTATGTTCAAGTTTTTTCATTCAAATGTTTATGGATTGTTTCCTGTTCTCTATGTTTTCCCTTACTGAGAATTCGAACTCACCTTTTTGATTTTTTCTTTCCCAAATATATAAAGAAAGTTTTTTGGTAAGAAAACCAAAAGGGGACGATCTTTATTGGAGATGTTGAAGTTCTTTCACCATGATTAAAAGATTACATTACGAATTTCCAAAGACTCTAGACTAATACAATCTTTGGGCATCTGTTTTTATCGTGTATTAAGTATTCCGCAAAAGTAATGTAATGTCCATGTACATCAAGATTTGGGTCTCTACAGTTGGTATCAAAGTGAAGGTTTTTTTAACCTTTGGAAACTAGAATGTGAAAACTTTAGTGAGATTCGAAGAGATATTTTTAAGGTATGTCTAGGGATGTCCCTAAGGATAAGTATAAGTATAGGTTATAGTCCTGGAATTACGGTAACGATCTTAAAATTTAACCTATGATGTTAGATATTGAAGTTAATCCCCCTTGATTATGATTTTGGCACCTCACACTATTCTTTTTGGGTTTTAGAAAATGGCTGAAAATGGGAAGATTCGCGATAATGGAGGATATGATGGACCATGGAATGATATTAGTCATGAGAAACCAAATGAAATTGGATCTGGAGGTCCAGATATCGTTATTATGCCAAATCAACAATCTCATAATATGATCAATAATCTCTATAGCAACCTTAGATTTTATAAGATACATTATTTTTAATTTCATTCATATCTTCTATTGTACGGCACACCAAGATTATCTTGCGCTGTACGCAACACTGTATTAGCTTGCTGTATACGCAACACTTTTCTTGGCTCTTATTACACACAATTTCAAGTTCGTTTGATAGAAGATATTCTACGCAACATTGAGTGTATATATATATATATATATTCAATGTATAAATAAAATATGTTTGGATTCTGTTATACGCAACGACAAAGGATTTGTGCACTACACGCAACCCTGACTTGCCTTGCATTACACGCAATCGCGACCTTCCTCGATAGCGTGTCTTGTACACAATACCGGGATTTACTAAACAACGATATATTATTATATTATTGTTATGAACTAGCCGTTATGAATAGTGTTAACTAAATTTTGAATTTTATAACATTATTATTCATCTTACACATTTTCTAGAACATGGTTTAAGAACAAAATAAATTTTTCGGGTAAAATAAGTATTTTTCAAAAAAATGCAGTTTTGCCGCCTTTTCATGGCGCGCCAACTTTAAATCTAGTTTTTTACATGTTTATATGTTCCATTTGACAAAATAAAATTATTCTTTGGAATAAAGAAATAAAAATTTACTTTGGATAAAATTTTCATTTTATTCTGATGACTTTCATATTTTAATGAATAGTAAAAACACGCTATATTTTAATTAAAAACAACTTTTTTCATCGTAATATATTATGTGGTTAAATTATAATATTGAATGGTTTTAAAGTATAAATAGAATATATTTTTACCATTTAATATAATGTATGTCATTATCATTGATTTTACCTTGAATTCGTAGGTTAAATCAATTCAATCTTTTGTAATGTTTTAAAGAAAAACATGTTTTCTTTTGACAACGGGATTAATTTTAATTTAATTTCTGAATATTTTGTGTATTGAATTTGAAAAAATGGATTCCATATTTGGAATCAGTGGGTCCATATTATGTTAATAAGATACTTCTTATTTTTGGGCATTGTGAATAGTAACTACGATAAATTTTATTTACTATAGTTAAAGGTAAATCTGGTAATTAAGGGTAAATATAAGATTACAAAATTACCCTAACACTTGAAAAAAAATCCTATTGGATGGATAAAAGTAGACCCATATAACCTAATGGTCGTATTAGATTCATTTTATGGACGTTTTTCCATGAAAATAATTTAATTATTATTAAAACCAAAGAATGTGACAACATGTCACTTTCTTAAATCTTATAAGTATAATAATTTTAATTTAGTGATAAACTTAATGAAACATCTAACATTAATAGTCTCCATAAATCTAATACAATTATATACATCATAGGAATTTATTTAGAATTTTTAGGGATTAAATAATTATCATTTATTATGACACAAATATGATGCAGTAATTGTCTTATTAATGAAATATTCACATAATTGATGTTATAAATGCCCAAAATAATTAAAATTTGAGACTTTTTATGACTTACAATAATTTTCTAGGTTACTATGACATGTTATTGTTGATTTAAGTAACTTTGTTTGAACTTATAATTCTGTTATGAATTTCATAAAAATCATGTACCAAATAGTGTCAAAATTGACATAAATTAGTTTTTAAAACAAATATTATATTATTAATTGTTATTTTATTCCTAAAAATCTATGGTTTGGAAAAATGACTTAGATAAGGTTATATATATTAATAATAAAAAACTTTGGGTTCGTTTGACTTGATTTAGTAAGTGTATTAACCATATAGTGTAAGAAAACAAAAAGACACTGTAAAAGATTAATTATTTAACATAGAGTTAAATCTAATTGATAAGGTTAAACTAATAACCAAAACTTGTATAAATACAATTGGATGAGAGGCTTTCGACCCATCCCCACTTTATCTTCTAAATAAGACCCTTTGTAACCGTTATAAACCGAATTTGACCTTAATATAAAATAATATTTTGAGATTTTCCTAAGGTGCCTCTCTCCTCCCTTATAAAAGGGCACCTCCTACCTCTCCTCCTCACACCAATTTGAGCATTCAAGCTCGGCCAAACCCTGCCAAAATCTTTTCTCCACTTCCCTAGTATCATCCTAGAGGTCCTGGTCTTCTTCAAATACCATCCTTAGTTCTTTAAGTGGAGGTTAAGTGAAGGCGCGTCAAAAAGAGGTAATATCCATTACCGATCTTTTTCAATTTCTTTCTTCATCAACTTCTTCTTAATTAGTTGTTTCATGATAAAGTAATAACATCAGTATTTATAATATACTGATATGTCATTATAAATATGAAACAACTCTAATTAACCTTCTATCCATCCTACGGAAAAAGGAAATCACCGCGTGTGCGTACGTACGGAATATCGTCTCCACGCCGTGGTGTAATCTATTTTCCGCCACCACCTTAATTGGATGGGTATAATGGTGTAATGAGTAACTATATATTATTATTATAAAGTTATATTGATACTTAAATAGTATACATACACTTCAACAAAATTCCACGACCATGGGAACGATATCATCGCTCGTGCGTACGTACGGACTACCGTCTCCACGACGCGATGAGATTCATTCTCCACATTAACCATTCATGAATGATTATAAAGTATATATAATGAATAATAATGAAATATATGACATGTTAAATCTACTAGATTTATGTATATATATATGTATGTCATCTACTTACTTCCATTCAAGATAATAAGGAAAGGAAAACAGCATTCATGCGTATGTACGGACTACCGTCTCCATGAACGGTGTGTTTCATTTCATTTATATATCTATTATATATATATAATGAATATATATGATATATAAATCATGTTTTATATTCTGGAAGTAATTAAATCATGATATAAGTAATAATAATGTCAAGAACAACAAGTCCAAACACCTACGATAAATAAAATGATTTTACCCAAAACACTTCTTTAACATGGAATTTACAAAAGAACGGGTAATATAAAGTCATAAGTGAACCATATATGATATAATAACAATGAATACGATTCTGTAATAAGTTAATGACATTATTTAAATCATTATACACGAGGTTCGGATATGTACAAAGCATATCGGACATAAGGTAAGGGAAATATCACAATGTCATTTTTATCCAAGATTGTTTATAAATTGGCATTTACTGGGTTTTATTTTATCATCCACATCCATGTTTACTCATTATTTAATATTATTTCATTCACCTAAAATTTTTTAAATCCTATTTTACCCTTTGGTGAGTTTTTAGTAAATGATATGAAAGGAATCTTTTGTCGTTTTTCGTACGAGGTACTTTTTGAATTTTCCGACAAAAGTACGAGAAGCATGTTTTCTTTTAACTTATACGGCATGAATGGATTTTTAAAACAATATTTCCAAGAAGCATCCCTTATAAGTTTTCATGTTTATTTTTAATCAACATCTTTTAGTTATAATTTTATGACATGTTATGAAATGAAAAGTGTTTTTGAAGTAGAAAGGATATTTTACTCAAGAATGGAGTTCAAGTGTTTTATCAAAATTATTTTCCATATAAGATAATAAAGGGTTATGTTTTTATACCTATTATTACATTTATTTGATTATGTTGTGATGGAATTATTTTTATGAATTTCTTTATCTTATATGAATTGTTTTATGATGTCATGTTGTTTAAGAATCCCATTTTTACTACATGGGTTATGCAATGATGTATGATTTATGATTTTCTGGCACATATACAAATTGTATCATTATGAGATGGGTGGGACCTATATCTCCCTCCAATGCATTGGGTAAATATTTTATATCTCATGAGATAGACATGGCTGGAATAGTAGGTTATACCAGTTCAGTGAAATAGGAATGAAACGAGGGTGACTCGGTTCAGAAATGGACTTTGTCCACTAAGATAGTCATGGCAATGAGTCTTGACTAATAAGATATGATTCTCTATGATTATGTGTGTATTCCACAAAGTTTCATGTTTTAAGTTATGATTATTGGGATTTAATTTCACTACTATGATTTATCCCATGTTATGAAATTATGCTGTCTTTTGCAGGTTAAGATTTCCAAAATGTTATGTTCTTATGAATATGATGTGATTGATATTTATTTTGTTTACCCTTACTATGCTTTTGAGATCACCATTTTATGTTTTCTTTTCCCCGGGATATAAAGAAAGATTTTAGGTAAAAAAGGTAGATCTTTATGGGAGATGTTGAAGATCTTTCACCACGATTAAAAGATTATATTTCGAGTTTCCAAAGACACTAAACTATTACGATACTTGTGTGTATGTTTTTCTTATGTATTAAGTATTCCGCAAAAGTAATTTAATATTCATGTACGTCAAGCTTCGAGTCTCTACAGTTGGTATAAGAGGAAAGGTTTAGTCAACCTTTGGAAACTAGGATGTGAAAATGTTAGTGAGATCCCTATAGATATTTCTATGGTATGTCTAGGGATGTCTCTAAGGTTAAGTATACGTATAGGTTATAGTACTAGAATTGCGCTAACGATCTTAGAATTTAACCTAATATGTTAGATATTGAGGGTACTCCCCCTTTACTATGTTGTTTTCCCTAGCATGATTTTTTCCTCTCACAAGATTCTTTTTGTGTTTTAGTTAATGGAGGTAACCAGAAGGAATTCGATTAACATTGAATCAAATGGAAAAATTGGTGACTATGAGCAACAAAATTGTGTAATTCCTAGAGAGAAAGATATTGTGATTATGCCAAATCAGTCATCGCGATATATGATTAACAAGGTGAAATTTAGTGGTATGTCTAATTCATCAAAGAAGAGGAAGATAAACTATTATGCATGTTCGCATGTTGAGGATCATAAATAAAGGAAGATTGAGATTTCTAAAGAAGGGAAGAAGAACCATGAGGAATACCTCAAATGGAAGGACCGATGTTATCTGTGTGGAGAAAAGGGTCATAGAGTGACAGACTATTATGGAGTTCAATGTCTTATTTGTGGAGAACATGGGCATTACCCAACTCAATGCCCTGACCTAAAAAGTTACTTCTAAATCAAGGAAGGACTTATTCCTGGACAATCATTAAAGTGGATGGACTGAAGTGTTTATGTATTGGTATTCAGGAATAATGTTGTTGAGGTACTTTTATGGTGTATTGAAATATTTATGTATTGGTCTATTGTGGTTTTCAATAATTTTAAGGTACTGGTAACCATGAAAAGTGATTCAAATATTGTGGAATGTATATAATATGCGCATAATGAAGAGATAAGGAGAAAATGAAATGTTCGACAGTATTCATGAGTTCATGATTGATATAAGGACTAAGTGATATCATGGTTTGAGTATATAGAAATTTGAGGATTTTGGTATATGGAAAGTGTTAACTTTTTACTGCATTCATGTTTTCACTATGGTTCAATGGGTATTCATTTTTCAAGAGAATACATGATTAAGGCCTTCAAATGTTTGGAATGTGACCAACAATACATATCTTATGATATATGGGGATCAACGATGGTATTAAATCTCTTGTAATCGTTTTCACTATATTATGAGAGTGAACTGTAGTATTATGGATATGCCTAAAGATTGGAATGGATTATGTTAGACATAAGTTATTATTGTTTAAGGATAGAAGTTTTTTCGATATTATTGATGGGATGTTATAGTAATATAGTTTTAGAAAAAGGACAACGTGTAGGACGGGCGACGGCCCATCGCGTCGGACAAGGCCGTGGGAATCGAACCCACAATCGAAGTGCGACTGGCCTTTATTGCCTACCACTGGCCTACAGGAAGTCCCTATTTAGTAGAAACTAGTTTTATTATATTAAGCAGTATGATATATGAAGTATAAGTCCATTTTAGGAACCATATATGATTAATCTCACTATAGATTGACTTATGTATTTTTTGATAACTTTTCTAACCTTCTGTTTGAGACAGATGGAATGACCCATCATTCTATCACATGATCTGCTAACACATCACGAATGACAAATTCAACTTCATTTATTTAAGAGATGATGTGGAAATTGTCCAAAGAATGACAAACGGTGAGATTATACCAAATTCACGAATGTATTTCTTCTAATTCCAATTTCATCAACTTTAGGGAAATGATCTTGAAAAACAAAAAATGTTGTCCTACTGCCCTTATATCTGATGAAACAGATGGTACCTTAGATCACCACAAATCAATAGCTTTGTGATTGCTGTCTTTTTCATAGCCATGTTCTCTACCACTCTCCATCAGAACATGACGGTTAGATTTATCTTCCATGTCCATATTTCCTTCTATATGGAAACCCAGTGATGAGTTAATTTGGGTAACCATTATATTTCATACTTTTGTTTTTAATGTTCAGTTTTGGTATTTCTTTTTACGATGTCGGTTTCTATGAATAGTAAACTATTTATAACCGCGATGAATTTCGAGGGACAAATTCATTTTAAGGGGGGTAGAATGTAACAACTCGAAATTTTGTAAGATACATTTTTTTTAATTTCATTCATATCTTCTATTGTATGACATGCCAAGATTATCTTGTGTTATACGCAACACTGTATTAGCTTGCAGTATACGCAACACTTTTCTTGGCTCTTATTACACACAATTTCAAGTTCGTTTGATAGTAGATATTCTAAGCAACATTGAGTGTATATATATATATATTGAATGTATAAATAAAAGATGGTTGGATTCTATTATATGGAACCACAAAGGAGTTGTGCACTACACACAACCCTTACTTGGCTTGCATTACACGCAATCGCGACCTTCCTCAATAGCTTGTCTTGTACGCAATACCGGGATTTACTAAACAACGATATATTATTATAATTTTGTTATGAAGTAGCCGTTATGAATAGTGTTAACTAAATTTTGGATTTTATAACATTATTATTCATCTTACACATTTTCAAGAACATTGTATAAGAACATAATAAATTTTTCGGGTAAAATAAGTATTTTTCAAAAAAAATGCATTTTTGCCACCTTTTGATGGCGCACCCACATTAAATATAGTTTTTGACATGTTTATAAGTTCCATTTGACAAAATAAAATTATTCTTTGGAATCAAGAAATAAAAATTTACTTTGGATAAATTTTTCATTTTATTCTGATGACTTTCATATTTTAATGAATAGTAAAAACACGTTATATTTTAATTAAAAACAACATTTTTCATCGTAATATCTTATGTGGTTAAATTATAATATTCAATGGTTTTAAAGTATAAATAGAATATATTTTTACCATTTAATATAATTTATGTCATTATCATTGATTTTACCATGAATTCGTAGGTTAAATCAATTCAATCTTTTGCAATGTTTTAAAGAAAAACCTGTTTTCTTTCGACGACGGGATTAGTTTTAATTTAATTTATGAATATTTTGTGTATTGAATTTGTAAAAATGTATTCCATATTTGGAATCAGTGGGTCTAAATTATGTTTATAAGATACTTTTTATTTTTGGTCATTGTGAATAGTAACTACGGTAAATTTTATTTACTATAGTTAAAGGTAAATCTGGTAATTAAGGGTAAATATAAGATTATAAAATTACCCTAAAACTTGAAAAAATCCTATTAGATGGCCAAAAGTATACCCACATAACCTAAGGGTCGGATTAGATTCATTTTATGGACTTTTTTCCATGAAAATAATTTAATTATTATTAAAAATCAAAGAATGTGACAACATGTCACTTTCTTAAATCTTATAAGTATAATAATTTTAATTTAGAGATAAAATTCATGAAACTTAGAACATGAATAGTATCAATAAAGATAATACAATTATCTACATCATAGGAATTTATTTAGACTTTTTAGGTATTAAATAGTTATCATTTATTATGACGCAAAGATGATGCAGTAATTGTCCTATTAATGAAATATTGACATAATTGATGTTATAAATGCCCAAATAAATATAATTTGAGACTTTTTATTACTTAAACTAATTTTCTAGGTTAATATGACATGTTATTGTTGTTTTACATAACTTGGTTCTAACTTATTATTCTGTTATGAATTTCATAAAAATCATATACCAAATAGTGTCAAAATTGAC